>CM028331.1:11549645-12828395 GCA_016647705.1 Eucommia ulmoides
CCACAGAATTAATGATTAGAACAGTATAGCTTCAAATCCAATATCAACAAAAATAGATCGCAACTGATTCACAGAATCATTCTTCGAAAAACTCACAATATCGGAGAATACTAACTCTTATAAAAGCTCTCTCAAAATGATATAGAATGATTAACTCTTAGAATGATTAGCTTTTCTAATAAAATTCGCAGGTCTATTTAAAGGAATATGTAATCAGCCTTCTAACAGCTAGTTTACAAGTGTCATGACAATAAAAAGCTCTTCTAGACCCCTTATAATATAAGGACTTCATTTAGGTTCAATTTCACTTAAAAACATCTTTCGAATCTTTCAATTAAACCCCCAAATTTTTTGTCAATCAAAATAAATAAGTATCGAATCTATTTCAAGTACCAAATTGAGAAACATTAATATTTAATGAACCATATTGAAATGATTTAATTAGTATATGAACCATATCTTAAATATAGAGAATATCTCTTAAATCTCTCTCAAATCCTAACAAAAAACGGCTACTTTTGGATTTAAACTCGGATCAAACTATATCCTGAAATAGCACATTGGGTCGACTGCCCAACTCAACTTGCAGCTAAACCATCGCCGCAGCGAGCATAGGTCGACCGCTCGGTCGACTCACAGATTCAAAGAGTTTGTCTTGCTTCCACCGGTCGACCGCTCGGTCGACTCGCAGATTCAGAGAGTTCAGTTGTTTTCACCGGTCAACCTGTCGGTCAACTCTTCGATTCAGGATATTTCAGCTTCTTTCTTCGGTCGACTCCTCAGTCGACTGTCTCCTTCTGAATCTCTTCTCTGATCTCGTTTTTAACTCACTTTCTTTAATGATTTAGCCCCTTTATCCATTTTTATCTTTAAATAAACTCCACTAATATTCTTATATTCCATTTTAGTCATTCAAAAATATTTCTTTTCAATTCATATAGGAGAAAATAATCATACTTAATAAAAACACACATAAAAGATAAAATTCATTTTGTGCCATGTGTGTGTTCCTAAATGGGATATTAAGAGTTAATATTTACCTGAGTTGTTTTCCCTAATTTATTCAAACTCTTAATTTTTCATCATCATCTTGATATCTTCATTTAGCATCTATTCAATTTGACATCTTCATTACTGGAACTTTAAATCATTGAAACACTTGATCAAACATTAGTTCCACCAAAATATCAATACTTAATTATTCATCAAAATCTTAAGGTCAACAGAGACCAATACTTCAATAATATGAATTTACTATGAGCTCATGCCTTTACCTCTCCGAGTTGTTTGATCTTTTCATGCACGCTCTCATACTTTTGCTCCTTTCCTTCTAATATTATTGAACAACAAACAAAACAAAACTCAACATATAGATGAATTCTACTACACACTTTGTAATTTTATAACAAAAAAAAAACATTGTTTGATAAGAAGAAAATATTTTTTTTAGACCCGTCCGAAATATGGGAACAAAAAGAAAACATTTTTTGAATTCTCTACTGGGAACACAACAAAAAAAATTACTTATCATTCAGATCCTTCAATTTGTTCAAGAATTTTTTGCTCAATTGCAGCCCATCTCAGTGCCTTTTCATCGATCAATCCCCTGAAACTCCCAAAACCATTTCCTCTGCCACATACATAAATCGATGTAATGAATTCAGAAATGAAAGAATACAATTGGATCTTAGAGAGCAATGTACGTCATAGTAGAGCATCTGATTTGTTATGTAGATCAAATAGATGTCAGTATGGTTTACCTTTGTTTGATCGAAGAAACGACTTTGAGTTATGTGGGACTAGAAAAGAGAGATGAGAGGTCAGCTGGATCACTTCCAGTGAAGATGGATCGAAGGGGATTATGTGGGAGAAAAGATCGGATGGATACCTGGATGGATCGATAGAATGATGGAGATGTTCAAATTATCAAATATCATTACGTTTTGGCGATGGCGATGTTCAAATAATGTCACTAGAATTGGAGATAGATCTAGTCAAATCAAACCTAAATCTGTTCAAGTGGAACCCAAATATAAAAATATTGAACCCATATTGAGAGAGAACCTAAGTGAGGGAGAAAAGAATTATCAAGGGTTGTGGAAGATTCACATAGGGCGGTGGTGGAGTTGGCAGCTCGTTTGATCGTGGCGGCATGTTTAGTGGTCGTAGATATGGTGTCGGTGGTGGCGCATTTGGAATTGAAGAACTGTGGCAAGTCTGGTGGCGGTGGTGGTGTTGGTTGCAACTCCATGGCTCCAAACAGTGGTGGTAGTGGTAATCAAATGTTAATTTGCAGATAGATAGAGAGAGATAGTAGCATCGGTGACATTCATGGTGGAGAACTATGGTAGATTTCGTTTAGGGAAGGAGTTCGTGGGACATGGCGGATAATACAATTTTAGGAAGACAATTTTCATGAATGAGAATGGGCTGATAAAGATGAAGGCGTCAGAGTGTTTTTGGGAGTGGAGAGATTTGTTCAGCGAGATTTGGAGGGGTTGATGATATTTCGAGAGAGATTTTTTGCAGGTTGTTAATTCATATTTTGTAGAAAATTAATCTCAACCCTTGATTTAATATGATCTGATGGCCAAAAATGTCTCTTGTATCATTCAATTTCGACTGTTAGATCCAAAGGTTTAAAATATCTCAAAGATAAAATGTTGATCTCCAGGTGTAATCTCAACCGTCAAAAATTCGATCCGACAGCTCAAAATGTCTCAAAATATAAATATGTTGTGATTTATATATATATATATATATATATTTTCTAAAGGTGTTCAGTATTTTTATAACCCGTACACTAGGTGAGATTTGAGAAGCTTGAAAATTTATGAGCATTTTTATTTGGGAAACAACGGCTCTTTGGTTACTGTTTTCATTGGGTTTTTTTTTTCCTTCTATTGTTGTTATCAAAATTTTGGAATTAATGTATAGAAATGTGTTTAATAAATATGTTTTTATTTTTAATATTTTGAGAGTAATTTTTGAATTTCATAAGAATCTTAGAAACAAAAATATATATATTTATTCTTATTCTCATTACCACCTCATCAACTACTACCAGCCTACCGGTGATCATATATTAAAACAAACAAATGTTGCAACCAAATGTGTTTCTCGTTTATTTTCTCATAAAATAAAATAAAAATAATTTTAAGACAATGGTTTCTACCAAACATGTTTATATTCTCAGAATATCCCAAAATAGAAACCGAATTTCCATCTCAATTTTTTGAAAGTAAATATAGAAAAGTAGAAACACTGACCAAGCGCCACCTTGTAGACTATACTCGAAACAGGTAATTAACAATTAAAATTATTTTATAATTAATATTAGGTCAAAATCTTTATCTTCTTTAAAATATTCTGAACAGATCCAATAATACTATTTTCAAAAGTATAAAATAACAATAAATGTTTAAATAAATTCTCTTGTTTTTTCCCTTTTGCAACAATTGAAATTTTTCGACATATCGAAAGCATACTCAACAATAAGGTTTGGCCTTTCATTCAATTCTCAAAATACGAAAAAAAATGGTTTGTGAAAGTGAAACAAGTAAACTAAGGAAAATAGTTAAAATGTAAAAAATGTCCCTCTTTTAACGACTATCGATTGTTAAAGAATCGACAAGTTTCGAACCTAGGAGGGAGAATGATTTCTTTCACTTTTCATTATTTTATTTTTCATTTTATTTATTTATTTTATTGATTTTCGTTTAAGTTATAATGGGAAACTTTATGTTTTTCAAACCAAAAGAAAATAATCGAAGAAATGAAATTAAAAAAAAATATATTATTTATTTTTTAAAAAGATAATTTTCCTTTAAATTAAAAAAAAATAAAAATAAATTTAGGACTAAAAAATATTTATTTTTTATGGATGAAAATAATGATTTAAGAAAATAAATATTCTTGAAAATGTTTATGAGAAAAAAAGAAAAGAAAAGAAAAAGACTTCTCTATTAAAAAATGATTAAGAAAGATTTTAAATTTTTTTGAGGAAATATTTTACTTTCAATGTAAAACAAAAGTTTTTGGAAAATTTTAGAAAATAATTTGAAAATAGAAAATATAAATTTTAGAAACAAAAATCTATGAAAACAAATTTAAAAAAAAATAATAATTTGAAAGTAAACCTTTTTTAGCAAAAGTTTTTTGTTTTTTTTTTTTTTTTTTTTTTTTTTTTTTTTTTTTTTTTTGTGGAAGAGATTTTTCAAAAGATAAAAAAATATTTTTAAAAAAATAAAAAATTTATTTTTAAGTTGAAACCATTTAACAAAAAAAAAAAAAATTCACATGAAAAATATTTTGGGAATTGGGTTTTGTCTTGTAGTAAAAAAAAACCAATTTAGAAGAAAGTGTTAATTACACTTTACCTCCCTTGTGGCTAGGTCATTTTACACTTTGTCTTCTTGTGGTATTCGCGTCATCACTTTATCCCCTGTGGTTAGGTTTTTGTTATACTTTATCCCCCTCGTTAGCAATTTGCCCTCCTCTAGTTATGCCTACATCATGGGATAAAGTGTAACAAAATCTAACTATAGGGGGCAAAGTGGTGATAAAAATACCATAGGGGAGTAAAGTGCAAAATGACATAACTATATGGGGTAAAATATAATTAACCCTTACAAGAAATATACATTTTTATGAATTTTTTGTCTTTTAGTAGGTAAAGCATTTATTAGGGTTTTTTGGTCTTTTTATGAAAAATTCATATTGAACGATTTTGTTTTTTATTTTTTAAAAAATAAACATTTAAAATCTTAGATTTTAGAAGAGAAAAACAAAATTTTAAGGGAAAGAAAATGTTTTTTTTTTTTATAAAAAAAAAGGAAGAAGTAAAAAAAAATATTTTTCTCTTTAAGAAGAAAGAAATTTTTAAAGGAGAATTTTAGAAAAATATTTTTTAATTTATAAGATGGAAAAATATTTTATTTTATTTTTCTAAGAGAAAACTTCTTGGAAATAAAACAAAAATAAAAAATAAAAAAAATGAGACTTAGATTTTTGTTGTGTGATCAATATATATATATATATATAGTTTGTGTGTGTGTGTGTGTGTCGCCAGTTCAAGGACTTTACTAAAAAAGAAAAACAATATGAGCCAGGCCATGGTCCGCGACGCAGTGTCGGTCCAAGGTCTAGGCTAAAAAGAATGTAAAACATGGAAAGGGGCAGACGAGTAAAGTAAATGTCAGTAAAGTAAATGCAGAAAGTAAAATACGGAAATGTAAATAACAGTAAAGTAAAAAACAAGAAATCGACCTCGGAGTCATAAGAGATAGATTTTCAAGAAATCTATCATTGAAGGGGTGCAATCATAAGAGATAGATTTCTAAGAAATCGACCTTGGGGTACCTTTCGAGTACCCGCGATCTAGATGCCTCTCACCTAGCCTCCATGAACTCCGCCTTAAGGTTCCCCATCAACTTTCAATAGTTGGCAGTCAGTGTCTAGTCCCTAATAGCCCTAGTTGTGACATCCTCCACTCAGGTTTTTTCCTGAACCAAGTCAGCTTCAGCTTTCTCCCTAACAGTCCTATCCACCTCAGATCGACCTTCCGCCTCACGAACGCAGGTCTAAATTCCTATATCTGACACCTTCTTCTTGGCCTCCGACACCTTTCTTTCTTGCCTATAATACCTTGCTCCAACTTCACGAGCTTCTTCTCCATCTCTGACACCTTTTGTATTGTGTTCGCCTCCCTCTTCTCCGCATCTGCCTCTAGGAGCCTCGCCTCGGTAACCTTTCTCTCGGTCTCGGTGGCTCAGTGCTCCTTATCATTATGTTGGGCTTCACTTCGTTACTCTCTCTTGTTTGAGGTTCCCTAGCTAGGAGACTTTGCCCTTCCATGTTCTAGCAAGGTGAGGGAGTGAATCATCATCTGTTAAGAAAGTAAAAACAAGGCTCAACAAATCTTACGAGAAGATATAAAGAAGCTACAAATAAGTAACGAGGTGCACGAATACTTCCCTCAACGCTCAGCGAAATCAAACTCAGGCTAGGGTCATTACATCTACTCAACAACTGTCGCCTCGAGACCCCAAGGAAAAATCTGAGTTTAGGCCCTTCGGGCTGCGGTCTCAAGATTAGGGACAACCCTCGAGTCAATGGTAAGCCCTTAAACCAAAGGATCCAATACCAAGTTCTCTTCTTGAGTTGGTAAGTTGATTGAACGACCCCAAGAGGGCTCCTCTATCTTGTCCTTTTCTTTCCCCGAGACGGTCGGTGGCATTTTCCTCACCCTCTTAAGAGCTGGTTCATTACCGATGACTATTGGTGTCAAAAATTGGACCAACCTATAGTATGGTTCGGTCAATCCTCACGTGGAGAGCTAGAGCTGGCTTGGAGATAGTCTTCGTCTATGCTGGAGTATTCAATCTTTTGGGAGCTTCATCTTGAACATGTCTGAGCTGTTGCCTGAGCTGAAAGGCGTTGTCCAACTTGATCTTCTGGTCGGTACCTGTATACAGGACTAACCGAGGTGTGCCCGGCGTGTTCCCTCCGACATGAGAATAAGAGCTCGGGGGGAGAAAGAAAAGATGTCGCTTGGATAAGATAAAGCTATTACCTCAAGGTTTCAACATTTTTTGAATCTGTCAACTGGCTTGGCAAAGCCTTTTATTTATAGGCGAGAACATCATTAGCATCCTAGAAAATTAGGGCCTTAAGCTCTGTTACCCTATAATCAGTCTGACGCGTGGGGAGCGTGGGGAGGATTAGAGCCATGGGTTTGGGATTAGCCCCTTTGTATGTTGATGGAGAAACTCATGGGCCAAGCCTATTAGGAATGACAGGTTGGCCTAGGCACCGAGGTGTAGGTCGGGATGACTGCATCGACCTACTCTTCTTTGGCGATGTTTAAGGAGATTCTTGCCTGGCGATTAGTCAAGTGTTTTATGTTTACCAACTTGAGGAGGCATTTGGGCTGTCTACCCACCGGGCTCAATAAGGTCATTTGATGACGTGGAGTTGGAGACGTGGCACTTTCAATCTACGTGGCGGGGGTGGACTTTTACCCATATCAGTTGCCCCCTAAGCCTTAGCGTAGAGATGGAATATGAGACGTTAAGGGTTTTGATTAGGGTCTAGTAGAAAATAGAGACCTGGGCTTAAGGTGACATGCCTCAGCATCACTTGAACAACTCGATATATAAAAATAATCTCGGCTGACACTTTCCTTAACTTTCACGAGAAGCTTAACTGACATTTTGATTAGATGCGCTACATGTGGCCTGACAGCGCGTGGATCGACGCTCGACACACCGTTCAATTAAAGTGACGGTTCAACTTCTCAGCCCGCCAATAAATAGGCACTTCATTTCTTTATTTTTCTTGTACCATAGTATTCGTGAATGCTCCACCCGACCTAAAAGTACGATACTCTTTCTTTTCTCTCTCCAAACATGTTTGAATCTTATTTCCCGGGGTATAGCCCTTCTGAATCCGAAAGAACCGTGTCTGGACCCCCTATTGAGTAGATTGAGCTCAGTTCGTCTGCCACTAAGGTCGATAAACTTGAGATAATCATAGCACCCGAGGTGGTCGTTGAACTAGAGGTCGTCGTTGATTGGACAACCTCTTCTTCTAAGAAGGCCCACAAGTCAGCCGTAGCGAGGACTTCCCAATCACCTGGGGTGACCAGCGGCCCTCGTCGGAGGAGTGTTAGGAGTGAAACGGGCTCCTTTGGGGGCCCCGATGTTAAGCTTGGCATGAGCCCTGCTGTGGAGCATGACATTGAGGGCCTGTCTACACTAGAGGTAGAAGCCCCCCTATCTACGTCGGGTCAGACCCCAAGGGCAGGTCCGACCTCTGGTAAGCTCATATACGAGGTTCCATAGGCCGCCATAGTCTGGCAGGTGGAACCTGAGTGGTCGGAGAAGGATGTGTAAACCTTCCACTTCAAGTACGTTTTCCCTAGTACGGTGGATGTACGTGTCCCCGGGGAGAGTGACTATGCTTTTGCTCTTCCAGAGGGGTTCATTACGGTGTACGAGGAGTAACTACTCGGCGGCCTACATTTTCCCATTCATTCATGGGTGCGGGCGTTTGTTAGGATCTTGGGCTGTATCCGTCACAACTTGCGCCCAACAGTGCACGGATGTTAGTGGACTTCTATGTGATCTGCATGGTAGAGGGCATCAAATCATCTCTGGAGCTGTTCTGGGTTGTCTTCCTGGTGAGGTCCGTGCTTGGTAAGAAGGGCTGGTGCTACATCACAACCTGGCAAAAGTTCCTCACCGGCTACGTTGACTCCATCAAAGATTGGAAGCCAAACTTTATCTTCCTCGGAGGGACAGGATGGGAGGTCGGCCCAGCGACGGACGAGTGGGAATACCTAGTCCAAATGCGCTGAGGGACCATGGGTAAGCTTCACAGCCCGGTGTTGATTGAGTTTTCCTTCCCTGTCTGTTTATCTAACTAGGCTTCTTTTTTCAGTTTCTCAGCCCCAAAGAAGAACAAGCTAAGCCTGGAGATTCTCGAGTTGAGAGATTCGATAATCAACATGCCATTCAACCACATCGGTGCATTACTCACGTCGTGTCTGTACAACTTATATTTTTAGAGTAATCATTCTTTGTCTGCAACAGTCCTGAAAAGGGTCTCTGAGAACAGTGAGTAAATTCACCCTTGTTCGGTAACTTTTCTATACTAGTATTTTTTCTAGTTGTGACTTATTGTGGATGTTTCCTTACATTCAAGGACCTAGAGATGATGGCGAGAATGGTAATGTAGAAGACTATGGTGGAGGCTGAAGAAGGGGCTCCTCAGTAAGACGGGCAGGAGGAGGCAGCTACCCCGACAGTATCAGGAAGGTCTACGCTGGTCACCCCCTTAGCATAGGCAGTACCCCAGGTAGCCTTGCCATATCGACACTAGAGAACAAGGCTACGACGCCGAGAAGACCTACGAACTCGATTCTAGCCTGGCCACAAAAGAGAAGTCGTGGAGAGGGCCAACAAGAGCCCGTCTGGCCTTTTATTGCCAACACCAGCCTTCAGATCGACCGCAACATCTTGGACATGCCATCCATCCTCCTAAGCTTCGTCCACAATATCACGCCTCCGGAGGATCTGGCCCTATTGAACGCTAAGTCCAATGGCAGGCTCGCTGTACGCGCGGAGGATTTACACATCCTCGGCGTATCTGACTACTCGCAAGTGTATGAGGTCAAAGTTTTAGTATAGTGTGATCGTTAAGATCGAGTTATCGTATCCACATGGATTTGTGTCATTACTATCGAATATCACGTTTGTCATGACCTAATTTTATCTAAGCGAAAAGCAAATGTATTTAATTTATTAAACTAATACTAATATAACCTAAATTAACTACACTAATATGCTAATATGTTTTAGGGTAAAGAATTGCCTAGGGATTAACGTGTTTACAAATACGTGTTCGATCTCGATTTACTCACATTTATGGTGTTCGACCTATTTGATAACCCGGTAAGTAAACTCCACCGCCACCTCTCCCGAGTATAAGACGGGAGAATACATGACTTCGAGTCAGTGAAGAAGTCCCCCTCAATATCTTAACGACCCTAGGTCACGTGAGTCTCACCCAGCGTCATCGATTTCACACAATCCAACTCCCGATCGTGCGTTGTATTTGCCCTATCAACAATCTCTATTCTAAAACTCCCTCGCTACCTCTCCCGGGTTATTGGATCGTCGTGTTGTGTTTACCCTATCGACAATCTCAGTTCGTAAACTCCTCTGTCACCTCTCCCGAGTATAAGACGAGGGAATACGTGACTTCGTGTCAACGAAAAAAGTCCCCTTCAATGTCTTAACGACCCTAGATCACGTGATCTTACCCCAACGTCATCGATTGTCCACGATTCAAACCCCGACCGGGTTATAGAATCGTGGCGTTTGTTTACCCAAATCTGAATCTGGGATTTGTCAAAACCCCGTACTCTCTATTTATCAAACTATATATGATAAACAAACACTACGATAAATACAATCAAACTACGAAGAACAAATATAACCACAATACCGAAATCATCCAAACAAACATATTTATAAATATACCATTAATCTCTACTACAATCCATGTTTAACTCGTGGTTATAACTGTATAAACATATAAATCGAGCTAAACATGCCCACTTGAACCTAAGATAAAGAAATAAGAAAAAACAATTGAAGAACTTAGCCTCGTTCGAAGATAAACCGCTAAGAACGCTCAACGATCAATTCGCCGTCTTCTCCACTTCGGGATGTGAGCTCCACCTCTAAAACTCCTAAACCTAGGCCTAAGTATGGCCTAAGGTGCTCAAAAATGAAAGAGAGACCAGAGAAGGGGGAGGAGAGGGGATATTTATGGGCAAAATATCCTAAAAATATCTCAAGGCTATGCAGAGGGTTTCCGCCTAGGCGGAGTTAGGTCGGTTTGGTTGATCACCTAGGTGAAGAAGTAGGCAAAGGATTTGGAAGAACATTCTACTGGATTTTCGCCTAAGCGAAGGAATTTTCGCCTAGGTGGGTGGACTGTCAGTAGCCTATCTTTGTTTCCTTTGATGGATTTCTGCCTAGGCGAAAGAATCTTCGCCTAGGCGGTGGTCCATCAGTAACATTTGTTCTTTTCTCAGCATCTTCATCGCCTAGACGGTGGGCCTGTTTCACAATTTAGCCTTTGAGCTTGTTTATCCACCGTAACTTTGACTCGCTTTGGTTCGATCTCATCATTTTCGCTCTAGTTTCCTATCTTTTTGCCCCATATACCTGATTTATACAAAACTTAAGAAAACTAATTAAAACAAAATAAAATACTATATAAACGCCTGAAAACTAACTTAATTCGGTTTGGAAATACGTAGCTGAATCACACCTATCACTCTCCTCCGACCTCTATTGGAATCTCTTGGCGGTAAGTTTTCATCTCGGTGGAATTTTTAGACTTCGTATATTTTTGTTTTTCTATGTTTCATTCTTTTTAACCCTTTGTTGTTGTGAGGCCTCTACTCAGCATCTGAGTTGGGATTACGCCATCATCAGGCTTGCGAGAAAGCCTAGCAGCTGGAAGATGAGAAGGCCTAGCTGATTAACTGCCAAAACACAGCCCTGGAGGAGGCGGAGAGGACCCGGGGTGAAAACGAGAAATTGGTGAAGAGGAACAGAGCCTGACTAAGGCGGCTAAGGATAACCGGGACCAAGCAAACAAAGCAATCAAGTAGTGGAAAAAGGCTCTCAATCAGCTCGAGAAGGTCATGGACGGCCAGACTGCGATAGTAGAGTAGGCCATGGTTGGAGCCGTGGAGGATTGGAAGAATAACCAAGAATTCTGGGACCTTCGAAATAGGATTGGGATGGATGTGATGAAGCTGAGGTTAATTCTATCCAACGCTAGTTTTTCCAGGTGGGCTACAAGAAAATCAGGCTCGAGCTCAATCTTGTAGAGCTCTGGGATTCCCAGGCCGGTAGCGCCAGGCCCGGGGCTAGTACTGGAGGCCAGCCCAGATCCTTCACTGGCGGCGAAGCTCAAGCCAGCCTTGTTCCCCAGTAGACCTCAATCAGCCTAGCCAAAAATCAAGACTTCAAAAACTTTTTTCGTTCTTTTATTTTATTTTGTTTTCAATTCAGCCTAGGACGGGCTTGTAATAATAGGCTCAAGCCTTACATTTTGTAGCAATTGTTTTATGAATGAACAATATTTCTTCAATCCTTTGATTTTTTCTTATTCTACTTGTATTTTTTTTTTATGCTCGATTGACAAATTCTGGTCGACCATCAATGCACACTTGCACGAATAATCGCTACTTAATAATTACAACTTAATAAAAGTGACCGACCTCAATCAATTAAACTACAGACTTGTTAATCACCTCAGACACCATTGAACTTTAATAACCAGGATGACCTTAATCAGCCCGATTATTGTGAAGGAATAGTCACATCAGCCTCATAAATTTGTGGGCTCAATTTCTGTCTTTAACCCGACGACTTTTGACCACTTGGACTTTTTCACAACAAATTGTGGCGATTTTAGTCCGAGTAGTTTGTTTGTGCCGACGTGTGGAATTTGGTTAGCGAGATGCTTGAAATCAGCTCAGGCAATTCAAAATACTTGGAAAAGAAAAGCGTAAAAAATATTTGAGGACTAGGCAGGATCTTCCACCGGTCCTAGCTTGGTTATCGAGTTGTTTTAACTTTCAAATCTTTCAGACTTAGAACTACCCCACTCATCATCACAACATCGAGAAATTTTTTGATCTTCCATCAATGCCGGGTAATCGAGTCAATCCACCAGCCCTCTATGCTTTCTCGACCGTCTTGCCCCCCAACCGATCATGCGAGCTCAGTTTGGCCGTGTTCGGGTGGTCGATTTACGAGAGGGGTGTTCGATCTGAGTAAGGTCATCTCGGTCCACGGACTTTGACACCCTGGTGGGGTCACGTGGCCGATCATAGGTAAGTTCTCCATAGTCAGGCTCATTCTTAAGCCCTTTTGGGTTATCTTAATTTCTTTTATAAGGAGCACTATCCTTTTAGGTCGCCTGAGCTCAGCTCGGTGGTAAGGAAGTAGATGCTAGCAAATAGGTATTCAGTCCCGATCAATGTAACGCCATCAGGGGGCGACATCTAGTCGGTCCCTGGGCTAATACTACCGATCTGTGTAGCGGGCCAATCTTTATCCTCGACGTGATAGCTAGTCTTCACCGAGATGCCTTGGATATTCGGCTAGAGGACTACCCGTACTGGTCTATGTAAGAGGGAAGGCCTGCTTGTCTCCACCTTCACGTAGAAATGCAGCTGGAGGGTGGCTCATCTCCGTCTAGGTCAGTACAGAGGGTTCCTCATCTCCGCCTTTGTACTTGTAGAGATTCTGGAGATTTGGAGAATTTGTTTAAACCAGACACCCTTTTCATTGATTGAAATTTTTTATTACAAGCTTTGGAAATCAAAATAAAAAATCTAGACATCTAGGGATATAGCTCCTTTATCAGATAGTAGCGCTTCAGGTGCTCGACATTCCAAGAGTGTCTCAGGGGTACCCCTTCTTCGGTTTCCAGATCGTAGGTACCGTGCCGGGCTACTCGAGTGGCCCGGTAAGGCCTTCCCAAGTTAGAGTAAGCTTACCAGCGTTCTGATCCTCAGTAGCCGTGGTGACTTTTTTTAGGATGAGGTCACCCAAATCGAAAGAGTAGGGTTGGACCCGACGATTGTAGTATCGGGCTGCTCTTTGCTAGTAAGTGGCCTGGTGTACCTGGGCTCTCTTATTTTTTTCTTCCAATTGATTAAGACTCAAGGCCAGGCGTACTTCATGTTTAGCTCGGTTGAAAGAGTCGATAGTCCTAGGAAAAGGCAGACCGATCTCAACCAGGATGATGGACTCAAACCTGAAGGTCATGGAAAAGGACGTCTCACCAATGGGGGTCTGAGTTGTCGTGTGATAGGCCCACAGCATGGGATACAGATCTTACACCCACAACCTCTTGGACTTATCCAACCTTGTCTTTAGATTTTACAAAATGGTCCTGTTGGTGACTTCAACCTGACCGTTAGCTTGGGGGTGGTTAGGGGAGGAGAAATACGTGATGATCCTCAGCCTGGAGCAGAGCTCGGTGAATAATTCATGGTCGAATTTCTTCCCATTATCGGAGACGATGGGATTCCAAATCGATAGATCATGCTTTTCCAAACAGAGTATTGGATATTTTCCTTGGTGATTTTGGCAAGGGGCTCAGCTTCTACCTACTTGGTGAAGTAATCGATGGTGACGATCAAAAATTTCTTCTGGTCGGTACCTTGAAGGAATGGGCCGAAGAGGTCGATCTTCCACTCGTAAAGGGCCATGGGCTAGTCATCTGTACCAGCTCGATTGGCAGGGCGTGGGAGTGAGCGGCGAACCACTGGCACTTGTCATATTTTTTCACGAATTCTTCCACATCTTCTAGCATTTTGGGCTAGTAGTATTTGTGGGGGAGTAGCTTCTAGGCTAACGACCTACCTCCTGAGTAGTTTCTGCAGATGCCTGGTGGCGGAATATTACGTTGCTACTTTCACCGCAAGTGTACGGGTCACGTTTTAGTATAGTTTAGAAGAATAAGAGTTGTCGTATCCACAGGGATTGGTTGAGATTATTATCGAGTACCGCAATTATCATAACCTAACTTTATTTAGGCGATAACAATTATATTTTTTATAATTAAATATACTAATACTAAGTTAATTAAACTAATTATACTATATAAACTAAATTAAGATATTTTAGGGGGATGGATTATTTAGGGATTAACTTCATTTACTTAAATGTGTTTGATCTCGTTTGATTTACGTTAATAGTATTCGACTTATCTGATAATCTCTGTATCATAAACTCATTCACTCTCTCTCCCGAGTAACAAGTGAATGAATATGTTACTTCGCGTTAACGTCGAAATCCCTCTCTAGCATTTTTTAGAACACATAGTCACATGAGTCTTGCCCCAACGTCATTGATTGCACACTTTCTCACTCTCTCCCAGGTGATTAGATCGTCGCGTTGTGTTTAACCCTAGTCCGAATTCGGGGTTACCTCACCTGAGTGTCAAACTCTGTATTCTCTATATATCTAAACAAGCATATAATCAAAGAATAACGATAAACACAATCAAATAACGAAGAACAACCATTAATGAAACACCGATTTCATACAAACAACATATTCATAAATTTATATTAATCCCATCAATAATCATTGTTGATCCAATGGACAAAACCATTTATACAATGAAAAACAAGCTAAACATGCTCAACAAATCACTGAAGTTAAGAAATGAAAGAAAGAAACGAAAGACTTAGCCGTTGTCTGAAGATTTACCACTAAAACTGTTCAACGATGGCTTCCCCTTATTTGTGTTGTGTTCTTCTTCTTCGGTCTATGAGCTCTCCCTCAAAAACCTCTCAAAAATATCCTCCCTAAGTGTATGGAGGGTTGTTCCTTCGAAAATGAGAAGGAGGAAGAAGATAAAGGAAAAAATATCTCAAAAAAAAATCTAAAATAACACTTTACAATTGCAGGGGTCGCCACCGCGACAGTGGGTATGTCAGCAATGTCACCGCTGCGGTGGTAGAAAGAATTGTAAAAGTAGAGAGTTTTTATTGTTTCACCATTGTGGTGGTAGATTTGCAGAGAGTTTAGGCTCTTCTCTGTATTTTTTACCATCGCAATGGTGGTTTCACTGTCGCGGTGATGGGCTGCAGGTTCTGAAATTTAGCCTCTTTGCTATTTTTCCACAGTTCTTCCACCGCTCTTAATCTGATTTGATCGTTTATGATCCATTTTCATTCATTTTCACCCCAAACACCTGATTTTTAACAAAAAAGAATAAAAACGTATTAAATCACTATAAAAATACTCAAAAACTAACAAGTTCGGTTTCGAAATAGATAGATAAATTACACCTATCAAATACCCCCAAACTTAGAATTTTTCTAGTCCTCAAGCAAAACACCCACACAATACAAGAAACGATAACAACTAGTTACGAAATTAAAAACTAAAAACGAAAAACACTAAAAATAATAATGTGCAAGTTTTGAATAACATCTATCGGCCAAACGATTTTTCCCTCATCGGCCTCCAATCCTATCAAGTTCAAGAATAAAACACACCATGTCGTGTTCTTGAATTTCAACATTCGATAATTGTAAGCGCCATTCTAGATTCTGTCAAAGTGTGTGTGATAAAACTCAATTATACAACTATCCGTCAATCAGATTGGATTATCCACCAAATAAGCTCATAACTAAAACCAAAAAGGTATAGGGAATCCATAAGCCTGACTAGGTTCTATTATCTACTAATATAGGCTAAGCAATTTAAAAAGATCAGTAGGACTTGGATCGGTTTTGGAAAAGGCCAAGGGTATATCAGAAATAGAAAACAGGTTAACATCGTTAACTTGACGATACTCGAGGCACATACTTGGCATTCTCCCACTAGAACCTCTATAGATAAATTTGAAACAACCCTGAACATATTGTTACGAATTTCGTACTCACTTATCAAAAGAAACGAAAAATAAAACCGTTTATACTTGTTTTTGTTTTTCAACGAACCATGTCCCCAAACTTATTCGATTATTACAATTTCACGGGTGTGGTTAAAATGAAAGAAAAAAAATACAATTGAATACTTGAATACCGAACCAATTTAAAAGTTCGCCCTAAACCCAACCACTCATATCAAGTAGCTTACTCGAATGCTAACTTGATTCACTCAAATTTGTGCCTTCGGTTCAACAATATAGGTTTGGAAAGAATTCAATTGGCCATGGTATTAGTTAAGTGTTCAGAATTAAAATGAATTTACGGCTTCGACAGGGTAACGAGGGATAAACATATAACATGGTAGGCTTAAAAGGCTTAAGCGATCAAATGAATGCTTAAATCATATCTCCCGAACTATCTTGCCTAGGATTTTGCCTCGAATTTTTGCTAAATCAAGTTCTGGAATTCCTATTGTCATGAACTTGGGTGACAGATAATCATTTTCAAATCAATTGGATAGTTATACATTGAGTTTACGTGCTCGTGCAAGTAGGAACTACAATAACTTTTACTAAAACGATACGTTAAGCACACAGAACATACATGAATGAGCTTTATACTCGACCTCAATAAACAATTAGGGGACAGACTCATCATCGGGTAATGGCCTAGATGAAGTCAAAACCTAGCACACAGTAACAACTAACCTAAACAAACATGCACACAATAAAAACAAAACAACATAAACTAACAATACTAACACATACTACACATCACCACCGTACTTAAACTGGTAATGTCCACAACAACCCATCAGCGATCCCAATGAAAGCATAAAGCATGATATTGAAGATAGGGGTTTAGAACACGTACTTGGGAGGCGAGAGAATCTTGTATTCGAATCAAGTCAGCTGTAACGTATTTAATTTATTTTTGACCTTGGTTTGCCTCCCAAGAAGCGCTTGATTTATTGTCTTCGACTTGACACGGAGAACGACTCGTCAAATAGCGGCTTTCGCCTGTAGTACATGTCATACAACACCACGTACGAGTCTTAGTTTTGAACGCCCTCATGACTGGAAAGATTTGACTTTAATCGGCTCGGGCTTTCAACTCGATTCTGCTCCGGATCATGTGCTTAGGGAGCTTAAATGTACTGAGTAGGAAATGAGATAGGATAGGTGAGCCACATCAAATCCTCGTAGATGCGATCGTCTTGGATCGAGTGCGGCATCACCAACTGGAATGCAAATGGTGAAAAGTCACAACAATTAATATGTGAATCTCCATCGCCAATCCACCTTTGGGTTCTTTCCCAATTAGCTTAGTCATCTTCGATCTCACCCAAGTGCCTTCCGTTTGCATTCGGTTCCTCACGGTGGCTTTTACATTCAGATATAATTTGTTTGCCTCTCGGTGCCACTGCGTCTGCCTCGGCCTCAATGTAGCAAAGAAGATGGCCGATTTGCGTCTGCAAAGACGTTACGGTCATATTAATTTTGGCGCAGACCATCTCGATATTGTCAGGATGATCCTCGTGCTCATTGATCCAGTCATGCATCTCTCTCCAAAATGCTTGAGTCTCCCCAATAAAATTCGTGAATATTTTCTTCAGGGCAGAGGAAGACTCAACATATTGGTCCGGTGTGTCAATCCATGGCGCTGTGGTGGTGAAACTATCCCCCAAACTTTGGTGACTTGGTGAATAATTCCAACAGTAATAATCATAGGCCACCAGTTCTTCTAACGATCAAATGGATTCGTCCGCGGTTAGGTTGTAGAAAGAGGAAGTACCGTGTTTTTCTTCCACCCATGTTCTGGTTGCGGTTGATAACCCATCGAGGAAATTCTAAAGTTGACATTCCCTCGGGAACCCATGATTCGAAAATCGGAATAGCAGCTTGTTGTAACGATCCCAAGCACAATAAAATGGCACAAAATCTTGTTGAAAGAAGTACCATCAATACTCGTCAATCTAACATCTTCAAGTACACTGCATAATAAATAAAAACAAAACTACAAATAAAAAATTATATACAAAAGACAAAAGACTAAATTAAAATCAGTTCATTTACTCACAATATCAACAATAATCTAAAACACAATCCCCGGTCACGGCGCCAAAAACTTGGTAGCGGAATATTACGTCGCCACTTTCACCACAAGTGTATGAGTCTAATTTTAGTATAGTTTGGAAGAATAAGGGTTGTCGTATCTATATAGATTGGTTGAGATTATTATAGAGTATCGAAATTATCATAACCTAACTTTATTTAGGCGATAAAAATTGTAGTTTTTATAATTAAATATACTAATATTAAGTTAATTAAACTAATTATACTATATAAACAAAATTGATATGTTTTAGGGGGATGAATTATCTAGAGATTAACTTCATTTACTCAAATGTGTTTGATCTCGTTTGACTTACAATAACGGTGTTCGACTTATCTGACAATCTTTGTATCATAAACTCATTCACTCCCTCTCCTGAGTGACAAGTAAATGAATATGTGACTTCGTGTTAATGTCGACGTCCTCCTCTAGCACTTTTTAGAACACATAGTCACATGAGTCTTGCCCCAACATCATTGATTGCACACTTTCTAACTCCCTCCTGGGTTATTAGATCGTCGCGTTGTGTTTAACTCTAGTTTGAATTCGGGATTACCTCTCCCGAGTGTCAAACCCCGTATTCTATATATATCTAAACAAATATATAATCGAAGAATAATGGTAAACACAATCAAATAACGAAGAACAACCATTAACAAAACACTGATTTCACACAAACAACATATTCATAAATTTATATTAATCCCATCGAAAATTCATGTTTAGCCAATGGACATAACCATTTATACACCGAATAACGAGCTAAACATACTCAACAAACTACCGAAGTAAAGAAATGAAAGAAAGAAACGAAAGAGTTAGCCGTTGTCCGAAGATTTATCGCTAAAATTGTTCAACGATTGCTTCTACTTCTTTGCGTTGTGTTCTTCTTATTTGGGCTGTGAGCTCTCCTTCAAAAACCTCTCAAAACTATCATCCCTAAGTGTATAGAGGGTCGTTCCTTCGAAAATGAGGAGGAGGAAGAAGATAAAGGGAAAAATATCTCAAAAAGTATATAAAATAACACTTTACAACTGTAGGGGTCACCGCTACGGAGGTGGGTTTCACCGCTGTAGCGGTGGGTATGTTGGCAGTATCACCATTATGACGGTGGAAGCAGTGGTTGAAGTAGAGAGTTTCTATTGTTTCACCGCAATGGTAGTGGATTTGTCGAGAGTTTAGGCCTTTCCCTGTATTTGACCGCCGCGACGGTGTACTGCAGGTTCTGAAATTTAGCCTCTTTGCTCTTTTTCCGTCGTTCTTGATCCAATTTTATCGTTTATGATCCGTTTTCATCCATTTTTACCCCAAACACCTGATTTATAACAAAAAGAATAAAAATTTATTAAAACACAATAAAAATACTCGAAAACTAACAAGTTCGGTTTGAAAATAAATAGGGCAATTATACTTATTAATGCCCTCATGGACCTTTTGCATTATGTACTTGGCCTTCTCAAGCCAGAGGCATTGGGAGTATGGGTCTGAGAAGGACTTGAGGTATAAGATTCCATTAATGAAGGTGTAACGTGCAGCTTGGTATCATATTTTTCTGGTCTCAGCCTGGTCCTTGGGTAGCGTCTCGTCAGCTAGATAGCTCTTGACAAGATCGATCCAGGTCGAGTCAGAGCTAGGGCGCATATAGATGTGACCTCGTCAGAGATGACCGTGCTTGACTCGACAAGGTATTCTATGGAGTGTATTCTACCACCGAGGCCAGGTTCGCCAACGCATCTACATGCCTATTTTCTTCTCGGTGTATTTTCTTGACTTGTACTTTTTCGAAACTACGCATCAGAGCCTTTACTTTCTCCCAGTAAGTTGTCATGCTTGGGTCTTTGGCTATGTATTCATCGTTAACTTGATTGACCACGAGATGGGAGTCGCTCAAGACCTAGAGAGTCTTTATGCTGAATTCCCAGGCTAATCTCCACCCGGCCAGGAGAGCTTCGTATTCTGCTTCATTGTTGGTAGCTTGAAAATCGAGCCGGAGGGTGTATTCTACATCTTCTTTATTAGGAGCAACGAGGACCATCCTGGCCCCATAACCATTTTGGTTGGAGGAACTATTAGTGAAAAGTTTCCAAGAGTCGGGACCCAAGTCAGTGATCCCAGCTTGTTTGCCGCCGGACTAGCTGGTTGATGGAGATGTATTCTCGGTAGCTTCTTGGTCGGCTGAGGGCTTTTCATACGAGAATGTCAGCTCGGCAATGAAATCCTCTAGGACCTGTCCTTTGATCGCTGTTCTGGGACGATATTCGATGTGAAACTAGCCTAGTTCGAGGCCGTACTTCATCAACCATCCAGAGACATTAGGGAAGTCAAGAATTTGCCTTAACAGCTAATCCGTGAGCACAACGACGACATGAGCCGGGAACTATTGTTTGAGTTTCCTTGAAGCAATCAAGAGGGTGTAGGCTAGCTTCTCTAACCTCATCTATCTAGTCTCAGCGTCGGAGAGGACCCTTCTCGCATAGTAAACTGGGATCTAAGCACCGTCATTTTCTCTAACTAGGGTTGCGCTTACCGCCATGGTGGAGGCCGTGATGTAGAGAAATAGATCATCTCCTCTCTTCGGCGTGCTGAGAAGAGAAGCCGAAGAGAGGTTTTTTTCAGCTCTTGAAAGGTATTGTCGCACTCCACGATCTATTCTAATGCCTTGTTCCCTTGGAGGATTTTGAAAAATGGAAGACACTTCTCAGATGACCGGGAGATTAACCGATTTAGGGCAGTTAACTGGCTTATCAGTATCTGTACTTCTTTCTAATTGCATGGGGAGGTTAGACTGAGCATCGCACTATTTTGCTCGGGGTTGGAATCAATGCCGCACTGGGAGACCATGAAGCCAAGAAATTTACCAGCGGACACCCTGAAGATGCACTTTCTTGAATTCAGCGTCATACGGTGAGCTCGAAGTTTGTCAAAATAGGCTTGGAGGTGGCCGAGATGATCCTCGGCTCAGTTTCTCTTGATGAGCATGTCATCGATATGTACCTCCAGTGTCTCATCAATCTCTTTCTTAAATATTTTGTTCACGAGCCTTTGCTAGGTCACCCCGGCATTGCGAAGGCCGAAGGGCATGACCTTATAGCAGTAGGTGCCTCTGTCCGTGAAGAACGAGGCCTTAATCTTATCAGGAGGGTACATGGAGATCTGATTATAGCCAGCGTAGGAATCCAGGAAGCTCAACTGTTCGTATCTGGCCGTGGCGTCGATCACAATATTGATTATTAGGAAGGGGAAGACGTCTTTTGGGAAGGCCTTGTTGAGATATTTGAAATCTATGCAAAGATGCCATTTGTTGCTGGCCTTAGGAGCTAAAGACCACGTTGACCAGCCAGTTTGGGAACTTGACCTCCTTCACAACATTCAATCTGATGAAACTTCCTTTTCTTTTGGCGAACAGGCGAGTAGTTTACGTCAGCGTGGAGCCGGTGCATAGCCACACTGGGACCAATCTCAGGAAACACGTTGTGAGACCGGGCAAAGACATCGTAATTGTTTCTCAATAGCTTAGTGAGGTCAACACGATGATTTGGGTCGAGCCTTGCTCCTATCCTTACCGTTCTTTCTTCTATGGTGGGGTGAATGGGGACTTCAAATAAATCTTCATGGGGCTTGGGACTGGGCTCTTCATCTCGAGGATCGTCAATGGGGATGAGCTCAGTATCTCCGGCCAGGGCCATGAGCTCAGGAAAATATCGGCAAGGTTTCTTAGGCTCAGGCTCGAGCAGTAATTGTTATTTCTTCTCCATCGCTCTCCTTACATAGGATCGGGAAGATTCCTGGTTTCCCCGAACTTTTCTTACCCCAGAGCTTGTGAGGAACTTCATCATTTGGTGGTAAGGTAAACATATGACCTTTAGGACGGCTATCGTAGGCCAACCTGTGATTGTGTTGTAGGGCGACGGTTTGTCCACGATAAGAAACTTAGACTACACGGTGGACGTTCTAGGCTTGGACACCATAGAGACAGGCAGTGAGACCCACCCGATGGAGCTGATGACATCTCCTTCGAAATTTATGAGAGGAGACTTCACGAGTTGGACATCGTTAGAGTCCACGTTTATTTTGTCGAAGGCCCATTTGAAGATAATATCAGTGGAGCTACCACCGTCAACCAGTATCCTTGCTATCTTGAAGTGGTTAATAATGGAGGATATGTCTAGGGCATCATCGTGGGAGATGTGTACCCCTTCCAGGTCGGCTCAATAAAGTAGATGATGTTATGAGAGGTAGCATTGACCGTGCTAACCTCGTACACGTCCTGCTCGACCTTTCTCTTACCTTTTAGTTCATACCTCTTTTGGGACGAAGATATTTTACCCCCTAGACAAAGTCCGTCATGGATAACATTTGTCTCACCATCCACCCTTAGGTCAGTATCATCACCAACGTTGTCATCGCGGGGTGGAGGTCTGCTATTGTTCCTCTTGCGTCACTGACCTCGATGCTCGTCCCGGCGGCCATTTTCCCCGAGCTGGGGTTCGTTTGCTCTATGCATGTAACTCCCAACGTACCCACGTCTGATGAGGGCCTATATTTTTTCCTTTAGCTGGAAGCATTCTTCGATGGCGTGAATGCGGTCTCGGTGAAATTCATAGTATTTGGCAGTTGACCTACTCGTAAGCTTCTCTCTCAGAAGAGGGGTAAGTGGGAAGATTCACATCTAGCGTTCTCGGTGAAGATGGTGGTGATAGAGACCATCAATGGGGTGAACCCTAAATAGAAAGTCCCTGGGAGAGGAAGAGGCCTCCTATCCCCTACAGAGGGCCTAATTGCTCTTTAGTTTGGAGTCGTCTCGAAGCTTGAGCCTGGCTCGGGCCTTCATCAGCTTGGTCCTTCTTCTTCAAGAGTCCTTATATCTCTATCTCTATTTCTCTCTCTCTCTCTTCACCATGTCAAGGAGATCGAATTTGTAATAGTTGGTACCAAGGTCCAAAGTTTCTCAGAGGCACGAGGCTGGTCGTGAACTTAAATCATAGAAAAGTCTTTCGTGCCTCAACCTATCGGTGAAGGTGTTTAGGGCTACGACATCCGAGACCCTTTCACAGGCAAGGGACTCATTCCAAAATCGATCAACATAATCTCCTAAGTTTTCATTAGCCTCTTGTCTGAGGGCGAAGATATGGGTGACAGTTTTTGGCCTGCACCGAGATCAGCTGAACCCGGTAAGGATCTGTTGCTCGAGCTAAAGAAAGAAAGAAATTGAGGCTGGAGCCAGGTTGTTAAACGAGGTCCGAGCTGGACCAGTCAAGGAGAGGGAGAAAAACTTGCATCGTACTGTAGCGGAGGTAGTGTACATATCCATGTGAGACATATAGATGGAAAGATGATCTATAGTGTCGGTGGTCCTGTCATACTAGGCTACTGGGGGATTAGGAAATTGATAAGGACCATGCTCATCTATGATTTCATCAATAAAATATGACCTTACCCTAGTAGGCTGCCCGGCTACACCTCCAGCGCCCTGTATTTGATTGAGCATGACTTCTATTTCGGTCATTCAGCATTCCATAGTTGTTTTCCCTTTGGTTGGTGTTGCGACCTAGCTGACGGTGGCTCAGGTATCACACCTCTAAGCTGGTGGTGGAGAATGGAAATCTACCTCGCGGGTCTGGTGGGAAATATTCTTAGTCCGGGCTTGGAGGCTAGGCACCCGAACTTATGGCGACCTCGGTCTATCTTCATATCGGCGTCCATGAGATGGCTAAGACAAAGACTCCGATGTAAGAGGGGGGTCGAGATCCTTCTCCCTGACTGCCTTTGTGTGGCCAAGGTGGAGTCTGGGGCACATGTCTATGAGAGTGAATTACTCGATCATTGAACTTCTGAGGTCAATCATCTCCCCCTGCATTCTGCAGATCTGATCCCCTATGCACCGGGGCTAGAGGCAAGCGAGAGGGGACATTGAAATAATCGTGGAACTTACTAATTTGGCATTCCAAATTATCAATCCAAGTGGCGTTTGCGATCCCGGATGTCTGGCTCGTGAAAATACCTGAGGCCGGGACTAACAAACTGGCTTATCCTATGATAGAAATATTTTCTTCTTCGGCAGGGGTATAGGCAGTTGCCCTAGTGTTTGGCCTTCTGGATCTAGAAATGTCTTGATTGGGGTTGCTATTCACCGCAGCATTTTGATTCCTCGATCTCAAAAAGTGACCAGACCTTGTATTCATCAAACCTTAGAAAAGCAGGTAGCTGATGATTGGGAGAAGGCTTTTTGTGCATTTTCCACAAACGGCGCCAAACTATTGGTGTTGAAAATTGGACCATCCAGTCATATGGTCTGGTCAATCCTCACGTGGAGAACTGTAGCTGGTCTAGAAATGGTCTTTATCTATGCTAGAGTCTTCAATCCGCTGGGAGTTTCGTCCTAAACATGTCTGAGTTGTTTCCAGAGTTAAATTTCATTGTCTGGCATAATCTTCAGGTCAGTACCTACATACAGGATTAGTTAGGGTGTACCCGACGTGTCCCCTTCGGCGTGCAAAAATTATTTCCTCAAGGTTTTATCTTTTTTGAATCTGTCGAATGTCTTGGAAAAGCCTTCTATTTGTATGTGAGGACATCATTAACATCTCGAAAAATCATGACCTTAAGCTCGGTTGCCCCCTAATCAGCCTAGCGCGTGGGGAGCGTAAAAGGGATTAGAGCCATGGGCCTAGGCTTGGGATCATTGTTTGTTGATGAAAAAGTCCATGGGCCAAGCATGTTAGGAATGATAGGTCAGCCCGGGAAACGAGGTGTAGGTCAGGATGACTACACTAACCTTCTCTTCTTTAGTGATGTTTGAGAAAATTATTACCTAGCGATTGGTCAAGTGCTTTATGTTTATCGACCTGAGGAGGCATCCAGGCTGTCTGCCTACCGGGCTCAATAAGGTCGTTTGATGACGTGGCATTGGAGACGTGGCACTTTCGATCTATGTGGTGAGCACGTGGTAGGGGAATAACTTTTACCCACATCAATGACCATTGCATGAGCAGATGGATTTTGTCACTTGGCCAACTCGGCAGTAGGGCGAACCTCGACATTTGTAGGTGGTAATAGGCCAATGACTCCTACCAAAACAATCGTTGCAGTAGCAGCGAGAGCCTTGGCTAAAGCAACCATAGATGTTACGGTTGAAATGGACAAAGAAATAGCAGTAGCATTATTAGGCCCTTAGTGGCTCGATGATAGTAGTGTAGTTCGTCCATGGCTTCATCTTCTGCGATCCGGTTAGACATACTTGCCCGTAAAAAAAATTATTACAAAGGTGGAAAGAAGATTGTAATGGACTCTTGAAATAAAGAGTCAAGATAATACCTTATTCCTCTGTCTTTTTGGCTTAAATCGATGGGTCTGCCCCTAGTGTATACACGTTGATTTCTTGGTTATGCTTTGGGTTAGCTTCCGAGACTCAAGTAGGCCAGGTGAGTTCCACAAAGTAGAGGTTGAAGTTGGTGTTCCAAATGTGATCGAAATTCCTCTCCGCTTCTGGTACTTGTGGTGGCGGAATATTACGTCGTCACTTTCACCACAAGTGCAAATGTCAAGTTTTAGTATATATGGGGATTGGTTGAGATTATTGTTGAGTACCGTAATTATCATAACCTAATTTTATCTAAGCGATAAAAAATGATTTATAATTAATTAATACTAATACTACGTTAATTAATCTAATTAAACTATAATATTAATATGAGATGTTTAGGGGAAAATATTATCTAGGGATTAACTTCGTTTACAAAAACGTGTTTGGTTTCGTTTAGTTTACAATAACGGTGTTCAACCTATCCGACAATCTTTGTATGGTAAACTCGCTCACCACCTCTCCCGAGTGTACAATAAGTGAATATGCGACTTCGCATCAACGAAGAAGTCCCTCTCAATGTCTTAACAACACTAGGTCACATGAGTCTTGCCCTAACGTCATTGATTGTACACTTTCTAACTCCCTCTTGGGTGATTAGATCATCACATTGTGTTTACCCTAATCCAAATTTGGGGTTACCTTTCCCGAGTGTCAAATCCCAATTTCTCACTATATCTAAACAAGCATATAAACATGGAAAACCGATAAACACAATTGAATTAATAAAGAACAACTATTAACGAAACACAACTAAAACAAACAATG
Organism: Eucommia ulmoides; assembly: GCA_016647705.1. Lineage (NCBI taxonomy): Eukaryota > Viridiplantae > Streptophyta > Magnoliopsida > Garryales > Eucommiaceae > Eucommia > Eucommia ulmoides. The sequence goes on from CM028331.1 coordinate 11,575,877, forward strand.
ATTTCATAAATATTATTAATCCCTAGACAAAATCCGTTTAGCTCATGGATATAACTATTTGTACAATGAGAAACGAGCTAAACATGCTCAATAACCTATCGAAGTTAAGAAAATAAAGAGAGAAACGAAAGCAACTTAACTGTAGTCCGAAGATTTGCCGCTAAAACTATTCAACAATCGCTTCTCCTTCTTCGAATGTGTTCTTCTCCTTCGGATTTGGTTGAGTACTCCCCAAAACACTCTCAAAATATTAGGAACCCTAGGGGGTATCTAATGGGCTCTTCTTTTTCAAATGGAGAGGAGAGAAGAAGATATAGGGGCTCAAAATATCTAAATAAATATCTAATAGCTGTGCAGAGTGACCGTCGCGGCGGTGGGTATGTCGGTTGGGTCACGACCTCGGCGGTGGACACGACAATAGGAGCAGAGACCTTTCTGATGTTTCATCACCGTGGCGGTGGGTTTCTAGCAATATTAGGCCTTCTCTACATCTTAACCGCCGCGGTGGAGGCTACAATTCGGAATTATGCCCTTAAGCTTGTTTTCCAACCGTTCTTGATCCGATTTGATCATTTATGATCCATTTTTATCCCTTTTCACCCCACATACCTTATTTATACCAAAAGAATAAAAACATATTAAAACGTAATAAACGTACTCGAAAGCTAACAAGTTCGGTTTGGAAATAGATAGGTAAATTACACCTATCAAATACTCCAAAACTTAGAATTTTGCTAGTCCTCGAGCAAAACCCCCATACAATACAAGAAAATATAACAACTACTTACAAAATTAAAAACTAAAAATGAAAAACACTAAAAACAATAACGTGCAACTTTTGAATATCATCTACCGGCCAATCGATTTTTCCCTCATTGACCCCCAATCCTATCAAGTTCAAGAATAAAACACACCATGTGGTGTTCTAGAATTTTAATATTCAATAATAGTAAGCGCTATTCTAGATCCTATCATAGAAAATAGGTTAACGTCGTTAACTTGACGACACCCGAGGCACAAGCTTGACACTCTCACACTCGAAACCCCACAGATAAAATTGAAACAACCCTGAACATACATTTAAGACCGACGTACTCACTTGTTAATAAAAATAGAAATATAACTATATTTGCATTTTTTTTTAAACAACCATACCCCCAAACTTATTTGATTTTTAGAATTTCGCGGGTGTGGTTTTAAACCAAAGAAAAACGACAAGTGAGCACTTGAATACCGAACCAATTAAAAGTTCGCCCTAAACCCAACCGCTCACTTCAAGTAGCATTTTGGTAGCGCGTAAATACGTCGCTATTTTCACTCACAAGTATACGAGGTCAAGTTTTAGTATAGATCGGGAGAGTTAGGGTTATTGTGTCCATAGGGATTGATTGTAATTATTATTGAGTACCGCGTTTATCATGACCTAACTTTATCTCGGCTAAAACAAATGTATATAAAATTAATATAAACTAATACTAAAATACTAATTAAACTATACTAATACTAATATGAGATGTTTAGGGAAAGTATTGTCTAGGGATTAACTTTTGTTTACAAAAATGTGTTTGGTCTCGTTTTAGTTTACGTTAATGGCGTTCGGGTATCCGACAATCTCGGTTCGTAAACTCAGTCGCCACCTCTCTCGAGTGTAAGACGAGTGAATACATGACTTCATGTTAATAAAGAAGTCCCCCTCAATGTATTAACGACACTAGGTCATGTAAGTCTCGTCCCAACGTCATTGATTGCACACTTTCTAACGCCCTCTAAGGTCGTTGGATCGTCGCGTTGTGTTTACCCTAGTCCAAATTCGGGGTTACCTCTCCCGAGTGTCAACCCTTGTATTCTCTAATTATCTAAATAAATATTATCAAAGAATAATGGCAAACACAATCAAAATACTAAGAACATCCACAAACGAAACACAAACTCAAACAAAACTACATTTTCATAAATATATTGTTAATCCCTAAGACAATCCATGTTTAGGTAACGGTCATAACCGTATATACAATGTAAAATGAGCTAAACATGATCAAACAATAATCCTAAGTTAAGAAATAAAGAAATGAACGAGAGAAACTTAGCCTAATCCGAAGATTTGTCGCTAAAAATGTTTCGAGATCATTTCCCCTTCTTTGCTTTGTGATCTTCTCCTTAGGATTTGAATGAGCACTCCTAAAACGTCTCTCTAAAATGTACTAAGTCTACTGGGGCTCTCATGGCCGAAGGAAAGGAGAGGAAGGGGTATAAATAGGAAAATATCTAAATAAATATCTAAATCTATACTTGGACCTAAATATTTTGAAGGCATCCAATGCTTCATTTTTATTATGAAGCAAATATATATATATATATATATATATTGTGAGTAATCATCGATAAAAGAGATGAAGTATTTTTTACCATGTGCCTTCATATCTGGACAACATATATTAGTGTGAATGATCTCTAATATGTCCGAACTCCTATTAGTACCTTTCTTGACTTGTTAGTTTGCTTTCCCTTAATGCAGTTCACACAAGTTTTAAAATCAGTGTAATCTAGAGTATTAAGTATCCTGTCATTTACTAATCTCTTAATTCTTTCTATGGAGATATGTCCTAATCTTCGGTGCCATAACATGGGGGAGTCCTCGTTAATGCTGTACCTTTTAGTACCAATGTGAACATGCATTGAACTATACGTAGCATCGTTTTGCAAGAAAATACGATAAAGACCATCAGACAAAATACCATTCCCAACATAATCAGATTTATATAATAAACTGAATTATGTGCTTTGAAAATTAAAGAAATATCAGAACGGTACAAGTCTTGAAATAGAAATCAAGTTTCGTGAGAAACTTGGTACATTAATAGTCTTCTCTAATTTTAAGACAAAGCCACTACTTAAAGTTAAAACAAAAGTTCTGATCGCTTCCACATGTGATCTCATCTTGTTGCCTGATAAGACGCTTTGCTCACTTCCCACTAGCTTCCTTAGGTTTTGCATTCCCTGCAAAGAGTTTGCAACATGGATTATAGATCCAAAGTCAATCCACTAGGTGTTAACATTAACGTTAACCATATTAGATTCATAACAAACAAATAAGGTTGGTTTACCTTTATTCTCAAGCCATTTTTGGAATTTATTACATTTCTTCTTCATGTGTCCCTTCTTTTTATAGAAGAAACAATTTGCTTCTTTCTTGATATTAGTTTGAGGTGGTATTCTACCTTTCCCTTTCTGATTAGCTTTATGTTTGGCATGAGCTTTGTCAGTTTTGTTCCTCCCGCGGTTGGTTACCGACAATGCATTCTTGCCCTGCTCCATCATAAACCTATCTTTTTCTTGAACAAATATGGTCATTAATTCGTTGATTGACTATTTGTCTTTTTTTGTATTGCATGAGATCTTGAAAGGCCCATTTTGTTGTGGAAGGGTGTTCAGAATGAAGTGCACCAGGAAGGATTCTGACATATCAATCTCAAGTTTTTTAAGTTGAGCCGCAATGTCTTGTATTTGCATTATGTGCTTGTGCACACCTTTCACGCTTGTGAGTCTCATAAATGAAAATTTTATTGTTGATTCTAAGATTTTGATGGACAATGAAGTGTTAATATTTTTTTATGGAACTAACGAGTTTATTGAGTGTTTCAGTATAAAAGTTCCATTGATAATGTTATCATGAAGTAATTGCTAAGGATGCAAATAGACAATAATATCATGAAGGATGCCCATACGATAATATTAAGAAGAAACTGTGAAGGATGCTAAAGAGATAGACATTAAGAGATTGAAGATTCTTAAGAATCTAGGTGAAAACAACTCAATTCAATTCTACTCTCAATGTACCCGATTAGGATCACACACGAGACAAATGAAAAGTATAAAAGGTTAGGTTACTATTTTTCCTTAAAAATAGCGTAGGCGCGATTCTTCTTGATTAGAATTAAAGTTGAGAGATTTGTAACAGTTCCATCCTTACCGGTGAAAATGATACTTGGAGAGTTTGTGAGGTTTAATTCTTAGCCTAAGGTATAAAAGAATTAGGTTTGATCATTAGCCTATGAAAGGATTAGGTTAGTCTTGAGCCTGGAAAAGCGATAGGGTTATTCTTGCGCCTGGGAAAAGGATTAGGTGATGATTCCTCCTTAATAGAATTAGGTTAATCTTTAGCCTGGTAAAAAGATAGAGGTTCTTCCTTAACCTGTAAAAAATAAATTGTAAAGGCTGATTCTGAGCCTGTAAAAGAATCATTGTGTAAAGATGTGGTTCCTACCTGTTTAACGGAATCTTAGCGATTTAGTGAGTGCGACTCTCCGTGGGTCTCGAGAGACTAGATTAGCCAAGAGTAGCTTGGTGAACCAGTATACATCATGGTGTACTGCATTTTTACTTTATTTATTTTCTATTGTTTGGGTGTGCACCTAGAGCTAATTACATTTATTCGCTGCTATATAAAGAGATAATAATTAATTTAGGATTAAATTAATTGTTTGAATTTAAGTGTTGAAAAAATAATTATTTATTTTAATTTTATAACTACCCAATTCACCCCCTTTTAGGTATATCATTGGGCCAACAATTGGTATCAAAACTGCTTTAGCTCGGTACACTAGCTAACAAAGATCACATGGCGCACCCGATAGGCACACTAGGTGAGGGGCAGTCTATGCACCGACCACTTTTTTTTGCAGGTGAAAATTATACATTTTGGAAGGACAGAATGATTGCATTCCTTCAGGCCACAAATTATGACTTGTGGCTAGCAATTGAGGATGGTCCGTTTGTTCGTAAGGAAAAAAGGAGTTGTCAAGAAGAAAGAGAAGCTGACCGCTTCTGATAAACAGAAGCTTTCTATTAATTCTTAGGCAATTAATATTTTATTTTGTTCTTTAGATGCTAACGAATATTCCAAGGTTTCAAGTTGTGGATCGAAGAAAGAAATGTGGGATAAATTGCAGGTTACCCAAGAAGGAACTAGTCAAGTGAAGCAGTAAAAAATCAACGCTTTAATCCGACAAATTGAATTATTCGGAATGGGAGAAGTAGAATCGGTTCAAGAGATGTATACACGATTCAACAATATCTACAACCATTTGAATCAACTCAGAAAACCCTACACTACCAAGGATAAATTTAGAAAGATCTTGAGATCTTTAACTAAGGTTTGGGAACCGAAGGTAACTGCGATTGAGGAAGCAAATGATCTTGCAGAGTATGAAATTGATGACCCCATCAACAACCTAAGGACGCATGAGATGGCTATGCAACAATATGAGGATGGATCAGAAAGAAAGATAAAGATGAAAGAGAGACTTATAAAAGAAATATGGGATGATACGGATTCCAGTAGTTCTGAACCATCAAGAATTGATAAGAGAACTCCGACGTTTGTCCTTATTTCCAAGAGAGTTGAGTCAAGGTTGAGATACAATTATTGCAATAGGGTTGGGTATTTTAAAGTATTATGTCCATTCATGAACCCTAAGTTTATGGCTAAGAATCAATGCAAAGTGAAATGGATACCGAAAAGAACTACGCAAACAACTTGTGTAGAGTTACATAGTGTTGGGACTGGACCGGAAGAAAAAACCAAAGAGATTATATCAAAATCAAGACGAGAAGTCATAAAGAATCCAAGAGCAATATGTATAAAGAGAAAAAGTGTACCAAAGTCGAGATGTGAAATTATAAAGAAACCACAATCGACATATGCAAACAAAAAGGATATACCGAAATCAAGACTTGAAGTTATATAAAAGTCACAAGTGACACGTGCGACAAGAAAAGATATACCAAAGCCGCAGGCCAAGAGAGATTGTGTACCATCAATCATTGGTACAATTGAGGTAAAAAGTAAAGATATCCTGAAAAGAATAAAAGGTACTCCTAACCCCTCGCAATTTAAATTTATTAAATTTATTAAAGAGGGAGGTATCCAACTTGCTAAATAGGTAAGTTGATACTGGTTTCTAAGACTTACACTAAATGATTTGCTTATTTGCTACCTTAGAAACATTGCAAAATGATTCAGAGAATCATATTTAGTTAAGGAGTATTAACATGTTTTTACGTGCTTATATCAAATAGTGATCATGTGTTTGATTTTAAAAACATGTTAGGTGATTTAGAAATATTGCGGTTATTTAAATGATAAATAAAATATATATGTTGAATTCTAAGTATTGATCATAACCGTGATAAATGCATGCATTAGATTTATGACTGACAATTTCATAAATTATTAGTGAAATATGCTTCTTGTCCTAATGCATTAACGATTACATGTTTCTAGATTTTATCTATAAGGAAGATATTAATTGATATCATGCTACATTGTTGAAATGCTATGATTGCCTCAAGATTATTCTCCTATGCATGAATTCGCTCATTTACAATTATATAGGGGAAGATTACATACTTAGAATGATGTTTTTGGTATAGCCTAGGCATAATGATGATTGCCTAGAATTAATGTTTTTGATTCCCCTTCCCCACTTTTTGAGATGACAAAGAGGGAGAATATTTTGATGTTTTATTGAATATGTTTATTGAATTAAATTGATTGTTAAAGAGGAAGATATAAAGGAGAAACCATGTTTGCGCTTAAAATAAGTTAATTAATATTTAGGATTTATTCGCCTAAGCATTTCACTGATATAGGGGAAGAACATTGTTATTATGATCATGTTGCTTTATTGATATCTTAATTGTTTGATTGATCATATTTTGTGCTTCGTTGAATATCTTACGAGTTTTTTGAATTATCTTCATGATTATGCTTTAAAGAGTTAAAAAACATGTCATCGGATTTAGGGGGAGCGTGGTTACACTATTGTTTTGAAGAAAACATAAAAGTTAATTGTCATCATAAAAAATGTGGAGATTATTGATCCTAAGATTTTGATAGACAATTAGTGTTGATGTTTTTTGGTGGAACTAACGAGTTTATTGAGTATTTTAGTGTAAATGTTCCATTGATGATATTATCATAAAGTAATTGTTAAGGATGCTAAGGATGCAAAGAGACGATAATATCATGAAAGATGCAGAGATGATAATGTTATGAAGAAACTGTGAAGGATGCTAAAGAGACAGATATTAAGAGATTGAAGATGCTGAAGAATCTAGGTGAAAACAACTCAATTCAATTCTGCTCTTAATATATCCTAATTAGGATCACACACGACACAAATGAAAAGTATAAAAATGTTAAGTTACTCTTTTCCATTGAAAATAGTTTAGGCGTGATTCTTCTTGATTAGAATTAAAGTTAATAGATTTATAACGGTTCCATCCTTACCTGTGAAAATAATACTTGGAGAGTTTGTAAGGTTTGATTTTTAGCCTAAGGTATAAAATAATTAAGTTTGATCCTTAGCCTATGAAAGGATTAGGTTAGTCTTGAGCTTGGAAAAAAGATAGAGTTATTCCTGCGCCTGGGAAAAGGATTAGGTGGTGATTTCTCCTTAATAGAATTAGGCTAATCTTTAGCCTGGTAAACAGATAGAGGTTCTTCCTTAATCTGTGAAAAGAAAATTATAAATGTTGATTCTGTGCTTGTAAAAGAATCATTGTATAAATGTTTGTTTCCTACCTGTTTAAAGGAATCTTTGTGGTTTAGTGGGTGTGACTCTCTGTGGGACTTGAAGGATTAGATTAGCTAAGAGTAGTTTGGTAAACCAGTATGCATCGTGGTGTGCTGCATTTTTACTTATTTATTTTTTGTTGTTTGGGTGTGTACCTAGTGCTAATTAAATTTATCCGCTGCTATATAAAGAGATAATAATTAATTTATGATTAAATTAATTGTTTGAATTTAAGTGTTGAAAAGATAATTATTTGTTTTAATTTTATAACTACCCAATTCACCCCCCCTATTGGGTAGATCACTGGGCCAACATTTATTATATGGGTGTTTGTCAGTGTCTTTTTCTAAAGTGACGAATAATCGGATGGGTTGTCTTATCTTGCTAACAATTTGCTCGGGGTTTTTTAAATTATTTCATTTAGAACATTGACATATCTTTTTGAGGGTCTAACATGGCATGAAACTTGATGAGGTTATGATTGTGTTGCTTTTGTGGTCATCAATCATAAGTGAAATCTTTGTTATAGCTACTGATGGGCAAAGATGACAATGGTTGGGAGTTAGGGAATTTGATGGGTAAATATGTTCTGACAGATAATGGTTCTATGTTTTCATGTCAGCCTGGGTAACACTACACTGACACTGGAGTTATATTTATAATATTTGTTTGGTACTCTTTAATGTCGTCGTTAATTTTTTGGTCTGAGAGTCTATGTTTAAGGTAGTTTCAGTTGCCATGAGTGGACTTATTTATTTGTTTGTCTTAAATATGATTTTAATTTATATGTCTAGTTGATGAGTATTGTGTTTGTTTTTCATTAGAAGATACACAAACATGTAACACTTCAAATATTGATGACAAATTGAGAGAATTTATAGTTTGAGAGTCTATAATTAAAGTAAATTCTAATAGCATTGGGTGGTGGGCTCTAGTGGCATAGGTGGTGGACTTATATTACAAAGTTTATAACGTATATAGACAATTATTATTTATTGTATTGTTGAACTTCAAATTGTAGATTATGGTATCATTGTCCATTAGAAAATAGTTATTTATCATATGATTGGGTTCGTTATTGCTGTGCTTGATTGTCATTGGTTGTATTTGTTAGTGTCATGTTGTTATAAAACAAGAGTTAAATTTCGAATGTCATATAAATAAAGGGGGTCATGCCTATTTTTTTTTTTACATTAATTATTGATTTTGTCCATTTGAAAATAATTTTCGAATATTGAAATGTGTAATATAAACAAAGTGAATTAGATCAAAATATTTTAATTTTTTTTATTGGTTTTATTTGTTTGTCATATTCATTATAAAATAGGAATTGATAATTTGATAATATTATAGAACTAAAAGGAGTTACGTCAATTTTTTATATTAAAATGTATTAAAATTCGTACTTTCAGACACGGGTTATACCCTAATATATATATAATAATGAATGTTATTACATTTAAAAAAAAACATATAAATCTAAAAGATAAAAAACAATGATTTTCCCTTGAACTTAATAGGAAAGCAATTAACACTTCGGAAGATCCGATGGTGGAGGAGGCAACTTGTGTTTGGGATGCTTTCCATCCAATACAAGCCAAGCCATCTTCAACCCCCAGCTTGTATGTACTTCCAAATGGCAGTGCATGAACCATACCCCTATCATCCGTTAAAAAGAGGTCATCAGTTTCAACTGCTCAAGTAGAGAACTTTATTACACTTTTAGCGCCTAAAAATAAATCATTCAATGAATTGTGCATTTTTTTTCTACAAATCGTCAGTTTTTTCCCACAATTATTTTGGTATAAAACCATAAAAGGTAACATTATCTTAGCCAAATTGTTAGAATTGAATGTTTAGAGAGAGAAATAGAAATATGGTATACCCAAAGAGGTAGAAAGTGTAATTTAAAACAGGGAACTTTGCTAACCTGGATTGTCTGCCCGGAATCTAACGGCGACCCATCCCCCGGACGGCACCCCGACGGTGTTTCTTTCGGCCGGGTCCACAAGATTGAAATTTGCCGGGTCTTTTTTCGGGTTATAATTCCCGAAACCTTGACCCACCACGAAGAAATTGAACCCGTGGAGATGCAGAGGGTGACTCTCGGCCGCGATAATGCTGGTGTCCTGCATCACGACCTCCACCGTCGCATTGAACGGCAACACTGCAACCTTCGTGCCGGTGCTCACCGCGATGTTGCTTGGCGGATTGCCCGTGTAATTGAATTTCAATGGTGGGTTTGCCGGGAAATCGGTGGTGTAGACGCCCCTCGACTGGTTAAAGAAGTGGGCTTGCAGAAGGGCGGTGTTTGGCTGCACGAAGGAGACGTTGTTGACGGCGGCTGCCACTCGGGTATTATTGGGTCCCTGGCACGTTTGGTTCCCAGAGCAGGGGATCAGCCCTAACCCCACCGTGAAGAAAAATCGCCGATCGATTTTTGTCGGCACATTCGCCGGAAATCTTGAATTCGCTAAGCTTCGGATTTTCTTACTGAAATTCGCGGCGAAAGAAGTGTCGTTGAAGAAAGGGAGCTTCGATCTCAGGAGAGGGAATTTATTAGGACTCATATTGTTGTTAGACGCGGTCGGCTGCAGACGGTGGTATTCGAGAATTCCGCTGGTGGTGGAGTTATCGAAGGCGGCGGGGCCGGTGGCGTAAGGCCTGGCGGCCACCAGGAATGTGGCGTTGGGGGAGTGGTGTTTGGTCTTGAGAAGGACGTTGGTGGTCTGTCCGGGCGTGATGAGGACGACGGCGGTCTTGAAAGGCTTCACGTAGACGGCGTCGGCTTCAACGACGGTGAGCGTGTGATTGGCGATGCTAAAGAAAAGCTCATCGTTAAGCGCCGCGTTGATCAGACGGAGGAGGTACGTCTTCCCCGGTTTCACCTTCAGCTTGAATGTATCTAAAGACATGTATGAATTGTAAAAAATTCAAAATAAGTCCATAAACTTAAAGTGTGTATCTAATTGATCCTTTAATTTTATATACAATTAAAAGACATAACTATAAATTACGTGTCTTAAATGGTTGATTGTATACCTTTAGCAGAACAATTATATGAGGGTCCTGGAAGGCCATTAATGGTGAATGCGTCGGAGATGTTTGGTGCTCCTCCAGTTTGTTGTGCTTGATTGATAATCGTTTCTGTGTCAGCTTTCCACCACTCACCTACAATTCAAAACATAAAAGGATTTTTTATTTTTTTTTCTATATTTTTCGTCATTGAAATTAACTATATTTTTATATCTAATTTGCATCGATTATACCGAAAATGATGGGGATTTCTTTGTAGGGTTGTGGAAAAGGGTAGGACACGCCACGCTTTGGGAGGATGACTATGGGTCCGTATAGGGTTGCCCTAAGCCACGAGATGTGGGCGTGCCAAAATAAAGTTCCTCTTTGCCCTGTAACGGTGAAATTATACACATAGGTCTGGTCTTTCTGAATAGGGCATTGGGTTATATATGCTGGTCCATCTGCCCAACCGCTCCTTAATTGTCTCACTCCATGCCTGTCGGTACAAATCAAAATCGATAAAAATGGGAAATGTTTAATTAACTAATTAATTTTTCTTTATTTTTAAAATAGAGATGTGCGTACCAGTGAAGGGTGACATTGTTGCTGATGTGGTTAACCACCTTAATTACCAGCCTATCGCCTTCTCTAGCAATGATTCGTGGCCCTGGAAACTGACCGTTGACTGTAATAATACTCTTGGTCTGGCACAGCCTTGTTACTTTTTGCATCTTGACCTACATTAATAATTAAGATGAGCTTAGAAATGAGAAGATGGGGAGGGGGATATTAGTGTAATTAACGGACATATATTTGTACCTCAAACTTGTAATGCCTGGTAATGCCTGCATGCTTTGCAACTGCAAGCTCAGAAAATATCCAAAATGAACTCAACACAAAGACAAATGCCTTAAGAATACAAGAACCCATGTTTTAACAAAAATTAATTAAGAAACTGTAACTTTTGAGTGAGACTCTTTAGGATGATTCTAAGCTCTTTAATGAATGCAGATATGGAGAGAGAAACTGAAAGCCGCTCTATATATAGTAAATCTTAGAGAGAGAGAGGGAGAGAGAGAGTTTGGTTAGTTAGGTGATTTTGGAGGAGATTAACAGCAAATAGACAAGCAGTCTCCCATGACAAACTACAAGCTTGACCTTACTGGACTTTTGGTCCGACTAAATTTTCGAGTGATATTTAAGTATTGATTAGTTAATTTATATGGCATATCATTGGTAACGGTATTCTCCGAATTTCCAAAACTACGCAAGTGTGGTTTGAGTAGGTTTTACAAAATGACAATTTTGCTGATTTAATTACTGAAAGGGATGGGATATCAGTCTACTACATGTTGGAGCACTCTTTAGGCTAAATTAGCTGCGATTAGCACTTGTTAATCACATGCAGTCATGCGCTAGGTTGGGGCTAAGCTCTACCGGTATTAAAAAAAATTATTAGGCCTGAGCTCGAGCCAGACCCTATCATCGAGTTCTATGACCCTGTCCAAGCTCGCCTACTATAAAATTTCTCAAACCCGAACCCAACCCTAGGGCCAGCCTAGCTCTATAATATTTTTATTTTAAAATAACAAATAAAACTTTTGAAATACTTTCATTTCAAGTGTTAAGATAATTGAGAAGTGGAAAATATGAACATGTATTGATATTATGCAAAAGAGATATTTGAATACAACGATATATATACATATTTATAGGGGAAGTAAGGGCTAGAATTTTGTCCTAATGAGCCACGTGGGCCAAGCATATATAATACATTAACATCCCTCCTCAAACTCAAGGTGATAAGTAAGAGGTGAACTTAAGTTTTGAAACCATAAAGTAAAAGCGTTCAGATGGATGAGCTTTACTAAAAATGTTTGTTGTCTGATCTATTGAACTGACGGATTGTAAACAAACCGTATTTTGGAGAATGTGATGACGGATGAAGTAACATACAGTCTCAATGTGTTTTGTACGCTCGTGGAATACATCATTGTAAGCGATCTGAATAGCACTCATGTTGTCACAGTGTAGGGTACTGGCAACAGGAGAAGAGATGCTCATGTCAGCAAGTAGCCATCGAAGTCAGAGAAGTTCTTGAGTTACATTAGCCATGGCACGATATTCAGCTTCAATACTGGAGCAAGTAACCACAGTTTGTTTCTTACTATACCAGGAAATGAGAGAATTGCCCAAAAAGAAACAGTAACCAGTAGTTGAACGTCTGTCAATGGGGTCTCCGGCCCAATCGGCATCAGAATAAGTTTATAAGACAGAAGCAAATTAAGCTGAGAAATGAAGCTCACGAAATAAAGTACCCTTGACATACCAAAGAATGTGAAGAACGGTCGAGTAATGAGTGATCTGAGGAGCAGACAAGAACTGGCTAACTCGATAAACGGCATAGACAATATCAAGGCGAGTGACAGTAAGATATACAAGACTTCCAACCAGTTGCCGATATAAAGTGGCATCCTGAAGAGGTGAACCATTGAGTGGGGTAAGTCTGATGTTCAGCTCGAGAGGAGTAGTGGCAGTGGTTGAGTTAGTGATCCTGGCCTTGGAAAGGAGATCCGAGGCATACTTGGCTTAAGAGAGAAAATATCCATCAGAACCAGATAAGACTTCGAGGTCAAGAAAATAGGTGAACTCGCTAAAATCTTTCATCTCAAATTGGCCACTGAGGAACTTTTTGAGTTAAAAAATATCACGTAGATCACCTCCAGTAATAACCATATCATCTACATACAGTGAAAGAAGGATAATACCATTGGTAGTATGGTGTATAAATAGAGTCGAATCATGAGCACTAGGTGTAAACCCAAATTGATGAATGTAGTGTTGAATTTGGCAAACCAAGCACGTAGAGCTTGTTTCAAACCATATAAGGCACGACAAAGGCGACAAACTTTATTTCGAGGGGCAGTCAGGCCGGGAAGGGTATATATATAGACTTCCTCAAGAAAATTTCCATTGAGAAATGTATTTTTGACATCCATTTCAAGGAAAGTCTATTTTCGAATGGCGGTAATGACAAGAAGTGTACGGATATATGTTAGCCTCGCCACTGGAGCATATGTCTCTTCATAGTCAGTGCCATATTCCTAAGCAAATCCCTTGGAAACAAGTTGGGTTTTATATCGTTCAACAAAGCCATCCGAAAGCGTCTTCATCTTAAACATCCATTTGCACCCAATAAGAATTTTTCCAGGGGGCAGATCAATAATATCCCAGGTATAAGTTTTAGCGGGGGCCTAAAGTTTTTCGTCCATTGCTTTTTGCTAAAAAGGATTAGTACTAGCCTTCTTATAGGATTGAAGCTCATGCAGATGAAGTATAGTGGGAAATCAATGAAAATCAGTAAGGTAATGTGGAGGATGAGTTACCCTAGTAGAGCGGCGGGGGTGATCTGGGGTATGGGTCTCAAAGGAAGGTGGTACAGGACCATCGGCCACAAGAAAAGTCTCAGGTATGGTTGCTGGAGTTGGATGGGTGAGATAAGCGGGTAGTTCTAGGGTGGACTCAGCATAAGGTGCAAGGTTGGGCTCAACTAGTGGTGCTGAAGTTGACTCAACAGTACCTGGAACTGTACCTTCTGGAAATAACTCAATAGATGGATCAGTAAAGAATCTGGAGTTGGTGAGGGTTAACATGTCAAATGACCGTAAGGAAGAAAATATTTGATATTCCCAAAAAATGACATGTCGCGAGATACGAAGAGTTTTAGAAATGGGATCCCAACCACGATACCCTTTATATTCGATGCTATATCCAAGAAAACAACACAGACAAACCCTTGGTTCTAGTTTGTTGTGTTCATGTGGTTTGAGAAGAACAAAACAAGCGCAACCAAAGACTCTTAAGTTTAGAGTAATTAGGAGGTTTACCAAAAAGGCGCTCAAATGGAGACTGATTTTGAATTGTAGCAGAAGGGACACGGTTTATTGAGTAGATGGCTGTAAAGGTAGCATCACCTCCAAAATGCTTAGGATATGATGAAGAAATAAGGAGAGTACGAACTATATCAAGAATATGTCTATATTTGCGTTCGGCTCGTCTATTTTGCTGGGATGTACTAGGACACGAGCGATGGGGGAGCGTGCCATTTTTGCGAAGTAGATTAAGAAAAACACGATCCTTGTATTCCATTGTATTATTTGAGCGAAAAACTTTGATATTTCTAGAAAATTGAGTTTGAACCATAGAAGAAAACTCAGAATATATTTGGAATGGTTCGAATCAATATTTCATAAGAAACAACCATATATATCGAGAGCAGTCGTCCACAAAGATAACAAAGTAACGACAACCACCCATCGAGTCATGAGGAGAAGGCCCCCAAATATCAGAATGAATTAGATCAAAAGGTGTAAGGAAAATAGATTGACTCTCTTTGAAAGGTAGAGCTGATTGTTTTGCAAGTTGAAAATGGATACATTTGAAGAACTCATGTTGAACTGAACCTAACTGACCGCTAGAGATAAGTGATTTGAGTCGGTTAGATGAAGTGTGGCCTAGACGAGCATGCCAAATTTGGGATAGTGAGATAAACACTAGTGGTTATGGAGATAAGGATGAGGATGAGGATGAGGACAAAGATATTGGCGGTGGTGGTAAGGATGCACAGGTTGATAAAAGGACATATGGTTGCGGTGGTAGTGGGGTTGGAGATGGAAGGTCCAAACTGGTAAGTTCAAATAGGCATCCAACCTTACGACCAATCCCAAGAGTTTTTCTTGTCCGAGGATTCTGCACACGACAACCACTATTAAAAAAGATTTAAGGTGAGTTTTGGAATCAAATATATGTCAGGAATAGAAAGATGGGAAGTAGAAACCTGGCCAGTATGGGTAACAAGCATTTGAGAACCATTAACGGTATGAATACTGGAGATATTTATCACAGATAATTTGGTTGAAAAAATATTGGGATCAAATGTCATGTGATTACAACAAGCAAAATTAAAGAACCAATAAGAGTTACTTATAGTGAGTGAGAGAGCAGAAGAAAGGTTTGTACCATTACCATTTTTTGAGAAGATATGAAGGAGGAATGAGGCTAAATCTACAATAGACATGGTGACAGTAATGAAAGTAGGATCCGAACCTTCTTTGGCATTGATAATGAGCGAAGAACCCTCAGACATCGCTGTTGAACATGGAGAAACTATGGTCACTAATGGATTCATAATGCTGAAATTATCTAGGAACCGGTCTATACTCGTGAAAAATCGATTGAGAGTCACTTGAACCAATCGAATCTTCGTGATAAACAGAATCAACAATATAAAGAGAACTATACTGTGTGATTCGAATTTGATGAAATGAAGATCACAGATAAATCTATAATATTGAAATTGTTAAGGAACCGATATTGAATCTTCAATGACCGGGTGAAAAACGGGTGAACTGGTGTAGGGACCACACGGATATAACAAAAAGTATATTCTGTGAGCCTCAAACTACAAAACAAAGGCTGGAAACAAAACCAGAACATCGAAAAACCCCAAGAATCGGTCCAACTTTGCAAAAAACCGGTCAAAAAAGGGTTGAACCGGTCAAATAAATTAACCTTTAAAAAATTGGTGACGTGGTAGTGGTAGGTGACTGGACACTGATGTGGTTGAGTCAACTGCTGATGTGGCAGGGTCAACTACTGACGTGGCGTTGACTGGCGATAACGTGGCAGTGACGTGGCTGACATATGTCCCTGATTGGACAGTGATGTGGCGCTGATTAGGGGGAGATTAGGGCTGACGTGGCACCCAAAATTGCTGAACGGTGGCAACAGCGCGTGAATCTCACGCGAAGGAACGCAAGTCGATGTTTTCCGCGTGTGGGGGCGCGTAATGTATCATACCGGGTTTATTTTTGTGTCGTTGGATTCGTCTCATTGAGACAGTTCCGATGGTATATTATGAGACGGATTTGAATCCCTGGTTGAGGTGGTAGAACTCAAAATCCGAGACGGCAAAGTGTGGTGCTACTACTGGCTTTTTGAGGCGCGTGTAGGCGCGTCGGTGGTCTAGTGGCGATGAGTTTGGTGGCGTTGTATTCGTCTCTGCACTCTGTAGACGAAGATGATGGTGTGGTGGTTGTTGATACCGGAGTGGTGATAGGTTTGTAGTAGTGACAAGAAACTTCGGGAAAGTAGAGAAAGTGGCGGCGGAAGTTTTAGGGTTGCGAAATTTTTAGGGAGAATAGGTTTAAGAAAGACTTACTCTTAATACCATGTTAAAATAATTGAGAAGTAGAAAACATGAATATATATTAATATTATGCGAAAGAGATATTTGAATACAACGATATATACACATATTTATACAAGAAGTAGGGACTAAGGTTTTACCCTAATGGGTCACGTGAACCAAGCCCATATAATACATTAACATCAAGATTAGTTTCTTTTCGATATAGATTTAGTTGGGAATGGGATGGAAGTGAAAATTTGAGTAGAAATTACAAAATGACAATTTTGTTGCTTAATTAATGAAAGGGAAGGGATATCAGTCTACCACATATTGAAACTTTTTAGGCTAATTAGGTGCGGTTAGCACTTGTTAATCACAGGGGAGAAATGGAAGGTGTTCCACTTGTAACCCAAACTGTAGTTAGCTGTCGGTTGTTTTCTCATTCCCCAACCATAACAGCTTTGATGTGTGGTTTTAGCATACGCAAAAATAATAATAATTAAGATGCGGGGTGTATAACCTTAAAAACACTACACAGAGTTTGAGGCCTTAGTTTTACTATATGGATAATGGATTCGATCAACTTGGTATCACAAGCAAGTAGCAAATGGTATGTAATTAATTTCAATTACACCCCCATTTGGAAAAGTTTTTTTGAGAATAGTATCATTTTGACAAAATACATACCTTAAATAAATATTCAATCGGTCACGTGAATATCTGTATAATAAATTAGAACGGTTATAAAAAGCACCCACCATCCTTAAAGCCTCCCTCTTTATATGTCTTCCTATCTCTGATGAAATCTCACGAACGACAACCACCATCGATCCATACCTATCTCTCCATTACGACCACTAAATCCTACCATCACCAAGGCCACCGTTGCACAAGTACATGTTCTCTTCTTCTTTTTTCTCTCATTATCTCTACATTATTTTCTCTTTTTCTCTCATTTTCTCTACTGAAGGCTTCCGATCCACCATTTAAGCTACCCCGTCTCCCCTATTTCCACAAAATTTCCTTTCCCTATTTTCACGCTTGTTTCATCCATAATTTTTTGGGGTTTTTTATGTGAGCCCCAAGGCTCGTAAGTATTTTGCCTCTATCCTCATATACAAATTTGATTTAAGAAAAATCCCTTATCCTTGTTGTGCGTTCCCAACAACTTGGAAGCGGATAGGTGAGATCTATCTATGGTAAGCCTTTTTTCGCGCGGGGGGGAGGAATAAAAAATATATTAAAATTTCCATATTCAAATTTAAGCAGAGAGAAAGTTTCCTGAACCGTGAAGTGTAGCTATTGAAGCCAACGCTAATCCGCGGGGGGAGGGGGGGCGAATAAAAAATCTATTAAACCATATTCAAATTTAAGCAGAAAGAAAGTTTCCTGAACCATGAAGTGTAGCTATTGAAGCCAACGCTAATCCTAGGTTTTTTTTTTTACGACATCACGATTCTTTATTCTTCTAAAATCAACATCACGGTTCTTTGTTCTCTGTTCTTTCTTCAAGGGTGGTGGTTGCTTCAACAGTGGGCGTTTTTTTGAGTAATGGTGGTTGCTTTGGTGATGGACATTTGTTGGGAGGTGGTGTGACGGTTCTCTTGTCTAAATCTATTGTTGTTCAGCTCAACAATTGTTGTGTTGCAATTGTTTGGTGTTCGTTGTCTATTGGCTCAACAATTGTTTATGTGTTGCAATTGTTTCTGTTAGATCCACTATTATTTCCTTTGGATCAACAATTGGTATCCATTGTCCGTTTCAGTCTACTATCCGTTGGCTCAACAATTGATATGCTGCAAATTATTGTTGTTGTCTGTTTCAACCCTAGTTCATTTCCGACAAAGGTATTCATACAAAAACAACACCAAAACTGTTAGTAAATGCGAATGGTCTTCATACAAAAACAACACCAAAACAACACCAATACCCATGTGTAGGGGTGTTCAGTAATAATGCGAATGGTCTAGCTTCGGTCCGGTTTCATACAAAACAACACCAAAACTGTTAGACATATAGCAAACTAAAACCAAAGCCAAAATCGTCCTTTTTTTTTTTTAAACGGTTTTAAAACCGAACTATTTAACTTTGTACAAAACCAAAACCAAAATCGCAAAATTATTTAAGATTTTTCAATTTTATAAAAAATAAAAATTAAATGAAAACCGCGGACCGTTGTTTATTCTTAGTCATTTTAACACACACAAATGAGAGAACAGAGGTATGGAATGGAAGTCCAAAGTCAGCTATGCTACAACACACACAAATAAGAAAACCAAAACCTAACATATATATATATATATATATATAAGGGTATATATATCAAAAAAAAAAATATCTGAAATATCAATTATGTTGGGTTTATTCTACATCAAATGTAGAAAGGACTGATGATCAAGTTATAAGTATGAGGGAAAGTTACACCTCATAAGCTAGCTTTTGGGATTGAGAGAGGTCTAAGACCACCCTACACATGTATCAGAGTTCAAGTTACAGCAACTTTGGCTCAATAACCACAAAGGGAAAGACTAGTTGAGGGTTAGCCAACCAAAGACCCCATGTGTGAAGGCAAAATTTTTGGATTTATCCCATCAGATATAGAAGAAGCTAGTGGTCAAATTATAAGTTAGCTTTTGAGGTTGAAAGAAACCCAAGACCACCCTATAGGTTACACAGTTCAGTTACGTGGTTCGATTTCACAATTACTATCCCAAAACCAAAATCAAAATCACAACTGCCTCGGTTGCTAATTTCCAAACCGAAACTGCAACCAAAATCATTTAGTTGGTTTCAAGACCGAACCGTTCAGTTCGATTTCCCGTCGGTTCGGTTTTAATTATCATCCTTAGTGTTCCTAGCTAGGCTAGGCTAGGCCGAATCTAATAAATTATAAAAAAAAAAATTGTAGGGCCCAAGCCCGGACATCGGTCGTGTTCCCTTGCCCAAGCTCGACCATTGTAAAATATATGAAACCCAAGCCCGATGCTAGGGGCGGGCTTGACCTATTATTGGGTCCTATAATCATGTCCAATCTCGCCCACTATAAAATTTCTCAAACCCAAAGTCAGCCTGGTCCTATAATTTTTTTATAATTCAATAAATAATTATTAAAATTGCAAATAAAAATTATGAAATACATTCTTTCAAGATTAGTTTCTTGCAAATATAAATTTAATTGGGAATGGATTGGAAGGGAAAAAATATAGACTTAGTTGGAAATGGATTGGAAGGAAATATTTGAGTAGGATTTACAAAAGAGTTGTTTACGTAATAAATATTTAAAAAAAAAAAATTACTGAAACAGTTGAAGTTTCAACTTATTTATCGGAGGCACGCATTTCGGCGTAGATCCCAGCATTTCGAACGCCGAAATGCGTGCCTCCGGTAAATAAGTTGAAATCTCAACTATTTCAATAAAAAAAAAAAATTTAAATATTTATTAGGTAAACAACTCATTTACAAAATGACAATTTTGTTGATTTAATTAATGAAGGGGATGGGATATCAGTCTAATACACGTCGGAGCACTCTTTAGCTGCGGTTAGCACTTGTTAATCACAGGCCAGGCGAGTAATGGAAGGTGTTCAACTTGTGACCCAAACTGTAGTTAGCTGTCGGTTGTTTTCTCATTCCGCAACCATAGCAGGCTTGATGTGTGATTTTAGCATACGAAAATGAATAAATAAATCATGATTATAGTTATAGTATTTCTTAGGACGCGGGGGTGTATAATTAAGAGTTAACCTTGAAAATATTACACTGAGTTTGAGGTTACCGACACCTCCTTGTAAGATGATAAAATTACCAGATTAATCTTTTTTTAAAACTTGCTACAAATTAATCTTTCAGGTTTTGTGTAACAATTTTGCTCCTCTATGTACATACTTGATATATAATTTCTTAAGAAATAGAGATTCAAAATTATTTTATTAAAATCAAAATAATTATTGTTTCATACATTTTTATGATCTAATTATATATTAAGATTTTCACTAATAAATTCTTTAAAATGATATTTTCATTCAATATTTTTTTTTCAGATTCATATTACATTTAACAAAATATTTTCAGAATTTTCAAATTCCACATTTATGTTACATTCAACACGTGTTAAATTCAACATGGTATTTTTTTTTTATATAATTTAACTATATATTTAGATTCATTTGAAGGAGATCTTCAACAAGATATTACGTTCATCATTCTTTTATCCAAAATTCAAATTCCTGAATTCAAATTCCTATTATATTCAACATGATACTTCTAGAATTTTTAGTTTTTACATTCGTGTTACATTCAACATGTATATTTGGGACTTTTGTAATTTTCCATATCATTTCGAATTCAACATAATATTATTATTTTTTTATGATCTAATTATATATTTAGATTCGTATGAATATGATCTTTAAAAGGATATCATGTCTATCAATTTTTCATCCCAAAATCACATTCTTGTTACATTCAACACGAAATTCACTTTCGTGTTATATTTAACATTATGGAAGGGAAAAATCGTCTAAATTTAATTTTGGATTTAAAATTGAGACTAATTGGTAACACTATTATGTAAGTTGTGTGTAAGACCCGCTTTTATATATGCATATTTTTAGTTGCATTTCGTAATATTTAGAAAATATTTGGGTTTAGTATGCTATTTTAAAATTTCAATTTAAAAATTTTAGGGGTTATTTTGGTATTTAAAATTTTAATTTTAAAAAATTTGGGGGCTAATAGGTTAATTTAATTTTACTTTTAAAAATTTGAGGCGGCAATTGCCATTTTAAAAATGTTAATTTTTACCTTTTGGACTTAAAGAAATTTTAAAGATTCTTGATGGGGTTAGTGTAATTTATCATAAGAAACAAAACCTTAAAAAGAAAGAAATAGGGGTTAATGTAATACCCCGAAAATTTATAGTTTTGAAAATATTATTATTTTATATAAATTTAATATTTTTGGGATTATTTTATAAATTTATGGTATAAATAATATTTGATAATTTTTTAGGTTAAATATTAATTTTAAATTAACTTTTAAAAGTTTTGGGACTATTATGTTATTTAAAATATATTTTTAAGAGTTTTGGAATATAATTAATATTTTTCTTATTTTAAAGGAAAATATTGTATAAATAAATAAATTATCAATTTTGTTTCCTTCGTATAGAAGGAAACAAAAAACAACCACAAATTTATATACAATATGTATATATGTGTATGTAATATATAAATATAAGCTAGACGTGTATATATATATATATATATACACATACATATATATATGTAATAAGTTTTTGAGCGATAATAGGATTTCGGCTCGGATTTCATGTAGAATTTCTAACTTTTTTAATATATGTATTTAATCTCTTATTGGATTGTGTGGTTTATGCTATTACTGTTGTAATTGTAATTTTTCATTAAATATTTATGAGTATATTGTTGATTACTTCTCATAATCACAATAAAACCGAATTAATTAATAATCGTAAACATACATGAATTATAAGACACAACAATGAAGAACGGTAATCAAAAGCGTACCTGTCTCAGCTATCGTAGGAGATTGAATCTGTCGCAACGAATTACTAACTAGGTTTTCTTCCCTATGATCTAAATTTCATGGTAGCGACTCTCAATGAGAAGAAACCACTATATTCTAGATTAGGGAGGGGACCTAGTTATATATACTAAGGTTTCACGTTAGACCCTCCCATAACGGGCTTCAACGAAACCCTAAACCTACACTTGCCACTTAACTGGGCTTCTACATAAAAGACACCACAACCCAAATCAAAATATGATCACTGATTATTTAGGCTGCTTAAATAATAGACTATCCATTAATCCGTTTTTGTAAAACAATTAATTCAATTAATGTTAGCCCATAAAAATATCCCAACATTCTCTCACTTGTGTTATATGAATTGAATAAATTTAATTTTGAAAATAAGACTCTCGGGTTAATAACAGAAAAAAATTATTTTTGGTGTGGCCACACCTTTTAATTTAAAGAAATGATATTCTATAAGTAACATCTTGATAAACTTATCAAGTCCAACATAATCTTAATATTGGATTATAATAGTCTATATGTTAATCTCAACAAACATAAGACTTTCATATTCACAAATACTTATAATCATATCGATATGGATCGTCAGCCCAGTAGTGTAGTAAGAAACCAATGCCAACATATAATCATTATTAGTATGCATTATTCTTATCGGTCCTCATTACAATTTCTCAACAAAATGAAATTGTAATTGCAGTTTCTCAACAAAATGAAATTGCTGCAATTTCTCAACAATATGAAATTGATTGACTTTAACAAGTCATCTGTCACTAACAATACATCACGAGATCTCAAAATAGTGATTAGTGACAGCTAAAAGTATACAACTGTAATTCTTAAGGTATAATATCTTAAGATACCATATTGTATAATCAATTCAAATAACATGATATGCAACAATATAATATGCAATAATGATGATCATCATATAAATTTCAATTTTGCAAAATGAATAACAATAGTTATCACAACATAATTAGCAAAATAAATGAAAATAAATAGAATACAAAAACTCTCACTAAACCAAAGAATCAAAAGACTCAATGACATCCATATTCACAACATGTTGCTTGAACGCTATGGGCCTTAAACCTTTAGTTAAAAGATCAGCAAGCATGGACTCGATTCTTATATGCTCGATCACGACATCTCTCTTCTTTAACAAGTCCTTGACTGTAAAGTACTTTATTTCCATATGCTTGGAATCTGTACTGATCTTATTGTTATTGGAGTATAACACAGTTGCATTATTGTCACAATAAATCACAATGGATCGAGAGATAGAATCAACAACTCGCAGCTCCGAGATCAAGTTTCGTAGCCAAACAGCTTGAGAGGATGTACCATAACAAGCTACAAATTCAGCATACATAGTTGAGGATGCAATTAGACTCTGTTTGACAATTTTCCATGAAATGGCTCCACCAGCTAGAACAAAAATATATCCTGAAGTAGATTTTCGATCGTCTGAGCAACCACCAAAATAGAATCTGAATACCCAATCACTTCGAGATTATCAACCTTTCTATACACAAGCATAAAATTCTTCGTTCTTTGTAGATATCTCATGACTTTCTTTGCAGCAACCCAGTGATCATGCCCAAGGTTCGACAAATATCTACCAAGAACATTAACAATGAAGGCGATATCAAGTCGCGTACATACTTGTGCATACATTAGGCTACCAATTGCACTAGCATAAGGAATAGTCTTCATGACATCCTTTTCCAAATCATTCTTTGGACATTGTTCATTGTTGAGTTTATCTCCCTTCACAACAGGTACATCACCTGTCTTGCACATCTGCATATTGAACCTTTTAAGCACACGATCGATATAGGCTCTTTGAGATAGTCCGAGAAGGTTTCGAGATCTATCACGACGAATCTCAATACCCAAAACAAAATATGCTTTTCTAAGATCCTTCATGTCAAAATTAGCAGACAAGATACGTTTGGTATCATTCAGGAGATTCACATCGCTACTAGCAAGCAAGATGTCATCAACATAAAGAATCATGAAAATGAGCTTGCTCCCACTGATTTTCATATAGACGCACTGATCAAACTTGTTTTCTACAAAACCAAAAAGATGTCACAATTTTGTCAAATTTTAAGTACTATTGTCGAGAAGCTTGCTTGAGACCATAAATGGACCTTTCCAATCTGCATACTATGCTCTCATTTCCATTTTCCTTAAATCCCTCAGGTTGTGACATGTAGACTTCCTCACTCAAATCTCAATTGAGAAAAGTTGTCTTGACATCCATTTGGTGAAGCTCTAAGTCAAAATGAGCTACCAACGCCATAATTAGACTAAAGGAATTTTTGGTGGAAACTGGTGAAAAAGTCTCTGTGAAATCAATACCTTCTCGTAGTGAATATCGTTTGGCAACCAATCGGGCCTTGAATCTTTCAACATTCCATTTGTTGTCTCTTTTGGTCTTAAATACTCATTTGTATCCAATGGGTTTATATCTCTTGGGAAGATCAACAAGTTCTCAAACATCATTGTCTAACATAGACTTCATCTTATCTCCCATGGTAATTAGCCATTCATTTGCCTGATCGCTATTGAGAGCTTCATGATAAGTAGTCGGGTCGACCACTTCTCCAATATCATATTCTCCTTCTCCAAGGTAAACATAATAATCGTTAGAAATGGCAGCTCTTCTAGTTCTTTGTGATCTTCTCACTTGTACCTCAGAAGATGACACATTCGCAGCCTCATTAGTTAGAGGGATCTCATCTGCAATAGGCGTTATTTCAGCAGTAGGAGGAGTGACAATATCCAAACCTCACTAAATCCCTCGATCAATAACTCCATCATAAGAGGTGACTTTTGAGGCCGGTATAGGCAAATAAACAACATCAATGGGTTCCACTCTTTCATCAAAATGAGAAGGAATAACTTCAACAACATCCAATTCCAAAAAAATTGTCACTTGAGATTCAACAACTCTAGTGCCACGAGTCGAACAATAAAATTTGTATACTTTTGAGTGACTAGGATACCCTATAAAGTGACATCTAGTAGTTCTCGGATCTGACTTCTTCATGGTAGGATCGTACAGTTTCACCTCAGCTGGACACCCCTACATTCCAAAATTTAAACTGGGTTTTATGTTCGTCCACAGTTCAAACGGTGTTTTAGGCACTGATTTGCTAGGAACACGGTTCAGAATGTAGGTTGCTGCTTTGATAGCTTCACCCCCACAAATATTCTGGCAAATTCGATCTGCTCATCATGCTTCTCTTCATTTTCATAAGAGTTCGATTTCGCCTCTCTGCTACGCCATTCTGTTCAAGACTTCCTGGCATAGTATATTAAGCAACAATACCGTTATCATGTAAGTACCTTGAAAAAGATCCCTTCTGTTGTCCTACATCACCATGCTTCCCATAATACTGACCACCTCGATCAGATCTCACAATTTTGATGACTTTCCCTAGCTGTTTTTCAACTTCAGTTCGAAAGATTTTGAACATTTCAAGAGCATCTGCCTTTTCTTTAATTAAATAAACATAACCATATTGGGAGAAATCACCAATGAATGTAATGAAGTACCTGTTGCCACACAAGGTAGTCGAGTAAGGCCCACTAATGTCTGTGTGAATAATCTCCAACAAATTCTAACTACGAGTAGCATTCTTATTCTTGATCTTGGCCAATTTTCTTCTTACACAATCAATGCAAACTTCCGAGTTATCAGAATCAAGATAAGGAAGAATACTAAAACCAATCAAGCAATCTACTCGTTCCTTAGAAATGTGCCCCAACCACTTATGCCACAATAACGAAGATCTTTCCTTAGTTAAAGATCTTTTAGCAACAGTGTTTTCAACATTATAAGAACATGCAGATAGCAATGATAATCTATAAAGACAATCAGATAAAACACAATTGCCAACCACCTTAGAGTCATAAATCATCTCAATTTTTTTATTTGAAAAAGTGAAATAGTATTCAGCTCTATCAAGTACCGAAAGGGAAATTAAATTTCTTCTAAACGAAGGTACACAGAAAACATTGTCTAAAACAAGTTGAAAGCCAGAGTCTAAATTCAAAACAGCAGTCCCGACATGCTCAACACCAATCCCGATATCACCGCCAACTTTAAGTTTTGACTCTTTCTCACTTGGCTTCCTTAAGTTTCTTATTCCCTGTAAGGAAGTTGCAACATGAACGGTAGCACCATTGTCAAGCCACCAAGAATTTAAAGGAACATCAACTAAATTAGATTCAAAATAGACATAGGCAGATAACATACTATGTTCATTCTTCTTCTTTAGCCAGTTCTTAAACTTAAAGCAATCAACTCTCTTATGACCTTCTTTGTTACAGTGAAAGCACTTAATGACTCTTTTCTTAACATTTTCATTTATCTGCTTCTCACTCCCACTTTTCTTGAAATTCTACCTTTTCCTGTGACTGTGGAAGTTGGGATTTCTAGTCTTTTCACCCCCTCTTCTGATTTTTCTGCTTCCCAAGAGTAACAAAATAAACAGATTCCTTTATTTCTCTTTTTAGTTTTTCTTCCTCAGCCACACATTTCGTGATCAAATCATTTACACTCCAAGTCTGATTCTGGATATTGTAGGCAGTCTTGAGTTGGTTAAAAGGGACTAAAAGAGAGTTGAGAATGTGATGAATAATGAACTTATCGGGAAGTGGAATGTTTTGTGCCTTCAATTTAGTTTGAAGATTCGTTATTCTCAAGATAAATTCACGAATTCCCTTTGTATCATCGTACCTCATATTCATCAATCCATCTATAAAATACCCAGTTTCGGTATTGTCCAATGTCTGGTATAAGTTTTCCACAGCAGTGAGAAATTCCTTAACATTTTTGCTCTTAGGTATTCCTTCAAGGAGATGCTCAGCAATGGACCTCTTGATTGAAATAAGGCTCAAACGGTTCGACCTTTCCCAATTTGCATAATGAGCTTTCACGGCTTTAGTGCTCTCATTAATGGGTTGAGGAGGTTCATCCTCACGCAGGGCTAGGTTCAGGTCCATAATTCCTAAAGTGAACTCTATGTCTGACCTCCATCTCTTATAGTTCGACCTATTTAGAATTTCAATGGTGGCAATATTGTTGTTCCCAGAAAAAGAAACTGTTTTTACAAAAAATTACAACTTGATCAATTATGGGCAATAGGCAAAATGCTCAATTAAACATAGACAATACAATATAAGAATCAATTGTATTATTATAAACTCCTCTTTGGGCAGAATCCACAATAAACAATTATTCTTTAATCATGAAGATTAACAAAATAAGAAAAATTTACAAATTTGAAAAATACATCCCCTTTGGGTAGATTGACTTTCAAATCCATATATTTCCTTCAAAATATAATGAAACAAATAACCTTTCAAAATTCATTCCCTTTAGGCAAACAAATCCATCAGAGTATTTATCTCACATAATATCCTCATGCAATTAAATTAATTTGCACAATAACCCCTTTTGCACAGGTAAATATACAAATTAATCTAAAATTTTTCCATTAACAAAATAGGAACACGAAAATTTGCAAATTATATTGGTTAAATTACTTTGGCAAAATAACCTCAAAAATTCACAAGCAACCGTTCCAAATTGAGAAAATTAAACTTTATTACCCAACAATTAAATTAATTTACACAATAACCCCCTTTGGGCAGGTGAATGTACAAATTAATCTAAATTTTTTCCATAAACAAAATAGGAACTCAAAAACTTGCAAAATTAATTTAGTTAAATCACTTTGATAAATTAACCTCAACAATTCACAAGCATCTGTTCCAAATTGGAAAAATTAATCTATATTGCCCAATCATAACAGTACATATTAGCGACATATATGCATATAATCAAAACAAGATGAATTACGTCACAAAATGTACTTTCAATGATCAATGATCAATTATAATTGTAAGAATTTGAACAACAATTTTATTATATTTTTAAACTAATTATCGAACTAGTTTTATGCGATTTAAAACTAATTAGAAGAGTACACATCAATAAATCATAATTTAGGGAGAGTAAATACTGCAATTCTATTCCAAATTGTCCAATATAATTTTTGTAAAATTTTCAACAGAAAATAATGCCTAAAAATAATTTTAAGCTAATTAAATCGTATAATAAGTAATAATTAAATAAAAATTATTTTTAATTCTCAAAAAATAAAATAATTTTTACAGAAAATTAGAGGACAAAAAAATAAGTGTACAAGAAAAACTTGGACCCAAAACGGGTCCTAGATGAGGTTCCACACGCCCCATGCACCTCCCCACACGCGTGGGACACGGTGACTGCGGCTGGAGGTTGTCTTCAACCTCCAACCAAGTCTGAACTGGGTCGTAAGACCCGATTTTGACCCAATTTTTTCAAAACCCTAATAATATCGCTGTTTTCTCCAATTTTTTTATGGGTTTATATAGATCTATGTTTTTCTAACACGTTTATAACAATTAATTGAAGAAAAATGGATATAAACATCACCAAAATTCGAACACAAGTCGCGATTTTTTTAGCTTTCTCACTCCTCCATGGCCAAAAACCTAAAACTTGATTTTAACCCATATTTATACCGAATTTTGTATGGGTTTAAGTCTAATACTAATTTAAAACCTCTATATGATATTTAATTGAATCAAAATATCATCAATCTTACTCGATTTTAAAAAACAAATCTTGGTTTCACTAGGGTTTCGAAACCGAAACATAAACCACAAAATACTTCCTAATTACACAATCAAATAATATGTGTAATATATAAAATTAAAGGTTAAATCAATGAGAGTAAAAGTCCTAAGTTTTTAGTCTCAATAGAAGCAAAAATATACATAAAATCACAACTCCAAGTTTCGGTAGTGTTCTAGGGTTCATAACCGAAACTTGAAATACGAAATTCTCTCTGATTATACAACAAAATTGAATAAATCTTACATCAAATTAAAGTTTAAAACAAGAGTAACAAAATCCCTAATGTTTCATATCTAATTAAAACGAAAAATTGCATCAAATCATGACAGCAATCTTCGGTTTCGTGAATGAATAGAAATAAAAAAAAAATCGAAAAACTAATTACAGATCCTAAATCATGTATGTAGGTTCTGATACCACATGTTAATTATTTCTCATAATCACAATAAAATTGAATTAATTAATAATCGTAAACATACATGGATTATAGGACACAATAATGAAGAACGGTAATCGAAAACTTACATGTCTCAGCCATCGCAGGAGATTAAATCTGTCGCAGTAGATTACTAACTAGGTCTTTCTCTCCATGATCTAGATTTTATGGTGGAGGCTCTCAATAGGAATAAATCTCTATATTCTAGATTAGGGAGGGTACCTAGTTATATATACTAGGGTTTCACGTTGGGTCCTCCCATAATGGTTTTCAACGAAATCCTAAACCTACACTTACCACTTAACTGGACTTCTACATAAAAGACACCACTGCCCAAATCAAAATATGATCACTGATTATTTGGGCTACTTGAATAATAGACTATCCATTAACCCGTTTTTGTAAAACAATTAATTCAATTAATATTAGCCCATAAAAATATTCCAACATATATATTATGTGAAAATTATGTGAGATATACGTTTATGTGTTTATTTGAGGTTTAATTGGATACACGTATTAGAGGGATTAAAATTCTACTGAGTCTTGGCTCATAACCTTACAGTTTTGATTGCAGAGTCAACGAAAATGGTGTATCGCATGGAATTTTATTTGAATTTCTATTTAATTTGTAATAATTGTAATTATTATTTACTGTTGTAAAATTAACTCGATAATTCGATAATTATAATCTGATTGTTGGATACAGAGGTCGCGACAATTCCTCATAATATATTATCACCATTAAATTGATATTTAATATTCGATATATCTAATATGACCTAATCTTGATAATATGTTTGTTATGATATTATGAAACGATCCATTTATTTGACGGATATACTATTAGACTTGATATATTATCCATTTATGGGAGAAATATTTATAATGTTTATGTTGTTGTTTGCTGCATTAATAATTAAAAGTTTTATCTAGTTTAAATTATCCATTTATTTGATATTAAATTATTATCAAATATTATGACCCTTAAAGAAATTATATATTTATTTGTTGATATTTAAATTATATCATAATATTATAGATTTAATATTTGATAATTTAATTTCATGATATTTTAAAGTGGTAGACCATAAAAAAAAATTCTCAAATTGTATAGAATAAAATATTAGTCATTCGATTTTAGGGTTAATTCTCCAAGGGGAGAAACCGCGTAGCGGTCCTGGAAAATCGGGTCGTTATAAAGTGGTATCAAAGTAGGTTTGCAACCACCCTAGGTTTGGGTTATGGTATCCATTACTCATAATAAGTGAAGTAATACTTAAAAATAAGAATTTTTATATAACTCATTAATTTTAAAAAAAAAAAATTGATATAGAAGGTGTATAGCACTCGAAAAATGTCAGGTTTACTATTATTATTGGGTTGCGTGAGTATGGCTGTAGTGGGGCATCATGACTGTAGTTTTTTTCGTAGTGCTAATATAATTTCATGCGACTGGTTGTGATACAGTAACTATTTGGTTGTTATGCAT
The DNA here is from genome assembly GCA_016647705.1 of Eucommia ulmoides. Classification (NCBI taxonomy): domain Eukaryota; kingdom Viridiplantae; phylum Streptophyta; class Magnoliopsida; order Garryales; family Eucommiaceae; genus Eucommia; species Eucommia ulmoides. The sequence goes on from CM028331.1 coordinate 11,606,864, forward strand.
GCATCAAATGATGTTATTATTAGTCATTTTATGTGTGTTAGCATTTTAAGTTAAGTGTACCATATACTACTTCACAACTTATTGCATGTTGTTTGATTGTTGCATACGTTTACATACTTCACGCATATAGTTTTGTTTGCTATTGTACATTAAATACTTTTTATTTAAGAATTACATTTATAATTGCACCAAAAAAAAAATATTGATATGGAAAGTGGTATAACACCTTAACGATTAGCTTACTTGGTGTGTCGTGGACCATAGGATAACTTATTGAAAACATCAGCTTAGAGGTGTTTATTGTCTTTTATATAAATTATCAAATTATATTTTCGTATTAAATTAAAAAAAAATTTGATAATATGTTTGTTATGATATTATGAAACGATCCATTTATTTGACGGATATACTATTAGACTTGATATATTATCCATTTATGGGAGAAATATTTATAATGTTTATGTTGTTGTTTGCTGCATTAATAATTAAAAGTTTTATCTAGTTTAAATTATCCATTTATTTGATATTAAATTATTATCAAATATTATGACCCTTAAAGAAATTATATATTTATTTGTTGATATTTAAATTATATCATAATATTATAGATTTAATATTTGATAATTTAATTTCATGATATTTTAAAGTGGTAGACCATAAAAAAAAATTCTCAAATTGTATAGAATAAAATATTAGTCATTCGATTTTAGGGTTAATTCTCCAAGGGGAGAAACCGCGTAGCGGTCCTGGAAAATCGGGTCGTTATAAAGTGGTATCAAAGTAGGTTTGCAACCACCCTAGGTTTGGGTTATGGTATCCATTACTCATAATAAGTGAAGTAATACTTAAAAATAAGAATTTTTATATAACTCATTAATTTAAAAAAAAAAAATTGATATAGAAGGTGTATAGCACTCGAAAAATGTCAGGTTTACTATTATTATTGGGTTGCGTGAGTATGGCTGTAGTGGGGCATCATGACTGTAGTTTTTTTCGTAGTGCTAATATAATTTCATGCGACTGGTTGTGATACAGTAACTATTTGGTTGTTATGCATGCATCAAATGATGTTATTATTAGTCATTTTATGTGTGTTAGCATTTTAAGTTAAGTGTACCATATACTACTTCACAACTTATTGCATGTTGTTTGATTGTTGCATACGTTTACATACTTCACGCATATAGTTTTGTTTGCTATTGTACATTAAATACTTTTTATTTAAGAATTACATTTATAATTGCACCAAAAAAAAAATATTGATATGGAAAGTGGTATAACACCTTAACGATTAGCTTACTTGGTGTGTCGTGGACCATAGGATAACTTATTGAAAACATCAGCTTAGAGGTGTTTATTGTCTTTTATATAAATTATCAAATTATATTTTCGTATTAAATTAAAAAAAAAATATTGATGAAAATGGACAGTCTTACGATGATTAATGGATCAAGTAAAATTTTAAAGATAGAAAAATTATTTTTATTATCCTGCTATGCTATAGTTGTCTTATCAGGAGGGCATATCCTAAAAGATGTTGTTAGTCTTTACAGGAGAGCATGTCCTGTAGGACATTGTGCTCTGACCTGATAGGAGAGCAAGTTCTACAGCTGGTTACATATGTTACTGATATATTGCGACCTAACAGGAGGGCAAGTCCTACAGGTAGTTGAATATATTGTGGATATGGTAGTTTATACCATCATGTTGGCTCTTACTATTAGAGATATTGAATGACTCTAACACTGATGGCAACCTTAGATTGCACAGTTGTACAGGTTACGATACTATTATAACTCTTGATTGTGAAGTGAAACGATCCTATGACTGGTAGGAATGTATGTTTTGGGTATTTTATTATATAAAAGTGATTTGATCAGTTAATTTATATAAATTTGACTTAAATTAAATGATTTTATCATAATGATATTCGTGAGATTTTGCTACTACTCATTATGTGGTTATATTCTATTTTGAAAAGTAGTATTTAATAAATATACTTGATCCATAAATTATTTTTATATTATGAAAATAGTACATGAATAAAGTGAGTGTATCGTCTTCTATATAAATTGTCAAATTATATTTTTGTACTAAAATGTGAAAATAAAAAATTTATTAGAATGAATTATTTTATAACGTGATGCGGATCAAGTAAATTTTTAAATTTGAAAAGTGATTTTTACTATTCAACTATGTCATAGTGTGATCCCGACAAGAGGGCATGTCCTGCAGGATGTTGTTGGTCCTTACAGGAGGGCATGTCTTGTAAGACGTTATGTTGTGACCTAACAGAAAGTCAAGTCTTGTAGGTAGTCGATATCTACTGTTGTTATTGTTGTCGTCGTTGTTTTTGACGATGATGATTATTATCATGATATTGTAGTTTATACCACATGTTGGCTCCTACCATTGGAGATATTAAATGGCCCTGATACTGATTGCAACCTTAGATTGCATATACGGACAGGTTACCCTACCGTTATAACTCTCAATCATTAGTTAAGCGATCCTATTGTAGTAAGAAAGTATGGTATTTTATTATATACAAGTAAGTTGACTAATTGATTTAAATTTGAATGTTCTATTTTGATGATATTTTGTTAGGATTTTGATATTGCCAAGTAAGTAGTTATATTTTGTTGGAAAGTAGATTTTGATAAAAGTACTCGATCTATAAATTATTTTTGTATTATGAAGACAGTATACCGATAAAATATTCAAATAGATATCGGTCCACTACTAGCGATAGGTAGGGTCAGAATGTAGGATAATTGTTGATATTTTTTTTGGGAAAATTTTATATACATTAAATGGTTGAGTGATGCGAACCTCATCAAATGATTAGTGAGACCCGAAACCAACTTAGGGTTTCTTCGCGAAGATCGAAACTAAATTAGATTTTGAACGAGTTAAAAATACAAAAATTGAAAGATAGATTACCTTAACCCAACGTTTATGAACGAAACGCGAACCAATGGTATAATGATCTTGACCCAATGATTATAATGAATCACGAATCAAAGATACAAGTTTGAACGCCACAAGAAACTCTTGATAAGTTCAGGAAAAGTTCTCTGAAGAACTAAAAAGAAAACTCTCACAATTTTTATTAATCAAAGTAATGTAATGTTTTCCATGGGATAAAACTCTCTTAAATAGATAAAAGAAAAACCCTAGCTAGTGAATAGTGCAGTCGTGAACAGTACATGAATAGTGGCGGCCACAATAGAACTAAAAGGAAACCCTAGAGGACTAAGAAATTCTAGAGAAATAAGGAAACCCTATTCCTAATCTAAAAAGGAAATAACTAATTCCTAATCTAAAAAGGAAAAAGCTAAATTGGCAATCTTGCCTTACAAATTATCAAATAAATAATTAAATTAAAAAATAAAACACTAATAAATAAAATAAATATGCTGAGATTTCGTGGTCCTCAAGCCTTAGTCTATTTGAGTTCATGTCTAAACCCATTCACTTGCTTTGGTGAGATGGATTAGGTTTTGATCGGCATTTGAGCCTAATTTGGGCTTTATTATTTTCGATTCAGTCGAAAGCTCTTGAATTAGCCCATTAAGCACTTCTTTGATCTTCTTGGATCTTGCCCTAGTAATGGGTCTAGCCGGGACATGCAATGTGTCCTTTGATGTTACTTGTTGGTTCTCATCATTGAGACTACCGTGATATTTTAAAAATATATTTATTGGTTGTATATAGACATTACTGTTATTTTTATCAGAATAGCGCAGCAAGAGCGTGGTGGTGATTTTTAGTCATTATTGTTTAACCGAGAGTGACTAACATGACAGTGTGATGCGATTCTGAATTATTATTGTTTTGAACAAAATTTCGAGAACGAAATTTAAGTAAGGGAGGGAGACTGTAATACCCCAAAAATTTATATTTTTAAAAATATTATTATTTTATATAAGTTTAATATTTTTGGAATTATTTTATAAATTTATGGTATAAATAATATTTGATAATTTTTTGTGTTAAATGTTAATTTTAAATTGACTTTTAAAAGTTTTGGGACTATTGTGTTATTTAAAATATATTTTTAAGAATTTTTGGATATAATTAATATTTTCTTATTTTAAAGAGAGACATTGTGTAAATAAATAAATAAATAATTTTGTTTCCTTCGTATAGAAGGAAACACAAAGCAACCACAAATTTATATTTGTGTGTGTGTGTGTTAATAAGTTTTTTAGCAAGAAAAATATTTCGGCTCGGATTTCAAGTAGAATTCCTAACTCTTTATATTTAGTCTCTTCTTGGATTGTGTGGTTTATGTTATTACTATTATAATTGTGATTTTTAATGAAATATTTATAAGTATGTATTATGTGAAAATTATGTAAGATACACGTTTATGTATTTATTTCGAGTTTGATTGGATACACGTATTAAAGGGGTTAAAATTCTACTGAACCCTGACTCACAACCTCACAATTTTGATTGCAAGGCCGACGAAAATGGTGTGGTGCATGGAATTTTATTTGAATTTTTATTTAATTTGTACTAATTGTAATTATTATTTACTATTATAAAATCGACTCAATAATTTGATAATTATAATCTGATTGTTGAATACAGAAATCGCGATAATTTCTCATAATATATTATCACCATTAAATTGATATTTAATATTCGATACATCTAATATGACCTAATCTTGATAATATATTTGTTATAATATTATAAAACGATCCATTTATTTGACGGATATACTATCAGACTTAATATATTATCCATTTATGGGAGAAATATTTATAATGTTTATTTTGTTGTTTGTTTAATTAATAATTGAAAAATTTATCTAGTTGAAATTATCCATTTATTGATATTAAATTATTATTAGATATTATGACCCTTAAAGAAATTACATATTTATTTGTTGATATTTAAATTATATCATAATATTATATATTTAATATTTTATAATTTAATTCCATGATATTTTAAAGTTGTAGATCATAAAAAAAAAAAATTCTCAGATTGTATAAAATAAAATATTAGTCATTTAGTTTTAGGGTTAATTCTCCAAGGGAAGAAATCACATGGCGACCCTGAGAAACCGGGTCGTTACTGTTAATGTGGTCATTTTAAAATTGATCTTTAAGAGTTATGGGTCTAAATAAAATATTCTTGATCTTTATGGGGTACAAAGTATGTTTTAATCATAAAGATATAAGATAAACTTGGATTTGAGATAGTGGAGTGAGCATATAATGCCTACCTTATATAATATATGTATTTGTTCTATCTATACATGTCTTTTATCCTCTATTTTACTCAAAAATTCTCCTTCGATGGCTCATCTCCATCATCTAGTAAGTTCTTTTATTTAAGATAATTCTTTTCTTCACTTTGTAAATGTAACTATAATATTTTAATTATTTAATTAATATTAAGTTGAGAAAATATAATATGTAATTTTAATAAATTTTCTATAAATATAAAAATTTGGAAATGGAAAAATTGCATTTATTGTCGCACATTTCACGCATTGCATGTCATATTAGATTTATTGAGATAAATTCTTAATTTAGACCATGTCGTTGTTCGGTTCGCAGGTGACACCGATTACGTCACTATTACGGCGATAGCCTAATAGCAGTGTAAATATCGAGTTGAGTATATTATCTTCTAAGTAAATTACCAAATTATATTTCCATACTAAATTGTGAAAATAAAATATTTATTAAAATAATTTATTTTATAATGTTAAATGAATCAAGAAAAATGTTCAATGTGGAAAATATATTTTATTATTATACTACTATGTCATAGTGTGGTGGCGAAAGGAGGGCATGTCCTATGAGATATTATTGGTCCTAACATGAGGGCATTGTCTTGTAGGACGTTATATTGTGACTTGACAGAAGGACAAGTCTTGTAAGTGATTGGTATACATTGTTATTGTTGTTGTTATTGATGGTGATGATGATTATCATTATTATATAATGGTTTATACCACGTGTTGACTCCTATCACTAGAGATATTGAATGGCTCTGACACTGATATAATCTTAGATTGCACAGTTATACAGGTTACGGTATCGTTATAACTCCCGATTGTGAGATGAAACGATCATATGACTAGTAAAAAAGTATGTGTGAGATATTTATTATATAAAAGTAATTTAATCAGTTGATTTAAATTCAATTGTTTTACTATGATGATATCTGTGGGATTTTGATATTGCTCAGTTGTGAATTTATTTCTATTTTGGAAAAGGGGATTATGATAAATGTACTTGATCCATAAATTAATTTTATATTATGAAGATAGTACACCGATAAAATATTTTATCTCAAATACTTTAAGTAGAGACGGGTTCACTACTGGCGTTAGATAGACTTAGATGATGGTGTCGTTTTTTTGGGCTGTCAAGACAAGTGTTGATTAGGAATGGTTAATATTTTGTAGTTTTTCTATGGAATATTTGAGACATGTGTAATCCCTGAATTTTAAGTTGATAAGTTTTTTTGAAAATATATTTCAATGGACAGTTAGTATATGTTTGTTATTGGTTGAGTAATATCATGTTGAGGTCACATCTAATCTTAGGCATGAGGCCCGGGGTGGGATGTTATATCATGGACCAATTCGATAGATCATTCAGTAGATTTAGATTCTTGTTGAGATCATTCAGTAATTATCCCTTAGTGTTACTATATGGATAATGATTTGTCTAATGGATTTGATCAACTTGGTATGATATGTAAGTAGCAAATGTTATGTAATTAATTTCAATTACACCCCATTTGTAAAAGTTTTTAGAGAACAGTATTGTTTTAACAATATTTTAAATAAATAGTTAACATTACTGATCACGTGAATATCTATATAATAAATGAGAAAATCGATATCAAAGACACTGATATTTCTCTGCTATTTAAAATACTATGAGACAGAAGGCGATCCAGAATAAATTAAAATTATGAAACCCTAAATGAAAACCTAGCCGCCACTTGCTACATTCACTCTCATTTTTCGCATTCCTTCTCCCCAATGCACAACTGCACTCTCTCTCTCTCTCTCTCTCTTCTCAATGCGTCCAATGCCTGATCACACACTATCCCCGATCTCTCTCCAATGAATCTCATGCATGACACCCACAATTAATCCATGCTTATCTCTTTGTTGCGACCACTAAATCACACCATCACTAAGGCCACCGTTGAACAGGTACATGTTCTCGTAGTTTTTCTTTCTCATTCTCTCTACCTCATTTCCTCTAATTTTCTCTACTCAAGCTCCTGATCCACCATTTTAACTACCCCCTCTCCCATCTTTCTACAAAATTTTCTTTCCCTATTTTCAAGGTTGTTTCATCCATAAGTTTTTGCCACGTTGCTCTGTCACCCTTGTCCCACAAACATCTTAGATCTACATAATATGATGCAGAGATGAATGTGGTTGAGTTGACAGTTACAATTTGTCCACCATAGTTTTGGACATGATATTTTCACTACTGCCACTGCAATGATGAGATCACACATACGTTGGCTAACAATGCACCTAGTTTTGAAGATGTTGTGTCATAGGATATCTTTTTCCTTCTTTGGAGTATACATTAGAGGCCTTACCACTAAGGATATACCTTCATCTTCATGGATAAGCTCTTCTTATTCGTCTTCCTTATCGTACTCATCATCTCTCGGGTAAACTTCTTCACCTTCAAGAATAACCTAATTTTTTTTAAAACTAAAGCTGAAGAATCAAAATCTCACAAACACTCCAAATATCCTTTTACCCGGTAAGGATTGAACCGTAATAAAACTGCTCACAAAACAATTCAATTCAAAAAGAATTATTGTCTTAATCTCTTTATAGGAAGAGATTGAAACCAGCTACCTTTAGATTAAATACTCCCAACAGTATTCAATTTGTCACTCAACTCACCAATTAAAAATTGACAAGTGATTTTTCTCACTCGGAGTTTCTACCACCCCAGATAAATTAAAACTCAATTAATATCTCAAAACTAGTGATAGAAAAGTGAGATATTCAAAATCTAATTTTAAACAAAAATGAGTAGCATGTAATTGAGCACGTAATCAGATTGATTCAAGAAATTGTTTCAAAAATATTTTTCAATAAAAAATCAAAAAACAATTTCTAAAGATCAATTCGAAATATAATCAAGCAATACTAAATAGAAAGCAATTTGGAAAGATCTCACCTGAAATCCACCAAAAGAATAATTATAGCAATGTCACTTCAGATTCGGTAGCAGTAATGATTCACGACAAATAATTCTCAAGAATAACTCTTAGAAAAGCTCTCACAATTCTTTATATGATTTCTCTTAGAAAATCTCAGTATAATACTCTTGATATCTTTTACTGATATAAAAAACGTAGGTCTATATAAATGGGAATAAAATAAGCTCTCTAACGGTTAGTTCCCACTTATTATGACACTTAATTACTCTTATAGACCCCTTATATCATTAAGACTTCATTCTGGTTCAAATCACTTAATTATAACTTTTAAACTTCTCAATTAAGTCTCCCAAATATTTTTCAATCATAATTAAATAGGATAGAAAGAATTACATGTACCAAATTGAGAAATATTCAAAATTAATGAACCAAATTTATAAGGATATCAAAATATATGTTGCATATCTCAAATGACATTAAATCCCTAAAATCTCTCGTGAATCCTAACAAACAAACGACTAGTAACGGCAACTTTCAAAATAAAATCTGGAATTCCATAATATCCTAAAACAGTCCCGTAAGTCGACCAACCAAGATCACCTATCGACCGATCGATTCAAGATGTAGCCAAGCCAATAATTCTGTGCCCATCGGTCAACCTAGAGATTCAGAGAGTTTCATTTCTTATTACAGGTCGACCGCTCTGTCGACTTATAGATACAGAAAGTTCATATTTAAGCACAGGTTGACCTACCTGTCAACCGAGAGATATAGAGACTTTTCCTTCTATGCTCCGGTCAACTTACCTGTCTACTTATGGATGTTGGAACACTTCTCTCAATTCGTTTCTAATCCATTTTTATTAACAATTGCTCCTTTAACCAATTTCTTTCCTCGGCTAACTCCACTAAATACTTAAATTTAATTTTAATCAATCATTAATATTTCTTTTTCAATTACACATAGGAGCAAATAATTTAGCTAATTAGGATCCTATTAAAAACACACATATTTATAAAAATTATTTAAAAATCTTTTTGTGTCGTGTGTGATCCTAATTAGAATATTAAGAGTTGAAATTTAACCTGAGTTGTTTTCTCTAGGTTCTTCAAATTCTTCAACCTCTTAATCCTTCATCATCTTTGTCATCATATCTTCATCATTTGGAACTAATAAACTGAAACACTTAATCAAACCGTTAGTTCCACCACATCAACCTTTAATTGTCCATTAAAATCTTAGGATCAACACATTGCTTCTAAAAATCTGTCACTTTAATTTAACGGTGAGGCTGGTGATAGTCCGAAACTGTTTGTTGTTTTAGTTTAACAATAAGGCTAGTGATAGTCTAGAACCTTTTGTTTATTTATTTCAGTTTAACCGTGAGGTCGGTGACAACCTGAAACTATTTTAGTTTTGGGTTTATCTATTTTAGTTTAACGGTGAGGTCGATGACGGCCCAGAACCGTTTGTTGTTTTAGTTTAACGGTGAGGCCGACAATAACCATGAACCGTTGTTTATTTATTTCAGTTTAATGGTGAGGTCGATGACAGCCCGGAAACATTTGTTTATCTATTTTAGTTTAATGGTAAGGCTAGTGATAGCCCAGAACCGTTTGTTGTTTTATTTTTTTATGGTTAGGCCGGTGATAGTCTGTACTGTTTTGTTTGTTTTATCGTTTCAGTGAAGCCGGTGATAGATTGGAACCGTTTCATTTTTTCTCTAAATTCTATATGGTAATTGGCACTTTCAACTTTCGTTGGAAAGTTGGAAAGTGAGGTGTACTTTCGATGATTCCAAGTTAGAAAAATCATTTTCATTTCCTTCTCCGTTAAAAGGGTTAACCTAGTTTGATCCAGGTTCAATTATCTCCTTAAAAATTTTCCAGTGGAATAAAATGGTGTATGTCTTTTATCTTTGTCATCACAAGTAAACTCGCATGACAAAGAGTGGCTGCTGTAGACACCGTAGTTTACCTCGACCGTTTTGCATTTTATTAAAGTGTCGGGTCAAAAGTGTAAATTCATATAGACTTAAAAATGTGTGTGAAGGTATGAATTCACGCCATAGATTCATGTGTTTAATTTTTACATAATGTTAAAAAAGAAATACCAAAAAATTGCAAATTTGTTAGAATTTGGTAAAAAATAAAGTTTTGGGCTAAAAACAAAATTTATAAAAGTTAATTGGGAGCCCAATTGATTAAATTGAAAGTTTGTTTTCATATAAGATCACTTTGAATATAATTAATTTTGTTTTCACCCTTCAATTTTAAGAAATTCACCAATTCCAATTACTTTTCATTTTAGTCAAAAACAATTGTGTTTTTTCACTAGTTTTGTCGAATTGATGACCAATTGAGTCTTTATTTTCAAAATTAAACATTCCAATATCAAATTGGATAGTTTAATTTCATTTTTATCATTTCAATTTCACCCAAAAAAAAAAAAAAGGTACATTTAATTGACGGAAAGTGCTAAAATCACAAAAGTCATCTCACGTACGCCTCCCGGGAATAAGATAAAGCATTGGGATTCCAAATTGGAGTGCCCTTAGCCATCTTGGGAGTCCTCCAAGTCATTACCCTTAATGGTATGACTTAAGGAAGTGAGAAAAAAAAAAAAGTTGACCACTCAATTCCCGAAATAGGGGGTTATTGTCTTTCAAAGGAGAGCTACCACTGTAAGTCAGCGGGCTTGCGCACTCTCCAGGATGCGCACCCTGGTGAGTGCACAAAATACAAACCCTATAAATAGGGTTCCCTCCAACCATTTTTTTCTTGCTTATTCACAACTTCTTACTTGTATGCTCTCAAATACTTTGGAAGAACACTTGCTCTCTAAAAATATTCTCTCAAAATATTATAAGCTAGTTTTAAAAAGTCTTAGAAAAATCTCTACAAAAAGAGGTCGAAAGACAAAGGGAGAAAAGAAGAAGAACACGGAAGGAAAAAATGAAGAACTTTCCTCCATCAAGCAAGGTAAGTTCCCTAAACCTCTTTGCAGACATTTTTTTTCCTTGTCTAAGGAAGGACAAATAAAATCGATTAAAACTAAAAAGACCTATTCGAAAGAGAACACTAAAATATGTTTATTGTTTTGCATTTAGTTTTACCGTTATTTACTTTTACTGTCATTTACTTTCCCATTTTGCGCATTTTCGTGCTTTTATTTTTCTGTATTTTCTTTATTGTCATTACTTTCATGTTCTTCGCCTTTCTACGATTTTACTTTTTTGCACTTTACTTTACTGTTTTGCGCCTTTTTGAGCTTTAAATTCCTACATTTTTTTTTAAGTCGAGTCCTCCCTAGCTAAAGGTCGAATAAGGCAGGACCCCCTATTTCCCACTTCGGTTTTGCAATCTCGTGAAACAGAAATTGACGGATAAGAGCGGTTTTCTCCAAAAATATTTCGCCTTTCTTAGTCATGGTTAGGAATGGCAGTATACATATACTTATATATAAAATCTAAGTTGAGTTCTCCTTAGCTAAAAAGTTGAATAAGAGAAGACCTTATATTCTTCATTTCACGTAAATGACAATATAAGTACGGTCATCTCCAGAAACATCTCTCCTTTCTTAGCCATTGTTAGGACTGGAAATATACATATCTACATTTATATATTTATTACATATCTATTATACTTATTACACACACAACACACACACACACATGTGATTTCTCCATAACAAAAAAAAAAGTTTTGCCAAACTGAAAACCAAAAAGGAGGATTATTTATACCTCATTTTTAGGTTTTCCCAATCATGTGAGAAACTTTAAATGAGGGTGAAGGAAAATCCTTCTCCCAAGTGATTTTAATTAAGGTTATTATGGCCAATATACAAGTAAAAAATGAGAAAAACTAAGTATGTTTGTTTTCTTCCAAAAAACAAAGAAACTTTCATAAAATGCTCTTGTTTTTACTCTAAAAGTCATTTCCATAAAACAAAATTTTTATTTTAAAAGAAATATTTTCTTCATCTAAGAAAATAAAAAATGTCTCTTTTTTTTTTCCTTCCTAAAAAAGGGTTTCTTAAGAAAACTTTAATGTTTTCTTTCAACTTAAAAGATGTTTTCTAAAAAATGCTTTTTTTCCCATAATATCTTATTTGTTTTCTCCAAAAGTGTTTAAAATATTTTTCTTTACTTTAAAAATATTTTTCTTAAAAATGTGTTTTCTTCATAAGAAAATAAAACTTTTTGAAAGAATGTAACTTAAAAATGTGTTTTTCATAACATAAAAGCTCTTTTGTTATCATTTGTTTTGCAAACAAGTTTGTTTTTCATAAGAAAACAAACCTTCTTTTTTACATGTAAAAATTATTGAATCCAAGGTTTTGATGATCAATTAAGCGTTGACATTTTTTGTGAAACTAATGATTTTATTGAGTGTTTCATATTTAAAGTTACATGTTTTTTTATTAAGAAGAAGAATCGTTTAAGAAAATATAAAGGGTGTAAGATAGACATGATGCAAACATAAAGAATTTAGAAGACATTGAAGTAAACTAGGCGAAAACAACCATTTAATTACTTATATAATCTTAATGCAGCACGAATTAGGATCATACACGTCACTTAAAATGAATTAATCATAGTGTGTCTTGATGAGAAGTGATAAGTTTAAGATCCTAAAATGAGATTTTTTATGTGTTTCTTATGTGAAATTGTTTTGATAAATGACCTAAATGAAAATATGTTTTAAAGTGTAAAATGTTAAGTTTTGGGGTCAATTCGGTAAACTGACAAAAAAGATCAATCGACTTATCAAAACAATGTGTTTGGGGAGTAGAAATAGAGACACACTGATCTAATTGGTCAACCGAGAAAAGGAGTCGGTCAACCAATTTAAACAATGGCTTAAATGAGTATAAGAGGGAGGTCTCTGATCGATTCAGTCAACCGACGGGTTCAGGCTGGTTGACCGAATGAAACAGTGGCTAAATTAGAAAATTTGGAAATGCTATTGATCGTTCCAGTCAACCGACCAAGTGGGTTGGTCAACTGAGAGCTATTAAGGCCAACGGCTAAATGAGCCATCAGCATAGGGTGGTCGACCAAGGCAGGTGTCAGTCAATCAACGGGTTCAGTCAACAACTGACTGTTTTGATCATTTGGTCAAATCTATCTGTTTTTTATGATATCAAGGGATGTTTTTAAGGGATTTTCAATTACTTTCATGAACTACTATGTATTGTGTGGTCCCTAATGATTTGGTCCACACGTTTTGATATTCTCTTAAGTAAAATGATTTAATTCTTCTTATTCTTACGGATTGCTAATTAAAAATGTTTTGGGGACAAAAATGAACATTTCAAAGCATATTTTTAAATTAATGTATTTATTTTGATACGGTATGATGTATGGGGTCTTAAGATGACATTTTTTGACATATTTGTTTTTTATAAAACTAGCCGTTAGATGCCTAGTTCTAAATCTATTTAAGTAGACTTGTGGGATTGAGCATAATCACATCAAGAACATCAGTTTTGAGTTTTTTTTAGAGTGAATATTGTTGAATTCAAGGTTTTCATGAACAATTAAGTATTAATATTTTTAGTGGAACTAATAATTTTATAAAGTGTTTCATATGTGATTAGGAAGAATACATCATAAAGAAAACATAAAATGTACAAGATGGACGCAATGAAGATGTGAAGAGTATTAAAGACCTTGAAGAAAAATAGTTAAAAACAACCTTCTACTTATATACTCTTAATGCTACCCGAATTAAGATCACACACAATACTTTAACTTAGTTAATTATATGTGTGTCATGGAAAAAAGTGATAAGTTCAAGATCTTAAAATGAGATATTGTATGTGCTCCTTATGTGAAATGAAATTGATAATTGACCTAATCGAAAAACATGTTTTAAAGTATAAAAAGTTATATTTTCGGGTCAATTCAGTCAACGGAGAAAAATAATGGGTCAACTGAATCAAATAGTGAATTTTAGAGTCAAAATGAGGTGCTATTGATCTAGTCGGTTAACCGAATTGAATTGGTCAGTCAACCGTTTGAAGCAATAGCTTAATTGGAGAAGGAATTGAGCCCACTGATCTAATTCCAAGGGAGAGATTTGGGGAATTTGAACCTTACTGAGATATTATCTACCTATTATTTTATCCCAGCTGATTTGGTCCATATACTTTGAGATTCTTCTAATTTAAATGGTTTAATACTTCTTATTTATATGGTTTTAAATTGAGAATAGTTTTGTGGAGTTATTTGAGATGACCGAACGTATTTCCAAGTGAAATACTCCTGCATTGAAAGGTTATCATATATGGGGTCTAAGAGTGTCTTTTAGAGGCATATCTTTGAGAAACTAACCGTTGGAGGGCTTGATAATTGTTTATTAATATAAACCTGTGGGATTTATGATCAACACATCAAGATTGATCATTTTGTGTTATTCGAAGAGTGATATTTACATTGAGATTTCTATGAGATATTTGTTCTAAGTTCTTGATCTAAAGCATTGGTGATTTATCAAAGGGTATAAAGAATAACTTCATTCCGTCCCCACATTTTAAGATGATAAAAGGGTAGAAGTTAATGTTTAATGAGTTAGTTGATGTTTAGGAATTTGTTCGTCTAAGTGTTTAATGAGTTAGTTGATGTTTGGCAATTTGTTCGCTTAAGCATTGCATTGATTAAAGGGAGACGTTAATTATTAGGTTTAATGTTGATTGTCATTATTGATTAAATTGGGCTTATATTGTATATCTTTATCATTGTTTACTTTTTTGTTTTCATATTTATGTTTAAATGAGTTTAAATACCCGTTCTTGGATTTAGGGGGAGCATGGTTACATTCTTTATTGAAGAAAATATCTAAATTAATTGTCTTCATCAAAAAGGGAGAGATTGTTGAATCCAAAATCTTGATGAACAATTAAGTATTGATATTTTTAATGGAACTAATGATTTTATTAAGTGTTTTAGATTTATAAATTTCACGTATGTGATTAAAAAGAATACCTCATGAAGAAAATATAAAGGGAGTAAGATGGACCCAATGAAAACGTAAAGAATGTTGAAGACCTTAATAATATGTAACTTTTTAGTTATATATCTTTGATATGTAATTAAAAAGTTTAATTTTTTTCAATTACATGTTCCAATCATATGTAACTTTTTAGTTACATATTTCTGATATGTAACTAAAAAGTTTAATATTTTTTTAGTTACATCACGAAATATTACACACACACACACACACACACACACATATATATATATATATATATATATATATATATATATATATAATTATAATTATAACATGTAACTAAAGTATATATAACCAAAAATACCTAAATATGTGTGAAAATTAACAGTTATAAAATTGTAATTAATATTAATTACACATAACATAATTCACTATAAAAAACGAATATACTCACTAAGGGCTTCCTACAATTCCTGTAATATTTCTACAATTCCTGCAATGCAGGGTTAAAACACAAGTGAAATCCAACTTAAAGGACTAAATCAAAACTTAATAATATAAAAAGACTTTTCACCAATTATACTTTTAAAAATAGACTTTTCACATAATTTTTTCTAAAATATAAGCCTTGTATACAAATAAATTCTTATTGGAAACAACCCACATCTAAGAATTCCAACAAAGATGCATTAAAAAAAATATTCAGCACAACTATTGAAGTATAAGTAGCTGAAAATAAAGAGAAAAAGTAAAACTGAAAAAATATATATATTTAAATATTCTACCACCAAGTTGCACCCCATTCTTGTAGTAAACCATCCAAGTAGTGGCACGAGACACAATAAAATCACCCAAAGGGTCTTCTCCCTTATTCATCTCGTTCTTATCATCTCGTCGAGTTCGTTTTTCCTCATTAGTAATTTAGAGCTTACTTGTCGTACACTGACATCCAACGAATCATCATACCATAGAAAAAACCACACATGAAATTGATCCTCTGTAACAATCCAAAATTTTATTTAAAAATAATTATATATCCTCTATTTCAAAATTGAGTTCTACAAAAAAAAATTAAGTAAAATCTTAAAAAAAGCTTCGACTGGAATTCAAGTCCGTCCATGAGATTGTCACAACATCTCTTCTATAATTGCATTGAACATTCATAATCCCACTTTTAGCATATTCTTTTCTTACACGTTAAAACGAATCTTATAAAACCTCATCCAAATTATAAATTTGACTTTTCAAAGACAAAAGAATTGGAAATGAAGAGATGGAAATGGAACACTGGGATTTTGAATGGACATTGAGGCCCAAAATTGCTCATCTTTTGTACCTACATCCTAAACCACCTCAATCCACTGAAGATCATCCATGAAAGAATCTGATAACGAGTCCGTCCAGATCCTCTGGAATTTATTTTTAGTTGACAAAAAACGTGAAGCAGATCCTTCGCTGATAAAAGGAAAAAAGAAATTCAAATTACACTGTAATTTTACCAAAAGAATTGTATAATGTATTTCAAATTTGTCTCTCAAGAGCAAGCAATCCTAAATTAATACTATCAACTGCAATTTCTATACATCAATTTCTACAAATTACTCGCAAAAGCAAAATACCTAAACTCAGAATAACAGGGTGGAAAGGAAAATGAATCAGAACCAAATATATTACAGTTACAAACTTACAATCACAATTCAGCAAACCCATATTCGTATCCATGATCAGTTATGGGTTTTAACGGATCGAGTTGAAACCCAAGGCTGATAACCATTAAACAGCAATAAAAACTTCAACACTTTCACTTCAATGTGCAGGTGCCTGAAACAAGTCAAATACGGTGAAAATTTTCAAGTTGAATAAAGCACAAAGAGCACTAAAAATGAATTTCGAACATGTTGATGAAAGAGGGAAAAATCAACTTAAAAGAGCAACCTACAAGCAAAATGCAGAATATAATAATACAGACAAAAGTACCCTAAAACAGAGGCTATATGCCAACATTCATTCATAGCAGCAGAGCAAGAAAATAATTTTTTACTGAGGTCGTTCAATTATTTTACAAATATATAAAAGTAAAAATTATTCAAAGATCAATTGAAATCCTTTAATTGAACTTTAACATAAGCAACTTATATGGGACTTCGTCTGCTGTGAAATTTAGAAATGATGAGATTTCGAAATTTTTAATTTTAAAATCCCATAACTTACAAATTCATTAATCGGGTATATCTTTGAAATTGAAATTTTATTGATGTCCATTCAGAAGGATTTACAAAAACACCTCTGAGGGGGTATTTGGAAATGACATCCTCAAATCCCGTTTCGAAATTCCAATTAAATTTTACAAATTTCCAAACAAGAGAAGTTTAAATTTCAGAACTCCCTCTTCAAAATCAAACCTTCTTCAAAAATCAATCACCCAACCACACCCCACCCCAAGCCAAGTGTTTTTTGGCCAATTGACCCCTAGGTCTACATTTGGTAATTTTCCCTTGATCTGCTAGGTTCAAAATCTAGTAGGGTCACATGACTCCACCACTAGACGATAATGCTTATGATGCAAAAGACAAAATTTAGAAAATAGGAGAAACATTATAGGCTGTTTGGTTTAGTTTTCAAAAAAAGTTTCCAAAAGTTTTTAAAACATTTTTTGAAAATTGTGGAAAGTTGTGTACTTTAGGTTTGAAAAAGAGAGTATTTATTAATAATGTGTTGAAATTTTAAAAAGTCAGTAAAAGTGGCGTGACCGACTCAAATATGATTGTGAAAAAGAGAGACAATAATAATGTTTATTGGGTATGGAAGAGAAAAATTGTACGGAGATAATAAAAAAAAATAAGATTTAAAAAAATATTAAAATTAAATTTATATATTAAAAATAGGTAATGTGATAGATTGTGTATGGAAAAAATTATTTTATAAAAATGTTTTTGACTTGTGCTGTTAAAAGAGAAAAAATAGTATTTTGAGTTTTTGAAACTAGAGATGCAACTTGAATTCTCAACCAAACAATCCCTAAAAGGTTGTCAATCATCAACTTCCATTTAATAAGATAAGCACATATGATTATGCAAAAAAAAAAAAGAAGGGCGAGAGAGAAAAGAGGTGAACAAGTGATGAATAGTATAAAGAAAAGGACCCTATGGGTGCGCCGACCACGTGCCTTCGGTAGAGTGTTCAATGCAAATATCGACGTCAAATTAGAGAAATAAGTAATAATCCGGCCATATTTGATAGTGTTCAATGAAATTAACATAGAAGTCATGTAATTCTGCTCCTATGCATAAAATGCAAATATTGACATGATAAGAGACATAATCACTTCAAAATTCTTTTTTGTAGATGCAAACAAGCCATACCTCAACAGCTCCCATTTTTGGAAGGTTGATCAAAAAAGCTTCTATTGTCTCCCACCATAGTAATTGGGAGATGCAGGGCTCAGGGAAGCTGAGGATGACTTCTTTAAAAATGGATGATCCAATAGTTGAGCAGCAGTAGGGCGATGATCTGGGTCAACTTGCAAGCATTTGAGGATGAAATCTTGGGCCTCATTTGATAAGGAATCAGGTATTGGAGGAGGTTCGCCTCTGCCAATTCTAAACATTGCTTGCATCGGCTATGGTAACCAAAATACACCCTTACTTAGTACAATAGAACACACATCAAAATCCACTTAGAAACTTTGCTAGTTATACATGTGCAAACAGAAAATCTATTTATTTTTTTAGGCACCCTTTGCTAATGCTTTTCTTTCAACTGCTAAGCAAAATGTACTTAAAATAATGGTAGCTTTTGTTTTACACTTCAAAAAAGTACTTTTAAAAATCAAGAAAGTAAAACTGCCTGTTTTTCTAAATACAAAAAAATAGTTGTTTTATATTTCTTCAATTTTTATATTTTAATATATTGATGTCTAGGACCTCTACCAATTTTTCATAACCCCAAGGGCTACAGCTCATGAGATGAGTCTTTCCCTCACATTTATAACTTAACCACTAACCCCTTCCACATTAGATGTGGGATAAATCTAACAATCTCCTTTTCACACATCGAGCATTTGGATCGGCTAATCATCGACCAATCTCTCTTTCTAGGTATTGGGCCAGAGATGTTATAACCTGGACTCTGATATTAATGTAGGGGTAGTCTTGGGCCACTCTCAACCCCAAAAGTTAGCTCATGAAGTGAGACTTTCCCTCACACTTATAAACTGACCACCAACCCATTCCATAACCCCCAACACTTTTGGATAAGAGCATTTTTATAAAGATAACATCGACGTATGAAACACACTTTTTGATTTTGCTTTTAGAGTACTTTTTTGTTCAATTAACTTTTTCTTGTTATAAAAAAAATGTTACCAAACAGTTCCCTAGTTATTTTTCCTCTCTTTTTCCTCCACATTATTTTAGAATGGAATCAAATTTGGATTGCAAAATCTATCATCAAATTAACAACAAGAGTCGCGAGATACAAAACGAATTCAAATCACATTGAAAATTAAATGAACTTATTATCACCGAATTTTTTCAAATGCAATCATGATTAGTTAAAAAAAAAAATAACTTGTTGCAAACTTTAACGAGTATGAAAGCACAAGGAAAAAAAATGCATCCAACAGAAATGGGGTCATCGGTAATGCAACTATTAAGAAAGGTGAGCATATATAATTTGTGTAAGTGCATACCCCTTCCAAGTGAGAATATGGAATTTGACCAGTTAACATCTCTAACACAGTGCAACCAAGGCTCCATATGTCAGCCATAAGCCCATAGCCACGGTTCCTTCCTTTAACAACCTGATAATTCACATCAACTTTTTAGCTTTTAATTTCAATATGAATGTTAGACAAAAATGAAGCTGTAAAATATAAGAACCACAAATGATAAATATATAATTCTGAATCTGAAACATGAAAATAGAAAATAGAAGAAAATGAAACAGTTGCCAAGAACCTCAACAACGTCTAATTGTACTATGTTCTAGAAGTATATTCAGCCGAGAACCACATTTAAACATTTAATTAGCCTTAACATTCTATTATTTTAGTATTTCTTTAAATTCGGTCACAATCTTTCATTAACATAGTTGGAAATTGAATAGATAGCAGCAGCAAGAACAACAACAATACATGTAATATTTGAAGAAACATTCTTCCATGACCAATACATGAATAAATTTGTATCTGCGCAACTGACCAATTGGCTAAAACAGCTCATTAGAAACAAGTCCTTTACATGATAAATTGATGAGTGTTTCGGTGGCCGGTCCCTTATTTTACCCTTAATTTTAAAAAGGTCCCCTACCCAATTGCAACTTGTGTTTAAGTCCCACGCATTAAAAAAAGGCGGAAGGCCCAATACACGCGTTTGCGCTCTCGCAGTTACACGTATTTAACTTGTGTGTGTAAAATATTTGTTAGATGAAACAAATATTACACAAATACATGTAATATAATTACATGTAATCTGTAATTACAAAAATTACGTATAACTAATATTACACAAGTAC
Source organism: Eucommia ulmoides (assembly GCA_016647705.1). NCBI lineage: Eukaryota > Viridiplantae > Streptophyta > Magnoliopsida > Garryales > Eucommiaceae > Eucommia > Eucommia ulmoides. Next base: position 11,627,515 of record CM028331.1, read on the forward strand.
ATGTAACTAATATTACACAGATATATGTAATATAGTTAAATGTATTTGTAATTATTAACTTATAACTAATTTTAGTTATATGTAATTAATATTCACTGTAATAAGGATTTATTCAACAAGCTCTCTCTACCCTCTACATGCAATACATGAGCACATACGAGAGTAATACGGAATCAAAACCAATATAAGGGACTAAATCTAAACTTATATTTTAAGTAGTACAAACAACAAATTACACCCGCTATTTGAAACTAATCGCCAATTATACCTAAATTTATTTGTGTCACACAAATAGATAACAATGAAAAATATAATACGTTTCCCGATCTACACATAGAAAGGTATTACATGGCATGCAATATAGCAAATCTTATAAATAAATGGCAGAGCTATTTTTTAATAATTATAAAATTGCAGAAGGAATATAGGTAAACCTCTGGGGCCATCCAGAACGGAGTCCCTTTGCACGATTTTACATCATTGAATGTGGTTGTCTGGAAAAATAAATTAGATTGAATTAATATAGTTTGCATACAAAATAAATTTATTTTAAAATAGTGTACTAAAAATAATTAAAACGACTATTGCTTTGATGAAGAAAATAACCTTTGCCAATCCAAAATCTGCAAGTTTCACTGATCCACTTACATCCACCAATATGTTAGCACATTTTATATCCCTTGAAGACAAAAAAAATTTAAGAATTTAGAACATGCAATTTAAAATCAGAACATAACGTTTAAGTGATCCTTCATGCAACATAACAATTGCAACCCAATCCACGGACGGTCAGTTGGACGCAGCATAATAAATAAAATCATTTTAAAAGAAAAAGGCAACTCGCTCCCAATATATATTAGAAAAAAAAAAATTGTCAACACCAACTTCCTCCCTCTTCACGAAGGGTCAGTTGTACACAGCATAATAAATAAAATCCTTTTTTAAAAGAAACAGGCCACTCACTCCCAATATATACTAAAAAAAATTGTCAACATCAACTTGCTCCCCTTTCACCCTTCAATAGACTATATAGGGCGACTAAGCAAACCCAACCAGAACATGTAAAACCCGACCAACCCTTTGCTCCCAAAACCAAAATTGGCGGATTAAAAGAATATCCCGTCAGGGCTTGGTCGAGAAGCACGGACACAGACACAGGAAGCGGTAATGGCAGGACACTGACATTGACACGGTCATATGCCAAATTCTAAAAATATAGAAGACGGATACGGCAAAATTTAAAGTTATATATGCGCATGTCTAAATATATGGTCATAAGCAACAAACTACTGAACTAGAGTTTAAAAAAAAAAAAAAAATAGAAACTAAACTTCAAATTGCTCCAAACAAAAACATTATTAATACGTCATAAACTGAACATCAAAAATATCAATTCCCTCCATTAATTGCTGCCTTGATTCACCTACCTCCACAAGAGGCCATCAATTGAATAAAAAATCAAGAGACGGGAGATGGTAGATTGATTTGCGTCCTCACATATCCAAGAAGTATCCAAACAATAAATTAATTACAAAATATTGAGACACGGATTTAGGCGTGTCATACGTATATGGGCGTGTCCACAACGTATCCAGCACAGATACATAGACCTACCAAAAGTTTTGGTACTTCCTAGGGCTTGGTATTGAGCCCATTAGTGTCTGGTAAACCCAACCAACAGAAGTTTGCAAATTGATAGCTCCTCATCCCATGCATATATATGTAGATTAGGTATTACCCTCTCAAACCCTCTACTCTCTCCTATTGTTTGCCCCACCGCATCTGAATATGGGTGTCTTGAATCCTAAGAGATTCGTCTCAATCCCTAGCCCAGGTCATCTCTTGCTCATTCTTAAATGGTCAGTGTTGAGGGTCAGAAAAGGGTTAAGGAGTATTTTAGTAATTGGAGGGCGTTACACAAAATGGACCTAGAGAGTTTGGGAAAGAGAGATGAAACAACGGTCAACTAGGCAAAAGGAGAGAGATTGCTAAGTTACACAGTCATTGGACTCACTACATGACCTCAGGCTTGTTTAGGCATGTTTTTGCTTGATTGCAAGAATGCGGTAATCGCTTTATTCTGCTTCTTAGGCCCTCTCCCTCAAATGCCTTTTCAATAATATATTTATAATGTGATTTTGTAACATCCAATTGATTATATCATTATTTATCATTAATAACATGATTAAGAAGGCTTTCAAAATTAGCCTAGTCCGAGGTCCAATCAACCAAACCAACAGCCAGGGCACGTGGCCGACACATCCCCGTAGGCACCGGGTTCATACTCCAATCCACAATCTCCTTAGAATCCTGATGGATGAGTCTTTAACATAGCCCTGCTCTCTAAGGGGCTCACTCATGTTAGCATCTTGCATATGGATTAGACTTCGTACAGCTTAGGGGAGCATCTGCGGTGATCTTTCTCTCATACGGCTCCTTGAATTCGTTGTGATGACAAAGACCATTAATGCCTTGAGTACGGATTGGACTTCATACAACATATAGGAGCATGTGCAGTGATCTCTCTCTCACACGAATCCTAGATATGTAGACCATTTTGCAACAGCGTCGGCCGTCCGATTGGATTTTCCGGTTGCAGGAAAGGTAATCCGTTAAAGAATAATATTAAAATATGTAATTAATGATATTATCAAAATAAAGTCGTTGAACGAATATTTATCCCAAAATAAAGGGGATGCATGGAGTAGTTATTTAAGATTGAGGGTGTATAGTGCAAATAATAAATATGATAGAGGTATATTTAAGGTCGTATTTATAAAAAAGGATATTTACATAATATATTTATACATTTCTATATTTAACATATATACTATAGATATATACTTTGCATATTTTATATATTAAATATATATATATATATATATATATATATATATATATATATATATATATATATATATTAAATTATAAATATATATAAATATGGAAAATAAGATTTCACCAAAAAGTTACCGGTAAGTAGAGTGATGCGAAGAAACAACTGGCAAAGGTGCCGGGGAAGCTTCGGCACAGCGCCGACAAGGTTGCCCATAGATCCAGCAGGCAGCAGCACCGGCGCACGGTGCTGGTGTAGACACTGGCAAGCTCCAGTGAATTTCCAACACCGGCGCCATGCGTCGGTGCAATCGCCAGCAAAGTCCCCAGCGCTGCCAGTGGGGGTTTCAGCAAACTTTTAGGGCCAACGAGATCGCCAGCATTGCCAACAATGTCAGCGCCGGCACGCAGGGTGTCAATGGGGTGGCTGGTGAAGTTGCTGGCACTGCCAGCTGCGGCAGTGGCGTTGGTGTGGTGATGTGGCACCTGACGCAGTGTGGTCCGGGCACTGTCCTTATAATTATTTGCTTCTCCTTATTTAAGGCATTGAATATAGGAATTACGTTTTTGGTCAATTCCTTTTTGTTGTCTTCTACAGTCAGTTTACTGCAGGTGGATGCACTAAACCCGACCATCTTCCAGTCGGCTGGCGGGTGGATGCTGAACCCAATCCACCCCCTTGGTGCTCAGCCCTACTCCACTCCATGTAGTCTATATAGTCACAAACAAGTACAAAGACCTTATGATCATACCGATAGCTAGTGGAGCCTCAGCAAAAGGCCAAATAACACAGGATAGAGAAGGAGAAAGAAGACAACCAAATTAGGGTCTCCGGTCTCAGAAGCACACAGCTCACAAATGAAAACCCTGCTCCACAATCAAGTATGAAATCCTGATAAAAAGATGCCTAATTTGGGCAAACAAATAGAAGTCCCTATACGAAACAATATAAAAACGTAAAACCAAATTAGGCATCTCTTTATCAGGATTTCATAAAACAATATAAAAACGTAAAATCAATTTAAACAAGTAATCTAGTCTCCTAATGGCAAGTATATTCACTACCAATAACAATTCTTGTTCGACCTAAAGAACTCCGTTATTCAACATAACTAACTAGCCTACCGATTTATTCATATTCACCACAATACATGATTCGTCTCCGATGAAGACAAATTAAAGGAACTCCTATTTCTTCACATTTCTTATAATTTTATTTTATTAATTTACTTTTTGAAGGAGATTGCTGATGCAGAAAAGCTGAACAGTGGCTTGTAGTACTTACCTAGGGAAGGTAATTGAGCGGGTTCGGGGCAATTTATGCAATACCTGAACTCGACCCGAGCATTCTAAATTTTGCTCGCCCCGTCCCGACATCCGAAATGGATCTCTAAATTATGCAACCAAGCTGCCCCTTATTGAATTTCTTATCAACCCACCCCGCCCCAATCCCGACATTTAGAATCGAGTTTGCAGGTCTCTCTGTATTTTTTCAATGGGTTTCCAGTTTCATTTCGGTTTCTTAAGAAATCAAGCAGTTCGTATTTAAAAACCTACCCCTAAAAAAACATTGGTTTATGGATCGGCGTCGGTTCAGTTTTGTATTTTACAAAGCGATTTCAGTTTCGTTTTTTGTCAAACCTACACCGAAACAAAACGGTTGCCATCTCTCTCTCTCTCTCTCAATATAGATCAGTGTTGTAAAAAGCGGGGGGTTGAGCGGGGCATTTTGAATGTCCGGGGCGAGGCATAAGCCCCGTGATACATGAATTTTTAATATTTTATAAAATATTATATATAATTAAAAAATACCCGAAAAATAATTAAAAAAGATATATTATATTAAGATAAAATATTAAAAAACTAAAGGGTTAAATGTATAATTTAGTCTTAAAAAAATTAAGGGGCCAAATGTATAATTTAATCTTAAAAAACTAAGGGGCCAAATGTATAATTTAGTCAGTTATTAATCATATATACAGACCTAATTGGTCAGTCTAGGATGAACGATCAGGACGATTGACGATCAACCTAGCATGCAGCCCGCAGCTTCTAGGATGAATGACGATCAGCACAGCCACCACTGACAAACTCGGCCACCATCGTCGACTTCTCCGACAAGTAGGTTTAGAGCAGCCACCAACAACAACCTCGGCCACCATCATTGACTTCTCCAACAAGTAGGTTTAGAGTAGCCACCACCGGCAATCGGCCACCATCGTCGACTTCTCCGACGAGTAAGTACGTATTTCTCTCCAGTTTACTCTCTCTCTGCGCGCGTGCATCATGTGCGATTTCCACCGCCTTCTCCCATTTTCCTCTATTTTCTTTGTAAAACCCTAGGCATACGATTACGCCCTGGGCGACGCCCACAAGGTTTTTCATTCCACCCCCCCAATCGCCCAGGGGCAATTTCCTTGCGCTCCATCTCAGGGCGCTCCCTGCTAACGCCCATGATAACACTAATATATATATATCAAGTTTTAAGTAAAATACTACAATTCTAGATAGGTTAGCAAGGCAGTTATAAGTTCATCTGAACCAACCCAAATACGATGTGGGTTACTTTTTTTCATACCGATGCCCCGGCTAAAAAATTGTGGAACCCTATCAATCTCGGGACAGGACGAGGGGAGAGACACCACGAACCTGAGTTGGATTGCCATCCCCATCCTTAACACACCCAATCAATATGTCCACCATTCCATAAGCAAGAAAAAGAAGAAAGAAGATAGGGAAATGGAGAAGAACCCAACCACAATCACCACCATCAAAAAATAACCAAAAATATTCTTATCACCTGTGAACAACATTTTGCCTGTGAAGATAGTTCAATCCATTCAAAATTTGCCTTGTGTATCCGGAGACCTGGGAATCCTTCAAGTGATACTTTTGATAGAGATGTGCCAGGGAACCCTTGTTTACAAGCTCAAGGAAAATATAGAGCTTGGCCTCATCCTGAAAAGTTCAGAACGAAAAAAAGGAAACATGAACCCTGACTAAGACACTGGTAGATCAATGAAACTAAACGGAAAGGTCATCAAGAAGAAAAACATCTCAAAACCTTGCTTCAGTTTGAATTTAGAGTTATTTTATATAACGAAGGTTCACTTCATTAACCAACATAAGGTATGATCTTTTGAAGATATAGTCAGTTTTCTTTTATACAAAATAAAAGAAAGCAACAGGATTCCAAAAATTAGGATGCTGCGGGACTATGAAACAATCATATGTTTGACTAACTTTATACTTCATAGCATAGTGTAATAAGCATCTCATAATTTTGTATACTTGATAAAGTGAGGCCCTTCCCCCAAATTGCTTTTTTATTTTTTTGGTAGAGATCATCTCCTTGCATGCATTACCAAATTAGCAACCAGGGAAAGGCAGAATCTTTCCAAAAAAGACATACTGACATTAAGACATATACTGACATTAAGCAAATCAGCAGCATAGTAATTGTAGTATCAGATTGAACGGCTAAAAAGGGAGAGGAAATAAAAGCAGCACTTGAGAGCCAAGAATAATACCTTCTCCGTGCCAAGATATCGCACGATGTTTTGATGTTTAAATTGACTTAGAAGAGAAATTTCCTGAACCAATTAGCAAGATATAAGAAAAAGATCTTCACGTGCATAGAGACATCTAAATCCCGTATACACAAAATTAACAAAGAAATTACCTGTTCAAGCTGAGAAATGCTTTGCTTACCCTGGCTTCCTTGATCAAGCAAGGAAACCTCCTTTACAGCAAAAAAGAACCCATCACTGCAGCCAAAAAAGGGGGATGATATTGAGGCAGATGGATTAAATTGCTAAAGGACTGGGCAAGAAGGGGAGAGAAAGAAGGATGGAATCATGGAATAAGAGTGACAAAAATAGAAGTATCATGACATTTATTATCCTCTATACACCTAAATTACTGAATACGGTCAAAATCAAACAACACATAAATGCAATCCAAGACCATGTAGAAGTTGGGTGGAAAAGCATCATAAAAATCACTTGGGTACTAGAAAAAGTACTAAATCTATATAGAGTTTATCAGTGTGTATTAACATTAAAGATAAAGTTGATGGTTGTATAGACCAAATAGTAGGGAGCACAAAAAAATTTCAAATCCTCCATATCCCATTATCCGTTAGGTGGAAGGAGTTTCAATTAATAGCTAGGTGGAAGGAGTTTCAATGAAAAGCCCTCCAATTAAAGCTTTTCCCTTTTTAAGTCCTGGTTATAAGGAAACCTTAAATAGTTTCAAATATGGACCACATTTGCTCCACTGCGCCATTAAGTACATGCATTTGATGGTGACATGGAGATCATCCAACAATTACTGAGATGTTGTCCATGTTACACCTTCCAATTAGCTTCTTCAGCTAATAAGACAACTACATCTCCTTGTTGTAGAAGCTAAAGTAAGGAATTTCCACATCACATAGAATTTAGTTTCAAGGTGACATAAAGATGTGATAATTTATAGATTTGTCTATTAATTAAACCATCAGCCAAATGATAAAAAGAAGAACCTTTGTATCCAGTGCGAGGTACCTAGCTGGCCAGATTGTTCATTGACTAATCTTTCCTAAACATCACCAAGTTTTTCCCCCCGTTAAGTGTAGGTCTAGGAGGATCAAACTGACTAATCAAACCCTCAAATTCCAAGAAATCATTCACATATGTGAAGGAAAGTCTGGCAAGTTTTCCTCTTACCATTTTGTTTATTTCACATACAGCATATATAGATACTGCTTTCAGTTAGTGACTAGTGATTAGTGATTAGTCATAGTCAAATCCTCATCATACATTTAAGTACTTCGGGATTTTATTGATTAAAAGCAACAAAGAAAATAGATAGGAAGATGTGTTAGTTACTACTTGGAAGTGAAATTTAAAAGTAATGTAATTTTATCTATTAGTCTACATAAAATAAAAAAGAAGGTAGGCAGTTGGAGGAGGATAGAGAATGTAACATGCACGGATGGCCTTTACCATGTAGACTATTCTGAAAGTGTCTTTCATTTCCTTCTTAGTGTGGGGGATGGGGGTCAGTAGTTCAACTGACTCATTTGCATGGTTGCACCCTTGCAATGAAAATTAAATAGCAACTACGCAAAGGATAAAGAAGCATCACTTTCCATTAAACTTTACGCGTAAGTTGTCAAATGTCAAGAAAATATATGTCGTCAAAGAATTGAAGAAGTTTTTTCTTCTTCTCTTTGGAGGTTGGGGTGGTGGTGTGAGATAAGTAATGATCCAACAATTCAAATGGAGTGATAACAAGGCTCAAGGACCATGAGGTGTGAGTGTCTAAAGCCAAAGGATTTGATCAGATTAGGGCAGCAATCATTTCTTTTTATACCATTTGTAAATTATATAGGATTTGAGGAGAAAACATGCAGAATTTCCTTGTTTCCTTATTTTAGCTCCTTAATTGTAAATTGTCTTTTTCACTCAACTTGACACCCAAACTTACTAGTAACTTTCAAAGAGTTGAAATGCTTAGGCATGGTTCACATACCACATAAACTTATTTCGAATTCAATAATTTGCTAGATGATGAAGATGCATAACTCCTACACTTTAAGAACACCCCCCTATTCTTAGAAAGTTTAAACTCTCCCCTCATGACCATTTATGAAAATCACATGGATGACACATCCAGTAGAGTTGGCACATTGTGCTTCAAAAACATTATTCCCTCTTTCTATTCTAAAATGTATAACATTAACACTAAATGCTTGCACTACTTCTCTATATGCAATTCAGATGAGCATTGCGTTTTTACCCTCATACATTGAGTTTCGTTCTAATGATCCTTTGAGAACAATTTAGGTCAAATTATTTAAGGTCTGCTTGTTTTACACCCTCCTCTTCAATTAGGTTCCATATTATAACTCAACTATCTATGAGCTATAAAAAGGGGGAAAAAAAAAGAATCTTTGGTGGATTTCCAAAAAGAATCTTAGATGGATTTTCCTGGACTTCAACGACATCTTCACTTCTTCAGTCTACTGCCACGGCAAAATGACCACTAACCTTTCCGAAGTTGTCTTATCTACTTTTTCAATAGTATAGCTTTTGACAATGATATCCACATACCTATCAAACTAATCATGGATTTTGCGCCTCCCAAGTGAATCAAAGCAAACTCTATCAAACACATCCCAATAACAAGAAACAAAAACGTAATACAAAATATTCCATATAGACCCCACTAAGTAATTTACCATTGTATTTTGCAAAGACATAACATAGGCATCTATAATTTGGATAATAACAGGGAAATAATTGAAAAGAAAATGCTCAAGAAAACATACTCAGTGAATCCTTCATAAACTGTTCCAAATGACCCACTTCCCAAAAAGTCACCCTTCTGCCAAGACTTGATACTAGGCCTGAATATTCTATCAGGTGAAACAGAATATTCAGGCTCCAAAACCATGCTGAAGGAATCATCATCGTCATCATCATTCGATGAATTTGAACAAGATTCTGTAAAGGCAATAGAGGCTATCAGCCTCTCCCCATTCAAATCCTGTTTAGAAACTAGCCGTCCATCAACCTCCTTATTTTCTTCAATTGCCTGATCTGTTTCACTGAAAGAGTTTGCTAGCCCCACACCTGAAGGCAAACCAATATCTTCATCATCTCGAGGACCGAAATCTCGGAATAAATCCCAAGTTGATCTCCTATTATCCACAACTGCCCGTGACAAGGGCGGGGGAGGAGCCAGCACTGGAGGTCGGACACCCTTAATCCCACATCCACCATCCCTAGCACACCTTCCGCCCGCCGTATTTGTAGGAAAATTTAAGTAAACGGCCTCATCATCTTCAAGACTCACTCCGTCACTCACCCTAACCCTAGCTGAATTCAACCCGCTCTCTAACCTAGAACACTCGTTTTCACACTTTTTGTACTCATCACTAGTCCTAACTTTAGCTGGAATACCATTCGACAAACCATCCTCAGTCGTTTCCTTCACCGAATTGTAATAATCGCAAAACCTAGAGCTCGGAAAAAGCTCAGAAGGAGACCGAGCCTTTCGCGCCTCCCAAGCAGCAGTAGGAATTGAGAAGTCCTCAGGTCCGGAAAGCCCTAGAGATTTGCAAATCTGATCGAACCCATCAATTCCGTCGACTCGGAAGCTGGAGCGATCCGTGTGGGCGTAAATGTCAAGGGAACGCGTCCGGTGAGTCGGTTGACCGTCGAACGAAGTCGAAGTCGAAGTCGAAGTCGACGAGTTCGAAGCGTCGTAGTCGATGTTCTTTATCGCGTTCCGCCGATCCAGCTTCCGCTCCAGCCTCTTATGCTTCATATTCATCCCCTCCCTTGATTCAACTCTCTCTGCTCATTTGTAAGCATGGAACATATGCAATATACCGAAGAAATAGTGGAGAGAAAGAGAGAAGGAAATGGTTGAAGGGGTCGAAGAGAACGGAGAAACAGTTCACAGGAGTCGGCGTAGACTCTCTCTCTCTCTCTTCTTTTTCTCTCTAGACTCTCTCTTTACTGCGACTAGTACTTTTTTAAGCTGAAAAACGATTGAACTTGGAACGGAAAGTAGCATAACGCGGTGCCACGTGGCGTTTAATCAGAGAATGGCGGCATGCAAGAAGCCGAAGGCCTGCGGCCAGCCAGAAACTTACGTGGACAACTGAGTGGGCCAAGAAACTTACATGGCAATTGAGTGGGCCCAATCTTTTATCTTAGAGGATTTCGATTTTGGGAAAACTTTTTTACTTCTTCTCGGGTTCGGGTTTGACACATCCAATGCTTCATTATTGAAATTCCGCTTAACTTAAAATAGTTAAAGCACTTCTAAAAATCGAAAGTTCAAACCTAAAAAAAAAAAAAAAATTATTGAGAAGAACAAATTAAAAGTTTAAACCAAAAAAAAAAAAAAAATTTATTGAAAAGAACAGTCACAGACCCTAAACGAGAGTAGTATCACATGTGTAGATGTAAAGACATTCGTGGATATACTAAAAAAAATATTAAAATTAGTTTTAATTTGGTCTAATTAGTATTTGTATTAGTTCAATTTGCCAGTTAATCATTAATTTAAATTTTGTTTTGGTCTTTTTATGTCTAATATAGTTTCTCTCTCCTCTTCAACCTAAATGGGTTAATTCATTTTTTATTCTTGTAGTTAAACAAAGTTGACATTCTTATAGTATTTTCAATTTAACCATCTCTAGGTGTAAAGTGTATTTTCTTATTTTTTATTTCCCCTCTCCATTCCTTCGTCTTTTACCGTCTGCAAACCAACCCCTCTTGAGGTTTTCAAATTGTAAAAAAGGGGTACTAATTCCAATCCAAATTTAGTAAAATACTTTTGTGAATTGAAAATGAAATCTCATAACAATATCAAGAATATGATTCCCAAAATAAAAAAGTGCAAGTTGAATTTTGTTCTCAACATAAACTATCAAATCAAAATTCTTCAAAGAAACCGCTAGAGGAATCTACTTTTTTCAACCACCAAACAAATCAAGAATATAACTTCTTTTTTCTTCTTTTTAAGCACATTTCAACTAAGCCAGCGTTTGGCTCGATCCCATTTGCACTGCTATCTCCTTTGATTTTCTTTACACTTTTTTTGTACGGCTCTTCTGTATCTCTTTTTCTTATTTTTTGTTGTTCTTGTTTGGGGTGTTCGAATCGATGTTTGAATCGGTGCTTACACAAAGATAATTCTCTTGATAATCGCGAGTTCTAAGTGTTAGAGAGTTTATCATCAATGGGTTCAAGCGAATTTTTCGTTTTCGATTTGAAATAATTGGCTAAAACAGAGGAGGTGGGGTATCATCCCATAGCAGACTCTTGAGTTCTTTATGTACGGCGGAGTACGAATTAGATAGAAGAAAATCTGGCACATCGAAATCGTTGAATCCATTGCAGATCCCGACAAAAACCTAGTCATGTTCTCAGACACACCGACGTTAACTCAATCCTCGCCAGCTTTACCTTGAGCCCACTAGAGATTCTAACTTTCCAGCAAATCGTCATCGTCTAAACTGTAATCGTTGTTGCTGACCATTAATTTGTTTTGCTTTTTCGACCTGACAATTCAATCGATCTCTTTCAAAGAGATGACCCCTTTTGATTGGCGCGATGATCGAGTTATTTCCCCTTGTTATTTTCTTGGAGAAGGCTCTCTGCAGAACCTTAATCAATGACCCTTTTCTCGATCTGGGTTGAAAAGCGAATCCGCCATGGGAATAGCTTCTGTCGAACTGATTGGAACCGTCCCCTTCAAGAGGATCGGAAAAAATTCCCTGATCTAACAATGGGCCCAATAAGTAGCCATGCTCAATTGGAACCAATAGAAACCCTCTCTCAATTGGATCGAAACTCGGAATGAAGTCAAATTTCAACGACTCAGAAACAAAATTTTGGGGGAAGGGTTGCAGATGAATGAAGGCAAAGGAGTAACCGAGAACATTTTGACCCCTAAATTTTTGGATTTTTTTTTAAATAAACTCGATTGAATTCGTTAGAGTAAAATTAAGAAATTAGTCTTATTTTGAAAGTGAAAAAACGAAAGGGCCTTTAAACTAACAGTTGACTGTCAAACTGGATTAACACCAATACTAATTGGGCCAAATTGAAACTAATTTCAATAATGAGGGATAAAATTTGTCAAATCCAAACTAGTAGGGATTGATGCTGTCAGAATTTGTCGATGATCCCAAATCCCTGATCAATGCCTACAACACTTAGGATTAGTACTTGGGATACCGGTGTGACATCAGCCAAATACCCTTCATTGTAAGAATAAGGTAATCAATTCTTTGGTCAGAATTGAATAGCCGTTAAGGCATGTAGATTGTTATATTTGTATAGTAAAACATACCTGACCTCTTTGATTTTTGCTATAATCTTAACTGATCAACGTCCCTCCTGGATATTCTCAATCCTCAGCATCATGATTAGCTACGTATATATTATTGGCCATATTGGTCATTCCTGACCTCACATGGGCTACTCGGACACAAGTTCACGTGCTAATTTCTTTTAATTAAGGTTGGGATGCCTCATTGAGCGCATTTCCTTTAACTTCATTTGACAATCATGGGATTTCTTAAGTTGAGCCCATAACTTATTTATTTATTTGACACTACTCGTGGGTTGTGGAAAAACTACCCATATCATTTACCCCTATCTCCTTGGATTGTGTAAGAAAGACGAGGAGTCACATATGCAATTACTGTAAGTTTTTGTTTTCAATTTTTCTTCAAATGTTTCTATATTTATTTGCATTTTACTATCTCTGTACATCCTAATTCATTATTGCTTAAGTTCACCATATTTCCTCTTCATTTATTCTTCTTCACTCCGCCTAATGGCCGAAGCTCAATCTCAGTTAGCTCTAGTTTCCTCTGGTTCTGCCACGACAGAAGACGTTGCTTCCCAAAAAGATCTCCCTTTGAACTATGTTAAACATGGTCGTTCCTTTTTTTCCTCCTGATTTTGTGCCTAAATTTTGTAAAATCTTCAATATTCTTTCTTTTGTCACCATTAAGGGTTCCTGATGACTTGGATCATCCTTATACCCCTCGTGAAAATGAGATCTGTTATATTATCAGATGTTTGACTATAGTTTTAGTTGTTCTTTCCTAGATCTGATTCACAATTTTTTTCATTTATATGACATCTACCCCACTCAACTTCCTCTCAATGGTTGGCGTCAACTTCTCATAGGTTACTGTCTCTCTCAAATCAACTAAGTCCCTCTCATCATCAGCATAGTGAGAGGCCTTGGTGAACTCAAATATTTTGTCCAATCGAACATCTTCTATCTCCTCCTTACTACCACTAATCAATTTCTCACAGTCCTTCCCAAACCAGTCAATAATTTGAAAATTTGTTATTTGTTCTTTAGTGGTGATAAAGTTCCAATCGTGCCATGCCTCTTTCATCCTTCAATTAATTTAACTAATTTTCTCTTTTGTTAGTACAATTAACCCTTTATTTGTTGTCTAATTTAAGCTTGTTTTTATTTCCCTCATAAAGATACCCTCAATCAGGAGAAAGCAGATCAACTTTACAAATTGTTGGTTCCCAACGTTTGGCTCCACAAAAGTATTCTCTCATACCCAGCAGTTCTCTTCTCTATCTAAGTTAGTTCTAAGACGTGTTCCAATGGACCTGAAAAATAAACTCATGGGTACTATACAATCCAAGAAGAAAAAGGCCAGTTCTTCCAGTTCTTCCACCCAAGCCCCTTATTCTAAGAGGAAGAGAGATTGTTGAGGCTTGGTAAGATTGTTGTGGATATTCAAATAATGCCCCCCATTGCAATTCAAAGGAATTCTGCCCTCCGTCTCCTCCTACTGCCAATTCAAATCATCATATAAGGGACAATTAAACTTGTACCTCAACCCCTCCCTTCTTTCTAGATCTATCCGGTAAGATTTTTGCCATGTTTTCTCAAAAAATGATGCCCAACTTCCTCTTTGAACTGTTCCCTTGTCTTGTTGCAGCTCACAATAAGATCACGGGGTCCTCAAAACTCTCTGGTACCAATCATGAATGATGGATCACCTCATAATAGAAGATCAAAACCTAGCTGAGTTGTTTCACATAGGTGTTTGTACCGCTATTCAGGCCTATCCTAGTACCTCCATTTACTTATTTCTCAAAATGAATCTTGTTTATGTCGTTAATGTTCGTCTTTCCCTTTCCAAAACCTACTGTTGACAGCGAATCTGAAGAGATAAATGAGAGGGACTTCCAACTCATTTTCTAGGTTGGCGAAACTGAAAAACTAGAATAAGAGCTGCAAAAAGCAAAAGCAGAGGCCAAGACTTTGAAGACTAACCTAGCTATCACTAGGTCAGCAAAAGACAGAGTTGATGTAGAGTTAAGGGTCTTGGCTAAAAGGCTTGAGAAGGTGGGTAGAAGGGAAATCGAGTTGAGGTCCCGCTTAGATCAGAAGGAGGTTGAACTCAACCACACGCTGACCAGGAAAGAAGAAGAACGCAAGGCACACGACGGAAAAGGCTAAGCTGATCTTAACACATGCGGTAAAAGAGACAAAACTAAATGCCATTATATTCTCACTCTTAACTAAGCTTAAAACAAAATCGACGAAGCTTTCTCAACAAAAGAAGGATTTTGAATTGGCCCTCATAGAACTGAAAGAGAGCTCGAAATCTACTCTCCACCAAGCCCAAGCAGAATATGAGCAATGGAAAACCGCCATGGATGATGAGTTTAAGATCATGGATAAAGAGATCTAGTTGGCTAGATCCAAGCACTGCTAAAGGCTAGTGGCTGAGAAATTCCCTTACGTTGACTTAGTTTTCTTGGTGGAGGAAATTGAATTTGAGCCTAAAGACGCAAAAAATGCCGACATTGACCCTATTGACCTCATCAAGCCTGCTGAACCCATATCCTCCGTTGAGCCTATTGATAAACTTGACCCATATCCTTTTATTCCTCTATTTTGATGTAAGTTACTTTTTTGTTCCCTCCTGAACTGATGTATTTACTTATTTTAGATACAAATGCAAGTCATTATTGTGTTTAATGCAATTTTGCCTTCCGTTTTTTTTTTTGGCACCTCCTTTGTCTTCCCTATACAAATCTTTTATTGGGTTTATACCACTTACCTTCTTGTCTTTTTTTAGTTAATCAGATTCCTCCCTCTATCATTTACAAATACCGGTCAACCCCTTATAATATTTTGTCAAAGGCCTCTTAGTTCCTCTATAGGTAAAAAGTTACTAAAATTTTTAATGTAATGACAAGTTTACCCTTAGCTATTTAAAAATATCTAAATAATTAAAAATTAAAATACATAAATAACCCTTTAAATTGTTTTATATATATTTTCTTCTTTTATTTTTTTACAATAACACCCATATTGCAACATCCCTAAAATTTATCCCTAATGACTCTTTCTTCTCCTTCAAACAACCCGCCGTATCATCCTTCTCTTCCATCTTATTTCTCTCTCTCTCTCTCTCTCTCAAATCCATCTCTGTGATGGGTCTAAGTGGGAGAGAGAGATGGAAAGTAAAGGAAAAAGGAGGAGGAGCTCACCGCTGAATGAGAAGATCGTCGATTTGCCTAAAATCTTGAGGAACATGAGGGCTTTGAAGCGTCAAGGGTGGAAGATGAATATATGGTGAGTCTTACTCGCAATTGGGAAATAAAAGGTCTTGTTGCTGAGTAGAAAGAGAATTTTGGATCTTTTGATTGCATCACCAAGACTTTTCTTGACATTCAAAAGGTGATAAACTCATTTCATTTAATCTGGGGAATGATAGAGAATGGGGAGGATGAGTAGGAGGAGGAAAAGAAGGAGAAAGAAAGCGGATGAAGAATTAAAAGAGGATTCCAATGGCGGCAGCGGTGATGTAGATGGGGAGGGAGCGTGGCAGTAAGAGGGTAGGATGTTGATGGGGAAGTGAAATTGTTTAGGGTTAAAAGTATAGTTTAGAGATTTTAGTGAATTTTTAAAAAATATATAATATAATTAAAAATAAAGGGCATTCATGTCTTTTTATAAGAAAAAAATTGGTCAAAGGAGTTGAGTGGTATTTTTCACATAATAGGGGAGGTTTGTGGTTTTGAGAAAAACAACAAATGAGGTAAATGGCATAAACCCATCTTTTGTAATCCTATCTTTTGATATCTTGGCAGTGAATGGACTTGTCATTAAGAGTCTTGTTTGGCATTATTTTCAACGCCCTTTTAACACTACTTTTTTATTCTCTACTCTTAGCCCAGTGAGTTACCCAAGAGGAGGATGAATTGGATAGTTATAAAAATTTAAACTAATTTTTTATCTTTCAACACTTAAATAATCAAATAATCAATTTATCCTAAATCAATTATTATCTTTATATTGTAGCGGATAAATGTTCAAATTTAGGTGCATACCCAAACAATAAAATATAAATCAAGTAAATCAATGCAGCACACAAAGATATATCCTGGTTCACCAAGCTACGCTTGGCTAATCCAGTGGTCTGAGCCCCACGGAGATTCGCACCCACTAAAACTCAGATTCCTTTAAAGGTAGAAACCAAACCTTCACAATAATTCTTTTCACAAGCTTAGAATCAACCTTTACAATTCTCTTTTCACGGGATAAAGAGGAACCCTATCTTTTTCTAGGTTAAAAACTAATCTAATTCTATTACATGAAGAATCACAACATAATTCTTTTATCAGGCGAAGAATTAAACCTCACAATCACTCCAAGTATCATTTTCACCAGTAAGGATGGAACCGTTACAATTCATTCAAAAGTAATTCTAATCAGGAAGAATCAAGCCTAATTCTTTTGAAAGGAAAATAATAACCTAATCTTTTTTATCCACTAGTTAAAGATCAAACCACAATCCTTTCCCCGGAAAATATTAAAATCCAGCTACCATGACTAGATACCCCTAATAGTATCTAATCCGCATAAACTCACCAATTACAAGAAATCAATGAGTTGTTTCCCACTCGGAACTTCTACCACCTCAAATCAATTAAACTCAATTAATGTCCCGAAATTACTAGTGATCGAAATTAAGTAAGGAATTCAATATCTTATTATAATTTGTGTGGGTAGCATAGAATTTAAGCACGTAATCACAGAAATCATTTTAAAAAGATTTTTTTTATGCTCTTTACAGTTCATAAACGATTTTACTATAATCTTCAAACCAAGCAAGCAATGATAATATAAATTCACAATAAAAGATAAATATCTTGGAAAGATCTCATTTAACTCATTTAAGCACAATCATGAAGATAATTAAAAAAATTCATCAGATATTCAACAAAGCACAAAATATGATCAATAAAACAATTATAAATATTCAATAAAGCTTAGCATGATCATTTCAATAATGTTCTCCCCCTTTATCAGTGCAATGCCTAGGCGAACAAATCATAAACATTAACTAACTCTTTTTAGGCACAATAATGATTTGCCTTTTATATATTCCCCTTTGTCAATTAAATTAATTCAATAAACATCAAATATATTCTCCCGCTTTGTCATCTCAAAAAGTGGAGAAGGGGAATCAAAAACATCATTCTAGGTATGCATTCTCCCCTTATATAAGTGTAAACAAACTAATTCATGCTGAGGAGAAATATGTAATCTTTAACGCACTAGGACATGAAACATTCTTCCATGATAATTTATGAATTTGTCAATTATAAATCTAATGCATACTTCTATCACGGTTATGATCAATACTTAAAATTCAAACCATATAAAAAGCAATATATAATTCATTTATCAAAATAACCGCAACATTTCAAATAAATCAAGATATCATGCATTTTAACATACTAACTTAATTCAATGATAAACAAGTCATGGATTGATATAACATATTTCACATATTTTTTAAACATGACTTATAGTAGATCTCATATAGCATAGCATAAAAATATCACATATAATAATATAAACTTATCTGATTATCATGCAATAATTCTAAGACAACTTGAGAATATGTAAAACAGCATAGGTCTTAGAAATTTTTACCAACATATTTAAAATTATTTTCTTACCCATGGTATCATCTCCAGAAATCACATAACTTCCGTCTTTAGGTGTCAAAGATGTAAATTTTACTTTATCCCTTGTCACATGTTGAGAACAATCACTTTCTTGGAACAATTTGTCCATGTAAATAGATATTTATTTAATAACTTGCAAGAAGCACCTCAAAGAGTTCTTAGGTAATACTCAATCTACGTGGATTCGATCTTGTTAGTTGGGATAATTTTAATTCCTTTACGAACCCAAACTTGTCTGCAGTTAGATACTTTAGAAAAATATCTACGAATAGTATGCCCCACAACATTACATTTAAAACATCTAATAAGATCCCTTGTTTAAGAAAAAAATTTATAAAAACATTTTTGTTTAAGGTTTTTCTAAAACCCAATACCAGCTTGATCAAAGATACCTAGTGAAGTTCCCAAAAGCATTTTCAAATTATTCTCACCACCGATGAATTTGAGAACTATTGAATATAAATCCGACATCTTGGGTTTGAATTCAATGTTTTTAGATTCATAGTCCATCACTTGCTTGTTTAATGTGTTAATTGTACTTTGAAGGGCAATAAATTTTTAACACTAGTTTTTATAATCATGAGTTAGTTCTTGATAAATATCAAATAAATCATCGAAATATAAAGGATAAGAACTAGAACATTTAGGTACCTCAACTCCAGTGGCTATCAAAGCAAGCATAGATGAATCATTACTGGTCAATTTTTCCAAGCTACACGACTCCGAGTCATCCCAGGTGACTTTTGTTGACTTCTTCGTACTCTTTTTCACCTTCTCCTTTGTCTTTCTCTTTTTCTCTTTTTCTTTCTCCGGCTCAGGACATTCAGATTGAAAATGACAAGTCTTATGACAGTTGTAACATTCCACGTTAGTCATGTTAAACTTCTTATTTTCTCAGAATGTTCGTCAAGTCATCCTTCTGAAATTTTTTGTGAGAAGCGCCATATATTTTTCTTGCTCACTGTCAAAACTCACATCATCATTTGTCATCCCCTTTCTCATTTTTCTTAAGCCTTCAATGCCAAGGATTTCTTTTTTATATTCCCCGTATCATCCTCATATCCTCGAATTGTCATCTCATGCATCATTAGGTTGCCGATGAGGTCATCAATTTCATAATTTGCAAGATCTTTTGCTTCTTCAATCGCAGTCACCTTCAGTTCCCATACTTTAGTTAATGATCTTAAGATCTTTCGAACTTTATCTTCCGTAGTGTAAGGATTTTCGAGTTGATTTAGATGGTTGCAGATATTGTTGAATCTTGTGTACATCTCTTAAATCAACTTTGCTTCACACATTCTGAATAATTCTAATTAACAAATTAGGGCATTGATCTTTTACTGTTTCACCTAACTAGTCCCTTCGTGGGTGATTTGCGATTTGTCCCACATTTCTTTTGCCGATGCACAGCTTGAGACCCTGGAATATTCGTTAGTATCTATAGAACAAAATAGAATATTAATAGCTTGTGAGTTAATAGAAAGTTTATGTTTGTCAGACGTGGTTAGCTGCTCCTTTTTCTTGGCAACTCCATTTTTCACTGGGACAAATAGACCATCCTCAATCGCAAGCCATACATCATAATTTGTGGCCTAAAGAAAAGGAATCATTCTAACATTACATAATGCATAATTTTCATCTGCAAACAGAGGTGGTCGGTGCATAGACTACCCTTCACCTAGTGTGCCTATCGGGTGCGCCATGTGATCTTTGTTAGCTAGTATTTTAAGCTAATTTGAGCTAAACCAGCTCTAATACCAATTGTTGACCCAGTGAGCTACCCAAGAGGAGAGTGAATTAGGTAGTTATAAAAATTTAAATAAATTTCTTATCTTTCAACACTTAAATAATCAAATAATTAATTTATCCTAAATCAATTATTATCTTTATAACGCACTAGATAAATGTTCAAATCTAGGTACACACCAAAACAACAAAATATAAATAAAGTAAATCAATACAACACATAAGGATATATCCTAGTTCACCAAATTACTCTTGGCTAATCCAGTGGTCCGAGCCCCACAGAGATTCGCATCCACTAAAACCCAGATTCTTTTAAAGGTAGAAATCAAACCCTTACAATGATTCTTTTCACAGGCTCAGAATTAACCTTTACAATTCCCTTTTCACAGGCTAAGGAAGAACCCTATCTTTTTTTAGGCTAAAGACTAACCTAATTCTATTACAGGAAGAATTACGACCTAATTCTTTTACCAGGCTAAAAATTAAACGTCACAATTACTCCAAGTATCATTTTCATCGGTAAGGATGGAACCGTTATAATTCACTCACAAGTAATTCTAATCAGGAAGAATTAAGCCTAATTATTTTGAAAGAAAAATAATAACCTAATCTTTTTATCCACTAGGTAAAGATCAAACCTCAATTTTTTTCCTGGAAAAGATTGAAACCCAACTACCCTGACTAGATACCCCTAATAGTATTTAATCCGCACAAACTCACCAATTACAAGAAATCAATGAGTTTCTATCCACTCGGAGCTTCTACCACCTCAAATCAATTAAACTCAATTAATGTCCCGAAATTACTAGTGATAGAAATTAAGTGGGAAATTTAATATCTGATTATAATATATAGGGGTAGCACAGAATTCAAGTACGTAATCAGATTATCATAGAAATCGTTTGAAATTTTTTTATATGCTCTTTACAGTTCAAAACCGATTTTACTACGATCTTTAAACCAAACAAACAATGATAATATAAATTCAAAATAAATGATAAATACTTTAGAAAGATCTCACCGGGATAACACCGAAAGATTGAAATCAGAATAGCGATACAACACAGATCAGTGATGCCAAAATAGTCAGCACTTTAACTCAAGAGCTTTGCACACAATAATCTCCCGATTGATATCTCGAATATATCTCAGAATAACGACTCTTAGAAAGTTCAGAAACTGAAAGTGTGATTGATGTAATATATTTTAATCAAAATTCGTAGGTATATTTAAAGCAATTTGAAAAAAGCCCTTCAACGGTTAGTTTCCCCAAGATAGGCCTCTAAAAGGCACCTATAGACCCTAAATATCATTACCATTCATTCCTGGTATATTTCACTCAAATATGCTTTTAAAACATTCAATTTAGTTTCCAAATTATTTCTTAATCTCAAATAGTATAGATAGAAAGTATTAAATTAACCAAATTGAGAAATACTTTAATTTTATGTACCATATCTATAGGGTTATTAAAATAAGTGTATCATATCTTTAATATATACAAATCTCCAAAATATCTCACTCACATATCCAAAAAAGGATTGGTTTTGAATAAATCTTTGAAATCCTAACTAAATTGTCGGTTGATCGATCATAGCCATCAACTAATTGATTCAGATTACACGCCAAGCTATTTCCCAAACAACGATAGGTTGACCGATCCTTCAAGGATCGATTGATTGATCAATTCGGGATGCGTTTCTAGGCCATGTTTAAGCCCTAGTTTGTCAACTGATCTCCTATAGTCAATTGATCGATCGATATAGAGAGTTTTACTTCGGTCCATCGGTTGATCGATCTCTCCTGGTAGGTTAACCGGTTGATCCAGAGACTCCTCATTTTTCTTGCCTTCTCCAATAGGTTCACTGATCCTTTGATGGCTGGTTAACCGATCCATGCTGGAACACCCACTTTTCAATTTAATTCAACTCCAAACTTCAATGTTTTAATCCCGTTAACTGATTTCTTTTCTCGGTTAACTCAATTGACACTAATATTCAATTTTAAACACAAATCTTTCTTAGGTCAATTTTTATTTTTAATATCACATTGGAGCAAATAATTGAACACTAATTAGGACCTTAATTACATCAAATTAAACACATAAATATAACTCATTAATTTGTGTTGTTTGTATGATCCTAATTGGGATACATTAAGAGTAAAAGAAGTTTGAGTTGTTTTCACCTAATTTCTTCAGAATCTTCAACACTCTTCATCTCTTTAATGTTTGTCTCTGTATCTTCAATAATTACTTCATAATTTTATCTTGAATGGAACTCTTAAACTAAAACACTCAACAAACAAGTTAGTGCCACAAAAAATATCAACGCTTAATTGTCTATCAAAATGTCGGGATCAACACCCATGCCTTTTTTTTGCCTTTATAATCCTTCTTCTTTGCTATCTCTACAAATCTAATTATTTTCACCAACTTTGCTGCTTTTTTATCTATCTTTTCATACCTTCTTCCCACGGCAAGATGCCCAAGCGAGGTGTAATGCCCCCCAAAAATTATATTTTTGAAAATAATATTTTATTTAAAATAGGTTAAATACTTTTTTAGGGTTATTTTGATATATTATGAAAATTTTAAGTTATAAATAAATATTTGATATCTTTTCGGGGTCATTATGTTATTTAAAATTTAATTTTAAGAACTTTGGAATATAAATATTATTTTCTTCATTATCAGTGGGTGGTTTGAGTAATTTTTTATTAAGAAGGTGGGTAATCTTATCTAAATCACCTTGCCATTTGAGCTTTCATTGTTACTCTTCCACATTGGTGTCCACATGTAATCATCAAAGGATTTGATCATGGTAATGGTAAGACTTATCTATACCAGTAAGCTTATTTTGTGGTAATACTTTCTCATTCATAGTTTTAAGGAGGAAGTTCATTTGATGCTTGGTGGAAGAAACTATACGCTAACACTAGGTATCGAAATATTATTTAGGTTCTCCTCCAAGTTATGGATTATGGATTTCTACTTTGGTGTTTTTTGAGAAAAATGTTCATATAATTTCAAGTAGGATTCTTGAACCCCTTAATATTTACATTTAATCTATGTATTTATTGTGTACTTTATGCTATTGTTGTTGTTTAATTATAACTGTGTTTCGTATGGAATATTTATGATCATGTATTATGTGAAAATTATGTGAGAAATATGTTTACGTGCTACTTGTTGAATTGGTTGGATGCACATGTTAAAGTGGCCAAAATTCTACTGAGCGTTGGGCTATACCCCCACCATATTTGTTGTAGGATCAATGAAATTGGAACTACGCCAGAAAGCATATTCAGATTGCATTAAATTTTATAATATTTGTACTTAATTTTTGTAATAATTTTATTTAGTGCTATTATTGTAACATTAATCTAATTAATTGATAATTATAATTATATGCACATTTTGTCAAATTTGTCAGATTTATAAGTGTGGAAATATTTTTTGTAGACTTTTAATTTAATTCTCTTTAGGAGAAATTGAGTGGAGGTCCTGGGATAGCGGGTCGTTACACAAGGTAACTATATTACTAGTTGTAAAATATCTGCTTTACTCTTTCACCCCAATTTTTTTATTTTATTTTCTGGATGCTGCTATTACTCAGGAGGTTGAACATTTGCGAATCGATTTTTTCAATTCCAAGGAAAAAGTAGACAACATGATTTCAGAGATACAAACTACCATGCCAATCACCACAACTTGCGCAAACTAGAAAGAATTCGCTTGTCTTAAGATTGTCTTGACGTTGTTGATTACATTGCTACTTCTAACTCTGCCATAGTATAGATGAAAATAACACAGAGATTCAAGACATCATAGAAAGGTGGTGATGTGCGGTGGCCGAAACAGGTAACCTGTGACACCAAAGAAACATGAAGATGGATAAAAAAAAAAAAAAAAAAAACCTTGTTGCAAGCCCAGGAGTTCATCGAGGAATTAAGGTACTTCAAGTAGGTTGATAGCCCCAACTAGACCTCTGAAGAGGGGTGATGACATTTTTACTTTTTTTTTATTTTTTATTTTATTTTATCCCATTAGTGAAATATCTTAATAATTAATGGCCTTTGGCAGTCTGATCTGTAATCCTAAAGTCCTTATTTCTTTTATTTTGCTTGTTTGGTCCTCTTTTCATTTTACTTTATATTTCCTTAAATGTTCTTATATCCGCTTCTTTGATGCCATTAATTCACTTTTCTTTCATATTGATGCAATTCCGAGTGTGGTAGATTTGTTTTTTTCTTGAATCAAACTGAACTTTTGGGGTCAACCCTTAGAGTGTCCTCCTTTTGGAGTTTGATTTATTCATAAATTATCAATCTAACTTAACTTTTGTTTTAAAATGTATTCTTAAAAATTAGTAGGTTGACCTTGTTGTCCTGTTTTTAATGAGAATTCAGTCTGCGAATCATGCTGACCTTCCATTGGTGTCATTGACCTGCCCTTCAAGAGACATTATAATGCGAGTCATGCTAACCTTTCGTCGTGTCGTTGACCTGCCTTTCAAGAGACATTAGATTGTGAACCATGCTAACCTTCCATCGGTGATGAGTATTTGGCTAGCCTAAGCCTCAACTAAAATTTGAACTTCTCCTAGGAAGCTCCCCTAGCTTCCTTAGGTATATGCCCCTGGCTCATTATCATGACTCTATTTGAAGACCATTGGTGAGCTAGGTTTAAAAGGTTTTAACAATATCTTTTCTTTATCTCTTGTTTCTTTTGGCATTCAAGTTTATAATAAGCTGAATTTTAAAATAAGTTGAACTTCACCTTATTTGATCCTTTATTTATTCTTTGGTCTTTTAAGTCTATAGTTTGAACTTAGCCTTGAGGCGCTTGAGTTCATAGGCTAAACCTCGCCTATGCTTACTCTTTAGCTTATTCCTTAAGTGCTTAAGCTCATAGTTGAACATAACCTTGAGGCGCTTGGGTTTATAAGATGAACCTAATCTCCACTTATTTCTCAGGCTTTTGGCTCATGGCTAAGGTGTTTTGAGTTCATGGTCGAACTTAGCCTGTATGTTGATTCCCGTTCATCTTTGCTTCCTGACGCACCCCCGATTTTGTTTGAAAGTAAGAGGAAATAGAGATCAGGAAGAAGAAAAAAACAAGTTTTCGTTCCTTCCTCTCTAAGTCCTTCAAATCCGTTAATTTTTTAAAAATGGTTTTTGAGAGCTTTTCTAGGCGTCAGTTTT
This sequence comes from Eucommia ulmoides, assembly GCA_016647705.1. Classification (NCBI taxonomy): domain Eukaryota; kingdom Viridiplantae; phylum Streptophyta; class Magnoliopsida; order Garryales; family Eucommiaceae; genus Eucommia; species Eucommia ulmoides. The sequence continues at coordinate 11,652,843 of CM028331.1, forward strand.
AAAAACTTCTTTGGGCCAGGATTTGGGTTGAAAACAAAGTCGCCACCTAACATGGGTTAAATGATGGGCTAGGTCACCGGGATTTAAGAAATTCATTTTCGTTTTGAAATTATCCGTGTTTTTACTCGTAAAGGACTTGTAGCAAAGATTTCCTTAAGTTTGGGGTTCAGTTATGCTCAGGGAAGGTTTTACGCACCCCAAGACACACGTTTAAAGACATTACCTTAGTATAAATGAATATTCACCTTTAAACAAGATCCAAGTAATTTTCTTTGGTTTCACTTAACAAAATAATTCCTTTTTTTAAGTGTTTGATCTTTATTTAAGCATTTTTTATGTAATGAAAACAGTAAACTGATTATCTATCAGAAGCAACGGATAAATCAAAATGAAAATGATTTATTTATTTTTTGTATTTTTGATGTAATGAAAGCAGATAAATATTATGACTAAACTAGCAGCGATAACCCACTAACAGTATATAAGAAACATAAATATTTTTTTGTATTTTCCTAACGACCGAACTTATAAAGGTTGCCTACATATCCCTGTTTTCACAAATAACTGAGTCGACATGTAGTTCCAACAAGTAAGATATATGAAATAAAAATATTTTTGTATTTTCTAACGATCGAACCTTTTAAATGTTGCCTACATATCCCTGTTTTCACAAGGAATCAAATCGAAATGTAGTTCCAATATGCAAGATAAGACTAAATTATTTAGATAGATGACCGAACACGTACAAGGGTTGCTTACGTCTCTCAGATTAATAAGAATCAGGTTATCACATAGTTCGTTTAAGCAAAATGAACTAATTTTAGTTGATTTTATTATTAAACAAAACATAAATCATACTATGATATGTGGATAATCTTTTTGATTTCATCAAAAACACCTCAACCGAACTCATTTGTTTAGACAAGATTAGTGTTTGTTTTTGAGTTGTTCGTTAAAAAGAAAGAAATATATATATATATATATATATATATATATATATATATATATATATATAAGGTGTCAATCCAATAGCCTGAAAACTTAGTGTCAGGCTGTGATCTTGACATTTAGCATAAAGTAAGTTAGTTGTTAACATTATATGGTTAGATTAATTGTTAATAGAGTTCGGTTTGATGTGTATATGAGAGAATCGTAGAGACTATGCACAACTCATGGTGTGATAGATGTTTTGTGTATGATTCTCACATGTTCTTAACATGTTCTCAGACATTCTTGATGTTCTTGACATGATTTTGGACAATTTTGATATGGTTTGATGAATATGACATAGTTTTACCATTTTTTACATAATTATGTATTATATATGTTATGTACATGTAATTTAAGTATGAAAACTACATGATCATGCTATGTACAAACAAAATAACTAAATTTAAGACAAAATTTAAAAAAATTCAAGAAACATATTTAGTTTAGGTGAGTGGTATTTCCCTAAACACAATATCTTCTTCTCTTTCTTTGAATCTTCTTGGCTGTCCTCGATCAGTTGTCATCAACTCCTTGAGCTTTTATTCCAAGAATCTCAAGAACTCCTCTGGGGTGGTATTTCAGTAGAACTTTATGGTGTCTATTGAAGAAAATTGTTAGAAACCCTAAAACCCAAGAGCATTGCCCAAGTTTAGAGAGAGAAAATTTAGGTTTCAACCTTTTGAAATTATGAAAATATGCCCCAATATTTATAGGCATGGGGATCTACGCATTGGGCAATGTTCAAACCATCCCAGGATGATGCCTGGGTTTTGTTTGGCTTAGGGGTCATCATTTCTTGTCTTGATCTTGAATGGCTTTGAACGAATTTGCTAGATTGTATAAGCCTCTCAAAGATTTAGTAATGATTACCAAATCTTTAAATTTCTAAGTGCAATCATTAGCAATCGTTACCCAATATTTTATATGATTGGTTGCACATGGGAACATTTTTGGCTTGAAGTGATATTTCCGATTTGGTTTAGGGGCCAAGTACCAGTTACAGTCACTATTTCGGTTTGGTTTCCATTAATGTTTTGGAAGCTCAATGAATTTGGTTGTGATGATTCATTTTTCATTTAATTCTTTACAAGGACACTTGACATGATGAGCTCTGAATCAGTTGTATTTGGATCGAATTGGCTTGGTTTGCCTTGTAACGAGTAGTCACATTTCAAGGATTTCGGTTATCCCTAAATATTTTGATCAAAATATCTTCATGCTTTGAATATAGTCCCTCCATGTCATCCCAAGCATTTAATGCTTTATGGGATGGACCGATAATGTCTTGATTAAGTGTATGCAAGGTGGCAAACTAGATCGGTTTAGTTTCGAAAACGGTTAGTTACTTTTTAAGTAACTTAGTTTCTTCCCTAGATATTTTGGTAGTGAATATATTAGGGGTATCTTGATCATTTTAATTCTCATTTATGAGTCATTAAATGTTTGGTTGAGCCCTTAATTTAATGGGCTTTGATGGCTTAGTCAAAATAACTTCGGTTTGGTCGATTTCGAACCAAGTCCTAATCCTTAGCTACCTTGTGTAACTTGAACTTGTCATGACATTTCCATACCTTGATTTATGTCTTTTGGATTTTTTTTTATGGATATTATAACTTTAAACAAGTATTTATTAAAATATTTTTGGTGTTAAATAGCTGAAACTGGTGATAGTAAATGTTTTAGGGTCAAAGTAGGTAAGAAAGATAATTAGTGAAATTTCCTACAATTAAGGGATAGTAACTAATTTTTATTCATATAAAAAGTGATTTAATGAAAATTAACACTTGATAATATCATCTTAATCCCTCTTTAATTTTAAGAATTTCGAGATTGACCCGAAACTTTTACTTTACCGAATTCAATCAAATTCGACAATTTTATGGTTTTTTTTTATTATTATTATTATCTAGTGTAATCCAAAGTATATAATCATTCCCTTTAAACCTAAGTTTAACTGAACTTGTACTCTCGATTCGACACCGACTAAGCGGGACAAAATACGGTATCTACATCTGCTCCTCTTTGTCATGCGAGTTTACTCGTTGTGAAAAAGAAGGAGACACAAATATTTTGTTTTACTAGACATGAAAAATAAAAGACATGAATTTAAAATTTTAACTAAGTAAGGTCATAAGCATTTAACATTGCTGCATCTACCCTATGAAAGCGGTAAAAAATTTCCTAAAAGACGGAGACATACCTAATCTTAGAGGATTTTCCTTGAAGGCGATTAATAAAGCCTTGTCCTACAAGGATTGCTCTCAAAGACGACTAATTAAAGCCTTATCCTATGAGTATGGTTTATCAAAGGCACCTAACTAAAGACTTGTCTTTTGTTTCTCGAGGGCAACTAACTAAAGCCTTGTCCCACGAGTTTGGCTCTCATGGGTGACTAACTAATGCCTTGTCATATGAGGACTATCTATTAAAGGCGACTAAAGCCTTGTCCTTTTCCCTCGAAGGCGACTAATTAAAGCCTAGTCCTAAGGGTTTGGGCTCTCATAGTTGACTAACTAAAGCCTTGTCCTATGAGGCCAAGTTTTCATAGTTGACTAACTAAAGCCTTGTCCTACGAAGACTGTCTATCAAAGGTGACTAACAAAAAGCCTTGTCCTTTGCTCTCGAAGGCAACTAATTAAAGCCTAGTCTCGAGAGTAATAGCGTATGGAGAATGACGAATCATCTTTGTAGTTTCCTAGGTTGGTGAGGCTATACGAACCATCGTATCTTCCACATGATTAACTATATTCCTTCCTAAATGGTCAAGGAATCCTCTCCATGGAGGGCCAATGGCCAATCCTAAAGGATGATCTCTTGAAGGAGACTAATTAAAACCTTATCCTAAGATGATGGCTCTCATAGGCGACTAACTAAAGTCTTCTCCTATAAGGCTTGTCTATCAAAGGCGATTGTATAAAGTCTTGTCCTTAGCTCTAGAATGTAACTGTATAAAGCCTAGTCCTGAGGGTAATGACTTATCAAAGGTGACTAATTAAAGCCTGGTCCTATGTTTCTCGAAGGCGACTAATTAAAGCTTAGTCCTAAGAGAAAGGTTTATCAAAGATGACTAATTAAAGCCTTGTCCGTTGTTTTTCGAGGGAGACTAACTAAAGCCTTGTCCCGTGAGTTTCGCACTCATAGGTGACTAATTAAAGCCTTGTCCTATTAGGCCTAGTTCTCATAGTTGGCTAATTAAAGCCTTGTCTTATGAGGACTGTCCATCAAAGGCGACTAACTAAAGTCTAGTCCTTTGTGGAGGTCCCTCGGAGGCGGCTAACTAAAGCCTTGTCCTACGAGGATGGATTTCTCAAAGGCCACTGATTAAAGCCTTGTCCTGTGAGAAATACACTAGGTAGGGACTATCGAGAGGACTACCAAACTTCCCGTGAGAAATTTACCTCGAATAAAATATGCCCCAATTATAGACTGGGGCTTGATGACGCTTGATTCTTTTCAACGATTATAGATTTCAGCTTTTGAATTTTGAATTTTGCCGTAGTTGTAGCTGGTGTAGGTCTATATCAAGAAATCTCTACAAAAAAATATGATATAATGTGCCCCATCTCTAGCTGGGGAGAATCCTATCACAAAATCTTAACGGAAAAACCGGATATAATGTTCCTCAGCTCTAACTGGGGCATAAGATTATCTCGAAAGCGTTTAGAGAATGTGACAAAGCCTACATGGGTTGCCTATATATCCTGAACTGAGCGTGTGATTTTAATGTTTGATTAATTCTGAAAACCTCGTTGGGTTATTTATGTATATTGATATCACTGTTTTGGATAATGATGGTCAGATAATCGAAACCCGCCTAGGTTATCTACATACCCTAATTTCCTAAGTTAGGAATCCAATCGAAATGTAGTTCGGCCCTTGTTATGCTAATTTTCAGATTGTCGACCGTACCCACAAGGGTTTTCTACGTACCTTAGTAATCTACCAAGGATCAAGTCAAAGTGTAGTTCGTGCACAGGTATCCTTTGTCGTTTACTTGACAAATGGATTAAAATCGGCTTCTTAGGGAAGCCAAGGGATTTCTAGAGAGATGTGCCTTGATATAAGGTGGAATGAATGCCGTAAGGTTAGCACTTGTACGACGAGCGTTTGTTATACGCTCGCATATTGACTACTCGCAAGTGTACGAGGTCAAAGTTTTAGTATAATGGATCTTGAAGATCGGGTATTGTATCCACAGAGATTGGTTGTCATTATTATCGAGTACCGTAATTGTCATGATCTAATTTTATCTAGGTGATAAAAAATTATTTTAAATTAATTAATACTAATATAACTTAATTTAATCTATACTAATTATACTAATACGAGATAGTTAGGGGATGGATGATCTAGGGATTAACTTTATTTATTTAAACGCATTTGATTTCATTTAGTTTACAATAATGGTGTTCGACCTATTCGACAATCTCAATTCGTAAACTCTCCCGCCACCTCTCCCGAGTATAAGACGAGGGAATACGCGATTTCGTGTCAACGAATAAGTCCTCTTTAACGTCTTAACGACCCTAGGTCACGTGAGTCTCGCCCCAACGTCATTGATTGTACACAATCCAACTCCCTCCCGGGTTATTGGATCGTCGTGTTGTGTTTACCCTATCGACAATCTCAGTTCGTAAACTCCCCCGTCACCTCTCCCGAATGTAAGACGAGGGAATACGTGACTTCGTGTCAACGAAGAAGTCCCCCTCAATATCTTTACGACCCTAGGTCACGTGAGTCTTGCCCCAACATCATTGATTGCCCACAATCCAACTTTCTCCCGGGTTATTAGATCGTCGTGTTGTTTACCCTAGTCCGAATTCAGGGTTACTTCTTCCGAGCATCAAACCCCAAATTCTCGATATATCTATCTAAGCATAATAAACAAACAATATGGCAAACAAAATCAAAAATAGTGAAGAACAATCATTAAAAAAACAAAAACTCAAACAAAACTACATTTTATAAATAATATTAATCTCATAGATAATCCACGTTTAACTCGTGGTCATAACCGTTTATACAATTAAAATCGAGCTAAACATGCTCAAAGATTAGCCGCTAAAACTGTCCACTGATCACTTCTCCTTCTCCGTGTGGTAATCTTCTCCTTCGGATTTGTTTTAGCACTCCCCATACTCTCTCTCTATTCTATACTAAGCCCTAATGGCTCTAATGGCTGGGGAGAGCGAGAGGAGAGGAGAAGAGAGGGGTTTAAATAGGCAAAATATTTATAAAAAAATATCTAATCTGGTGCAGAGGTCACCGCCGCAGCAGTGAGTCTGTCGGTTTAATGTTTGCCGCAGCGGTGGAGAAGGCGATGAAATGTGCCCAGTCTCTGACTGGGGCAGTGATTGGATAAGTTCCATTAGGGAATCTAATTCGACACTTCCTATTGTATGATTTATGATAATTAACAGTGTAAAATATGCACCAGCCTGTGGGTTGGGGAGAAGACTGATTAACTTCTGGATTGTATCGGTGGTGATGAAAAATGAATTCAGGATTATTGATGTAAATCCCCGAATACATTTTTTGACGTGTTTATTTTTTGATAAAAAAGAATTTTTAGAAATATGAAGTTAATTTCTTAGGATTTTGCCCATTGGTGTAACACTGGGGCCATGCAATTGTTTATGATGTCGATGAGTATTTCGCAGATTAATTTCAATTGTTACTTTTATTTTATTGTAAAACAATTTGATTTGATTTTGATTTGACACTTTTTTGATTTGACATCAATTATAATTTGACGTCTTCTTTTCATACCTTTATGATGACGTGGCTTAGACTATCTTGACCATGTCTAAAGCATCAATTCATGAACACCTTTTGACACTCCACACGTCTCAAGATAACTTAATAGTTCTTGAATTATAGCATTAAATTGACTTAGAAATAAAATGGAAAAAAATCTTTTTTAACAAAATGGGGGCCAAAATGTAATTTTTGTATCCCTGGGCATTGGCCCATGCATAGGGATGCCTTATAAATAATAGACAAGCCAGTGGCCTGTCTGCTTCAGAAAAACAGAGGGAGGGAAGGAGATAGTGAACAGTTACTGCATGTTTTGCTCCGGATTTTCTCAACCTTCTCTTGTTTTTCTTCCAATTTTCATCCGTTAAAAGATAAGTTCATGCTACATAGATCATTTCCCACCCAATTTTTTTTTCCAAAGAATGGATGAGTTCTAAATCCTAAAATTAGTGTTTTCTCATTTTTATTTTTTTTAAAAAAACCCTATTTTTTTCAATAACTCATGCATTCTCTTTGCATTTTAAGTTTGTACACTTATTGAAATGCATGATTTTGAGTTTGTTTCATAGTTTAGAGTAGAAATGAATGGTGTTCTTCCCTACCTCAGGTGAAGTGGCGTTTTTGAACTTCTTAGGGTGGTGCAATGTCACTTTTTCTTGTTCCTATGCATGTATATCATGTTGAAACATGTTTAGAAGGTAAAGCATGTATCAATTTCGTTTGTAATGTGTTCATGTATCCATCCATATTCTTGTGCGTTTTTTACCTAATTTGTTTTAAATTTCCATGTTATGATGAATGATTTTGGAAATTAGTTCGAAATCAATTATTTTGATCCTCTTATCATGTGATTTTATTTTTTTAGAAAATGATATTTTCATTATTCAAGGAGGAATTTTGATTTTTATGCAAAGTATAGATATTGAATGAAATGCATTCTTTCATGTTTTGCTTGTTTTTTTTTTAGAGTCCTGGATGTCATCTTTCATTACCTTGGATTGATAGAGTAATTTAGTTATTTCTTGAGATATCATAGTTTGTTCTTGAAATGTCTTTGTTTTAGTATTTCAATATTTCTACAAAGTGAGATGGCTTTGTAAACTTGGCGTATCTCACTTTTAGGGGCGAGAGTTTTGAACTTGATTTTCTTGATTATACTTTAGTTTAAGTAATGAACAACACGTATTTAGCTTTTAAATAAGGTAAAACGTATTCGATGCTTTTTAAAGGGATGGATTAATTCCCTTAAACCTAGTGTTCGGTTAATGATAGATAGTTAGAGATTAAATACGACCATTCACGATTGTTTCTTTTGAATAATGGCGGTGGTAAGTTCAATGTATCTTTTAGAAGTCACATAATAATCCTAAGAATTCCAATTTTATCCTTAAATTAAAACCCTAGTGATAGAACTTGATTCTTTTCTTTTCTTTCCTAGACTGTACCATGTCAGCGGTGGGTTCTTCAAGTGGTGGTGGTCGTTGTCCTTCCCACTCTTGTGGGAAAGGCAAGCCCCCTAATACCCCACTTAGAAGGAGTGCTTCAAATTGCTTCCGAGGTCGGCCCAGGGTAGGGCTGGTCATGGGCCCAGGGGGCCTACTAAGCCAGCCCATTCTTTTTTAGGGTTTGGGTTTGTGTATTGAGCCCGTGGGTAGGGTTTGGGCTTGAAAATGAAGGCCCGGTCAATTTTAGGGCCGGGCTAGGGCTAGGCCGAGCCGGCCCGATAATTTTATTTTTTATAAAAATAATTATATTAATATAATATACATATATATACACACACACACACACATACTTATCATTGCTAATGAATAAGTGGAGGCCAGGCTGTGTTCACTTAACTCCCAAAAATTGCTCACTGCCTCTAATAATATTATATATTATACTTACAAAATATAATATTTCCTCACTTTAACTTCCTTAATTCCTTCTTCCTTACTCTCTTCCTCACCGTCTCTGCCTCAGTCCCCAAAAGGCCTAAAACAAATGTGTTATCTCCTTCCCTGCTGGACACCACCATGACCTTCGACACAGTTGCCAACACCGCGATTTCCGCCTACCGTCATCGCCGACTCTATAATCACCACACTAGTCTTCAATTTTTTTTCTCTACCTCTCATATCTCATATCTCATATCTCTCTCTAAAATACACACAAAAATCTAGGAGTATATGCTTGGATAATCCGAGCTTTGATTCTGTAGATCCAAGCATGGATGATGGCGGATCTGAAGTGATGGTGATGCTCAAGATGATGGCGGTGGTGTTTAGGGGTTGCACAAGAATCTGGGTGGTGATGGTGGTATTTTTCTCATCGACGTCATCGTCTCCGATCAATTGCTCATCGTCAATTGTTGTCTTGCCGCCGCTCAACTGCTCGTGACGGAGGTTAGGTAGTAACCTTAAATCTATTTGTTCTTTGTTGCCCTTGTTCTTGGGTTTGCGATGTTCCTCTGCCTGCTTGGCCTTTAGAATTCCTTTGTTACCCACACCGACACACATTTATCGGTTATTTTATTATTTTTTTTAATTAAAAAAATTATAGGGCCGGGCTTGGGCTTATAATTTTCTGTGTAAGGTTGGGCTTGGGTGAGATAATACGACCCGATCATAGGGCCGGGCCGGGCTTAGGCCTTCCATTTTCTTGTAATATTCTAGGTTGAGCCCGGCCCGAGCCCAGCCTATGAGCAGCCCTAGTCTAGGGCGTTGACACTTAGGATTTCTAACGATGTACTTGCCTTTTCCTCTTCTATTATTAAGAAGTCTATAGGAAAGTCTCGAGTTAGTGACTCGTCGACGGTTGGTTCGTCGGGTGCCTCTATGAGTCATGAGCCTGCAAGCTCTTTCAATGCAGCTGAGATGGCAGCGTATCCAGACTACTTCTCTCCAGAAGACGATTCCTAATGAGTTCTCGGGTGACGACTTCAAGCTTGGCGATCCTATTCTTAGACCTTTCCGTGATAGAGCCCTTACCTTTGACGCAGTGCGGCTTCAACCTATAATGCTCGAGGATTAGTCCTTAGTAGAATATCTTCACGATCATCCTTCTATATACATTCATTCTGCTCAGGTTCACTTCTAAAACCTTTCTTAATTTACCTTTCTCTCCAAAAGAACAATGTCTTATTATTTCGCGAGTAAATTTTTTATAGGTCGACCCCTATTGTAATGGAAATTTCAAGGGGTCATGGCTATATTTCTATACTTTCTACTCGAGGAAGATGTATTCCGTCTATCACCTCTTCCTCTAGAGATGCGGTTTCAAATATTTTCTTACTTTCATGGGTATCATAATACCCTAATCAAGCGATGGTTCTGGACGACGAATTCTCTTCATTTGGTGTGTGGGGTGTTAGTACCAATACCCTTTGATTGGGTGATGATCACCGGAGTTTGATTCAGATGACGAACCATTCCTTTGAGGGAGACGTCATGGGTAGAGGCAGAAGCGCTCCGGGGTAAGATTTCAGCAGAGGCGAATAGTGGGGAGCGTATTCAATATAATCGCCTATTAGATTAGTCAACTTTCATGATTCCCGCTCCTGAGGACCCAGAGCTAATGGACCAATGCTATTATGTCTTGGAGCTTTTATTTTTCGGTGGCACTTTCATGGCTTCCATGAGTTCCGCCATCCCTCTTCACTTCGTGAGGACTCTGAGTGATTTAGACAGCATGGCAAAGTTAAACTAGGAAAGCTTTATATTTGTAGCTTTCTTGGCAGGCATGCGCTCTCATGTATCAGCTCGAGTTGGCAGGATGACGGGTTTCTGGCAGGCTCTCCCTGTGAGTTTATTTTTCCCTTATATATTTTAACTTCTTCTTTATATTATTTTCTATATCTCTCAATTACCCTCGTTTCTTTCATTTTTTGTTGCAATATTGGGCATATGAGTACCTTCTTTCCCATTGCCCCTACTCTACTGCGGATGATTGCTTCCTCAACGGGGCGAAGTGGCATTGCTCAACCCTAGAGGAGGCTCTTTCCAAGACCATGTGGTGGATCGTACTCATCTAGAGTTCTTGACGTGTCCAGAAATCATCTGATAGCCATATCGCCGAGACTCTCATTGGACAAACAGGCTTCTTGAGATGAGATTATCAGCGCAGCGTCGCATCTTTAAATGGCCATCTTCTAGAGAGCTATTCATGGGTGAGAGAGCTACACCTCAAATTTCAGGTGAGCTATACGAGCTTCTTGATCCTTCGACTGTGCTATTCGGGCCCTGTGTTGACTTTGCTGCTCTCGAGAGACTTAATTCGGCGGCTCTTGCAGATGTGTTCATTACTCCATTGATTTCTGAGAATGCATACCTCCAGTGGTTTCTACGAATGTCGATTAGCCCTTATATGGACATAACACACCTGGTGAGTGGTACTTTGTTAGGCCACAGGGTGTTGACTTTTTGGGCTAGTCGTAGTGACGACGAGGTGGTTCCGACTACTGAGCTTATTGCCATTAAAGTTGATAAAGACGTTCTTAGAGAGGAGTGTGGGTAGCGTCGCCGATATGGTAAGGATTTACAGCAAGAGGTCATCAGACTTTGAGCATTATTATCTGATCATCAGATTACGATTCCTCCACCTGAGGCTCACACGGCTACTCCTAGTACAGTAGAGTTCATGGCTGACTTAGAGGCTTATATTCCTTTTGCTATATCCACCCCACTGATTGGGGGTTCAACAAAGGGTATAGACTGGCCCATGCCAAGCATAGGTAATTTCTTTTCTTTTTGTATATATATTTTGGACAGGTATTGCAATGGATATAGCTTGTACATTTATCATTTTTTTGGATATGTATTGTAGTAGATATAGTTTGTACATTTTATTCAGGATGGATGTATATGTATTTTTTTTTCTTAATGTATATTATGCATGGGATGTATATGTCTTATTTTAGCTCTTTATATTTATTATCAATGGGGTGGAATATTAGTATTGTAGATACTTATCTGATCGAAAGACTTTTTCCACTTATTAGATTATTAGCATGTATTTCTTTAAATCACCTTATGTTAATGTCTTTCCTAAAACATAAATAAACCTAACTATGATGCATGCATAGGCGTCACTTTCTTTCTTGGGAGAAAGGGAAGAGATTGGCTTGTCTTTTTTCCAAAATGGGCTAATCGCCTGATCGCACTGTCTTTTCCCCGAAAGTGGGGAGACCTAGCAACGTTATAGCTCAGTATGGATAAGTATGACCATTTTAGATAATTACAAAATTTTTAAAGAGAATTTAAAGTATACTTGACATACTTTTTTTTTTTTTTTGGCATATATGTAGATGATATTTTTTCTTTGAGTGGGCCCTCTCCAAGGTTGTTCCTTCAGAGCTATTCATCTCAGGTTCTCATTCCACTAGCCGAGCTGCTTTCCTCTGTCTAATTGGTTGGAGATGTTGACTTCAGCTGAGACAATACTTCTACGATCCATGCTCGGGTATGTCACAGAGCTTTACCATATGACTGTGGATGATTATTTCCTTAGGAGTTTAATACGCCTTTGGATTCCAGTGTCGTCGTGTTTTCTCTTTGGGATGATTGAGTTGACTCCCTGTCTCGATGAGCTATCCTTTGTCCTTGGACTTCTGCTGTTGGGAGAGATTCCTCACCTCCTGCTATCGTCATCGAAGACTCGGTTGTCACAAGTTCTAGGCGTGAAGTAGAAGCACTTACCACATCACGAGAATGTCAGCGATGATTCCTTAGAGTTTGACACACTCTAGAGGTAATTCTCATATGATCATGGATACCAATTCTATGGAGATATGTGGAGTAGTTACGAGGACTGGCATAGGTGTTGGATAATCGTATTGGTTGCTCTGTTGTTGTAGGAAATACTATTCCCTATGAAAGGAAGTGATCTCTTAGGTCGGACGATCTTTCTGGCCGAGAGGATGTTATCTGACTCATCTTGCTTGATAGTTTCTCTTATACTGGCGAAGTTGTACCAGTCATTGAGTGCTTGTCAAGCTGGTGACCACTACTTCTTTGGGAGCTACGTATTACTGCAGATATGGCTTATCTCTCATCTGATCAGGTTACCTATGGCGACTTGGTGCTTGGAGAAGTTGATAGTAGATCAACTGTCTTCTTAGTTTCCTTTGATCACACAACAGTTGGGATATCCTCTAAACTGGGTATCGCTTCTTGTGGAGATGACTAGTTTAGGCGTAGTATGGACTACTAGATGTACGATGTCGACTGACATTTATTTGGATTGTGTGGATTTGCCCTCCATTTTTCTTCTTAGATTCCGAAGTTGTGTCCCTTACATTCCTAGTCGAGTACTTCGTTAGTTCGGTCGGACTCAGTAAATTCCCTAGGTTGATGGCATAGTCGTAGCTCGTTATACTTTCCAGTTTGAAGACGAGGCTCAAGATGTCATGGCATATGCTCAGTGGGAGCATCATCGCTTGACCTCCGATGGGATGTCATTTTCGACTCATTCTTCTATGGACACCAAGTATATAGTCTGGATGGACCTTCACTTCTGCCCCGTGATTTCATAGTCTGTCGTAATATATATGCCTTAGGCTCCTTCTTTATTAGTAAAAGATATCCACTTTCACGGAGGAAGAGTTTTCTTGTATCTACTCTTACCTAGAGGCTTCAGATTATGAGTGATCTCTGCATTCGTCTCTTACTCTCTGATGATCAAACACACGATGCTTTTGATCAATCTGTTTATATTTTCTTTTTGTTGTACTTGAAACATTAGCAATTCTACCTAGTACTTAGTTTTTAAAGTTTTTAGTGCTTGTCAGTTATTAAATTTGTCTTATAAATCATATGTAAATGTTTTGATGGCAGTAATTGTTTATTATGTCTTTTGTGATTCCAATTTTTTAGAGTTAGGTTAAATACCCTTTGCTTTTATCCATCCTAAAGTTACTTATGTTGTCTTAAGAAAATAGGAGAAAGGTCACAGGCACTTGCTTAGGCTTTCCTCCGAGCTTGAGAATCTTGATAACAGGGACACTTATCTTCTTTTGGATGACATAAACTCTGCTTCCTTCTTCTTCTTCTTCTTCTTCTTCTTCTTCTTCTTCTTCTTCTTCTTATTATTATTATTATTATTATTATTATTATTATTATTATTATTATTATCTACTTTTGGTACTTTTGTCCTTTATTAGGTTCTCCGATCTTAGGGGTAGCAAATTAAGTTGATTTCTATCCTTTTCGTTTTTCTAGATTCCCTTTAGTTTAGATTTTAGTCTCTAGATCTATTGTCCTTATCACACCTTTGTATATATCCCTCTTTATCTCTTATAGGATTATTTAACTAAAGTACGTTTTTAACCTCCTCATTCTAGCGTTCAAAAATTGGTTGGCTGTCATAATCTTTTACATTGGGAAATTTTTTGGAATATGGTAAATATAATTTTAACAAAAAATTGGAATAATCACCTTAGTATTTTGTTATCCAAAATCGTCTAGTCCAATTCCATCAAGTTTCAATATTTGAATTTTTCTAAGATCATTATTTGGATTACCTAGGCATTGTATGCTACCCGAGGTTTCTTCGATGGCTCTGCTTCACTTTTTCTGTCTTGAACTGAGGGCAAATAGAATGGGCCTTCTGAGATGACTTAGAGGAGGGAGAAAAAAAGTGATGGAGAAACAAGTGTTAGTTAATGATGACTAACAAATGTTATTTTATCGTGGTAGTGTTGAGAGAATTTTTATTCTATTTTGTATTTTTTTATTTTTATTTCTTCAATCTAGCAAATAGGGACTCATACTTCCTATATAATCCATGTAGCGAGCTTTGGGTAGTGAGCTCGGACTGTATAGAGAGCGTGATTCACCCAATGTTTTGTGACCACTCAGTGTTTAGAAACTTTTTGAGACCAGTCTTTATTTTATTATTTTTTTTTTCTTAGGAATTTACATTTAAGATAATTAGAGTAATTTGAGTTAGTCTCGAGAACTTCGTTGATTTCGCCCTTATCCCGGCTACTTTGCCCATTATTAGGTATTATCTTAATGAAGGCTCATTGTCTTCTTCCAGTCTTGATCATCTTCAACGTCAAAAGGTTCCTCCTACTTTTATTTTAAGTAGGTTTCCATGTGCTTTTGAATTGGTTATATCTAGATAAAATCTTAGTTTATATTAGTCCATCATTCTTTGTCCAACTACCTGACTTATCAAGAGCTTTTCTCTGGCAGGGTCAGGTTCTAAGACTTTATCTACCATTCTTCACATCATAAATCTTCTGAATATTTTTTCATTTGTTTCGGTTGAGGAGGTCTTCTATACTTCTTCATGGTTACTCGGACACTCCCTAGTTGGAACATGTGTAATGATTCAACAATAGGGCTCCTAAGTTTTTCTCCTAACTTTCTCAGTTTTTATTGTCAATATCTAATCATCGTTTGGTTGAAACAAGACTTTTCTTTTAACGTTATTTTGGATTATGTTCCACTTAAATATTAAAACCATATTTATCATAACCTTAGTCTTTCTATAGTGCATAAATTATGATAGACATGTCAACTGTTGAAGGTTAGAAATGGAAATTCGAAACAAGCTTTAGGTAGATAATAATGTACTTTATAACAGTAGGGTTATACCTTAGTCACTTATGGACATCATCTAATCATCAAAATTCCCTACTTAAGGAAAACTAAGAAAAGCAAAAAGCTAAATAGATATCAAAATACATTTTAGCTTACTACCCTCTTATCCTGGCTTAGTTCACGATTTTGTTGAAGTTGATCGCCCTATTATCAATAAGGTCTTAGAATGGTTCTGAAGAGAGTAGCTTTAATCAGTATGATGACCCATTCCTCTAGAATGATAGTCATAGACGGCATTCGGGTTGAATTGTGGAGAATGTGGGTTAGGTCCGTGGGGAAGAAGAGGTGTAAGTAGGTTATCTCTGAGGCATTGGTCGTATATCTAGGAGAGTGGAGGGGGAAGTGGGGTGAAATTTCCACGTTCCTAAGGAGTTTGAGTATTAGCGAAGTAAGGTGTAGGGGTAAAAGTTTGAAGCTTGGGGTATGAACGTTTTTCAGCAGAGATTGGGTACAGATTTCCATTCCTTGCAGTGTTAGACTGGATCTGAGGCATAAACTGTCCTATTTCCTTAATGGTTTGACCCAGGCTATCGATTTGATCCCATAGTTTGGATATTTCTCTCTAGACTAAGTCTTGTTTAGGGACTTCTTTTTCGGATTGTTGATAAGCCAGTAATTTAGTCATTGGCTCTATGCCAGGGGTCCACTCGTTTTTTAGTATTTTTCATCATTAACGTTATCTTCATACTCTTCTTCCCATTTGTTGACAAATTTGTTGACTTGCTTCATAGGCTCCAAATAGGTTACACAATAGGCTTTTTCACAGTTTTCCACAGCGATCCATTCTCCGTGTGGGGGTTTAGGGTCATATCTCTATACTCTGAGGTTACCATAGTTATTACAAGGTATCATTTCTACTATTAGGCCAGAGGATTTGTCTTCGTGGGTCTTTGGTAAAGACACGAGTTCTTGCTAGATTTTCCCGAGAAGCGATACAGAGTTCTTTTTGTTTGCGATTTTCTTCAGTGTAGCCACTGTCTCTTGCATCTTAGTGTGATATTGTGATATTGATCCCATGTTAATGTCTCTAGCGCACGAACTTTAGAATAGCTATTCGGCAAAGGCTATTTGTAGATGTTTATATGAGGTGGACTTTTTGTTTATTCAAAGGCGAAAGTAATTTGTGATTTTATTAGAGTAAGTTTTAAGTGGATTATTATAGATGAAATGGGCATTTATGATTTGATGTTTGTATTTGAGGGTTCATTATATTTAAGTGAAATAAGGATTCTTGTTCTTTCTAGCAACTTGCTCTGTATTCTGATTTTTTAAAATATTTTTCAACATTGAACAAGCTAGCAATGCGTGGGATAAAACAAGAATTCTTACATCGTTTATTATACCCCTATTTGTCCTAGAAATTTTATTCTATCTACCTAGTATAACAATTACATAGATAACTGTACAAAATATAAAAAACAAAATATCTCTCCAGGATAGTATCCTAAGTAAAATAAGGTTTTGGATATTCTCTATCCTAGGCTCACGAGATGTGGTTATGGATTTTCTTCTAACGCATCCTTAAAAGCTTCGGTTTCCAGACCTTTAAACCTCCGGTGTCCTCCCTAGGGGAACATTCATCGTTGGTTGGTGGTTCGAGCAAGGTGAGTTTTGTAGCCAAATCCCGGCGAAGAAACCCACTTGGCCTTGCTTCTACTAACTCCTATTTCTATCCTAAGGGTTTTAAAACTTAGGTCGGCATGATGAAATCGCACGAGTTCAGCCCCTACTTCCAATCTCTCTATCCCTAAGAGGGTTACGACTTGGGTTTTCTCATCATAATATGTAATGCAAAGTGGTGCTCGTGCGTTTGAGAGAGTATACAAAAATTAAAGGTAGAAATTTAAAAAACTGTAATTAAATATATGCATTGAAAGACAGTAATGTAAAGACAATATATAAATGCATGCTAGTATATACATATGGAATGAAATGTTAATTATTATTTTTTGGAAGAGAATAATTTATGTTTAAAATCAAAGACATATTTCTTGGATTTTATTTAACTGCGAATATAGATTTAGACTCCAACTAGGCTTGACCCTCTAAAGTCCCCAGCGGAGTCGCCAGTTGACGCACCTTGGATTTTGTTTGAAAGTAAGAGGAAGTATAGATCGGGAAGAAAAATAAAACAAGTTTTCGTTCTTTCCTCTCTAAGTCCTCCAAATCTATTCATTTTTTAAAAATGGTTTTCAAGGGATTTTCTGGGCGTCGATTTTGAAAACTTCTTTGGGCTGAGATTTGGGTTGAAAATGGAGTCGTCATTTATCATGGGTAAAATGGTGTGCTAGATCACCGGGATTTTAGAAATTCATTTTTTTTAAATGTCCGGTGTTTTGACTCGTAACGGTCTTGTACAAGAGATTTCTTTAAGTTTTGGGGTCGGTTATGCTCGGAGAAGGTTTTATGCACTCCAAGACACCCGTCCGAAGATGGTACCTTAGTCTAAATGAATATTTACCTTTAAACAAAATCTAAGTAATTTTCTTCAGTTTCACTTAACAAAATAATTCTTTTTTTTTTTTTGCCTTTTTATGCATTTTTTATGTAATGAAAATAGTAAACTGATTATCTATCAGCAGCAACAGATAAAACAGATTGAGAATGATTTTTTTTTTTTTTTTTTTTTTTTTTTTGTATTTTTGATGTAATAAAAGCAGATAAATACTACAACTAAATTAGTAGCAACAACCCAATAACAGTATCTAAAAAATAGGACCTTTTTTTTTTTTTTTTTTGTATTTTTCTAACGACCAAACCTTATAAAGGTTGTCTATATATCCTTGTTTTCACAGGGAATCGGGTTGACATGTAGTTCCAACATGCACAATATATGAAATGAAAATATTTTTGTAATTTCTAATGACCGAATCTTATAAAGGTTGCCTACATATCCATGTTTTCACAGGAAATCAGGTGGACATGTAGTTCCAATATACAAGATAAGACTAAATTATTTAGATAGGTGACCAAACCCATACGTGGGTTGCCTACGTATCTCAGATTAATGAGAATCAGGTCGTCACGTAGTTCGTTTGTGCAAAATAAACAGATTTTAGTTGATTTTATTATTAAACAAAACATAAATCATACTATGATATATGGATAATCTTTTTGATTTTGTCAAGATCACCTCAACCAAACTCATTTGTTTAGATAAGATTAGTGTTTGTTTTTGTGTTGTTAGTTAAAAAGAAAGAAAATAAAATATATATAAGGTGACAATCCATTAGCTTAAAGACTTAGTGCCAGGCTATGATATATTGGCGTAGCATAAAGTAAGTTAGTTATTAACATTATATGGTTAGATTAATTGTTAATAGAGTTCGGTTTGATGTGTATATGAGAGAATCGTAGAGACTATGCACAATTCAAGGTGTGATAGATGTTTTGTGTATAATTCTCACATGTTCTTAACATATTCTAGGATATTTTGGGTCCTCGTATGTTCTTAACATGTTCTCGGACATTCTTGATGTTCTTGACATGATTTTGGACAGTTTTGATATGTTTGATGAATATGACATAGTTTTACCCTTTTTTACTTAATTATGTATTATATATGTTATGTACATGCAATTTAAGTATGAATACTACATGATCATGCTATGTACAAACAAAATAACTAAATTTAAGATAAGATTGAAGGATTATCAAGAAACATACCTAGTTTAGAGGATTGGTCTTTCCCTAAACACAATACCTTATTCTCCTTTTTTAGATGTTCTTTATTATCCTCGATCCATTGCCATTAACTCCTTGAGTTTTTCCTCCAAGAACCTCAAGAACTCATCCGAGGCAATATTTCAGTAGAATTTTTAGGTGTTTATTGAAGGAAAAGGTTGGTAATCCTAGAACCCGAGAGCACTGCCCAAGTTTAGAGAGAAAATCTAGGTTCTAACCCTTTGAAATTATGAAAACAAACCCTAGTATTTATAAGCCTGGGGGTCTGCGCATTGGGTAATGCGCAAACCATCCCAGGATGATCTCTCTGTGGTTCCTACATACTCTTTCGTGGATATCTTGGATTACTTAATTGGCCTTTCTTGCCCCCCCCCCCCCCCCAAATACAGCAGAAGTGGTTGAGACTACGACCTTCAATAGAGATTTTTTTCCATGATCAGATACTTTGCAACATCGTACCTTATCTTCCTTTCCAAACCCTTGTCGATTTTTTGATTTCTTTTCTTCTCAAAACATTAAATGGAATTTAAACACATGAATCTAAGGCAAAAATTTGTCCCTTCAAATATGGTTTAAAGTTTGTCTAAATTTGCACTTTAGACTCAACACTTTTACAATGTAAAAATGAGTGAGATAAAATGCAGTGTCTATAGTTTCCCCTCTTTGTCATGCGAATTTACTCGTGATGACAAAGATAAAAGACACGCACCATTTTGTTCCAGTGGAAAATGTAAATAAAATTAACCGAAATCAAATCAGACTAGGTCGATTTTTTTTTCTCTTTTAATAGGGAAGAAAATGAAAATGGTATTTCTAGGATACTCTAACATCATCGAAAATGCATCCCATTTTTAAAATAAAATGATAAATGCCAAATACTAATTTAGAAATTGAAGAAACAACAAAAACAGTGCCCGAGTATAACTGATCGTCACTGCTAGGAAATGTTTAAAGCAGACAGAAATAGCTTTTAAAGCAAACAGTGCCGAAGGTCGATCGATCCTCACTGCTGAAAGTAAACGATTACGCCGTAGCGTAGAAAGGAAGATGATAGAGTTCCAACATACCCTAAGTCCTGACCGAGCCCTACCTTTTGCAAGGCGAGAGATGGTAAAAACTTTCAATAACAATTATCTTGTTTATTATGAGAGTGTGAATGAATCTCGCCTATTATAAGTTCGAGGAAGAAACATGCAAATCCCATCTATTATGAGAGCAGGGTAAACCTCACCTATTATGAGGTCGAGGAAGAAATATGTAAATGATTATGCAAATCCTACCTATTATGAGAGCAAGATAAACCTCGCCTATTATGAGGTTGATGAAGAAACATGTAAATGATTTTGCAAATCCTATCTATTATGAGATCAGGATAACCTTGCCTGTTATGAGGTTAAGGAAGAAACATATAAATGATTATGCTAATCCTGTCTATTAATAGAGCATGATAAACTCCATGAACAATTATGTAAATTCTGCCTATTATGAGGTCGGAAGGGAAATTATGAAAATTATGCCTATTATGAGGTCAGGAAGGAAATTATAGAAAATCTCGCCTATTACATGGTTTGTAGACACCACATTTGTCCCGCCCATTTAGTATCGGATCGAACATACAAGTTCAGATAAATTTTAAATTAAAGTGTAAAGGGAATGAATTTCTACCTTGGATCAAATTGGATACTATAACAGAACAACAAAAAATACAAGAAAATATAAAATTGTTAATTGACTAAATTCAGTACAAGTAAAAGTTTCAAGTCAATCTCGAAAATCCTAAAATTATGGGGGACTCAAATGACTATATTAAAGGTTAATTTTCATGAAATTATTTTTAATATGAATTAAAATTAGTTAGTACCCTTTAATTTAAGGAAATTTCACCAATTACTCTTGTTTCACGTTTTGACCCCTGAAACATTTACTATCACCGGTTTCCTCTTTTTGACACCAAAAATACCTCTTTAAATTTTTGTTTGAAGTATTAATCCTCGATAATTAAATCCAAAAATCTTGATCAAGTCAAAGAAACTATCATGACAAGTCTAGTTATCCAAAGCAACTAATGCTAAAAACATGGTTCAAAACCAATGAAACCAAAATGCCATCATGATAAGCATTTAAGGCCCATCACATCAAGGCCACATATTGTATTTAATAAATCATTAATGAGCATCAAATTATGAGATATTTTCAAGATCTTTCTATCAAAATATCTAAGATGGAAACCTCGTTACTTGAAAGTAACTAACGGTTATAAAACTAACCAAATCGATTTCTTATCAAGTTATGCATTAAATGAGACATCAAATCAACCTACCACAAGCATTTAATGCTTGAAATAACCTAGGGAGACTACATCCAAAGAATCTAGATATTTTGATCAAAATATATTAAAGAAACCAAGTTACTTAAAAAGTAACTAAACGGTTACAAGACTAATCAGACCAATTCTATTCCTTCAAGGGAATTAAATGTCCATCAAATCAAGTGTAATAATCAAGAATTCAATGCAAAATGACAATAAGAGACTACATTCTTTGAACCTCCAATGCATTTAATGCAAAATAACTAGTACTTAGCAAGCAAATCGAACTGAAAAACACTCAATTGGCTATTAAATGCCCCATGTGTAAGCTAATGGTGACCAATGATTGCTAATTATTACTAATCATTACCAGTCATTAGTAATGATTGCCAATGATTACTTGAGATATTTTAAGATTTTGTAACCATTACAAAATCTTAGGAAATCTTGGTATATCTACAAGATTTGTTACAAACCATCAAACTAGAGGACATCAAAGGGTCACACATTGACCAAACATCCCCTAAGGAACATGCAGGATAGCCTGTGCATTGGCCAACACGCAAGCTTCCTAAGCTTAAAAATAGGCAGCCTGTTTTCACATTTCAAAAAGATTGATCCAAGAGCTACTCTCTCTAGTCTTGAATTTCTCTCTGGGGTCTAGGGAATTGTCAAGCCTTCTACTTCAAAAACACCCTGAAATTATGTCAAAATAGCTTCCTAAAGGAGTTCTTGAGGATCTTGGAGGAAAATATCAAGAACAACTTAGAAGATCAAAGAAGGAGAATAAAAAAAATCACTTAGAGAAATACCACTCCCCTGCGTTAGATAAGTCTTCTTAAATTCCCTTTAATCTTGTCTTAAATACTGGTATATTGCTTTTATATAGCGTATTTGGTTGGTTCTTAGATGCATATTTCATGTACATAGTGTATATACCAAGAAACAAATTAAAAACGTCAAAAACATGTCAAAACATCAAAATATGTTAAAAACATCAAAAAATATTTCAAGAACATCAAGCACATGTCAAGAACATCAATCACACCATTAATGGTGCATAGCATCTTTGATTCTCTTAAGAACACATGAAACCAAACTCCAAAGAACTCAAAACAAACCTCCGACAAAGTTTTACTAACCACTAACAACTGAGGACCTCTATTCCTACGATAAGTGTGCACCTTCTTCATAAATGTTTTTGTTTTCTTAGTTACGAGTAGGACTAACCCATATACGATATATTTTCTTTTCTTTTTGAACTAATAACTTAAACCTAAACACTAAAGTTGCCTAAGCAAGTGAGTTCGGATGGAGTGTTCTTGACAAAATCAAAAATGAATATCCACATATCATCAGTGCGATTCATGTACTTATCTCATAAAAATAAATAAATAAACAAAATAAATTCATCTCAAGATGAACTATGTGTTGACCTGATTCTCAACTATCTGAGATACGTAGACAACCAACATACGAGTTCAGTCACCTATCTAAATAAAATCAGTTCATCTTGAACAGATGAACTACGTTTTGACCTGATTCTTCTTGAAAGCCGGGATACGTAGGCAAATTTTATTAGTACAGTTGACATAAAAAAATACAAAATATTTTTCATTTAATTTGTTTTATTTGCTGCTACTGATAGACAGTTAATTTTTTCTTGCTTTCCTTATATAAAAAATGCATAAAAAAGACAAAAACATAAAAACTGGGAATTATTGTGTTTAAACAAAACCAAAGGAAAATACTTGGACTTTGTTTAAACATGAACATCTATTTAAACTGAGGTACCATCTTCGAACATGTGTCTTGGGGTGCCTAACACCTTCCTCGAGTATAACTGATCCCCGAACTTAAAGAAATCACTGGAATAAAACCAACTATTTTTCTAGTCATTTCAAAATAAAAATGAATTTCTAAAATTCCAATGACCTAGCACATTATTTAACCCCATGGTAGGTGGTAAGTCTTTTTTAAACAAAATCTCGACCCAAAGAACGTTTCAAAACTAGCACCTAGAAAAACCCCTGAAACAAATTTCCTAAAATAAATGAATTTTTTAGGATTTTGAGAGAGAGTAATAAAACCTCATTTTTCTCTTCTTCCTATTCTCTCTTTCCTCTACTTCCAAAAATCCAGGGTGCATCAAGTTCAAGAAGGAGATAAAAATCCTGCCTATTATAAGGTCAGGAAGAAAACTTATACAGATGAATTTTACTCAAGAATTGGTAGGAACCAAGTCTCAATTAGAGAAACTGATCCCCTGAACATGTCTCGGCCCTTAGCAAGAGACATTGCAAGATGACTCTCATAGAGAAACCGAATCATAAATTTATGTCTTAGTCTAAGCATAAAGACAAAATGATAATGATGATGATGATAAATGCCCTTAACCTCTGTTGGGGAAGTTTAATTATGAAGACATATGAAATATGCCCCAGTCGAGAAAGAATAGCGGATGAAACATGTCCCAGCTCACAACTAAGGTAGTGATGATAATATGTGATGAAATATGCCCTAGACCAAGGCTGGGACCAGTAGAATTCGGCTTCTTCTTGGGAAGACCTATTATTTATGACTCAATGCCCATGTATATGCCAGGATAGTAGTCAATGAAGATGGATTTTTCAAGAACTCAAACCTGGTGACATGCTCATGACGCATGTCAAGGATGATAAAAATAAATATCGACTTCTCTCGGAGAAGTCAATATTATCGCAGTATGCCCTAGCTTGTGATCGGAGGTGTTGAAAAATGAAGTCGTACTTCTCTCAGGGAAGTTAATATTTTATAAAGTGGTCTCTGTTCGTTAAGCTTGCTATGCATCGATGATTTATATTTTGAATTATGGTTGAACTCGCATGGGTTGCCTATTTATCCTATTTTTTATCAGGAATCAAGTCGAAACAAAGTTCTTCGACCTGCGGAATGAGGATTTGTTTTAACTAGATGACCGAACCCTCATGGGTTGCCTACATATCCTAGTTTTCACCAGGAATTCGGTCGAAACGTAGTTCAAGCACGCGAAATGAGGATTTTATTTTAGTTGGATGACTGAACCATATGGTTTGCCTATGTACCCTAGTTTTCACTAGGAATTAGGTCGAAACGTAGTTCAGGCACACCAAATGAGGATTTTATTTTAGCTGGACGAGTGAACCGCGTGGGTTGCCTATGTATCCTAATTTTCACCAAGAATCGGTCAAAACGTAATTTGGTGTGTTTTTTGTGGAAAATACATGCCATGTGCTTCTTAGAGAAAGTCGCAAAACTTTCTCCAGGATAAAAAGTTCCCCAACGCATGTTGGGGATGGGGAATGAAGTCATGAAGCTGAGTTTTGGTTAAAAGAAAAAAAAATCCCCTGACATAGTGACTACGAGATGTTGATCCCTGTTAATCCATTATCGAGACCTTTATTTCGTTGAATAGGTGATCAAATTTACTATCATGATGTCCAAACTGTAAGACCCTAATTTTCGCATACACATAGTTTTAGCTGCATTTTTGAACATTTAGAAAATAATGGGGTGGTATGTGTTATTTTTAATTTGAAATAAAAAAAAATAGGCGTGAATTTATAATTTTAAGAAATTTGAAATTTTGAATTGGGTTAAAATGAAAATTTAAAGAAAATTTTGGTAGGTCAAAGTAATTTGAGAAAAGATTATTATTATTATTATTATTATTACACATGAATTTGCGGGGCAATCAACCAAATCGAGAGCGGAGAGGGGGAAAGAGCGATGTGGTAACCGGAGGGATTAAAGAGAAGCACTAAAATTCATGCATATAAATGATTTAGGCAAATTGTGATCTCAATCGGAGAAGAAGAAATCAGAGGAAAAAGAAAAATCTAGAAACAGATAAGAGAGAGAGAGAGAGAGAGAGAGAGATTGGGCATGGGGTGGTCGGCGGTGTGTTCCTTCGGCGAGTGTGGGTGTGGCGTCACCGTTCGGTGTGTCGTTTCGTGTGCGAGGGTCTGTTCGGCCGTTAGGTGTGTGTGTTTCGTTGTGTGTGAGGTTCATGTGTGTCGTTTTGTGCATGTGGGTGTTCAGATATTGGGTGTGTATGGGCATGTGATCGTTGACGTTCAGTTGCCAGAATGTGTGCGACTATGTGTATGTGTGTGTGGGTCATTGGTTGGATGGTGTGTGTGCGTTTTCAGTTCTGTTCGTCTGTTTTGGTTCCGCCGGTGTGTGTGTGTGTGTGTTTTGCTTCCTGTCATCGTCGTGGGTGTGAGAGGGTATGATCATCGCTGTTTTGTTCGATGGTGTGGGTGTATTCGCTGCCGATCAATTGTGTGTATGTGCGTTGTCGGTCTAACGGTGATTGTGTGGGTGTGTTTCGGTGTAGGAGTATGTGTCGTCGTCGGAGATGTGGGAGTCGTCTGGCGGTGAGTGTTTTGTGTGGGTGAGTTGTCCGTTCGTCCGTCGTAGGTGTGGGGGCGTGATTGAAACAGTGATTAGCGGGGGAAACTCGTTGGGCCGACGAGTCTTCAAAATGGAAACAAGAGAGAGAGAAGACACTAAACAGAGTAGGGGGCGTTCGCCTCGGCAGTGAAATCCATTGTCGTGGCAGTGGGGGGGATCCAGTGACCAAAATAGAAGCGGGAAAGAGGAAAAACAAAAAACAAAAGGGGGGGAAATCAAATAAAAACTAAACACCGGAAATCAACTTCTCGGCCGGTGGAAGATTCGGAACAGGTAACGATTTTGTCGGTCAATATTTTAAATGTTAACTATTATTTCCGTTAAAATTAGTCGATTATTATTCTGTTAAAAATTAAAGTATTAGCATTAAAATTTTCGCAACTGAGATAATAATTCTATAACCGTTAATACTAATAATTGAGTATAGTAAATATTAACGAAACAGAAGAACGAAATAATAATTCTCCATAACTAAATTCAAGAAAAGGGGAATTTTTCATTTTAGGGCCATGCATTGTACATTAGGTTATTTTAAAATAAAATATTAATTTAGGGTTGTCACTGTTAAGTTCACAGGCGCCAACGTCCGGTAGTGGTTGACGGCCATATTTCTGTGGTGCTGAAATCAAGGTGAGTGTATTGTCTTCTATATAAATTTACAAATTTTATTTTCATATAAATTGTGGGAAATGTGGTTATTTTAAAAAATGGACGAATTTGCAACTTATATGGATCAAGTGGGTTTTAATTTTAAAAGTGGAAGAGGATTTTCGGACCAGGTTGATTTTAAAAAAGTGGAAAATAATTTTTGGATCGTGTTGGTTTTAAAGGTGGGAAAAGAATTTTTGGATCAAGTCGATTTTTAAGGTGGAGAGTGATGTCTGGTCCGGCTATGCCATAGTTTCTTCCCGTAAGGGATATGGATATTCTTCTCGTAAGGGAAGTGGATTTTCTTCCCGTAAGGGATGCGAATTTTCTTCTCGTTAGGCGGATATGACCTACGAGATGTGGATTACTTGCTAGGAAAGTCCTACAGGGTGGTTGACCCGTCAAGAGTGCAAACTTGGTTGGTGGTACGGTACCGTTTTAACTCTCGATCGTGAGGTAAAAACGATCATATGGCTAGTAGGAAAAGGGTGTGATGTATTTTACGATGAACTGTCTGAATGGATTTGGTTTAGATATATTACTTTAAACTAAATTGGCGTATATATATTACTTTGGTTGCACTGGATTTTCTATACGGTATGCAATTATATTATATTTTTATTGGGTGTTTTAAATACACTATTTCTTTACATTGGTGACAGTGGAAAATTGGTTCCAAATATGGTATGCAATATACGGTATTATTGTTATATTCTTTCGTTTCATTGGTGCCAGTGGAACTGGGTTTTCAACTGGGTATATGATTATATAATATTATATTTCGAAACGTGGTGTTTATTATTTATACTTGATTCATAAAATATTTTTTTATTATGAAGACAGTACACCGATAAAAAAAATTGGTTTCAGGTACCGCGGCTAGGAGTTGGTCCACTACTGGCACTAGGGAGAGTCCGAAGGTAGTGTTATATTGGAGGTGAGTCAGTCAGACGTAAACCATGAAAGGTTAAGGTATTTTGGTGTTTTTGGTTATGGATTTTCAGGACAAGTGTGCTTCTAAATTCTGGGAACAAGTATGTATATATATATATATATATATATATATATATATATATATATATATATATTTGAGGAAAAATTTTACAGTAACGCGAGTGTGCATATATATCTGTATGTTGGGATATTCGTGGATTGGTCCGATAACATCAGGTAGACGTCACGCCCAGCCTCGGGTGACAGGTGCCCGAGGTAGGGTGTGACACAAACATTTCCGCATTCTAACTCTGGGTAGTTTGTTTATAATTGTCTCGATTTTAATACGTTGTTGGCTTGATTTTACTTTGCGACTCACTAGCACGATTAGATTTTGTCTGTTCACCTGACGGGATTTGATCCTGGTGGAACCACCCTAGTCTCTCATTTACCCCTAAATGACTCTTATATTGTGATAATGTCTTTATTTATCATTCCTTTTATTTTGGTTTAACAAAACATTTATTATTCGCTTTTGATCATAAATATGCTGGGATTTTTTGGAAACTAACTACTCGAGGTCAAAACCGGGGAGGAAAACCCCCCTTGGGGACCCTATGCCCTGGGGAGTGATCAGAGTCCCATTAAAAATATACCACCCCCACTTTTATTTGCAGCGATCGTCGATGGACAAAGGGCACGAGGAGGAGCGAGGGTTTTGACAGTTTTGGCTCATTTTTCAGTAATTTGTTTATTCGAAAATCAACATCTAAGATCAATCCTAACACATTTTCAAGGCTCCAATCCATCCCATTTTTCAATTTTCACTCCAAGATTTCCCGAGGTTAGGGTTTCGAAATTTCACTCTCTCAAGATTCTCTTGGTATGAATCCATTGTTTGTTCAATGTAGATGTATATTATCCTTGTTTAGGATATTTTTAAGTGTGATTGGTGGTTAAAATGTGAAATTTTAGGGATTATGCTATACCCCTATAGTGAAGTGGCGTTTTTGTCCTATTTCTTTATGATGATATTTTTCCCCATTTTTTGAGCTTGGTATGTGTTAGGAATGTATTTTTTAGAGTATTTGCATTGTATTATTGACATTTTCTTATTTGAAATGAGCCAAACAAATGGCTAAAAATTACACGTGTTTTTTTTCATTTTTTCTTCTCTTTTATTTTTGTGACTTCTTGGACTTGTTATTCAAGGGTGTTTTGTTTTGGTTTTTTTTTTTTTTTTTTTTTTTTTTTTTTAATGTATTGTGAATTTTTCTTGATTATAATATATTACTATCTTGGCTGCCCCAAAATGTGCAAGACGATGGATTTTAGGGTATTCGCGCATGTTTGCGGTGTGACCCCTAATGATGCGAAAACTTTACTCTTGTTCCCACTTTGTTGGAGATACTTCATTCATGTCATGTTTCTATTTTTTCTCTCATATGTGGTTGCCGATTTTGCCTTGACTAGATTATTTCTTGGGCTATTCCCTTATATTGGTTAATTATTATTTGACTTAGGCTAAGATTAAAACTGAGTGTAGGAATTTTGAAAAAAAATAAATCATTTGGCCTTAGTAAAGATGTGTATTGAACACAGTCGAGCTATTTTTCTATAAAAATGAGAAATTTTTAATTACTTACCTCTTTCTACTTTTCTTGCTTGACGATGTGATTATAATATACATTCATCTTCTTGTCATTAATGTATATCTACTCATGATGTATGAGTTGGGTTATTTTGGTGGCGGTGTCCATTGTCCTTCCTGTTTTCGTGGGAAGGATGTGGCTTTGTCAGATTCCATGGGGACTCGCAGGTATGCTTTGAAGCGCGCTCGTGGTAGAGTAAGTATCACAATTTCTAGGGTCTCCAGTTGTCACCAGGATAAGGTAGTGATGTCAACTCCTACCGTTGATGTGGCAAAGCCTTCCTCCTTTGCCTTTGTAATAGAGGAGATGCCAGGGGTAGATATAGCTGACATCTCGGCTTCGATTCTCGTGGCGGAGTGAACCCTAATAAATCCCCCTATGATAGAGTGTGATGTTTCAAGGCTATCTGGTGACGCTAGAAGTCGGGACCCTATAGATGATGCAACTGAGGATGCGGAGCAGGCAATAGATTTGAAATATGTGCCTTCTGATGACGAGATAGTTGAGGAGGAATTTCTCGAGGATTTCTTGGATGAGGACCTTGAGGAGTAGGGCTATCCCTTTTACCTTTTAGATATTACGCTCTTACCTTTGATGTGCGACATCTACATCATATAGTCTTGCAGGATGATTCTCTCTTGGGAGATCTTAGTCATCATCCTTCTATTCATCTTCATTCTGCTCAGGTTTTTCCATTACCTTTTCACTTCTCTTCCTTCTTTTGGGTTTTTTAACTTCTTATTTTGAAAATCGAATTTGTGTAGGTCCATCCCCGGTGCTATAAGAGCTTTCAAGGTTCATGGTTATCCTTCAGTTTTATAAATAATAACACTATGCATGCCTATTATCGCTCATTTTTGCTAGAGTGTGGCTTAGGAGACTTTTTGAGTATTCGCGGTTCGCGAATTGATCATCGGTACACTCATGTGTTGTTGGAGATGTGGTTTTCTGCCACCAATTATGTTCACTTGGTATGTGGTGAGCTAGTGTTGACCCCTTCGGACTGGGTGATAATCACGACGATGAGATTTTGAGGTAAGGTGGTACCCCTAAAGTGGATTAGCGTGGCACAGGCTAGTCAACCCATTTGACTAATTTTTTCTTGTAAAAAGACATGAATGCTCTTTAAAAAAAAAAAAAAAAAATCATTTATAAAAATTCATTAACACCCTTCTTATTTTTAAAAATATATTTTTTTACCCTCAAACTTTTAGACAATTATTATATTTTCCCTTCCTTCTTTCATTCTCTTCACCACTATCCCCTTCTCTTCCCCACCGTTCACTAATATCCATGAATCCACTATTATAAAAAAAAATGAAATCAAAGTCCTTCCAGATCCATTATCAAAAAGATGGCCCATCCGTCTCCATTATCTCTGTTGGAGAGAAATCAATGGCTATTTCTCTATTGATTCTAAAACAAAAAGAAAAAAGAAAAAACAATATCTCAATTCTGGACTCAAACGACTCACATTCCTCTTTCTTCTCTCTTTTCTCTCTTTTTCTTTCTGTAATCTAGACTCCTCTAGCGACAGATCGTGCATAGATCTGTGTGCCAGAGGAAGGGGTGTTTAAGCAAGTCCAATAGCAACAAAGGGGTGTCCGGGAACTCTAGATTTTAGTTCCAACGCGGCAAACAGTAAAGGCGGCGATGCGAAAGGTGGAGAACATATATCGTCGTGCGACAGATCGTGCACAGATCCCAAAGACTGTGCTCTTCTACGCGAAGACAATTTTGAGTGAGTGTCTTCACCATTCCAAAGAGTTCCAAAGAGGGAACAAGTTTTGCAAAGAGGAGCAATGACAAATCAGAGCAACTGAGCAGAAGGCGAAATGAGAAGATATTGATAGTGTTCATTGCTAATATATGATTCTTGTTGTTTGACATTTCTTGATTTTGAAAATAATGATTTATTCTCTTACAAAATTCTCATTTTGGTGAGAATTTTGGTTTCGTTATGAGCTCAATCTATTCTCTTTGTTTAAAAAGAAAAATAGAGGAGATGGGATTCCGGTGGGCACTAGCGATGGAAGTATGGGGTGGGTTGGAAGATAAATATAATTATTTAAAAATTAAGGGTTGAAAATATATTTTTAAGAAATAGAGGGGGTATTTTTAAACAAAATGGGTTAAAAAATATATTTTTTAAAATAGGGATGTTAGTCTAAAAAAAAAAAGGATAAAAATATATATAAAACAAATTCAAAGGGTTATTTATGTATTTTAATTTTTAATTATTTAGTCATTTTTATATAGTTAAGGGTAAAATTGTCATCACAATAATTGTTTTTGATTTTTTTTATCTATAAAGAAGGTAAGTGATCTTTGACCAAAATGATAAAAAGGTTGATTGATATTTGTAAAATAACAAAAAAAAAAACCAAAAACGCCAAGCCAAGGACTGCGACTTAGTACCAGTCTAAGCCTAGATTGAAAAAAGAAAAAAAAAATACCGATATATAAAGCGCAGAAAGGCGCAGAGCGGTAAAGTAAATGACAGTAAAGTAAATGCGGGAAAGTATTTGACGGTGAAGTAAAATGCGAGAAAAGTAAAGTGTGTTCTTGGAGAACGGGTTTTTTTTCTTTTCTTTTTTTTCGGGTTTTGATATTTTTTTTTGCATTTGTTTGTCTTCGTTTTAGACGAGTATATAAACATTTGGAGGTTTTGAGAACCTACGTTGCTTTTTGGAAGGATGATTGTTCTTCTACTTTGTTTGCTTCATTCTTTTTTTTTAGATTTTTTTTTTTTTTTTTTTGTGTGTGTGTGTGTAGAGAGAATCTAAGTTTTGTAAACTAAAATCTAAATTTTGAGAAATGTTTTTTAGAGAGAGAAAGAGCTCTTGAGTTTTAGATAGAGAACATGCAAGAGATGAATGGTGAATTAGCAACCAACATGGGAAATTATAGGGGAGGCTATTTGCGCATTCTCTAGGTCGCACGCCTTGGAGAGTGTGCATTCTGCCTGATTTTTGCCTATGTTACCTTTATGATGACCCTACCCCCTTATTTTGTGAATTTTATTCTTTAGCCCCTAATTAGGTATTGAGTGTAAAACTCAATCGATGCGACCTTTCCTAGTCATAACATTTTTGGGTAATAACTTCGGGTACTCTCTTGGCTACTTTGGGCATTCCAATTTTAGGATCCTATGTTTCGTTTTATTCTCGAAGGGTGTCTAATTAGTGTTTTTTGTGATTTGGGCACCTTTGGCAATTAAACATGTATTCTTTGATTTTTCTTGAAATTGAAATGGTATAATTTTGGAAAATAATTTTTTTTTTTTTGGTCATCAATTCGATAAAACGGACGAAAAAACACAGTTTTTTGGCTAAAATAAAAAGTAGTTAGTATTGGTGAAATTTTTTAAAATTAAGGGGTGAGAAACAAAATTAATTATATCTAAAGTGATATTCTATAAAAATACACTTTCAATTTAACCAATTTAGTCCCCAATTAACTTTTAAAAATTTTGATTTTAGCCCTAAACTTTATTTTTGTCTAATTCAATCAAATTGTCGATTTTTTTCCCATAAAATTAAATGTATTTTAACACATGAATCTTAGGCTAAAATTTGTCCATTTAAACGTGGTTTAAAATTTGTCCAATTTTACACTTTAGACCCGATATTTTTACAGAATGCGAAAACGAGTAGGACAAAATACGATGTTTACAGTCCATTAGTGGGCCTATTGCGTGATTTGGGAGATAGTGGTTGCAGAGGTGGAGATTTGACAATGGTGGTCATGGCGGTAAAAAGTACCGTTGTCGATGGTTGTGTGAAGGGGTGTGAAGGAGAGGAGAAAACGTGGCCACGAGGGATAAGTATTGGCTTAAAGAGCTACCCAAGAGGGAGATAAATTGGGTATTTACAAAAATATAACAATCAAACACTTAAATACAAATAATTAATTTTTCTAAATAAATTAGTATCTTTATACGCAATAAATATGTGTTTAATACTTAGTGCACACCCAAACACAAGATAGAAAATAAATTAATGCAGTACACAAAAATTTATCCTAGTTTGGTTAAACTAATCTTGCCTACGTCCAGTCCCCCGAGCTTCACAGAAATTCACAATTCACTAAACCCCTTGATTCCTTTACTAAGTAGGAACCAAACCCTTACAATTCACGATTATTTTACAAGCACAAAATCAACCTTTACAACTTACCTTTTTCACGGGTCAATGATGAACCTTATTTTTTTACTAGACTAAAGATAAACCTAACATTCTCTCACCTATCATTTTCACGGGAAATGATGAACCTTTACAAATCACTCAAAAATAATTCAATTGCAGGATGAATTAAAATATAATTCTTTTAAAGGGAAAAGAATAATCTAACATTTTTATCAGGACAAAAATCAAACCCTAATTTTTTTCATAGAAAAAAATTGAAACGTAACTACTCTGACTAGACATTGTCACAAACGTGTTTAATCCACTAAAAATCACAAATACAAAAAATATGAATTTCTTTCTACAATGAGCTTCTACTATCTTAATACAATAAAATCATTAGTTCCACTAAAAACATCAATACTCAGTTATTCATCAAAACATTGGGTTTAACAATAAGGAATATAGAAAGAGAGAGATAATTTTTCTTTTCATATATATATCACCTCGAGACAATAACAAATGTTGTGTGACCAAATGATGGAAAGACTCTTAGAGAAACAACTATGTGATCTAATTTACACATAAAGACAACAATAGATGTGTTGATCACCTAGCCAACAACGGAGGAGCTCATGATCATGACTCCCCCTACCTGGGGAACAATTTTTCTTTTTCTTTTTATTTTTTTATTTTTTGGGTTTATACCAAAGACTTCCCCTGTCTTTTACACTTATACTAGAAACCCCCTATCATTTGACAAATATCAGTCAACTCCATTTATTGATTTTTGTGTGTGAAAAGACTCTTATACCCTTTACCTTTGTCAAATTTATACAATAAAGAAAGTTCTAAATAAAATGACTGATTTACCCTTACTTTAATTTAATGGGATCTATTTAAATATTTTGTTAAACTTAAAGGGTGCAAAATGTAAATAACATCCATCATCATCCCTAACACCCATCCAAATTCATCAGCAGCCCCATCAAATTCATAACCTTTACCTCTATTCTCTCTCTTTCTCTCTTTTCCACTTCTTTTCCGTTTCTTATTCGATGAAGATTCGCTTCGATTCGGAATACGGCAGAGAAATTTCGTTGTTCATTTATGGCTGTCGATATATTTTCTGTTTATAAGTTCGGTTAGGGTTTAATGTTTATGTTCTGCGTCAAGGTTGAATTTATGTGAGCTTCAATGTCATCGTCTTCTTCGACGAAGGCCTGCTTCAATTATAACTGCAAACAAGTGCTAGAATAGGCCTGGAAAGGTTGGCGTCATCGGAACGGCGAATCCGCCGAACTTTGTGATCTATACGTGTAAGTAATTTTTGTTCTCCGTTGTCTGATTATGTTGCTTGTTTTTCTACTTCCAGTATTTGTTGTCGGAGGATCGTCGGAGGAAAATCGATCATGGGCATCGAAGAATCTGGTGCAGATCTGTCGTGGCAACGATGGATCTTGCCACAAACTACAGGATCTATTCAAAGACCAACTCGTCACAAAGTATAGCCAGCGGTCCCTGGTTGCCAAACCTCGTACACTGCCTCGGCCTCAATCAGGAGCTCCCTGAAGATCGGATGGTTCAGATACAAAGCTCGTACCACGAATAGATGACAACCGTTCCCTACTGAGATCGCCACGTGTTCGGATGGCACATCCGACAGACGTCATCCTCCGTCAGCGATGCGTTGGGACAAAGATGTCGTGGCGGATGGTCAGCGCCATTAGTGATGAAGAAGAAGAAGAATAAACAGATGAAGAGAGAGAGTGTTCATCTTATCACTTTGGTTCCTGAACTTCGCGACGTAGATCCAAGGAGTTTTGGAAAAGGAAAAATAAATCTTATAGGCCATCCAATCGATTGAAACAGTCTTTCTTGTTTCAACGACAGATCTTCGTCGACTTCTCACTGCTATCTTTCAGTTAGATGACGGCTTTGTGAGACTCACTCTGAAGCTTAGTTGATTCATCATCGTTGAAGACATTGGATTGATTGGGATTTTTTTTCTATTGATTTTACTTCTATGTTGTTATTGCCGCTATAGTCGGCGTTTCCAAGGCAACGATGATAGAGCAGAAGTTGGTGATAAAAAAATGCAAGAAAATGAAGGAATAAGAGAGGTATATATGTCAAACCGTAACACCGCGCCCCCCTCCCCCCCCCCCCCCCCCCCCCCTTTGTTAGAGGACGGGCCATGGGCCCATGAGCTGGCTCATATTTGATGTCCAACTGGACCTATATGGGCTCATTTCGACCTTCTGTACAAAGTACACACACAGCACCAGATGCTGCTTGAAAATCAGAAAGACACAAGAACTCGGTAGCAAGGGTTTTGTGAAGCACGAATCATAGCCGGAGAGAGCGTCGGACATCGGAACCACCAAAGATGGGAAGCAGCGCCGCAGTGGAGAAGACGGAGGAAGAGCTCCGCAAAGAAATCGACGAGCTTCATCGCCAACAACGGGAGGTCCTCTCTCTCTCTCTCACACGCACACACACACTCAAGATATTGTTATTTTTTTTTTTTTTTTTTTGTTTGTGGAGATTTCGTGTCTACAGTTAATTCTTTTCGAATGTTTAATTCTTCGCTTTCATCTATCACAGATTACGGAGAGGCTTCGCGATCCAAGGGGTATCCGCCGCGGCGGCTTAACGGGCTCTGGTCCTCGAAATTTCGCTGCCAATGGCGGTCGCCGTAGACCGGTACATACTTATCTCTTTCCATCTCTTGATGTGCAGTGTATTTGCTGCTTAACTAATTGATTATTTGGATTTCAGCTCGAAAGAACTGAACATGAAGACCAACCACCGACGAAGAGGCGACTCTCTTCGGCTGTTGTGAAGGTTAGCTAAATCCTTTTTGCATTCTCTGAAGATGGTTTTACATGCAATCCATTCAGATTTCGTTTTATTTCTTATTGGGGGAGCGAAGGTTGAGGAGGGGGAGATCATCGAGGATGCCACCGAGATGCCTGAGCCTGAGAAGGTTACCAAAAAGATGGATTTGGTTCTGGAGGGAGGTGCTGAGGGTGCTGCCTCTGGAAATCACAGCGAGAAAAAGCCATCAAATTGGCCTAGGAGGGATGGCAATAGAAGGCCATCAAAAATGGTAACTGTTTTGGGTTAACTTATTTGTCTTTCCATGTTGCTGGTGTTATTCCTTATGATGCTGGCATTTTACCGATACTAGAAAAGATAAAAAAAAAAATCTTCCCAATATTTGTTGGAGGAATGAATCTTTTGTTGATTTTATTTTGTGATTAGGACTTTGACGTTCCTCCGACAGAGCACATTCCGAGGGTATTACCAAAAAACGAGGACCCAAAATTAGTTAATAGGAACAGGAGAATGCTGGGCCAGCTCCTGGGGACATTGGAGGTATATTCGGACTTTCTTTTATTTATTTTCTTTCTATGTATTTGGAATAATGCATTTTGTTAATCTTTCAGCATAAAATTTACATTGAGGGCCATGTTTCGTAATCCTATCCCTAGGGGCCAGTCAAAAACATAGGAAAAAATGAAAGAATTGAGGGGTCTATTATGTTTTTTATTGAAATATATCTTAAAGTTGATATTTTCTTTTTATAAAGAAGTTCGGGATATGTTCGTTTGTGAAATTTTCTTATGAATTATACCATTTAAAGTGATTTTTCTTTTTCATGTTTTTGTAGCCAACATGCACTTCTTAAGAAAAAATCAGAAAACTATTCACAGTAAAATGTATTGAACGAAAATTTTTCACACCTTCGGGGGGTGCAACTTCAATCTTGTTGGCCTGAATCACCGCAACTTAATTTTCTATAATTTATAAATTTTAATATGGAAGTTGGTGAATTTTCACATGAGAGGAGTTATTTTTCATCATGCTGTATCTTGTTCAATTATTATCAGTGTTTTGAGGGCAGTGAGTTGTACTTGTTTTTTTATGGATAATAGTTATATTAATTCAATTAATTGTTGAATTCTAAGTAAGAAACGGCGATGTAGTGACTTTTTTGTTGATTTATGGTTTTCTCTGTGTCCCTTTTAATACTGATTATTAAGCTGCCTAAATCGTACCTAAGTGATGAGATTGTGTGCCTTTGCCAGTTGAATTTCTGGGGGAAATTATGGTACTATCTTTAACTAGTGAAGAAAAAAATTGTAATTTTAGTAAAGAAGTTGTAATTTGGAAGTTGTGAATAAGAACATAATCTGATTCTACGGTGCATGCAAAACTACTCAATTTAGTACCATTTCAATTTTTTTATTTAAGTCATCGTCGAGAAATTCTAGTTAAATAGTGAAAACAAGGCATATTTCTGCACGAGTATTTAATCCTCTAATGAGCCATGATCAGACACAATGTCCATGTGTTTTGTCATTGGAAAAAAGGAAGGAGCAGTCTATTCTGTTGCTTTTTAGAGCAGTTATTTTGCAGAAATAAAGTGGGAGATATGGACATTATAATGAAATATTGATAGCTGGTCTTTATGTTTGATTTCTTAATTTCTAAGAATTGTTTGACAGCTCTACAAAAATGCACCCCAAAG
Source organism: Eucommia ulmoides (assembly GCA_016647705.1). Classification (NCBI taxonomy): domain Eukaryota; kingdom Viridiplantae; phylum Streptophyta; class Magnoliopsida; order Garryales; family Eucommiaceae; genus Eucommia; species Eucommia ulmoides. Next base: position 11,690,501 of record CM028331.1, read on the forward strand.
GCAATATTTTCTGTAGAGACCGCTGCTTTCCTAATATTCATTTAGTTGATTCAAGAGTATGTTGAATGTAATTATTTATTAAAAATCAACTCTAAGCACCACTAATAATTGTGGATCCTATTGGAATAAAGTTCCCTACCAAATATTATTTGAAGGATTAAATGACAAGGTGTCTTACAGCGCTAACTAGCTTAAGACTATAACTATTCTAACTAATAGTGGTGCTTACAGGGAAGTATACTCTGTTCTACAGCTTCCATCACATCATAGCTTGATCGTGCGTCTTTTGTAGTTTTCTCCCCTGAAGAAAGCTGATATTCCTTTCTGTTTTATATTAACTTTTCTTTTCATATGGCCTGTGTGTGTGGATTTAATGATTTTTTTTTTTAATTTTGTGTGACAACTCCAGAAATTCAAGAAAGAAGACGTGAAACTTTCTGGCACAGAGGCTTATATGCGGAGGTCAGATTCTTTAAAGAGAGTGAGTCCTTGCTTGTTCCTTTACTAAATGCATATGAACACACACATTGCTTCTCTTAGGCAGAGAGGATAGTAATTTCCATGGATGAGCAAATGACTATTACCTCCCTGGAGAATTGCTGGTGCTTTCTGTCATCCAAACTAGAATTGAAATCTTAAAATCCAAAATAAGAGCTATCAAAGGCTGTGTATGCATTTGAATGTTGTGTTGCATGGGGATGCCATTTTTTTTTTTTTTTGGGAAACCTCGGCAAAGCAAGGAGAAATATTATTCAGGGATGCATTAATATGATAAATGTCTAATGTATTAACACACCACTTGTGCCAATAAATTATATTCTTATTTTCCTATTTTCTTGATGTTCTTTTATCCCGGAAGCGTAGTATGTTGGTTTCAATTGAAAGCAAAAAACTCTCCCAGGAAATAATTCCTTTTACACCTTTTGCAATGACTAAAATACGTTGAGGGTTAGTAAGAGTTATCTTTACAGAGAATAAGGGGTTTGAATTACAGCACCCAAAGTCTCAAAGCCATAGTCAAGCCCACAGCTCTAAATCATTGATACTCCTTGGGTGTCGGTGCCCAATACATCCCCAACACGCTCTTGACACATGTCAATAGTGTTGACTTTTGTTCTGAATTTGTTCTAATCTCGATATATGTTGGACGCAACCCTCTTTCCGTATCATACACTTCCCTATGCATTCTTTCAAATTTCTCCTTCAAGTTAGTTTTGTCATCTAAGATATAAATTGAATCTCTAGTGTTGGCCCAGTGAGCTACCCAAGAGGGGAGTTGAATTAGGTAGTATTAAAAAATTAATCCAAATAATAACATTTCAAAAATCAAACAATTAATTTTATTCTAAAATTATTATTATCTTTATAGCAGCGTATAAGTGTAATAAGTTTTAGGTACACACCCAAGCAACACAAGATAAAATAAAAGAAATAAACAATGCAGTACACACCGATATATCCTGATTCACCAAGCTACTCTTGGCTAATCCAGTCCTCCGAACCCCACGGAGATTCGCACAAAAAACTCAAGATTACTTTACAAGTAGGAACCAAACCCACACAATGATTCTTTTCGCAGGCTCAAAATCAACATTTACAAAAAAAAATTCATAGACTTAGGAATAAACTCTATTTTTTACAGGCTCAAGAATAACCTAATTATTTTTAAACTAAGGTTAAAGAATCAAAACCTCTCAAACACTCCAAATATTCTTTTACCTGGTAAGGATTGAACCGTTACAAAATTGCTCACAAATCAATTCAATCAAGGAAGAATTAACACCTAATCTTTTTATACTCTAGGGAATGATCAAAACCTCAATCTCTTTACTGGAAGAGATTGAAACCAGCTACCCTTGATTAGACATTCCCAATAGTATCTAATCCGCACACAACTCACCAATTACAAAAATTGATAAGTTCTTCCCACTCGGAGTTTCTACCACTTCAGATTAATTAATACTTAATTAATGTCCCTATACTAGTAATAGAAATAAAGTGAGGAAACAAAATTTGATTATAATAAAAAAAATACGGGTAGCACAATTAAGCACGTAATCAAATTAACACACAAATCGTTTTAAAAGATTTTTATGCTTTTAAAGTTTAAAAACGATTTCTAAAAAAGATCAATTCACCAAGTAAGTAATAATAATCAAATACTCAATTAAAGAATAAGTTTGGAATGATTTCACCTGGACAACACCAATAGATTGCAAAATAGATCGCTAGACAGCTCAGATTGGTGACGCCAAATAAATTAGTGCTTTAACTCAAGAACTTTAACCCCAGAATAATCTCATAATATTTTTCAGTATAATATCAGAATGATAACTCTTAGAAAAGCTTAGGAACTGAATAGTTCTTGATATTGTATATCTTATGTAAAATCCGCATGTCTCTTTTAATAGCCCTCAAATTAGACTTCCAACGGTTAGTTTTTAAATGTTATGTCAATAAATGACACAAATGGACCTCATATATCATATAAATTTATAACGACTATATTTAACCAACAATATAACTTCTAAAGCTCTCAATTTGGTCTCCAAAATAATTTGATCTTAATTAATGAAAGTATAAAAAGAATTATATTTAAATATATGGACTAAATCGTAAGATCAAAATAAAATCCCTCAAATCTCTCCCATATTTTAGGCCCAAAATATTCTCTACCAAAATTGCAATATTTAAATTCAAAATTCGCAGGTTTAATTATAGGAATTTCAAAGATATCTTATAACAAGTACTTTTCAAATATTATGTCATTAAATGACACCCCAATACCCCATACATCATATATAATCAAAATAGATATTTTTCATTTAAAAATATTCTTGGGAAATCTCATTTTGGTCCTTAAACATTTTTAAATCGAAATTCATCATAATAGAAAGTATTAAAGCACTTTAATTAAAAGAACTTTTAATTAAATAAACCAAATTAATAGGAATAATAAAATATATAGACCATATCTCAATTAATGATAGATCCCTACAATATCTCAATCAGGTAAGCCAAAAACGACTTATTAATGGCTAGTTTTGAATCAAATCCATGAAATTCTCTAAAACTGAAATAGACTCATTAGTCGATCGACCAACCAACACCCATAAGTCAACCGCTCGATCCAGGATACTAGCCAAGCCAAAATTCCTTCGCCCATCGGTCGACTACCCATCCATCATCTGTCGACCGGACGATTCAGATAGTTCATCTTTTAAGTATAGGTCGACCTACCTGTCGACTGGGAGATTCAAAGACTTTTTTTTCTATGCTCCGGTCGACTTACCTGTCAACTTGTCAATGCTGGGAACCTCTTTTAAATTCGTTTTTAATTCATTTTCTTCAACTTTTTCGCCCCTTTAACTGAATTCTTTTTTTAATTAGCTCCAGTAAATTCTTAAATTTAATTTTAATTAATTATTAATATTTCTTTTTCAATTACACATAGGAGTATATAATTTCACTAATTAGGATCTTATCAAAACACACATAAATTTAAAAACTTTTTGTGTCGTGTGTGATCCTAATTGGGATATATTAAGAGTAAAAATTAACCTGAATTATTTTCTCTTAGATTCTTCAAAATCTTCAGTCTCTTAATGTCCATCGTCTTTGTCAGTCTCGTTAACATTCATTCATTATTTGTCATTATATCTTCATCATTGAAACTAATAAACTGAAACTCTTAATCAAATCGTTAGTTCCATAAAAAATATCAACCTTTAATTGTTCATCAAAATCTTAGGATCAACATTCTAGAACAAGTGATTTTAAGGAAAATCATTTAATAATTATGGAGGGATGTTTGGAATATCAATGTTTGTTCATTGAGTTGGGGATGGTTGGACAAAGTAATGGTTAAATGATTGTATTGAATAGCCTTGCTATTACTCTTTCATATAACATATGCTAAAAGTGGAGCCATTGTTTTCAATTTTGTACGTCTATGTCATACTATAATAATATAAGTCAATATATGCAGATAATTATATTTATTTATTGTTGATTTTCTGCCATGTCAGTGTCGGGATATTTTGAGAAATTGTTGTGTTGCCATGCCTGCGCTGTCTTGTCATATCTGTGCCTCATGTCAGTTGTTTATGCTTCATAGTCTGGAGAGATATTTTGAGTGCTAGATCCTTTGATAGCATACCAAGATACAAATGCTACATGACTGGACTCCAGGCTGGGTGATTGCAAAAAGGCTAGACTCTAGAGGATTTGCTATGATGGTTTATTTATGCTTGCATATCTGTCTTAGTGCCTTCTTATTTCATTTATTGTCTTGTATTCCTTTCCCTTATTTTGTTTTCACTTGTTTATGTATCCTGGATGCAGGCCGAGCAAAAGGCGCGTGAAGAAAGTGAAAGGCTTAGACTACAAGAGCGTGAACAGATTGCCGAAAAGAGGAAAAGAGATCTGGTTAGTGATTCACTTTTCTTTTGTTTTTGGAAGGTCTTGGGGTGATCTGTTTGTTTTTTTGGTTTTTCTCTATCTAAAGCCTTTTTCTTCTCTCTCTCTCTCTCTCTCCCCCCCCCCCCCCCCCAAAAAAAAAAAAAAAAAAAAGACCCTTAGAGCACGTGTTGCTGCTAAGGCGGAGGAAAAGAAGTTGGAATTACTCTTTCTTCGATGGAGTGAGCACCATAAAAAACTTGGCAATTTTATAAGGTACATTTTTTCGTGGACTTATTGGTCTGCCCTAATACTGCTGTGACTTGTTGCCTCTGACAGTTGAACTCTGTTTCTGATGCTACTTGTTGAACAGGTTATTTCTAAATTTGGTCGAAAGTGTCCATATTCACAAATTTTATTGAGACGAAGATAAGTTTCCGTTCATGTGCATAGTGTTGAAGCTGCTGGATTGCATGAAGTTTCCGGCTCTGCAGGATACTTTTTAGGTTAATTAAGTAATCTTCTGCTAACAAAATGTATGTGACGTTCTTTACTTTTTGTTGCTTGTGTTTCCAGGACTAAGGCTCAACCTTCAATATGCTATGCATTTGCAAAACCAATGGATGAAGATGTAACCTTGATTGAGCAGCAGAAGGAACAGGTGAGTTACTTCAGCTATTTGTTGTTTGAAGGTTGTCTGTTATGTTCTCCTTAATTTAGTTGAATATATATATTTTTTTAATGCATTCATTTCTAATTCCAATTCCTAAATTTCAAATGCTACCTTAAAGTTCGAAGTTACGAAATGAAGTCTCTGAGCACTAGAAACTTCAACAAGGCTGGCCTTTGTCCCTAATTTATCCAAATCTCCCTAATTTATCCAAACTTCGGATGTGGTGGACTGGTGAGTGAAATTGGAATTAGAAACCAATTTGTTGCTGTATTTAAAGTTTAGGGATTTAATTGAGTAAATTAGAACTTTTTGGACTAATTTGACAAGACCCTAAACGATAAAAACATCGATGACAATTTATCTGAACAGATGGAAACCCAAAAAACTAAAAAAGGAAAAAAAAATAAAGAAAGACAAAAACCAAGTATCCTTTTGTTTAGTATTTATATTCCTAAATTTCCTTGAAAATGGGAACAGAAACAGAAATGTTTGGAAAACTTTTTGTTTTGTTTCCGCTGCCAAATTTTGGAACAAATTCTGGGAATAGAACAAAATTGTTCCAGGTTTCAGTTTTGTTTCCAATTTTCCGGTTCATCACACAATCTCTCTTCTACTATACCAGATATTTCAAGAGTGGAAGATTGCGAGGAGAGAGGAAATATCTCAGTACCAAAAACAAATTGCGGATCAGTACATTGCCAATGTTGAAAAGGACATGGAGAGGTGGCAAAATGCGAGAAAAGGCAAGAAATCAAATGGGGACACAATGATGAACTTGCAGGAAACTATGGACAAAGAGCTGGAGACTCATCAGCTCGAGCACGGTCCCAAGAAACGGAAAATCCCTGGCGACGATGACGAGGAAGACGATGTGGAAGATATCAACGTCGTGGAAGATGATATGATGGACGATGTGCTCAATGTTGACGAAAACAGCGGCCGGAGAGTTACCGACGAAACGGGGAAGCCGGAAGAAGGTAATGATGATAGTCCTCAAACTAAGTAATAATAAGGTTTAGTAGTGTTTTCAATCCATCCTCTTTGGTTTTATTGATAGGGTTTTCTTATAATTAGGGTTTGATGTGTATGTTCTGTTAAATGTGATTTTATTTATGCCTGTTATTTGCCGAGTAATGTCATATTTAGATTTGTGAGTTTTGGGTTTAAAATATGAACTTCCTTTTTGACTTTCCAAGGTTTGTATTTTGGGATTTTTATTAGGCTATTTGTTGTTTACCTCTCCTTTTATTTTGTCTGGAACGATGAACATCTCTTATCATTTGTTAAATACACATGAACCCCTTTGCTAGATTTTTTTTTTGAGTAAATTGACACATGCCACCAAGTACACTCGGTGGTAAAATCTATCACGAAATCCTACTGTGTAGGGGTAATATCTATCATGAAATCCTACGGTGTAGGAGTAATGGGAATATGGTGGGCCAGATTAGAACACACCTTAGGAACATATTTGTCATCGTTAAGGTAAGGGTCGCTCGGCTGATATCAAAGACGACCCACTAATAGAACTAAATGGAAAGTGGAAACATAGGCTCGTGATAACGACCAGATGTTCCCGAAATATAGGAATGCTCAACATAATGAGCACCGAATATATTTTTAGCGTACAACTTGAATTATGAAACTCAGGTGACATTTCTCAAAAGAGGGTATTTGACTAAATCTCAAGTTTTTTCTCCAAATACCCCGCTACATTGGATGGTTAATGTTCCCACTTTTCTCATCCCACTTGAGACTGGATGGAATGAGTTTTGTTAGGAATTTTGTTTCATTTTGGGAACAAAATTATGTTTGGTAACGACAATTTCTTTTGTTCTGGGAATAAAAATCGCTTTTGGTAACGATATTATCCTAAAATTGTTTCTTCATAATTTTATTTTATTTTATGTTTTTTTTTTTTTTTTTTAAAACTTACACCGAAGAACAAGAAATCAAGAACGCTAATTCTGATATATTATCAAGAAATATTGAAAAATCAAGAACAAATCCTAAATTAAAATCAAGAAATCGAACTCTAATTTTGAGAAATTGATTTCAATAATCAAATCCTAAATTGATTTGAGCAATGAAATCGAAACCCTAAACCCTAATTGAAATCGTTGTTGCTGAAAATCGAAACCTTAAACCAAGATTTGTTCGATAACAGCTTGTTTGATTACAAATTTGTTCGAATCCCTATTTGATTTGAGCTTATAGGTGATGGTGATGGCGATAGACAATGAGCAATGGCGCGGATGAGGAAGACGACGATGACGAGTTTGGTAACAACATAATTCTATTTCTTTCTTGAAACGGAATCACATTTGATAATGACATTATCTTAGAATTGTTTATGTTCTTTTTTTATTTTTATTTTATTTATTATTATTATTATTATTATTTATTTATTTCTTTGAATCTATGATAATAATAGATATCAAATTACAACAAATTCTATAAATCCCTGTTTTAATTCAACTTCATTCTTCAAATAGAACGCACTCTATAGGAATATGAAATAATTCTTTTGATTATTCATTATTCAATTCAAAAATGACATAAGTATGAGTTGCTCCAATAGTAGTTGAAATCAACTGATGTCCTTTCACAATTGAGGGGAAAAAAGATGTAAAATGCTAAAAAAGAAAAATTGCAGACTTATTACCATTAGGATCTGCATATCAAACAACACCAATTTAGAGATGAAAAAGCAGGAAAAGTATGTTAAATAGAAATGAACTGTTGTTGAAATGAAATTGTATTAACCTGATGTAATAAGCTTGAACTTGCTTAACCTCATGGCGGACAAGTCGTTCTTCGGGATTGAGAACTCTGAAATCAAACAGAAGATATAAGGGTATATGCCATTGATCTCCTCTGTCATTTTACACTATATCAAATACTTCCCCTGTCATTTTGTAAATATTAAAGACCTTTCCTGTCATTTTGCTCAAACACCACTTACCTCTCTTATTGATTAAAAAATAATAATTTTTTTATTATAATACTAATTTTACCCTTGACTATTTAAAAAATAATTAAATAATAAAAAACTAAAATATATAAATAACTCTTTAATTTATATATATTTATCACCACCTCCTACCACTGCACCCACTCCCACCACCACCTCCTACCGCCGCCGCCACCCACCACTTGCCGCCACCTCCCACCGCCGCCACCACCACCCTCCGCCACCTCCTACCGCCACTTCCTACCGCCGCCGCCACCTCCCACCCTCCGCCACCTCCCACCGCCGCCACCCACCACCTTCCACCACCACTACCCACCCCCATTTTAAAAAATATATATATTTTTTAACCATTTCATTAATTTTTTTTTTAACCCTTTCATTAACCCTTTTCTCTCTCTCTTCGGTGGTGGTGGGGGTTGGTGGTGACGGCGGTGGGTAGTGGTGGTGACGATAGGTGGTGGCGGGGGAGTTGGGCAGTGGCGGTGGCCGTTGGTGGCAGCGGTGGGTGGTGGGAGTTGGGGGGTGGCAGTGGCGGTGGCGGTGGCGGTGGGAGTTGGGTAGTGGTGAGAGGTAAATATAATTATTTAAAAAGTTAAGGGTAAAAAATATAATTTTAAAAATATAGGGGTGCCAATGAATTTTTTTAAACAATAATCTAAGAGCAATTTTGTTAAAAGAGAGGTAAGTTGTATTTGAGCAAAAAGACATGAGAGATCTCTAGTATTTACAAAATGACATTAGAGGTATATGATATAATGCAAAATGATAGGAGAGGTCAATGATATATACCCGAAGATATAAACCAAAAAATCCCAGCAGAATCAAATTAATTAAGGTCAACCTGTATAAAAGCACACATATATACACGAAAATTAAGAGAGAGAGAGAGAGAGAGAGGATTGTGGCTTCGCTGTGGCATTGTCGGCAATTGAAAATCTGATTGCAACGAGGGCTCAAAGTTTGCATTATCTCCGATAATGCTCGCATCTACAAACCAACATCACAAAACAATGAATTAACAAAAAAAATGAGAGAAACTTGATTGGCCTTGTAGTATAAGCTGATCTAGAAATACATAAATCTTAAATACAGAACCCTAAATCCAGAAATCAAAAATTTGAGAGAGAGAGAGATCTTATAAAGATAGACGATGACAGTGATAGAGAAACTAACGGAAATGGCAACGAGACGACGAAGACAATGATGGAAATGAAAAGACGAAGACGACGATGGTAGCGGAAGATGAAGACGACGATAGTAGCGCGAGGCAATGAGAGAGAAGACACAGAGAAAGCGATGGAGAGATAGGGGACTTCGTAGAAATGGGAAGGGCATGGCCGGAAAAAAGAAAAAGAAAAATTTCTTGTTTTGAGCTTAACAAAAGTAGAACACGGGAACTCACTAACAATTTAAGTAATTCCGAGCGTGTCCTCATGGATGGGATGAGTTTTTTGAGAAGGAAAAAAAAAATATTTTTTTGTTTCTCACTTCCTCAAGGAATGTAGGAATCAATTCTCAAATTTTGGGATGAGTTGGGATCAAAATTGAGTTTGCCAAACGTATTCCCAAACATTAATCCCAAATTTTTTGGGATGAGTTGGATTAGGAACACTAACCAAACGGGCCCATAATGTTTTCTATCTTGTTTCTTCTAATTTTTGTTTTTGTTTTTCTCCCTCAACCTCTTTTCTCTTTATATGTATGATAAGAGTGAAAATCACACTAAAGCCAGTAAATTAAAGCTTAGTGGGTTAGTATTTGAATGGACTTAAAATGAAATAATTTATATTTTACAAAGTGTCGTGAATAAGTAATTATTAATTGAGATCGAGAAATTATGACCCATAATGGTGTAATATTTGAACTGGCCAATACACAGAATTAAATACGGTTTGATTCGTATCAGATTTGATTCTCTCAAAATCAAGGGGAATGAATACAACTCATTTTCCTCAAATAGAACAGATTAACTAATGCTCATGCCAGATGCTCTTTGGTCGATACCACACTGGTGTCCCTTACGTTTTTCGGTTGTTAAAAGTCTCATTAGCATATTGCAGGGGAGAAAATCATAGATTTCTAGAGATCTCATTGGCATGTTGCTGGGGCGAAGATTGAATTTTTTTTACTACATCATTTGGCATCATTTTTAAGAAACTGATAAAAAAATCATCCTCCATGAAGCAACAGTCTACGCGGTAAAAGAACACCATCATTCAATTGTTCTTAGAAATAGAGCTTTGCTAGCCGTACAGAATCTTACACAAATATGATCAGGGAGTAAAATTCAGATTCGTAGTTTAACGAGAAAATCAGAGTCCTAGAAGTATGTTGATTTGACACTTCCCAGTTGGAATTGTCTCCAAGATAATTATTTACACCTATTGCGCATCAGATGCAACTAGAAATATGAAGAATGAATATAAGAGAAATTTGTTAGTGGAGCATATTCGTTGCGCCAGAACACCGAGAAAAACACTTCGATGAATACACCACCACACCCATCTCAGATATGTTCATTATGTCAAAAAAATCTTTATCATTCTCCTCCCAAAAACAAAGACAAACAATAGAGGAGAGAAAAAATATTGAGATAGAAACAACCCTGACGAGGATCAAATCCCCTTTTCGTTAATTAAGGTAATGGCATGGGAAAGCTTCTCCATACAAAGCACAAAGAGGTAGGGAGAGAAGGTATCTTCTTGCCTTAGACCTCTAGATCTTTGAACTTGTCAAGGGCCTCCCAATTTCATAGAATAGACATGTTATCTCACACCTCACCCCGGACTCCCGTCACCATGGGGCTGGCATGACATCACCTAACTGACTAGATAACCACAATATGTCAATATATAACCAAATTATCTATCCAACATATACATAATTTCAACTGATAGGGACATACTGTCCTAAATATAAGAGTAACCAAACGAATCTCATAAACTTCACTTAGACTCAACTCTGACACCTTGCCTCACAATTTTCCTCAAATGACTTCATCGCATGACCCGCATAACTCTATTTAGTGCCAGTAGGAAACCGATCGACTCCTAGCTATTTCACCTGCGAGTGTACTGCCTTCTTAGTAAAAATATTTTTACATAATAACACATTCTAAATATTACATCATTTAAATATGGATTAAGCGTAAGTATAGAAACAACACGTACTAGTAAAATTCTACATAATGCAAGCAGGGAAAATAAAGTAATAAATATAAGTTCCATTCCAATCCATCTAGTAAAATAATACCAATCACCATAATAAATAATAAATAACCCAATATAAGTAAAACATCACATCTCAAACACACAGCTCAAACCACCACTCCACCATAACACACACCGGCTAGCCATAGTGATCGTTTTAACCTCACGATCGGGAGTTGCAACGGTACCGTAACATTCGTAGGAATGCCTTCCTACGAAATATCCACACTCCTTTTTGGGGAGAAATATAATCCACACCCCTTACGGGGAGAAATATCTATATCCCATGGGAAGAATCCACACCCCTTACGGGGAGAAATTAATCCACACTCCTTTCGGGGAGAACAACCATGGCATCGTCAAAATCAAATACTGCATCATCGAATCACAACTCAATAAATATCGTTTACTCAACATCGTCAAATCACCACGTCTACCTCTTTTCCTCAAAGCCAACTTTTAAATCCAAAAATCATATTTCACACTTTCTTTTAAAGAAAACGTCCGATTTTATCAAAACCACTTTTCCACCCTTTATTTTTAGAAAACCAGGCATTTTTAGAAAAATAGATGTTTTCTATTCTCTTTTTAAAAACACCGTCTAATTTCACCAAATCCAACAAAAATTCATTTTCAACTTCTTTTTGAAAACTATCGAAATCTTCCGAAAATCCAGTTTATAAATTCACTCAAATCCTGTTTGATCCATATCATTTATAAATTCATACAGTTTAAATAATCACATATTTCATCACATATATTCATAGAAAAATAGTTTGGTAAGAAGACAGTACACTCACCTTGATTCCCGCGCTGAAAAACTATTGCCGTTCAAATCCTACTGGGACGTTGGCGCCTGCGAACTTAATAGCGATAGGATCTAAATTTCATGCAATGTAGACCCTAAATTTCATATTTCCCTATTTTCAGATTTTATTATAAAAAATTATCATTTTATCCGTTCCGTTACGTTGATATTCACCGCACCAATTTATTTAAATTGACGATTAACAAAATATCAATATGGTTTTGAAATTCCTTCCATGATTATGAAATTTTTAATACTAACAATTTAATTTAACAAAAATAATACCTGATTAAAATTTTACCTGATTCCGAAACCCCCACCAGCCACGAATTGGGTTTTTAGATTCTACTGGGGTGGTTCATGTATTTTTTTTTCCTTTTCTTCCCCTTTTCCTTCTTTTCTTTGCTTCTTTCTTTTCTGCTTGCATTTACTGTTTTCGTTTCCCCGTTTTGATGCCGCCGGCCACCCCTCTCTCTCTACTATTACCACCCACTGGAGGCTTCCCACGCCTCGCCACCCTCACCGCCAGCCCTACTCCATCCCCCACTACCGATCACCAACCACCACCGGCCACCCTATCACCAAACGCACCTACCTACAAAAACTACCGCCACCACCGTTGACGGCCAAACTCACGCTGCCCCCCCCCACCCACACGGTCACACATGACGTTTGGAACACACACATACAACAACCATAATACTCACTATCACACGCACAGCAGACACACACACGCACGCACAGCTTTCTCTCTCTAACTCACCGCCGGCAAAAACCGGCGACAGCAGCGACCACACTGACACCCTCATCGAACCGAACGGAACACGCCCACAACCTGATCTCATACCCACATGCACAACCATACACACAAACACACAATCGGTACAAAAAACAGAGCATCCACACGCACAACGACGGAATGGAACAGAGCATATACACCTCCGGTTGAATGATGGTCTGAACGATGGATAAACTACACACATGCACAAATCTAACCGAATGGAGGGCCACCACCCACGCCGGACTGCACCCCATCGCCGGCGAACTCACCATCCCGAACCTTCTCCTCTCCCTCTCGATTTTTCCGATTTCTTCTTTTGAGGTGCTCCTCTACTGAATTTCACACATGTACATATATATATTTCACACATGATAATATATATGCACCACCCACTGTTGGTTATGTGTGTATATATATATATATATATATATATATAAATATTTTGTCTAATTGCGCTTTTCTCCCCTCTTTTCCTTAAAATCTTCATTTTAATCAATTTTGCTTTTTACAAGTTTCAAAAATTATAATTTCACTCTAAATTTATTTATTATTTTTTTTTTCTTTTGTCAATTTGAATCTCAAGTTTAAATTGAATCTTTCTAAATTTCCAATTTTTGACCCTAAACTTTTGATTTGAATTTTTAATTAACAAAAATTTACCCCAAATTTTCTCAATGCTCTAGAATGTAATTAAAATGACGTACGGGCTAAATCGGGGTCTTACATGTTAGCATTAGTAACACAACTCATGACTAGTTTAATCCACAAATCAGGAAAGTTGAAATAGAAAAAAGTTTCTTTAAGATAATCCTAACTAACTCTATCATAGGCTCTCTCAAGGTCGATTTTTAGAATCATACCATCCACTTTGCTTTTACTTTTTTTTAGAGAGTGGATAACTTCCTAGGTTATAATGATATTATCGATGATTGTTTTTCCAGGCACACAATTTCTTTGTAAAGGTCCTATGATTTCCGATAGGAATGGTCGAATGCGCGCAACAAGAATTTTAGTGTCAATTTTATAATGGATGTTACATAGGCTTATAGGCCTGAATTGAGCGATCATTTCAGGAGCTTCAACTTTAGGGATTAAAGCTATGAATGTTTCTTTGGTAGAGACATGCATAATCCCATTCTTAAAACAGTTTTTGACAAATTCCATGAGATCTTTATGATCGCACTGCATTTTGTGTGATCTAGTACCACTAAATTAAGTTTTGTTAATTTTTAAATAAATTAAAATATTATAAATTAAGTTATTTTATTTGTTTTTATAGGATTTTGAATTTGGAATAAAATGACGTTAATTTGGGACAAATCGAATGAAAAACGACCAAACCACGTCAAGTCAAATAGAAGACGGAACATTTGAAGCAGGGCGGCTCAATAAAGCTGCCCCTGAGCGAGGAGCCGAGCCGATGGCTCGGCTGGCCGCCAACACGGCCAATCTGTATGGGTTGGCAACCCACTCTGTGGGCTAGCTATACCAGCCCGCTAGCAGCCCTTCATTGGGCCGACCATTTTGCTGGCCAATTGGTCAGCTACCCCCCATTCTTTTTGTTTATTTTCAATTGTACCCCTTTTAAAATTCTATAAATAGGGTAGAAGGGTTTAGAGATCAATTACCAATTTTTTACTTTATTTCTAGAAGAAATAATATCATTTTCTTCTTGTTGTTCTTCTATTATGTTTTTGTGTTTCAAGAAAATATCATTGCACGCACCATAAGTGGCTAGATTTTCTTACACCGGATTAGGATGTAATGAGGTATGTTGAATTTCTGTAATATTGTATTTTTTATTTAATTGTTGGATATTGTATAAACAATTGCATGGCATGAAACTTGTTCTTTAAAAATAATTTTATTGTAATTGAATTTATTGTCAAAATATTCTAGTAGAAATTTTGATTTAAATTTAATTACTACTTGAACATTAGAACTTGCACTTGTGGTCTAGGTCTAATGGTTATACAATCATATTCTTGGGGATTGATTATTGGTCTGGATGATTTATGCCTAAATTTTAATTCATTTTAAATTAGTGTAGTGTAAGAATTAAATACCGAAGATAAACCATATCAGAGAATAACGATCCAATCTTTCTGAATTGTTCCGGTTTGTAGTTTGTAGCACTCGTTTTTACAAATCCAAATTAAAGAAGAAAATACGAGAACAACATAAAACTCAAAATACAAATTGATAATTCCTAACCCGGTGTCTTATTTTTATCTTTATCAAAACTTTATTTCTTTGCAATCAAAATTTTCAAATCATCACTCCAAAGAAAAGAAAAAAAAAATAATAATTGAAAATTGATAATTATAAGACCGATCCCTGTGGTTCGACACCCGTACTTAAGCACACTATACGATAATATATTGCACTTAATTAGGGTAAGTAATTTGAGCGACCACTTTACCAACCATACTCTAGTTCTTCTTGTAGAAAACTGCCTGGAAACCATCAGATCCGGGTGCCTTATAATCCTTCATGGATTTTAGGGATTCTTTGATCTCAACATAACTTGGTTTCTCCACAAGACCTCGATGATCACAGGTTTTAATAGTGCTTCGGTTTAGGTTCCCATTTTATTTTTTTTGATATCTTTAGGTGGAGCACCACTAAATAAGTTATTAACGAAGTTTATTACGTGATTCTATATAAGGATAGGTTCCTTTATCCATTTATTCTTATTGTCTTTCAAATAAATAATTTTGTTCTTCCTTCTTTTGGTTAGTAGCCATATGGAAGAATCTACTGTTCTTATTTCCGAGAAGAAGCCAGTTAACTCTCGATTTTTGAAACTAGTGTATTTCTTCTCGGGTAAGGAGTTTCCTGTAATCATTCTTAAGGATTTGTTCAAGTTGATACAACACCCTAGAGAAATTTCTTTCTTGGGGCTTTCTAGATGACGTTAAGTCTAGTAAGGATTTTTTTTTTTCTAAATATATTACCGAAGATATCACAATTCCAATTCTTAAGATCCTCAATAAACCTAGCATGTTTTCCTTCTAGATTATCTTTGTAAGTTATCCAAGAATTGTTCATATCTAAGAGGGAGAGAATAAAAATAAAAATAAAGTAGAAAATAATAAATGAAAAATAAATAATATTGTTACTATTTATCCCGAGATTTTGATGGACAATTAAATGTTGATATTTTTTGTGGAACTAACGAATTTATTGAGTGTTTTAGTTTATAAGTTCCATTGAAGATATTATCATGAAGAAGTTGAGATGAATGCTAAATGAATGCTAAAGAGACTGATAAAGATAATGGACATTAAGAGACCGAAAACTTTGAAGAACCTAGGAAAAAATAACTCAGGTTAAATTTTTACTCTTAATGTATCTTGATTAGGATTACACATGACACGAAATATTTTTACAATTATGTGTGTTTTTAATATGATCCTAATTAGTTAACATACTTGCTCTTATATGAAATTGAAGAAGAAATATTGATTTAAGAAATATTAGATTAGAATTGAATTTAAGTGTTAGTGGAGTTAACCGAAAAAAGAAATAGGTTAAATGAGCACAAAGGTCAAAGAAATTGAATTAAAAAATGAATTAAGAAATGAGTACAACAGGATTGGTCGACCTTCCTAGAGGGATCGATCAACCAATGAGAAGGTGTTGGAATTATGTAGTCTCTGAATTGACAGGTCGACTTATGGTGTTTGATCGGTCAACCTATGGGAATTAGTTTGTTGATCCCGAGATTTTGATGGACAATTAAGTGTTAATATTTTTTGTAGAACTAACGAATTTATTGAGTGTTTCAGTTTATAAGTTCCATTGAAGATATTATCATGAAGAAGTTGAGATGAATGCTAAATAAATGCTAAAGAGACTGACAAAGATGATGAATACTAAGAGATCGAAGATCTTGAAGAATCTAGGGGAAAACAACTCAGGTTAAATTTTTACATCACACAAAACACGAAATATTTTTACAATTATGTGTGTTTTTAATAGAATCCTAATTAATTAACATACTTGCTCTTATATGAAATTGAAGAAGAAATATTGATTTAAGAAAGATTAGGTTAAAATTGAATTTAGTGTTAGTGGAGTTAACCGAGAAAAGAAATCGGTTAAAGGAGCAAAAATGTCGAAGAAATTGAATTAAAAAATGAATTAAGAAAATAGTACAACAGGATTGGTCAACCTGCCTAGAGGGATCGGTTAACCAATAAGAAGGTGCTAGAATTATGCAGTCTCTGAATCGACAGGTTAACTTATGGTGTTTGATCGGTCGACCTATGGGAATTAGTTTGTTGATCTCGAGATTTTGATGGACAATTAAGAGTTGATGTTTTTTGTGGAATTAACGAATTTGTTGAGTGTTTCAGTTTATAAGTTCCATTGAAGATATTATCATGAAGAATTTGAGATGAATGCTAAATGGATGCTAAAGAGATTAACAAAGATGATGGATACTAAGAGACCGAAGATCTTGAAAAACCTCTAAAAAAATAACTTAGGTTAAATTTTTACTCTTAATGTATCCCGATTAGGATCACATACGACACAAAATGAATTTACAATTATGTGTGTTTTTTAATAGGATCCTAATTAGCTAACATATTTGCTACTATGTGAAATTGAAGAAAAAATATTATTTTAAGAAAGATTAGAAATTAAAAATTAATTTAAGGAGTTAACCGAGAAAAGAAATCAGTTAAAGGGGCAAAAACGTCGAAGAAATTGAAATTAAAAATGAATTAAGGAAGAAGCACAACTCAATCAGTCGACCTACATAGGAGGTCCCGTCAATCGATGAGAAGGTGAAAGGATTGAGCAGTCTCTGAATCGTTCGGTTGATAGATAAGTCGACCTATGGAAATTAGCTGAACTCTCTGAATTGTTTGGTCGATAACTAGGTCGACCTATAGCCAAAAGAGAAACTCTCTGAATTGTTAGGTCAACAGACAAATGGTAGAGGTCGACCTGTGAAACTCACCGAATCATTAGGTCGACAGACGAATAAGCATAGGTCGACCTATGGGCGAACAATTTTTGGCTTGGGTTACATTCTAAATCAGACAGTCAACTTATACCTTTCGGTCGGTCAATCGTTGAACAGTTTCAAAAGTTGTGGAATTTTGGGATTTATTAAAAAACTAGCGTTAACTAGCCGTTATTTGTTTACTTGATTGAGAGATCTTAGGGATATAAATATATTAAAGATATAATACTCCTATTTGAATATCCATATTGATATGGTACATGAAATTAAAGTGTTTCTCAAATTGGTCCTTTTAATACTTCTTATCTTGTTGATTTAAGTTTGAATTTTTTTTTAGGGACTCAATTGAATGTTTTGAAAGCTATATTTAAGAACATTATACCTAAAATAAAATATAATGATATATGGGATCTATAGGTGCTTTTTAGATACTATCATTTGAAAACTAGCCGTTGGAGGACTTGTTTCAATTCCCTATATATAGATTTGCAGATTTCACATAATAAAAATATAACATCAAGAACAATCAGTTCTTGAGCTATTTTGAGGGTTATTATTCTGATGTTATACTGAGAGATTATCGTGATATTATTATGTTCTTGAAAGTCTTGAGCTAAAGCGCTATTTGAGTTAGGGTCACCGATCTAAGCTGTCTTGCAAAATGACGGATCCAAAATGAAATAGATACAAAAAAAAATTGTTGAAATATTTTGTGCAGAATTACATAATGTTGGAAGTGGACTCGAAGAAAAAAACAAAGAGGTTATATTAAAATCAAGACAATAAGTCATCAAGGATCCACAAGTGACGCATACAAAGTGAAAAGATGTACTAAAGACAAGAGGTGAAGTTGTAATGAAGCCACAAGAGACATGTGGAAAGAGAAATGATTTGCCAAAGCCAAGATGGAATATCATTTGGAATCCACAAGTGACATAAGTAAATAACACTAAAGACAAGAGGTGAAGTTGTAATGAAGCCACAAGAGACATATGCAAAGAGAAACGATTTGCCAAAGCCAAGATGGAATACCATCAGGAATCCACAAGTGACACGAGTAAATGAAAGTATCAGTGAATCAAATGGAAAAAATCAAAGGTTGAGATGATACAGGTAGGCCAAGAGAAATAGTGCATCCAAAGCAATCATCGGTACAAATGAGGTAAAGAGTAAAGTTACCCCAAAAAATATAAAAGGTACTCCTAATCTCTCACGGTTTAAATTTATTAAATTTTGTTAAAGAGGGAGATGCCCGACTTGCCAAATAGGTAAGTTGGTAATGGTTTTTAAGATCTATTTTATATGATGCGTTCACTTGTTATCTTATAAACATTGTAGGGTGATTATGAGAATCACATTTAGTTAGGGGGTATTAACATGTTTTTATGTACTTATATCAAGTAGTAATCATATGTTTAATTTTAAAAACATGTTACGTGATTTAGAAAATGAATTAAGTGAATTGAGCTAATATTTTATGCATCTTGAAATGATATCTTGATTCATACATAATATCGTGTTATACTAAATGTTTTCAAATGATTATATTTTGAAAAGGTTTTAGAATTTTAATATGCATGTTATTATTAAAGATTCATGTTTTTATGTAAAGCATGTTACTTGAGATGACTTTATCTAAATTAATTGGTTTATAAGATTAAGATAGCTTGGAATTGATCAGTGATCATGCATAATGTTGTGAATAATTGATAAATATATGTTCACTTGATTATTACTAATGATTTTCTTTCAAGTATGTTTCAAAGAGTTTCAGGTTATAATCTCACTCAAGAAGAAACGAATATTCATATTGAAATTCAAAGTTTAATAAAAAATAAGAATGAGACTGATTCAAGAAAAATAATTGATTAGGGTTGAATCTCCATTCAACTCAGTGGTAAAATAATCTTATTCTTATATGATTATATGATGAGAAATTATCATCTAATTGACTCACATATCTATGAATATCTTGATTATATGCCTACGAGTAATTCCATTGTTAGCTAATATTGATTTATTGATGAAATATTTATTACTAAGAGATGCTTGATAAAATCAGCATTAATCATGATCTTACCAGTCGGCTTTTAAGCTTACATGGATGATATCACTTTATGAAATCGCATTAATCTATTTATGATACCACATAGTTGATCATCTAAATATATATGACATTCCAATCGGTTGCATGAGGAGATATTTATAGGCATACAACTAATATCTTTTGTTGAATTCCCTAATTTCCTTCTTTAAAATTTTATGAAGGTTTGTGTTTTTTAAATCTAAAATGTTGTTGTTACTTACGTAAAAGTGGACCAAGTCCAGTCTCAATGCTTAGACATAATTCTCAAGCAGATGTTATTTCAACTCTTACAAAGGTAAATTTATTTCAAATAAGCTGTATTATTCATATATTGATAGTATATTGTTGCAGTGATTGTCTAATGTATTGTGCAATTGCTTAGGGATTGGGAGAGTATCCATTGTTCCTGCATCTTCAACATAGTCTGCTGCTATTGTGGGTAAAATGGGGACGAAAGAGTTTTCAGGTATTGCTTGAATTTCTTTCTTCAAAAATGGTGCTCCAAGGTGGCCTGGAATTATCTAAAGTAGTAAAACAGTCCTCTAGGGTAGCCAAAAAATTATCAAAAGCAAGTAAGTTTGTGATCTAGAGTAGCCTATAAATCACCGAAAGCAAGTAAATTGGTGATCTAGGGTAACCTATAAACCACTCAAAGCAAGTAAATAAATGGCGCTCCAAAGTAGCCTGGAAATCACTCAAGCAAGTATGTGGATGGTGATCCAGGGTAGAATGGAAATCACCAAGAATAGAGCAAGTAAAGAAACGATGGTAGAATTACCGAGGTGTACCATAGAATTACCAAAGCAATAAAATATAAAGGGAATTAACAGGGGGTACCATGGAGTTACCAAGCATTAAACGTAAAAAGATTCACCAGGGTGTACCATGAAGTTACCAAAGCCAATAAATGTAAAAGGATTCACCAGAGTGTACCATGGAGTTACCAAATATTAAACGTAAAAGGATTCACCAGGGTGTACCATGGAATTACCCAAGAAAGTAAGGATTCCTACCTAAAAGGTCAAGAATCAACTCTAAGGAGATTTAGCAAACCAGTTTTGAAGAAATACGCCGCAACGTAGGAGTGGAGAATATTGACCATTAACATCTCCTGAATTAGACCAGACCCAACCAGGGGTTTTCTATGTCTCTTATTCATGCCACGAATCATGTCAAATGTAGTTCAACAAGTCCTCTTCGATCATGAAAATAGAGGAAAATAATAAGTCCTACCATGAAAGGTTAGGAACAAAGCTTTAAGGAGAGTCAATTGACTAGTCCCAGAGAAAATACGCTGCAGCATAGGGGTGGAAAATGTTGATCATCAAAATCTCTTAAGCTTGATCGGACCCAACCAGGGGTTTCCTACATATCTTATAATAGCTAAGAATCAGGTCAAATGTAGTTCAACTAGTAAAAATGGTGTTCTAGAGTAGCTTGAAATCAATGGAGGCAAGTAAAATGGTCTTTCAAGATAGCTTGAAAATCATCGAAAGCAAGTAAGTAAACGGTGTTCAAGGGTAGCTTGGAAATCACTGAAGGCACGCAAATAAATGATAATCTAGGGTAGCTTGAAAATCACTGAAGGCAAGTGAATTGGTGATCTAAGGTAGCCTATAAATTACCTAAATCAAGTAAATAAATGGTGATCCAGGGTAGCCCTAGAAATCACTAACGACAAGTAAACAATGTTCCAGGGTAGCTTGGAAATACTGATAGCAAGTAAACGGTATTAGAGTAGCCCAGAAATACTGATAGTACTGTGATCTAGGGTAGCCTATAGATCACTAAAGTAAGTAAACGGTGTTCCAGGGTATCCTGGAACTATTGAAAGTTTTAAAATGATTATCCAAGGTATCTTGGAAATTAACTAAAGTGAGTAAATAAATGGTATTCTAGGGTGCCTGGAAATAATCGATAGCAAGTAAATGGTTATCTAGGGTAGCCTAAAATCACCAGAGGAAGGTAAATAGATGGTGATCCCGGGTAGCCTGGAAATCATTGAAGGCTGGTAAATTGGTGATCTAGAGTAGCCTAGAAATCACCAAAAGTAAGTAAATGGTGTTCCAGAGTAGCCTGGAACTACTGAGAGAAAGTAAATCGGTGATATGGGATAACCTATAAATCACCAAAAGTAAGTTAATGGTGAGGAAAAGTCTCATAATTTTTCTTGGTTTGAAAGTAATAGATGAGCAAAAACCTCGGTAGCTCTCCTCGAAAAGCACATGCCAAAAATAACCATCAAAGGCATATACTAAAGCCTCCACCATCAGAGGCTGGTAAGGGAGAAGTAAGGACGAACGCATCCACCTTTAGAGGTAGGAAAAGAAAAGTAATATCCTAAGTACATCCGTTATCAGAGGCGAGAAAGAAAAGTAAAGACAACACATCTGCTATCAAAGGCGAGAAAGAACAGTAACGTATCCGTCATCAAAGGTGGGAAATGAAAGGTAAATGGTAAATGCATCCTCCATCAAAGGCACAAAAGAAAAAGTAAAATACTAGGCGCATTTTCCATTCGAGATGGGAAAAGAAAGTAAAAGCATTGTATCCTCCATCAAAGGTAGAAAATGAAAGGTAATAGGTAAAGGCATCTGCCATCAGAGACAGGAAAGGAAAAGTGAAATTCTACGCGTATCCGCCATCAGAGACGATAGAAAAAAAAAAAAAAAACATATCTGCCATCAGAGGCTAGAAATGAGAGTAAACAACGCGTCTACCATCAGAGGCTGGAATTTTATGCATCTGCCTTCAGAGGCGGGAAATTAATGCATCCTCCATCACAGGCATGAATTAAGCATTGAAGAGGGTCAACGGACCCGTCCTTGAGAAGATACACCACAACATAGAGGCAAAAAATGTTGATCATCAATATCTCCTAAGTTTCACCAAACCCAACTAGGGATTTCCTACATATCTTAGAATAGCTAAGAATCAGGTCAAATATAGTTCGATAACATTTAGAAAATTTAATAGTAATGTAAATCAGGGATAGGTAGGAAAAGGTTAAGGGATAGAGAAATCAATTCCAGAGGGTATTATCTCAGTCCAAGACTGAAGACGACAAAGATGGTTCTCGGAGGAAAGAATGAAAGAAACTTAACATTCAATAATGTGAAGTTTCAGGGTAGCCTCCCCACTTGGGATTGCCAAAAAAGTTTAAATAACTTTGTGGAAAAAGTCAAATTGGATAAAATATGCCCCAGTCCAAGACTGACGTGCAGTGATATGGACTTTTCCAAGGAAATTGAACAGGGATTTAAATTTTCCCCAGCCTAAGGCCAGGGTAAATTAGAAAAAAGAATCTCGGGGGAAAAACTTAATATAATGTGCCCCAACCTAGGAATTTATCCTCAACTGCTTGTGAAAATATGACGTAGCCTACATGGGCTGCCTACTTATCCTGAATCAAGCATTTGGTTGGAAAATTATTTAAAATAGAAAAACTTTTATTTTAAAAATATGAGTGAACCCGCATGGGTTGCCTACGTATCTTTGTTTTACCAAGAATCAAGTTAGGACATAGTTCCGGCTAAATGAATTTTGTTTCAATGTACAATTGAACCCACTTGGGTTGCCTACGTATCTTGTGGTAGGTTAGGAATTAGGTCGGAACATAGTTCGGGTCGATAAAGCTTTTGTTTAAATATATGACCGAATCCGCATGGGTTGCCTATATATCCTGAGCTAGGTCAGGAATCAGGTTGGAACGTAGTTTGGGTCAACAAAGATTTTAGATAAGGCATCCCAGTCTAAGACTAGGGACATTGGTAGCGCGCAAAATACGCCGCTACTTACTCTCGCAAGTATACGAGGTCTAAGTTTTAGTATAGCGTGATCGTTAAGATCGGGTTATCGTATCCACAGGGATTGTTGTCGTTACTATCGAATACTGTGTTTGTCGTGACCTAATTTTATCTAAGAGAAAAACAAATGTATTTAATTAATGAAACTAATACTAATATATCCTAAATTAACTACACTATTATGTTAATATGTTTTAGGGTGAAGAATTGTATAGGGATTAACGTGTTTACAAATACGTGTTCGATTCCGATTTACTCGCATTTATGTTGTTCGACCTATTTGACAACCTCGGTACATAAACTCCGCCGACACCTCTTCCGAGTATAAGACGGGGGAATACATGACTTCAAGTCAACGGAGAAATCCCCCTCAACGTCTTAACGACCCTAGGTCACGTGAGTCTCGCCCAGCGTCATTGATTGCACACAATCCAACTCCCTCCCGGGTTATTGAATCGTCGCGTTGTATTTACCCTATCGACAATCTCCGTTCTAAAACTCCTTCGCTACCTCTTCCGAGTGTAAGACGAGGAATATAACGCGACTTCGAGTCAACGAAGAGGTCCCCCTCAACGTCTTGACGACCCTAGGTAGCGTATGTCTTACCCTACGTCATCGATTGTCCACGATTCAAACCCCGACCGGGTTATAGAATCGTGGCGTTTGTTTACCCTATTCCGAATCTGGGATTTTGTCAAAACCCCGTATTCTCCATTTATCAATCCAAGCATAATAAACAAACAATAGGATAAATACAATTAAACTACGAAGAACAATCACAAACAAAACACTGAAATCATCCAAACAACGTATTTATAAATTATAGGTTAATCCCTACTACAATCCATATTTAGCTCAGGGCCATAGCCGCATATACAAGAAAATAACGAGATAAACATGCTCACATGCTCCTAAGATAAAGAAATAAGGAAAAACGATCGAAGAACTTAGCCTCGTCCGAAGATAAACCGCTAAGAACGCTCAACGATCGATTCGCCGTCTTCTCCACTTCGGGATGCGAGCTCCACACCTAAAATTCCTAACCCTTGGCTTAACTATAGCTTAAGGGGCTCAAAAATTCAAGAGACAAGAGAGAGATCCGGCCAAAGGGGAGGAGATGGGATATTTATAGCAAAAATATCCAAAAAATATCGAAAAATATCTAAAGGCTGTGCAGGGAAAATCCGCCTAGGCGGTGGAAATTGCGCCTAGGTAGAGTTAGGTCGGTTAAGTCTGATTGCCTGGGCGGTGAAGTAGGCGGTGGACTGGAGAACATTCTGTTGGATTTTCGCCTAAGCGGTAGAAATTCCGCCTAGGCAAGCGGCTGTCAGTAGCCCTTTTTCGTCCTCTGCTGGATTTCCGCCTAAGCGGTAGAATTTCCGCTCAGGCGGTCGTCCGTCAGTAACATTTTTCTCTTCTCTGCATCTTCACCGCTTAAGCGGTGGTCTGAACGCTTAAGCGGTGGGCCTATTTCGTCTTTTAGCCTCCGAGCTTGTTTATCCACCGTAACTTCTAACTGCTTTGGTTCGATCTCATCATTTTAGCTCCAGTTTCCTATCTTTTTGACTCATACACCTGAATTATACAAAAAATATAACTACTAATTAAAACATAATAAAAATAACTATAAACATATTCGAAAACTAACCAATTAGGATTGGAAATAGATAGGTTTTTCACACCTATCAAACGTAGATGGACGCAGACACTCGTAGGAGAATTCGAATACGATAATATGTGCCCTAGTCTTTGAATAGGGTGGTAAATGGATAAGCTTCATGAGTAATCAAAATCCAACACGTCTCGATATAAGGTTGGGAACAAGATGGGTGTAAAATGCACTTTTTACATCCATTTGCTATAATTTAAAATTTTGTGAACATACAAAGGTGAGTAACATTCTAATAACTTTTAATCTAACCACAGGCGCATAAGTCTCATCATAATCAATTTCATCTTCTTGATTATAGTCATGTGCTACTAATATTGTTTTATTTCTAATTACCATACTAGTTTCATTATTTTTATTATGCAAAATCCATTTAGTACCAATTACAGGATGAAAGTTCGATCTAGAAACTAGAGACCACACTTTATTACGTTCAAATTGAACTGGTTCTTCTTGCATCGTGGAGATCCAAGATTAATTAGTTAACGCCTTATTCACATTATTAGGCTCAATTTGACATGGGAAATCAAGATTTATTATATATCTAAGGGAGGAACGTGTACTTACACTTCTTTCAAAATTACTAACAATTTATTTTACTGAGTGTCCCGGAACTGTTTTTATAGCCCGTGGTAAAGTTGTCTCATTTTCTTTTGATTCTTCATTACGTGGTTCATTTGTTGTGTCACCTCATTGGTTTTGGTTATTTTGTGTACTTGCATCATCATCATCATGTTTAATATATCATACAGTAAATTTTCTTTATCATTTTTTTTTAATTCACTCACTCTGTCATTCATCCCTCTCATAGTCTCAGCCATGTCTCTCAAAGATCTACAATGTCGTCGCCCTCGCTTTAGCCTGCCGCCATTGCCCTGGACCTCTCCATCGCGATTTTCGTCTCCATCATTATCGTCGCCTTTACCGTCGTCCTTCCATCTATCATCGTTGTTTTCATCATCGTCGTCTCCTCCATCCATTATCACTCGTCGCCGTCATCGTCCTTTCCACGTGTCTTCTTCATTGCGTCTCCTTTATCAACCAGATCTAGGTTACATTCTCTTTACTACATTGATCATCGTTAAAATCTACAATGAAATTGTCACCATCGCTCTCTCTCTCTCGTTGTTGTCGCGTCGTCACCATCACTGCCTGAACGATTTTTGGTATTTTGTTTTTTTTTTCTTTTCTTTTTTTTTTTGCTTTGAATTTTGACAGATCTGACTCAGATTTTGTTAGGTATTGAAATAGAAGCTATTTTATTTACCAACTTTGCTCCTTACTTTCGCCGATTCGCTCGAGAATTCAAAAAATCAAAGATTTCATTCTCTGATTGTCGCCATCTTCTTCCCAAGCCAGCATTGCTTGCACGATTTTAGGTATTTTTTCTTTTTCTTTTTTTCTTTGAATTTTGATATAAGTGATAATTATGCAGTTCAATGAGAGGTGGAGGAGGAGAAATGAAATTGAATTAGAATTTCAATATTGTTCAGGATAGTCAATTAGATCCAAATAAGTTCTAACTATTTCTTTTAACTGATTTCTTTGTGGTTTTATCCATTCTGTGCAATTATTTCTGATTTTGTTTAGTTACGTGGATATTCACTTATTGTTTTTTAGTGGATATTAACTTATTGATTTTTTAGTGGATGTCCATTGATTGTGTAATTTTAAGTAGAATTTAAAATTTTGCATACCTCTAGTACATTTTGCTCATGTTTAAGTGGATTTTTACTTTGACTGGGTTAAATTAAAAAGCTACATAAAAAAACTCTTCCTTGGTTTGGCGAAGGCATCAATTTGAATTTTATTCTTTATTTATATGTTTTTTTTATATCAGATTTGGAGATTGAAACTCAAAAAAAAAAACTCTTCATTGTGGCTAGTCTGGCTAGACGAGCGGAGTGTGTCAGCGCTACTATTGACGAAGACGACGGACGGAGCGCGACAATGCAACGATTGACGAAGACGCAGGACAGAGAACAATGGTGGATTATTCATTTTTTAATTTTAATTCCATAAGTAATCTTGATTTTATATATGTGATTTTGAGGTGTTGTGTTTGATTTCTTGCAATTTCAACATGTTCGAGATTCTTGATTTTTTGAATCTCGATGATTTATTTCAATTGTTTTTTGATTTCGCATCTTGACTTATCTTTATTCATCTATTTGTCATTGCTAAATTCTTCAGATGACAAGCTACATTTTTAGGGTTCTATAATTTTGAGTGGATTTTTATTTTGGGTTTTTAGTGGATTTCTACTTAACTTTTTTAGTGGATTTCCACTTAGGGTTTAAGTGGATTTATGTGAATTTTTCAGTGGAATGTAACTGAAGATTGATATTCAGTAGAATTTTTTATTTTCTAGTTTTTTGAATTTTGAAATCAATGGATCTATGTTCTCCATTTGATTTTCAATGGATTTGTTCATAAGATTTGGATAAGGTGATGGCTTGTTTGATGATGATTTAGTTTTTGAAATGCTTCGGTTCAAAACCTAAATTTTTGGGTTTTTTTAATTCTTAGTGGAACTCTACTTGATTTGTTTAGTAGATTTCTATTTAATTATTAAGTGGATTTATGTAAGGGTATTTATAACATTTTAAAAATAAAATTAAGTGAAATTTCTATTGAAAAATAAAATTTAGTGGATATTACAAAAAAATTAAATAAAACGTATATAAGGGTATTTATGACATTTAAAAAAAAAATATTTTCAATAAAAATAAAATTAATTAAATTTTTTTATTAAAAAATAATATTTCAGTGGATTTTTAAAAATTAAGTGAAATTTTAAAGATTAAGTGGAATTTGTGTATATAAATGAGGGGTAATATTGGAATGATAAATGTGTTAGTACTTTTAAACAAATTTTATTTTAATAGTCCTTAAAAAATTATTTTTTAGACTTTTAGGACGCTTGAAAAAAACCCTAAATTTTATATTAAAAATGGAATATAAATAATTATATTATCATGTGAATTCCAATTTGGGAGGTTAATTATCTCAATTTAAAAAAGATAAAGGGTGTCCTTAGTATTTGTTAAAACACATGAGATTTTCGTACTCATCATCTCAAATACAAGATGTCACTTGTAATTTTCCTATTTCTTTTACAATAAATTTAAGAAATAATAACAATAAAAAAATAAAGTAAAAAATTACTAAACAAATGTATTCAAAGTTCTCTCACTTCTCTGACTTACCAAGAAAAGATATCAAAACTCGCACACCATCGTCGTCACGCTCATCTTCTCTATCCCTATCCCTATCCCTATCCCTATCGCTTATCTCCCCTCTCTCTCTATATGTGTGTGTGTGTGTGCATTTGCTCAAATATAAAAATTTGAGCTTCAGATATATAGATCGATGTTCAAATCTATAGATCTCAGCAAACAAACACATATTTATGAGTGTGTGTTTATATATAAATATATATAAGAGAGAGAGAGAGAGAGAGAGAGAGAGAGAGAGAGAGAAGATGAGCAATAAAGAGAGAGGGAGAGAGAGAGAGAGAAATCGGAGGGTTGTGTTATGTTATTTAGGTGGGAGGAGGTGACGGGCCTTTCTTCAAGTGGGTTTGAGGTATTCGCGGCAGACAGGTTGGTGGACTAAGTTGGCGATGGTGGCGGTGATAATTGTGGTGGGTTGAATATGGTGGCAACGGTGATAATGGTGCATTATAATTGTGTATGAACAATGGTGGTGGTGGAGGAAAGTAGGGTTGGGGACCTTGGGGTTAGGGGTGGGCAGCGGGCGAGTTGGGACGGTTTGGGCCAAAACTGTAAACCAAACTAATACTATACGGGTTGAGCTAATTTGAACCGTGAACCGCCCAATAATGTGCGGGTTGAGGTGGATTGGAGTATGTGAGTTGACTAGTTTAAACCATGGACTGTCCAAGATTGCGCGGGTTGGGCTAATGAGAACAGTGGATTGTCCAAGTATTTTTGAGTTAGAACTTGAAATATAATAAATATTGCTAAAAAGAAAAATTATTGCATTACTAAAACTTGTATAACATTATAGTTTTAAAAAAAATACATTGTAATTTGCAAACCATTTAAAAATAAAAATAAAAACAATTACAAACCTAAATAATAAAATCTAAATCTACAAACTTAATAAAGGGGTGTGTAGTGGGCGGGTTGGAGTGGTTTAGGCTAAAACAGTGGATCAAACCAATACTATGCGGGTTGGGATAGTGTGAACCATGGTCCGCCCAATAATATGTAGGTTACTATAGGCGGTTTGCATTTCGGTGCGGATATTGCGGTTAGGACTGGTTTGGCCGGTTGACTCAACCCAATGCACACCCCCTACTTGGGGTGTTCTTATGGATTGAGATGAGAATTTAAAAAAATAAAATAAAAAATAAGAAAGTACTAAAAAAAAATTAAAAAAAATTGGTACTTGACAGTTAATAATAATAATTAAGTAATTTTATAGATAATTTTTATTAAAAATAGAATTTAAATAATGATATTATCATGTCAAATTGTTTTGACTAAAAAAGATAAATAGTGCCTTTGATATTTGTTAAAACACCATATTTTCGTAGTCATCATGAATACAAATATAGGATGTCACTAGTAATTTTCCAATATGTTTTACTTTTGGGAGAAGAATATAAATAAAAAAATTGGAGTATAAATGTTTTTTTACAATAAATTTTAAAAATAATAATTAAAAAAAAAAAAAGTTTACTAAACAAATGTATTCAAAGTTCTCTCACTTCTCTTACTTACCAAGCAAAGATAACAAAACTCGCATACGCACACACACTCTCGCAAAGTAATAAAGGTGTGAAAGAATAAAGGAAGAAATGTGGGGCTTGGTTTCTTTTTGCTAGTGCTCTCTCACTACTCATTTCTCAGCCGGAGCACTATCCCTCCACCGCCCGAAAATGACCTCCCAGAACAACCACCAAATTACGGCCAACGGCCACCACCCGCCGCCCACAAACCACCAGCGGCACCACCACCAGCAATCTTATTACCCTTCTGCCTCATCCTCCTCCTCTTCCTCCGCCTCCCTCAAAGGCTGCTGTTGCTGTCTCTTCCTTCTCTTCTCCTTCATCGCCCTCCTCATCCTCGCCATCGTCCTCGTCGTCGTCCTCGCCGTCAAGCCCAAGAAGCCCCAATTCGACCTCCAGCAGGTGGGTGTCCAGTACGTCGGCATCACGCCCAATCCCACCCCTTCCGCCGCCACCCAGTCCGCCTCCATGTCCCTCACCATCCGGATGCTCTTCACCGCCGTCAACGACAACAAGGTCGGGATCAAGTACGGTGAGTCCAGGTTCACCGTCATGTATCGCGGCATACCCCTGGGTCGGGCCTCCGTACCCGGATTCTACCAGGCCGCCCACAGCGTGAGGCAGGTGGAGACCACCGTCGTCGTCGATCGGGTCAATTTGCTGGAGGCCGACGCCGCCGATTTGGTCCGAGACGCTTCGCTGAACGACCGGGTCGAGCTCCGGATCCTGGGAGAAGTCGGGGCAAAGATCCGGATTATTGGGTTCACTTCACCCGGCGTGCAGGTTAGCCTCATTCCCCCCTCTCTCTCTCTCTAGAAAACTTGAGACATTGCGGGATAGTCAGTCCAGTTTGTCTGGGAGAATATCAGGCTCGATTTTCTCTCTCTAGAAATTTGGGGTTCCGCTGACGTTGGCGTTTCTGTCGGTTGCCCCCAGCTCAAAACCCACTACCGCATGTCCCCCTACTGTCTGCGCTACAATGCGCCTCTCTCGGTCTCACCACCTCCAATGCGCTAAAATGAACCACCCCTGGTTCCTGTTTGGTTAGTGGTTCCCCCTACAATTTATTTCCCGAAAATCAATTAGTTGAAAAGCGTGTGAGAACAAGAAATCCATGGGCAAACACGATTTTCCCTTCTACCGGGTCGGGTCGGGTCCTTATGTGATTGTGACCCTGGCCAGTGGAGGTTTTATTCCCGCTTTGTTTGGGTTAAATAAGATTTCGGATAGTTATTTTACACCAAACGGACCCTATTTTTTATAATTAATTATTGATCACCATTAATCGGGACATTTTCCTCTAATTTTAATATTGATTTTCAAATACTGTCTTTGGTGGAAAAAATGTTGGATAAGAAGATGAAGAAGAAAATGAAATGGAAAATAGAATGGAGAATGAAAAAAAAGGGGGGGCGGGGGGGGTTCGTTTTTTTTTTTTTTTTTTTTCACATCAAAATATATATATATTTTCAAATTGAAAAATAAAAGAGGATGAGAGAGAATTTTTTGGCAAGGAAGTAAAAATATAATTATGAATTTTTAATTTATTTTTTAATATATCAAAGTAAAATAGTAAATTAATTTATTTTTTTAGATTTTTTTTTTTTTAACAATGAATAAAAATACTATCTTTTTTATTTTTCTTGTCTATACCTATTTCTGTCCTCCGAAATTTGGGAGTGGAGACATAAATAAAAGAGATTTTTACACTTTGCACCTCTAATTCTGAGAAATCTATGTTAGTGCTCATATTTTTAGTTTCAACATTTATTCAAATCGTGTTAATTGAAGTCAAAGCATTAATTTCGTCATTATTTTTTTTTTAACAAAGATCACCAACATGGATGAATTTTGTGCTTGACACGTGGGTGTGTTTCGTAAAAAATAATGACGGTGTTAATGATTTAAGACTTATTCGACACGATTTGATATCTTTAAATAAAGTAAGTGAAAAAAAATCTCAAAACAAAACAAAACAAAATATTTATGTTAGGATTCATTGATATTTGGAATAAAATTTTGAGATCAAAATACAATTATATCTAGATTTTTTATTTTTTTTAACTTGAGATCAAAATAAATTATTTTCATATATTTTTGAGTTCTTATCAATTTATTTTATGTTTAGTCATATTTTTAATGCTAATTATAATATTAAATATAATTGTTTTGTCTAATTATGTATTAACTACGAACATAAAATTTATTGCAAATTTTATAAAAGAAGTAAAACGAAAATTTAAAAATAATTACCTGTTTCGAGGGCAATATGCCAATTTTCCAAAAAAATAAATAAATGCGTTTACGTTTATTTATTTGTCTCAAAAACTTAATAACATAAATAAAAATAAAAATATGTAGTTTCGTTCTTAAATTCCAAATAAAAAATAATTTTTTATTCCTTTTTCCACTTTATTTAGTTAATTTGTGTGTTTTGTTTTGTTTTTGTTTTTTTTAAAAAAGAAGTTAAAATCATAAAGAAACATAGTTAGCTTTGTTTCTACGTTGCACTCCCTCAGCACCCACGTTCTTCATTTATTTCCGGCAGTATTGGGGCGTGGTGCTCATTCGCGATTGAAGGCGCGTCTTTCCTTTTCTCCTTGCACCCTTTTTCCAAAAAGAGATTTCGCACTGTCACTGTCTGCATGCATTTGCCGTTGCTAAGGTTGTAGCCCTTTTTTCTGCTCTTACAAATTTTACAGTAATGGAAAAAGAATTAAAATTGAAAAAGTTGTTTCCATTTTTATATCAGAAAATATGGAAACAACGTATTAATATGTATGAACACGTACAATATTGGATAGTGTTTTCTTAGTGGGATTAGGATTTGATTTTCTTAGTGGGTCAAGTCTCATATACATACATACATGTATTAACAATATTTATATATTAAAATAATAAATTTGTTTAATTTGGTTGGTGGAAAAACAGGTATCTGTGGAGTGTGCAATAGTGATCAGCCCAAGGAAGCAAGCTCTCACCTCCAAGCAATGTGGATTTGATGGCTTAAGTGTTTGAATTTTACAGCATATTAGATGTTTTAATCCCTTTTTCTTTAATCTTCCATTAGCACCTTTTTCTCTCTCTAAATATATATTCACCACTAGAGAGAGAAAGAAAGAGTGGTAGTAAAGCAGACCACCACTCACATGGGATGATGATTCATTACTCAAGATATTGCAAACAGGTAAGAGAGGAAAAACTTGGGGAGAGAATATTCTAATGTGAGGAATTGTTTTTCTCCAAGTGTCTTTAGTTTTTTTTTTAATTGGTTCTCTCACTTTTGTTGAATCCTTTTTCATCCCCCCCCCCCCCCCCCCCCCAAGATGTAAAATTCTTGTTTTTGAAAGAGAAATTTCTTTATTTTATGCATAATTCTTTTTCTCACATCGCTGTTCTTGTATTTGATGAAACAATATCTTTAGCTTACTCCAACTAGCCCTGTGAATTTTTCCCAGTGCATTGATTTTTTTTTTATTTTTTTTTTCAGTTTACACAGTAAATATGGTCTAAAGAGAACCCAAGAGGGGAGTGAATTGGGTTGTTTAAAAATTTAGTTCAATTAATGTTAATCGATTTTATCTTGTTTAAATGCGGAAAAGTGATTACTATTGCACGCACAAAGAATAATTACATAACAATATAGCATAGAATTTGAGCACACAGATAATAATCAAAACAGAATCCTTTAGCGAATGATTTGAAAATGAATGCCATGTTCCTCGTTTTCATGGGATAGTAAGAGTGCCTTCAATAGATTTTTCTCGATCAAAGTTGCACTTATCTCCATCTAGATTTTCACAACAATTTGCCTCTAACAATATTTTAAAAAATAGATTTTTCTCACTCTCAAAAGTTTGATTTTTTAGATATTAAAACTCTGAAAAACGCAGTTAATATATAAGGAATTTCAAAGATACATTCCAACGGCTATATTTCAAATATTTTGCCTAAAATCTCTTCCTTAAACTCCTAAGATTTGATCTAGCCAATTGCAGCTACTTTGAACGTGTATCTAGTCTATATAGAGTCCAGATTCAACTTAAAAATATTCATATATCGGCCCCAAATTTTTATCGAAAGAAGATTTGACAGATAAGATCATAAAATCGGAAAGATAGAGGAGCAATAAAATCCTTATGAAAAATATTTTCAACCATTTAAAAATAGTTTAGAAATATTTAAACACGAATATCGAGACAAGAATATCTTGGAATAACTTCGGAATATTTGGAAAAAAATCTTAACTAATCGGTGGACCGGTTCTTTAATCAGCAATCGTTTGAAGTCCAAAATTCAAAAAATCTCATGAATTCAAGATGTTTCAGTCGACTGTTTCCTTGCGTCAATCGGCCAATCCCAATTTTCTAGGAACCTGTATTTGCTGTTCAACCCATCAGTTAATTGTTTTTTCAATTTTTGTCAAATCTCTAAGAACCTGAATCTGTCAAACCTAAATCATAATGGACGACCGATAGGGTTGACGTTAGATTTAGAGTCTAAAATAGTCGATTGCCCAGTTATCAACTGTTGAAAAATGACCTATTAAAGGAGCAACCAATTGACCACTAGCATGGTCGGTCGATTGAGTGGGTATTTTTCAACATGTTTGACCAATCCAATTTTTGAGATATTCAACCCAAATCTTAAGCATTTGAACATTATATATTTTGAATTTCTTATTATTTAGGCCTTATATCACTTGATTCTATGAGATTTACCAAGAAAACAATTTTCTATTTTTAAGAGGTCTGAATCAAAATCTTTTGGGAACTAAATTGAATATTTTAAAAAAGTATTTTCAAGTAAAATATTTTAGGTTTAAAGAAGTATATTATATGAGATCTATATATAATATTTATGGTCTTATCTTTTGAAAAATAGTCGTTAGAGGCATGTAGTTTATCGGATATTAATTAAATATATCTTGTATTGAGGTGGTAGAAGTTCATGTGGAAAGAAACATATTATTTTTCGTATTTGGTGAGTGTGAGAGGATTCGACATATTGATTGGTGTCTAATCAGGGTTTAGGTTTCATCCTCAGCATGTAAAATGATTAGGTTTGATTCTTTCCTGTAAAAGGATTAAGTTAGTCTTTAACTTGGTAAAAAGATAAATAGGCTCGATTCTTAGCCTGCAAAAGAATTAGGTTCTTCCTAAGCCTGGTGAAAGAAAAATTGTAAAATTTTAATTCTGAACTTGAAAAAATAATTAGGTTTGTCTTGAACCTGTGAAAAAGATTGTAAGTGTTTGGTTTCGACTTGGAAAGTAAATTAAGGTTAGTGGATTGCGAAATCCCAGCGACAACTCAAGGGACTAGGCGTAGGCAAAAGTAGCATGTTGAACTAGGATAAATCTGTGTGTTCATTTTCTCTATTCCTACTTGATTGGTTCTGCATCTAGTTAAATACATTTCGCTGTAACTCAAGATGATAATCAGATAGGGAAATTGGTGATTGATAATTTATTTGTTTAATTTTTTATAACCACCTAATTCATCCCCCCTCTTCGATTAATCTTTGGGCCAACACACATAATCCATGGATCTACCTCAGGAGGATCGACTAGATCCAAGCATAAGGCACATGCCCAAATGGGCAAGCGTCAGGCTGAAGATTATGTGTTCTAAGTATCCAAGGGACCCGTTGCAGAAATAGAGGCTATACCTTTAACCACAAAGATTTGTGTGGGGTTCACACACCCCATTTCGATGGCTTAATAGTCACTCTGCGAATCATAAACTACAACATGGGGCGAGTGTTGGTTGACAACGATAACTCAGTAAAAATAATCTACTTAGTTGCAGTCAACAAAATAATGATTGACTGTGACCAACTGAAGCTGATAATGGCTCTCCTGGTTGGGTTCGGGGTAAAAATCGTGAAGCCACTCGGTTGGATCACACTCAAAATTATCGCGGGCATGGAGTTGAAGCACTTGACAGTTGACGTGCGATTCATGCTAGTAGACTATTAGTCAGCATACAATGCCATCATCGGACGGTCGTGCTTGAACGCGTTAAGAGCTATCACGTCGACATACCATCTGATGTTGAAATTCCTAACCAAGAATGGAGTCGGAAAAGTGAGGGGCAACCAAAAGATAGCTTAAGATGTTGAAATTCCTAACCAAGATGGAGATCCCCAAATAGCAATCAAATGATGAGGAAGTTGACGAAGACTTCCTGCCTAGGGACAAAACGGAACATCCGAGAGAAGATGCATCATAGACCTCTGAGTAGAACAACCATGTCAACCCCGTCTTTGCCTTGATGAAAAGTTAGAAGATATCTAAGTGCACCCGACCGAACTAGATCACATCGTGCAGATTGGATCAACACTATCGAAAGATTTGAAGAAAAAGTTGATTGAGCTCATATGAAATAATCACGATGTGTTTGCATGGTCACATGCGAATTTACCCAAGATAGACCCGAGTATCTCAATGCATCGTGTCAGCCCAAAGATCTACCCAGGGGCCGAATTGGGTAGTTATAAAAATTTAAACAATAAATTCAAATTCAAGATATCAATTTCCTTACTTATTATTATCTTGTTGAACAGCGGAAATATATTTAGCTAAGTGCACACAGCCAAACAAACAGAAAATAAACAATAGCAGTGCACAAGAATTTATCCTGGTTCGGTAAACTAATCTTACTTATGTCTGGTTCCCCAAGCTCCACAGGGATTTCGTAATCCACTACTTCGTAATTTATT
The DNA here is from genome assembly GCA_016647705.1 of Eucommia ulmoides. NCBI lineage: Eukaryota > Viridiplantae > Streptophyta > Magnoliopsida > Garryales > Eucommiaceae > Eucommia > Eucommia ulmoides. The sequence goes on from CM028331.1 coordinate 11,727,363, forward strand.
TACTAGGTAGGAATCAAACTTTTACAAATTTGATTCTTTTAATAGATTTAGAATCAACCTTTATAATCCTGATTCTTTTCACAAGCTCAAAATCAACCTATCACTCTCTCACGCTATTACACTTATCATTTTCACAAGTTTAGGAAGAACCTTTACAATCATTCTAATTCTATTGTAGGAAAAATTAAAACCTAATTTTTTCAAAGGCTAAAAACTAACCTAATCTTTTTTGCAGGTTAAAGATCAAACCCTAATACTTTTTCAGGTTAAAGATTAAACCCCAATTTTTTTTCGCTAAAGATTAAAACCTAACTACCTTGATTAGACATAAATCCAAACGTGTCTAATCCGTTCAAATTCGCAAATACAAAAGATTTATTAGTTTCTTCCCACAATGAACTTCTACTACCTCAATACGATTATACTAAATTAATGTCCTAAAATACTAAGTGATAAATTCGATGTGAGATACAAATCTAATTTTAAACAATTTATCGCACAAATATGAAATAATTAGATTTTTTAAACAAAAATCGTTTCAGAAGATTTTCACAAAATAAGATTTGAAAACGATTTTTCACAAACAATTTAGCCAAGCAATTAATCAAATAATCTAAGAAAGCAAAACAAATAACATGAAAATATTTCACCAGAATTCGATGAAAATGATTATGATAACTCAACAGCAAAACACAAACCACAAAAACCCTTAGCGCTTCGATCAAGAACTCTTAATAACCTCACAGATGAATTTCAACGAAAAAAATCTCTCTTAGAATAGCAAATTTTTTAATGTTCTTGATTGTTTTTTCTTAATCCCGCAGATCGCTATTAAGAGACCTATAGCGGCTAGTTAATGTCATGACATTAAATGACACCTTAAGACTTTATATATCATACACCTTAAAAATAAGTATGTTTCATTTAAAAATACTTTTATAAAAGTTTGTTTGGTCCTTGAAACATTTTTAAATCAGTATCTTTAAGAATATGAAGTATTTTATCAATTCAATTAAGAGAATAAAAAAAATATGAGGACCAAACACATAGGAAACACATGATATATGATATATTTCAGAAATACTTTTAATTCCCTTGAAATACTCTCTTGAAATCATTAAAAAAAAAAAAAAAAAAAAAAACGAGATGATTTGATCCAAAAACCGAATAAGTCAAAAAATTAACTGATTCTATCGGTTGAATGGATCTTACTTCCGGTCGATCACCTACTTCAATGGTCATTTTCATAGCCGTTGAACTGCTACCGGTTGGTTGACCGATTGGACTAGTAGGTCTCCTATTTTTTTGCATTTTTAGCTATTGGATTTGTTAGTCGACCGACCCAACTTATTGGTTGACTAATCCATCCAGTAGGTCACCCATTTCACTTCATTAACTCATTGTTTTGGTTAGTCAACCAAACCCTTTCGTCAGTTGATCGAATTGACTCGAAAAATCACCATTTTAAGTGTTTAAAACCATTTTTTCAATTCAACCCTCAACCAAAAATATTTTAATGACTTAACACTTCATAAAAACATATTAGGACCTTAAAATTATCACCACACACATAACATTAATTCATTTTCAAGTGTCATGCGTGATCCTAATTCTGGTTACATTAAGATTATAAAAGCAATATGAGTTATTTTCACGTTATTGTTTTCAATGTCTTCAACATTCTTCATATCTCCATTACCTTCATTTTGCAGCCATTATAAATTCTTCAATGATTCTACTTCTCGATCAAATATATAGAACTTAAATCTGAAACCACTCACTAAACACATTAGTTATACTAAACATGAAAATTTTATTGTTCATCAAAACATTAGGTTCAACACACAGGTTGTGTAATGATCCTACTTATCTGCCAGTTTAGCAAAAGTGAAGAAAATTTAGTCCGGAAAGGCAAGTTATGATCGAGAAAAAAACCAGGAAACTACTTGAGGCAGATACTATCGAGAAAATCAACTTCCCTCTATAGTTAGCCAATGTAGTTTTAGAGAAAAATAAGACAGGAAAGTGACGTTGTCTGGATTTCACTGATCACAACAAAACTTGTTTGAATAATTGTTTTCTACTCCTGAAGATCAATGTTATTGTGGACACAACTGCCGGTTACGAATCACTCTACTTTTTGGATGCCTTCTCAGGGTATAACTAAATCAGTATATATCTCCCCGATAGAGGAAATATGGTCTTCATCACCAACAAAGGCCTGTATTACAACAACGTAACGCCCTTTGGGTTGAAGAACGCCAGATCAAAATATCAATAGTCAATGAACAAGATGTTCGTCTATTTGTTCATGAAGACAATGGAGGTTTACATTAACGACATGTTGGTCAAGGAAAAAGTATCCAACTAGCACATGACTGACCTGCAAGATTGTTTCAACGTGCTTAGAAAGCATCCGAGCAAGTGTGTATTCGGGGTCGATAGAAATTCGTCGATTATTGTAACAAGGAGGGGGATCAAATCTAGTTTGGAGCAAGTCAAGACAATCCTAAACATGGCATCCCCGAGGTTGAGATTCAAGTTAATTATATCATTACTCCAACCCAGGAGCGGTTGTAACGTCCTCCACTTATTCAGGGAAGGGCTATTGTACTATCTACGTAACGACTCCTTAACTTCTGACTCCGTGATTATCATCAAATTAATGGCGATAGACTAAGATTTGAGAAAGACTTGGCAAACAAATCCTCCAACTCCTATAAATACTGACATGGGGGGTCTGATCAGGTATGCTCGTTTTTGCTACTTGATGCTTTGCCAAATGTTACTTAGAACTCTCAACTTATTCTCACACTGGTGATGCAATGCCAACAGGCCCACCGTCGGTGCATTATTTTGCAAAAATCTGAGGTGTGTACATAATCCAAGCTAGGAGGGATTGAATACTATAGATCCTAAAGTGACATGTTCGATAAACCATTTTTAGGCTTCATCAGATTTCAATCCAAACTAAATTATATTCAAATTAATAATATCTTATCAAAACCATCAAATATTAAAACTAAACATCCAAAATCTAGATATAATGATTACAATAAGAATGTATTCAAGGGTGAATCAAGTTTGAAATTCGATAATCTAAATAATAAAAATATCAGAAAGGATCGAGACCAGGATAAGTATATTAAGAGCAGTTGTGGATAGTAAGATACAGAGTGACCAGAAGAACCCGGAGGCGGATGTGGATTGCACGGATTGAAATTCTGCATCATTCCATGGATTTGTTCTACTAAGGTAGACATCCTTTTCATTTGAGAGTATAAGCTATTGAGAAGCTCATCCACCACCTCAATATACTACTGAAATTATCGAATTGCTCTTGGAGATGGTCAAACCTCTGAAATACCCGAACTTCAAAAGTCATTCTTCCTTTAGCATCACCTATCCAATATATTTTTCTACTTCAGCTCCTCCACCCTTTAGTACCCATTGATTTCTGATAAGCTCATATCGCATCAAGATTATTGCATTTGTGTTTAAGATAGAATTATTTTGAACAGGACAAGAAACATTCAATTGACATTTCATATATTCTACTAAAAGAGTGAGAATGTCTATTTTTGTGTCGTGGATAATGAAGCGAAAAAGAAAAGGGTAAAAGTCTGTTACTATGGCACGACTGCTACCATGGGGAGCAAGTAAATACGTGATGATGGAATGATAGTTATGTTGAACAAGATCAAGATTTTGTCCTAGCATCTACGACTCTTAATTCTTCTCAGGCTCTCAGAAGATTAAAAATTTTCAAGATCCAATGGCTACTGTTTTGCGAAAAAACGGTGCCTCTAGAAACACCGAAAAGATTGGCAAGATCATCCAAAGAAAAATCAATTTGAACTCCATTACCATGAGAGTAAAACCTATCCTCCATATGATAGAAATCATTATAGAACATTTTAACCCAATGAGTAAAGTAATGCTTATTTACATACAAAAATTCTTCCCATCCCAAACCTTTAAATTTTGACAAAATGTCTATCCCTTACACCCTAATTCTTCAAAATCCATGGGCCTACCACAAACAACCCTACGCTTGCTTAGATCGAGCTCGAACTTCTTTTGATTTTCTCTTAGAAATTTAAAATTTTCGAAATCAGGCATTTTAGCCTTCTTTTCTTTGTCCTTAGCCCATGATGCGACTTTTTCTTAACATGTTTTTGAACCATTTTGAAAGAAATATGAGAAGAAAGAAGGACGAAAACAAACGAGACAAACAATCCTAAGCAGCGACACCCAATAAACAATATAAAAAACAAGGAAAATACTAAGAACAACAAAATAAAAAAAATGATTTCTCAACTAGATAAGGGAAATTGCAAGGAACTCAACCAAATAGCACTTCTTTGTTGACTTTCACACCCACATTGGTTTGATTGCCTTAGATCTCGAGATTTATAGAAGAAAATCAAGGGATTTAATGATTTCGAGTGAAGATGAAAGGTTTTGGGGGGTTGAATCTCGAAAAAAAAGTAGAAAATAAACCGAAATAGTGAAGTAAACCAATGGTTCAGATTTTATATTGCCGACAATCGGTCGACCAAGGGCCTTGTCGGTCGACTAATTTATTTAAAAATTAGGGCAATCATTTTTTACAAAGAATCGATTGACTGAACTCACTTCAATCGACTGTAAAACCTGTAACTGGTCGACTGATCTTGTAATCGGTCAACTGTTTAGGTTAAATTTTTAGATTTTCTAAAATCATTTCTCATATTTTTTTCAAGTGATCCATCAGAGTGTTATAATTATTTAATTAAGTTAAAAAAATAAAAAATAAAAAATAAAATAAAATAAAAAAATCCTAGAGTACTAATAACACATCTTTTAATTAGTCATATTTGAGTGTGACAGACTCAATTTCTTAACAAAATTAATAAATTTAAATTTCATAGAATTTGGAGTACCTTTGATGTCCTTGGGCTCTTTAGGATTTATCTCATTCAAGCTATTAATAGGTTGATATACAAATTTCTGCTCAGTCTGTATGTGTCCTCCAAATCTTTTATTATTGCCATTTTGATTGACAAATATCACTTGAGACTTCTTATTGTTGTCTTGCTTCGACCTTCATAGATTTCTTCTATTCATCCTTTATGGTCCTATATGATTTGCATGTAACGCCTCAAACATCTCTTTATCATTTGGTATTATACTAAGAGTATCTCCTATAGTTCAATAGACCCCTCATATTACATTTTATTAATAAAATTATTATTGCAATGTAATATTTTCAGTTTTATCATTTTAATTTTTTATTTTTTTTCTTTCTACTATCTATATATTTATTTATTTTTATGTATTTGTTGTTTCAATTATTTCTATTTTTTATGGTGTTTATAGAAAACAAACAAAAAAAAAAAAAATCAAAAGTAAAAGGCAGAGAAAAAAATAAATCCAAATATGGGAATTCAAAAACAAAAAATAAAATAAATAATTAAAATTATAATTTTAAAAACAAGAAATAAAAAATAAACCAAGAACAAAAAAGTATTTTTTCCTTTTTTTTTGTTTTTAATTTGAAGTTTTTATTTTTTGTTTTGTTTCCGGTTTTATTTCGTTTTCTACTTTTAATTTTTTTTTCTACAAATACCATAAAAAATAAAACAAATAAAAAAAAAAAAAAATATTGAACAAAAATTAAAAATTAAAAAGCAAAAGAGAGTAGATTTAAAAAAAAAAAACGAAAATTAATATTATGCAATTTTATCAACAAATAAAATAAATAGTGTTTTAAATATTATTTAAATTATAAAGAAAATCTAATTATAAGACCAAATGACAGAGTGTTTTTTTTTTTTTTTTGTATACCTATGAGCGTCGCCACATCCATATAAGGTGTGAGACTAATCTCGTTCGGAGTGCGTAACTGTCACTCTTAACAAGTATTTTTTCACAGACTTACAAGTAAGTCTTACCACTCAAGCTATGGGTGAATTTGTATAAAAAAAACATATAGATATCTAGAGAGTGTTTTTTAGTTATATAAATTGACAAATGAAGTAACGGGCCTCTACCGAGTATTTTTTTGTTATACAAATTTACCCTCTAAATGCTCTTTCATCTTTTCCTAATAAAATCTGAAATAGTTTGACCAAATGGGCTCTCTTTTCCATAGCCCGTGCTTACATTTTAAGATGTTACTACTTACTAAAACACTTTGAACATCTCAAATTTTGTACTTAAAATTTTAAAATTCGATATATTTTAATTCCACCCTAACCAAAAAGAAATAGGTATATTTGAATATATCTCTATTTTTAAATAAAAAATTATAATGAACCCCAGCCCATATAATTTTTTTAATAAAACTCTATTAGTTAAAAAAATTATAATAAAAACCCATAATATTAAATTGCAATTTCAAAACTACCCTTTGAAAACCAAGGCCAACTCCCATACTCAATTCTCCACTTTTACGCGCTCTCTCTCTACGGGCAACAATATATTAAATGTGGTGGTGAACGAACTACATCCAACGGCTACAGATACCACTATTGCATCACCGTCAACACACCAGATTTCGTCTGTCGCACCACCGTCACCATACCAGATTTCGCACCACCGTCACCATACCAAGATCTACTATCGCCGACCAGATCTGGCTATCGTCGACCCATATCTGGTCGTCTCCGGCTAGGTTTGGCCATTGCCGACTTAGATCTGGGTCGGTGTTGGTCCAAATCTTAAGGAAGCCGAGACCATGAATGTTTTCCACATCATTTCATTATCGGAAGGTTTGACCTACTATTTTTTTTTTTTTTATTTCCAGAAAACCCAATTCAGGATTTTTTTAGTGAATATATTTTGTTGTTGTTTTCTAATTGAGTTTTTTTTAGCCAATATGTTTTCTGTTGTTGGTTGTGATTGTGAATACTTAATTTTTAGATTATATTGTATTTTTTTTATTTTAATTGTATAACTATGATATTTACTGTTGATTTTTTTATTATTCGTTATGTTGATGGTGGCGGCCGTGGTGGTAATGAATATGCCGATGGACTCGAAGTACATGTTGATGGTGGTGGTGATAGTAAATGTTTATTGTGGTGGTGGAGATAGTATTAACAAATATATTTACTGTGGCGGTGATGACAGTAAATATTTATTGTGGTGGTAACAATGGTGATAATGAGTATTTCCTATGGTAATGGCTATGATATAAATATTTGTTGTGATGGTAGTGATGATAGTAAATGTTTATTGTGGTGGTGAAGTAGTATTAGCGAATTTTTATTGTAATGGTGGTGGTAGTTGTGAATATTTACTAGTGATGGTGGTGGAGGGGTGATAATAACGAATATTTACTGTGGTGATGGTGGCGGCGGCGAAGGCGAAAGCGAATGTTTGCTATGATGATGGTGGCGGCGGTGATAACAAATGATTGTTGTGGATGTGGCGGGATAGTGAATATTTTTTGTGGTGGTAGTATTTATTATTAAATAATTAATTAAAGGGTGTTTTGTCATTAAAAAAATATATTTTGAATTGGGGTTTTGATAAATTAAAAAAGAACAACGGATGTAAACATAAAAAATTGTGGGCTTCTGGGGCCCAAACAAAATCACCCGAAGAAATACTAAATAAAACACGCTTTGGGCCCATTTAAAGAAATTGATCAATTTATTCCAGATGGATCGGCCCGGCCCAAACGGCACGCATTCAAAGTTGAAGTTGGGTTTGGCCTCATCAGTTAAACTTTAGCCTAGAGTCGGACGCGCTCTTCTGCCTTCCGGTGTTCACTGCAAAAACGCAGGCGAGGACACAAAAATCCCCGTCGGCGACTGAACCCAATCGGTTCTGATGGATTTTTCCGTTCTCACAGAGGCCATGGCTTCTAAATCCTACGACAAGATCGCTTCTATCTGCGACGAACTCATGCTTCAGGCAACTTTCTCCTCGATATCTTTTCTCTATACGCTACCGCTGAGTGTCTTTCTGTTTGCAAACCCTAATTTAACTCTTCTGTAGGTTGCGGCAGAGGGAGTGGATTTCCGAGATGAATGGCCTTACGCGATACATCTTCTAGGGCACATTTACGTCAATGACATGTAAACTAGTTAGTTCAATCGAGTGTTTGATAGTGGTGAAGGTTTATGGTGCTGATTGTGATGGTGCGTGTATATAATTTTCAGAAATAGTGCTCGATTTCTATGGAAATCGATACCTGAAGCGATCAAGGAGAGCCGGCCGGAGGTGGTGGCGGCGTGGAAAATTGGTCAGAAGCTGTGGACGCGCGACTATGCCGGGGTACACGAGGCGATTCGTGAGTTTAATTGGAGTCCGGAGGCTCATGATCTCGTGGTGTCGTTCTCAGGCAAGTTTATACGCCTGTACCTGCAGACACCGTTTCAAGGATTTTATTTGTTCTCTCTTCGAATTTTTGTTATCTGGTTGAATTTTATTCAATTAGTTTTAATTACATTCTTGAAGCAATTAATGATAGAGATTTTATTTCCTATAAATCTAAATCTATAACACCTTAATCAATATGTCAAATCATCGAGAGTTTTAATGGATACGTAAATTACATACTGTGACAATCGATCAGGAGAAGAACACGGATCGAGTGGTTACGTGGTCTTTCTCAACCAAATCTTTGGAGTTACTCGATGGGATTTGCGATTCTCTTCCAGATGGAGAGAAGAGAGACATAAAGACTATTTGGTATTATTAGGGACCATAACCCTAATATTATGTATTTATATGGTGTGATTAGGATTCCCATAATCCTCTAATCACCTTAACCGTTTCCGGTATCTATTCATTTAACCTATATTATTTTGAGTAGTCTATGTGTTTACCCAAATTAATTAGATCACTTAATTTTTAGCCCATTAAATTTAAATAGCAAATATAATTATATTAATAATATGTTGCCCAAAATTAGATTAGGAAATAAAATTTCCTAACAATCTCTCACTTGGGTTACATATTATCCCTGAAACAATTATATCACAAAATTCTTTGGGCGCGCATCCGTATGCTATTTATCCTTAGATTTCTCCTTAAACAATCTGGTCCATCTCATATACTAGCAATGAAATTATCGCAATTTATATCACAATACATGCGTGATCAAACCACGACGATCACCATATTAATATACTCAATAACATAGATCAAATGTGGATTAGTAGCATGGAGATTACATGCAATGTGATCTTAGACATGCTTGTTTCTAGCTGGTCCAACTTTAGTCTTTAGTGAGATCAATCCAAAGTCCTTAATGCAACGCAAACATTGCAAACAAAAATAAACCATCAACTTTATTTTGCAGAAAACTTAAACAATTCAATGTTCAAATCAAAACATATAGAACAAAAATGACTCTTACTAAACCAAGGTATTATTAGAAATAACACCCATGTGAGCGGTGTGCTCATGATTCCATGAAATATCTTAGGTGACAAACCTTTAGTGAGCGGATCCGCAATCATGGAGTTTGTTCCCATATATTTTATAGACACTATCTTACTTTGAATTCTATCTTTAGCAACTAGAAACTTGATCGGAATCAAAATACCCAATGATTTCTAAATGATCTGTCTTTTGACAAGTGAACATGTAATCTTTGGTTTTCTGTAAATACATTATAACTCGTTTGACTGGTTTCCAACGATTTATTCCAGGGTTACTTAAGTATCTGCCAACATCCCAAATATGAACGCTAAATCCGGATGCGTACATATTTGAGCGTACACAAGACTTCCTTCTGCCGATGCATAAGGAATCTTCTATATCTCTTTCTTTTCCAACTCATTCTTGGGGCATTGAGTGAGACTAAACATGTCTCCTTTAGCGACATGAGTATTTCCTAGTGTACAATATTTTATGCCAAATCTAGCAAGCATCTTATCGATATAACTCTTTTGTGATAACCCAAAGGTACCCCAAGAGCGATCTCGGTGTATCTTTATTTCTAATACAAAAAAGACGTCCCCAAGATAATTCTTAGTTAGAAATCTCTTGGTTTTATGCAATAAGTTATATCGTTGTCAGCTATCAATGTGTCATTGATATATAGCACTGAAAATAAGGAATTTATTTCCACTGAACTTGTGGTATACACAATCATCAATTTTATTTACCTCAAAACCATATAAGAGAATGATTTGATGAAATTTGTGACACCATTTGATGGGAAGCTTATTTGAGACCATAGATGGATTTCTTTAACTTGCAAACCATAGACTTTGGATTGCCTGATACAAAGTTTTCTGACTGCACCGTATATATTGTTTGGTCAATGTCTCCATTGAGAAACGCAGTCTTGTCATCTATCTAATGTAGCTCTAGATCAAAATGAGCCACTAGTGCCATAATAGTTCTAAAAGAGTCTTTTGAAGATACTGAAGAGAAAGTCTCTTTGTAGTCTATGCTTTCCTTTTGAGTAAAGCCTTTGGCGACTAGACGAACTGTATATTTCTCGATGTTACCCTTCGAATCCCTCTTGATTTTAAATATCCATTTACTACTAATGGGCTTTGCACTTTCAGGTAACTCGACGAGATCCCAAACGTCATTATCTTTTATAAACTTCAACTCATCCTTCATGGCATCAATCCATTTTTGAGAGTTAGAACTGTGCATGGCTTGACAGAAGTTGATTTGGTCGTCCTCTGTTAAACTAATGTCATCCTTATTTTCTTGGAGAAAGACGATATATCCATCTAAAATTGCAATTCTCCTCTCCCTAGTGGATCTCCTTAATGACACTTCTTGAGGTTGTTGAGTTTGTTCTATAGGTTGTGTTTGAGGAAGAATCTCATTGTTGTCTTGATTTAGAACAATGTCAGGAATAGGAGCTAGAGCCAAAACATTATTATCTAGAGTCGAAACAGTGTCTTGAACAACGATAGGTATAGAGACCTGATCACCGTCAATAACATGTTCTTCTTCGAAGAAAACTGTGTCTTGAACAACAAGAGATACGGAGACCTTATCACCGTCAATGGTAGATTCTTTTTCAAAGACAACATTCTTTATGTTTCCTTCCCCCTTGAACTCATCACCCTCACGGAGTCTTGCATTTCCCGTTTCAAGGAAAGATCTTGATGTAGGATCGTAAAACTTAAATCTTCTTGATCGTTCAGTGTGCCCAACAAAGCAGTAGCTAGCTATTCTTGAGTCCAGTTTTCATTTATTTGGCCCTCAAGGCCTTGCCTTAGCTGGACAACCCCAAACGTGTAAATTCTTATGCTAAGCTTTATGCCTAACTGCTTTACTTGGTACCCTATTCAAGATATATGCTGCAGTCTTAAGTGATTCTCCCCAGAGTGATTTTGGTAAGGAAGGAATGAATTATCATACTTCTTACCACGTCCTTAAGCATTTTTTTCGCGTCTCAGCAACACAGTTCATGCCAGGTTTGTCTGGAATGGTGTACTGTGACGCGATTCTGTATTTCTCTAGGAATTTAGCAAAGGGCCGTGGACGTAGTTTTCTTGATCCGTCAAATCTCTCGTAGTACTAACCATCACGGTTTGATTTGATAGCCTTGATTTTCTTTCTAAGTTGAAGTTCGACTTCAACTTTGAAAGACTTAAGTACGTACAAGGATTGAGATTTCTTATGAATTAAATATAGGTACCCATAACGAGAGTAGTCATCTATGAATGTGATAAAAAATGCTGTTGTCCATTCCAAGATACCGTAGGGAATGGTCAGCATTATGTATTAGTTCTAAGACACCGGAACTCCTATTGGCACCCAATTTCCTTATGTTTGTCTGTTTCCCCTTTACATATTCAATACAAACTTTGAAATTTGTTAAATTAAGGGGACCAAGAATTCTATCAGAAACAAGCATCTCTATTCTCTGTTTAGAGATATGTTCTAGACGCTTGTGCCAAAGTATGACGAAATTCTCATTAGTTAATTTGCTTTTTGTACCACAATTAGTTGTCTGCAAGGTTTTATTATGTGAAGCAATAGTATTCAACAATTATAGATTATCAATTAAAGAACCAGTTACAATAATATTTGAATCTCGAAAAAAAAGACCGAGGTTATTATTTTCAAATGAACAAGAAAAAACCAAATTTGTCCAAAATAGAAATAGAAACCAAATACCGTCTAAATGACGATATTACTTATGTTTCTTTTAAATCCAAAAAATAACCAGTCTTTAAGGATAATCTAAAAGTCCCTATTGCCTCAATAACAATTGTTTTGTCATTGTCAACATAGATGCATCTTTCAATATCAATTGGCTTTTGGCTCCATAGAAAATCCTGCATAAACACACTTATATGAGTAGTAGCACCATAAACTACCCACCAAGTGTGATTAGGTATAAAAGCAAAATTAATCTTAGAACAAACCAGAGTGAGAAGATTACTCTTCTTTACACGCCATGCGGCGTACTTGGAACACACTATTTTTATATGTCTAGCTTTCTTGCAGAAGAAATAGGTAAAATCCTGATCTTGATTCTTTTGCAATTTGGACTATTTTGTTCTAACTGCAGCTTCCTAACTTTTATCTCTTTGTCGTTTCTTACCCTTAGAGGTAGTGGCTAAGTGACAATTTTATTTCTTTTTTCGCTTAATTCTTTTCTTTTTCTTGCACACAGTCAGATATGAGCTCATTAAGAGTCCATTTATCCTTTCGAGTATTATAACTCACCATAAACTAATTGTATTGTACAGGAAGAAAAATGAGTACTAAATGCACGAGCTAGTCCTTAGACAACTCTAACTTTAGTCCCTTTAGTTCCGAAGCGACATTGCACATTTCGATAATGTACTCTATTACATTCCCTTTTCCTTTTATACTTTATTGAGACAAGATTAGCTAAAAGGGTACTTGTCTCTACCTTTTTGTTTTTTACAAAACGTTTTTTTATTTCCTTAGGAAACGTCTCAGAAGTTACCTCATCGGATATACCATCCCTGAATGTTTTCGGAACGCTGCGTTAGATCATCATAAGATTTATGCGATTAGAACGGTCCCACTTCTCATATTCCTTTTTATCCTCAGGGGAACTTTCTTCAGCGATAGATGGAGATTGTTCTTTCCTTAGCGCAAAGTTAAAATCCACGCAGCTGAGAACAATTGAAATGTTCCCTCTATAATCCTTAAAGTTTGTGCTGTTAAGCACTGTAATGGAATTTATGTTGGCAGTAATAGTAGCAGGAAGTAAATAGAATACAAAATAAACATGCACATGTCATAAAATAATAAAATAAGACATGAATAATTAATCTAATTTTGGGGACCCATCTCAAGATAATTAGCACAACATTAATTTCTAGTTTTTGGACAGAGGAATCAACTGTAATTGGTACTCTTAACGCAGGAATCAAATGTTGATAACAGGTCCTGTCAAACAATAAGCCTTTCTTTAGACCAACTTATTATTCACATGGAAATTTGATAATCATCACACATTTATTCCCGCAGGTATGTTTATTATTTGGCCAAACAATGACCTTCCTTTTGGCCGATTATTGATTGCATAGATAATAATCATACTAATTTCAAATAATGTTTATTATTTAGTTAAACAACAACCTTTCTTTGGGCCTGTTATGATTTTTGCATAAATAACAAACATCAATGTTTATTATTTGGCCAAACAATAGTCTTCTTTTGGGCCGGTTATTGTTTGCATAACTAATAAACATTTATATCTCAATATCTTAAAATAAAATAAACTACACAACAGAGATTACTTTGGTAATATATTGTTTAATTTTAATTTATTTCAAGATATAAGATTATGTTAGTCGACCGTCCTTATGGTCCTTTGATCGAATGCCGTGCAACGAATTAAAGTTTCCGACGTTGGGCATTCAATCGGTCGACTTATCCTTAAAATTGAAATGATCGGATTTGTCCTTAAGCCGTCGGTTAACCGACCATGAAGGATTGGTCGACTGATCAGTCATCCCGAGAAAAAGGTTGGGATCCTGAATTAATCGGTCGACCGACTGAAATTGGGCAACCTTAACATCCTGTATCGATCGGTTGACTGACCATAAAGGGTCGGTCGACCGATCGATTAGAACCCCAAAATCGGCATGCAGAATCAATCGGTCGATCGACCGAGAAGGGTCGGTTGACCAATCAATTCGAAGCTCAAAAACACCCCTTTATTGAATCGGTTGACCGATTCAACCCTAATTTGATTAGATTCGATTTCAATTCCAATTTTGACCATGATTTAATTCTATTTTGGGAAAACTCAAAACATGAAAGTTGTAGATTTCGGAGTTCGTATGAGAAAATTATGGCTAAAATACGAATGTCTGCCAAAACTGTCCGAATCGTCTTTGAATAGATCGGTTGACAGACCTGTCTAGATCTGGTTCGTTTCTACGGCGAAAAGACCCCAAAAAATCCAAAATTTAGGGTTTTTATTTCCTTAGATCCATATATTTATAAAGAAATCATATAAATCATGCAAAACACATAATAAACCTTAATGTTTTCTCCCATTATTTTCACAAGTAAGCCAACTTTAATGGAGAAAATATAAACCCTATAATTCTACAAACTTGAAAATCTCAAGAACCCTAATGATTTAACATGAAGCAGGTTTTGATACTACTTGTTGGGATTTTATTCCCTATAGATTTAAATCTATAATACCTTAATCAATATGTCAAATCACTAAGAGTTCTAATGTACACGTAAATTACGTACCTGAATTCATTAGGATCAATTGACTTCTGATGCAGAATCCTGTGACAATCGATCACGAGAAGAACATGGATTGAGCGGGTACGTGGTTTTCCTCTACCAAATCTCTGGAGTTCTTCGATGGGATTCGTGATTCTCTTTCAGATGGGGAGAAGAGAGCCGTCAAAACGATTTGGTATTATTGGGGACCATAACCCTAGAAGAACACAGATTGAGCGGGTACGTGGTCTTCCTCTACCAAACCTCCGGAGTTCCTCGATGGGATTCGCGATTCTCTTCCAGATGAGGAGAAGAGAGCCGTCAAAACGATTTGATATTATTGGGGACCATTACCCTAATATTATGTATTTATATGGTGTGATTAGGGTTCTCATAATCCCCTAATCACTCTAACAGTTTTCGGTATCTACTCATTTAATCCATATTATTTTGAGTAGTCTATGGGCTTACAAATTAATTAGATCACTCAATGTTTAGCCCATTAAATTTAAATAGCAAATATAGTTGTATTAATAATATGTTGTCCAAAATTAGATTAGGAAATAAAATTTCCTAACAATTAATTCCATTAAAGCAGATGGATATGGAGTTTTTCCCTCTAATTGTTGGTTCGTGAGGCTATGGGAGTGTTTCTAGCTAATTTTAGGAATGAGAACCAGGTTTTGATATTGATGCTTGTTTTGACTTGGAAGGAAGCTGAGGCGATCTTTCCTTGCATTCTAACTCCACTTTTTGAATATGGAAGCTCTTTTTGTTGCTCTTGGTGTATAATGGTGTATTGGGCGGCTAAGTTTTACTAAATCCCTAGTTCAAGATTAAATTTAACTTAGTAATTCTTAGCGAGGAACAATGTATCATGGGTATTTCTGTATTCATGGAAAACAATTTGTCATGAAGTTACTCGATGATGAAAATTCTTTGTGTTGATTTCGTCAACATCATCCTATCACTCACTGTTTTTCTTTCGTATCAGGTTGAGTTCTGGTTATGCTGGAGCAACCTAATCTTATGGTTCCGGTATAAAAAAACCTCTTAATGGTTTTACTTTTACCTTTTATTGTTCTAAACCAGCTGAGACTAGCTTGGTTGGCTAGAGCCGAGAAGTCTAGAGCCAGTGATACTTATTTCGAGGTCAAATGTTTGATTGCCCTCCACATAAATATAGCCCAAAAAACTATTATACTACGAATTCGGTTTTAATCCGAAGCGCATGACTTGTTAGATCAATTGATTGCTTCTCTAATATTCATGTTGACACCAGAGGGTGGTGAGCCTTGTACTTCTTTATTTATTTATTTTTGAATTATGATATATATACCTTATGGTGTTTGTATCTGGTATCTGCAACTTTAGTTATTCAACATCAGAAAATGATCTTCAATAATGCAACCTGCACTTGCAAAAAATACTAGTTAGTTTCGCTATAATCAAACACCCTTAGGAGGCAACAGTCCCCATATTCTTAACTCATGATATAAAGATATATAGTTGGACAGCTTGGACTTCACCTTTCCTGACTGATCTTTGATGGAAATTATGTTGGGAGTTATAACTGAACCATTTAGGAAATTCCAAGATACAGTAAAATGGGCAGGAAATCTTCCTTTGCCTTTTCCTTTGTTTTTCCTTTTCATCGGGTTGGATGTTTTGGAGCAGGCTGATTATGGGAAACCCTGTTTGACTTCTTCCTGTTTGAGTTCTTCCTTATTGCAGATCAATGCCTCTTCTAGTGATTAGTAGTTTTCTTTTGAATAATTTTGCAGAACTTTATAGGAAAAGGATGTATGAGCTACTGCTTTCTGCTTATTCAACAATAAGCATACAAGATACAGCTCTCTTCCTCGGAATGAGCCAAGATGACACTATAAACTGTAAGCCTTCCTTTGCTTCCTTTAAACTTGTTTAGGTAATGGTCCCTCATTCTCTGGTTGCATATAATGTCACAACTCACATATATCTAAGAAAGGTTGTGTTTGGTTTATCCCACATCAAAGATGTAGAAGGAGTTGATGGTAAGATTTTAAGTGCAGGGAAAGTCTCTCCTCATGAGTTAGCTTTCGAGGTTAAGAGAGATTCAAGACCACCTTATACATGTATCAGAGCCCAAGTTACAAAAATTCTAGCACAATAGTCACAAAGGGAGAGACTGGTCGAGAGCTAGTCAACCAAAGGCCTGATGTGTGAGGGGAAGATTATTGGGTTTGACCCACATTCGATGTGAAAGGGGCTAATGGTCAGGTTATAAGTGTAAGAGAAAATCTCACCCCATGAGCTAGTTTTTAGGATTGACAGAGACCCAAGACCACCCTACAGAATTTATGGTGTAACATTCGATTGCCAATTTTCCGTTCTTATCTTGGATTTTTGGTTCTATTTTTTTTTCTTCTTAACTAATGGCAACTTTTTGTCCTGCATTTATTTATTTTTGTCTCAATTTAGTTGCCAAAAGTGTTTCGTTCAAAAGCAAATTGAATGGTCTGATAAAAATTGGTTCAATTTTCTTGTCTTTGTAACTATGGTTAACTTCACTAGTCTCTAAGGCCCCGTTTGGTAACCCATCCCATCCCAGAAATTCTCATTCTATTTCTAGATTTTTAGGAATTCTGTTTCGGAATAGCGTTTGGTAATTTTTGTTTCCGTTTCTATTTCATTCCCATTTGAGAATTGTGCCAACTTTTTTTTTAAGAAATGAGAAACAAAAAAAAGTTGTTTCTCATTATTCCCATTCTATTCCCAAAACACATGGTTACTATTCACTTATCGGCCGACCGCCGCTGCCGCCGGAAATTTCCCGGCCACTCCGGCTGTTGCCGGCGACGGCGCCACTGTCGTCCGGTCATCGCCGGCGGGGGGCCACCGCCGTCTCCGACGCCGGAGCACCGCCGGCGGCCGTTGCCCGGAGCACTGCCGTCGCCGGAGAACCGCCGGCGACGGCGCCACCGCCGTCAGACCAAAACAGGAAAAAAATAAAAAATAAAAAATTAGGATAAAATGGTTACCAAACACAATTCCCTTCCCAAAACAAAAAAAAAATTATCGTTGCCAAACGCAATTCTACTCCCAAAAAGAAAACAAAATTCCTATCCCATTCCATCCCATTCCCATCCCACTGCTGGAATGGAAACAGAAACGGTTACCAAACGCCACCTAAACTTTCTCCCGACTCTCAATTATGGCCTTCATTTATTATTTTCTCTCAATTTAGTCCATATTATTCCATTCAAGGATAAATTGAATGGGTTATTAAATTTTGGATGGAAATCGACACATGACCTTTCTTATATATTTTGTAAAGAACTAAGTGAAATATTTGAACATGATATTTTTTTTTAAGTAATTGTGGTGGTTTGGTGATTTACAGATGCATTGCAGCAAGGGTGGAGTGTAGACCGGGGTTCTGGAATGCTAACTGTGAAGAAACAGGCAATTGTGAAAGAGCAGAAAATCGATCAGAGCAAATTGCAGCGCCTCACAGAATATGTTTTCCACCTTGAGCACTAGTTTGTGTGTGTATTGCTACTCGTTCTGCTTTGGATCAAAAGATGATAGTGTAAACTCCATTTTTAAATTCCCGGATTTGGTAAAGTTCATTTTCATCTCGAGCATTAAGTAATGTGGCTTGCGGTTTGGGATTAGGTGGTCTCCATCGGTGGCGTATTCAGAATTTTTGTTACTACTTTAATCCAAGTTTATGTAAATTATGGAGTTTTCTATGAAGGCTTTAGTAGGGTTCACCTCGTGTTACGTGTTATCATATGACAACACGAAATTATAATACGATATTGTTTCAAAATAAAGATCAGTGTGGGTCATTACATTAAATTAAACATGTTGAAACATTATAAACAGTAAAATATCACATTTAAGAACAATAAATCAAAAATAAAAGAGTTTAATTTTGCAAAAAATTTAAGATGGTGCGATGGAATGAAATAGAATGATAATAGAATTGGAATTATTATGGTATTAGAATTAAAAGGAATTATTATGGTATTAGAATTAAATGGATTATTATTCCTATGTTTGATGACAAAAATAATTAGATGTGTCATCATTTCTATTCCAATATTTGGTTAATGTTGTGAATAAATGAAAAATAGAATGCATGTATGCAATTAAGTCTCCACTTAAAAATCATATATTTTTTTAAAGGAGAATATTCGAACATAAACCAAATTACGTTTTGGATAATATATATATATATATATATATATATATAGAGAGAGAGAGAGAGAGAGAGAGAGAGAGAATTTATATCACTTATCTGAGAATTTATATCACTTATCTCCTCACTCTCTTATTATTTTTTGCCCAAAACTACAAACCTTCTATGTTATTTGAAAAATACCGGTTACTCCTTTTAACCATTTTTTTCTTGTAAGAAGACATCAATGCACCTAAAAAATATATTTTTTTATTCTTTTATTTTTTAAAAAATTGATTGACGTCCATATTTCTAAAATATATATATTTTATCCCTAATTTTTTTTAAACAATTGCATTTATCCCTCACCCGACCGCACTCTCACACCGCCACTGCCCCTTACCTCCATCCACCACCGCCGTCCCCACCGGAAGCCTCTTTTCCTTCTTCTTCCTCCCCCTTCTTCAAACCTTATTTAAGAGTTCTATAGCAAAATAATCAATCTAACAGTTATGTTAGCAGAAAGACTGTCCATACAAAGCGTTGAGAAAATAGTCCTCAACTGTTGCATAAATGATTGGAATGGACATCGTTACCGGTTGAGTGATTCTTGGTTGTCCAAAATGGAAACGGTGGCTAAGTAAGTTATAATTCAGTAAACTTTGAGTAGTTTCCATTCACGCACGCATTATTTTTGGTACGACAATTCATTATTATTTTTTTTTGTGTGTTTTTGAATTTGAGATGACTGAGAAAGAGCTACTGGGTTTGAAATGTTTTCGACTAAGAAGAAACAATATGTTAGTTCAGATGAATAAATCATTTTATTTTTTATAGAAGTTTGTTCGACTTCAACTTTTGTTGTCTAAAACTGTAAGTGTTTGAGGTATGTGATGCTTGATAATTGTTTTGTTTATTTTTTTGTTGAATGTTTATGAATTCAACAAATGACGTTTATTTGTCGTTTAGTCAAGCAATTTTATTGGGTTTGAACATCCATATAAATCATTGAAAAATGTTGCAGAAATAAACACAAAAAATGAATACGTAAATGTTTGCAATTCGAGTAACGGAGAGGATAAGAACATTAACAGAGGATGATACTAGAGCTCATATCATCATTTACATGAATATCCACGATTGTGCAAGTGTTCGATTTTGCGATGTTGTTAGTACAACTTTTTTTATTAATGAATATTTAGGCTAACACTCATTTTTATCAAACATATCAATATGGGCCCCCCGATGGACAAAGCCCATACCACCAAAAAAGCCCATTTATTTATTTATTATTTGAGAAAGCACCATTTTTAGCCAAAAAAAACAAAGAAAAAACATGAGCGGATATCTTGAGAGAAGTTATATAGTATATTTAGAAACAATAAATAAGTCAAAAAAAAGAAATTTTCCACCAAAATCCCTTGATTAAAGCTCCAAAAATGGAAGATTTATTTTTGGGTGAACCATCTTTCCATTTTCAATTCTCATTGTCATAAGTTGCAAAACAATAAAGTAGGTAACCCTAGGTTGCTAAAATCGGGTGAACACATATACTACGATAGTGATCAGCGGCTGTGACAGTGACTTGACAGGAAATAGTA
This sequence comes from Eucommia ulmoides, assembly GCA_016647705.1. NCBI lineage: Eukaryota > Viridiplantae > Streptophyta > Magnoliopsida > Garryales > Eucommiaceae > Eucommia > Eucommia ulmoides. The sequence continues at coordinate 11,747,775 of CM028331.1, forward strand.
TGACGACGAATCACTGCGGCGGCGAGAGGCACGATTCCATCGTATTTCACAAAATTGTACTATACAATAATATTTTTACAAAATATTAATGTACAATAACTTTTCACAAAAATTACAGTGTAGCAAAATTCCAAAGAACGAGTAACCCTAGTAAAATATGAATGTACAGTAATTTCTCACAAAAATTACAGTGCAGCAAAATTTCAAAACACGAGTAAACCCTAACAATGCATTTAGAACCCTAAAATTATTTTCAACAATCCAAAAAATTGACTTAAATTGGCAATACCAAATAAAAAAATGACAAATTTGACAAACAAAAACCAAGAACAAAATCGATTAACGCTAAACTAACCGTTGCAACGTTGTTGTTGTTTCCACCACGATTATGCATAGTACATGCCGTCACCCGTAATCACCATAAGAGTGTCGTTATTGCCGCGATTCTGCAGAACCCACTCCAGTTGTCGTCACAAGTAACCCTAGAATCAATGCCAACTTACCGTCATCGCGTCCCTCTCAATTCTGCACAATAATATTCTAGGGGTTCAAGCTTAAAGTAAATCTATAAGGAAATTATGGAAGATTCCCCACCTAAATCGTCTCTTAACTTTTGATGGCACACGCGCTGTGTTTTCTGTTGGGAGCTCACATATGCCTATTGGAGTTTTCTCTAAATTTAAATGGCTACTTGGGTATAGAGATGAATTATTAATAGGTCTTACCCTTTTATCAATCATTAAGTGCTCCAATTTGGAAAGTCACATTGTTTTTCGAGTGTTCTAATTTCTTTGGACATTGAAATATGATGTGTTAGTTAAATTCAAGTAAAAAATAGTGTCAATGTTATCACAGTTTGTTTTAACATGGTAGCTGTAGTGCGCAAACATTCACATTAAATAACAGTGTTGTGAATGTTCACACCGATAATGTATTTAAGTGTGAATGTTTAAGTATGAGATGCCTTGTTAAAGTTGTTTTGAACATTCATAATGTGTAAGATTTATTGTGAACATTCACAGTTGCATTATCATTATAATGTGTACTTCCTATTTTCACATTTCTCATACAGGAGGAACTGTTAGAAAAATGACAACTCGTCTAGTATTGATATGCAAGTTCGATGAATCCTTGATTTAGAAGTTAATAAAGAGGTGGGAGGTGTTGGTCGTTGAATCATTTGAGTTGTATTACTTTCTCCCAGGTCATGATATGTGTTTAATATCATGTTAAAGTGACATGAAAGCGATTATCAACCTCTATTGTGCATTGAAGCTTGAATATGTGGGAGTTGATATCAAGATATGTGGTAGAGTCGAGTGGTAGTGGTAATAATATGCTAATTGAAAAAAGGGGTAGACGTGGCCCCAGGGGGGGTGGGGGGTGGGGGTGCAGGAGTGACACCAATAGGGATGATGATTTGTTGCTAGTTTTTTGTTCATTACCCCCAAAAGCGTCATTATCATATCACTGGGTTGAAGGTATCAAAGAAGTTGGACAGATTTTAAGGGTAGAATATCAGAGTTTAGAGAAACATTGAAGAAATATGATATTCAAATAGGATTCAGTTTAAAATAAAAGAAAAATGACAAAAAGATTGTTACTGTTGAATATTCATTGAAGGAAGAAAGAGATTGTAAGGTGGAGGGTTCATGGCAAACTAGATGAAAGGAATGGATTTTTTTTTTTTTTTTTTAATTTTTTTTTTTTAAACTTAACATATGGGAGTTGGAACAAAATCACTCTTGTGGGGCAGCCATTAGGACGAACAAGAACCAAAAGATGAATTCGGGTGTGGTGAAGTCTTGTTTGATTAATTTAGTATGAAACACACCAACTACTCGACTAATTAATATTGTTCACACGTTTAAGAATGATTACGGTATTGACATTCCATACCACATTGCTTGGAATGGGGTAGAGAAGGCTCGAAATGATTTGTATGGTGACGATAAGTTGTCATATGATCAATTGCAACGGTATATGGATGCTTGTGTGTGTACAAATTCGGGGAGCCACTTGGTTCTTGATTATGACAAAGAAACAGGGCATTTTAAAAGGTTATTTCTTGATTTTATTCCTACCATGCACGGTTCCAAGTACTGTCGACCGATGTTATTTTTGGACAGTACATTTTTTGGGGGATCGATACAAGGGATGTTTGTTGGGGACAAGTGCGAAGGGTGGTTCAAATGGTAAGATATTGTGGGTAATTCACACTAGGTTCACATGTAAAGATATAATCTGATAGGTATTATTTGGTTTGAGTGCAGGTTTCCAGTTGCGTTTCCGATGGTAGATGCGGAGAATGACGACAATTGGTATTGGTTCATGTATATCCTGTTGAAAACTATATCACGTGAATGTGTGTTAACCTTCATATCAAACTGACACAGCGGGATACTTGAAGGCGTATGACTCATGTTCCCGAACTCTTTCCACTCCTATTGTTTAAACCATTTGAAGAATAATTTGATGAATAAATTAGTTGAAATGAAACAAAGATTCAAAGAGAGGTTGGTGCATAAAAATTCTACGATGGCATACGCCAAACGGATTTTGCAACATGTGCTTTTGAGGAAAAAGGTACAGTGATATGTCTTCTAATCTTGCAGAGTCTTTAACACTTGGATTCATGAGTATCGTTTTTTTCCCATCGTTTTAAGATGAGGGAATTCCCTATTGATGACAGGTGTCATATGTCCATGTTGTGATTATGAAGATAAGTACGGATAGACAAATGTGGACGGTTGTTAAGTGTGGGAGAAATGCGTGTGAAGTGCATTCACATCCTTTTGTCTTCGTTGATATAGACAATAGAACGTGCACATGTTTTAACTAGCAAAGAAATGGGTTACCATGTGTGCTTGCTTGTGCTGCTTACACAGAAGAGTGATTAAAATATATATATTCATTTATAGAGGTGTATTTCTCGGTGAACTACTACATGAGATGCTATTATGAAGGTATATACAGTGTTCCAACGCTTGAGAAGCCGGAATAGAATAAATCGAAAGCTATGATTATTCCACCGATTACTAAAAAACAATCTGGTCATCCAAGGAAGAAGCGTATCCCTTCAAAAGGTGAAGTTGTTGAGATTCGATATGGAAGATGCAAAAAATATGGGCAACGCAACAGGAAATCCTGCACTGGCACAATTTGATTGTCAAAAGCATATCATTAATTTAGTTGCAAAGCGATGCATTGTTTTTATAGAACCACATTTTTTTTGTTTTATTTTTATTAATAAATTAAAAGGTGTTGAAACACATTTTTGTAGTGGATTTTTACTGGCTAAGTTATGAATTCTTATTATATTATATTTTTTTTGTGAACATTCATATTACATTTGAATAAATGATATAATCATATACGTAGTGTGTGCTTATTTAGGATTTGTTTAAACAAATGTTACTTCCCAAATATGTAATTAGTGGGTAATCGGTAAGAAAAACAAACTACTCATGTTTTGTGTGGCTAGTTGATGGTTCAATTTTTGTTGTATTTGATTTGAGTATTCATAGTTCACTTAGTGAATGTGAAAGTATGAATGTTCGCTTTAGTATTTTGAGGATGAATGTTCAAATAGGTAACAAAATTACATATTTTCGTTGAATGTGACACATTTGACATGTTACTTGTTTTTTTTATTTATTTTTATTTTTTATTCAACACCAGTGATACACTGCATCCTAGACTGCAAACAAATATATAAATACAATGTGAACATTTGCATTAATTTTTGTTTTGGTATCAACAAAACGTGAACATTCACAGACAATTGCATATGCAGGCAGACATTACTTGTTCAATATTTGACTGAAGATAATTTAATGGGACTTCACATACTTGACATGATTAAAGGGGTGGTTGTATAATTAGTGTGAAGAAGATAATTTTTTGTGGAATTAAGAGGGAGCATTTATGATTAGGTGAAGTTTTTCTTGGAATGGGAAGAGCTATTGTGATTGTTCATATTTTACCAACAAATGATTAACCGGGAACGAAGGTTTTGTTTGTTAAAAGAAGATCTAAAATAAAGTTAGTTTGTAGGTGGGTAGGTTCAAAATGTGGTTGTGGTATTAACTGCATTAAAATATTTATTATTAATTTTAAGTATTAAGACTATTCATTTCATTTTCTCAATGTCAATAAAATAGATCCAATGCTCACTGAATAAACCACTTCGAGCATTTGTGTATGTTTGTGTTAAAATATGAAAAATAATGGGACCAATAGGTTTGATGAGTCTGTGCTAAAATGGGACAATGATGCAATAAAATTTGCCAACATTGTTACGAGTATGCGTTGGTGTATAGGGATGTCTAGGTGAACATACTTCTATATGTGGAGGAGAATAGAGATTTGAAAGAATAAATTGGGCACTTGCATGCTTAAATAGTGGCATTGGAAGCGGAGGTGGAGATGTTGTAGGGTATCATTGGCCCTGGATATTTTGCAATCGTCAGTTGATATAAGCATTTTTTTTTGGGGGGGGGGGGGGGGGGGGTTTATGAATGTGTGGATGTAATACATGTTTAATTAATGATAAAAATGTGTTGGTTAATTGTTCATTTTCTATATTTTCTTGAGTTTCATCCAATAGAACGTAATTGTGAATTTTATATTTTTTCACAATCGAATAGGGGAAGTGAACATTCACATCCAAGCAATGTGAATGTTCACTTTATTCTTTAAATCTTATTTAAGAGATTCGACATTTAAGATGCAAAAACAATAGAAAGTCATGCATTGTTGCAATTTGATCATCAATAGCATATCTTTACTTTTTAGTTTTAAATTGTTGTGTTATTTGGTAGAACCTCATTTTTTTTCCTTGTTTCATATTATCATTGAATTGAAAGGATTAAAACACAATAAGTTATTCAACAACATCTTGTTTTAATTATTTTCTCTTATTTTTACACAATTTTAATTCTAACTCAATTTTTAGGTAGTTTTTAGAAGATTCATCTACAAATTGACTAGAGGAAGATTGAATTGAGGAAAAAAAGAATAGACTAAGAAGTTATTTGGTTGAGAAAATTACTCATTTTCATTGTATTTTTTGGTATATTTAGTATTCTATTAGCGGATTTTTTTTATGTAAATTTATTTTAGTGATTCAATATTATTTTTAATTGGGTTTTATTGTATTGGTATGTTTTGATTTTTTCCGGATGGTTTTTATATGGTGAATGTTTGTTGAAAAATGAATTAAAAGGTATTTTTTCTCTTTCCTTTACATAATTTAAATTTAGGGGAAAAAATGCTGTACTTAGCTCTGAACCGGACCCGAATATCCGATCTGAGTCCACATAAATTGAACCAGATCGGATTGACTAAATCTGAACAAACCTGAAACTGGAGGTTTTTTTTAAGTTTAAACGGTTGGAAACGTGTCTTAGTTTTTTGACTTGAATGTTCTCGGGTTGGATCTCGGGTTTGGCCCAAATAAGGTAACCTAAACTGTTGTACATCTCTAATGGTCAAAATGAAAAGTTTTTGGAGTTAATTGAAATTTTTGACAATTTTGATTGACCGTGAAAAAGGACAATTGGGATTTAATTTTTTAAATAATGTACTCAAGGATGAATTTAGCTTTAAAAAATCATAATCAAATCTCTAATTGAGGTTTGGAATGTGAATGAAAATTTTAGGGTCAAGATCATAATTTTACAAAAAAAATATTTTGGGTTCAATTGACCCATTTGGAAGAACTTTTCAAACAAAGGACCATTTTTAGCGGACAATTGTATTTTTAAAAAATCAATTTCGAGAAAATCAATTGATATTAAAAAAATTTAAAAATTAATTGTCACCCCAAGGTTTGGTCATTTTCAAAATTTGTGAAATCGACAAACAAATTGCAATTCATTTATCACTTTTGATGAATCCATCAATCGTTGGATGACATAATTTCATTTTGTTGTCATCAATTTAAAGAAAAGTGAAAAAAAAATAGAACTCAATTGAAACTTAAAGAAATATTGTTAGTAACTAATTTGACATCTCAATTGTGAAACAAGACAAGACTAGATCCCACTTCGAAGTGGATGAGAGATGTTTGAGAATATTTTTTTTTTACACCATTTCCCCCTTCGTGTTTTGGGGCTTTTCTCTCCACCATCGCACTCTTTTTTTGAAAGGGGATACTTGCATGGTATAATACGGAATAGTAGAAATAACTGTTTTAATGTCCATCGCACTCTAATGTCCCTTTTTATTTTCTAGACCATATATATATATATATAAATTTCTTTGATAATAAAAATAATAATAAAAAAAGGGGGTTCATTCCATTCTTTGCATACTGCTTCTATCATTCCTTTCATAATTTCTAGACCACATATTCAGAGAAAAAAAAAAAAAAGAGTCAAGAACAAGATTAAGAAAAACCAACCGCCGCACCTCAAAGGAAAAAGGTAAGTGTTTTTAAGAGTTTTTTCTTTTTTACGTTTATTTCTCCAATGAAATAAAATTAAAAATATAATCTCCCTTCCATATATCCGGTGTTTATTTTTAGAGTTTTTTAATATGAGCCTCAAAGTCCACTTAGATATTAGTGTTATCCCTAATTAACAATACACATTAAACAGAAACCCCAATAGCAGCCGTGAGTTTCACTTTGGGAGCATAGGCGAGTGAAGATAGCTTTATTTGGAAGGTAATTTTCGCGAAGAAGCTTCATTCAAACTTTAGAAACTACCATTTGAACACGCCATATTAACAATCCCACAACAATAATCCCTTTCACATTGTTCTTCTCGTACCCAAAATTGTTGCGGTCTAGTGTTGGTGCAAGAATCGCCGCTGTAGTCGTTGATTCCAGGAGCCATCGCCGTCACAATCGCCGTCGTTGACGTGGCCATCACCTTAGATTCTAATCGTCATTGCCATTCAGACCCAACCACTGTCGCTGTCCATTCCAAGCTGCCGGTGTCATTATCTGGTAAGTTTCATCTCACCCCATTTGCTTGCCGTTTAGGGTTTTACGGATTCGCATCCACTGTGTAACACAAATCGTCGATTGAGTTGTGCACATATTTATTGATGTGATGAAATCGAACATTGATATGGGTTTGTGCATTCTCCAAATTTAATTTGGTCGTTTCCGAAAAATATACAAATGTACAATGAATCTTAGGCAAATTTTAACGGTACAGTAATATTCACCTTTCCGTGTTGATTTTCAAGCGTCTTCATCTTTTATTGTTGATGTTTGATTGGTTGAGATTTTTACTGTGTAGCAAAAATTAACATTTGATGTCTTGTTTTGTACAATATCTTGTTACTTTTCATTATTGATGTGGGATTGTTGATCAAAATCGTTAATGTGATGCAAAAATCAATGTTTAGTTAAACGTCGATTGGGTTGTTAGGACTGTTAATGCATAGCAAGAATCACATATTGGATTTGTATTCTTCCATCTCGTTTGGTGATATTTGGATTGTTAAAGATATTTAACTTGCAATAAAAATCACTAATTGGCGTCTTAGATATTTAAATTTCCTTCTCCCTCTTTTCATCGTTGACATTTAGGTTATTATTGTTAATGCATAGCAAAAATCACATATTGGGTTCGTGCTCTTATATTTCACTTTGGTTCCATCTCGTTGGTAATGTTTGAGTTGTTAAAGATATTTAATGTGCAGTAAATATTACAATTCTTGAGATTAATGATGCAAGATCTGATATATCTATATTATTTTGTGTATTTCTTGTTAATGTGCAACAATAATTATACTGTGTAGCAAAAATTGAGTATTGAAGTCTTGTTTTTAATTTTCCTTTTTTTCCCTTGCATTGTTATTGTTTGAGTTGTTGAAATTTTCTATTGAACCGTTATTGGTTCTCAAGTAATGGCGGGTGCATCTACTGAACTGCATGAGCGATGTACGAAATACGACAATAATACAGTATCACATAAGCAAGCAAGGGGTAAACAGTATGGATGAACTAAGTGGAGATCAGATTAGTGCTTATTGGTATCTTTGTAATATTGTTTGCTTGTCGCCGAAGGGTTTGTTGCACAATTTTCATGAATATTACTGTGCATTAACATTTGCCTCGTAATGTTGAAATGCATTTTCTAATAGCAAATGTTACTGCACAATAATATTGAGTGCAACAATTTAATATTCAAATACATTTTTTTTATAGCAATTTTACTGTGCAGTCATATTTGTGTGCAACAATTTAATATTCAAATGCATTTTTCAATAGCAATTTTACTGTGCAGTAACATTTTTACTGTGTAGTAAAATTTATCTTGTGATATTCAAAAGAATTTTTCAAATAGCAAATTTACTGCACAGTAATATTATTGTTGTGGTACAATACCATTTGCCTCGTGTTGTGTGATTGTACACTGTACATTTAAATTGCTTTCAACGATTTAGTGAAAAGCCCATTTATCCTTTAGCGTTGCTTGATTGTTCCTATGCATTATGTTTGTGTGTTCTAATGTTGCCAGATAATCTCCGACGAGCTGGTATCATAAGCTATGGAAGAAATCTATGTATTTGGGGCCCAACCAACAGTGGCAGATGACCTACCTCCACTCGGTCAACACTCCCTCGACGAGATTAGTGAAATAAAAAACCAATTGGATGATGCGTTAAGTCATAATAGTGTTGGTTGCGGAAAATATACATCTCCGATCTGAGTTGAAGACTCGAGATGAGTTGATTTCATTGTTGACCAAACAATTTGGATGAATACACTCAAGACATCAAAAACCTATGGTCAGTGATCAGCGTGTAAGGGCCCGCCAATGCTAGGATAATTTTAAGTACTCATATTTTCGCTTTGTTAATGTGCAACAATAAATATTGTCATCCCCATCTCCACACGGTCTTTGGAGGTGAACTTGGGTGATACATAAATATTGCTGCACAATAATATTTTAGGGGATACATGAATATTGTTTTACAACAAAATTTTTGGGGATATTTGAATATTGTGGGGGATACATGAAACTATACAGCTTGTCGAGTTTGGGAGATACATGAATATTGTTGTACGGCAATATTTTCTGTACAAAATTTCCGGGGGAGGGGTTGACTATTACTGTACAATTACAAGTTTGAATATTGCTGCATAGCAATATTTTGGGGGATACATGAATGTTGTGGGGCATACATGAATACTGTACAACTTGCCGAGTTTGAGGGATACATGAATATTGCTATACAACAATTTTGAACATTGCTACACAATAATATAATAGGGGATGCATGAATATTGTTGTACAATAATATTTTCTGCGGAGTTTGGTGGATACATGAATATTGTTGTACAATATTGGAGATGGGGATGACAATAATTATTGTTGCACATTAACCCAATCAGAAATGTACTTGGAGCCCTCAGTTTTTAATCCTGCTAAGTGTGTGTACAAGTCGAACTCTGTTTTAGCTTTATAACATTCATGTAACAGCCATACCAATTGCTGTTTTACCACCGATGCGCGAGCTCTGATTTTTTCCTTCAAATTCATTGTTAGGTGATCCAAACAAAATGAATGCAATGCATCTGGAAATACCTTCATGAAAGTCCAGGGAATGATGTCATGAAAGTCCAGGGAATGACGTCAATTTTGGGGAAAAAAATAATCAAATAATCCACAAAACAAAGAATCCACAAAAACAAAAACAATAGTGTCTAATTGTGTGAACCAAACCCCATCTTCCTCATTTGAGAAAAGAGACCCAAAGAATCCACAAAACAATCAGTTTCAGCGTAGCAAAGCTACCATTCTTGTCCAAGTAACCATGTCCTTGTATATAATGCCATCAAACACTTCCCTAGCACATCTACAACCCCACAAACCGAATATACATCAATAAAGGCAGTGTCATTCCATACTCATAAGCAACTTCAGCAATGTGGTGAAAAACAAATGGATTAAGTTCGTGGCCTTCTCTATATAATCTAACAAACAGTTTAATGTATTCGATGTATTGGAGGGTTTGTGAGAAACCCAGAATCAATGTAACAAACGAGACCATATTTCTTTCGGGCATTTCATCGAACAAATTGCAAGTATCAACTAATTGTTCGGATTTTAATGTACAACAATTTTCTTACCTTTAAAAATAGTTAATGTACAACAATATTACAAAATAGTTAATGCACAGTAATATTACAAATAGTTAATGTACAACAATATTCAACAAAAAATAACTGTATATCACATATTCAACCATTATCAATACTTGAAAGGAAGAAATGTAGCAAGCTTACAAAATAGTTAATGTCTATCAATATTTCATGCCCCTTTTTTTAGCAAAAAATCAAACGCAGTAAAAATTAAAGAATTTTTTAATCACCGATCCATTAGAAAAACAAAAAATAGAAAATTGTGTGGAATTAATAGGATTTTTTAACAGGGGAAAATGTGAAATTAAAATGCAATTACACAATCAGATTACAACTCTTGTAGTATGGAAAACAGAGGATTGTGTGGAATTAATAGGATTGTTGAAATTACTATCCTGCAAATTACTCTTACTGTAGCTTCAACTTCAACAAAGTAGACGAACCATTTAGCTCCGAACAGAGTAGAAAAAACCGCCGAAACGGTAACTCACGTCCACAATGGTCATATCTGTGCAGTGTCGTTGTCTACCTTGTTGTACCTTTGTAGCGCCGTCGTCTACCTTGTTGCCATTGCCGCTGATCGTCGCCGTCGTTATTTTCTGCCGGCGCAATGGTCAAACCAGATGGGATTCGCCGCAAATCTGTTACTCTTGAATTGCTACTCAATCTCGCTGCTGATCTGCTGTCGTCGCCCGTCGATGTTGCTGTCGTCACCGCCAATTCGTCGTCGTCTTTACGTTCCGCCGGGGTGGAGATGGGATTCGCAATTTAGGGTTTTCGCTGTTGATTCTTTGCAATTTATGGTATGAGAGATGGGAATAGATCGTTTGATCTCTTCTATTTTCAGATTTTCAATGATTTAATGCTTGGGGTTTTTACCTTGTTTAGCATTGATGGTGTTTTCCAAAAATAACTCCAAGCAAAAGCTCTCCAAGTCGCGCGTGTTCTTGAGACATAAAAGATGGAATTTTCTCAAAATGAAAATAATTACTTGGATTTTAAATTGATTGGACTTGTTTATTTGAGGCCCATACAAATATTAAGTGTAAAAATGGATGTCTAATTAAAAAATCCTTATTTTTATTCTTTCAAGAGTTTCAAAAGTTTTTCATTTTTATAGTTGTTGTGTAGTTGTTTTTCTACCCATTTGATTGGGAATGGACAAATGGATATAATGAGTTACCGTTAAAATAATAATAAAAAAATAAACTCTTAAAATTGATGAGAAACCTTCATTTCTTTTGTAATTTTACATGGGGAGTGTGTAGTTATTTTTTTCCTAGTATTCGACTGGGAATAGGCAAATAGATACGATGAAAAATCAATTTATTCTACATAATCATGCTCAATTTTTGTTAAGAGTAATAACCAAGTTTCTTTTTTTTCTTTTTTTTTTTTCCAATTTTATTTAGCCCTACACGCTGAAGATTCATTGCTGCCCAAGGATTGGAAAAAGTTGAATCATCTTCCATGATGGGGCCATCGGGCGTAAGCATATTCGGCCGCCACAGGACCCAAACTGTCATCCCAAGGTGGGCACCCACAGGATCCTTCACGGTGAGAAGGGGAATGGACCTAAGAAAGACCTTCCTTGTAGATCCGACGACGTTTCTCTTGATATTGAGCAGAAGGTTGATCATCAGACCGAACCACATCCAGATTATCAGGAACTGGAGCTGTGGTAGATGGAACAGTAGAGCCCGAAGCCTTTTCATGAGGTTACGGAGCTCATTTAGAAGCAGGAGGTGCCACCTTGGGCACAACCTCTTTCATGGCCGACAAATCTGTAAGATCAGGTAGGTGTCTCTTTCCTACAGGGCTAATTCGATTTAGCGTCAAACTCCTCGGCTGGAAATAAATCAAGAAGAAGTCAGTAGTCATAGCTCTCCCCACTCAAACCCCCCAAAAATGACCTTCCTCCCCGAGCAACACTGCAGAATCAGGCAATGGAACTTCATACTTTCCTTTTGCAAGAAATAGGAAAAAATAATGACAAGACGGAGAAAATAGAAACACGAGTACTAAAGCGAAGGGAAGAACACCTGGGCAGCCGAACTGCCTAGCAATTCAGACAAGACTAGTACCTCTGCAACCTCCAAGTCCCAACTATCCTTCCCAATTATCCTTCAGAACAAAGGCTTCTTTATCCCAACCCTCATCAGATTTAGTAAGGCCACCAATTAACTCACGACAAGAGCATGAGGTCAAATACCAAGAACCTTTGGCCTTTTGCTTTAAAGAATAATAAGAACGGACTTTGTTCAGCCCTAATCCGAAATGTCCATCAAAATCCTAAATACACTTGGGGTACACTGGCAAGGCCACAACTTAAAGAATGTAGAGGAGGCAGGGAAGGGAATTTTGAGGCAGGCATTCAGAAAATATAAGAACATAAACATACAAATGAAAAAAATGGGAACACTAACAAAGGCCAAGTTTCCGATAAGATCATGTACCAGTCATGGATTTAAACCACAATCTGTTGACATAATGGGAAGGAGGTTCCACCAGTTCTGCATCAAGATCGCGATCGCCCGAAGGATCTGCACATTGGAAAGGTCTACAAGCATGAAGGAGAAAGCATGGAGAAGAAAAGGCGCATACAACAAAAACGAGCATTTAAGGTTTTGAAACTCAACATCTAAAAAATTGTATAAAAAGAAATAAAACCGTTGTAATAGATAAGTGAAACTATTGCTTACAAACACCCCCCCCCCCCCCCCCCCCCCAAAAAAAAAAAAAAAAAGGCATGCGTGAACAAGCAAAATTTTGAAGTATTTTTATGTGGTCCCTAATTTGATAAGAACTTAGTTATTTCATCAAACGGGCAGTAAGTGACTGCTAAAATCTGGTTCATAACTCATAACTAGCATCAAGAACAAGCAAAAGGCGAGATTCTAACCTTGTTAATAGCATCGTGTGAAAAATTGTTCCCAAAAGGGATCACTGCATCAACAAAAATAGGCACCCCTATGCATAACTCAAGTCACCATGAGCTTCTCTTCAGAGTTGATTACTGCAGCATACAGAAATGAAACAGTCCAGTAAGAGGAAACAGAAGAAACCTACAGATGGGAATGAGAATTAACACCCAATGTGTGCTACCTTTTTTATTGCAGATGGTTGGTGTGGAGATCAGTCTGACCTCTTAAGACAGTGACACTGCACGAATCATTGTGAACCAACCAAGAAAGCTGGGTTGAACAAGTCGGGGCAACTGCCATAATTGTCAGAATGTGCAGACGTTCAATTCAGCGAAGCCAAGCACAAATACAGATCAGAAACTAGAAATTGAACACAATTATCAGTTAATTTGCCTCAAAGAACCACACAATCTAATAATTTTGACAAAATACATTTTTATTTTTTGTGTGTTGGGGAGATGCCGGAGAGAAAAGAGATGGAGAGATGAGATATAAAACAGGTCCACATATTTAGTTGAAAATAAAAAGAAAATTACACTATGATCCAATGAGAAGTTCACACGTAAATAAAATTTATTAAAAACTCAAAACTCTAGAAAATTAGAATTCATATGAATCCTACATTCCATTGGTTATATCCTGTAGATATGCAATACCAGGACCTTTGACGGTCCTAAATGGAGTTTTAGGCAATTTCTTTAATGGGGCTATGGAAGTGAAAACTTCTCATTGTTCATATACAAAACCAGGTTTAACATCAACATGCAAGAAACCCATTTCTGCCGTATTCACAAGTCGTTTTGCCTCTTCAGTCAAAGAATGTGAAGCAACTTCAACTCAATATTGAAACCCATGATGAAGTACCTTTGCCCCCATCACAGCCAATCCTTAAAATACCTTTTCAATACTTGTAGTTATTTATTTTTTAAACCAATTTATTCAATGATAGAATATGTGACAATTTGACACATGAATTTCAAAAATAATTATTAAATCTCTTATTTCATATGAATCTAAGCTTCACTAATTAAGTGCATCATATATCTATATTTATACCACCACGAAAGTCGGAGCCAAGAATTTTTTTTGATTACCTAATTTATCATTACAGAAACTCCTACAGAAAAATAATAATCTAATTGTAATATATTAAATTAATATTTTATCCAGTGAATGCAATTGTAAATTCCTTTAGGGTGGAAAATGAAATGAAAAATTAAAAAAAATTGTGTTTGGTATGGAAGGAAAATGGAAGGGGAATGAAAATGGGAAGGATAAAACACAAATTTTGAGACAAATCCCACCCCAAAACCAATTTGGAAGGAAAATGGTTTTGGATATCAAAATTACAATTATACCCTTAATAATTGATTTTTTAAATTTATTTTTGTAATATATGAGGGCAAAATAGTAAATTACATTAAAGTGAATTATTTTTTATCCTTTCATTTTCCTTCCCAACCAAACAACACTAGGGAAAATAATTTTCCTTTCACAATGGATAAAAATATTTTCTTTTTCCTTTTCCTTTCCCCTCCTTCTAACCAAACATACCATTAAAGAAAATAATAATGCATCAAATTTAAATCCATATTAGAATAATATTACGTACATAATCACCCATCTTAATGTTTGGCGGTAAACACAAAACATGTTCAGAAAATTGGTGTGACAAAAATGAGAATGCTATGGCGGGATGAGTGAGAAGACAAGAATGGATAAAATTAAGAATGAAACTATTAGAGAGAAATTAGGAATAACACCCATTTAAGAGAAGATGAGCGAAAATCGTTTATGATGGTTTGGAAAAATGTGCATAGAACACCTATATAAGCATCAGTGAGAAAAAACGATTTAGTTCAAGTTCGGGGGCTACTAGAGGGAGAGTAGGTCTAAGAAGACTTGGGACGAGGCTATTCAAATTGATTTGATGGCATTAAACCTGGCTGCAGGGATGGCCCTTAATTGATCACTATAGCGTAAACGGATTCATGTAACTGACCCTACTTAAGTGGGACAAATACTTAGTAGTAGTTTTCCTCAGGATAAAATCCAAAGCCATGAATAACATTAACTTATGGATGTCACATCCTAGAAAAGACTTTTGATTGCCCAATTTACCACAACCAAATCTTAAAGATGAGTAGTTTTCTAACAATTAAACATTGGACTAATATATTATTCTAGTTCGTTAAGCTCTCAAGTTTCAACTGAGAACATGAATTGAATCAAATTCTCTTTTTCTTTTTTTGACTAAAGAAAATTTATTACTAAAAATATAATGTATCAAACATTCTCTTGATCAAATACAACACCATACACCAATTTTAAAAGGCGGACAATGTAATTAGACGAGACGTCTTGAAGATGCTTCTAAAGAGTTAAAACCATAAAAATGGATGCTTAAATGGGAAAATATGTGAAGTTCTGAACTCCCGGTCATCATTTTCACTTAATCCCTTAGAATTTGATTTATCAATTCATACACTTCTACTAGCTGTTCAAATTGGATATCAGTTTATACCATTACCTTAGTTGGATTCCTTTCTACCTTAAATGCCATATCGCTCTTCCAATTCAAAAGAAAACAGTTTCATCTCTGATTAGGTAAAGATTGGTAGCTAGCCAACTTATTCCTAGACGGATAATAGATAGAAATGAGAAATAATTAGTTAGATGTACTTTTATATTTTACAAATTTATAAAAATAATCGCTTATAACGAATTGAACCCACCGTGCATGTGCACGATGTTTAGTTTGTGTAAAATGATTCATTTAATCAAAAAGTAATTTTTTAAACAGAGATTTTTGGATATAATTTGATGTTAAGAGTTGTGATGACTTACCTTCTTGCTTTGCATCAGCTTAAAAGTCAACAATTGTGAAGAAAAATCAAATTAGGAACAATAAAAAGGTACCAATGAAACACTGACAGAGTAAATGGCTTACTGCTTGTGGCGGGACGAAAGCTGAATGTTCCATACATTTTTGCATGGTTGTGGAAGGACCGAAATCGGCAGCCACATCCAACAAAACCAAGTGCATCACCAAATGCAATGTGGACGCCTCGTCTAATTCAAACTGCCACTGGAACATCCATATTTGTCCTAAACCGACCATTTCTCCTCGAAGGGCAAATCCCCAAGTCAAAATCCTTTGATGCAATCTTCTTTATCCTAAATGCTTCCTTAGCCATCCCAGCCTTTAAAAGGCAAGACATGAGAGAGTTTACAGTTATGGAATCAGGGGCACAAGCAGCAGCTAACATCGTCTCGAAAATGCTTATTGCTTCAGACATTCTCCCTTTCATACAATGCCCAAGGATCAAAATGGTGAATGTCAATTTATCCGGATGGCATTTCACCTCCATCATTTCTGTTACAATAGCATTTGCCTCATCCACGTTTCCAGCCTTACAAAACCCGTCAATGACTGGATTATAAATAAACGGCTTACGGTTGATATTCCCTTTCCACCTTAACAGTCTCAATAAATCACGAGCCTCATTTAGCCTATTCTCCTTGCACAAAGCATTGATTAGAATGGAGAAAGTGTATGCATTTGGAGACAAATTTCTGGCATTCATTTCTTCCAAAAGCTTTAAGCCTTGGTCAACCTGACCGATTCGACAGTGACCATGAGCAAGAGATGTAAAGGTAACAACATCCGGGAAACAATTTACAGAAAGCATCCTCTCGTACATGTTAAATGCTGAAACCATGTCACCCGTTCTGCCAAACCCATCGATAATTACATTAAAAGTGACCAAATTGGGCCTAATTCCACCAGCAATCATCTCATCAAAAATATTTGAAGCCTCCTCCATCTTACCCAACTTGCAGTATCCTGATATAACTGATGTGTACGTCACAATATCTGGTGAAGAACCATTTTGTGACTGAATTTCTCTCAATAACTTCCGTGCTCTATCAACATTACCTACCCGAAAACATCCATTTATAAGGGTATTATAAGTAAAAGTATCATGTAAACAACCGAAATTGCCCATACCATTGAAAAACTCAAAAGCCCTGTCAACTTCTCCCACCCTGCACAGGCCCCTAATGATAATATTAAAAGTACAAGTATCAATACAAAATTGGTTTGACCTCAAAATATAGTTTCTAAAGAAACTAACAGCCTCATCTACCCTGTTTCGCGTCACCAGAAGACTCAAAAAATTATTACATACAAATGAATTAATCACCCCCACATTGTCATTAGTGGACTGAGATTGAGCAATCAACAATTCTTTTGCCATCTCAAAATGTCCAGCATTTGCGAAGGAAGATACCAAAAGTTCTAAAGTCGAACTATCTAGTAAATGTCCATTGGTTTTCATATACTCCAGTACCAATTTAGCAGAATCCTGATGACCCATTTCACAAAGTGACCTCAATAGCCAATTACAAGTCCCAAAAGAATGAAGTAGATTCAGTCTCAGCCCAGTGAACTGAAAGAAATCAAATGCTAATCTGGGGTTCTTGTAATTATAGCTTAAGTGTCTAATAACGCCGGAAGCTATCACAGGGCTTAAGTTCTTGCGAAAGTAATCCGAGCTAAAGATTTCGATAGACTGTGAGTGGCAAAAACAGAGAGTACATACAACCTTAGTGAACCAAACAGCCTCGGCGTTATGGAGAGGAGGAAATGGGAGAGACTCTATATGGGCGTAACCATGGAAACGAGCAACAGCCGCAATCTTGGACGCCCTTTGAGCCCGCAATGGCATTATTTCCGGTCAAGCTCGAGGGTGCCGAAGTACCGAATCAGCATAGATCTGTTACGCCATTTTTCAACTGTGAAATGGGTTAAAATGACAACAATCCTAAACAACGACGGAGTTCGCAGAGTATCGGCGTAGAAGCCGAGGGAGACTTTGATCGGTGTAGCTGGCGATTGGAAAGATCGGAAGATACAAATGGTATATGTAATACGTTGTTATCTGTTTATTGTAAACCTTGAGTCGAATTAGGGTTGGTAATGGAACAAGAGGAGGCCTCCGCTGAAGTATAAAACCTCAGCTTGTTTGGATGGGGGAACCAGGCCAATACAGAAGGGAATGGAAAGGGTAAGCATGGTAAACAACTTTTAATTAAATTTCAGAAACGACCCCCCATTTTATTTAGGACTTTCTATATGTGTCATCTTATTTCCAAGTAAGAATTTAACCTCGGAGGCGTACTTTTAGGGCTGGTCATGGGCCCGGGGGCCGACCCAGCCTGTCCAGCCTAGTACATTTTTTTTATAGAGTTTGAGCTTAAGTTTTGAGCCATGAGGGCCAAAAAATCTAAGTTCGATCAATTTTAGGGCCGAATTTGTGCACAAACATTTTATTTTAGAGTTGGCTCGGCCCGATCATTAATTATATATATATATATACATACTAGGATATAACCCGTGCTTGAAAGCAGAGGTGTAAAAAAAATTAATCAAAAAAATGATATAATCTCCTCTATTTATACAATATTCTACACTTGTTTCATTCAAACACGACATTATAAACACAAACAATAACAATCAAGCACAACAATAACTAAAAAATTTGTGCCTTTTGGCACGGGTTTAAAACCATTTTTTTGTATATACATCTAATCCTCCCTAGATTTCGCAATGGTGGGAGCCTTCGGAACTGTGTTGCCCTTTAATAATAGCTAACAATTGAACATCAATAATCATTAATTCAACATTCTATAATTGTTTATACATCATAAAAACTGACATATATAAACATCACTAACAAAAGTCAATTTTAAATTTGATTTAAACCTATAAAAAAATACAACAGAGAAAATAGACAATTAAAAAACAAAGAATTATAAAACAAAAAACTAATTAAATATATGGTGAGCAATCCAAAAAAATAATCATAAAATAAAAAATAATCCAAAAACTAATTAAATATTGGTCAGCCATGTTTTTCTTGATCCAGACCAACCATTCTTACTAAAAGTAATTTTTTTATGAACTAAATGAACATGACTATAGATATGATTTTAAAAGAGGATTTAGTTGTATAATTTTTGCAATTACCTACTAGTTTTAGTTTGAAGTGGCCAAGGACTGTCATCATATCCTTGTGGTAGAACCTTGTGCAATTGAAAGAAAAGAAGAAGAAAGAAAAGAAGAAAAAATGATGGTGGGGAAGAAATTCTCAATAAATTCAAGATGAAAAAAAAAAAAAAACTCAAAACTAGAAGAACCTACATTAAACTGAAAAAAATCTTCTAGAGAGAGAGAATTGAACACGAATTTTTCTTGAAACGTGGTGTTCTTTGTAAAATTCAATTCAACTCAAATGAAAAATGCAATTTGTAAAATTTAGATCTTCATATAGAAAGAGAGAAAAGTTAACAAAATGTGTAGAGAGATGTAAAACCTGTACAAGTTCGACAAATGTAGGGATCTTTCCTTGAGATTCACTCCGTATCCTTCAATTTGTTACAGCCAACAACTACACAAAAATTCATCCATCAAACAATCAATGAACAACAAAAAAAGAAACAACGATTTTCACTATCATAGTAACTAAATTCAGTGCATAAATCTGAAAAAGATCAATGAACAGCAAAAAAGAAACGACGATTTTCACTATCATAGTAACTAAATTCAGTGCATAAATCTGAAGAAGATCAATGAACAGCAAAAAAGAAACGACGATTTTCACTATCATAGTAACTAAATTCAGTGCATAAATCCGAAGAAGATGAGATAAACAATACTTGTGACCTCGAGAAGTTGCCCTTGAATACCAGAAATCGACATAGAACAACGCTCAGATGATGAAGATGAAGAGGAAGATGAATTTGAAATTTGAATTCGCTATTATGCCCAAAATGTGTTAGCCTAAACTAAACAGGTAAATTTAGTCCACATAATCCAAATAACCGTAGTGATCCCACTTAGCATCTTCCTTGAGCAATTGATTCTACGAAACTAAAAGCTCAAGTCATGCTGGTGTGGAGAGAGCTACACACACTCCACGCCATTGATTCCGCCACTTAGAGAAATAGGAAAGTGGCGAAGGAGATAGCCAAGAACTTGTCCTCTGCTGAATAATATTTCTACCTCGAAAAGAAAATTTGATTTAAAGAAAAAAAACAAAAGGAGAAAATTTATCTAAAATCTTAAATATAGATCTTACCAATGCTTAACAATCCCTTCGTCTATTTTATTCTGAACATCGGTAAATTGGACAATCCTCATTTCCATTACCAATTTTTAAGTAAATCAAGAAATAAATTGAAATTGAAAGAAAGTACAATTCACTATTAAAACGATCAGATTTCACTACAAAAAAATCGCTAGGATATTCTATAAAATCTCAATTGATAATTAGACAGAATAGAGAAAATGCATATAAGGTTGGAGAAAAACCATCAGTAGCCATGGA
Organism: Eucommia ulmoides; assembly: GCA_016647705.1. Classification (NCBI taxonomy): domain Eukaryota; kingdom Viridiplantae; phylum Streptophyta; class Magnoliopsida; order Garryales; family Eucommiaceae; genus Eucommia; species Eucommia ulmoides. Next base: position 11,768,201 of record CM028331.1, read on the forward strand.
AAGTACAAAAAAAAAATACAGATTTCTTGAATTGAATTGTACGAATCCCCATACTTAGGTCATCAGTAGCGGAAATGTCAAAGAGTGATGAAGCATACATATACGTTATCCTAGTCGATACTACAAAAAAATAAAATGAAAAGTAATATGATATAAACTTTAAAAATGAAAAAATATCAGATAAATTATTATCGATCAAGATTAATCAATCTCTGTGAGTAATCACATCATCTCGATCACTTAAGACCTTTCTGCGGATCACTCAAGACTTTTTCTGTATGAACATAAATCATGACTGCCTGTTGGCATGAATCATAACTTTCAGTCACAGTTAAACAAAATTGCACTAAAAAAAACATCCAATTGAAGAAAACAAATTGTCTTTATCTGTCGCCAACTCCATTTCCCTGATTCTCAATTCCCATTTTTCTTGGAACAAAACAAAAATACGATTGTTGTTCTATGTATGTAACCTATAATTAGGTTAGTGATAGTAAGACTATTGAGCTTCCAATTCATTGATTTTCAGAGGCGATAGATATGTATACATAACTGTAAATCATTTTATAATGAAAAAAAAAAAACCATTACAAAAATAGATTTATGCTCCCAGTTTTCTTGGACAGTTTTTATGGAACAAAAACACAAATTACTCTAATACACAAATTTCAGTCATATTTAGTAGTTCTAATTTATAGTGTTTTCTTTATGAAACATAAATCCTGACTGTTCGTTGGCATGAATCATAACCTTCAATCACAATCAAACAAAACTGAACTAAAAAAAACATCCAATTGAAGAAAACCCTATAAATCGTATTTACCTCTCGCCGATTCCATCTCCGTGATTTGCAGTTCCTAGTTTTCCTGAAACAAATAAAAAATTACTCTAATTTCTGAAATTTCAGCAAAATTGTACATATTCAGTCACAATTAAGCAAAACTGAATTAAAAAAATGGCTAATTGAAGAAAACCTATAAGTTATTTTTACCTGTCGTTGATTCGCAGAACGATTCCCACAATAAAATAAAAATGACTCTAATTTCTGAAATTTCAGCGAAATTGTGCATCCATTTATACCAAATTTAGTCACAATTAAGCAAAATTGAATTAAAAAAAATAGTCCAATTGAAGAAACCCTATAAATTATTTTTACTCATTGCCGATTCGCAGAACGGTTCCCAGTTTTCCTGGAACAAAACAAAAATTATTTTTTGAAATTTTGATGAAATTGTGCATCCATTTCTACCAAATTCAGTCACAATGAAGCAAAATTGAATTAAAAAAGCGTCCAATTGAAGAAACCCTATAAATTATTTTTACCTGTCGTCGATTTGCAAAATAGTTCCCTGTTTTCCTAGAACAAAACAAAAATTACTCTAATTCCTAAAATTTCAACGAAATTGTGCATCCATTTCTACCAAACTCAGTTACAACTAAGCAAAATTGAATTGAAAAAATATCGTATTGAAGAAACCCTATAAATTTTTTTGGGCAAAATATATTTTAGACCCTCTAACTATTGACACGTTTTTATGTAGTCCAATAAGTTTTTTCGTTTCAGTTTAAACTCTCTAAGTATGCACTTTGTTTTAAATGGTCATTCTGTTACAATTTCCATCCAATCTAATAGAAATGTTTGAGGGGTAAAATGGTATTTTTACTATTTTTTTTTTTTCTTTTTTTCTCTCTTGTTTATTTATTTATTTATTTATTTTTTTTTTTTTCAACTGAACGCAGTCAGTGCCATTTATAAAATTGTCCAACTCCAATGAATTACTGTATATAAGCAGATGCTGGATTAGTCGATTTCTCATTCTTTCAATCCAATCAAAAATGATAATTGGGGGTTGGGTGGATTGATTTCTGAATCAAAATGGATATTTGGGGGTTGGGTGAATTCATAAGATTAAAAGGACCTTTTTCATGAAGATTCTGTCAAATACACGCACGTAAATTATAATGTATTTCTTCAAATGGGATTTTAACACTTTGCACCCCTAAAGTTTAGTGGTTGTATCATTTTGGTCCTCGTAGTTTCAATTTGAACACAAAATGCTTAATGTTTATGATGTTGCCAAAATTTACCCGGTGTGTGAACTAGGGCCACACGTGCTTGAAAACTCAATAACACACTATCCACTTAGATTAAATTCCTCTAAGGAGGGTAAAAATACAATAGTTTACAGAGAATGATTTACAGAGAGTAAAGAGTTGAGAATACAACAGTATATATAAAAATACAGAGTTCAATCATGTCTCGTGTGATGCCTTGCTTTTATAGATTGATCGCCTCCCGAGAGTTCCTACTCTTTGGCCCATGATTCCGCACTCATTATAGCGTCATTAATGGGGAGTTACACCCCCATTAATGTGGGTATTTAGTAGGGGGAGTTATACTTTAATCGGCTCCCCACTAGGCGGGAATGATGGGGAATGACACCTTAATTGGCTCTCCCACTAGGCGGAATTTTTCCCGCATAATTTTTCCTCCTGACTTTCGTGGTGCTTCGTCGAAATGAGACAGAAGGTCATTTTTCTGCTGCCTTAGTTCCTCGGTGTGCATTTTTCTGAGGTTGCAATTTTGGCCTTATTCTTGACCGAGTTAAACTTGGTGAAGGTTGAGCTGGATGCTAAGGTTGATGAGCTATAGGCCAAGTTAAGTCTATAGTAAAGATGTCAATAGTCGTGTGTAGAACTCTTGGGCCCTTTGGTTGGGCCCAAAATATTTCTAATCAAGCCCAGCTTAATCCCGACCAGATCTGGTTTGGTGTTGGACGAAATCAACTCAGATCTGACCAGATTTACACTCCACCTAGCTAGGCATTGTTTGATTAATTTGTCGTCATTTCCACCTTTGATCTTATCGGCTTTGTAATGATGATGCTCGGTTTGCGAATAAACTGAACTGGGTAGTTCAATTGATATTGATGAGCTGATTTACGTAGTTCAGTTGACGAACCCAGCTAGGCAGTAAGTTGACGAACTGAGCTAGGCAGTTGTCGGACTGAGCTATGTAGTCAGTTGACGAATTAGGCTAGGCAATTGTCAGACTGAGCTATATAGTCAGTTGACTAACTAAGCTAGGTAGTCAAACCTCCTCAAGGCTTCTTCATTATGGCCTCGTCGTTGTCTGATCAGTGAGAACGCCATATTGGGAGAGGAACTCAACAAGAAATAATCCGAGCTTGATCTGAAGAAGATAGAGCTGGATGCCAAAGTAGATGCCGTCCATTAATCAGAGAAAGAGAAAAAGCTGGTCTCCAATGACCTGAGCTTTGAGAGGGTTAAGAGCGCAATGCTTGAGAACTAAGTGATGACCATATTCTCATTAATTTGAGATATGTAGGCAACCCACGTATGGGTTCAGTCACATATCTAAATAATTTAGTCTTAGTTTGTATGTTGGAACTACATCTTGGCCTGATTCCTCGTGTTTACTGAGATATGTAGACAACCTTTATAAAGTTCGGTCCTCGAAAATTACAAAAACTGTAGCATTCTCAAATTTTAGAAATTAAAATTATAAAGTTATGAGAGCAATTAAATAAAATTTTTGGTGCAATTTAAAATTCCCTAGTAAAATCACAAAATTTAGGATCCAAATTAATGTACTTAACTTAGAATTAAATTATCTAATGGTCCACCATGATTTGGGCTTATGATTTTTCGCCCAAAGTGTACATTTGGACAAAATATCCTATCCAAATCATGACAAAAGAAATGATAAGAAGACCCTAGAATTCATGAGAGAGAGAGAGAGAGGCCAAATTTCAATACAAAAACTCTTCTTGCTTTCTTGCTCAACCTTCATCAACATAGGTAAAGAAAGAAGAGAAAAGAGAGAGAAGGGGAGTGATCAAGAGAGGGAAAAGGGAGAAGGAAGGTCTGGGGAGATTTAGAGCAAGAAATTTGAGAAGATACATAGGTGAAATCAAGCCTTGGAGGATTAAGCTCACATTTGGTAAGTTTCTAAACCCTAGAAATTTTTTAGAGTTCTAGCATGAATATTTATGATTTTAAATGTTAAGATGTAAAGCTAACCTAGTAAAACTTAGATTTGGTCAAATATAAGTTTCTTAGGTTGGATTAAACATGAGATTGGGTAAAATCACCATGCATGAGAAAACCATGATGTAAATAAACCATAGATGAATTAGAATGGTTGTATACTAGTTTGGGATGAACTCTAGACCTTAGGAAAGTAAAAAACATAATTTAGGAGCATTGGGTATCAAAAACAATTGAAGAACCGAAATTGGAAGTTTAAATTCTATACTCGGTTCGTCTAAACAACCTGTCTTCAAAAATTCATAACAATTCGTAGAAAAATCAAAAAGTATGAAACTTAGTTATATGGTGTATTTTTAACCTAATATGGTACTGAAACAGACCTCAAAAGGTAGCTGGATGTAATCTCGTAAGAATTTGACAACTTTGTTTACTAAACTTTGAAAAGTCATAACTAAATGTAGAAAAATCGAAATATGGTTACTAAAAGTGAGTTTTTCATAGAAAAATATAAAAAGAACAGAAACAAATTTTTAATAGTGGTAAAACGAGTGGAAAATTTGACTGCTCATAGTAAATTGTTCTCACAACGCATCATAAACCCCGTTAAGGAATAATAAGATATTAAGGGTACGCACATATAATGATGATGTTAATAAAATGATATTAAATTTTACTTCTAGAAGCTAAGTGAGATGAAGTAGGGTGATTCAAGATTGTTATGTGACCACCGCATCTCAAGGTAGAGAATTCTATTAATTGTCTTATGTGTTTTTAGCTTGCATTATATGTATGTATTCTTGTGTACTTATTTGAAGAATGTGTTTTCAAATGAAATTGGATTTGCCGTAAAAAGTTAAAGTTTTGGTAAATATGGTATTATAAAAGATATATATTGGTGGTATTGTGATGATATCATTTGAGGATCGAGGATATTGGGTCACCATGGAGCTGACCTTGGGTGCAAATCCCTAAACCTGCGCGAGGGATACTCTAGGTTACGTAAGTATCTCACTAGATGATATAGAGTCCCAGTGGTACGGTTCGATCACCAGGTATCCTAGTGATACACTTGTTGTGTATGTGTTTTAAAGTTTTTTTACTTGAATTTTATAAGTAGATGTTTTATTACAATGTGTGGGTGCATTATATATTGTTTTATTTATAAAGTTCCAGCCAAGGTATTATGGTTTATAAAAATCACGTATATTCTATATACATTAAAAAAAGGTAAGAAAATTGATGGATGTTCCCTACTGAGCATGTTGAAGCTCACCCTATTTTTCCCCTATACTCAGGTAGTGCACAGGATGGTGAGTAGGAGTCAACTTTGGTTTGAAAGTCCGCTATATCATGTTTCTTGAGTTGGTGTATTTTGATCATTTTGGTACTTTTTATCGCTTGGACTTATATATATATATATATATATATATATATATATATATATATATATATATATATATATATTTATTTATTTATTTATTTTAAGCATGTCTTGTACTAATGGGCCTTGTAGGGTCCAAACATTTGGACTGTTGGTTCGTTTGTAATATTTATTAACTATATATTTATTGATGCTGTTAAGGGCTCTATAGATGATATAGAGGCTCAATCCAATAATTTAGTTAGTTTTATTATCAAAAGTTCACCACGGTATTATCAAATGTTTAATTAGCTAGTAACATTCACTAGGCATACTTGGTAACTATAAAATAAATTGATTCTAGAAAGGAACACACCTAATAAGATTAGATAATTAAATAAAATTAAGCATAAAGGAATAAGAAAAATCACAATAGGGTTATCGATCGACTATTTAAGTTGGTTGTCCTAAGGGTTGATTCACGACCCTAGGGTTTGGGGTATGACAAAAATATTTTCATTTCATATAGCTTGCATGTTTCGAACTACATGTCGACCTGATTCCCTGTGAAAACAATGATATGTAGGAAGCCTTTATAAGGTTCGGTCATTTATATTTCCGTATCTTATAAACTGTTATTGGGTTGTCATTGCCAAGATTAATGTCGTTTACTGCTTTTATGACATCAAAAAAATACAAAAAATATTTTCATTTTTATTTATAGTTGCATAACATATAGTTAAACCTTTACCAACTTTATATTACATATAAAAATGCATAAAAAGGGAAAAACTTTTAAAAAGAGAATTGTTTTTGTTAAGTAAGCCAAAGAAAATTACTTAGGTATTGTTTAAAAGTGAATATTTATTTAGACAAATGTACCGTTTACGGACGGGTGTCTTGGGGTGCATAAAACCTTCCCCGACTATAACCAACCCCCGAACTTTAAGAAATCCCTGGTACAAGACCTTTACAAGTCAAAATATAGACAATTTCTAAAATGAAAAATGAATTTCCAATCCCCCCCAGTGACCTAGCACACTGTTTAACCCATGCTAGGTGGCGGCTTATTTTCAAACATAAAATTATGGCTCAAGAAGTTTTTAAAACTGATGCTTAGAAAATCTCTTGAAAACTCATTTTTTAAAAATGAATAGATTTGGAGGACTTAGAGAAGGAGAAATGAAACTTGTTTCCTTTTGTTCCCGATCTATACTTCTTTCGCTAGGAAAATTCGAGTATGTTAGTGCAGCAAATGGAGACCCAATCTTCATCTAGATGAGGTCGGGGTTAATTTGGTTGTTCAATCTTTGGATCGCTAATCTGGCTTAATTTCTGTCCAGCCATCCTTTGTACGTTTTGAGAGAGGCCACATATCTCCCTCATTAACTCCATCAACAATGGTGACTCATCGGAAGGACCAAATTCAGGATCTAATGTATGAAGTGGTTGTCTCTCGCTTTCTTGTTCGTTCATCATAATCCCAGACCTAAGAGTAACCATATTGTTTTTAAGGTTATGAGAAAGAATAACCAATCAATTCCCATAGATGGCGCTAGTTTGATGTTTCCAAAATTTTGATTGTTAGGAGTGCTTTCTTGAGATTCAAAATATGTACTTCCCCAAGCCTTGGTTCTTATAAAGGCACAAAAATGGCTAGAAAATTTTGTTTGCACATGGTTAGATTTCTTTTGTAGTATTTATAGGATATGGAAGACTTTTATGACATGTCTTCCATGAGTGTTGGTCAATCCCCATTCATGCTGCAAAGTGGTAGGATATAGAGTAATAGGCCGTTATTTCAGAATCGTTATTGCTCCTTCCATATTCAGAGGATTATTGTAGCGGTTCTTGATCTGAGACAACAATGGCCGAGACAATTGGGTTCTACAACCATACTCAGGATGACATAGTAAAGTTTATTTACCCGTAGTCTTGAGCCAAAGTGACTGGTGTTTAGTAACTATCTCAGGTATAGTAGTACTAATTATCAACGTTGGATCACGGGTAGAACTCTTCGAACGTTCATTTGCTCGTCCAGGTTCTCATTTGTAGTTTATCTTTGGTTGTAAAATATGTTCAGGCGTCACGTGCCAAACACGTGACCGATGATGTGTAACACGTTTATTGAGTTAATATTAATAAAATATTTAATTTTGGTATAAGTATCGTTAAAGACTAAAAACTAGTAAAAACTAAAAAACTAATTAATCTATATACAGCATAATAAATTTAAAACTAAAATTAAACAACCCTTGAAAAATAAGTAGAGTTGCCACTAGTTCGGTTTCAATTCGGTTTCATATAAAACCAAAACCAAAACCATTAGAAATATATCAAACTAAAGCCGCTGTTTTTTTTTTAAATGGTTTTACTACCTAATCATTTAATTTTATACAAAATCAAAACCAAAACCAAAACAACAAAACCATTTAAGGTTTTTCAATTTTATAAAAATCAAAAATAAAAAGAAAATCGCAAATGACGAACTACTGTTTTTTATATATAAACAAAAATATAACTAAAATATAAAATATAAATTCTAAAAATACAAAATCAAATACAAAATAACCATAATTAATGTTTCTAACCAGTAACCATAATCAAAATACAATAGTAGGTCACCACAATACAAATCAAGTGTAAATAAATAGAAGAAAGAGAAGAGACTTAGAGAATTAGGGATGAGACAGAGAGTTTGAGAGAATAAATGAGGAGAGGGAGGAAAGGAAAGGAGGAACGGGGCCTAACGACAATCAAATCACAAATGAAAACTATGAAACCCCTAACTACTCGTTTGGTTGGTTGGATTGAAATCAAGGTAAAATGAAACGAGGGAAGGAATAAAATTAGAGAATGAATGAAATAGATTTGTCAATGAAATCACTATTCCATTATCTTGTTTGACTGTTATGGAATGAGAGGAGAAATGAAATAGTAAAACATAGCAAAACTCTCATAATGCCCTTTTAGATATCAATTTTGAATATCTATTTAGTAATAGATTATTTTAAAAAAATAATAATAAATGGATTTTGCTCTAATTAATACATTAGTATATACATATGTATATAGATTATGCTCTAATTAATACATTACTACACACACACACATATATATATTTTAAAACATGGACTTGCTCAATGGATGAATAATGATATGGGCTTTTGGGAATGGATATTTCTAGAATTTAATTTTTGATTCCATTAGTTTTTAAGTTGATTCCACCCCCATCAAGTATAGAATTCAATTCCATCATTTCTCATTCCAATGGAATCAATATTGTACAACCAAACAAGAGAATTGAAATCGAGGGTGGAATGACGATTCTATTCCACCTAGAGTCTGTTTCAACCGAAGATGCTAAGTCCATTTACATAGATATAAGAGGGTTGAAAGTGTAAATAAATAAAAAACATACATATGGATTATGGTTAAAGTGTAAATATATATAAAAAATAAAGATATATATGTAAAAATATATTTAAAATATCAGTTTCGCGGTTCAGTTTTGTGGTTTGGTTTTGTGATTCAGTTTTGCGATTTCTATCTCAAAACCAAAATAACTTCGGTAGCTAATTTTTAAAATCAAAATTACAATCAAATTATTTAGTCAATTTAAAATTGAACTATTTGGTTCGATTTTTCGCGGTTAGTCATCGATTCGATTTTTTTATAGGCATCTCTAAAAAATAAAAATAAAATTGACGTTTGTAATTCAAAACTATACGAGACGTCTGTTGATGAATTAGGCGCTTAAACTCGACACGTCAAGCTTGGCCAGTGTACCAGACAGAGGGCGCCCTCACTTGTGAATTTATCAATGGAGGATTTGCAGATAACATTCTCCGAACTAGGTTTGATGGTCTTTCACCTCTCGGAGAAAGGCCGTTGTCTCTTCACCAACAAAGATTTCTATCCAGGTTCTCTCTATGTATTCGGAGAAGTTCGTATTATTTGTATACTTATTTCTAAGAATTGGTTATAATGCAGTGTTCATCAGCGTTAAAGCATTAATTCCGTGGCCTTTGCACCCGTGCGATGGCCGGATTATGATTTTAATTTTAATTAAAGTCAACTTAAGAAATTACTTTGAAATGTGGATAGAGTTGGACGATAAATACTGACTAGCTACCCGTGATTGGAAGCACCTTTACTATAATAATAATAATAATAATAATAATAATAATTAATTTTATGTAATTTAAATTGCAATTAATTAATTACTTAAAAATTTAATTTAATGTGCAAATTAATTGAAGTCATGAATACAAAGTTCAAGGTTTCTCCAAATATATAATCCAATAGATGAAAATCTCTTCAATTAAATGATTGAGATTTACATCAGATCTAGTCTAATAGATTTCAGATGTTCTATTGACAAAAAATAATATCAAGAAGCCATATAGTCCTGATTTATTATATAGTTAGGGAAGTAACCTTATGTTAAAATGATCAAGTCTAAAAGGAGACTATAAGGTGCAATATAGAAAAACACAGGCACCAGCTATGGTGCATCATAATAAACCATATTGGCCGTGAAAAGTATTTCACAGTCAAATTTATAGGTTAAATAGTTTATGCATCTGCTTGAGATTATAATTTTTACACGAAACACAGTATGAAGTGTCAAGGAACCAAATGGTTTTAGGTTGGATGCCATAAAGTTTTAGGTCGGATGCTTTTATGGTTAAGCAATTAATGGATACTAAATAATGCAGTTTTAGGGTTCTTCGGGTTTGAACGAAAAAGAAACTAAAATATGGTATCCACAGCGCTTGAAAGGTGGCATTTGACCCCTTGAGACATTCTATGCTTAACTCATTAAGGGCATTGATACATAATACCCAAAAAAGAATTATATGAAGGGGATAATCCATGTTGCATATTCGAGATGTGGGTTACGTGTGACTCCTTTTCGTTGAGCATTTTCATTGCTAAATGGTTTAGCTGCATGTGCTCACAAGGATTAATTTATAAATGTCATTCATATATCGTGATTAGGGCTTTTATAAGTGAAAATATCCATTTCCAAGTTTCTTGATTTTTTACTAAAATATATCTTATTACAGGGAATGTTATAATTAGTGACGAGCCCTATGTATCCATATCAAATAATACTCCTGCGGAATCAAGGTGTGAATGGTGTTTCACACCAAATAACCTTAAAAGGTGTTCAGCTTGTCAAGTTTTTTGGTACAGTGAGAGCACATTCCAGGTGAGTTATCCATGTTACGACAGAAAGAAAATGCGATGTTATTTAAGCTATTAATCTGCATACCTAATCATCTTTTTTCTTTTTCTTTTTAATGCATACAAAATCTTCTTCACCTATTTGTTTTGCCTCATATATGTTTTGGGATGGCTTGCAACAATAATATGGCTCTCTTAGTTTTCTCCATACTTTTTGTGGATGACCCTCATTTTTTTAATCATTTTCAGAAGTCAGATTGGAAGTTGTATTGCCTTGAGTGCCTAGCTCTTTCACTAGTCTGTAAGGATAGATTAAAATCTATTACGCCTTCTATACGTTTGATGGTGAAACTTTACCTACGATGAAAGTACAGAGTGAAAAGGTGAAGCATCTGGATATATTTACTCCTAATTTATTTTTTCTTCTAAATTGTTTGTTTTCTGCACAAAATAATAATATTTGTTGTTGACTTCTGTAGCCTACTCATTAAAATATGACAGTTCTTTTTATCACCAAGTAGTACTATGTTGCTTTGTCCATTCTGGTTGATAGGGGTGCAGGCACGTGCTATCCATGTGCAAAGAAGTGATCAAAATGTCAATATTGTATTTTTCTTTTGTTTGGTTGAGAAAACGTCTTAAATGCATAAACCTTAGACTCTTCTATATGTTTATGGTTCTCTGGTTCCACTTCATGCAACTAAGGTTTTGAGTTTTTCCGGGGGGTTTTGGGGTTGGGTGGTGTTACTGAATTTCTTGGGGGTGCTCCACTTTTCTCATTTAAATGTGGCCTTACTAAATTATGCTGGATCTTTTTCCTGCCTTGTTTGCATTTTCTGGTAGACAAAACTATTGCCAAAATTATATAAAATGAGGGATAAAGAAAAAAAGAAGACCATAAACCCATGGGAGAGAAAGGACGCTCTTTGTATTGCTCCACTTAATTGAATCCGATGGTACTAATATTTTTTATAGAGCTCTCAAACTAAGTGTTGAAATATTGTATGCCAATCATTATCTTGGGTTCAATTTCAAATATTAAAGAGAAACTTTGACATTAACTTTATGTGTTATGTTGAATCCCACATTGCTTGTGTTACTTGATCCTAAGCTGTATATAAAGCCGAGGGAAATCCTAATCTTATAAGACGTCATTTGAGAGTCAGTGAGGTTCATTGGGTTGCCACATGGTATCAGAGATTTTTTATTTTTATTTTTTAAAAGATGTTGAGTGTGTTGAATTTCACATCAATGTTGGGCTCCCGATATCCGTTCGCGGTGGTTTGTCGAAGTCCACCCTGCGCGTGAGGGAGAGTGTTGAATCCCACATTAATATTGGGCCCCCTTGATATCGTTCATAGTGGTTCATCAAAGTTCACCCCGCACGTGAGGGGCTGTGTCGAATCCCATATTGCATGTGTTACTGTTCTTGAGCTATATATAAATCTTAGGGGGAATTCTTCTCTTTCAAGGCGTCTTTTGAAAGTGAGTTAGGCTGATTGGATTTCTACACATTCCATACCATCTATTAATTGATCACAAGCAAGTTGTGGCATACAATGTCATCATCTAACAAGAAAAGATGACAGGATTACGATAAAGGCCAAAAGTACATGTTTTTGAAACTCACTTCCCAGTTTGAACTAAAAGAAACAATGAAAAAAGAAATATAAGCTAAATAAAGGAGAAATGGGTTTAATTATAGTAACACAAAATATTAACTATAAGAAACTTGAATACAGAGAAACAATGAAAGAAGAAAAATATTATAAAGTAAAATAACAAACAAATGGATTTACCACTAACAGGAAATATTGACTATAAGCAATTTGAACATCTAATGGAATAATGCCGATCTAGCAGCGAAGGTTATGGATGTGATTGGAGAACTTGTCCCATCATGGTAAGGAGAAGAAGCATCTCAAACTGCTTAAGAGAAAATACTTGTTAATAAAGTAGCATAAAGGTAGATTTACGCAAAGCATATGACCCTTTTTTTATGACTCCCAGATTTTTCCAATTACTGCCACAGACAACTACAATCTAGTGGAGGCCTTGGTATCTCGTATCCTTTTATATTTCTGGCATATGAGTTTCATACATTTTGTTTTTCATTCAAATTATGTTTCAACTTGTTCCGAAGTTTTATCTTAATAGTGTTTTCATGAAGACATGTCTGACCTCGATGAGAAGCAGTTAGTGTTGTACGCACAGCTGACCAACCTTGTCAACCTGATTCTTCAGTGGCCCAAGACTAATATAAAAGAGATTGCCGAAATTTTTTCCAAGATATTTCTCTACAAGTCCGTGAAGTTACTTTTTCAAAACATTTAGTCTCTGCAATGTTCGAACATCCTTATAGCTTTGTGGTGAACTTAAAAACGTGTTGTATTCCTTTGCACATAATGATAGAGATTGCAATAACTCTGGTAGCTTGTCTTTGTACGACTTAATTACACATTGTAAAGTGCTATGGTGAGTGATGTTAATCCAAATATTCCTAACTTTATTTCGATATGGAGGAGGTTTTTTTTTTTTTTTTTTTTTTTTTTTTTTTTTTTTTTTTCTTTTCTTTCTCTTCTACTATATTTATGTAGGATGAGTTATATATGTTATACAAGACAATAAGAGCCATATCTTTTAATTCAATCTTTTTGTTCCGAATGACTCGAAACTATTTTATTACTGGAGGCTACAGTGTGAAACTTCTCTTAATATTTTCTTGTTGCTCTTTTGTGGACTTATGACAGTGAAATAACATTTCTAACAGAAGATGACTTCAACGTATACTATCCACTACCATAAATAAGGTTAATTAAAATAAATCACATATATAAATTTATAATAGGTCTAAACTTTATTCGAAGTCAAGGTGGTAGTATGGCGATAACTAAGGATTTTGTAACAATAGCTAAAAAAACAAGTATTACATCAACAAATTATTTTATTGCAAAGTTACCATTAAGTTCACCCCCAACACAGAAAGTAATACTGAAGCAATTACAATCAGAGTCGTCGCATGCAAAGCGTGGTGGAACCATTAATAGTTTAAAACCACTATATATAGAAAACACAGAAAATAGCAAATATCTTAAAGAGGAAACCTGAGAACATTCTAAATTCCTTATACAACATGAGGATTATAATCACTACAAAGATTTTAACATCTAAGGTAACATTACAAAATAATTAAGTAAAAAAGAACAGTTGAACAAAATAATACAGATAGCGGAAGAAACACAGATTTTGGGAGAAAATCCAATAAAATTTTGGGAAAGAAATAAAATTGAAGTGCACTTAGAAATAAAAAACCCCGAGCTTAGTATAAAAACAACTAATGGACAATACGATCCAATAGATGTAGAAGAATTTGATAAACAAATAACCGAATTTAAAAAATTTGGAGGAATAAGAAATAGTTCGAGCAAACATGGTAGTATGACATTTATGGTAAGAAATCATGCTGAAATAAAAAGAGAAAAAGCTAAAATGGTCATAAATTATAAACATCTAAATGATAATACTGTAGAAGACAAATACCCGATACCAGACAAATATCTGTTGATAAATTGCATACAGGGAAAAACAATTTTTAGTAAATTTGATTGTAAATCAGGATTTTAGCAAATAAAAATGAATAAAGACAAGCATTCTTTGGACGACTTTCTCCTGCCCCAATGGACATTTTGAATGGTTAGTTTTACCTTTTGCACTAAAAAATGCGCCTAGCATATTTAAATGAAAAATGGATGCCATATTTCTGAAACACAAAAAATTTGCATTAGTATATAGAGATGATATATTAGTTTACTCACAAAACAAGGAGGAACACATGGATCATCTACTTATAATATTCACAGAATTCTTGAATAACGGAATAATAATAAGTAAAAATAAGATGGAACTCTTCAAAGAATATATAGGATTTTTGAGAACAAAAATAGAAAAAGAAAAAATCAAATTACAACTACATATTGTAAAAGAGATATTAGAATTTTCAGATAAGATAACAGAAACTAAGCTATTTTAAGCTTTCTTATGACTTTTAAATTATGCTATAATGTATATCAAAGACATAGGAAAAATAATAGGACCACTATATAGTAAAACTAGACAAGAAGGAAAAAAAATTATTTAATACTTAAGATATAAAGATAATTCAAAAAATTAAAGAAAAATGTAAGCAACTCTTAGAGCTACAATTACCCTTATAAACAGATTATGAAATAGTAAAAATAGATGCCTCACAAGAAGGATGAGAAGTAGTCTTGTATTGTAAACCTGACAAATATTCAGATAAAAATAAAGAGAAAATATGTAGATATGAATCAGGAAAGTATACAGAAAAAGAAACATCACTAACTAGCCAACCTACAGGAAGACCATGGATATATGAAAATATTATCCTTGAAGATCAAATAAAAATATGGAACTATGACAACATTGCCCACACCATCAATTTTGTGCCCCGTCATTATGCCTTTGGACCATTCAACTTAATTACAGAAGATGATCATCAGAAGATTTGCTATGAAGGATACATTCAAGAAATTAATTTTAGAATCTTAAAAGAAAAGAACCAATACAACATTAGTATGAAGAAGAACTATGGAAAGCAACAATTCCAAATGATGATGCTGCATTAAGAATAGGCAAAGCCAGAGAAAAATATTATAAGAAGTACCCACCATACAGTACCTGCATGGATATTTCACCAAAATTGTCATCAGAGGAAAAACAAAATTATATACCAAATAGTGGTGATTTCTACTTGGATCGGGATAATGAAGTATACCTCAACACAGATTAATGTAACAAATTTTTTGTAAAAATAAATTTTAGACAAAAAAAAATTAAAATTGGTTATGTACAAAGTATGTACCCAAAGGCTATCGTCCATGTGTGGTATGACCAATTTTAACTTTTAAATCTAAAATTCGTCAGCTCCAGCATTACCTTTTTTGGCATCCTGTAAGATACTAGTTGGGTCAGCTATTTCCACCATTACTTTCCCAGACCAACAATAAAAAGCAAATAATAGAGTTGTCCTGTTGCACTGTTTACTTTTTGAACAATTTATCATGTCTTTTTTGACCAACTTTTTACTGATTCCTTCGGTGGCCTGTATTTTTCTTTTCTTTGGCAATATAAGAAAGACTTGTCTAATGTATTAAGTATGAGTAGAGAAGCAATAGAGGTTTGAGAGTAGAGAGGATCCAAAGAATATTTTGAGCCCAAATTTCAATACTTAGCCATTGATACTTAAAGGACAAGCATATTAAGGTTTGTCTTGTAAAACTCTACTCACTTTGTGTATAAAAGCTTTGTGTTTGTTTACCACTTTAGGGACTTCTCGAAAGAGAAAACCCCTTTTATTTTCTTAATGGTGTGTATGTTTAAAAGTTTCTAGTTAAGTGAGTTGTTACTGTTTATTCATGTAATTGGTAGCCAGTTGACAAATGAAAATTTTAAAATCTTAAGTTTTACTATACCAAGAAAATCAACCTCAACAAAAAAGCCTGTGAACACCTTGTCTGTTGGCTCTCCTTCTTGGGTATCTTCCACCTAAATTATAATATGTTGTAGTATCTGGTTTTAAATAATAATATGTTCTATCTGCCATGGGAGTATCTTCGTCTATTGGTTATCTACTAGTTCCTTCTCCTGTTGGTATTATGGTTATACGTGCTCTTGGCTGGTCTACTGTACTTTCCATTTTTACCTTCTTTAGATACTTATTGATTTTTTCTAGTTCTATGCCTACTTTTATTGATTCCATTTAGATTATTGTATTAGTATCAAAGTTAATTTTTATGCTTTCTATATCTTTAAATTTGTTTAGAGGTTTTATGTTTGGATTTCCTGCATATAATTCCTCTATTAATTTCATATTCTAGATTTCTCTATTAGAATCTATTATCTGTTCATTTGTGTATCATAATTTTTCTAATCTGTCATATTTATTATTTAATAATGTGGTTAAATATTTTTCAGTTATTTCATTCTCGTATTCCAAATGGGTAAAGTTATATTCTTTTTTCTATATTAACAAATATTGTCTCTTCCTCATTTATTTCTTCATTATTTTGGCTACTACTGCTATTAGCTTGATATTTATAATTGGTAAATATTAATCTTAGGCTACAATCTTTATTTTTATATGTTATGTTATTATTTGGGGGTAAGTACAATATTATTTATGAAGTCGTTAAGATTCCAGTCTGTTTCTGCATTTGACTCCGGACTAATTTTTTTGCCTAGTATTGCTTTTGTGCCTTCTGTTTTTAGTAGATTATATATTTCTTCATTTTTAATTTTATGATTTGTAGTACTATTTTCACTCATTCTTCCTACAAATCCTATACACACAATTAGATTTTCTGTTCCTATTTCTATATCATAACCTTTAGTTTTGATTCCTATTTTTATGTGATTTAAAAGGTTTGTTGTTTTTATTAAAAAATTAGGTGTAAAATACACAATTCCTCCATTATGGTTCATATCTATCTCAACTGTTCTTAACAGACTCATTTTCAAATTTTTGTGCCTACCACCATATAAACATATTATTAATTTGATTCCCAAGAATTGTCGATGTAGTCCTTTTATTCCTCTACTAGTCCTATATGAGTGAGGTTTAAGTTTAATTTTATTATTTCTTTATGACTTTGTTCACTTATGAGGTTTAGTGATACTTGTTCACTTTTTGTGGTACAACTGATTATTTGTTCGTGAAAATGTCTGTATAGCTGGATACTATCGCCTATCATACTTTTTTATTATATTTCCTTTATTATATATATGTGTTTCTTTTATCTTTTTTAATCCTCCTTTCTTAAATTTTTCATAATCTTTTTCTATGTCTATTAATGTTTCTATTTGATTATCTATTGTTTTATTTTTCCTAAATAACCTGTTACTAAGACATTTTTTTAACTTGCCATGTAATATTACTTCTTTGCCGCTCATTTTATTGTACCGTAGAGATAACTTTTTTTTTTTTTTTTTTGGGTTTTTCACTTTTTCCACTACATTCTTCTTTCTCTAGTTTTAAATTTTTGAATAACTCTTTGATTTCTGTGGTATCAACTGTTTTGCCTTGTAATTTTTCATTGATTAAATATTTTATGTCACTTTTGTTGGGTAAATGTTCAAACCCTAGTTTCTTTTCTATTTTAACTAGTCATTGTGTGTTACTAGAATTTTGGTTCTTAATATATTCTAATTTTTCATTTAATTTTTTTATTCTTATTTTCAATAGCTGTTAAAATAGAATGATTATGTATTTTATTATAGGTTGGAAGTTCAAAATCTAAATATTCAAATTTTTTTCATAAACTATTCAAATTATGTAAATGTGAATTTAGTACTGTTGTAAAATTTAATACTGTTTCAAGTAGATTTCCTTGTTTCTTAAACTTTTTTTGTTTTTTCTACCAGGGATTAAAGATTGTCAAGTAACCTATCAGAGTATTATCCTGGTTACCTCAACTTTTCTAATCTTGATTTAGATAATTTGGTATGTAGGATAGATTATGTGTAGTGAATTTTATTTGTTGTAAAGCTTCTATATTTTTCTTATTAAATGTATCCAAAGATTATAATCTGTTTTATTCTGAAACTTTTCTAGTAGAGTTATGTAGTTAATTTTGTAGATTAGTACTTCTTTTCTTGGAATAATTATTTGTTCTTCTACTTTTTCTTGGCTTCCAAGGTTGATTTTGTTGATTTCTGTAATAAAATTATATGGGGAATTGCAGCTCATAAACGTTTGCTTTTCTTAATTCGTTGAAGTCCTACTCAGTACTTACCACCTCTTTTCTTTTTCACAATTAGTTTTGTGTTGAAAAGTTTAACGATTTGAGTTAAATGGTTTAAACATGCAACAAAGAACTTAGTCACCATAGATGGGCTTTGATAGGTGTGATCTACCTATCTATTTTCAAACCGAAATTGTTAGTTTTTGAGTATGTTTATCACATTTTTAATACGTTTTAATATGTTTTTATTCTTTTTGTATTAAAATAGGTGTGTGGGGGTGAAAAAGTAGGAAAATGGAGCATAAACGATCAAATCGTATCGAGAACGGTGGGAAAATGAGCAAGGAGACAAGATTTTGAAAGAAGCCTACCACGCGGCGTCTAGACCTTTGCCGCGGCGCTGAAAATGCAGAGAAAGACCTTATCTTGCTGAACATCCACCATTACGGCGCGAGACCCACCACCGCAATGATGAGAATGAATGATGGTCTCCAAAATCCACCGTCGACTCCACCGTCTCGGTGAACATCAAACCGACCTACCACCACCGCGGCGGTACATCCCACCGCCGGGGTGGTAAGCTCTGCACAGACTTAAGATATTTTTTGGGATATTTTGCCTATTTAAATTATTCTTCTCCTCCTCTCTTCTGGTGGAATCACCTTCCCAAGGCCTTAGACTATATTTTAGGGTGATCTTGAGAGATTTTTGAGGGAGAGCTCTCAACCCGAGGTAGAAGATAAAGGAGGAAGCAATCGATCAACAATTTTAGCGCCAAATCTTCGGATATTGACTAAGTTGTTCGTTTCTTTTCTTTATTTGGGTAGTTGTTGAGCATGTTTACACCATTTTATATTGTATACATGGTTATGGCCATTGTCTAAATATAGGTTATTTAGGGATTATTAATAAATTTATGAATACGTTGTTTAGTTGAGTTTCTATTTCGTTTGCGGTTGTTCTTCGATGTTTGATCGTGTTTATCGTTCTTGTTTGTTGATTATGCTTAGATTTATATATCGAGAATTTGGGGTTTGACAAACCCCGGATTCGAACTAGGGTTAACGAACGTCACGATCTAATAACCCGGGAGGGAATTGGATTGTGTACAATTGATGACGTTGGGGCAAGATGCACGCGACCTAGGGTCGTTAAGGCATTGATGGGGACTTTTTCGTTGACATGAAGTTGCGTATTCCCTTGTCTTACACTCGGGAGAGGTGGCGGGGGAGTTTTAGAACTGAGATTATCGATAGGGTAAACACAACGCGACGATCCAATAACCTGAGAGGGAGTTGGATTGTGCGCAATCAATGATGTTGGGGCGAGACTCATGTGACTTAAGGTCATTAAGACATTGAGGGGGACTTCTTTGTTGACACGAAGTCGCATATTCCCTCGTCTTACCGTCGGGAGAAGTAGCGAGGAAGTTTACAAACTGAGATTGTCTGATAAGTTAAACGCTGTTAACATAAATTAAAACAAGATTGAACAAGTATTCGTAAACGAAACTAATCCCAAGACAATCTATTCTCTCAAAACTATCTCAATATTAATATTAGTATATTTAAATTAGTATTTTAGTATTAGTATTAAATTATATTCCATTTTTATCGCCTAGATAAAATTAGGTTATGATAATCGCGGTAGTCGATAGTAATCTCAACCAATCCTTATGGATACGATACCCGATCGAAAGGTCCATATACTAAAACTTAATCCGTACGCTTGCGATGAAAGTGTCAATGCTTAAATTGTGGCTACCAAGTTTTTGGCCCCGTTTCCAGGGATTAGTTGTTGTCAAATTCAGTTTTCAGCAATCGCCACCAAGTTTTTGGCGCTGTTGCCCGGGATTGGTTGTTGTCAAATTCAATTTTTGGCAATCGCCACCAAGTTTTTGGCACCATTGCTGGGGATTGGTAGTTTGTCAAATACAGTTTTCGACAATCGCCACCAAGTTTTTGGTGCCATTGCTGGGGATTGGTTGTTATCAAATTCAGTTTTCGGTAATCACCACCAAGTTTTTGGTGCCGTTGCCGGGGATTGGTAATTTTTCAAATACAGTTTTCGGCGATCATCACCAAGTTTTTGGCGCCATTTCCGGGGATTGTGTTTTAGATTATTGTTGATATTGTGAGTAAATAACTTGATTTTAATTTAGGCATTTTTTAGTGTTTATAATTTTTCTTTGTAGTTTTGTTTTTGTTTTTCTTATGCAGGGTACTTGGCGATGTTAGATCAACAGGTATTGATGCATCTCCTTCAACGGGATTCCGAACCGTTTATTGTGCGTGGCCACACACATAAGCCGGTGAGGCGTATCGTTGAAAGATCGAGCCGAACAAAGCAAAATCCCGCCAAGCTTGAGGGCATTTTGAATGTGTCGGGTTGACGACCATAAACTAAGCGCTTCTTGGGAGGCAACCCAAGGAAAAAAAAATTAGATACATCTCCGTTGATTTGAAACAGAGGCGAGATCTTCTCGCCTCCCAGTTACGTGTTCTAAATCCTCGTCTTCAATATCATGCTATATACTGTCATTGGGATCGTTGACAGGTTGTTTTGGGCAATGCCTGTGTTAAGTTGGTAGTGATGTGTAGTATGTTTTTAGTATGTGTTTATGTTATTAGTTAAGTTTTACTGTTTTTATCATATGCATGCTTGTTTAGGATTAGTTGTTTAGTTTAGTTGTTGTTTTGTGCTAAGCTTTGACGTTATCTGGGCCTTTACCCAATGATGAGCCTGTCCCCTGATTGTTTATTGAGGTCGAGCGTAAAGATCATTCATGTGTGTTCTGTGTGCTTAACGTATCGTCTTAGTAAAAGTTATTGTAGATCCTAAATGCACGAGCACGTAAACTCAATATAGTACTATCTAATTGATTTGAAACCGATTATCTGTTAATCAATTTCATGACAATAGGGATTCTAGAACTTGATTTGGGGGAAATTCGAGGTGAAATCCTAGGCGAGGTTGTTTAGGAGATATGATTTAGGCATTCATTTGATTGCTTGAGCCTTTTGAAGCCTACTATGCGATATCATTATCCCTCATTACCCTGTTGAAGCCTAAATATCAATTCCACTATGAACATATGAACAAATACCCTGGCTAAGTGATTTTTGTCCAAACCTATATCGCTGAATTAAAGGCACATTTGAGTGAATCAAGTTAGCATTCATATATGCTATTTTATGTGAGCGGTTGGGTTTAGGGCGAACTTCGGATTGGTTCGGTATTAGTGTATTCACTTGTCATTTTCTTAATCATTTTTGCACACTCCTAAAATTGTTGAAATTTGAATGAATTTGGGGGTGTGTTACTTAATCATTTTTGCGTACTCCTAAAATTGTAGAAATTCGAATGAGTTTGAGGTTGTGTTATTAAAAAAAAAATAAATAAAAAATTTACGTTTCTTGTTGACAAGTGAGTACCACGTTCTTAATTGTATTGTTCAGGGTTGTTTCGAAATTATCTATGGGGGTTCGAGTATGAGAGTGCTAGCGATGTGCCTTAGGTAACGTTAAGTTAACGACGTTAACCCATTTTCTATTCAAATTTACCCTTGGCCATTTTTCCAAAACCGATCCAAGCCCTATTGATCTTTTTGAACCTCCGAGCCTACATTAGTGGAGAATAGATCTCGGGTCAGGTGTATCGATTCCCTATACCTTAAAGGTTTTAATTATGAACTTTATTGAGGGATAATCCCATCTAATCAATGGATAGTTGTATATTTGAGTTTAATCACACACACTTTAACGGAATCTAGAATGGCGCTTACTATTTTTGAACGTTGAAATTCTAGAAAACTACATGGTGTGATTTATGCTTGAACTTGATAGGATTGGGGGCTGATGAGGGAAAATCGTTTGGCTGGTAGATGATAATCAAAACTTCCACATTTTTTTTTTTTAGTGTTTTTCGTTTTTAGTTTTCAATTTCGTAATTAGTTTTTATATTTTCTTGTATTGTGTGGGTGTTTTGCTCGAGGACTAACAAAATTCTGAGTTTGGGGGTTTTTGATAGGTGTGATCTACCTATCTATTTTCAAATTGAAATTGTTAGTTTTTGAGTAAGTTTATTATGCTTTTAATACGTTTTAATATGTTTTTATTCTTTTTGTATTAAAACAGGTGTGTGGGGGTGAAAAGGTAGGAAAATAGAGCATAAACAATCAAATCGTATTGAGAACGGTGGAAGAATAGTGGGAAAATGAGTAAGGAGACAAGATTCTGAAAGAATCCCGCTGCCGCAGCGTCTAGACCTTTGCTGCGGCGGTAAAAGTGCAGAGAAAGACCCTATCTTGCCAAACATCCACCGCCATGGCACAAAACCCACAACCGCTGAGCTAAGAATGTAGGATGGTCTCCAAAATCCACCGTCGACTCCACTACCTCAGCGAACATCAAACCGACCAACCAACACCGCGACGGTAAATCCATCGCCGCGGCGGTAAGCTCTGCACAGACTTAAGATATTTTTTGGGATATTTTGCCTATTTAAACCCTTCATCTCCTCCTCTCTTCCGGTGGAATCACCCCCAAGGCCTTAGACTATATTTTAGGGTGAGCTTGAGAGATTTTTGAGGGAAAGCTCTCAACCCGAGGTAGAAGATGAAGGAGGAAGCGATCGATCAACCATTTTAGCGCCAAATCTTTAGATATCGACTAAGTTGTTCGTTTTTTTTCTTTATTTTATTCATTTAGGTAGTTGTTGAGCATGTTTATGCCATTTTACATTGTATGCATGGTTATGGCCATTGTCTAAACATAGGTTGTTTAGGAATTATTAATAAATTTATGAATATGTTGTTTAGTTGAGTTTGTGTTTCGTTTGCAGTTGTTCTTCGATGTTTGATTGTGTTTATTGTTCTTGTTTGTTGATTATGCTTAGATTTATATATCGAGAATTTGGGGTTTGATAAACCCCAGATTCGGATTAGGGTTAACGAACGTCACGATCTAATAACTCGGGAAGAAATTGGATTGTGTACAATCGATGACGTTAGGGCAAGACGCACGTGACCTAGGGTCGTTAAGACGTTGAGGGGGACTTATTCATTGACATGAAATCGCGTATTCCCCCGTCATACACTCAGGAGAGGTGGCGAGGGAGTTTTAGAATTGAGGTTGTCGATAGGGTAAACACAACGCGATGATCGAATAACCTGAGAGGGAGTTGGATTGTGCGCAATCAATGATGTTGGGGAGAGACTCACGTGACTTAAGGTCGTTAAGACGTTGAGGGGGACTTCTTCATTGACATGAAGTTGCGTATTCCATCGTCTTACACTTGGGAAAGGTGACGGGAGAGTTTACGAACTGAGATTGTCGGATAAGTCGAACGCCATTAACATAAATTAAAATGATATTGAACATGTATTCGTAAACAAAACTAATCCTTAGACAATCTGTTCTCTCATAACTATCTCAATATTAATATTAGTATAGTTAAATTAGTATTAAATTATATTCCATTTTTATCGCCTAGACAAAATTGGGTTATGATAATCGTAGTAGTCGATAGTAATCTCAACCAATCCCTGTGGATAAAATACCCAACTGAAAGGTCCATATACTAAAACTTGATCCGTACGCTTGCAGTGAAAGTGACAACGCTTATATTGCGGCCATCAAAGCCGTTATGCAAATTTTTTAAATCTACTGGCTTTACTTGGCAAGATTATCAAACACTCAATATTCTAGCATGTGAACCTATCACACAGGCTCACAGGAGACTTAAAAACGCTAACTCATTAGCAAACAGTCAAAGAGCACAAAAGACAAGGTGTTCAGATGTTTTTTTTTTAGGTTGATTTTATTGGTATAGTAAAACTTAAGATTTTAAAAATTTCATTTTTCAACTAGCTACCAATTACATGAATAAACATTAATTACTCATGTAACTAGAAACTTTTAAACATACACATCATTAGGAAAATAAGAGGGGTTTTCCCTTTCCAGAAGTCCCTAAAGGGATAAATTTCTTTGGACATCTATTGGTTAAAATGGTGTGTTTGGTCCAACTATTTCTAAAAAACTGTTGGATGGTGATTTGGATATCTAGATCCAGGCAATTTTTGTGGTGAATAATGGTTGATCTAACAAGCTCAAAAAATTGATCAAGAAATGTGTGGGTAAGGAAAAAGGCTCGGGTTTTTAGATTTTTGGTTTGTTCTTTGAGATGAAGTAGTTGGTTGGGATGTAGATGCTCCTCTTTGGTCACAAATAGTTTTTTCAAACAAAGCAATTTTTTCCTTTAAGACCATTTTTGTTTGAGTGAGAAGAGAATTTTTTTCACTCTGTTTTTGACTTTTAAGATGAAAGAAATAATTCTGTGACAATAATTCTAAATTTTGAAATTCATGATTTTTGCAATTTGGCATAAGCCTGAGACAACTTTCACACTAATTTTGAAAATTGTTTAAAAAAACTGTGGTTGTTCAAGATTTTTGGGGTCTCTGGATGTCTGCTTTCCATATTCTACAAAACTTTTAAATTTTCTCAAAGTGTTAGGGTTAGATTCTATGATATTATTATTTTGTGAAAATTCAATGGCACAAGAGGATATTAAATAATTAATTCCTTACTGTGATTTTGCAAAGTCTGAGGCTATTGAGAGATCATAAAAACCATTGTATAATGGTCTTGGGAAATTATCAATCATTTTTATTACTTCTGTCTAGTTGTGAAAAACTTTTGTTTATGATCCTTTGACTATCACATAATAAAAATATTTTTTTCTATGCTTTGGAAGTCTCTAATTTTACAAAGTATTCCGCCAGTGCATTTGAAACTCTTATTTTAGCAATATTTTGACTTTCCAAAGTTTTGAGTTTCCATATATTATCCAGAAGACACACTTGCTGTTCCGTGAGTATGTAACTAACTCTAAACTTCTTACTTTGATTTTGTTAAACTAGAAGCTCTGTCTTTCCAAACTTTATTATTCTTCTCTCCATCTATAACAAAATCAGATTATAATTAAGAATATATTTCTCTTGATAAATAATATGCTAAACTATCATCTGTTCCTTTAATATGTTCAAATTCTACTTTGTATCCATTTCCTGCAATATTATTTACAAAGTTGACCCATCCTTTTTGATGTATTGTTTTCACTACTTTTGTAATAGAATCTTACTATTTTTCAGAATCTGTTCTAACTGTGAATTCTTTGTTTACGAATAGTCTGAAGTTGTCTAATGTATTAATTACTCCTAATAATTCATAGTCTAGGCTAGTTAGTGTTTTTTTTTTTTTTTTAATACTTTCCTGATCCATATCTACATATTTTCTCTTATTTTTTATCTGAATATTTGTTAGGTTAACAATACAAGACTACTCCCCATATTTCTTGTGAGGCATCGGAATCTACTATTTTATAATTTGTTTCTATGGGTAATTGCAGCTCTAGGAGTCACTTACATTTTTCTTTGATTTTTTGAATTATCTTTATATCTTCATTATTAAATAATTTTTGCCCTTCTGGTTTAGTTTTACTATATAGTGATCCTATTATGTTTCCTAATTCTTTGATATAAATTCTAGCATAATTTAAAAGTCCTAAGAAGGCTTGAAGTTGCTTAGTTTCTGTTATCTTATCTGGAAATTCTTATATCGTTTTTACAATATGTGGTTGTAATTTGATTTTTTCTTTTCCTATTTCTGTTCCCAAAAACCCTGTTTATTCTTTGAAGAGTTCCATCTTATTTTTACTGATTATTATTATTCCATTATTCAAGAATTTTGTGAATATTATAAGTAGATGATCCATGTGTTCCTTCTTGTTTTGTGAGTGAACTAATATATTATCTATATATACTAATGCAATTTTTCTGTGTTTCAGAAATATGCTATCCATTTTTCTTTGAAATATGCTAGGTGAATTTTTTAGTCCAAAAGGTAAAACTAACCATTCAAAATATCCATTGGGGCAGGAGAAAGTCGTCTAAGGAATATTGTTTTTATGCATTTTTATTTGCCAAAATCCTTATTTACAATCAAATTTGCTAAAAATTATTTTTCCCTGTATGCAATTTATCAAAATGTCTTTGTCTGGTGTCGAGTATTTGTCTTCTACAGTATTATCATTTAGATGTTTATAATTTATGACCATTCTGGCTTTTCCTCTTTTAATTTCAGTGTGATTTCTTACTATGAATTCTGTACTACTATGTCTGCTCGAACTATTTATTGTTAGTCCTAATTTTTTTAAGTTCGGTTAGTTGTTTATCCAATTCTTCTATATTAATTGGATCATATTTTCCATTAGCTATTTTTATACTAAGTTCGGGTTTTTTTTTATTTCTAAGTGCACTTCAATTTTATTTCTTTCCCTAAATTTTATTAGATTTTCTTCGAAAACTTGTGTTTTTTCCGCTATCTGTATTATTTTGTACAACTGTTCTTTTTTACTTAATTATTTTGGAATGTTATTTTTGATGTTAAATTTTTTGAAGTAATTATAATCCTCAGGTTGTATAAGGAATTTAGAATGTTCCCAGGTTTCTTTTTTAAGATATTTGTTATTTTTTGTGTTTTCTATGTATAGTTGTTTTAAACTATTAATGGTTCCACCACACTTTGCAAGTGAAGGCTCTGATTGCAATTGCTTTGGTATTACTTTATGTGTTAGTGGTGAACTTAATGGTAATTTTGTAATAAAATAATTTGTGGGTCTAATACTGGCTTTTTTAGCTATTGTTACAAAATCATTGGTTATCGTCATATTAACACTTTGACTTTGAAAAACGTTTAGACCTATTATAAATTTATATTTGTGATTTATTCTACTTAACCATACTTATGGTAGTGGACAATATATGTTAAAGTCATCCTCTGTTAGAAATGCTACTTCCATCTGTTTGTTATGTTATGACTAGTTGTTTTAATTCATATATTGCTTCTATTGGGACAAGATCTATGTCTAAATATGATTTTGTGCTTCCTGTGTCAATCATACCTATGATATCTAGCATTTGTCGATTATTAAATTTTATTCTGCATGTTAAATTCAATAAGTATGTCGAAGGTATTAGTGATGTTAAATCGTGGTTTTCATATTGAATTTTACTACTTTGAAGTTCTTGTTCCAGCGTGTTTCCTTCCATCTCGTAGTTTTCATTAGAATTACCTTGATTATCAGCACTTTTAATTTCTATTTTTTGTGTTCCTTTGTCTTTTATTTCTTTAATTATTTAATTTTTTTTTTGTCTAAAGTTCATTTTTACAAAAAATTGTTAGATTAATCGGTGTCGGGGTATCCTTGATTGTCTCGATCCAAGTAGAAATCGTCACTATTTGTTATATAATTTTTTCCTCATCTGATGATGATTTTGGTGAAATATCCATGCCGCTACTATATGATGGGTATTTCTAGTAATATTTTTCTCTGGCTTTGGCTATTATTGATTCAGCATCATCGTTTGGAATTGTTGCTTTCCATAGTTCTTCTTCATACTGTTGTTGTATTGGTTCCTTTCTTTTAAGAATTCTGAAATTAATTTCTAGAATATATTCTTCGTGGTAAATCATCTGATAATCGTCTTCTGTAATTAGGTTGAATGGTCTAAAGGCAGAATGATGGGGCACAAAATTGATGTTGTGGGCAATGTTGTCATAGTTCCATATTTTTATTTGATCTTCTAGGTTAAGATTTTCACAAATCGATGGTCTTTCTATGGGTTGGCTTCTCTGGCAACCAAAGAAGGCGACAACACAAATCGGATAATGCTAGAGCAAATGAGATATGTAGATATGACTGGCTGTAAATTAATTTTGTAAATGTGAAATAAAATTATTTTTGTAAATGTGAATTATTTAAGTATATTCTGTTGTAGTATCTGGTCTTCTTTCTAACTGGTCATGTAATATTATTTCTTTGCCGCTCATTTTATTGTTTCGTAGAGATAACTAATTTTTTGTTTTTTTGGTTTTTCACTTTTTTCACTGTATTCTTCTTTCTCTAGTTTTAAATTTTTGAATAACTCTTCGATTTATATGGTATCAACTGTTTTGCCTTGTAATTTTCATTGATTAAATCTTTTATGTCATTCTTCCTTGGTAAATGTGAAAACCCTAGTTTCTTATCTGTTTTAACTAGTCTTTCTGTGTGAGTAGAATTTTGGTTCTTAATATATTCTATTTTTCACCTAATTCTTTTATTATTTTATTCTTATTTTCAGTAGCTGTTAAAATAGAATGATAAATTCTATCTTGTCTATTTATTTGAGAATCCAAATTATTTCCTAGATTTATTATTAAATCAATTAAGTTATTTAACAGTTTATTTTCTGTCTGACAACTGTGTTTATGTTTTCCTTCAAAATTGAAGAGCAAATTGTAATTATTTTTTAAATTTCGTATTTTATTATAGGTTGAAAGTTATAAATCTAAATATTCAATTTTTTTTTATAAACTATATGAAGATCCTGGGGGGCTTCGATACCAGGAGAGACCCCTGGTACCGAAAAAATAATAATTTTTTTTTCCTGTAAATGTGAATTTAGTACAGTTGTAAATTTTATTACTGTTTCAAGTTGATTTCTCTGTTTCTTACACTTTATTTTTTATTTTTTATTAAAGACTGTTAAGTAACCTATCAGAGTATTATCCTAGTTATCTGGGCCTTTCTAATCTTGATTTAGATAATATGGTGTATAGGATAGATTATGTGCAACGGATTTTATTTGTTCTAAAGCTTCTATGTTTTTTGTTATTAAATGTATTCTAAGATTATAAAATGTTTTATTCTGAAACTTTTATGGTAGAGTTATGTAGTTAATTTTGTGGATTAGTTTTTTTTTTTTTTTTTGAATTCTTATTTGTTCTTCTACTTTTTCAGGGCTTTCAAGGTTGAGTTTGTGGATTTTTTAATAAAATTATATGAGGAATTGCAACTCTCTACTCGGTACTTACTACCTCTTTTTTTTTTCCCCCAATTAGTTTTGCTTTGAAAAGTTTAACGATTTGAGTTAAATGGTTTAAGCAAGCAACAAAGAAGCTAGTCGCAGATGGGCTAGAAGCCGTTATGCAAATATTTAAAATCTCCTAGCTTTACTTTGCAAGATTATCAAACATTGAATATTCTACCATGTTAACCTATCACATAGGCTCACAGGAGACTTAGAAATGCTAACTCATCAGCAAACAGTCAAAGAGCACAAAAGACAAGCTGTTCAGAGGTTTTTTTTTTTTTTTTTTTTTTTTTTTTTTTTTTAGAGGTTGATTTTCTTGGTATAGTAAAACATAAGAATTTAAAAAATTTATTTTTCAACTAGCTACTAATTGCATGAATAATCTGTAATAACTCATGTAACTAGAAACTTTTAAACATACACATCATTAGGAAAATAAGAGTGGTTTACCCTTTCGGGAAGTCCCTAAAAGGGTAAACAAACACAAAGCTTTTATACAAAAAGTGAGTAGAGTTTTACAAGACAAACTGTAACATGCTTCTCCTTTAAGTATCAATGACTGATGATTGATATCTGGGCTCTGGGTATTCTTTGGATGCTCTTTGCTCTCAAACCTCTATTGCTTTTCCACTCATACTTAATACTTTAGACTAGGCTTTCTTATATAGGACAAGAAAAGAAAAATACAAGCCATCGAAGGAATCGGTAAAAAGTTGGCTGAAAAAGATATATGACAAATTGGTCAAAAAATAAACAGTGTAAAATGATGACTCTATTATTTGCTTTTTACTGTTGGTCTGGAAAAGTAATGGTGGAAAGGGCTGACCCAACTAGCATCTTACAGGATGCCAAAAAGGGTGATGCAAAAGCTGACGAATTTTAGATTTAAAAGTTAAAAGTGGTCATACCACACATGGATGATGGCCTTTGGGTACATCCTTTGTACATAAGCAATTTTTTTTTTTTTTGTCTAAAATTCATTTTTACAAAAAATTTGTTACATTAATCTATGTTGGGGTATCCTTCATTGTCTCGATCCAAATAGAAATCATCACTACTTGGTATATAATTTTGTTCATCCTCTGATGATAATTTTGGTGAAATATCCATGCAGGTACTGTATGGTGGGTACTTCTTGTAATATTTTTCTTTGACTTTGGCTATTCTTGATTTAGCGTCATCATTTGGAATTGTTGCTTTCCATAGTTGTTCTTCATACTGCTGTTGTATTGGTTCTTTTCTTTTAAGAATTCTAAAATTAATTTCTAGAATGTATCATTCGTAGTAAATCTTCTGATAATCGTCTTCTGTAATTAAGTTGAATGGTCCAAAGGCATAATGATGGGGCACAAAATTGATGTTGCGGGCAATATTGTCATAGTTCCATATTTTTATTTGATCTTCAAGGCTAAGATTTTCACAAATCTATGGTCTTTTTGTGGGTTAGCTTCTCTCGCAACCAGAGAAGCCGACAACACATTTCCGAACAATACTAGAGTTAATGAGATAAGTAGATACGACTAGTTGTAAATTATTTCTGTAAATGTGAAGTAAAATTATTTTCGTAAACGTGAATTATTTAAGTATATTCTGCTGTAGTATCTGGTTTTCTTTTTTACTGGTTATGTAATATTACTTCTTTATTGCTCATTCTATTGTTCCGTAGAGATAACTAATTTTTTGGTTTTTGGGTATTTCACATTTTCCACTGTATTCTTTTTTCTCTAGTTTTAAATTTTTTAATAACTCTTCGATTTTTGTGGTATCAACTGTTTTGCCTCGAAATATTTTGTTGATTAATTGTTGGGTAAATGTTAAAACCCTAGTTTCTTTACTATTTTAATTAGTCTTTATGTGTTACTAGAATTTTGGTTCTTAATATATTCTAATTTTTCACCTAATTCTTTTATTATTTTATTCTCATTTTCAGTAGCTGTTAAAATAGAATGATAAATTCTATCTTGTCTGTTTATTTGAGAATCCAAATTATTTCATAGATTTATTATTAAATCAATTAAGCTATTTAACAATTTATTTTCTGTGTGACAACTGTGTTTATGTTTTCCTTCAAAATTGCAGAGCAATTTGCAATTATTTTTTAAATTATATATTTTATTATAGGTTGTAAAATTTATTATTGTTTCAAGTTGATTTCTCAGTTTCTTATACTTTTTATTTTTTATTAAAGATTGTCAAGTAACCTATCAGAGTATTATCCTGGTTATCTGGCCCTTTCTAATCTTGATTTAGATAATATGGTATGTAGGATAGATTATGTGCAACGAATTTTATTTGTTCTAAAGCTTCTATGTTTTTTGTTATTAAATGTATTCTAAGATTATAATCTGTTTTATTCTGAAACTTTTCTGGTAGAGTTATGTAGTTAATTTTGTGAATTAGTTCTTCTTTTTTTAGAATTCTTATTTGTTGTTCTACTTTTTTAGGGCTTTCAAGATTGAGTTTGTTGATTTTTTAATTAAATTATATGGGGAATTTTAGCCCATAAACATTTACTTTTCTTAAT
Organism: Eucommia ulmoides; assembly: GCA_016647705.1. Taxonomy (NCBI): domain Eukaryota; kingdom Viridiplantae; phylum Streptophyta; class Magnoliopsida; order Garryales; family Eucommiaceae; genus Eucommia; species Eucommia ulmoides. The sequence continues at coordinate 11,799,973 of CM028331.1, forward strand.
TCGTTGAAGTTCTACTCGGTACTTACCACCTCTTTTCTTTTTCCGAATTAGTTTTGCCTTGAAAAGTTTAACAATTTGAGTTAAATGATTTAAGAAAGCAACAAAGAAGCTAGTTGCAGATGGGCTAGAAACCGTTATGCAAAATTTTTAAATCTACTGGCTTTACTTTGCAAGATTATCAAACACTCAATATTCTACCATGTTAGCTTATGGTTAAATGTTTCAGGTTATTTAAGTCTACCAGGTTATTTAAGTCTCTTGTGAGCCTGTGTGATAGGGTAACATACTAGAATATTGAGTGTTTGATAATCTTGTTAAGTAAAGCCAGTAGATTCAAAATTTTTGCATAACGACTTCTAGCCCATCTGTTGCGACTATTTTCTTATTGTATGCTTAAACCATTTAACTCAAATTGTTAAACTTTGCAACACAAAACTAAATGGGAAAAAGAAAAGAAGTGGTAAGTATCGAGTAGGACTTCAATGAATTAAGAAAGGAAAACATTTCTGAGCTGCAATTCCCCATATAATTTTATTACAGAAATCAACAAACTCAACCTTAAAAGCCAAGAAAAAATAGAAGAACAAATAAGAATTCTAAGAAAAGAAGTACTAATCCAGAAAATTAACTACATAACTCTACTAGAAAAGTTTCAGAATAAAACAGATTATAATCTTAGAATACATTTAATAACAAAAAACATAAAAGCTTTAGAATAAATAAAATCCGTTGCACATAATCTATCCTACATATCATATTATCTAAATCAATATTAGAAAGGTCAAGGTAACCAGGATAATACTTTGATAGGTTACATGACAATCTTTAATCCCTGGTAAAAAAAAATACTATGTGTTTCAAATTTGTTATCTTCATCTAATCTATATTTGTCAATACTACCTCTGCTAGAGAGTATTCGATCGTAGAGTATACATTTATTCCTGTTGTCATTTGTCTAATCATATTAGTAAAGTTATATGGGTTATTTCCTAAATCTTTTAATCGCATAATGACCTTCTGTCCTATTACTATTTTTCCATGCCCTGGCTGCATCTTGTTCCCATCCATCTATTTTTTCTTGCCAAAGCAGAGGCTCAAATCTTATTAGCTCCAGTATTGTTCCGGTTTGTGTTGTCATTGTTAATTTTTCCAGATTGTCCGTGTTTAGTCTTTCTCCCACTGGTTTTCATGATAAATCTATTGTTAAAAGGTTGGCTCCCCTTCTTGGGTATCTTCTTACCTAAAGTATATTTTGTTGTAGTATTTGGTCTTAAATAATAAGATGTTCTATCTGGCATGGGAGTATCTTCGTCTATTGGTCCTCTACTAGTTCCTTCTTTTGTTGGTATTATGGTTGTACGTGTTCTTGGTTGATTTACTGTCCATTTTCACCTCTTCTAGATATTTATTGACTTTTTCTAGTTCTATATTTACTTTTATTGATTTCATTTTGATTATTTTATTAGTATCAAAGTTAATTTTTATACTTTCTATATCTTTAAATGTGTCTAGGGGTTTTATGTTTGCATTTCTTGCATATAATTCCTCTATTATTTCCATATTTTAGATTTCTTTATTAAAATCTATTATATGTTCATGTGTATATCCTAATTTTTCTAATCTTTCATATTTATTATTTAATAATGCAGTTAAATATTCTTCAGTTATTTCACTATCATATTCCATATGAGTAAAGTTATATATATATTTTTTTTCTATATTAACAAATACTGTCTCTTCCTCATTTATTGCTTCAAAATTTGGACAACTACTACTACTAGCTTGATATTTATAATATGTAAATCTTAATCTTAGGCTACCATATTTATTTTTATATGTTATGTTATTATTTGGGGGTAAGTATAATATTATTTATGAAGCTCTTAAGATTCCAGTCTGTTCCTGTATTTGTTTCCGGACTAATTTTTTTGGCTGATATTGCTTTTATGCCTTCTGTTTTTAGTAGATTAAATATTTCTTCATTTTTAATTTTATAATTTGTAGTACCATTTTCACTCATTCTTCCTATAAATTCTCTACATAAAATTAGATTTTTTGTTCTTATTTCTATATCATAACATTTAGTTTTGATTCGTATTTTTATGTGATTTAAAAGGTATGTTGATTTTATTAAAAAATCAGGTGTAAAATACACAATTCTTCCATTATGGTACATATCTATCTTAGTTGTTCCTAACAGACTCATTTTCAAATTTTTTGGGTCAACCATCATATAAACATATTAACACTTTGGTTCCCAAGAATTGTCGGTGTAGTCTTTTTATTCCTATTACAACTAGTCCTATATGAGTGAGGTTTAAGTTTAATTTTATTATATCATCATGACTTTGTCTACATATAAGGTTTGTTGATACTTTCTGTGGTACAACTAATTGCTTTTTCTTGAAAATATCTGTATAGTTGGCTACTATCACCTATTATACTTTTTATTATATTTCCTTTATTATATTCTATTTGATTATCTACTGCTTTATTTTTCCTAAGTAACCTGGTACTAAGACTTCTTTTAACTGGTCTTGTAATATTACTTTTTTGCCGCTCATTTTATTGTTTTGTAGAGATAACTAATTTTTTTTTTTGTTTTTTTGGGGTTTTCACTTTTTTCACTGTATTCTTCTTTATCTAGTTTTAAATTTTCGAATAACTCTTCGATTTCTGTGGCATCAATTGTTTTGCCATGTAATTTTTGTTGATTAAATCTTTTATATCACTTTTACTGGATAAATGTTCAAACCCTAGTTTCTTTTCTATTTTAACAAGTCTTTCAGTGTTACTAGAATTTTGGTTTTTAATATATTCTAATTTTTCACCTAATTCTTTTATTATTTTATTCTTATTTTCAGCAACTGTTATAATAGAATGATAAATTCTATCTTGTCTGTTTATTTGAGAATCCAAATTATTTCCTAGATTTATTATTAAATCTATAAGCTATTTAATTGTTTATTTTCCGTGTGACAATTGTGTTTATATTCTCCTTCAAAATTGTAGAGCAATTTGTAATAATTTTCTAAATTAGGTATTTATTATAGGTTGGAAGTTCTAGATCTAAATATTCAAATTTTTTTATAAACTATATGAAGGTCTTGGGGGGCATTGATATCAGGAGAGACCCCTGTTATCGAAAAAATAAAAGTTTTTCTGTAAATGTGAATTTAGTACTATTGTAAATTTTATTACTATTTCAAGTTGATTTCCCTTTTTCTCACACTTCTTTTTTTTACCAGGAATTAAAGACTGTCAAGTAACCTATTAGAGTATTATCTTGGTTACCTCAGCCTTTCTATTCTTGATTTAGACAATCTGGTAAATATGATAGATTATGTGCAGTGGATTTTATTTGTTCTAAAACTTCTATATTTTTTGTTCTTAAACGTATTCTTAGATTATAATTTGATTTATTTTGAAACATTTCTAGTAGAGTTATGTAGTTAATTTTGTGGATTATTACTTATTTTCTTAGAATTCTTATTTGTTCTTCTATTTGTTCTTGGCTTTCAAGGTGGAGTTTGTTGATTTCAGTAATAAAATTATATGGGGAATTAAAGCTCATAAACGTTTGTTTTTCTTAATTTGTTGAAGTCCTACTCGGTACTTATCACTTCTTTTCTTTTTCCCGATTAGTTTTGTGTTGAAAAGTTTAACGATTTCAGTTAAATGGTTTAAGCATACAACAGAGAAGCTAGTTGCCACAAATGGGCTAGAAGCCTCTATGCAAATTTTTTAAATCTACAAGCTTTACTTAGCAAGATTATCAAACTCTCAATATTATACCATGTCGCCCTATCACAGAGGATCGCAGGAGACATAAAAACGCTAACTCAGTAGAAAACAATTAAAGAGCACAAAAGACAAGGTGTTGAAAGGCTTTTTTATTGAGGTTGATTTTCTTGGTATAGTAAAACTTAAAATTTTAAAAATTTCATTTTTCAACTGGCTACCAATTGCATAAATAAACAGTAATGACTCATATAACTAGAAACTTTTAAACATACACATTATTAGGAAAATAAGAGGTTTTTTTCCTTTTGGGAACTCCCTAAAGGGATAAACAAACACAAAGCTTTTATACCCAAAGTTAGTAGATTTTTACAAGATAGACCTTAATATATTTCTCCTTTAAGTATCAATGGCTAAGGATTGATATCTGGCCTCAGAGTATTCTTTGGATGCTCTCTACTCTCAGACCTCTAATGCTTGTCCACTCATACTTAATACATTAGACGAGGATTTCTTATATAGGCAAAGAAAAGAAAAGTATAGGCCACTAAAGGAATCGGTAAAAAGTTGGCCGAAAAAGACATATGACAAATTGGTCAAGAAGTAAACAGTGCAAAAGGACGACTCTATTATTTTCTTTTTACTGTTGGTCTAGGAAAGTAATGGTAGAAATGACTGACCCAACTAGCATCATAGAGGATGGCAAAAAGGGTGAAGCAAGAGTTGACAAATTTTAGATTTAAAAGCTAAAATTGGTCAATCCATACATGAACGCTGGCCTTTGGGAACATACTTTCTACATAACAATTTTAATATTTTTTTTTGTCTAAGATTCTTTTTTACAAAAATTTGTTACATTAATCTGTGTTGGGGTATCTTTCACTATCTCGATCCAAGTAGAAATTGTCACTGTTTGGTATATAATTTTGTTCTTCCTCTGATGACGATTTTGGTGAAATATCCACGTAGGTACTATATGGTGGGTACTTCTTGTAATATTTTTCCCCGACTTTGGCTATTATTGATTCAACATCATTGTTAGGAATTGTTGCTTTCCATAGTTCTTTTTCATACTGCTGTTGTATTGTTTTTTTTTTTTTTTTTTTTTTTTTTTTTTTTTTTTTTTTTAATGAATTCTAAAATTAATTTCCGGAATGCATCATTCCTAGTAAATCTTCTGATGATCGTCTTTTGTAATTAAGTTGAATGGTCCAAAGGCATAATGATTGGGCACAAAATTGATATTATGGGCAATGTTGTCATAATTCTATAATTTTATTTGATCTTTAAGGGTAAAATTTTCACAGATCTATGGTCTTTCTGTGGGTTGGCCAAGAGAACGTGGTTATTTTCTTTTACGAATTCTGAAATTAATTTCTGGATTGCATCAGTCTTAGTAAATCTTTTGATGATCGTCTTTTGTAATTAAGTTGAATGGTCCAAAGGCATGATGATCGGGCACGAAATTGATGTTGTGGGCAATGTTGTCATACCTCCATATTTTTATTTGATCTTCAAGGCTAAGATTTTCATAGATCCATGGTCTTTCTATGGGTTGGTTAAGAGGAGGTGGTTCAAGGAATGTTGGAATGGTTTTTTTTTTTTTTTTTTCGATGTAATAATCTATGTTTGGTTTGAAAATTTGGGTAACATTTGAAAATTGGTCCAAGGGATTTGGTGGCTACTTCTACCATTTTGGTTGGACTTTCTTGAAAAAGGTGGCTGACAGAAGTGACTAGTGTTCTTCCAAAGAATTATGTTTGGCTAGGGTTGCGAAAATACATGGTTGCCAGGAATCCATAATCTAAAAGTGTTTGTGGTGTGAGAGATATTTTATGGTTCTTGTGGTAAAAGGTTATGTTATTGTAATTTAGGAGATCAAGTTCGAGACGAATGATGGTGTACATGAGTTTGCATTTACATTCGGCTCGTTCTAGTGGAATGGTTTAATAATGTCAGTTGTTACTGCAACATGTGGTCAATTGATATTGACTTTTCGTGACGTACCGGGCTCCTAGAAAAAAAGTGTGTTTGGTCCAACTTTATCTAAAAAACTATTGGATGGCGATTTGGATATCTAGATCCAGGTGATTTTTGTGGTGAATAATGGTTGGTCTTTTAGAAAATTGATAAAGAAATGTGTGGGTGAAGAAAAAGGCTCGGGTTTTAAGATGTTTGCTTTGTTATTTGTTTAAAAAAGAAGGTTGTTGAGATGAAGTAGGTTGTTGGGATGTAGATGCTCCTCTGAGGTCACAAATATTTTTTTCAAACAAAGCAACTTTTTCCTTTAAGACCATTTTTGTTTGAGTGAGAAGCGAAATTTCTTTACTCTCTTTTTCACTTTTAAGATGAGAAAAATCATTCTATGACAATAATTCTAGATTTTGAAATACAATATTTTTGCGATTTTGCATAAGCTGGAGACAACGTTCACACTGATTTTGGAAATTGTAAAAAAATTGTGGTTGTTCTAGATATTTGAGGTCTTTGGATGACTGTTCTCCATATTCTGCAAAGCTTTTGAATCTTCTCAAAGTGTTAGAGTTAGTTTCTGTGATATTATTATTCTGTGAAAATTCAATGGCACAAGAGGATATTAAATAATTAATTCCTAACTATGACTTTGCAAAGTCTAAGCCTGTTAAGAGATCATAAAAACCATTGTATAATGGTCTTGGGAAATTATCGAGCCTTTTTATTACTTCTATCCAGTTGTGAAAAACTCTTGTTTCTGATCCTGTGACTATCATATAATAATAATGTTTTTGATGTGCTTTAGAAGTCTCCGGTTTTACAAAGTATTCTGTCAGTGTATTTAAAATTCTTATTTTAGCAATATTTTCACTTTCCAAAGTTTTGAGGTTCCATATATTGTCCAGAAGACACTCTTGCTATTCCGTAAGTCTGTAACTAGCTCTCAACTTCATACTTTGATTTTGATAAACTGGAAGTTCTGTCTTTCCAAACTTTATCATTTTTCTCTTCGTTTATAATAAAATCAGATTAATATTAAGAATATATTTTTCTAGATAAATAATCTGCTAAACTATTATTTGTTCCTTTAATATGTTCAAATTTTACTTTGTATCCATTTCTTGCAATACAATTTACAAAGTTGACCTGTCTTTTTTGATATATTTTTTTTCCCACTACTTTTGTTATAGAATCTTACTATATTTTCACAATCTGTTCTAACTGTGAATTCTTTGTTTAGGAATAGTCTGAAGCTATCTAATGCATTAATTACTGCTAATAATTCATAGTTGGGACTAGTTAGTGCTGTTTCTTTTTCTTTATACTTTCTTGATCCATGTATACATATTTTCTCTTCCTTTTTATCTAAATATTTATTATGCTTACCATACAAGACTATTCCCCATCCTTCTTGTGGGGTATCTATTTTTACTATTTTATAATCTGTTTCTAATTATAGTTGTAGGTCTGGGAGTTGCTTACATTTTTCTTTGATATTTTGAATTATCTTTATATCTTCAGTATTAAATAATTTTTGTCCTTCTGGTCTAGTTCTACTATATAGTGATCATATTTTTTTTTTTAAGTTTTTGATATACATTCTAACATAATTTAAAATTCCTAAGAAAGCTTGAAGTTACTTAGTTTCAGTTATCTTATCTAGAAATTCTAATATCTATTTTACAATATGTGGTTGTAATTTGATTTTTTCATTTCCTATTTCTGTTCTGACAAATCCTATATATTCTTTGAAGAATTCTATATTACTTTTACTTATTATTATTCCATTATTCATGAATTCTGTGAAGATTATAAGTAGGTGATCTATGTGTTCCTCCTTGTTTTGTGAGTAAACTAATATATCATCTATATATACTAATGCAAATTTTCTGTGTTTCTGAAATATGCTATCTACTTTTCTTTGAAATATGCCAGGTGCACTTTTTAGTCCAAAAGGTAAAACTAACCATTCAAAATGTCTATTGGGACAAGAGAAAGCCGTTCAAGGAATACTATCTTTATGCATTTTTATTTGTCAAAATCTTGATTTACAGTCAAGTCTGTTAAAAAAAGTTTTTCCCTGTATGCAATTTATCAACACGTCTTTGTCTGGTATTGGGTATTTATCTTCTACAGTATTATCAATTAGAAGTTTATAATTTATGAACATTCTGGTTTTTCCTCTTTTTATTTCAGTGTGATTTCTTACCATAAATGTTGTACTATTATGTTTGCTCGAACTATTTCTTATTACTCCTAATTTTTTAAGTTCGGTTATTTGTTTATCAAATTCTTCTATATCTATTGGATCTTATTTTCCATTAGCTGTTTTTATACTAAGTTCGGGGTTTTTTTATTTCTAAATGCACTTCAATTTTATTTCTTTCCCAAAATTTTATTGATTTTTCTCCCAAAACCTGTGTTTCTTCTGCTATCTGTATTATTTTGTACAACTGCTCTTTTTTACTTAATTGTTTTAGAATGTTATTTTTGATATTAAATTCTTTGAAGTAGTTATAATCCTTAGCTTGTATAAGGAATTTAGAATGTTCTCAGGTTTCCTCTTTAAATTATTTCCTAATTTCTACGTTTTCTATATATAGTTGTTTTAAACTATTAATGGTTCCATCACGCTTTGCATCCGACGACTTTGATTGTAATTGCTTTGGTATTACTTTCTGTGTTAGGGGTGAACTTAATGGTAACTTTGCAATAAAATAATATGTGGGTGTAATACTTGCTCTTTTTGCTATTGTTACAAAATCATTGGTTATCGTCATACTACCACATTGACTTCGAATAAAGTTTAGATTTGTTATAAATTTATATATGTGATTTATTTTACTTAACCATACCTGTGGTAGTGTATAGTATATATTGAAGTCATCTTCTGTTAGAAATGTTATTTCACTATCTCTATGACACTTATTATATTGTAATGTATTTTCATCAATTTGTTCTGTTATGACAGGTTGTTTTAATTCATGTATTGCTTCTTTTGGGATAAGATTTATGTCTAAATGTGATTTTGTGCTTCCTGTGTCAATCATTCTTGTGATATTGTTAAATCGTAGTATTCATATTGAATTTTACTACTTTGAAGTTCTTGCTCCAGCGTGTTTCCTTCTGTCCTGTAGTTTTCATTAGAATTACTTTGATTATCATCAGTTTCAATTTTTTTTTTTTGTTTTTCTTATTTCTAGCTTTTCTATTTTTCGTTTGTATTTTATAATTTCTCTGTCATGCTGTATTCTGATCTTTTCCATTTCATATTTTAGTTTTTCAATTTCTAGCTTTAATTTTGTTATTTCTAAATCTTTTTCTGTGAATTTTGGTGAACTTTTTAGATTAGTTTCGATTCCATATTTTTCTTTTATATACATATAACATATTTCTAAATGACACTCAAAAAGGGAAGAAAGGCGGGAAAGTCAAGAAGAAACAGCTTCCGAAACGAAGGGAACTAAACAGGAACAAGAGGGATACACCGAAGAAGATCCTTCTCCTTCCCCTTTTTCGGAAGAAAAGGAGGATCCTGATCAAAAAGATGAAAAACAAGAGCTATTCCGGTTTGAAAAACTTCTTGTGACCCCTCTTTTTGATTATAACCGATGGACTCGCCCATTCCGTTACATAAGAAATGATCGATTTCTATCTGGGCAGGCTGTAAGAAACGAAATGTCACAATATTTTTTTTACACATGTCGAAGTGATGTTGTATCTTCTATCTCGATTGGAGAATCTTTACACTGAAATCATTTAATATTATTGTTTCCTAAACCATATTTCCAGTTATGCGTGTCACATTCCTTTTCGGTTTCTATTTCTGTTATATTCATATAGCTAAATTCATCATTTGATTTTCCGCGACTACTATATTCTATGCTACTATTATTGGTATATAGTAATTTTATATCTTCTTCACTAGTTATTTTTGTTACTATACTATATGCTATAGAGTCGTCTAAGTCTATGCTTACTATTTCTTCATCTATATCTTTTATCATGTTTGCGCATTCTATATTTTTAAATTTCTGTGGATATCTATTGGCTAAATGTTTTTCATTCCCGCATATAAAACATTTGCATTTTGTGTTTTTATTTCTTTTAAATTTTTTGACATGATTAACTTTTTTGAATTTTTCCTTTTTATTGGTTCTACTTTTTCTAAGATATCGTTTCTTCCATTTATAATGCTTGTATGTTTTGTAGCTTTTTTTGTTTTTATAATCCCTTGTATATTTTTTTTTATACTTTTTACTTCTTTTATTGAGTTTTTTATACTTTCTGTTTAATTCTTTTTCTTCTCCATATCTTTGAGGTGCGTATATTATTCTTTCGTAGAAATCATAATCTGTTTTATTTACCGTTTCTATTACTTTGAAATTTGTGTATTGTCTTCGAAGTTGATTAAAGGAAAATATTATCCTAGCTCCTATTCCTGCATTTTTATTATTATTACTATGTTTTCTCCATTCCTCTTGTATGTGTCCTCCTAATGGTCCTAGTATTTTCCTAAAATATCTATCTCCTATTTTCTCGTTATAGGCTAAACCTGCTTTGCTTGCTTGATATGCATAATCATGACTAAATTCAACTATGTGTTTCAAGTTTGTTATCTTCATCTGACCTATGTTTCACAATGTTACCTCTGCAAGAGATTATTCGGCTGTAGAGTATACATTTATTCCTATTGTTATTTGTCTAATCCTATTAGTAATGTTATATGGGTTATTTCCTAATTTTTTTAATCGCATAATGGCCTCCGGATTATCTCTTTTGTATTCATCATAAAAATTTTCCACTGTTTCACCTAGTAGTGTTTCTAGATATTCGAACATTCCTTCTGTCCTATTACTGTTTTCCATGGCCTGGCTGCATCTATCAATTATTTTTGCCCAAACCTAAGGCTCATATCTTATTAGCTCTAGTATTGTTCCTGTTTGTGTGGTCGTTGGTAATTTTTCTAAACTGTCCGACTTTAGTCTTTTTCCCACTAGTTTTCCTGCTAAATCTATTGTCAAATGGTTGGCTCCCCTTCTAGGGTATCTTCCACCTAAAGTATATTCTGTTCTAGTATCTAGTCTTAAATAATAAGATGTTCTATCTTGTCTGAGAGTATCTTCGTCTATTGGTCGTCTACTAGTTCCTTCTCCTATTAGTATTATGGTTATACGTGCTCTTGGCTTGTCTACTGTACTTTCCATTTTTACCGCCTCTAGATATTTATTGACTTTTTTTAATTCTATGTCTACTTTTATTGATTCTATTTTGATTATTGTATTAGTATCAAAGTTAATTTTTATACTTTCTATATCTTTAAATGTGTCTAGAGGTTTTATGTTTAGATTTTCTGCATATAATTCCTCTATTAATTCCATATTCCTGATTTCTTTATTAAAATTTATTATTTGTTCATGTGTGTATCCTAATTTTTCTAATATGTCATATTCATTATTTAATAATGTGGTTAAATATTCTTTAGTTTTTTCATTCTCGTATTCCATATGAGTAAAGTTATATTCTTTTTCTATATTAACAAATATTGTCTCTTCCTCATTTATTTCTTCATTATTTTGGCTACTATTGCTACTAGCTCGATATTTGTAATCTTTAAATTTTAAGCTTAGGTTACCATCTTTATTTTTATATGTTATGTTATTATTTGGGGTAAGTATAGTAGTATTTATGAAGCTGTTAAGATTCCAGTTTGTTCTTGCATTTGTTTCTGGACTAAATTTTTTGGCTAGTATTGCTTTTATGCCTTCTATTTTTAGTTGATTAAATATATCATAATTTTTAATTTTATAATTTGTAGTACTATTTTCACTCATTCCTCCAACAAATCCTGTACATACAATTATATTTTTTGTTCCTATTTCTATATAATAACCTTTAGTTTTGATTCCGATTTTTATGTGATTTAAAGGGTCTGTTGTTTTTATTAAAAACTCAGACGTAAAATACACAATTCCTCCGTTATAGCTCATTTCTATCTCAACTGTTCCTAACATACTCATTTCTAAATTTTTGTGCCTACCATCATATAAACATATTAATACTTTGGTTCCGAAGAAATGTCGTTGTAGTCCTTTTATGCCTATTACTACTAGTCCTATATGAGTAAGGTTTAAGTTTAATTTTATTATATTATTTTGACTTTATCTACTTATAAGGTTTACTAATAGTTGTTCACTTTCTATGGTACAACTGATTGTTTGTTCGTGAAAATATTTGTATAGCTGGCTACTATCACCTCTCAACTTGTTATTATATTTCTTTTATTAAATAGATGTGTTTCTTTTATCTTTTTTAATCCTTCTTTCTAATTTTTTTCATAATCTTTTTCTATGTCTAATAATGTTTCTATTTAATTATCTACTGTTTTATTTTTCTTAAATAACCTTGTATTAAGACTTCTTTTTAATTGGTCATGTTTTTTTTTCCTGCTCATTTTATTATTCCGTAGATATAACTTATTTTTTGTTTTTTTTGGGGTTTTCACTTTTTCCACTACATTCTTCTTTCTCTAGTTTTAAATTTTTGAATAACTCTTCGATTTCTGTGGTACTAATTTATTTGCCTTGTAATTTTTCGTTGGTTAAATATTTTATGTCACTTTTGCTAGTTAAATGTTCAAACCCTAGTTTCTTTTTAATTTTAACTAGTCTTTTTGTGTTACTAGAATTTTGGTTCTTAATATATTTTAAATTTTTACCTAATTCTTTTATTATTTTATTCTTATTTTTTGTAACTGTTAAAATAGAATGATAAATTCTATTTTGTCTATTTATTTGAGAATCCAAATTATTTTCGAGATTTATTATTAAATCTATTAAGCTATTTAATTGTTTATTTTCTGTGTGACAATTGTGTTTATATTCTTCTTCAAAATTGCAGAGCAATTTGTAAATGTTTTCTGAATTATGTATCTTATTATAGGTTGGACGTTCAAAATCTAAATATTCAAATTTTTCATAAACTATATGAAGATCTTGGGGGCTCTGATACCAAGAAAGACACCTGGTACCGAAAAAATAATTTTTTTTCTGTAAATGTGAATTTAGTACTATTGTAAATTTTATTACTGTTTAAAGTTGATTTCCCTATTTCTTGCACTTGTTTTTACCAGGAATTAAAGACTATCAAGTAACATATCAGAGTATTATCCTGGTTACCTCGGCCTATCTAGTCTTGATTTAGATAATCTGGTATGTAGGATAGATTATGTGCAGCAGATTTTATTTGTTCTAAAGCTTCTATGTTTTTTGTTATTAAATGTATTCTATGATTATAATCTATTTTATTTTGAAATTTTCTGCTAAAGTTATGTAGTTAAATTTGTGGATTAGTACTTCTTTTCTTAGAGTTCTTATTTGTTCTTCTACTTTTTCTTGTCTATCAAGGTTGAGTTTGTTGATATCTGTAGAAAAAATTATATTGGGAATTGCAGCTCATAAACATTTTCTTTTCTTAATTCATTGAAGTCCTACTCGGTACTTACCACTTCTTTTCTTTTTGCCAATTAGTTTTGTCTTGAAAAGCTTAATGATTTGAATTAAATAGTTTAAGCATGCAATGGAGAAGCTAGTCGCCACAGATGGGCCAAAATCCGTTATGTAAATTTTTTAAATCTAATGGATTTACTTAGCAAGAATATCAAACACTCAACATTCTAGCATGTCACCCAATCACATAGGCTCACAGGAGACTTAAAAACGCTAACTCATCAGCAAACAGTCAAAAAGCACAAAAGACAAGGTGTTCAAAGGTTTTTTTTTTTTTTTTTTTTGTTGAGGTTGATTTTCTTGGTACAGTAAAACTTAAGATTTTTGAAATTTCATTTTTCAACTGGTTACCAAATGTATAAACAAACAATAATAACTCATGTAACTAGAAACTTTTAAACAGACACATCATTTTGAAATAAGAAGGGTTTTTCCTTTCGGGAAGTCCCTAATGAAATAAACAAACACAAAGCTTTTACAAATAAAGTGAGTAGAGTTTTATAAGACAGACCTTAATATGCTTCTCCTTTAAGTATCAATGGCTAAGGATTAATATTTGAGCTCAGAGTATTCTTTGGATGCTATCTGCTCTTAGACCTCTATCGCTTCTTCTCTCATACGTAATACATTAGAGAAGCATTTCTTATAGAGGTAAATAAAAGAAAAATATAGGCCACTAAAGGAATCGGTAAAAAGTTGCCCCAAAAAGACATGAGAAAATTGGTAAAAAAGTAAACAGTGCAAAATGATGACTCTATTATTTGCTTTTTACTGTTGGTTTGGGAAAGTAATAGTGGAAAAGATTGACCTAACTAGCATCTTAGAGGATGCCAAAAAGGGTGACGCAAGAGCCGACAAATTTTAGATTTAGAAGTTAAAATTGGTCATACCACACATGGACGGTGGCCTTGGGGTACATACTTTGTACATCACCAATTTTAATTTTTTTTTTCTATGATTATTTTTTACAAAAATTTGTTACATTAATCTATGTCGAGGTATCCTTCACTGTCTCAATCTAAATAGAAATCGTCAGTATTTGGTATATAATTTTGTTCTTCATTTGATGATGATTTTGGTGAAATATCCTGCCAGGTACTGTATGGTGGGTGCTTCTTGTAATATTTTTCTCTGGTTTTGGCTATTCTTGATTCAACATCATCGTTTGGAATTTTTTCTTTCCATAGTTCTTCTTGATACTGCTGTTGTATTGGTTCTTTTCTTTTAAGAATTGTGAAATTAATTTCTGCAATGTATCATTCGTAGTAAATCTTCTGATGATCGTCTTCTGTAATTAAGTTGAATGGTCCTAAGGCATAATGATGGGGCACAAAATTGACGATATGGTAAGTGTTGTCATAGTTCCATATTTTTATTAGATCTTTAAAGCTAATATTTTCAAAGATCCATGGCATTTCTGTGGGTTGGCTGAGAGAAGGTGCCTCAAGGATTGTTTGAATGGTTTTTGTTTTTCGAAGTAATATTTTATCTTTGGCTTGAAAATGTGGGTAACCTTCGAAAATTGGTTCAATGGATTTGATGGCTACTTCTACCACTTTGGTTGGCAAACTCAAGTGGCTAGTTTACTTCCAAAGAATTTTGTCTAGCTAGGGTTGTGAAAATACATAGCTGCTAGGAATTCATAATCTAAAAGTCTTTGTGGTGTGAGAGATATTTTATGGTTCTTGTGGTGAAAGGTTATGGTATTGTAATTTAGACGATCGAGTTCAAGATGAATGATGGTGTACATGAGTTTGCATTTATATTGGGCATGTTCTAGTGAAATGGCTTGACAATTTCAGTTGTTATGGCAACATGTGGTCAATTGATAGTATTTTTTGTGACATATTGGGCTCCTGGAAAAAAAGTGTGTTTGGTCCAGCTATTTCTAAATAACTGTTGGATAGAGATTTGGATATCTAGATCCAGAAGATTTTTGTGGTGAATATTGGTTGGTCTAACAAGCTCAGGAAATTGATTAAGATGTGTGGGCGAAGAAAAATGATCAGATTTTTAGATTTTTGGTTTGATCTTTGGTTAAAGAAGATGGTTGTTGAGATGAAGTATGTTGTTGGGATGTGGATACTCCTCTGAGGTCACAAATAGTTTTTTCAAAGAAAGAAACTTTTTCCTTTAAGACCATTTTTGTTTGAGTGAGAAGAGAGATTTCTTCGCACTATTTTTCACTTTTAAGATGAAAGAAATCATTCTGGGACAATAATTATTGATTTTGAAATTCAAGATTTTTGCAATTTTGCATAAGCTGGAGACAACTTTCACACTGATTTGGGAAATTGTTAAAAAAAGCTTTGGTTGTTCTATATTTTTGGGGTCTCTGGATGAATTCTCTCCATATTCTACGAAACTTTTGAATCTTCTCAAAGCGTTAAGGTTAGCTTCTGTGATATTATTATTTTGTGAAAATTCAATGGCACAAGAGGATATTAAATAATTAATTCCTAATATGATTTTGAAAAGTCTAAGGCTGTTGAGAGATCATAAAAACCTTTGTATAATGGTCTTGGGAATAAGAATATTTTTGATGTGCTTTGAAAGTCTCTGGTTTTACAAAGTATTCTGTCAGTACATTTAGAATTCTTATTTTTGCAATATTTTCACTTCCCAATGTTTTGAAGTTCCATATATTATCCAGAAGACACCCTTACTGTTCCGTGAGTCTATAATTAGCTCTGAACTTCTTACTTTGATGTTGGTAAACTGGAAGCTCTGTCTTTCCAAACTTTGTCATTCTTCTCTCCATTTGTAATGAAATTAGATTAATATTAAGAATATATTTCTCTAGATAAATAATCTGCTAAACTATTATCTGTTCATTTAATATGTTCAAATTCTACTTTGTATCCATTTCCTGCAATACTATTTATAAAGTTGACCCATATTTTTTTATGTATTTTTTTTCACTACTTTTGTTATAGAATCTTACTATATTTTAACAATATGTTCTAACTGTGAATTCTTTGTTTAGGAATAGTCTGAAGCTGTCTAATGCATTAATTACTCTAAATAATTCATATATGCTAGTTAGTGTTGTTTAATTTTCTTTATACTTTCCTGATCCACTTCTACATATTTTCTCTTCCTTTTTATCTGAATATTTGTTAGGTTTACAATACAAGACTACTCCCCATCCTTCTTGTGAGGCATCTACTTCTACTATTTTATAATCTGTTTCTAAGGGTAATTATAGTTCTGGGAGTTGCTTACATTTTTCTTTGATTTTTTGAATTATATTTATATCTTCAGTATTAAATAATTTTTGTCCTTCGGGTCTAGGTTTACTATATAGTGGTCCTATTATTTTTCCTAAGAAATCTTGAAGTTGCTTAGTTTCTATTATCTTATTTAGAAATTCTATTTTTTTTTTTTACAATATATGGTTGTAATTTGATTTTTTCTTTTCCTATTTCTGTTCCCAAAAATCCTATATATTCTTTAAAGAGTTCCATCTTATTTTTACTTATTATTATTTCATTATTCAAGAATTCGGTGAATTTTATAAGCAGGTGATCCACGTGTTCCTTCTTTTGTGAGTAAACTAATATATCATCTACATATACTAATGCAAATTTTTTGTGTTTCAGAAATAAGCTATCCAATTTTTTTTTTGAAATATGATAGGTGGATTTTTTAGTCCAAAAGGTAAAATTAACCATTCAAAATGTCCATTGGGGCAGGAGAAAGCCGTCCAAGGAATACTATCTTTATGCATTTTTTATTTGCCAAAATCCTGATTTACAATCAAATTTGTTAAAAACTGTTTTTCCCTATATGCAATTTCTCAACATGTCTTTGTCTAGTATCGGGTATTTGTCTTCTTTGGAATTATCATTTAAACGTTTATAATTTATGACCATTCTGACTTTTTCTCTTTTTATTTCAGCGTGATTTCTTACCATAAATGTTGTACTACTATGTCTACTTGAACTATTTCTTATTACTCCTAATTTTTTAAGTTCAGTTATTTGTTTGTCAAATTATTCTATATCTATTGGATCATATTTTCATTTATCTATTTTTATACTAAATTCTGGATTTTTTATTTCTAAGTGCGCTTCAATTTTATTTTTCTTTCCCAAAATTTTATTGGATTTTCTCCCAAAACATGTGTTTTTTCGGTTATCTGTATTATTTTGTACAACTGTTCTTTTTTACTTAATAGTTTTGGAATGTTATTTTTGATGTTAAAGTTTTTGAAGTTGTTATAATCCTTAGGTTGTATAAGGAATTTAGAATGTTCCCAAGTTTCCTCTTTAGGATATTTGCTATTTTCTATGTTTTCTCAATATAGTTGTTTCAGACTATTAATGGTTCCACCACGCTTTGCATGCGATGGCTCTAATTGTAATTGCTTTGGTATTACTTTCTGTGTTAGGGGTGAACTTAATGGTAACTTTGCAAAAATATAATATATGGGTGTAATAATTGCTTTTTTAGCAATTGTTACAAAATCATTGGTTATAAGGTCTGTATGTTTTGTAACTATTTCAGTTTTTATAATCCCTTGTATATTTTTTACACCTTTTACTTCTTTTATGGGATTTTTTATTGTTTCTGTTCAATTCTCTTTCTTCTCCACATCTTTTGGGTGCATACATTATTCTTTCGCATAAATCATAATATGTTTATTTACCATTTCTATTATTTTTAAATTTATGTATTGTCTTCTGAGTTGATCAAAGGCAAATATTATCCAAGCTCCTATTCCCGCATTTTTGTTATTATTACTATGTTTTCCCCAATCCTCTTATATGTGTCTTCCTAATGGTCCTGTTATTTTCCTAAAATATCTATATTCTATTTTCTCGTTATAGGCTAAACTTGCTTTGCTTGCTTGATATGCATAATATTGACTAATTCTACTATGTGTTTCAAGTTTGTTAACTTCATATGATCTATGTTTCTTATTGCTACCTCTGCTAGAGATTATTCGGCTGTAGGGTATACATTTATTACTCTTGTTATTTATCTAATCATATTAGTAAAGTTATATGGGTTATTTTCTAAATATTTTAATCGCATAATGGTAGTTGGATTTTTTTTTTCTTTCTAAAAAGTTCTCAAGAAATTGATGTTGTTGAGGTTGATTATCTTTGTATACCAAACTTAAGATTTTAAAAATTTTGTTTTTCAACTGGCTACCAATTGCATGAATAAATATTAATAACTCATATAACTATGAACTTTTAAACATAACATAATTCGGAAACTAGAAGGGGTTTTCCCTTTTGGGATTTACAAGACAGACCTTAATATACTTCTCCTTCAAGTATCAATGGCTAATGATTGATATTTGGACTTAGAGTATTCTTTGGATGCTCTCTGCTCTCAGACCTCTGTCGCTTCTCAACTCATACTTAATATATTAGACAAGGTTTTATTATATAGGCAAAGAAAAGAAAAATACAGGCCACCGAAGGAATCGGTAAAAAGTTGGCCCAAAAAGACATATGACAAATTGGTCAAAAAGTAAACAGTGAAAAGTGATGACTCTATTATTTGTTTTTTAATGTTGGTCAGGGAAAGTAATGGTGGAAAGGACTGACCCAACTAGCATCTTAGAGGATCGCAAAAAGGGTGACACAAGAGCTGATAAATTTTAGATTTAAAAGTTAAAATTGGTCATACCACACATGGATGGTAGCCTTTGGGTACATACTTTGTACATAACCAATTTTTTTTTTTTTGTCTAAAATTCATTTTTACAAAAAATGTTACATTAATATGTATCGGGGTATCCTTCACTGTCTCGATCCACGTAGAAATCATCACTATTTGGTATATAATTTTGTTCTTCCTCTGACGACGATTTTGGTGAAATATCCATGCAGGTACTGTATGGTGGGTATTTCTTGTAATATTTTTCTCTAGCTTCGGCTATTATTGATTTAGTATCATTGTTTGGAATTGTTGCTTTTCATAGTTCTTCTCCATACTGCTGTTGTATTGGTTCTTTTCTTTTAAGGATTCTGAAATTAATTTCTAGAATGTATCATTCGTAGTAAATCTTCTATTGATCGTCTTCTGTAATTAAGTTGAAAGGTCCAAAAGGCATAATGATGGGGCATGAAATTTATGTTGTGGGCAATGTTTCCATAGTTCCATATTTTTATTCGATATTCAAAAATATGATTTTCATATATCCATGGTCTTTTTGTGGATTGGCTGAGAGAAGGTGGTTCAAGGAATGTTGGAATGATTTTTTTTTTTCGAAGTAATATTTTATGTTTGCCTTGAAAATTTAGGTAACCTTCAAAAATTGGTCCAAGGGATTTGATGGCTACTTCTACCATTTTTGTTGGACTTTCTTGAAAAATTGGCTAACACAAGTGGCTGGTTTTCTTCCCAAGAATTGTGTCTGGCTAGGGTTGTGGAAATACTTAGCTGCTAGGAATCCATAATCTAAAAGTCTTTGTGGTATGAGATAGATTTTATGGTTCTTGTGGTAAAAGTTTAAGTTATTGTAATTTCGGAGATCGAGTTCGAGACGAATGATGGCATACACGAGTTTGCATTTACATTCGGCATGTGTTAGTAGAATGGCTAGACAATTTCGGCTGTTACGGCAACATGTGGTCAATTGATAGTGATTTTCTGTGACGTATCAAGTTCCTAGAAAAAAAAAGGTATGTTTGGCCCAACTATTTCTAAAAAATTGTTGGATGGCGATTTGGATATCTAGATCCAGGCAATTTTTGTGGTGAATAATGGTTGGTCTAATATGCTCAAAAAATTGATCGAGAAATGTGTAGGTCATAGTAGAATAAATGTCTCAAAGATAGTGAAATAGCATTTCTAATAGAAGATGATATACTATCCACTACCACCTTGACTTCAAATAAAGTTTAGACCTATTATAAATTTATATCTGTGATTTATTTTACTTATCTATACTTGTGGTAGTGGATAGTGTACATTGAAATCATCTTCTATTAAATATGCTATTTCACTATCTCGGAGACACTTATTATATGGTAATCTACTTCAATCTATTTGTTATGTTATGACTGGTTGTTTTAATTCATGTATTGCTCATTTGGAATAAGATCTATGTCTAAATGTTATTTTTTGCTTCCTATGTCAATCATTCCTGTGATATCTTGCATTTATCCATTATTAAATTTTATTCTGCATATTAAATTCAACAAGTATGTTGAAGGTATTAGTGATGTTGTTAAATTGTAGTTTTCATATTGAATTTTACTACTTTGAAGTTCTTATTCCAGCGTGTTTCCTTCTATCTTGTAGTTTTCATTGAATTATTTTGATTATCGTCACTTTCAATTTCTATTTTTTGTTTTCCTTTATCTTTTCTTATTTCAAGTTTTTCTATTTTTTTACTGTATTTTATTATTTCTCTGTCATGCTGTAGTCTGATCTTTTCCATTTCATATTTTATTTTTTCAATTTCTAGCTTTAATTGTGCTATTTCTAAATCCTTTTCTGTGAATTTTGGTAAACTTTTTAGATTGGTTTCGATTCTATATTTTTCTTTTATACACATATAACATATTTCTAAATGACATTGTAAACCTTTGTATCTTCTATCTCAAGTGGAGAATCCTTTACACTGAAAACATTTAATATTATTGTCTCCTAAACCATATTTCTAGTTATGCGTGTCACATTCCTTTTCGGGTTTTATTTCTGTTATATTCATATAGCTAAATTCATCATTTGATTTTGTGCTACAACTATATTCTTCGCTACTAATATTGGTATATAGTAATTTTATATCTTATTCACTAGTTGTTTTTGTTACTATACTATATGCTATAGAGTCGTCTGAGTCTATGCTTACTATTTCTTCATCTATATCTAGTATCAATTGTTGTGCGTTCTATATTTTCATTTTTTTGTGGAAATCTATTGGACAAATGTTTTTCATTCCTGCATATAAAACATTTGCCTTTTGTGTTATTATTTCATTTAAATTTTTTGACATGATTAACTTTTTTGAATTTTTCCTTTTTATAGGTTCTATGTTTTCTAAGATATATTTTCTTCCTTTTATAAGGTTTGCATGTTTTGTAGCTATTTTTGTTTTTATAATCCCTTGTATATTTTTATACTTTTTATTTTTTTTATTGATTTTTTTATACTTTTTGTTAAATTCTCTTTCTTCTCTATATCTTTGAGATGCATATAGTATTCTTTTATTGAAATCATAATCTGTTTTATTTACCGTTTCTATTGGTTTGAAATTTTTGCATTGTCATTTGAGTTGATCAAAGGCAAATATTATCCTAACTCCTATTCTTGCATTTTTATTCTTATTACTATGTTTTCCCAATTCCTGTTGTATGTGTCTTCCTAATGGTCTTGGTATTTTTCTAAAATATCTATCTCCTATTTCCTCATTATAGGCTAAACCTGCTTTGCTTGCTTGATATGCATAATCTTGGCTAAATTCTACTATGTGTTTCAAGTTTGTTATCTTCATATGATCTATGTTTCTCAATGCTACCTTTGCTAGAGAGTATTCGGTTGTAGAGTATACATTTATTCCTGTTGTTATTTGTCTAATCATATTAGTAAAGGTATATGGGTTATTTTCTAAATCTTTTAATCGATAATGACCACTAGATTATCTTTTTTGTATTCATTATCAAAATTTTCCACTGTTTCAAATAGTAGTGTTTCTAGATATTCGAACATTCCTTCAGTCCTATTACTATTTTTCTATGCCCTCGCTACATCTTGTTTCCATCTATCGAATATTTCTTGCCAAACTTGAGGCTCATATCTCATTAGCTCTAGTATTGTTCCGGTTTGTGTTACCGTTGGTAATTTTTCTAGACTTTTCGGGTTTAGTTTTTTTCTCACTGGTTTTCCTACTACATCTATTGTTAAAGGGTTGGCTCCGCTTCTTGGGTATCTTCCACCTAAAGTATATTCTATTGTAGTATATGGTCTTAAATAATAATATGTTCCATTTGGCATGAGAGTATCTTTGTTTATTGGTTCTCTACTAGTTCCATCTCCTGTAGGTATTATGGTTGTAAATGTTCTTGGCTGGTCTACTGTACTATCCATTTTTACTTCCTCTAGATATTTATTGACTTTTTCTAGTTCTATGTCTACTTTTATTGATTCCTTTTTGATTATTGTATTAGTATCAAAGTTAATTTTTATGCTTTCTATATCTTTAAATGTGTCTAGAGGTTTTATGTTTGGATTTCATGCATATAAGTCCGCTATTAATTCCATTTTCCGGATTTCTTTATTAAAATCTATTATATGTTCATGTGTGTATCCTAATTTTTCTAATCTATCATATTCATTATTTAATAATGTGGTTAACTAATGTCTTTTTCTATATTAACAAATAATGTCTCTTCCTTATTTATTTTTTCATTATTTTGGCTACTACTGCTACTAGTTTGATATTTATAATCTGTAAATCTTAATCTTAGGCTACCATATTTATTTTTATGTGTTATGCTATTATTTGGAGTAAGTATAGTATTATTTATGAAGATGTTAAGATTCCAATATGTTCCTGCATTTGTTTCCGGATTAAATTATTCGGTTGGTATTGCTTTTATGCCTTCTGTTTATAGTAGATTAAATATTTCTTCATTTTTAATTTTATAATTTGTAGTAATATTTTCACTCATTCTTCCTATAAATCCTGTACATACAATTAGATTTTTTGTTCCTATTTCTATATCATAACCTTTAGTTTTGATTCCAATTTTTATGTGATTTAAAAAGTCTGTTGTAGAGTATACATTTATTCCTATTGTTATTTGTCTAATCATATTAGTAAAGTTATATGGGTTATTTCCTAAATCTTTTAATCGCATAATGGCCTCTAGATTATCTCTTTTTGTATTCATTATAAAATTTTTCCACTGTTTAACCTTGTAGTGTTTCTAGATATTCGAACATTCATTCTGTCCTATTACTATTTTTTCATACCCTGGCTACATCTTGTTTCCATCAATCGATTATTTTTGGCCAAACCTGAGGCTCATATCTCATTAGCTCTAGTATTGTTCCGGTTTGTATTGTCGTTGATAATTTTTCTAGATTATCCGACTTTAGTCTTTTTCCCACTGGTTTTCCTGCTAAATCTATTGTTAAAGGGTTGGCTCCTCTTCTTGGGTATTTTCCACCTAAAGTATATTCTGTTGTAGTATCTGGTCTTAAATAATAAGATGTTCTATCTCGCATGAGAGTATCTTCGTTTATTAGTTCTTTACTAGTTCCATCTCCTGTTAGTATTATGGTTGTACGTGTTTTTGGCTGGACTACTTTACTTTCCATTTTTACCTCATCTAGTTATTTATTGACTTTTTCCTAGTTCTATGTCTACTTTTATTGATTCCTTTTTGATGATTGTATTAGTATCAAAGTTAATTTTTATGCTTTCTATATCTTTAAATGTGTCTAGAGGTTTTATATTTGGATTTTATGCATATAAGTCCTTTATTAATTCCATATTCCAGATTTCTTTATTAAAATCTATTATATGTTCATGTGTCTATCCTATTTTTTCTAATCTGTCATATTAATTATTTAATAATGTGGTTAAATAATGTCTTTTTCTATATTAAAAAATAATGTCTCTTCCTCATTTATTTTTTCATTATTTTGGCTACTATTGCTACTAGTTTGATATTTATAATCTGCTACAATATTTATTTTTATGTGTTATGTTATTATTTGGAGTAAGTATAGTATTATTTATGAACCTATTAAGATTCCAGTATGATCCTGCATTTATTTCCGAACTAAATTTTTTGGCTGGTATTGCTTTTATGCCTTCTATTTATAGTAGATTAAATGTTTCTTCATTTTTAATTTTATAATTTGTAGTAATATTTTCACTCATTCTTCTTATAAATCCTGTACAAACAATTAGATTTTTTGTTCCTATTTCTATATCATAACCTTTAGTTTTGATTCCTATTTTTATGTGATTTAAAAGGTCTGTTGTTTTCAGTAAAAAAATCAGGTGTCAAATACACAATTCCTCCATTATGGCTCATATTTATCTCAGTTGTTCCTAAAAGATTCATTTCCAAATTTTTGTGCCTACTATCATATAAACATATTAATAATTTGGTTTCCAAGAAATTTTCAGTGTAGTCATTTTATTCCTATTACTACTAGTCCTATATAAGTGAGGTTTAAGTTTAATTTTATTATATCATTAAGACTTTGTCTACTTATAAGGTTTACTGATACTTGTTCACTTTCTGTGGTACAACTAATTGTTTGTTCGTGAAAATGTCTGTATAGCTGGCTACTATTGCCTATCTTACTTTTTATTATATTTGCTTTACTATATAGATGTGTTTCTTTTATCTTTTTTAATGCTCATTTCTTAAATTTTTATAATATTTTTCTATATCTATTAATGTTTCTATTTGATTATCTACTGCTTTATTTTTCTAAAATAACCTGGTACGAAGACTTCTTTTTAACTAGTCTTGTAATATTACTTCTTTACCTCTCATTTTATTGTTCCGTAGAGATAACTAATTTATTATTTTTGGGTTTTTTCACTTCTTCCACTGTATTCTTCTTTCTCTAGTTTTAAATTTTTGAATCACTCTTCGATTTCTATGGTATCAACTGTTTTGCCTTGTAATTTTTCGTTGATTAAATATGTTATGTCACTTTTGTTGGGTAAATGTTCAAACCCTAGTTTCTTTTCTATTTGAACTAGTCTTTCCGTGTTCAAGAATTTTGTTTCTTAATATATTCTAATTTTTCACCTAATTCTTTTATTATTTTACTCTTATTTTCAATAGCTGTTAAAATAGAATGATAATTTCTATCTTGTCTGTTAGAGTATTCTTTGGATGCTCTCTTCTCACAGACCTCTATCGCTTCTCTAATCATACATAATACATTACACAAGGCTTTCTTATATAGGCAAAGAAAAGAAAAATACAAGCCACTCAATGAAACGGTAAAAAGTTGGTCAAAAAAGACATACGACAAATAGGTCAAAAAGTAAATAGTGCAAAATGACGACTCTATTATTTTCTGTTTAGTGTTGGTTTGGGAAAGTAATGGTGGAAAGGACTGACCCAACTAGCATCTTAGAGGATGCCAAAAAGGGTAATGCGAGAGCTAACGAATTTTAGATTAAAAGTTAAAATTGGTCATACCACACATGGACGGTTACCTTTGGGTACATACTTTGCACATAACAAATTTTAACTTTTTTTTTTTTTTGTCTAAAATTCATTTTTACAAAAATTTGTTACGTTAATTTGTGTCGGGGTATCCTCACTGTCTCGATCCAAGTTGAAATCGTCACTATTTGGTATATAATTTTGTTCTACTTTTGATGACGATTTTGGTGAAATATCCATGTAGGTAGTGTATGGTGGGTACTTCTTGTAATATTTTTCTCTGGCTTTGGCTATTCTTGATTCAACATCATCATTTGGAATTGTTGCTTTCCATTCTTCTTCTTCATACTGCTGTTGTATTGGTTCTTTTCTTTTAAGAATTCTGAGCTTAATTTCTGGAACATATAATTCCTAGTAAATCTTCCGATGATCGTCTTCTGTAATTAAGTTAAATGGCCCAAAGGCATAATGATGGGGCACGAAATTGATGTTGTGGGCTATGTTGTCATAATTCCATATTTTTATTTGATCTTCAAAGCTATGATTTTCAAAAAATCATGGTCTTTTTGTGGGTTGGCTGAGAGAAAGTGGTTTAAGGAAAGTTGGAATGGTTTTTTTTTTTTGAAGTAATATTTTATGTTTAGCTTGAAAATGTGGGTAACCTTCGAAAATTAATCTAAGGGATTTGATGGTTACTTCTACCATTTTGGTTGAACTTTCTTGAAAAAGGTGGCTAACACAATTGGCTAGTTTTCTTCCAAAAAATTCTGTCTGGATAGGGTTGTGAAAATACATGGCTGCTAGGATTCCATAATCTAAAAGTCTTTGTGGTGTGAGATATATTTTATGGTTCTTGTGGTAAAAGATTATGGTATTATAAGTTGAGAGATCGAGTTCGAGACGAATGATGGTGTACATGAATTTGCATTTACATTGGGCATTATCTAGTGGAATGGCTAGACAATTTCCACTGTTACGGAAACATATGGTTAATTAATAGTGATTTTCTATGATGTATCGGGCTCTTGGAAAAAATGTGTGTTTGGTCCAGCTATTTCTAAAAAACTGTATCATGGCAATTTAGATATCTAGATCTAGGCGATTTTTGTGGTGAACAATGGTTGGTCTAACAAGCTCAGGAAATTGATCAAAAAATGTGTGGGTGAAGAAAAAGGCTCAGGTTTTTAGATTTTGGTTTGTTCTTTGGGTTAAAGAAGAATGTTGTTGTGATGAAGTAGGTTGTTGGGATATAGATGCTCCTCTGAAGTCACAAATAATTTTTTGAAACAAAGCAACTTTTTTCCTTCCTTTAAGACCATTTTTGTTTGAGTGAGATGAGAAATTTCTTCACTCTGCTTTTCACTTTTAAGATGAAAGAAATTATTTTATGACCATAATTCTAGATTTTGAAATTCAAGATTTTTGCAATATTGCATAAGCTGGAGACAACTTTCACACTGAGTTTGGAAATGGTTAGTATACTGTGGTTCTTTTAGATTTTTTGGGTCTCTAGATGACTGCTCTCTATATTCTGCAAAACTTTTGAATCTTCTCAAAGTATTAGGGTGAGCTTCTGTGATATTATTATTCTGTGAAAATTCAATGTCACAGAGGATCTTAAATAATTTATTCCTAAATGTGATTTAGCAAAGTCTAAGGCTATTGAGAGATCATAAAAACCTTTGAATAATGGTCTTGAGAAATTATCGATCCTTTTTATTACATATGTCCAGTTGTGAAAAACTCTTGTTTCTGATCCTTTGACTATCACATAATAATAATATTTTTGATGTGCTTTGAAAGTGTTCGGTTTTACAAAGTATTCTATCAGTGCATTTAAAATTCTTATTTTAGCAATATTTTCACTTTCCAAAGCTTTGAGGTTCCCTATATTATCCAGACCACACTCTTGTTGTTCCGTGAGTTTGTAACTAGCTCTAAACTTCTTACTTTGATTAAGGTAAACTAGAGGCTCTGTCTTTCCAAACTTTATCATCCTTCTCTCTATTTGTAATAAAATCTGATGAGGGTATTTTTGGGTACCTCTGAGTCAGCACTTGAGACCCAGCCACGTGTCAACCCTCGCAATGACAGGGACGTATTCCGGAATCCACAACGCTACGTTGGAGCATACACCGACTACGGTTCCTCCTTGAAATCTCATTTACACCCAGGGAGGAGCAAGGACGTGCCGCTCTGAGCTCTACGTTATGCCCTCAGTGATCAGTTTCAGGGATTCAGTCGCTCACCTCGACCGACTCCTATTTTCACCTTGTTTTTTCTCTAGGACTCCACGGATCTCTGCGCTCCTTCACCAGCTCATCGCCATAGGCTTGTCAAAAGCCCGCAGGCTTCGCCAAATAGGCCCAAAAGCCCAAGCCCAACGATTATCTCCTAAACGCCCTAGATTATCAGCTAAACACAGGGTTTTGACTAATTAATCGTGTTTAGGCCCGACTAATCATCTCCAATGCCTATATATATCGGGGGCTATGTAAGCCCGAGGTACGCTTGAATGACTTACATTACGTATGAGTTCATTTGTTTACTTACTATATTCTGTACCTTTTCTCTCTGAGCACTGATTACCACGCCGGAGGGACTTCACCGGGATAAACCCCAGTCTGAGCCTTCTGCAGGTACACTTCCTGAGGAGCAGGACTCTGGATATAGCAGGTCAGTCCTCCCAGGACCCAAAACAGCTCGCTCGAGGACTTTTCAATCGACGACTCCACCTCAGCAAGAGGACCCACCCGTCATTTGACTGGACCATACTCGAGGTGTGTACCAGTTTTATGCACCAACAGTTTGGCGCCGTCTGTGGAAACCGAGCAAAAATCCTTCCCTTGATCATTGCTCTCTGCTCAGCTGAGCTTGAGTAATCATAAGGTCCAGTTAGATAGACACAAAACGGAAGAATCAGAAGACATGTCGAACAATCCAAGCGCATACCCCCTAACTCCCACCAACGAGGATAACTGCCCCCCCCATGGTCAGGAGAGACCGTCAACTCTGCCACCTGGGGCTGCGGGACAGACCTCAGGAGCTATGGGGGCATCTCGGGTTGATCTCCTTGAACGCCAAATGCAAGAGTTCAAGTCGAATGTACAACTCCTTCTCGCGTGCCTACTGCTAACCCCCCGTCCAGGGAGAACCGTCTCTCTAGACTGCAGGGCCTGAGGAGCGACCCCAAGATCACGATGCTTGTGTGGAATCTTCAAATGGGCTTGTGCCCGAGGGTCGCCCTCTACTTTTCCATACTAGGGCTACCGGACTGGAGAGCCTCCCGACCACGTCAAGACCCCGTTCTCCACGAAAACATGGTGCCAGGGACTGACCAGGGCTACCCTTGGGCTCAGCTTCCCAGCCACGCAGTAAGATCTGACCTGAGGGCCCATCGTGGGCAAGGCTAAGCGCCTACCCGCCACCCTCTCACCACCACGGCATTTGAGCAGTGACCAACTGTGAGCATGTAACTCAAAGGAGAAGATGAGTAGCCCTCCATCCTACTAAATATGGAGATGAGCGCCTTCTAGCCTGTCTCCAGCAACGGCACTCCGACCCCCTGAGTCGTGGATGATTCTCCAGATCCGCATCCCGGCTCTCGGCCTCCACGGTTATATTCCGACCCCCTGAGTCACATCCTAGCTCTGGCGTCGTGAGTGGTTCTCCACAGTTACATTCTGACCCCTTGAGCCACATCCTGGCTCCGGCGTCGTGAGTGATTCTCCACGGCTACATTACGACCCCCTGGGTTGTATCCCAGCTCTTGGCGTCGTGAGTGATTCTCCACGGCTATATTTCGACCCCTTGGGCCGTATCCTAGCTCTCGGCGTCGTGAGTGATTCTCCACAGTTACATTCCGACCCCCTGAGTCGTATCCTGGCTCTCAGCGTCGCGAATGATTATCTTCAGTGGTACTCCGACCTCCTGAGTCGCGGATAATTCTCCAAATCAACATCCTGACTCTCAGCATCACGAGTAACTCTCCACAAGTCTTATCCCGACGCTCAGCGTCGAGGGTGACAACCAAACCCTCTCCGGAAGTCAATAGTCCGTACCCGGGGACAGACTTAGGTCATCCACCAAGGACGGGGCATTAATTGGGTCTGAGGGCCTACAGCTAAGTACCTCTCCCTACCAGTCGACTATGAGTCCGGCGTTCTAAAAGGGAAGGTACTCCTGCATGGACTAAATGGAGATAACCTAAAAAGGTTCTTGAATGAGCCTGACTATGGAGAACTCTCCGATGATCGGCCACAGGGGTCCAACCACCGTGTTGCGCTCCTGTGGACCGAGAGGATCAGCTACCCTGGAAAACACTCCTCCTAAGTCCACAACACGATTTCCTTACAATCAGCTCGTGTCCCGGACTGGGGGGCTAGTGGTCCATGGCCCTGGGCAGAGGTGAGAAATTTGTTTGGCAGAGACGGTAACAAATTTCAACAAAATTTTTAAAATTTTACAACTCTGAAAACAAGACCAAGCAGAAATCAACTTGGCAAAAAACATCAGGAGAAAGGAGTAGACTCTGAAGTACCCTGTCTATGCCGCTCAAAAGCTTAAATGCTCATGCATAGAAAAACAAGAGTAAGCAAAAAAGAGGCTGCAAAATCCTAAGTCCTAAAAAAGCGATGGTCCGAGCTTAGTCTTCTTTACCCTCGTTGTGAGGGGCATCTATGCGAGGGGAAGTGGCGTCAATATTGCCTTCCTCAGCCCTCTCGTCAGCACTGTCCTCCACGACATCCTTCTGCCCGGTGCCATTGTACGTGGCCCCGTCTAGGGTATCAGCCTCGATGTCTCATATCCAGAACCATCAAGTTTGACGGGCACTGCCCGGCTGCGCTACTCCTAGCTGGCATGGTCCAAATGGCAATGTGTACCTCCCTGCCGCTTTACTTCGAGTCGGTAGGGTCCAGGTAGCGACAGGCACCGCCCTATCGTGCTACTCTTAGCCGTCAGGGTCCAGGGGATGACCTTCTTCAAGAATGTCATCCAGGAGTGTTGTCCAAAAATTTCGCTGCACCACCTTGGGCCAGCGTCATCTTATCCTGCCCCCCTTCCCTGCCATGCTACCTCAGGCTGGCAGGGTACAGATAGTGACCTTCTCCAAATGTATGGGCCACGGGTCCAAGCGAGCAACGCCCTGACGTTCTCGATGCTCCCTCCCCGCAAGCCTCACTAGTCGAGCAAGTCGCAGTGAAAAATGCCATGCGTCGGAGTAATGAAAAAGACTAAGGGGAGCAAGGGTGCAAGGTGCAAGGTAAACCAAGGCTACAAGAATTACAAAAAAAATTGTAAGTTTTTAAAACGTGCCTTGTTATCCCCTCTATGCTACTCCCTTTACACACATTAAAAAAATAAAAATAAATAAATAAATAAAATAAAATTTAAAAATTTAAAGTGGGAGGGGGGCAAGCCCCCTTGGGACTGCGCCCCACTTTGGGGGAGTAGTCCAGCGCCTTGCCTACTTTGGGCGTTGTCCCCCAATGCCCAAAGTGGGCGCTGGTCCCAGCCCCCACTTTGGGGGCTGGGGTTACCAACGCCCAGCTTAAGTGGGCGCTGTCCTCAGCACCCAAAGTGGGCGCTGGTCAGCTCGGCTGGGCCGTCGCCTGGTGTACGGTGGCGGTCGGCGAGCTCCCGGCCACTTGCCACGTGCCCGCCACCCTGTGGTTTACCTTTATTTTTTCCGCGCTGAGCGCCGGTCCATGCTCAAGGCTTGTTCACGGTGAATGTGTGTCGCCCTGAAATTCGAAAAAATTCGGGGCCGCCCTGCCGTGCTACTTGACCCCGGACCTCGGCGGTATGGGAGCGTATTTCAATTTAGCTTCTCTAAAAAAGTTCAACTCTTGAAAAATCGTCGCCGTGAAATCGAAAAAATTCGGGGTCGCCCTACCGTGCTACCTGACCTCGGACCTCGGCCGTAGGGGAGCGTATTTCAAATCAGCTTCTCTAAAAAACTCCAACTCCTAAAAAATTGTCGTCCTGAAAATCGGAGAAATTCGGGACCGCCCTGCCGTGCTACCTGACCCCGGACCCCGACCGTATGGAGGCCTATTTCGAATAAGCTCCTTAAGAAAAAACTAACTCCCGAAAAAATATCGATCAGAGGTGTTTCTTGTGCTACGAAGTCTCTAGGATGCCCGTTTAAACCAGGAATTGATATCCCTGACCGTCTCGCTTCCCTCATCGCACAGGGCTAGGGGGGCTACTGATGAAGGTATTTTTTGGCACCTCTGAGTCAGTACTTGAGACCCAGCCACGTGTTAACCCTCGCAATGATAGGGACGTATTCCGGAATCCACAACGCTACGTTGGAGCATACACCGACTACGGTTTCTCTCTGGAATCTCATTTATACCCAGGGAGGAGCGAGGAGCTCCACAAGGACGTGCCACTCTGATCTCTACGCCGTGCCTTCAGCGATCAGTTTCAGGGACTCAGTCGCTCACCTCGACCGACTCCCATTTTTACCTTGTTTTTTCTCCAGGACTCCACGGATCTCTGCGCTCCTTCAACAGCTCATCGCCACAAGCTTGTCAAAAGCCCGCAGGCTTCGCCAAATGGGCCCAAAATCCCAAGCCCAACGATTATCTCCTAAACGCCCCAGATTATCGGCTAAACACAGGGTTTCGACTAATTAATCGTGTTTAGGCCCGACTAATCATCTCCAACGCCTATATATCGGGGGCTATGTAAGCCCGAGGTACGCTTGAATGACTTACATTACGTGCGAGTTCATTTGTTTCCTTACTATATTCTGTACCTTTTCTCTCTGAGCACTGATTACCACGCCGGAGGGGCTTCACCGGGATAAACCTCGGTCTGAGCCTTCTGCAGGTACACTCCCTGAGGAGCAGGACTCTGGATACAGCAGGTCAGTCCTCCCAGGACCCAGAACAGCTCGCTCGAGGACTTTTCAATCGATGACTCCATCTCAGCAAGAGGACCCACCCGTCATCTGACTGGACCATACTCGAGGTGTGTACCAGTTTTATGCACCAACAAAATCAGATTAATATTAAAAATATATTTCTGTAGATAAATAATCTGCTAAACTATTATTTGTTCCTTTAATATGTTCAAATTCTACTTTGTATCGATTTCCTGCAATACTCTTTACAAAGTTGACCAATTTTTTTTGATGTATTCTTTTCTCACTACTTTTGTTATAGAATCTTAATATATATTCACAATTTGTTCTAACTGTGAATTCTTTGTTTAGGAACAGTCTGAAGCTGTCTAATGTATTAATTACTCCTAATAATTCATAGTCGAGGCTATTTAGTGATTTTTTTTTTTTTTTTCATTATACTTTCTTAATCCATATCTACATATTTTCTCTTCATTTTTATCTGAATATCTTTTAGGTTTATAATACAAGACTGCACCCTATCCTTTTTGTAAGGCATCTATTTCTACTATTTTATAATCTGTTTCTAAGAGTAATTGTAGCTCTGCGAGTTGCTTACATTTTTCTTTGATTTTTTGAATTATCTTTATATCTTTAGTATTAAATATTTTTTGTCATTTTGGTCTAGTTTTACTATATAGTGGTGCTTTATTTTTCCTAAATCTTTGATATACATTCTAGCATAATTTAAAAGTGCTAAGAAATCCTGAGCTGCTTAGTTTATGTTATCTTATCTAGAAATTCTAATATCTTTTTTACAATATGTGGTTGTAATTTGATTTTTCTTTTTCCTATTTCTGTTCCCAAAAATCTTATATACTCTTTGAAGAGTTCCATCTTATTTTTACTTATTATTATTCAATTATTCAAGAATTTTGTGAATATTATAAGTAGGTGATCCATGTGTTCCTCCTTGTTTTGCGAGTAAACTAATATATCATCTATATATACTAATGCAAATTTTCTGTGTTTCAGAAATTTGCTATCCATTTTTGTTTGAAATATGCTAGGTGCATTTTTTAGTCTAAAATGTAAAGCTAACCATTCAAAATGTCCACTGGGGGCAGAAGAAGGTCGTCCAAGTAATACTATCATTATACATTTTTATTTGCCAAAATCCTGATTTACAATCAAATTTGCTATAAATTGTTTTTCCCTGTATGTAATTTATCAACATGTCTTTGTTTGGTATCGGGTATTTGTCTTCTACAGTATTATCATTTAGACGTTTATAATTTATGACCATTCTAAATTTTCCTCTTTTTGTTTCAACGTGATTTCTTTCCATAATTGTTGTACTATTATGTCTACTCGAACTATTTTTTATTACTCCTAATTTTTTTTTAATCAAATTATTCTATATCTATTGGATCATATTTTCCATTAGTTGTTTTTATACTGAGTTTAGGGTTTTTTATTTCTAAGTGCGCTTCAATTTTATTTCTTTTCCAAAATTTTATTGGATTTTCTCACAAAACCTATATTTCTTTCGCTATCTGTATTATTTTGTAGAACTGTTCATTTTTACTTAATTGTTTTGGAATGTTATTTTTGATGTTAAATTCTTTGAAGTAGTTATAATCCTCTGGTTGTATAAGGAATTTGGAATGTTCCCGGGTTTCTTCTGTAAGACATTTTCTATTTGATGTGTTTTCTGTACATAGTTGTTTTAAACTATTAATGGTTCCACCACGCTTTGCATGCGACAACTTTGATTGTAATTGCTTTGGTATTACTTTCTGTGTTATGGGTGAACTTAATGGTAACTTTGCAATAAAATAATATGTGGGTGTAATACTTGCTTTTTTAGCTATTGTTACAAAATTATTGGTTATAAGGTTTGTATGTTTGATAGCTATTTTTGTTTTTATAATCCCTTATATATTTTTTATACTTTTTACTTTTTTTATTGATTTTTTTTTATACTTTCTGTTCAATTCCCTTTCTTCTCTATATCTTTGAGGTGCATATATTATTCTTTTGCAGAAATCACAATTTGTTTTATTTATCGTTTATATTATTTTGAAATTTGGGCATGATCTTCTGAGTTGATCAAAGGCAAATATTATTCTAGCTCCTATTCCTACATTTTTATTGTTATTACTATATTTTCCCCATTCCTCTTGTATGTGTCTTCCTAATGGTCATGGTATTTTCCTAAAATATCTATTTCTTATTTCATCATTATAGGCTAAACCTGCTTTACTTACTTGATATGCATAATCTTGACCAAATACTATTATGTGTTTCAATTTTGTTATCTTCATCTGATTTATGTTTCTCAATGCTACCTCTCCTAGAGAGTATTTGGCTATAGAGTATACATTTATTTATGTTGTTATTTGTATAATCATATTAGTAAAGTTATATGGGTTATTTCCTAAATCGTTTAATCGCATAATGGTCTTTGGATTATCTCCTTTTCCTTTAAGAGATAATTCAATGATTTTGTACAAATAGTTGAAAACGTTACACCCACATATTATTTTATTGCAAAGTTACCATTAAGTTCACCCCTAACACAAAAAGTAATATAAAACCAATTACAAACAGAGTTGTCACAAGCAAAGGGTGGTGGAACCATTAATAGTTTAAAACAACTATATATAGAAAACACAGAAAATAACAAATATCTTAAAGAGGAAACCTAGAAACATTCTAAATTCCTTATACAACCTGAGGATTATAATTACTTTAAAGAATTTCACTACAAAAATAACATTCCAAAACAATTAAGTAAAAAAGAACAGTTGTACAAAATAATACAGATAGAGGAAGAAACACAATTTTTGGGAGAAAATCCAATAAAATTTTGGAAAAGAAATAAAATTGAAGCGCACTTAGAAGTAAAAAACCCTGAACTTAGTATAAAAATAGCTAATGGAAAATATGATCCAATAGATATAGAAGAATTTGATAAACAAATAGCCGAACTTAAAAAATTAGGAGTAATAAGAAATGGTTCGAGCAGGCATAGTAGTACAACATTTATGGTAAGAAATCATGTTGAAATAAAAAGGGCAAAAACTAGAATGGTCATAAATTATAAAGTCTAAATTATAATACTAAAGAAGACAAATACCCGATACCAGACAAAGACATGTTGAGAAATTGCATATAGGAAAAAATAATTTTTAGCAAATTTGATTGTAAATCTGGATTTTGGCAAATAAAAATGCATAAAGACAGTATTCCTTGAACGACTTTCTCTTGCCCAAATGGATATTTTGAATAGTTAGTTTTACCTTTTGGACTAAAAAGTACACCTAGAATATTTCAAAGAAAAATGGATAGCATATTTTTGAAAACACAGAAAATTTGCATTAGTACATATAGATGATATATTAGTTTACTCACAAAACAAGGAGGAACACATAGATCACCTACTTATAATATTCACATAATGGAATAATAATAATAAGTAAAAGTAATATGGAACTGTTCAAAGAATATATAGGATTTTTGAGAACTGAAATTTGAAACGAAAATATCAAATTACAACCACATATTGTAAAAACGATATTAGAATTTCCAGATAAGATAACAGAAACTAAGCAACTTCAAGCTTTGTTAGGACTTTTCAATTATGCTAGAATGTATATCAAACACTTAGAAAAAATAATAGGACCATTATATAGTAAAACTAGACCAGAAGGACAAAAAATATTTAATACTGAAGATATAAAGATAATTCAAAAAATCAAAGAAAAATGTAAGCAACTCCCAAACCTACGACTAACATTAGAAACAGATTATAAAATTGTATAAATAGATGCCTCACAAGAAGGATGGGGGAACAGTCTTTTATTGTAAGCCTAACAAATATTCAGATAAAAAGGAAAAGAAAATATGTAGATATGGATCAGGAAAGTATAAAGAAAAAGAAATAGCACTAACTAGCCTTGACTATGAATTGTTAGTAGTAATTAATGCATTAGACAACTTTAGACTATTCCTAAACAACGAATTCACAGTTAGAACAAATTGTTAAAATATAGTAAGATTCTATAATAAAAGTAGTGAAAAAAGAGTACATCAAAAAAGATAGGTCAACTTTGTAAATGGTATTGCAGGAAATGGATACAAAGTAGAATTTGAACATATTAAAGGAACATATAATAGTTTAGCATATTATTTATCTCGAGAAATATATTCTTAATATTAATTTGATTTCGTTACAAACGAAGAGAAAAATGATAAAATTTGGAAAGACAAAACTTCCAGTTTACCAAAATGAAAGTGTGAAGTTTAGAGCTAGTTACAGACTCACGGAATAACAAGAGTGTCTTCTAGATAATAAATGGAACCTCAAAACTTTGGAGAGTGAAAATATTGCTAAAATAAGAATTTTAAATGCACTAACATAATACTTTGTAAAACTAGAGACTTTCAAAGCACATCAAAACTATTCTTATTATATGATAGTCAAAAGATCAGAAATAAGAGTTTTTCACAACAGGACAGAAGTAATAAAAAGGATCGATAATTTCCTAAGACCATTATACAAAGTCTTTTATGATTTCTCAACATCCTTAGACTTTGCAAAATTGAAGTTAGGAATTAATTATTTAATATCCTCTTGTGCCATTGAATTTTCATAGAAAAATAATATCATAGAAACTAACCCTAACACTTTGAGAAGATTCAAAAGTTTTGCAGAATATGGAAACCAGTCATCCAAAGATCCCAAAAATCTAGAAGAACCATAGTTTTTTTTAACAATGTCCAAAATCAGTGAGAAAACTGTCTCCAGCTTATGCAAAATTGCAAAAATCTTGGTGATGGGGGCATGGAGATAGGGATGGGGCATGGGGATGGAGGGGGGGTTCCCAGCGTGGCAGCCCCATTTGGTGAAACCAGCCTTGTCAAGGCCGGTTTCACCAAGAAAAAAAAAAATTGAAACCGGCCGTGTTACGACCGGTTAGACCTATTTTCGTAAAAAAGATAAAAAAGGGACTTATTTGCGTAATTTGACAACTTTTTAGCACTATTTATGTCAATAGCTCAATGTATATGTGTGTATATATATGTACACTAATCCGATCGGCCGAAACACGCGTCTCCCTCTCCTCTTGTTTTGGTTTTCTAATATATATATATATATATATATACGAGTTCCTTCATGGGGAAGGAAGTGACAAACAAATTTTCTTTAAAATTACACTAACCCCCCTCAATTTTCTTCAAGTTATTAGTTAAACCCAAATTCTAATTTCGATATTTTTAAAATTATGAATTAACCCCTAAAAATTTTAAATTCAAATAATTAATAACACCATCTACCCCGTTATTTCTAAATGTTCCAAAATACTGCTTAAATTGTGCGTATGAAAAAAATTAGGGTTTTACATTATTATTCTGTAAAAATTCAATGGCACAAGAGAATATTAAATAATTAATTCCTAACATTGATTTTGCAAAGTCTAAGGCTATTGAGAGATCATTAAACCTTTGTATAATGGTCTTTAGAAATTATTGATCATTTTTACTACTTCTGTCCAGTTGTGAAAAACACCTGTTTCTGATCCTTTGACTATCACATAATAAGAATGGCTACTTCTACCATTTTGGTTGGACTTTTTTTAAAAAGTTGGCTACCACAACTGGCTAGTTTTCTACCAAAGAATTCTGTTTTGCTAGGATTTTGAAAATACATGGCTGCTTAGGAATACATAATCTAAAAAGCTTTGTGGTGTCAGAGAGATTTTATGGTTCTTGTGGTAAAAGGTTATGGTATTGGAATTTAGGAGATCGAGTTCGAGATGAATGGTGGTGTACGTATGTTAGCATTTACATTAGGCATGTTCTAGTGTAATGGCTTGACAATTTCGGCTGTTACGGCAACATGTGGTCAATTGATATTGATTTTCTGTGATGTATTGGGCTCCTAGAAAAAAAAATATGTTTGGTCCATCTATTTCTAAAAAAACTATTGGATGGCGATTTGGATATCTAGATCCAAGTAATTTTTGTTGTAAATAATGGTTGGCCTAACAAGCTCAGGAAATTGATCAAGAAATGTGTGGGTGAAAAAAAAGGCTCGGGTTTTTAAATTTTTGGTTTATTCTTTGGTTAAAGAAGAAGGTTGTTGAGATGAAGTAGGTTGTTGGATATAGATGCTCATCTGAGGTCCCAAATAATTTTTTCTAACAAAGTAAAATTTTCCTTTAATTCCATTTTTGTTTGAGTGAGAAAATATATTTCTTCAATCTTTATTTCACTTTTATGAGGAAAGAAATCATTCTATGGCACTAACTCTAGATTTTGAAATTTAAGATTTTTGCAATTTTGCATAAGCTGAAGACAACTTTCATACTGATTTTGGAAATTGTTAAAAAAACTATGGTTCTTCTATATTTTTGGGGTCTCTAGATGACTACTCTCTATATTATGCAAACTTTTGAATCTTCTCAAAGGGTTAGAGTTAGCTTCTGTGATATTATTGTTCTGTGAAAATGCTATGGCACAAGAGAATATTAAATAATTAATTCTTAACTGTGATTTTGCAAAGTCTAAGGTTGTTGAGAGATCATAAAAACCTTCGTATAATGGTCTTGGGAAACTATCGTTCCTTTTTACTAGTTCTATCCAGTTGTGAAAAACTCATGCTTCTGATCCTTTAACTATCATATAATAAGAATGGCTACTTCAAACATTTTGGTTGGACTTTGTTGAAAAAGGTGGCTAACATAAGTGGCTAGTTTTCTTCCAAAGAATTCTGTTTAGTTAGGATTGTGAAAATACATGGCTGCTAGGAAGCCATAATCTATATGTCTTTGTGGTGTGAGACAGATTTTATGGTTCTTGTGGTAAATGGTTATGGTGTTGTAATTTAGGAGATCGAGTTCAAGACGAATGATTGTGTATATGAGTTTGCATTTATATTTGGCATGTTCTATTGGAATGGCTTAACAATTTCGGCTGTTACAGCAACATGTGGTCAATTGATAGTGATTTTCAGTGACGTATCGGGCTCCTGGAAAAATGGTGTGTTTGGTTCAACAATTTCTAAAAAATTGTTGGATGGCGATTTGGATATCTAGATCCAGGCGATTTTTGTAGTGAATAATGGTTGGTCTAACAAGATTAGGAAATTGATTAAGAAATGTGTGGATGAAGCAAAAGGCTTGGGTTTTTCGATTTTTGGTTGGTTCTTTGGTTAAAGAAGAAAATTATTGAGATGAAGCAGGTTGTTGGGATGTAGATGCTCCTTTGAGGTCACAAATATTTCTTTTCGAACAAAGCTACTTTTTCCTTTAAGACCATTTTTGTTTGGGGGAGAAGAGAAATTTCTTCACTCTATTTTTCACTTTTAAGATGAAAGAAATCATTTTGTAACAATAATTCTAGATTTTGAAATTCAAGTTTTTCGCAATTTTGCATAAGCTGGAGACAACTTTCTCACTGATTTTGGAAATTGTTAAAAAATTGTGGTTGTTCTATATTTTCGGGGTCTCTGGATGTCTGCTCTCCATATTTCGCAAAACTTTTGAGTCTTCTCAACGTGTTAGGGTTAGCTTCAATGATATTTTTATTCTGTGAAAATTCAATGGCACAAGAGGATATTAAATAATTAATTCCTAACTGTGATTTTGTAAAGTCTAAGGCTGTTGAGAGATCATAAAAACCTTTGTATATTGGTCTTGGGAAACTACCGATCCTTTTTATTACTTCTGTCCAGTTGTGAAAAACTCCTATTTCCGATCCTTTGACTATGACATAATAAGAAGGGTTACTTCTAACATTTTGGTTGGATTTTCCTAAAAAAGGTGGCTAACACAAGTGGCTAGTTTTTTTGTTTTTTTTTTTTTCCAAAGAATTCTGTTTGGCTAGTGTTGTGAAAATACATGGCTGCTAGGAATCCATAATCTAAAAATTTTTGTGGTGTGAGAAAGATTTTATGGTTCTTGGGGTAAAAGGTTATGGTATTGTAATTTCGGAGATCGAGTTCGAGACGAATGATGTTGTACATGGGTTTGCATTTACATTCGGCATATTCTATTGGATTGGCTTGACAATTTTGGCTTTTACGGCAACAAGTGGTCAATTGATAGTGATTTTCTGTGACGTATCGGGCTCCCAGAAAAGGGTGTGTTTGGTCCAACTATTTCTAAACAATTGTTAGATGGCGATTTGGATATTTAACTCCAGGCGATTTTTGTGGTGAATAATGATTGGTTTAACAAGGTTAGGAAATTGATCAAGAAATGTGTGGGTGAAGGAAAAGGCTCGGGTTCTTAGATTTTGTTGTTTGTTCTTTGGTTAAAGAAGAAGGTTATTGAGATGACGTAGGTTGTTGGGATGTAAATGCTCCTCTGAGGTCACAAATAATTTTTTCGACCAAAGCAACTTTTTCCTTTAAGACCATTTTCGTTTGGTGGAGAAGAGAAAATTCTATACTCTATTTTTCACTTTTAAGATAAAAGAAATTATTCTGTGGCAAAAATTCTATATTTTGAAATTCAAAATTTTTACAATTTTGCATAAGTTGGAGACAACTTTCTCACTAATTTTGGAAATTGTTAAAAAATTTATGGTTGTTCTAGGTTTTTGGGGTCTCTGGATGACTGTTTTCCATATTCTGCAAAACTTTTGAATTTTCAAAAAGTGTTAGGGTTAGCTTATTTGATATTATTATTCTATGAAAATTCAATGTCACAAGAGGATATTAAATAATTAATTCCTAACTGTGATTTGTAAAGTCTAAGGTTGTTGGGAGATCATAAAACCCTTTGTATAATGGTCTTAGAAAATTATTGATCCTTTTTATTACTTCTATCCAGTTATGAAAAACTCTTGTTTTTTATCCTTTGACTATCACATAATAAGAATGGCTATTTTTACCATTTTGGTTAGACTTTCTTGAAAATGGTGGCTAACACAAGTGGCTAGTTTTCTTCCCAAGAATTTATCGGAGTTTTCAAAATACAAATTGTTAGGAATCCATAATCTAAAAGTCTTTGTGGTGTGAGAGAGATTTTATGTTTCTTGTGGTAAAAGATTATGGTATTGTAATTTAGGAGATCAAGTTCAAGACAAATGATGGTGTACATGAGTTTGCATTTACATTCGGTATGTTCAATTGGAATGGATTGATAATTTTGGTTGTTATGGCAACATGTGGTCAATTGATAGTGATTTTGTGTGACGTATCGGGCTCCTCGAAAAAAGATGTGTTTGGCCCATCTATTTATAAAGAACTGTTGGATGGCGATTTGGATATCCAGATCCAGGCGGTTTTTTTGGTGAATAATGGTTTGTTTAACAAACTTAGGAAATTGATCAAGAAATGTGTGGGTGAAGAAAAAGGTTCGGTTTTTTAGATTTTTGGTTTGTTCTTTGGTTAAAGAAGAGAGTTGTTGAGATGAAGTAGGCTGTTGGGATGTAGATGCTTTTCTGAGGTCACAAATAATTTTTTCAGACAAAACAACTTTTTCTTTACGACCGTTTTTGTTTGAGTGAGAAGAAAAATTTCTTTACTCTGTTTTTCACTTTTAAGATGAAAGAAATCATTCTATGACAATAATTCTAGATTTTGAAATTCAAGATTTTTGCAATTTTGTATAAGCTGGAGATAAATTTTACACTGATTTTGGAAATTGTAAAAAAATTGTGGTTGTTCTAGATTTTTGGGGTCTCTGAATGACTACTCTCCATATTCTGCAAAACTGTTGAATCTTCTCAAAGTGTTGGGGTTAGCTTCCATGGTATTATTATTTTATGAAAATTCAACGGCACAAGAGAATATTAAATAATTAACTCCTAACTGTGATTTTGCCAGGTCTAAGGCTGTTGAGAGATCATAAAAACCTTTATATAATGGTCTTGAGAAATTATTGATCATTTTTATTACTTCTTAATAGTTGGGAAAAACTCATATTTCTGATCCTTCGACTATCACATAATGAGAATGACTACTTCTACCATTTTGGTTTAACTTTCTTGAAAAGGTGGCTTAACACAAGTGGCTAGTTTTCTTCCAAAGAATTCTATTTGGCTAGGGTTGTGAAAATACACAACTCCTAGGAATCCATAATCTAAAAGTCTTTGTTGTGTGAGAGAGATTTTATGGTTCTTGTGGTAAAAGGTTATGGTATTGTAATTTAGGAGATCAAGTTCAAGACGAATGATGGTGTACATGAGTTTGCATTTACATTCAGCATGTTCTATTGGAATGGCTTAACAATTTCGGTTGTTACGACAGCATGTGGTCAATTGATAGTGATTTTTTGCGACGTATCGGGCTCCTAGAAAAAGGGTGTGTTTGGTCCAATGATGAGTGATTTATTTACCAACAAATTAAGTACTTTTAGATTCAAATATTTGTGTGTTTTGAAGCCCTTTTGTTAGTTTAATATGTTTTTGTATTGTTTTATAGGTTTTTGAATAAATAGGTGAAAAGAGGCAAAGTCGGTACAAGTTCTATAACTTCAAGGCCAATTTTGAACATGATGCAATTGGATTTTGGAAACTCTCAAAACTTGAAGGTTATAGATATATGTCTTATATTTTTATTGGTTTTTGAATCATCTCAATCGAAATTCAGACGAGAAAGTTACAACCAAAATAAGAAAACGTATCACCGCTGCAGCGGTGAAACCACTACTTCAGCGGTCATCCGGCAGAAAGTCTATTCACTTCCCACTGCTGCAGCGGTTCGATAGTAGCTAGAATAGATATTTTGGGATATTTTCTTCATATTTTGAATCCCATTATATCCCCTCTTCTCCCCAAACACCAATCACATTTTTTGGGACATTTTTTAGATTCTTGGGAGCACAAGATCAAGAACCAACAAGAGAGATTATCATTTTGGAGAGGAGAAACCAAGATCGAAGCCGATTTCGAGGAAGTAGAACGCTCCACTTCACAAATTTGCTTTCATCTCTTTGTTTCTCTCTTTGTTCTTAAACTTTGTATATTGTATGATGAT
Source organism: Eucommia ulmoides (assembly GCA_016647705.1). Classification (NCBI taxonomy): domain Eukaryota; kingdom Viridiplantae; phylum Streptophyta; class Magnoliopsida; order Garryales; family Eucommiaceae; genus Eucommia; species Eucommia ulmoides. The sequence goes on from CM028331.1 coordinate 11,843,155, forward strand.
GTTTATCTCATGTTTTAATGAAGATTGGGTTATGATCATGAGTAACTAAGTATCTATTGTCTACGGATTGAATGAGTTCATTAAAATGTTGTTTGAATAACTCTACATTTTGTTATCGGTTGTTCATGTTTATCCGATTGCGTCTACTGTTTTATTACATCCATTATATGCTTGTTATGAGGTATTGGTTGATTTCAGACTAGGGTTAAACACATCACGACGATCAAATGACTCGGGAGGGTATTAGAAAGTGTGCAATCCATGTGGTTGGGTCAAGATTCATATGACTAAGTGGTGTATAGATGGTTGAGGGGGACTTCGGCGTTGACACGAAGTCACATATTCGTTCACTTTACACTCGAGAGAGGTAGTGAGTGAGATTTCGATACCTAAATTGTCGGATAATTTGAATGTTGTTAATGTAAACTAGATTGAATCAAACATGTTTAAGTGAACAAAGTTAATCCCTAGGAAATACAGTCCCTTAAACGTTATATTAGTATTAGAGTAATTAATTTAGGTTAGTATATTTCATTAACAGAAACTACATTTGATTCGCCTAGATAAAATTAGGTTATGACAATCGCGGTATTTAGTGACGATCTAATCTTATCCCTGTAGATACGACAACCCTTACTCTTCCCATTATACTAAAACTTGACCCGTACACTTGCGGTGAAAGTAGCAATGTAATATTCCGCTACCATCCAGCTATTTCTAAAAAAATGTTGGATGACGATTTAGTTATCTAGATCCAGACGATTTTTGTAGTGAATAATGGTTGGTCTAACAAGCTTAGGAAATTGATTAAGAAATGTATGGGTGAAGAAAAAGGCTCGAGTTTTTAGATTTTTGGTTTGTTCTTTGGTTAAAGAAGAAGGTTGTTTGGATATAGATGCTCCTCTAAGGTCACAAATAATTTTTTCAAACAAAGCAACTTTTTCCTTTAAGACCATTTTTGTTTGGGGGAGAAGATAATTTTTTTCACTCTATTTTTCACTTTTAAGACGAAAGAAATTATTCTATGACAATAATTCTATATTTTGAAATTCAAGATTTTTGCAATTTTGCATTAGCTGGAGACAACTTTCTTACTGATTATGGAAATTGTTAAAAAATTGTAGTTGTTCTAGATTTTTGGGGTCTCTAGGTGACTGCTCTCCATATTCTGCAAAACTTTTGAATCTTCTCGAAATGTTAGGGTTAGCCTCAGTGATATTATTATTCTGTGAAAATTTAATGGCACAAGAGGATATTAAATAATTAATTCCTAACTATGATTTTGCAAAGTCTAAGGTTGTTGAGAGATCATAAAAACATTTGTATAATGGTCTTGGGAAATTATCGATACTTTTTATTTCTTCTATCTAGTTGTGAAAAACTCTTGTTTCTGATCCTTTGACTATCACATGATAAGAATGGCTACTTCTACCATTTTGGTTAGACTTTCTTGAAAAAGGTGGCTAACACAAGTGGCTAGTTTTCATTCAAATAATTCTATCTGACTAAGGTTATGAAAATACATGGCTGTTAGGAATCCATAATCTAAATGTCTTTGTGGTGTGAGAGAGATTTTATGGTTCTTGTGGTAACAGGTTATGGTATTGTAATTTAGGGGATCGAGTTCGAGATAAATGATGGTGTACATGAGTTTCCATTTACGTTCGGCATGTTCTATTGGAATGGCTTGACAATTTCGGCTATTAGGGCAACATGTGGTCAATTAATAGTGATTTTCTGCAATGTATCGGGCTCCTAGAAAAAAAAGGTGTGTTTGGTCCAACTATTTATAAAAAACTTTTGGATGGCAATTTGGATATCTAGATCTTGGAAATTTTTGTGGTAAATAATGGTTGGTCTAACAAGCTTAGGAAATTGATCGAGAAATGTGTAGGTGAATAAAAAGGCTCAGTTTTTTTATTTTTGGTTTGTTCTTTGGTTAAAGAAGAAGGTTGTTGAAATGAAGTAGATTGTTAGGATGTAGATGCTCTTCTGAGGTCACAATTTTATTTTTTTTTCAAACAAAACAACTTTTTCCTTTAAGACCATTTTTGTTTGGGGGAGAAGAAAAATTTCTTCACTCTATTTTTCACTTTTAAGATGAAAGGAATCATTAGGTGACAATAATTCTGGATTTTTAAATTCAATATTTTTGAAATTTTGAATAGGTTGGAGACAACTTTCACACTAGTTTTGGAAATTGTTAAAAAACTATGGTTGTTCTAGATTTTTGGTGTCTCCGGATAACAACTCTCCATATTCTACAAAACTTTTCAATCTTCTCAAACTGTTACGGTTAGCTTTTGTGATATTATTATTATATGAAAATTCAATGACACAAGAAGATATTAAATAATAAATTAATTCCTAACTGTGATTTTGCAAAGTATAAGGTTGTTGAGAGATGGTAAAAACCTTTGTATAATGGTCTTGGGAAATTATCGATCCTTTTTATTACTTCTGTCTAGTTGTGAAAAACTCCGATTTTTTATCCTTATCTATCACATAATAAGAATGGCTACTTCTACCATTTTGGTTGAAGTTTCTTGAAAAAGGTGGCTAACACAAATGGCTAGTTTTCTCCCAAAGATTTATGTCTAGCTAGGGTTATGAAATTACATAGCTGCTAGGAATCCATAATCTGAAAGTCTTCGTGGTGTGAGAGTTATTTTATGGTTCTTGTGGTAAAAGGTTATGGCATTGTAAATTAGGAGATTGAGTTCGAGACGAATGATGGTGTACATGAGTTAGCATTGACATTCGGCATGTTCTAGTGAAATGGCTTGACAATTTCGGCTGTTACGGCGACATGTGGTCAATTGATTGTAATTTTCTGTGACGTATCGGTCTCCTGAAAAAAAAAATGTGTTTGGTCCATCTATTCATAAAAAACAGTTGGATGGCGATTTGGATATCTAGATCCAAGCGATTTTTGTGGTAAATAATGGTTGGTCTAAGAAGCTTAGGAAATTGATCAAGAAATGTGTGGGTGAAGAAAAAGGCTCCGGTTATTATATTTTTGGTTTGTTCTTTGGTTAAAGAAGAAGGTTGTTGAGATGAAAAGGGTTATTGGGATGTAGATGCTCCTCTGAGGTCATAAATATTTTTTTTTTCAAGCAAAGAAACTTTTTCCTTTATGACTATTTTTGTTTGGGGGAGAATATAAATTTCGTCACTCTATTTTTCACTTTTAATGAAAGAAATCATTATGTGACAGTAATTCTAGATTTTGAAATTCAAGATTTTTACAATTTTCCATAAGTTGGAGACAAGTTTCACACTGAATTTGGACATTCTTAAAAAACTGTGATTGTTCTAGTTTTTTGTGGTCTCTGGATGACTGCTCTCCATATTCTACAAAAATTTTTATTCTTCTCAAATTGTTAGGGTTAGTTTCTATGATATTATTATTCTGTGAAAATTCAATGGCACAAGAGGATATAAAATAATTACTTCCTAAATATGATTTTGCACAGTCTAAAGCTGTTGAGAGATCATAAAAACATTTGTCTAATGGTCTTAGGAAATTATCTATCCTTTTTATTACTTCTGTCTAGTTGTGAAAAACTCTTGTTTTTTATCCTTTGACTATTACCTAATTAGACTATTTTTTAGGTGCTTTGAAAGTCTTCGGTTTTACAAAGTATTATGTCAGTGCATTTAAAATTCTTATTGTAGTAATATTTTCACTTTCCAAAGTTTTTAGGTTCCATATGTTATCCAGAAGTCACTCTTGTTGTTCCGTGATTTTGTAACTAGCTTTAAACTTCTTACTTTGATTAGGGGTGTGCGGCAGTCGGGTTGGGGCGGTTTGGGGGTAAAACCGCAGACCAAACCAATACTATGCGGTTTGGACTACTTTGAACCGTAGATCACCCAATAGTATACGGGTTGGGACGGGTTAGCTACTTCAATCCGTGAACCGCCCAATAATGTGCGGTTTGAGTTTCGGGTTGGACTAATAAATATTGCTTAAATAAAATTGCTAATAACATTTTTATTGCTTTGAAGAATGCAAGAAATAAACTAAGATTTAATGTACAGAAATAGCAACATGAAACAGCAAACAACAGCAACAACAACATGAAAAATAAAAACTTCATTCATTAGTCCAAAAACAAAAACAACAACATAAAACAACAATAAATAACCAAGATTTAATGTAAAGAAACAGAAACAACAACATGAAACATCAAACAACATAAATGGAAGTATAAAAAATGAAAACTTCATTCATCACAAAAATAGAAACATAGGAGTAATAATCCATGTCATCAACAAATTGTAATGGTACTTGATTGTCCGCTTGTTGAACTTGAAGCCGATTGATCTAGACCTTGTCATAAATTAAATCAAATTATTAGTAAATCTAATCTCAACATTATGAACAATAAAAAATTGAATTATATAAAATAAAAAAACTTACATAATACAAACCTGATTCGATATATTTTTTAAATTCCTCGACTTCATCCATTATATTGCGAAGAGATATTGGCACTGAAGATAACAACCAATTTTATGCATAAACAAGACGCTCAACCATTTGAGGAGATAATGAACTACGAAATGGATCTAGTATTTGTCCCCCAGTACTAAATGCAGACTCTGACGCCACAGTCAACACAGAAACAGCTAATACATCACGAGCAACCAAAGCCAACACTTTATATCTACTACAATTAACCTTCCACCAATCCAAAATATCAAAATTTTCATCCTTAGTCCTTTCAGGTAATTCGTTTAAATACTTTTCTACCTCAGAATCGCCACCCATATCCATTTTTCCTTCTATAAAACTCTCAAATTGTGAAGAAATTAACTTATGTGGATTTTCATTCATAATATCTAAGTCCATAATTGAGGTAAATGTCACATCCCCGCTCCCACTCCCATTTGGGTCACTTCCACCCCTAGTTTCAACATTCGTATTTATTGACTCCATACAAGAATAGCATTCATACAACCAATTTATAGCAAGCTTCATATTTTCAATCAATAAATTTGCAATTTCAATAAAAAACATTTCGAAAAACATAATTGGAGATATGAAAGCTTCTTTCTTGGATCCAACAAAACAGCCACATACAAAAAAACATTAATCTTGTCCCCATTTCCCTAGTACTTATCAAATTTTTGATTTCATATTCATCGTCATTTTATCCACCCCATTAAGCGATCAATTGCACTTCGAATTATAAAAATCTCATAAAAAAAAGAGTTCGAAGTAACATATAAAGTACCAAAGAAACGTTTCGTTGCCTTATAAAACAGTTTCAAAATTTAATAAATGCATGACATCTTACCCAATCTTCATCATTCGGAGGAGATCAAGTTATATCACTCATATCTTTTTCAAGAAAATAAGCACGGAATCTAGGATCCTCAACATCTAATCTCTCAAATGCCTTTTCAAACTTCCCAGCAAACTCTAACATTTTGTAGGTGGAATTCCACCTTGTTTGCACATCAAGGTACAAAACACTCTTGGACTCAATTTTCAACATATTGACACATTTTAAGAAAGATTGAAGTCTACTAGGCGAAGATTTTACAATCTTACTGCTTCACGAACCCTTTGAATAGAATCATCCAAGTCTTTTAACCCTTCCACCACTATCAAATTTAAAATGTGAGCACAACATCTCATATGTAAAAGCTCGTGACCTAAAATTGTACCTTCCAATTTTTTGTCACCTTTTGTAAAAATTTAATGGTAAGATTATTTGAACTTGCATTATCCATTGTTAAAGTGAAAAACCCTTCAATTCCCCATTCAAGAAAACATTCCTCAATTTTCTTATCAATAGTCTCTCTCTTCTGATCGTTAACAATGCAAAAATTCAATATTCTTTTTTCAAGTTTCCAATCATCATCTATGAAATGACATGTCAAACACATATAATTTAAATTCTGAATAGACGTCCATGTGTCCATAGTCAAACATATCCTACGACCTTTCAAATTTTTTCTCAAGTTTTCTCTTTCTACATAAAAAATCTTCATTATATCGCGAGCAATTGTGTATCGACAAATATTTAACCATTTCGGTTGCGAAGCATTACAAAACCTCCTAAACCCATAATTTTCCACAAATCTAAAAGGCAATTCATCAATTATGATTATCTCCGCAAGAGCCTTTCTAGCGTCCTTTTAATTAAAACTTAATGCAACAAGTTGACTAGCTTCTTCCCCAATTTTTTTAGGTTTAAAACCTAATGTTTCTTGTCCCTTAAGTTGTTCTCTATATGGATATTTAGGACAGTTATGCAAATGATTTTTTAAACAACTTGTACCGTGAATCTTTGAATTAGCACTATAAACTTTTTACAATATTTGCATGAGGCTTTCGGTTCACCCTCTATTTCAAATTCAACAAAATGAGCCCACACTGCAGATTTTTTTTCTTTTACATACCATACTTTTAGGAGGAAGCTGTCCATTCGAATCAATATTCTCATTCAGACTGTCCACTTTCACTTCATCTATTACCGTAGTGTCCATCACTAAAAGAAAATATAAACCAAGATAAGCAAAATGACAAACAGAAATAGAAACAAGAATGCAAACATAAACAGAAACAGAAACATAAAACAGAGAAGGATGCAAACAGAAACAGAAATAAGAGCATATTATGAACAATAAACACTAATCAGAACACAACATGAACAATAAAAAATAATCAGAATATAATGAAAACTATAAAAACTAATCACAACATAATATGAACAGAAAGAAGAATGCAAACATAAACAGAAACAAGAACATAATATGAACAATAAAAACTAATCAGAAAAAAGAATTCAAACATAAACAGAACATAATGAAAACTATTAAAACTAATCAGAACATAATAAGATTAGAACAGACTAAGATCATAATAAGAACATAATACGAAAAGGTGCATGATTTCAAAACCAAATTTCTGAAACAGGTTCGTTGCTATCTTATCCAATCCAACATTATTACAAAATATAAAGAAAATCAATGGATAACCATATTGATTTTAGGTTTAGAAAATCAAAAACGAAAAATAAAAAACAGAAAACATGAAATAAACATAGGTTCAGTCGTTCAGAAACATAAAACAGAAACAGAAACAAGGTTAAAGAATTCACCAAACAAAAACAATGCTCAATTTTTTTAGATCCTTAAGAGGATATTAGTAGGAATTTCTCTTCCAAAACTAAAAATTAAAAACAAAAAATCATAAGAGGGAAAGATTATACGTACCTATGAAGAAAAATCGGAATCGAACTCGATATGGAATTTAAATCGAATGTGTATAGGACTGAAATCCAAATCGAATCGAAATCGAAAGCTCTTTGTCTTCATCTTTGAAAACGAAATCGAAATCGAGTGTATAGTTTTCGATTTGCCTTCATAGGACTTCACTATTGTATTATGTAGATCGAGAATCAGAAAGATGTACATAAATGTTTCCATAATCGAAATTGGAAATCGAAAATTTTAGGAAGGTAATTAGACATCCAGATTATAGATTTATGGAAGGAAAAGGGAAAAGAAGATGTGGGAAACCCTAGCCATCGGCGAACATGGAATGAGAAGAAGCCTTTGAAGTTTGAACACATACCAGCCTATACGACGTCGTTTTGTCAATTATTGCGGCGAGCTGGTCAACTCGTGAAATACACTACCCAAACCCGCGATCTGCTCCGAATATTAGCGGGTTGGCACTGCTCACACTGCGCAATGCGCGGATCTGTTCGACTGGTTCAAATTTCGAGCAGTTTTGGGCGGTTTGGGTTGGTTTTACGGGTTGAGCCACCTCGCTGCACACCCCTAACTTTGATTTGGGTAAACTGGAAGCTTTTTCTTTTCAAACTTTATCATTATTCTTTCCATCTGTAATGAAATCAGATTAATATTAAGAATATATTTCTCTAGATAAATAATCTGCTAAACTTTTATATACTTCTTTAATATGTTCAAATTCTACTTTGTATCCATTTCCTATAATATTATTTTCAAAGTTGACACATCTTTTTTTATGTATTCTTTTTTCACTATATTTTTTTTTATAGAATCTTACTGTATTTTCACAATCTGTTCTAACTGTAAATTCTTTATTTAGGAATAGTTTGAAGTTGTTTAATGCATTAATTACTCCTAATAATTCATAGTCTAGGCTAGTTAGTGTTGTTTAATTTTCTTTGTACTTTTTGGATCCATATCTACATATTTTATCTTCATTTTTATCTGAATATTTGTTAGGTTTACAATACAAAAAATGCTAACTTTCTTGTGAGGCATCTGTTTCGACTATTTTATAATCTGCTTCTAAGGGTAATTGTAGCTCTAGGAGTTGCTTATATTTTTCTTTAATTATTTGAGTTATCTATATATCATTAGTATTAAATAATTTTTGTCCTTCTGATATAGTTTTACAATATAGTGGTCCTATTATTTTTCCTAAGTCATTGATACACATTCTAGCATAATTTAAAAGTCCTAAGAAAGCTTGAAATTGCTTAGTTTTTGTAATCTTATCTGGAAATTCTAATATTGTTTTTTCAATATGTGGTTGTAATTTGATTTTTCCTTTTCCTATTTTTGTTCCCAAAATCCTATATATTCTTTGAAGAGTTCTATCTTATTTTTTGTTATTATTATTCCATTATTCAAGAATTCTTTGAATATTATAATTAGGTGATACATGTGTTCCTCCTTGTTTTGTGAGTAAACTAATCTGTTACCTATATATACTAATGCAAATTTTCTGTGTTTTCGAAATATTCTATTCATTTTTCTTTGAAATATGGTTGATGCATTTTTTAGTCCAAAAGGTAAAACTAACCATTCAAAATGTCTATTAGGGAAAGAGAAAGTCGTCCAAGGAATACTGTCTTTATGCATTTTTACTTGCCAAAATCCTGATTTACAATCAAATTTGCTAAAAATTATTTTTCCTTGCATGCAATTTATCAACATGTCTTTATCTGGTATCAGATATTTGTCTTCTACTATATTATCATTTAGGCATTTATAATTTATGACCATTCTGGCTTTTTCTCTTTTTATTTCAGCGTGATTTATTACCATAAATGGTGACTGCTATGTCTGCTCGAACTATTTCTTATTACTCTTAATTTTTTAAGTTTGGTTATTTGTTTATCAAATTCTTTTATATTTATTGGATCATATTTTGCCATCAGTTGTTTTATACTAAGTTCGAGGTTTTTTATTTCTAAGTGCGCCTCAAGTTTATTTCTTTTCCAAAATTTTATTGAATTTTCTCTTAAAACATGTGTTTCTTTTGCTATTTGAATTATTTTGTACAACTGTTCTTTTTTACTTGATTGTTTTAGAATGTTATTTTTATGTTAAATTCTTTGAAGTAGTTATAATCCTCAGGTTGTATAAGGAATTTAGAATGTTCCTAGGTTTCAATCCCTAATAAAAAAAAAATGTGTAAGAAATAGGGAAATCAACTTGAAACAGTAATAAAATTACAACAGTACTAAATTCATATTTACAGAGAAATTTTATTTCTTTTTGTAATGATTTGTAATTCACATTTACAAATAGCAATTTGTAACATAAAAAATAACATTCTAAAACAATTAAGTAAAAAAGAACAGTTGTACAAATAATATAGATAGCAGAACAAACACAAGTTTTGGGAGAAAATCCAATAAAATTGTGGGAAAGAAATAAAATTGAAACACACTTACAAAAAAAAAAAAACCCGCGAACTTAGTATAAAAACAGCTAATGGAAAATATGATCCAATAGATATGGAAGAATTTGATGAATAAATAATCGAACTTAAAAAATTAAGAGTAATAAGAAATCTTTCGAGCAGACATAGTATTCATAACATAACAAATAGATGGAAGTACATTACAATATAATAAGTGTCTCGGAGATAGTGTACTAGCATTTCTAACAAAAGATGATAGCATTTCTAACAGAAGATGATTTCAACGTATACTATCCACTACCACAAGTACGGTTAAGTATAAAATTTAATAATGGAGTATAAAATTTAATAATGGACAAATGCTTGATATCATAGGAATGATTGACACAATAAGCACAAAATCACATTTAGACATAGATCTTGTCCCAAAAGAAGCAACACATGAAATAAAACAACCAATCATGACAGAACAAATGGATAGAAGTATATTACAATATAATAAGGGTCTCAGAGATAGTGAAATAACATTTCTAACATAAGATGACTTCAACGTATACTATCCACTACCACAAGTATGGTTAAATAAAATAAATAATAGATATAAATTTATAATATGTCTAAACTTTATTTGAAGTCAAGGTGGTAGTATGATGATAACCAATGATTTTGTAACAATAACAACAAAAAAAAAGAAAAAGAAAAAGAAAAAAGCAAGTATTACACATTGGTTTCGATCCCATATTTTTATTTTATACACATAATATATTTATAAATTACATCGTAAATATTTGTATCTTTTATCTCGACTGTGAAATCCTTTCCTTCTCTTATAAGAACAACCAAGTGAGTTTGTTACTCAACAAGGCAAACCATTTAACCTCACAGGAGAAAAAAATTTCCACTGAAGTTTTTATATTGCACAGGATTCAGGAGACATTTCTTCTAAACGGATAGGAAAAAAATATTAACCTTAACTCCATCCAGATAAAACAGAAGCTTTTCCTATGTTTAAGATGATTGAGAAACTCAAAGTGAAGCTATGCCATCCAATGTCAATCAATCTTAAGAAAACTAGGGAGACTCTTTTAGAGGTCTATTGTGAGATTGTGCAAGTGACACTTCATTTCAAGTATTTCCTTATCATCGGGGAGGCATAAATCTATCCTTCTATTAAATTATGTTATAAGATAATTGTGTTCAATACTTCTATGCGTAATTGTTGAATCCCACATTGATGTTGGGTTCTTCCCCCAATATTCATTTGTAGGGGTTTGTTAAAGTCCACCCTGGGGGCGTGTTGAATCCCACATCACTTGTGTTACTTGATCCTAAGTCATATATAAGTCTAGAGGTAATCCTCCTCTTTCAAGACGTTGAGTTAGGCCCATTGGATTTCTAAAGTAACCAAATTTTTTTGGTATCTTTTGCGTCTTTTAACTTTGTTTGCCAAACCAATTTCCTCCGAAGTTGGATTATTCACGGGGTCTCACTGATAATACATCAATCTTCTTCTTGGTACTATTCATGCTGAAAGTTACCCTTGCCAAAGATGTTTGCCAGAAAAGCATCTTACAGTTTTTGTCCGAATGCTCACTTCTACTTTCTGCGATTATTTGTGCAGAATAATTATATTATATATTTTATAAGATCGATGAATGAAATAACAATAATGTAGGTGCTGATGGAGCTGCAAGAATGGAAATAAGCACTACCATACTGCAGATTGACCATTCCAGTTTACTAGAGTATGCTGTCCCTTCAGCCCATCAATGGTTTTTATGTTGGAATCAACATAAGAATCATGAAAGTCTTTGTCTCCTGTTGCAAATTTGTCGAGTTTTTCTGATCATGGTACAGTTTGAATGTGACATGTTTGGTTGCAGGGTTACATCAAGGGTTCCACCCATTGCTTGAACTACAATATTATACATGCGGAAAGCTTGAATAGTCAGACTAATTGCTTTATTTTTTTACTTCTCCCCTTCCCCTCCCGGGTATGTAGGTCTTCTTGTCTTGTTGGACAAGGATGAAAATGCAACGCATCCTATTTGAGGAAATGTTGTAAATTTCATTCGATAAAATATTAAGGGGTTTTGGCACTTTGTAACCCTGAATTTTTACCAAAATCTAACTTTGTTACTCACAGTTATAATTTGAACAGATAACACCTTAAATTTTCTGTTGAAATATTTAATATTTCTATCAATACAATATCTCTTATGATGCGAACCTCACCAAATATTAGTAAGATCCGAAACCAATTTAGGATTTTTTCGCAAAGGATCAAATCTAAATTCAAATTTGAAAACGAAGAACACAAGAAAATACAGAAAGTTGATAGATTACCTCGACCCAATGTTTATGAATGAAATGCGAACCAAAGATATAAGAAAATCCTTGACCCAATAATTACAAGAGAATCACGAACCAAAGAGGTTGAATGCCACAAGAAAACTTGATAAGTTCAGAAAAGTTCTTTGAAGAACTCAAGAGAAAATCCTCCCAAAATATATTAATCAATATCAAAAGTATGAAATTCGTAGGTCTACAAAGCCCCTTAAATAGGCGTCCAAGAGAATAAGAAAGAAACCCTAGTACAATTGGAAATTCGTGGGTCTACATGGAGGAAAAAGGAAACCCTAAAAACTAATTATTAAATAAAGACTAAGGAAACTTCCTAATTTGCTTTTCATTCCTAGTTGGAAAAGAAAAAGATTTACTTGACAATCAAGACTTACAAATCAGTCTAAAAAAATAATAAAAAGACTTAAAATAATAAAATAAATAAAATAAAATTCATGGGTCTCATTCTTGACCTGTTTAGGATAATGTTTTAAGCCCATTCGTTTGCCTTGATGAGATGGACTAAGTCTTGATTATCTGATGGGCCTAATTTAGACTTTACCATTGTAATTTCGGCCTTAATCTCTCGAATAAGCCCATTAAGTGTTTATTTGAATCTTTTTACCCTTACCCTTGTTATTGGGCCAATTGGAACATGCAACAAATCTTTTGATGTAGCTAATATACTCTCATCATTCACTTCCTCTTGAAATTGATTTGTCCTCAAATCTTCACCTACACGAAACGGAGACAAGTAAGTCACATTAAATGTAGCACTTACATTAAACTCACTTGGAATGTCTAATTTGTAGGCATTGTCATTGATCCGTTCTATCACTTGAAATGGGTCATCCCCCATTGGAATTAGCTTAGAACGCCTTTGTTGGGGAAATCGCCCCTTCCTCATATGCGACCAAACCCAATCACCAGGTTCAAATACAACTTTCTTGCGCCCCTTATTAGCTTGGTTGGCATATTACTCAATTCTCCTCTCAATATTTTGTCGAGCTTTCGCATGGATCTGCTTAACAAAATTAGCCTTCTTCTTCCCATCTAAGTTGACACGCTCATGCATAGGTAAATAAGTTAAATCCAAATGAGTCAATGAATTAAAACTATACACAATTTCAAATGGTGAAAACTTAGTTGCAGAATGCACACTCCTATTATATGCAAACTCTACATACGGCAAACAATCTTCCCATATTTTCAAATTCTTTTGTATTAGAGCACGCAATAAGGTAGATAAAGTCCTATTAACTACTTCAGTTTGACCATCAGCTTGTGGGTGACAAGTAGTAGAAAATAAAAGTTTAGTTCCGAGCTTACCCCATAAAATCTTCCAAAAATAGCTTAAGAGCTTAGCATCTCTATCCGAAACAATAGTCTTAGGCATGCCATGCAACCTAACTATTTTCTTGAAGAACAAATCAGCAACATGTGACGCTTCATCGGTTTTATGACATGGAATAAAATGAGTCATCTTAGAAAACCTATCTACAACCACATATATAGAATCTCGACCTCTTTTTGACCTAGGAAAACCTAACACAAAATCTATAGAAATATCAGTCTAAGGTTTACTAAGTATAGACAAAGGAGTATACAAACCATGAGGCTTAACCATAGACTTAACTTACCTACAAACAATACACTTCTCACAAATTCTCTCCACTTCACGTTTTATATAAGGCCAGAAGAAGTGTTCATGCAAAACATCTAAAGTCTTAGATTTGCCAAAATGCCCCATTAAACCACCCCCATGAGCTTCTTTAACAAGCAAGTCCTACAATGAACATTTAGGCACACATAATTTATTTTCCCTAAATAAAAACCCATTATACCTAAAGAACTTACCAAATGCCACTTTCTTACATGCATTGAATACATTACCAAAATCAGAATCATCAACATACAACTCCTTAATGTATTCAAAACCAAGCAACTTGGCATCTAAGGTAGAAAGTAATACGTACATTCAAGATAATGCATCCGCCACAACATTTTTCTTACCCTGCTTGTACTTGATCACATAAGGAAACATCTCGATAAACTCCACCCACTTGGCATGTCGCCTTTTCAACTTTTGTTGACCCTTCAAAATACTTCAAAGATTCATAATTCGTGTGAATCACAAATTCTTTTGGCCAAAGATAGTGTTGTCAAGTCTCCAATACCCTAATTAGTGCATATAGCGCTTTGTCATATGTAGGGTAATTCAAGGCTGCGCCACTTAGTTTTTCACTAAAGTAGGTAAGCGGACGCCCTTCTAGCATGAGAACAGCTCCAATACCTATTCTTGAAGCATCACATTCAATCTCAAAAGTTTATGTGAAGTTAGGTAAAAGAAGTAAAAGTGCATTAGTCAATTTTTCCTTAATCAAATTAAATGTCTTTTCTTACTCATGACCCCACTTAAAACCCACATTCTTTTTGACAACTTCAGTTAAAGGTGCGATTAGGCTACTAAAATTTTTCACAAACCTCCGATAGAAGCTAGCCAGCCCATGAAAACTTCTCACCTGTCCCACACTTGTAGGTTTTGTCTAATCCTTGATTGCCTTAACCTTTTATTCATCCACCTCAATTCCCTTAGCACTAACAACAAAACCAAGAAATACAAGTTTATCCGTGCAAAAGGTACACTTTTTGAGTTTAGCAAACAACTTTTCTTTTCTCAAAACTTCTAAAATAAGTTTTAAATGTTCAACATGCTCATCTAAGTTTTTGCTATAAATTAGAATGTCATCAAAGTATACAACCACACATTTTCCAATAAGAATACACAAAACATGGTTCATTAATCTGATGAACGTACTAGGTGCATTGGTTAACCCAAAAGGCATAACCAACCACTCATATAAACCAAAAATTGTTTTTGAATGCAGTTTTCCACTTATCACATTCCCTCATTCGAATTTGATGATATCTACTTTTAAGATCAATTTTAGTAAACACACAAGAACCATGCAATTCATCAAGCATGTCATCTAATCTAGGAATGGGATGTCGATACTTTACCGTGATATTGTTGATGGCGCGACAATCTACACACATTCTCCACGTACTATCTTTCTTAGGTACAAGTAATACGGGAACCGCACAAGGACTCATGCTTTCACGTACATACCCCTTCTCCATAAGCTCACTAACCTTCCTTTTAAGCTCTTTTATTTCCTTGGGATTGCTTCTATATGCGGGTCTGTTTGGAATGAATGCTCCAGGTACAAAATCAATTTGATGCTCGATTCTCCTTATTGGTGGCAAACCATTGGGTACCTCTTTGGGAAACACACCATCAAAATCCTGTAAAAGAGAAACAACAACACTAGGTAGAAGAGAGTTAAGATCGTTAGTGGTAAAACAAACCTCTTTTTACCACAGTAGAATCAAATGTTGGTTTGAAAACAAAGCTTTTTTTATCTTACTCTCTCTCGCATAAAAACTCACTTGTTTCCTCTTTTCTTTTCCCTCACATTCTGAATTTTTTTCTCTCACTCTCATTTTTCTTGTCACTCTTTCTTTTTAACCTAACTTGATCATCATATACTTGCTTTGGCGTTAAGGGTACAAGTGTAATTGGCTTTTCTTTAAGTACAAATGAGTATCTATTGGTATAACCATCATGAGTTACTTGTAGATCAAATTGCCATGGTCTTCCCAAAAGAATTTTCCTCGCATGCATTGGCACCACATCACACAAGATCTCATATTTGTACCTTCTAATCAAGAATGATACAAGCACCTGTTTATTCACTTTAATTTCTCCACAATCATTCAACCATTGTAACTTGAATGGTCTAGGATGTTTTAAATTTTTCAATTTCAATTTCTCCACCAAACTAGTGCTAGCAACAGCTGTATAATTCTCCCCATCAATAATCATGCTACGTACCTTATCATTGACATGGCATCTAGTATGAAAGATGTTCTCTTATTGTATTGTCTCATTTTCTTTGACTTGTGCACTAAGAGTTCTTCTTGCAACCAAGAGCTCTCTATTAACCACGTACTCAACATCACGTGCATCATCCAAAGGTGGCATCGAATCATCATCCGTCTCATCTTTGATCTCAATACTTTCATCATCCCTCATAATCATCACTCTCTTATTTGGACATTGAGATGCAATATGACCTGTTCTCAAACACTTAAAGCATTTAATTTCTCTATTTCTAGAAGGTTGGGAATCGGTTGTACCTTGGTTTGGTGCACCTCCAGCTTTGTGAATTTTGGAAGGTTCGGCATTGGGCTGTAAATTAGACTTCTCATCCCTCTTTCTCCAATTCGATTTCCAAGAAGAAGAATAGCCCGATTGCTGTCCAACTTGTGTGGAGCCCTTTTGCTTTAATTGTTGCTCCACTTTGATGGCCATTTGCACTATGTCACTAAACTCAACATAATGTTGCAACTCTACCACATTTGAAATGTCACGATTTAGCCCGATTAGAAACCTAGCCATGGTTGCTTCTTGATCCTCTTCCATATTGGCTCAAATCATAGCTATCTCCATTTCTTTGTAGTAGTCTTCCACACACTTCGAACCTTGTGTAAGACTTTATAATTTCTGGAACAAGTCTCTATAGTAGTGACTTGGAATGAATCGTCTCCTCATAGTAGCTTTCATCTCTTCCCATGTTGGGATTCTCCTCCTACTTAAGATAAGTTGATCCCACCATACAATTGCATAATCGGTGAATTCTGTGGCAGCCAACTTTACTTTCTTTGACTCAGAGTAGTTGTGACAATCAAACACCAACTCCATTCTCTTCTCCTAATCCAAATAAGCTTCAAGATCATTTTTGCCTTAGAAAGATGGAATATTCACCTTGATACTTCCCAAGTTATTATCAATCCTCTCCCCATATCTAACTCCTCTATTACCATATCTACGCCCAAATCTGCCCAAGCTCGCATTACATATGCGATCCTCTTTAGCTAGGTCATCCCCATCATCATCTTCATATTAATATCGAGGCAGATTCCTCTCTCGTCGTTGTACATTAAGAGCTTTAGGTGGTTTCCATGAACTAGACTCAACTTTGTCTAGTCGTTCATGCACTTCATCAAATCTCGAGTTCAATTGTTCAAACTTTTGCACTAAAGATTTGTAGAAAACTTTGACATCCACTATATCCATCTTTCCGGTGCCTCATTAGATGAGCCTTTGTTTGTTTCTTGAGACATGTTTAATAATCTGCAAAACAAAGTTAGGAAACCTCACAAATACTCCCTCACGTGTTTTACTCAAATTTGGCTTTTACCCTCTTATAAGCTCACACTCTCTTACCTTTTTCCACTCTTTAGTTCACTCTTTTAGTTTTTTATTGAACTTAACCAAACACAATCAGAAATTTCTCATGATAATTCAAACTCAACAAATCAATTTCACTAAGAATGAGATTTAACACAAAAGTAAAGTAAACAAGAAGAGCACAAAGAATAAGTTTGCGGAATAGAACAAGAAGAAATAAATTTTGAATTTTGGAGCTGTTGGATTTTTTTTTTATTCTGTAATTTTATTTTATTTTTTTTTTTTTTTAAATATAGCAATTTTAATTTGAGATTTCAAGTTGAACAGTACCAAGGAAAAGAAACAAAAATTTGACCAGATTTGATTATATATTTTGGCCAAGAAAAGTTAAAGTAAGAATGAATAGATAACGATAAACAAAAAAAGAAAATGATAGATGAAATCTAATTTAAACCTTACTCTGGTTACCAAATGATGAGAACCTCACCAAGTATTAGTGAGACCCGAAACCAATTTAAGATTTATTCACAAAGGATCGAATCTAAATTCAGATTTAAAAACGAAGAACACAAGAAAATACAAAAAGTTGATAGATTACCTTGACTCGGCGTTTATGAATGAAACATGAACAAAAGGTATAAAAGAATCCTTGACCCAATAATTACAAGAGAATCACGAACCAAAGAGGTTGAATGACACAAGAAAACTTGATAAATTCAAAAACGTTCTTTGAAGAACTCAAGAGAAAATCCTCCCAAAATATATTAATCAATATCAAAAGTATGAAATTTGTAGGTCTACAAAGTCCCTTAAATAGGCGGCCAAGAGAATAAGAAAGAAACCCTAGTACACTTGGAAATTCGTGGGTCTACATGGAGGAAAAAGAAAACTCTAAAAACTAATTGTTAAATAAAGACTAAGGAAGCTTCCTAATTTTCCTTTCATTCCTAGTTGGAAAAGGAAAATATTTACTTGGAAATCAAGCCTTACAAATTAGTCTAAAAAAATAATTAAAAGACTTAAAATAAATAAAATAAAATTTGTGGGTCTCATTCTTGGCCTGTTCAGGATCATGTTTTAAGCCCATTCGCTTGACTTGATGAGGAGGACTAAGTCTTGATTGTCCGATGGGCCTAATTTAGGCTTCACCATTGTAATTTCGGCCCCAATCTCTCGCATAAGTCCATTAAATGTTTCTTTGAATCTTTTTGCCCTTGCCCTTATTATTGGGTCAACTAGAACATGCATTGGATCTCTTGGTACGACTGATATATTCTCATAATCTTATTTAGTATTTAGCACTTGTTTCTTATTTAGGTTATGTTGATCAATTTTGTAGTTTTTCTTTTCCTTTTATGGTTCCATTTATTATGGTGATATTCTTCGTTTAGCCTATCGTTATGGCTATATAATAAGAAACATAGAGCTTTTTTAAAGAATAATTACATAATAAAAAAAAAAAAAATCTTCCTCTTCCAAAATCCATTTTGCTTTAGAGTCAGAGAAAAACTTAAAATTTTTGACATGCTCTGGTGGGCTACCGCCCAACAGAACAACTACTCCATTACTACTATGGATCCATGTTGTCCAGATATGTTCCCGTAGCTCTTGTTATCCTATTTGTGCCCTTGTTGTTTTGATTCACAACCTTACCCCGGCTTCTTTTGGTTCCCTTGATCGGCAACCCTTCTGTTTAAATTTGTAAACTTGTCGTAGCTCCATTTAGAGGTCTTGTTTGTGTCCTTGTGTATTCTACGACAAGACTACGATTTCTTTCACCTTATGTTGATCCTCTTCTTTGGACATCTCTCTCACGATGATTGTCCAGCGTTCTAATTGTCATCATTCTTTGTCAAGTGTTGTAGTTTTTATCATTAGTTGCCCAACATTCCAGTTGTGTTCATATATTGTTAGTGTTCCAGTTGTCACCATTGGTTACACGTTCTAGTTCTCATGGTTATTCTATTGGTGTTCCAGTAGTTGTCGTATGTTGCCCAGTATTCCAGTTATCGTTGTTGATTACCTGGTATTCTAGTTATTTTTATATGCCTTCTGGTGTTGCAGTTGTCGTTGGCGGTCGCTTGTCGTCCTAGTTGTCGGCGTTGGTCATCCCATGTTAAAATTATCGCCATTGGCTTTTCGGCCTTTAAGTTGTTGTATGTTGTCCGATGTTTCAATTGTCGTCGTATGCCATTCTATGTTCCAGCTATCGTTGTATTGCATACACCTGGTGTTCCAGTTGTCGTCGTTGGTTGCTCGACTTTCCAGTTGTCTCCTCATGTTGTTCGGTGTTCCAGTTGTTGCCTTATTGGTGTATCATTTGTTGT
Organism: Eucommia ulmoides; assembly: GCA_016647705.1. Lineage (NCBI taxonomy): Eukaryota > Viridiplantae > Streptophyta > Magnoliopsida > Garryales > Eucommiaceae > Eucommia > Eucommia ulmoides. Next base: position 11,862,743 of record CM028331.1, read on the forward strand.
CATTGGTCGCCCGACGTTCTTATTATTGCTATTGATGGCTCAACACTTCCTTTTCTCCTATCTTTTTCGGTGTTATGAGCAACCACTGTTCTTCCATTCTTAGTCTTACCAAATTGGGATTCCAAAATATGTTTGCCCAAACTTGAGGGGGAGTGTTGAAATATTTAATATTTTCATTAACGAATTATTTGTCATTTATTATTTAGTTGTTATTTCCTATTAAGGGCATGTTGACTAATTTGGTAGTTTCATTTTTCTTTTATTGCCCTATTTGTCGGGATGATATTTTTCATAATTTAGCCCAACATTATGGCTATATAATTGAGAGTGTGAAGACTTACCGTAGGGAATTATTACATATAATAAAATAATTCTCTTACCCTCCAAAATCTTTTTGTTTCCTAATCATCCCACTATAGCATAAGTCATTATCCCCATTACAATTTTGGACGACAAATAGTTGTTTGTCATTCATGTGATTTTTTTTTAGGGGCTTTATGAGCTTTTTCAGCCTTTTTTTCCCTCCTCCCTTTCTCCTTCCTGTCTAAATAGTAAAAAGCATGATATATAGATATAACATAATATATACATATATAAGTATTTTTATCGAAAATTTGTAAAGGGCAAAGGAAGATGATGAAAATGTCCTTAATGTTTTCTTAAAAATAGATGCATGCACAACAGGTAAGAAGTGACAATTTGCCATAAAAAATTATAATGGGTCTATGAATTTGGATTGTATTAGGATCATTAAGAAACTCTATGTATCACGTGTTCAATTTAAAATTACGGGGACCAATGTGAAATATTGGTCAAACTTAAGAGTGCGAACTGTCTAACCCCCCAAATAATATTATACTAAACTTTTACATTTTTTTTGACCTTGGTGTAGATTCTCTAGCCGTGTTTGGTTTAGTGTTTTGTTTTTCTTTCTCAGAATATTTGGATCTAAAATAGAAAAATAGAAGGGGAAAAAAAGTTCTATTTGTTCCTCCCAAGTCTTAAGAACAAAATTCAAGGATAAGAACAAAAAGAATTTTGTTCCATGTATGTGCAGGTTACTTGGACATACAGAAGACACGATGAAGTTATTGACGAACGCAATTGATATACTAAGTGTGACTCATGGAACCAACACTCCTTTCATGAAAGACCTCTTCATCAAGTTGGACGAAGCACGTGCCGAAACTTCTTACAAGCTCTCATCGAAGGATGAAAATCAGAATTCATATTTAGACAATCCTAATAAGATGAAAATCAGTTGTCAATAATAGAAGAAACTGCGTTGATAAGGAAGCAAAGAGTCCAGGTTTTGTTTATATGGTATAGTGTGTGTGTGATTCGTCTCCCTTGCTGATTGGGATATGTTTTTAACTACCATGTATTTGATTTGATGAGGTTGTATTTCAACTAAGTATAAAATATTTAATGATTAATGTATTGAATTAAAATTCGATTATGGGTTATGTACTTATATTTTGTTTATTCTTCTAAGTACAAAAATAATTGGTGCACCTCCATACACAAATATACTAGTTCTTAGTATTTTAGATTTGCAATACGGGAACGAAAAATATATGGACGTATATCACTGGTTTTACATGAAACGCTTGGGTGATTGTTCCATAAAAATTTATCTTCAAAAGAAAATTTCAATGTCAATTAAATAAATAAAATAAAAAATTACCTCCTCTAGGTATTAGGAGAGATATTTCAAGAAGGTATTTGATTTCAAAGGGTTAACAAATAATTTAATTTAATAATCTAGGGGTGTGAAATTTTTGGGTGACTCTTTCCAAAACTTCTTATGTCCTATTTATTATATAGAATTGTGTGAGATATTTTGTGACAAATTGTTAATTTGTTAGAGATATTATATGATATAAAATTAAAACAATTTAAAATTTTATTTGATCTCAACCATTGGATCTAATCTAAAGCTTGAAAATGTCTCCTGCAACTTTTTAATCTCCGCCCTTAAATGTATAATCCAATGGTTAAAAATATTCCAAATGTCCTTGTTCATAAAATAGAATAGGGATTTCCTATGCCAAAAGGCCCAGTATTGGTTGGAAATATTTTTCTACTCACAAATGTTTTTTAAGTAATTTAAAATGCGCACCGTAGAAATTAATCATATATTTGTGCATTAATTTAAAATATTGAATATAACTAAAGGAAAAAAAATAGAGGAAGAAATTGAGCATAACACTTATTAAAACACACACACACACATAAAAAAAATAAAAAATAAAAAATAAATGAAAACTCACCAAAATTCTTGAAAGTACCATTCTCCAACCTCATTAAAATACTTTCTCTCCTTTCACTTTTAATTATTAGTATTAGATCCGACATTGGATGAACTTTTAATTATTATTATTAGATCCAACATTGGATGAGTATTAGATTAAACAAAAAAATATATCAAATTTTATCAATAAATTGATATACTATGAAATAAAAGTCAAATAACCATAAATAATTATTAATTTTATCTATTTTTGCATGTCAACAAATTATAATTTAATTAATTTATATCCTATTTATTTTATTTTTGGGTGAAAATATTTTTTGAATCACAATTATTTTTTTTCAATAATATAAATTGTAGACCAGAAAAATTAATTATATATTTTTGTGTTAATTAGAAAAAATTAAATTAATTAAAGAAAAAAATTAAATTGAGTGTGATTACTCATTATTTGATATATAAAAAAACAAAAATAAAAAATATATAAGAACCCACCAAGAACTTTATTTGATACATAAAAAATAAAAATAAAAAATATATAAGAAGAACATAAAATAATTATTCTCTAACCACATTAAAATTTTCTCTTTTTTAACCTTTAAATATTAAATATTAGATTAGATTAGATATATTTTCTCTTTTTTAACCTTTAAATATTAAATATTAGATTAGATTAGATTAGATATATGATTGGTTGAGAGATGAACGCATTGAGTAACAATGTGACATATAGTATCTATGGGAGAAGATTAGCTAGGTTTCCTTAGGGACTGGGTCCATTTGTTGGGTTAAATTAATCGGGTCAATCATGTTTTTTTGTACTCTGTGAATTCCCTCATCTCAGCTAAAATTGCTCAACCGTTTCGACTTCACCTCGGTAAGAGTGTAGATTACTACATTAGATATCTTCCATCATAGACATCTTTTTAGGTTAAGCGATTCATGGATACGAAATAATCTAAATATCGGGTTTGAAATGAAAAAGTAATAAAAATTTGGTATCTGCAGCGTTTGAAAGGGGATCGACATGTTGCATATTCGAGATTGATGTGTGTAAAACTCTCACCCCAAACTGACCTAGGTATAAAATTCTAAACGGGTCGGATCTGTTATATGGACTCTGAATTGAAGTCGGATAAGCCCGCCTGTTAAATGGGTTGGGGCAGCATAAGCCCATGATTCAAACACTAGTTAGGTGATCTATATGAATATATAGGCTGTCATATGATAAGGCCTATAGTTGGGTATTAGTAAGCCCACAATGTCAAAAGTCAAAGAAAAAACAGTCATTTCAGAGTTTGGATCAAAACCTATATACGTTAAGGTAAGTTTGAATTGACTGTAACAGTTCATGATTAATGGTGACTGTTACAGATATTTTCCCTTTATTACGAGGATAATGGCTATTATACGTAATGGTAGGGAGATATGAATAACTGAATGATATTTCCATTCAAGTGATAACAAACAGATCACCCTATAAAAGGGAAAAAGGTAACAGGTAATAGATGACTGATTTCTAGTGTGTTATTTATTCTCACTATATTCATATTAACTTATTCTCACGCCGGAGGTTCTTTGGCTGACACCACACCGGTGTTCCGCATTAGAATTCCCAGTTTAGCAGGTCGAGAAGGAAGACGAAAGGTTTTCTAGCGCATGTGGAGATTGACACGTGATTGAAAATGTTAACTATATCAGTTGGCTCTGTCTATGAGAAAAGAACGAAAAACACTACGTTGCTGATATGAGGCAATTGCGAGCTAGGGCACCGGTGACTAGTCGGAATAATGACTTACCACCACCTTCAATCCTAGATGTACCTAAGGAACGGCACGAAGATGATCATTCACAGCAGCGTGAAGAGATTCCGTCTGATATGCCATCTACTGCAGTAAATATGGATGGAAAGATAGACGTTCTTAATGCAAAAATGACTAAGATAGTAGAAACTATCACGTACATAGCTAGCATAATCGCCGACAATAGGTCGCAGTTCAATACGAGCACTCATGGAGTCAGGGAGGATGTAGAAACTCCACGATATGCTGATCCACCATTTTATAAAGAGCGGCCTACCCATGGAGAGGCCAGTCATCAACCAGAACGAGGGACCAGTATTCAAACTGAGACTGTTGATTCACATCGACATATCAGGAGTCAAGTGGAGAGAGTTCGGCCTCTGGACGAGTTGGATGCATTATTAAAGGGAACTGAGATGCCTTTATCCCCTAAAATACTGGCTATCCCACTTTCTGAAAAGTTCGATCCAGCGAAGTTTGAAAAGTACGATGGGAGAACTGATCCAGTGGACCATACCCGGCAGTTCAAACATGTCATGAATTTGTATAATTTCAGTGATTCCACCCGTTGCAGAGCTTTTGCGACCACTTTGAAGGGATCAGCTCTTGAATGGTTGCATTCTCTTCCCACGAACTCTATAATGTCATTTAATGAGTTCGGAAAGACGTTTATCAACCGTTTCATAACTTGTCAGAGGTTAATGAAAGGACCGGATTTCCTGCTAGCTCTACGTCAGGAGAAAGGAGAAACTTTGCATTAGTATATGAGGTGGTTTAATGAGGAACTGACTTGCATTGAGGGATGTGATACAAACCTTGTTATTAATACTTTTACATCAGGTTTTCATCCTGGCCGATTCCAAGATTCTTTAACCAAAAAGTACCCTCGGAGTATGATGGAGCTAATGGATAAATCTAAGCCTTACATGAAGCTAGAAGATGTAAAACTGGCTAGGGAAGACAAGGGGTTATTTCGTGATCATCCCCGGAAACATGAGAAAAATATTGGCAAGGCTAAAACTGACACGTCTGATCGGCGTAAAGACCAATCAAGGAATTCAAATTTTAAGCCAGTAGTTCGCCAGGAACCAGGCCTTCCTGGATTGCGTATGCCGATATCACGGATCCTGCAGGAGATTCATACATTAGATATAATTCAATAGCTTCCCAAATAGACCACTAAGTCAAATCGTAAGAATCGTTCTAAGTATTGCGATTTTCATAAAGATCATGGACACAATACAGACAATTACTGGGAGCTTCAAAAGGAGATCAGGTGACTTGCGGACTTGGGACAATTGCGGGACTACATGCAAGATCGTCCCAGAGACAAGAAGAGGCCCAGAAATGATAACCAAAGAGAAGAACATCAAGACAGAGAGCGGAATGAAAAGCATCCTAAAGAAAATCGAGAGGTAATCTTTATGATAAATTCCTTCGAACCGAGTACTGGGGAATCCAATCGTGCACGAAAAAGAAAAGTTCGCGAAACAACGTTGGAACGGTACTACAGGGAGTCTTTAGCAGTGACAAAGCCAAGCCCTATTATCTCTTTTTTTGAGGATGATTGTAGAGGGATTGTCTACCCACATGAAGATGCCTTAGTCTTATCTTTGTGGATCTCAAGCTTCCAAGTCCGACGTATCTTGATTGATAATGGTAGCTCAACAAACATTATCTTTGTTAGTACTTTAAAACAGATGAGAGTGCCGAGCTCAGACGTGAGCTCAACACAGACTGTTATGGTCGAATTTAATGGCGAGCTTACTTCTCATTGTGGCAAAATTATTTTGTCAGTAACCTCTAATAAGGAGGAGCAAGGTTACACCAAGGACACGGAGTACATGGTGATAGACTCTATATCGCCATAAAATGTCATTCTAGGCCGACCATGGTTGCACGCAATGAGAGCTGTAGCGTCAATGTATCATCAATGCGTGAAGTATGCCAAAGGAGATTCAGTGTCAGTTATAAGGGGAGATGAAGCCTCTTCAAGGCATTGTTTTGCCGTTGCTATGAAGGGCAAAAGCTCTCCTTTATAACAATCAAAGAAAGTTTATGAAGCAGGTTCATCTGTGGACTCGGCGGGAGAGATTGGTGATTTCAGATAGCACTCCAGTGTTATTCAACCTACTGAGCAAGTTAAACAGATAACTTTCAATAACGGTACTCAAAAGCTTATGATTGGCGAATCATTAAGCCAGACTGAGGAGGAGGAGATCAGGAAACTGCTTCAAATGAACTTGGATATTTTTGCCTGGTCGCCGGCTAATATGAAAGGAATAAGTACTGATGTTGATGTTCATCGTTTAGACATTTGCAGATCATATTGTCTAGTTAGGCAAAAAAGAAGAACGTTCGGCCCTGAGAAAGAACAAGTAATCAGAGCTAAAGTGAAGAAATTGCTTTCTATTGGCCACATCAGGGAAGTGACATACCCCAGATGATTGGCTAATCCAGTTCTTGTCAAAAAGAAGAATAGAAAATGGAACGTGTGTGTGGATTTTACCGATCTGAATCAAGCATGCCCTAAAGATTGTTATTCGATGCCAAGGTGATAGGTGTGAAAAACCTATCTATTTCCAATCCTAATTGGTTAGTTTTCGAATATGTTTATAGTTATTTTTATTATGTTTTAATTAGTATTTATACTTTTTGTATAACTCAGGTCTGTGGGTCAAAAAGATAGAAAACTGGAGCTAAAATGATGAGATCGAACCAAAGCGGTTCGAAGTTACGGTGGATAAACAAGCTCGGAGGCTAAAAGACGAAACAAGCCCACCGCTTAAGCGGTAAAGATGCAGAGAAGAGCAAAATGTTACTGACAGATGACCGCCCGAGCGAAAATTCTACCGCTTAGGCAGAAATCCAGCAGAGGACAAAGAAGGGCTACTGACAGCCGCTCACCTAGGCGGAATTTCTAACGCCTAGGCGAAAATCCAACAGAATGTTCTCCCAGTCCACCGCCTACTTCACCGCCCAAGCGATCAGACTTAACCAATCTAATTCCGCCTAGGCGAAATTTCTACCGCCTAGGCGGATTTGCCCTGCACAGCCTTTAGATATTTTTAGATATTTTTAGGATATTTTTGCTATAAATATCCCCTCTCCTCCCCCCTTTGGCCGAATCGCTATCATCTCTCGTATTTTTGAGCCCCTTAGGCTATAGTTAAGCCAAGGGTTAGAAATTTTAGTGGTGGAGCTCGCATCCCGAAGTGGAGAAGACGGCGAATCGATCGTTGAGCGTTCTTAGCGGTTTATCTTCGGACGAGGCTAAGTTCTTCGATCGTTTTTCCTTATTTATTTATCTTAGGAGCATGTGGGCATGTTTAGCTCGTTAGTTTCTTGTATATGCGGCTATGGCCCCGAGTTAAATATGGATTGTAGTAGGAATTAACCTATAATTTATAAATACGTTGTTTGGATGATTTCGGTGTTGCGTTTATGTCTGTTCTTCGTAGTTTGATTGTATTTATCGTATTGTTTGTTTATTATTCTTGGATTTATAAATGGAGAATATGGGATTTTGACAAATCCCGAATTCAGATTAGGGTAAACAAACACCACGATTCTATAACCCGGTCGGGGTTTGAATCGTGGACAATCGATGACGTTGGGCAAGACACACGCTACCTAGGGTCATTAAGACATTGAGGGGGACCTTTTCGTTGACTCGAAGTTGTGTTATATTCCTTGTCTTACACTCAGAAGAGGTGGCGAGGGAGTTTTAGAGCGGAGATTGTCGATAGGATAAATACAACACAACGATCCAATAACCCGGGAGGGAGTTGGATTGTGTGCAATCAATGACGCTGGGCGAGACTCACGTGACCTAGGGTCGTTAAGATGTTGAGGGGGACTTCTCCGTTGACTCGAAGTCATGTATTCCCCCGTCTTACACTCGGAAGAGGTGGCGGCGGAGTTTACGTACTGAGGTTGTCAAATAGGTCGAACAACGCAAACACGAGTAAATCGGAATCGAACACATATTTGTAAACACGTTAATCCCTATACAATTCTTCACCCTAAAACATATTAACATAATAGTGTAGTTAATTTAGGATATATTAGTATTAGTTTAATTAATTAAATACATTTGTTTTTCGCCTAGATAAACTTAGGTCACGACAAACGCGGTATTCGATAGTAATGACAACAATCCCTGTGGATACGATAACCCGATCTTAATGATCACACTATATTAAAACTTAGACCTCGTATACTTGAGAGAGTAAGTAGCGGCGTATTTCTCGCGCTACCACAAGGATTGATCAGATGATTGATGCTGCTGCCGGGCACCAATACCTATCCATGATGGATGCTTACTCGGGCTACAATTAAATCCGCATAGATCAGCAAGATGAGGAAAGGACATCATTTATCATACCAAAAGGTACTTATTGGTATAAGGTAATACCTTTCGGTTTGAGAAATGCAGGTGTTACTTACCAACGGTTGGTGAATCGCATTTTTCAAGATCAAATTGGGACCACCATGGAAGTTTATATAGATGATATGCTGGTCAAAAGTTCTAAGCAAACAGATCATCTCTCCCATCTAGCTGAAGCTTTTTCTATTTTAAGAAAGTACGATATGAAGTTGAATCCTGAAAAGTATGCTTTTGGTGTCACTTCCGGCAAGTTTCTTGGTTTTGTAGTTAATCAGCTCGGCATTATAGTAGATTTAGGATAGATAGAAGCTGTCAAGAATCTAAAACCCCCTTCTACTATACAAGAAGTTCAAGTGTTAACTGGAAGATTGGCAACATTAAACAGATTCATCTCAAAATGTACTGATAGGTGTACGCCCTTCTTCAAAGTTTTGAGGGGGAACAAGACCTTTCAGTGGGATGATGACTGTGAGCGTGTTTTTCAGTTTGAAAAAGATTATCTGGGCTCAGTAAGAACACAAACAAATGTATACTCAGGAGAAGAGTTGAAGCTATACTTAGCAGTAACCCCGGTGGCAGTAAGTACTACACTGGTTCAAGAACATGCAGGAGGGCAAAGGCCGGTCTACTACATCAGCAAATCATTGGTTTCAGCTGAAACCCGTTATACGGAGTTAGAAAAACTGGCATTAATTTTGGTAATTGCTGCTAGGAAGCTCCGACCCTATTTCCAAGCACATGTAGTAACTGTGCTGAATTCATACCCACTCTAGGAAGTTATGCACAGACCAGAGGCATTTGGACGTCTAATGAAGTGGACTGTAGAGCTGGGTGGATTTTTCATCCAGTACAAACCCAGAACAACAATCAAAGGGAAAACTTTAGCTGACTTCATTACTGAATTTACTTCTTCATTGAATGAAGAAGTAACATCCTGTTTTGGAACCCAGTGGAAGTTATGGGCTGATGGAGCCTCAAACATGAAAGGATGTGGAGTGGGAATAATCATACAGACACCTGAGGGAGATCAACTTGAAAAAGCCGTGCATTTAGGTTTTCAAGCTTCCAATAACGAAGTAAAGTATGAAGCAGTGGTTCTTGGGCTAACTCTGGCCAAAGAGTTAGGTGTTCAGCATCTAGAATTAAAGTCAGACTCTCAAGTGGTGATCAACCAGGTTAATGGCTTGTTTCTTATAAACGGAGACAAATTATGCCTCTATGTAGAAAAAAGTAAAAGATCTCACTTCCCAATTTCAAAATTGTAAATTTGAAGCCATCCCAAGAACTGAAAACGCCAAGGCTGATGCTTTGTCCGTATTTGTTTCGACTTTAGGATCAGATCAGAAGTCTGAACTAGTTGAGTTTCAAGATCAGTCATCGATCACTCCAACCCTTCAGTGTGCATGTATAGGTCAGCTGGAAGAAGAAATTGATTGAAGGACTTCTATAGTTCAGTATCTGAAGAAGGGAGACCTACTAGACGACAAAGATGACGCTAGGAAAATTGTTTATAAATCATCAAGGTATGTACTATCCGACCATAAATTATATAGACGATCTTTTTCCCAACCTTTGTTGCTGTGTTTAGGACCAAAAGAAGCGAGCTATGTTCTACAAAAAATACATGAAGGCGTGAGTGGTAATCATCAAGGGGGAAGGTCCTTGGTTCATAAAGTATTGAGAGTGGGATATTATTGGCCAACCATGTGCACTGATACAGCAGAGTATGTACGAAAATGCGACAAGTGTCAACGATTCTCTAATGATATCAAGGTCCCAACTCAGCAACAAACTCCAATCATTAGTCCTTGGCCATTTGCTCAGTGGGAATGGATGTTTTAGGTCCTTTTACTCCAGCTCCTGGAAACAAAAAATACTTGTTGGTGATGATAGACTATTTCACCAAATGGGTTGAAGCAGAGGCTTTTGTAACAGTGAGTGAAAATAAAGTAAAGAATTTTCTGTGGAAACAAGTCATTTGCCGTTTTGGCATACCTGTTGTTCTTATATCCGACAATGGAACTCTATTTACTGGTGGAAAAGTTGGATGGACATATAATGAGCTCAAGATACAACATTGAATGTCCAGTCTGGCATATCCTCTAGCAAACGGACAAGCAGAGGTGACCAATCGCTCAATTAAAAAGGCACTCAAAAAATACTTAGATGATTCTAAAGGCAAATGGGTGGAAGAACTTCTTGAAGTTTTGTGGGCCTATCACACTACCCCGACGTCTACAACTGGAGAAACACTATTTTCTTTAACTTATGGAACTGAAGCTGTTATTCCAGTTGAGATTGGGTTGCCAACCAAAAGAGTTGCTGCTGCTGATTTAAAGAAGAATGAAGGCTGCATACGAGAGGAATTGGATCAACTTGAAGAAAAACGTGATGAGGCATTAATGCGTATGGCAGCTTACAAGACTAAAATGGCACGCAGATTCAATCATGCAGTTCGCCCAAGGAGTTTCACCATTAGAGACTTGGTACTTCGACGGGTAATACCTCACTGACCAGAAGCTCGCCTGGGAAGCTTGCTCCAAACTGGGAGGGCACTTATCGTGTCATTAAAGTTAATAGACCAGGAACTTATTGGCTTGAAGAACTTGATGGAGTTGTTGTTCCTAAACCTTGGAACATCTCCCATTTGCGGAAGTATTTTGTATGAGTTCTTTATCTTACATCTCTGGGTTTTTTTTTTAAATAAGTTGTCTCCGGAAGGTATTTCTTTTTTTAGAGAAATTAATAAATGTTTAATTCCATGAGATTTGTGTTTCTTTTTAACTACGCACATCAGCTCAGCATTCAACTGGGCACCTCAATCCAGCAAATAACTGAGTTCTCCAACTCAGAATTTAACTGAGCATATCAGCTCAGCATTCAACTAGGCCTCTCAGCCCAGCAAATAACTAATTTCTCCAACTCAGAATTTAACTGAGCACATCAACTCAGCATTCAACTGGGTCCCTCGGCTCGGCAAATAACTGAGTTCTCCAACTCAGAGTTTAACTGAGCACATCAACTCAGCATTCAACTGGGAATCTCGGCCCAGCAAATAACTGAGTTCTCCAACTCAAAATTTAACTAAGCACACCAGCTCAGCATTCAACTGGGCCCCTCCGCCCAGCAAATAACTGAGTTCTCCAACTCAGAGTTTACCTGAGCACATCAGCTCAATATTCAATTGTGTACCTCAGCCCAGCAAATAATTGAGTTCTCCAACTCAGAATTTAACTGAGCACATCAACTCAGCATTTAACTGGGCCCCGCAACCCATCAAATAACTGAGTTCTCCAACTTAGAATTTAACTGAGCACATCAGCTCAGCATTCAATTGGGCCCCTCCACCCAGCAAATAACTGAGTTCTCCAACTCAGAGTTTAACTGAGCACATCAGCTCAACATTCAACTGTGCACCTCAGCCCAACAAATAATTGAGTTCTCCAACTCAGAATTTAACTGAGCATATCTGCTCAGCATTTAACTGGGCCCTGCAGCCCAGCAAATAACTGAGTTCTCCAACTTAGAATTTAATTGAGCACATCAGCTCATCATTCAACTGGGCCCCTTCGCCCAGCAAATAACTGAGTTCTCCAACTCAGAGTTTAACTGAGCACATCAGCTCAGCATTCAACTGGGCATCTCAGTCCAACAAATAATTGAGTTCTCCAACTCAAAATTTAACTGAGTATATCAGCTCAACATTTAACTGGGCCTTTCAACCCAGCAAATAACTGAGTTCTCCAACTCAGACTTTAATTGAGCACATCAGCTCAGCATTTAACTAGGCCTCGTAGCCCAGCAAATAATTGAGTTCTCCAACTCAGACTTTAATTAAGCACATCAGCTCAGCATTCAACTGGGCATCTCATCCTAACAGATAACTGAGTTGTCTAACTCAAAATTTAACTGAGCACATCAGCTCAGCATTTCACTGGGCACCTCAGCCCAGCAAATAACTGAGTTCTTCAATTTGGAGTTCAACTTTATATTCTATCAGGAAGTATTGGCTTAGCAAGCACTTATATTTTTAAGTTTCTAATTAAGCTGAGTAGTTCAGTACAAGCAGATATTGTGCCCCTACAATTCATCCACTTTCATACTCAGATAGAGGGCAAACGAGGTATTAATCCAGCATTTATCCTTCTACTATCCTATGCTTGTTCAACAATTAGTAACTAAGTTATGTATCCTAATTTTGTTACGAAGGAGGGCAGACAAGATAGACAAGGTATTATTATAAAACCCATTCATATTATAAGGAAATTGATACATGGGTTCTTAAAAAAAAAAAAAAAAAATACAAACTGTTCTTACAAAAAAAAAAAAAAATGGGTTTTATTTTTTCTTCTTCTTCTTCATCCAATGATGAGGATGAGGCACTTCAATCCGAGTCTGCAAAAGCAAGAGAGTCAAGATCCTCCGAGTCGGGGTTGAAAAGGAAAAATTCATGACCTTCGTATTGGTTGAGTTTTTGGATTAGTTTATGAATTTTTTCCCTCTTCTTCTCGTTCTTCTTCAGGAGTGTATCTCTCTTTGCCTTCATGGCATTAGCATAAAGATTCTGATAGTTGAAGTTGACAACCAGATCTTTCTTACTTCTTTCAGTATCTTTCAATTCATCTTTCGCTTTGAGGTAGAGATAAACGGCTTGGAAATGGGCCGATTCCATCGCAACAAAGATGGCAGAAGCTTCTTCCATAGCTATGTCTGGATACTCGTCTTTGGTGTCCATGGCAGTCTGCATCAAATAATGAAAGCGCTCTCTTAGTTTGATCTTGTTGTTTCTCTCATTTTGGATTCTTGAATAAGCAGATGGGCCGTTAATCCATATGGTGGAAGTGGAGCCCATAACTGTTAAAATAAAGGTTTCTAGAATATATGAATAAATGATTGTTAAAAGAAGGGTTTCTTAAAGAAATGAAGAACTCGTGGTGCCTTTAAATAGTCAAGCAAGAGGAATGGGGACAGATAATTGAAGCGTCGAAAAAAGCACACATTAAATAAGGAAGTGACATGCGCTAGTAAAAAACGTATTGTAATCATTGCAAAAAAATCTTGAAAATTATAACGGTGGTGGCTGTTTAGTTACAGGTCATGATGATCAAAGATACGGTCATTAATAAAGTTATTACAGACCAATATAAAATTAAAGATGAAAAGATAAAAAAATAATAATAAAAATGCAGATCGGCAGCAATCAGTTGTTTTGACCAAAATTTAGTTGAGTGGTCAGTTGGCGTGATCAGTAGCAACTTTCCGTGCTGAGCTCTCTGCCGGCACCTCGTCTGCTGAACTGGGTAAATCTTGATGTTCTTTAGTCACTTCTTCTGTTTTGTCATCGAGATCTAAGAAGGAGAGATCGGCTTCAGGAAGTTCCTCCGATACCAGTCTTTGACAGAAAGCAAAGTCGACCTTTTGAAGCCTCTTTGATTCTTTCTTGAAGGAAGACCAGAGGTCGTCAATTTATTTTTTAGCCTTTTCTTTTGCAGCAGACAACTCAGCAGACATTTGTTCTTTTTTGGAATGAAGCCTTTGAAGAGCAGCTTCTTTCTCTTGGAGTTGATCATGATCTCTCTAGAGGGAAACATTTTTTTCCTTTATCTCAGCATTCTTCTGGTCAATTATTAGATGTGCTGAGGCCAATTCCTCATAAAGGTTTCGGGATTCTTCTCTTAGAGATATGCATTCTTCTCTAATCGCAATGATCGATGTTCTAAGCTCGCTATTCTCATAATAGAAAAGTGCATTACTCTTTTGGAGAGCCTCCTTTTGCTCGTTGGCAAACTGTAATTCGGCCTTGAACTGTTCTTGAGAGGATCTGGACAAGGCAAGATTAGTAGCAAGCCTTAATTTTTCATTCTCCAGATCATATACCTTGGCTTCAACCTTGTTGAGCTCAATCATTTGATGCATCAGTTGGGCATCTAGCTCATTCTCATCCTCAGCACAATTGACCAGAGCGGATGACATATGCATACACTAACATGATAAGGTGATTATTAGATGAGGATAAATAGTCAGATTATTCAGTAAGGATAGACTAAAATGATGCAAATACCTAGAGAAGGGCACAGATCACCATTCGGAAGATTTTGGGTTTGTTCTTGCCTTCAATTTTTTTCTTGCCTTTGTCCCAGGATTGATCATAAAGGAAGTTTATGGCATCATCGAAAATTACGTGACGACCTAAAACAGAAGGACCGACTTCATTAATGAGCTGACACATTTGTTGTTTAGTCATTCCTCGACCAATTCTTTGACTGGAAGTAGGGACTGGGAAGGAATGATGACTAGCTACTGGAGGATCAGCAACTGGAAGATTGGCAACAGCAGGCTCTGTGACAGGGACATCAGCTGATCTGGAAACAGAAGATGGTTCGCCTTGAGCTTGTTCAGTAATGTGAACCAAGGATGGAACCGCGACTAGAATAACACCTCTTCGGCGAAGGATGAGAGATTGGAAGTCATCATCCGATACTGCTGTTTCAGGATCATCATGATAGATGACTTGGAGGATGGCTGGGTTGCTAGCAGCATTGTCAGGAAGTTGGGGTACCGAATTGATCGTTCTTTTTAGCTAGTTTTTTTGCCGGTCTCTTCCTTTTTCGGGTGGTGATTTAAAGTTCAGCTAATTCTTGAAGACGAGACGGATCCATTGGAGGTCAGATGAATGGCCGATATGTTAATTCTCTATAAAGGCGGTCTTTGGGGATTAGAAGCTTATTCAACTCTTCTTTAAGCCTAGGAGTAAGACCAATTTTTCGAGAAGCACTATCACCTGCATCAATAAATATGATCAAAATCACTTCGGCAGAATTTCAAATAAGAAATAGACTGTTGGGTGTATCATTACTTGGGGAGTTGAAGCGTTTTGGCACCATTGAGGACTGTCCTATTTCCTCAAAAGAGAATTTCTAATCTCCAGAAAAGAAGCGGTACCATGGCTTCCAGTCTCTGACCTTCCCTGGAAGGTCTATAAGAAATGAAAATTCTATGGGGATAGAAAGGTAATACCTATCGATTTTGGCATGGTACTTGAGTTGGCTTATGCTTCTAATTGCATCAACAGAAAGAGTAATGTCATTTTTCCTAGCAAGTATTATGGCTCCCATAATTTGTTGAAAACTATTTGGAGTTAGCTGAGCTGGAGAAATTTCCATTTGGCAAAAAAGATTACGGAGAAACGAGGAAAAAAGAAGGGCAAGTCCATACTCAAACATCCAAAGGTAAAGGCACGCCTCGTTCTCTTTGGAATCCTGAGGATGTTCATCTTTAATTGGAATCCTAATCGACACAGATAATGGGATTCTATATTGTTCCCTAAATGCTGAGAGCCATTTTATTGGAAACTTACTTACTTCTAGATCTATATCAGGGTTAGAATGTGAAGGAGCTGGGGCAGTCGCCGTCTGTTCCATTGCAGGATTTGATGATGAGCCCGCTTCGATGGAATTAATTGATTGATTTGACGATATTTTGTAAAATAATGAATAGCAACTCAAAATGCGAAGAAAAATGTCGAGAATTGAAGGGGTATAAGGAAGAACTTACTCAAAGAAGAAGTGATCTTTCATTTCTCTTTGTCTGAATTGTCGCGAAAGTCAGGAGGAAAAATAATGTGTGTAAAACTCCCGCCCCAAACTGACCTAGGTATAAATTTCTAAACGGGTCGGATCCGTTCTATGGGCTCCAAATTGAAGTCGGATAAGCCCGCCTATTAAATGGGATGGGGCAGCATAAGCCCAGGATTCAAATATTGGTTAGGTTATCTATATGAATATATGGGCTGTCATATGATAAGGCCTATAGTTGGGTATTAATAAGCCCACAATGTCAAAAGCCAAAGAGGAAACAGTCATTTCAAAGTTTGGATCAAAACCTATATACGTTAGGGTAAGTCTGAATTGACTGTAACGATCCATGATTAATGGTGACTGTTACAGATATTCTCCCTTTATTATGGGGAGAATGGCTATTATACGTAACGGTAGGGAGATATGAATAACTGAATGATATTTCCATTCAAGTAATAACAAGTAGATCACCCTATAAAAGGGAAAAAGGTAATAGATAATAAGGGATTGATTTTTAATGTGTTATTTATTCTCACTATATTCAGGTTAACTTATTCTCACGCCGGATATTCTTTGGCTGACACCACACCGATGTTCCCCATTAGAATTCCTGGTTTTGCAGGTCGAGAAGGAAGACGAAAGGTTTTCTAGAGCGTGTAGAGATTGACACGTGATTGAAAATTTTAATTACATCAGAGATATAGGTTATGTGTGACCTCCGCATTTTCATTGCTAAATTATTTTGTTCCATATGCTCACAAGGCTTAATTTATAGATGTAATTGATATATCATGATTATGGATTTTATAAGTGAAAAATATTAGTTTACAAGTTTCTTGATTTTTCACTAATATATATCTTATTACAGGGGATGTTATAATTAGTGATGAGCCCTATGAATCTGTATCAAATAATACTTTGGCAGAATCAAGGGGTGAATGACGTTTCATGTCAAATAACCTTAAAAGGTCTTTAGCTTGTAAAGTTGTTTGGTGTTGTAGGAGCATATGCTAGGTGTGTTATGCATATTACGAAAGAAGGAATATGCGATGCTATTTAAGCTATTAGTATGCATATGCAATCATTTTTCTTTTTCTTTTTAACATATACAAAATCTTCTTCTCCTATTTGTTTTGCCTCTTATATGTTTTTGGATGACTTGCAACTGTAATATGACTCTCTTAGTTTTCTCCATACTTGTTGTGGATGACCTTTAGTTTTTAATCATTTTCAGAAGTCAGATTAGAAGTTGCATCGACTTGAGTGCCTAGCTATTTATCAAGTCCATAAGGATAGATTGAAATCTCTAACGCCTTCTATACATTTGATGGTGAAACTTTACCTACGACGAAAGCTGCAGAGTGAAAAGGTGAAATATCTGGATATATTTACTCCTAATTTACTTTTCTTCCAAATTGTTTGTTTTGCGCACAAAATAATAGTTACATTTATGACAGGAATACAATATAAAGGCAGAAAATACAAGTTTATGAACCTCACTTTGAAGTTTGAACTAAAAGAAACAATCAAAAAGGAGATGTAAAGTAAATAAAGGATAAAAGGCTTTACTTATGGTAACACGGAATATTAATTAAAAGAATTTTGAACACAGGGAGACAACGAAAGAAGAAAAAAAATTATCAAGTAAAATAACAAACAAATGGGTTTACTCATATTTACACGACTATAAGCAACTTGAACACCTAATGGAATGATATCGATCCAATAGAAAAGGTATTTGATGTAACTAGAGAACTTGTTCCATCATGGTGTGGAGATGAAGCATCTCAAACTGCTTAATAGACAATATTTGTTATTTTTCTTCTAAATCGTGCACAAAATAATAATAACATTAATAGTGTTGTCCTGAAGACATGTCTGATCTTGATGAGAATCAATACGCACAGATGACCAACCATGTCAACTAAGTCCCCGTTTGGTTAGTGTTCCCAACTAATCTCAACATAACCCAACCCAAAAATTTCGGGATTGATTTTTTGAAATGCATTTGGAAAACACAAACCTCAATTCAACTCAACCCAAAAAATGAAAATTGATTCCCAAAATCATAAGAAAGTGAGAATTGATTCCATCGTCGACGTCTTCTCTCTACTCCAAGTTGTACATCCTTGTCACTGAAGTTCCTATGGTCGAAGCTCACCATCATTCGTTCCTCCTCCTCGTCATTCTCCTTCATCTTTGCCAAACTACTCCTCTCCATTTGCCATCATCTCTGCCGTTTTCGTAGACTTCATTCTTTTCCGTCTTCACCGAACTCGTCTTCGCCGTCCCTACTATCGTCTTTGCCGTCCTCACCATTGTCTTCAAACAGTTCGAAATTTCCATATTCTTCGAACAGATCAAAATCGTCATTGCTCAAATCAATCATAACCCATCAAACAGGGTTTCGAAGCTCAAATTGAAAAGCTTTAGAGTTTCAATTTCGATTTCGTTACTAAAATCGATCACGAAATCGATTTTGATTTTGATTTCATTGCTCAAATGGATTTATGTTTGGTTCTTGATTTTGGTTTAGGGTTTTGATTTCGATTTCACTCATGAAATCGATTGAGACATCAATTTTGATTTTTTATTTTCATTTCAATTTCGATTTTATTGCTCAAAGTTTTGATTTTCGTTTGTTCTACTTGATTTGGTTTAAGTTATTGAAGAGTTTTCTCTATTTTTGGCTAGGAGAAGGGCGTAAATGGAGACGAAGATGAAGACCCATATTTTTCTTTTGCTCATGATCCTCATGAGTAGAGACAGTGAAGATGGTTGTAACTGTTATTTATCTGGTTTGTCTGCTATGGTTGTTTCTATCTCTCTTTAAACTTCGGCCTTTTTCTTTTGTTGATGGTCTTGGTAATTTTTGTGTTGCTTCTTGAGGGTTTGGGTAATAATTTGTTATTATGAGGGAACAATTCCAAAATTATGTGTTACTAAATGCGATTCTATTCCTAGCAAAAATAATTAAAATAAAAAAGAAATTGTTGTTACTAAACGTAATTCAGTTCCCGGTAGGAAACATAATTCTCAACTTAACCCAACCCAACTTATGTCAATTAGGTTGAGAAAAGTGAGAACACTTACCAAACGCCACCTAAGTGGTCTGAGACTAATATAAAAGAGATCGATGAAGGCATTTTTCTACAAGTCCATTAAGTTACTTTTTCAAGACATCAATGTTTTAACATCCGTAGAGCTTTGTGGTCAACTTAAAAACATGTTGTATTCCTTTGCACATAATGTATGATAGAGATTGCAATAACTCCAGTAGCTTGTCTTTGTAAGACCTAATTGCACATTGTAAAGTGCTATGGTGAGTGTTGTTAATCCAGATATTCCTCGCAAAAAAATAAACTTTATTTTGATCTTGAGAAGGGGTTATTTTTCTCTTCTACTATATTTTTGCAGGATAAGTTATACAGAACATTAAGAGCCATATCTTTTAATTCAATCTTTTTGTTCATATGCAAAAATTGTCAATGACTGAAAGTTCATTTCCTTGCATGCAAAAAATGTTGCTAAAAATTGTCAAATGAGGATGTTGGTGGTTGTTTACATCGTAGAGAGTGCAAATGGAACATGGCGATAAACAAAAAAAGTTGGTTCGAGATAGGGTGGCGTCTGGGTTCGATGGCGTTGTGGGGTAGGAAATAGTTGGTTCGAGAGAGGGGACAACAAAAAGAGATGGGAACAGGGGTGTGCTTCAGGGGAAGGTGGAGCTTTTGTTTTGGGGGCTGAAATGAAAATCAGGGTAAAGAGGAATTAAAGGATTTTCAAAAATGTTGAAATAAGGAAAGTTTGACTAAGGAAAGAGATAAAGATTATGATAGAATATGGCGTCTATTACATTCAATAAAATTGTATATACATACAATCAAAAATCAAAGGTCTAGATATTGAGCAATAAATGTGGATGGTTGAAGGTTGATCATCAATGGCAGTGGTTGAAGGTAGAGGTTGATCATTAATGACGGTGGTTGAAGGTCTGAAGGGAATGATGATTATTAATGACGACAGTTAAAGAACTAAATAATCTAGATATCTTTATGAAGAGAGACAATTAAGAAGACTATTTGCATATTTCAATGACAAATTAATATAGATGTATCCTTTAATTAATTGTTCAAAAGACAATATATGGAAAGGGTGGAATGGAATTAATCAATTACCGAAAATTAAAATCAATGTTTTAAACATTTTATTAACTTCTAAATTAAGATATATTTATTTCCAAATGTATCGACAATCTTGGTGGCCAAGTTAAGTTAAATCTATATGAAGAGCTCTATGCTAAAGATAAAAAAAAACACAAAGAATATAAAGAGGACTGTCTTATCATTACTCAATGGCAAGCTTTCATCATGGATGCTTCTTGTTTCTTTTTTTCTTGGTCCTTTTTACTCTTGTCCCTTGTCATGAATGTAAGTATGCCAAACAACTCTCTAATTTTCATTCCATAATTTTTGCTCTTTCGTTTTTTGGGGGATCGTAATAGTTTACAAAACTATTATTGTAATTGAAGCGTAACAATATACTAGTTAGGATTTGCACATTGTGTCTTTAGAAAAAAAATATATATATTAATAAAATTTAACATTTACAAACGAAACACTTCAAGGTTTTTTATTTTTTATTTTTTACATTTTGATTATTTTATTAGTATTAGCAAGGATTTTAAAAAATAAAATAAAAAATAGATTTGTAAATCAATATATGTATTTTTTTTTTCCAATTTTTTTGTGTATTGTTTTTAATTCTTACCCTCTATTTCCGTGGATATATTATAATGTTTTGAAAATATGAAATATTTGCAAAACATTTATATGAAATATCTAACTATATAGATTTTTCATGTACAATTGAACATTATATAAATATATGCAATTCTTTGAGTACTCCCCAGGAGAGTCGAATCTTACAATTAAATATTAAATGTACTAACCTGACTAGGGGAGTGTGCTCTTAAGATCGTTTGGAGAGGTAATTAATCAAAATGCGTGTAAGTTGTCCTAGAAACATCTTACCATAAAATTAAAATATATGTAGGTAATTCAATTAAGATTGAATAGAGATTTACTTCCTCTCTCTTGTTTTTTGTCTCTCTCTAGGTCAAAGATTTGGAAAGGACTTCAACAACGGATAAAATTGGGTAAAATCATATTCAGAAGGAGACAAGTTCAATGGAGAAAAGATAAATTTAGGAATTTGCGAACCAATATATTGTGGTCTTCCTGACCATTTCTTTTGTTGCGTGTTTAACCAACCTTGTTACGCCGACCTTGAAAAGTGTCTTGCCAAATTTGGTCATACTTGATTTTAAGGGGGTGCTTTGTGTAATAATGGTTAAATGCTGGATGTTGAGAAAATCCATATATAAAACCTAAAATTGAAAGACTATACTTGCGAATGAATGAAAGTCTATAAAACTATTTTTCTTGATTCTCCTTAATTTATCTATTTAATATTTTATTTGAATGAGTTTAAATATTATAGTTATTATGAATATGGTGATTTAATTGAATTTAATTGTTATTTATAATTAATATCCATTGGGTTTAATGAATTTAAAAAATATATATTTTAATATTTGAAATAATGAGACTGACCTTTTAAATAAAAGAGAATTTTTAAAATAAATAATAAATAATCAAACTAGATTTTTTTAGTTTAAAAAAAATATTTTTCTTTTTTTGACTTTTTATATTCTTTGCTTGTAAAAGTGTTTATAAAAGTAAAGGAAAAAAAAAATATTTTCTTTTTATGCAATATTTCATATACATTAGTTAAAAATGATAAATACATCTATATCTATATATCTATATGTAAAACCTAAAATTGGAAGGCTATACTTGAGACTGAATGAGAGCCCATAAAACCATTTTTCTTGATTCTCCTTAATTTCTATTTCTTTATTATTTTATTTAAATGAGTTCAAATATTATATTTATCATTAATATATTGATTTGAGTAAATTTAATTGTTATTTACAATTAACATAGTGGATTTAATGAACTTGATATATATATATATATATATATATATATATATATATATATATATATATATTAAATTTGAAATAATAAGATTTTCGTTTTAAATAAAAGGTAATTTTTAAAATAAAAAATAAAAAAATCTTACTAGATTATCAAAAATAAAAAATCTTACTAAACTTTTTAATTTAAAAAAAATAAAATTGACTTTTTATTTTCTTTGTTTCTCACGCAAGTGTTTTTAAAGTAATGAAAAACGGAATCCCTTTTGTGCAACATTTCATATATATGAGTTAAAAATGACAAACACATTTAATATCTATATGTAAAACCTACAATTGGCAACTTAGTTGAGAATGAATGAGAGACCATAAAATCATTTTTCTTGATTGCCCTTAATTTCTCTCTCTATTGTATTACTTCAATGAGTTTAAATATTATATTTATTCTTAACAAAATAATTTGATTGAATTTAATTTTTATTTATAATTAATATTGTGGGTTTAATGAATTTAAAATATTTTTTATATATATTTGAAATAAAGAGATTTCCCTTTTAGAGAAAAGATAATTTTTAAAATAAAAATAATAAAAAAATCATGCTAGATTTTTCAATTTAAAAAAAAAAAAAATCTTTTTGGACTTTTTATATTTTTTGTTTCCCATACAATCGTTTAAAAAAGTAATAAAACATTTCATATATATGAGTGAAAAATGACAAACACATCTATATCTAAATCTATATCTATATGTAAAACTTAAAATTGGAAGCATATACTTGAGAATGAATAAGAGCCAATAAAAGTATTTTTTTTATTCTCCTTAATTTTTCTCTTTATTATTTTATTTAAATGAGTTTAAATATTACATTTATTCCTGATATAATAATTTGATTGAATTTAATTGTTAATTATAATTAATATAGTGAGTTTAATGAATTTAAAATAATTTGTTTTATATTTGAAATAATTAGATTTCCTTTTTAGATAAAGGATAATTTTAAATAATAAAAAGTCATACCAGATTTTTTAATTTTAAAAAATAATTTTCTTTTTTGGACATTTAATATTTTTTTTTTTTATTGTTTTTTGTTATAAACCATCCAATATCCAATAACCACATTAGGTTTTGACTAATCCGAATCGAGCCACAATGGCGAAAAATCTATCCCTACCAAGTTTTATATTCTTTGTTTCTCATATAAGAGTTTATAAAAGTAATAAAAAATAAATAAATTTCCTTTTTGTGCAACATTTCATGTACATGAGTTAAAAATGACATACACATCTATATTTATATCTATATGTATATGTAAAACCTAAAATTGGAAGCCTATATTTGAGAATGAATGAGAGCCAATAAAATCATTTTTTCTCAATTCTCCTTAAATATTTTCTTTACTATTTTATTTAAATGAATTTTAAATATTATTTTTCATTAATATTGTGATTTTATTAATTTAATTATTATTTATAATCACTGTAGGTTTAATTCATTCAAATATTTTATATGTTTAAAATAGTAAAAAAATTTATTTAAATAAAAGATAATTTTTTACAATTAATAACAAAAAACTATAAAGACTGACTGATAAATTGATTTTTCATCATTATATCTTCGTTATTAAGTCTTAGCTTTGAGTAAACTTTAGTGATTTTATTGTTAGTTTTTTTATAGTTTTTGGTTTATGTTGTAGGTAATTAGAAGAATAGAAAATCAAATAAAAATGGACAAAAAGGGGTGGACCCATCTGACGAAAAAACCACGGCTATTGACTTTGAGGCGGCATTGCATATAGGCCAACTCTACTGCAATGTATGTTTACGGATCTAACAAATTTTGAGGCATATTTGGCAAACGTTTTCAATATAAAAGGGGGTTGGAGAGGTTTTAGCACAGACTTTTGGTAGAGACGAAAAAGATAGAATGCAGATTTGGGATGCCAACTTGAGGATCGGAGTCTTGCTTGAAGATTAAAGATTCTTGGAGCTTTTCCGATTCTAGTTTCTCCATATTCTTTTCTCTTTGACTTCTTATGCATGACAACCTTGAGATTTTTTATTGTTGATTATTGCTGAATCATGTTTTATGTTTTGATTTAGTTATGGATATGTTTTTGGATGATATGAACATGTTTGGCTGGATCTTTTCTATCTAGTAGGATTTGAATAGCTTTATATAAACTATGCTTTGAGACTTTAAGATTCTGTTAATTGAATTTCATGTTTCAATCATTTGTATTTCTTTATGCTTATTCGCTAATTTTTGCAAAAGATAAATTGCATATTATAGATGTGTAGGATTAGGCACTCGACATAGGTAATTACGCCCATTGAGATTGGAGAAACACAACCCTGAGTATATTAGTGCAAAAGGCTAGTATAGTTTGGGTAGCCATTTGATGGGCAAGACTTAATTATTGGACAATTAGTTGAATTGAATAGACATATTAATTCAAGTAATTATACAAATTTCCTTACTCGGCACTCGGAAGAGAGAGCGTGGTTATTATGGAGACCATTGGTTAATGGTTGAGCATGAATTTAACTAACAAACTTGAATTGGATTAGCATAGTTTAGCAAAGTTATGTCAAACCCCCAAACTTGAATTGGATTAGCATAGTTTAGCAATGTTTTGTTAAACCTCCCCTAGAGCCCTCATTACATTGAATTCCCTTCAATCCATTCTCTATTAGCTATTTATTTTCCTTATTAATTATTAATTTAGTTGTTAGTTTTATTTTCATCACTCAAATCTCGATTTCTTAGATAGAATTAGGTCATTCTAATTGTAGTACTTAGTTGATTTCTTTTTACCAATGTTTGAGCGAACAATACTCACTCGCCCATTTTATTACTTGTTCGACCTCGTGTACTTGTAAGTACACGTAGCACATAATTATCACAACAACGTTTTGGTGTTGTTGTTGGAGATTGAATAATTTAGAAAATTCAGTTAATATTGCAACCAAGTGACCTGGTCTTAATTTAGGCATTCTCTTTGTTTTAATTTTGTTCGTTCTACTCTGTGGTTGGAAAGGTACACACAAAGAGCCTGAAGCTTGGAACTTATTTCTTTTGATCCAGAAGTTGATTATACACTTGGAGATTAAGCAAATAAATGAGGGACCAAGCTTAGGAAATGGCCGACAGTGGAAATAATCCTTTATTGAATCGTCTTGCGCAACAACAACAGGTGGACTTAAATAAATCACCATTGGAAGACGTCTTTATTGCATTCATGAGGGAAACTCAGGCCACATAAAGAAAGCTCATAGTCAGCTCAATAAGCATGAGCCCTGTCTTGACAACATTTGAGACACATTGCACTAATATTAATGCAACCATGAAGTCCCTCGAGACGCAAATTGGACAAGTTGCTAAATCCATCAAGGGGCAATCTTTGGGAAAGTTCCCAAGTGATATGGAAAGCAACCCAAGGGATTGCAATATTATCACTTTGAGAAGTGGGAAAGAAGTTGAAACAAAAAA
Organism: Eucommia ulmoides; assembly: GCA_016647705.1. Taxonomy (NCBI): domain Eukaryota; kingdom Viridiplantae; phylum Streptophyta; class Magnoliopsida; order Garryales; family Eucommiaceae; genus Eucommia; species Eucommia ulmoides. The sequence continues at coordinate 11,888,257 of CM028331.1, forward strand.
GCCACAGGAGGATGAGTCCAAGAAGGAAGACAATATGTAAACCAGTGCACGAACTACGCGTCGACCTAATTCTTGGTAGGTTACTAAGGTACCAGTACACGAACTACACATCAACCTATTTCTTGGTAGATTACCAAGATACGTAAGAAATCATTGCAGGCACAGTCGATGATCTGAAAATAAGACAGTGATGGTCGAACTACATTTCAACTGGATTCCTAACCTAGAAAATCCATGTGTGTAGATAACCCAGGTAGATTTCGGTCATCCAACGATTGTTACCCAAAACAGCAATATCAATACACTTAATGAACCTAATAGGGTTTCCATACTAGATCAAACACTAAATTCACATGCTCAATTCAGGATGTATAGGCAACCCATGTGGGATCTTTCGCATCTTCTGAATACTCGGAAGACAGTCCTACACCCCAACTAGAGTTGGGCACATTATATCAAGTTTCTCTATTGCAATTCTTTGATAAGAGTCACCCCAACTAGAGGTAGGGCACATTATATCTATTTTCCCCATAGAGTTTCTTGATATAGACTTACACTAGCCACAAATAATGCAAAATTCAAAATTCAAAACCAAAATTCATAATCCATGAAAATAAACAAGCAATGTCAATCCCAAGTTTATGACTAAAGAACATTTTATTCAAGGTTAAATTTCACCTAGGTAGTTTTCTAGTCCTTGTATGGCAATCCCAAATGGGATGTGGCCAAGAAAATCCACTAGATGTTGAGTTTCCCAAAGAGTTTTTGCCTGTGTGAATTCTCTCAGTCATTTTCAATCATGTGTTGATATGATAATTGTCACACCCCACTATGGGCCCCTGACGCCCCGAGGCCGGGCGTGACGCCGACTTGAAATTACCCAACCATCCAACAAAAATACGCTTTTATACACACATATACTGTTATAGATTTTGTTTTAAAAAAAAATAATATTTACCAAACTCAAAATCCAAAATACATGCGTCCCCAAAATATCTATAACAAAAGTACAAAAACTGAATATTTCACGTTTCACACCCATCAGGCAAATCCTCCAAAAGTGATACCACCTCTCGACTCTACCTAGTTCTAGTAGTGGACCCGTCTCTAGCTGTGGCAGTTGAGACCAAATATTTTATCGGTGTACTATCGTCATAATATAAAACAATTTAAGGATCAATCATAATTATCAAATATCACTTTTCAAACATAATTTAAATATAACTACACACTAAGTTGAAATAATATTCCACAACTACCATTACAATAAGATAATGCATATAAATCAACCAATCAAAATTATTCTGATATATATTAGAATACCGTACACATATTTCTCTACTAGCCGTAGGATTATTTCACCTCATGATCGGGAGTTACGACGGTACTGTAATCTATACAACTGTGCCATCTAAGGTGGCTATCAGTGCCAGGGCCATTTAATATATCCAACAGTAGGAGCAACCACCCTGCAGGACTTTTCTGACGAATAACAACATATATCCACCTTGCTGGACTTGCCTGACAAGTAACAACATATATCCACCCTACAGTACTTGCCTAACAAGTAACAATATATATCCACATCTCGTAGGACATGACCTCCTAATGAGAAGACAATTATGACATAATCGGATAATGAAACCACTTTTTACATTTAAAAATTTACATGATCCGCTTAACATTATAACTAACCCATTTTTTTCTTTTCACGTTTTAGTAAGAAAATATAATTTGACAATTTACATAAAAGACAATACACTCACCTCGATTTTCGTGCTAGTAAAAATAATATGGTTAGAATGCTATGCGGGTGTCGCCGCCTGTGAACCTAGTAGTGGAATTATTCCATCGCTACATTATCGCAAGTATACGGGTCAATTTTTAATAGTATAGGAAGAGTAGGGTTGTTCTATCCATAGGTATTGGTTTAAATTGTCTCTAAGTACTACGATTATCGTAACCGAACTTTATTTAGGCGTTCCAAGTTTGGGTTTTTGTTTAAAAATAAACTAAACTAAAATGATAACAAATTAAAATATAATACTAAGAATGACGTTTATGGGAATACATTATCTAGGGATTAACTTTGTTCACTAAAACGTTTTTGATTCAATCTAGTGTACATTAATAGTATTCAAACTATCCTATAATCTAGGTATCGAAAACTCACTCACTACCTCTCTCGAGTGTAAAGTGAATGAATATGAAATTCATGTCAATAACAATATCCCTATCTAGCATCTAAACAATTACATGAGTCTTTCCCCATCCTCATAGATTGCACATTTTCTAATAATCTCTTGAAACATTAGAACGTCGCGTTGTGTTTAGACCTTAGTCCGAATCCGGGGTTACCTCTCCCGAGTGTCAAACCCCATATTCTCAAATCACCAAATATATCATAAAAAGCATATAATGGAAGTAAAATAATGGCAAACACAATCGAATATAAATGAACAACCGTTAACGAAACATAGATTCAAACAAACATAGTATTCATGAACTATATTAATCCCTATATAATAGATGTTTATCTAAACTTGGCCATAGCCAAATATTCAACAACAAATGAGATAAACATCATCAAAACAACCAGCAAAGCTAAGAATGAAATAGAAAAACAAGGGAGACTAGCCAAATCTAAAGAGTGTGTGATTCCACATCCGCTAAGTCCACTCCAACTGTGTTTTCTCTTCTCCAAATTGATGTTCCTCTTGGTTGGTGTATTCTTGAAGCTCCAAAATACTCCCAAAAACACGCTAGGTATGAGAGAGAATGAGTGGTTTTAAGTTGTGGAGCAAAATATCTAAAAACATCAAGAAAATATCTTTACCAAGTAGTGTCGGGTCACTGCAGCGATGCCCTTGGGAAGTCAGTAACTCACTGCCAAACAATAGCTGCAGCGATCAAAGGCATCGCTGCAGCAATGGCAATCATCGTTGCAGCAATGCTCAAGGTAGTGCTGACATCATGTTCTTCTTTTGGCCGTAACTTTCTCGTTTGAACTCCAATTGAGGTGATTCAAAAACCTATGAACATCTAAGACATAGATATACAAATTCCATGTTTTGATATTTTCCAAAATATGATTAAATAATTATAACAAATAGTCTTAAAGTTACTGCACCTGAACCAATTTTGCATCTTGTCACCCATTTATTTATAAACCTACAAAACAACACAAAAACATTTAAACTAACACAAATGCTTGAAAACATAAATATTTGAACCTAAAAATACTTAATTTTTTGGTAAATAAACCAATCATCAAAGATCCCCGAACTCAAATTTTTGCTTGTCATCAAGCAAAAACACTCACACAAGAAAATAAACTACCACAACAAAGAAAAACTTAAACGAACTAAAAATAACGATACGTGATTTTTGAATTTCAACTAATCAACCAAAACGTTTTCCCTCAACAGCCCCCAATCATATCAAGTTCAAGAATAAAACCGCACTATGTGGTGTTCTAGAATTTCAACATTCAATGATGGTAAACTCTATTCTTGATCCTGTTCAAGTGTGTGTGCGAAAACTCAATTATACAACCATCCAAGGACCGGATTGGATTATTCACCAACAAAGCTCATGACATAAATCATAAAGATATAGGATAACCATATGTCAAACTGGGTTCCATTCTCCACTAATGTAGGCTTCGAAATTCAAAAAGATCAAAAGGACATGGTTCGGTTTTTGTCAATTGGCCAAGTGTATATCACGAATGTAAAACTGGTAAATGTTATTAACTCGACGTTACCCAATGCACATGCTTGGCACTCAATCACTCTTGTACCCACACAGATTAATTCGAAACGACCCTGAATTAACATTTTAAAATGTCGTACTCACTTGTCAAAATAAGCAAAAATATTTAACTATATTTACATATATTTTTTTTTTCCTATCAAAACAACACCCCTAAACTTATTTGATTTGTACAATTTCATAGTTGTGGGAATACGATAGAAAAAATGACAACTGAGTACTCGAATACTTATTCGAACCAAGTAAAAGTTTTCCCAAAACCCAACCGCTCACTTCAAGTAGAATAAGAAAATGCTAATTTGATTTCGACTCAAATTGTGCCTTAGGTTTAGCGACATAGGTTTGGAAAAAGTTTTATTGGCCATGGCATTTGGAATGGATTATAGGCTTCGACAGGGTAGCGGGGGGTAAAACATATTATATGGAAGGCTTCAACGGCTCAAGCGATCAAAATGAATGCCTAAATCATATCTCCTTAACTACCTCGCCTAGGATTTTGCCTCAAGTTTTCCACAATCAAGCTCTAGAATCCCTTAAATTATCAAAAACTTGGCTAACGGATAATTGGCATCAAATCAATTGGATAGTTATATATTGATTCTACATGCTCATGCATATTAGGATCCACAATGACTTTTACCAAAACAAGATGTCAAGCACACAGAACACACATGAATGAGCATTACCCTTGACCTCGAAAAACAACTAGGGGATAATATTATCATCGGGTAATGGTCCAAAAGAACTACAAAACTCAACACACAAAAACAACAACTATATACATAAGCATTCTTACTCTAAACAAACATGCATGAAAACAATTTAACATAAACTACACAACATGTAACAACCATTAAACTTAACTACTTAAATGACAAAAAGACATCATACTAGAAAGCATACAAAACATCCCCCCCAACGCAGAACGGGCAGTGTCCACAGTAACCCATCATCAATCTCAACAATTGATATATAGCATGGCAACGAAGGGGTTTTTGAACATGTACCAAGGAGGCGAGACAATCTTGCCTCTAAGTTTAGTCGACGATAATGGATTGATTTATTAGAAAATTTGGGTTGTCTCCTAAGAAGCGCTTGGTTTAATGTCATCGGCTTAACACGGAGAAGGGCTCATCAAAGAGCAGCTTCTACCCATAGTATGTGTTATATAACACAACATACGAGTCTTGATTCAAAACGTCCTCAAGCTTGGAGAGATTTGGCAACTATCGACCTGTTCTCTCAACGTAACTCAGCTCCATCTCATGTGCTTAGGAAGCTTGAATGAATGGTGCTAGAAGCAGAGAAGAATAAGTGAGCCACATCGGATCCTCATAGATATGATCGCCTTGGATCGGGGGTGGAATCAAAATTTGAATCTCAGATGGTGAAAAATCACAATTTCCATCTTGTGATTCTTTATAGATGATCCATGTTCTTGTTTTCTTCTCATTCAAATCATCGTCATTGAACGCACCCAAGTTCCTCTCACTTGCATTCAGTTCCTCCTGGTGGCTTTCATATATATATGTGAGTGTGTGTGTGTGTGACTTGTGTGTGTCTCAATGCCACCACTTCTGGCTCGGCCTCAATAAAGAAAATAAGCTGACTGATTTACATCTCGAGGGACTTTACGGTCATATCAATGTCAATTCAGGTCGTCTCAATATTTTCAAGACGATGAGACAGTCATTCGTTTCCCTCCAGAAAGCCTGAGTCTCCCCCATAAATTCAGCGAATATCTCTTCTAGGGTGGGTGAAGACTCCACATGTTAGTCCAGGGTGTCAATCTATGGCGCTGAAACGGTGGAACTATCTTCCAAGATTTGGTATCTTGTTGAATAATTCCAACTCTGACAATCAAACTCCGCCATGTCTTCTAACAACCAATAGGCTTTGTCCGCATTTAGTTGGAAGAAATCGGTGGTACTGTTTCCTCCTTCCACCTAAGTTCTTGTTTCGGCTTGTAACCCATTAGGTAATTTTAGTAGTTGACACTCTCTCGGGAAACCATGACTGGGGAAGCAAATGGGCAACTCCTTGTATCATTCCCAAGAACAACGGCTCGGAATCCCATCGAGAAAATCCCAATAGCACTTGTTGATAAGACATCTTCAAGTACCTCGCAAGACAAACAAAACTAAAAAAAAAAAAAAAATGCCCAAATTAAAATCAAAGTTACTTTTTCACAATATCAACAATAATCTAAAAACCAATCCCCGGCAATGGCGCCAAAAACTTGGTAGCGGAATTGTTCCGTCGCTACGTTACCGTAAGTGTACAGGTCAAGTTTTAATTGTATAGGAAGAGTAGGGTTATCTTATCCACAAGGATTGGTTTAAATTGTCAATAAGTACCGCAATTATCGTAACCAAACTTTATTTAGGCGTTCCAATTTTGGGTTTTTGTTTAAAGATAAACTAAACTAAAATGATAATGATAGGTTGAAAAACCCTATCTATTTCGAAGCCGAATTTGGTAGTTTTCGAGTGTTTTTGTAATATTTTAAAGCGTTTATGTTCGTTTTTATGTAAATCAGGTGTAGGAAAGTAAACGGTTAATAATCAAGCAAATCTGTAGAAAATCGATAGAAAAACGTTGAAGAAGATTAATGGTGGCACGAATTAACGCACGCCACTTTCACCGCAAGTGTATGGGTCAAGTTTTAGTATAGATGGAGAGAGTAGGGGTATCGTGTCCACAGGGATTGGTTGAGATTATTATCGAGTACCGTAATTATCATCACCTAATTTTATCTAGGCTATAAACAATTGTTTTTTAATTAATTAATACTAAACTAAAATACTAATTTATCTAATTTTACTATATTACTATATTGAGATGTTTAGGGGAATGGATTATCTAGGGATTAACTTTGTTTACAAATACGTGTTTGATGTCGTTTAGTTTACAATAACGATGTTCGACTTATCCGACAATCTCAGTATCGTAAACTCACTCACCACCTCTCCAAAGTGTAAGATAAGTAAATATGCGACTTTGCGTCAACGAATAAGTCCCCCTTAATGTCTTAATGACACTACGTCACATGAGTCTCACCCCAACATCATTGATTGCACACTTTCTAACTCCCTCCCGGTTATTAAAACGTCGCTTTGTGTTTACCCTAATCTAAATTCGAGGTTACCTCTCCCGAGTGGCAAACCCCGTATCCTCTATATATATAAACAAGCATATAATCAAATAATAAAGGTAAACACAATCGAATAACGAAGAACAACCATTAACGAAACATAACTCAAATAAACAACGATTTCATAAATATTATTAATCCTAGACAAAATCCATTTAGATCATGGCTATAACTATTTATATAATGAAAAATGAGTTAAACATACTCAAACAATAATCTGAAGTTAAGAAATGAAGAGAGAAATGAAAGAAACTAGCCATAGTCCGAAGATTTGACAATAAAAAAGCTTCAAGATCGCTTCTCTTTCTTCGCAACGTGTTCTTCTCATTCGGATTTGGTGGAGCATTCCCCAAAAACCTCTCAACCTTATTCTAACCCTAGGTTCTCTCTAATGGCCAGAAGAGAAGAGAGGAGGAAAATATAGGGCTCAAAAATATCCTAAAATATCTAAAAACAAATATCCTAAATCTGGTGCAGAGTGACTGCCGCGGTGGTGGGTATGTCAGCTACGATTATAGCCTCGGCGGTGGGTGCAGAGTCTTTTTGTTGTTTCATCGCCGTGGCGGTGCCTTTTCAGCAACTTTAGGGCCTTCTCCGCGTCTTGACTACCACAATGGTGGGCTACAGGTTCTGAATTTAGCCTTTTTGCTCATTTTCCCACCGTTTTTCTACCCTTCTTGATCCAATTTGATCGTTTATGATCCGTTTTCATCAATTTTCACTCCACACACCTAATTTATAACAAAAAGAATAAAAAAAATATTAAAATGTATTAAAATACTATAATAACACTCGAAAACTAACAAGTTCGATTTGGAAATAGATAGGTAAATTACACCTATCAAAACCCCCAAATTTGGAATTTTGCTAGTACTCGAGCAAAATACTTACACAATACAAAAAAAAATGTAACAACTAATTACGAAGTTAAAAACGAAAAAACACTAAAAACACTAATGTGGAAGTTTTGAATATCATCCACCGGCCAAACAATTTTTCCCTCATTGGCCCCCAATCCTATCGAGTTCAAGAATAAGACACACCATGTGGCATTCTAGAATTTCAATGTTCAATAATAGTAAGCACAATTCTAGATTCTATCAAAGTGTGTGTGATAAAACTCAAATATAAAACTATCCGTTGATCGGATGGGATTATCCCTTAATAAAGTTCATGAATTAAACCATTAAGGTATAGAGAATCCATAAGCCTGACCCAGGTTCTATTCTGCACTAGCGTAGGCTCGAAAATTCAAAAAGATCATTAGGACTTGGTTCAATTTTACAAAAAATGGCCAAGGGTATAACTCTAAACATACATTTAAGAATGGCATACTCACTTGTCAAAAGAAAAAAAAAATTAAACAATATTTACATACATACATACATACATACATACATATATATATATATATATATATATATATATATATATTTTAACATGAACCACACCCCCAAACTTATTTGATTATTATAATTTCACGGGTGTCATTTAGAACAAAAGAAAAATGATAAGTGAGTACTCAAATACCGAACTAATGAAACGTTCGCCCTAATCCCAATTGCTAACTTCAAATAGCATAACTAATGCTACTTGATTTGCTCTAATTGTGCCTTCGGCTCAGCGATACAGGTTCGAAAAAAAATTTTATCGGCCATGGTATTAGTTAAGTGTTCTGAATTGAAATGGCTTTTCAGCTTCGACAGGGTAACAAGGGATAATGATTTGACAAGGTAAGCTTCAAAGGCTCAGGAGATAAAAACAAATGCCTAAATCATATCTCCTGAACTAACTCGCCTAGAATTTCGCTTCGAATTTTCCCCAAATTAGGTTCTAAAATCCCTATTGTCATGAACTTGGCTAAGGGATAGTCATTTTCAAATCAATTGGACAGTTATACAATGAGTTTACGTGCTCGTGGATTTAGGATCTACAATAACTTTTACTAAAACGATACATCAAGCATACAGAACACATATAAATGAGCTTTACGTTGGGCCTCAATAAAAAACTAGGGGACGGACTCATCATCGGGTAATGGCCTAGATGAAGTCAAAACCCAACACATAACAAAAACTACCCTAAACAAACATGCACACGATAAAACAAATAAACATAACTAACAATACTATCACATGATAAACATACTAACATATCACCACTGACTTAACACGGGCAATGTCCAAAACGACCCATCAGCGATCCCAATGAAAGCATAAAGCATGATAACGAAGATGGGGGTTTAGAACACATACATGGGAGGCAAGAGAATCTCGTCTCCGAATCAAGTTAGTTGTGATGGATCTAACTTATTTTTTTAACCTTGGGTTGCCTCTAAAGAGGCATGTGGTTTATTGTCCTCGGCCCGACACGCTGAAGTGCTTGTCAAAGAGCGACTTTCGCCCGTAGTACGTGTCATATAACACCACGTACGGGTCTTGATTGTCAACACCCTCAAGACTGGTGAGATGTTGCTCTAGATGGCTCGATCTTTTAACAGGACTCTTTACTGGCTCATGTACTTGGAGGGCATGAAAGAACGTTATTAATGGCGGCGAAGGACAAGTGAGCCGCATCGGATCCTAGTAGATGTGATTGTCGTAGATCGATAGTGGCATCACAATTTGGATCTCTAATGGCCGCATATCACAATTGTCGATCCATGCTTGGGTTCCCGTCTCATTCGAATAAGCATAGTTGAACTCTCCTAAGCTCCCTCCGCTCATTTTCAGCTCCTCACGGTGGCTTTCACTAAATGTGGCTTGTGAATCTCCCAATGGCACCGCGTCTAACTCGGTCTCAATCAACCCAATGGCACCGCGTCTAACTCAGTCTCAATCAAGTAGATAAGTTGACCGATTTGCGTTTGAAGAGACGTTATGGTCGCATTGTATAAACATTGAAATCGAGCTAAACATGCTCACTAAATCTTAAGTTAAAGAAATAAGGGAAGAAATCAAAGAACTTAGCCTTGTCCGAAGATTAGCCGCTAAGAACGCTCAACGATCGTTTTGCCGTCTTCCTCCACTTCGGGATGTGAGCTCTCCCTCTAAAACTCCTAAATCTACCCTTAGATATATTCTAAGGGGCTCAAAATGCCAAGAGAGCCCAAAAATAAAATAGGGAAGTGGCTTAAATAGGGAACATATCTCAAAAATATCTAACAAAATATCTAATCTGGATTAAAGGCCACCGCCTAAGCGGTGGGTATGTCGATTGGGTGATCACCTCGGCGGTGAAGTTAGCGGAGGTCTGGACGCCGCGATGGTGGGTTTCTTTCACAATTTTGCCTCCGAGCTTGTTTTTCCACCGTTCTTCGACTGTTTTTGATTCGATCTCATCATTTTTACTCCAGTTTCCTATCTTTTCGCCCCACACACCTGATTTATACAAAAAATAATAAAAACTAATTGAAACATAATAAAATAAATATAAAAACTACTCTAAAACTAACAAAACCGATTTGAAAATATGTAGGTAGATCACACCTATCAGCACCAAACAGCAATAGCATCCTCCTGCTCATATTTTTTGTGAAACGAGCCCCAGCATATTTAATCAATACCGCTTCAGCCTTCAGATAGAAATACCAGATCGTGTCTTCCCTTCGCATTTTTTTCAAGTAATACCGAGAACTTCAATGGAGCCCTAATCGTCTTCACTTACTTCCAACTGCTCATTCTTCTTCCTAACCCAGGCTACATCATCTTCGCTGTCACCCTCCAGCCGCATCAGAGTTCAACCGACGGCAATCGGATTTAGTTAGTTTTTTCTCTTCTGCTCCAATATATTCTGCAATTTGATTTTTTAATTTAAACATTATATCCTCTTTCTCCACCTTTGATCTATTCTGGCATAATCCTATCATTTTTGTTCAAGATGAATTTTTGTATCTTCGTGAAGAAATTTTTTCACATTGTTTGGTGATTTGCAATCAAAATTAAGGTATATTTATAATGATTCTTCAATTCAGTTTGCATCTTCCTTATTTAGTTTGTAGTCAACCCAAATATGTATTGAGTTTAGGCTATGTTGTGAGTTTAGGCTCCATTGTGTTGAATTTGACAACGGTCCCTGTTCTTCTTCTCTCCTAATGCATTATGTTTGTGAGTTTAGGCTATGTTGTCTTGATTTTTTATTAGTGTTCTCTGGTGTTTGATTATGTTTGTAGAAATTTTAGTTTCCATGAGTGTGGTTTATGAAATTCCACATTCAAATTGCAATTTCAGCACAATCAATTACTTGGCAACATTCCTCATTTTGATTTTCATATATCTTCGATATTTGAACTACAATTCCTATTGTCTTAATCATTTCTGTTTAGATATAGAGTTATTCCTATTTAGAAAGAAAATTTGATGCAAATTTGTCTTAATTATTTCTGTTAATTTGTTGTTTAGAAAGAGAATTCAGTTTAATTCGACATAATTTAGAATTTGATGCAAATTTGTCTTAATTATTTCTGTTAATTTATTGTTTAGAAAGAGAATTCAGTTTAATTCGACATAATTTAGAATTTGATGCAAATTTGTCTTAATTATTTCTGTTAATTTGTTGTTTAGAAAGAGAATTCAGTTTAATTCAACATAATTCATATAGAATTTTATTTCACTTGTTTGGAATAAATTAGAATTCTAATGAATGGAATTAAATACATACCCTATTCTATCATCCCTTGTAGTAAAAACACATATATCATGTGTAAAATTGATAAAAACTACAATTTAAATAAGTTTATGATATCAAACATTGAATAAAATAATTGGGATGAAGTGGTTATAATAGCCATCAAACGGATTGGAATAATTATTATCAATTTTTTTAGTTGAGGTCAGTCGCACGATATGAGTGAAGCATGCCATGTATTTGAACCTCTTGTCACCTTTTATATTACTTTCATGTGTTTTTTTTCTAGGTATAATTTTCACGTGCTTAACCTACTTTAGTAAGTTGTCCTGCACTTATTCTCTTGATTGTATTTGTATTTAGATAGAACATTTTACTTCAATTAGCCATTTGATTATGCTTGTACACCTGTTAGTTAGTCACTTGGTCTAGGCCTTTGGCTATTCAAGATGATAAATGTGGAAAATTGGAAAAATTGAAATAGTGGTCAATATCATCGTTTGTTTTTTATGCATTAATACTTGTCGTCGAACACATGTAATTTAATTGTGATGGTAATAATGATAGTGGGTTGCGAAGATTGGCTTTATTTAAACATTCAGGTATTGTTTGAGTATAATTTTTACATTGTGGGTGGTTTCTCCTTGGTTTTAGTACGTGGCCAGTTATGGTGGCGATGGCCAAGAAATTAAGTTTAATCTCTAAATATATTGAACATCAATGGATATAAAATTGAGTTGTTCTTATGATCTAATCATACAAAAAAAAATTTGTATAGTTATTTCACAAAATATCATATAATGGATAAGAGTTGGATGTATCAATCGCGGGTGAGTAATGCACACATGGAAAGAGTGAAACATTTTCTTGATTTAGCATTTTCAAATGCTAGTTTAAGTGGGAAGATCATGTGCCCTTGTGTGAAATATGGGAATGGCATGTGGGTTGCACGTGAAATGACAATGGAACATTTAATATGCAACGGGTTTATCAAGGGCTACACACAGTGGTTAGCCCATGGTGAAACTTCAGCATCTGCTATATATCCACCTCCAAGACATGGTGAACAAGACACCTATGACGATATTCATGGGTTGTTACATGATGTCTTTCGGTTTTCAAGCGGAGAGACAAACATGGATGGAGCCGAAGAATGTAATGAAGAAGAACCTAATGAAGATGCAAGTAAGTTTTACAAGTTACTTAGGGATGCAGAACAAGAACTATATCCCTGGTGCAAAAAGTTTTCAAAACTTTCTGTAATTGTTCAACTTTTTCATTTGAAGTGCCTTGGTAAGTGAAGCAATAAGTTATTCACTATGTTACTTCAATTGCTAAGAAAGATACTTCCAGGGGAGGAAACATTGCCTAAGTCGTACTATGAGATGAAAAAAATAATAAAAGACTTAGGCCTTTGGTGCGATAAAATAGATGTGTGTCCAAATGATTGCATGTTGTATTAGAAGGACCACGTAAATGATATCGAATGCCATGTATGTCATACATCTAGATATATTATCAATGAGAATCAATTAGAAGAAAAACAAAATTCCAAGTAAGGGGTATAAGCAAATTCCAGCGAAGGTTTTATGCTATTTCCCTCTAAAACCACGACTCCAACGACTTTTTATGTCGTCAAAGATGGCGTCTGATATGCGGTGTCATAAAGACGGTTGTACAAAAGATGGTTGTATGAGACACCCTGCTGATTCTCCTGCATGGAAAACTTTTGATTTTAAGAATAGAGATTTTGCACAAGATCCTCAAAATGTCAGGCTTGGACTAGCATCTAATGGATTTAATCCTTTTAGGACATTAAATTCTACTTATAGTACGTGGCCAGTTATTTTGATGCCATATAACTTGCCACCGTGGATGTGTTTGAAACAAGCATATTTTCTTCTATCATTGATTATACCAGGCCCTTCAGCTCCTGGGAACAATATAGATGTGTATTTGCAACCACTAGTAGATGAGTTGAAAGAACTTTGGGATGCTGGAGTAAATACATATGATGCCTCAACTAAACAAAAATTTCCAAATGCGTGCCGCATTATTATGGACTATTAGTGATTTTCCTGGTGATGCAAATTTGTTAGGTTGGAGCACGAAAGGTGCGCTAGCTTGTCCTTCATGCAATAAAGACACGTGTTACTTCCATTTGAAGCACAGTGGGAAATTTTGTTATATGGGGCATCGAAGGTTCTTGGATGAAAATCATGCATTTTGAAAGGATGCTGAATTGTTTGATGGTAAGGAATATCATAGAAAATCACCACCTCAATGGAATGGATCTACAATTCTAGAAGAGTTAGAAAGGGTTGATATTAGATTTGGGAAAACAGTTGATAATAATCCTATGTTGCCATATAATTGGAAAAAGAAGAGCATTTTCTTTGACATACCATATTGGAAGGATAATCTATTGAGACATAATCTTGATGTGATGCATATAGAGAAGAATGTTTGTGATAGTATCTTGGGAACATTATTGAATCTTGAAGTAAAAACTAAGGATCATTTAAAAGCACGTCAAGACTTGGTGGTTTTGAATATAAGAAGTGAACTTCACCCCGTACAAGATGAATCCGGTCGAACGTACTTGCCTCCCGCTTGTTTCTCACTAGATAAAAAGGAGAAGGACATATTTTGTAATGTGTTGAAGAAGATTAAGGTTCCAGATGGCTATGCTTCAAACATTTCGAAATATGTACAACTCAAACCGTGTAGAATTTATGGGCTTAAGAGTCATGATAATCAAATATTGATGCAACAATTACTTCCAGTTGCATTGAGAAGGGTTTTGCCTAAGGAAGTTTGATTGACTTTGATTCAATTGTGTAAATTCTTCAGATATTTATGTTGTAAAACTCTTCGAGTGACTGATTTGATTCTAATTGAAAGGCAAATTGCAGAAACTCTTTGCAATTTAGGAATGATTTTCAATCCATCATTTTTTGATATGATGATTCATCTGCCTATTTATTTAGCTACGGAGGCCAGACTTGCAGGCCCGGTCCATTATCGTTGGATGTACCCTATCGAGAGGTATTTTTTCCATTTTCACTTTTTTTTTCATACTAATACACACACACACACACACACACACACACACACACACACACACACACATATATATATATATATATATATATATATATATATATTGATTAAAACATTTTTATAATAGATACTTATCTATACTTAAGTCATATGTTCATAATAGAAGTCGTCTCGAGGGTTCTATTGCAGAGGGGTATTTGGCAAATGAATGCTTGACATTTTCCTCGAGATACTTAGAAGATGTCGAGACAAGATTCAATAGACCGAGTAGAAATTATGATGAAGGAGCTACCTCTTCAATTGAGTTGTCGATCTTTTCATGAATGTCAGGCCGTCCATTTAGAAAGGAGGAAGCCACACTTTTAGACAAGGATACATTGGCAAAAGCACATCAATATGTGTTGTTTAATTGCGATAAAGTTAATCCTTTCATAACATAAGTGCCTCATTCATGTTACATTATTCTTACTTTCAATTGTATAAAACACCATCCTTATATGCATCTTGATATGCCCTTTTGCAGAAGACATCGTAATTTAATTCAAGAACAACATCCTCATTTTTGTGCACGAGATATTGAACGTATTCATAGTGAGACGTTTGCTTTATGGTTTTAAAACCATGTAAGTTTTAAGAATAATATTAAAATAAAAATTATTTAAAATACTTTTTTCCCCTTAATAATTAGTGTTATATAAAAACAGGTGGAAGAATTGTATATTGCTCAAAAAGATAAATCTGTAGAAGAACTTAGAGTGTTGGCTCAAGGTCCTCATGTTGTTGGAAAAAGGTATAAAGGCTTCGTTATGAATGGTTTTCCATTTCATACTCAAGAGATTGAGAGAAAAAAAAAAAAACCAAAACAGTGGTGTGGTTGTTAATGCTACGACGACAAGCTTCTCAAGTACTAGAGACAATAATCCTTTATCTGGAGGCGTAACTTATTTTGGTATTTTAAAAGATATAGTTGAATTGCATTATTCTGGAGGTAAAAAAAGTTATTTTATTTAAGTGTGATTGGGTTCATCAAGGTAGAAGGAAAAGGCAGAATGAGAACGGGTTCACCTTAGTTAATTTTACAAACATACCTGAAAGCAATGAGCCTTTTGTGTTGGTTTCTCAAGCCCAACAAGTATTCTATGTACCAGATGCAATTGACGAGGGATGGTACGTTGTTATCAAGATGACAGCTAGAGATACTTATGCTATGGATGCAACTCAATGCGAAGATGATACCGAGACATATTTTGAGAGCGAGATATTTGATAGTCAAGTTCCTAGAACTAATGATGTTATTACTTGGGTGAGAACACACCTTGATGATAGAGCTACAAATGAAATGGAATGAACATTCGTTTTCATATATTTGTTCATATTCTATTAACCACTTGTCTTGTCTACTTGTATTCTTTGAGGTATGTATACTTGTTCCTATTCTACCGGTATGTATTCTTTGAGGTATATGTAGTTCTAGTTTCTTTTTCTGTTTTCTTGTTTCTGTTTTCGAACAACATGACTAGAACTGTTCTGAAAATCTAGAAACTATTCTGAAAAATTCTGGAACGGTTCTGAAAATTCTGGGAATAGTTCTAAAAATTCAGCTTCTCAATATTGTTGCAAATTTGTATTCTTAAGTATCTTTTTATGCTTTAATTTTGTTGAATGTGAGTAAATAATTTCATTATGATATTTAAATTTTCTACATTTTTTTACAAGATATGGCTCCAACTACTCGAAGTGGACGGGTCACTGACTCACAAAGCTATAATGAGACCAATCAATCGGAAGAGATAAACATGATAAATGTCACCACAAAAACTACGAAAGACATGTGTATACGAGTTTGTGTATTCATTTCATACTTATAACAAAAACCCTATATTCAGTGATACGATATTTTTGTAGGCAATGACAGCATTAAAAAGCCAACGAGAGGTCCAACCTTTATGAGTAACATATGGGGCCAATCGGACAACCAGAAAAAATCAATTTCATTCAATGAGTTTGGATAATGAATTAATGAAGGTAACACTAGTTGTTTCACTCATTTCTTAGGGACAACAGCTCGGAATGGGAGATATGCTCCATTGAATTATTTGGACTGGACAAAGATACCAGAAAAGAGCAAGTCAGATATGTTGGATTTGGTGAAGGTAAATTGTTTAAATACATTATTCAAGAAATAATTAAATAGGGATGATAATATTTAATTTAATTTTAACGTGTTGTGAATCATTTGTAGTCAAAGTTTGATCTCCCTCCGAGACGAGACTGTTACATTTTAAAATCAATTGCAAAGAAGTGGAGAAATTAAAAAGATGAAGTTAAAAGGTTGAATTATGATTCAATTATAGCTATTGTAACACAAATGAGAATTGTGCCGGAACGAGTTGATCAAAATCAATGGAATGCACTACTTGAATATTGGGATTCTAGTGAAGGGAAGGTACATATAAGAATAATATATTAGTTATTTAATTTATTAGGTATCATAACATTGGAGTACATAATTATAAACAAGTTTTTGTTCCAGAAACTTAGTAGAAGAAACAAGGACAGTAGAAGACAATTGAAAATGCTCCATCGTAAAGGGAAAACTAGTTTTGCAATTGTTAAAGAGAAAGAGACATTGTGCACTTCTTTATGTTTAGTTCCTATTACAAGTTTAGTTTATTATGTACTATTTCATGTATCTTGTAGAGAAAAGCATTAGGTCATTTGCCATCTCTGGCAAACATGTTTATGAGGTGCTACTCAAAGAAGGATAAAACTCCGACAAATGAAATGGTCGGACAAGCAATGGTATTGATATTGTAAACTGCATATAATTTGTGAATAATTTTTATTTAATTTTAAACTTCATAATACGTTCAAAATACTATTATATGTTATTCTAGACAAACATAACAGAATTAAGTCGGCAAACTTCGGAAGGGTCTGAAGATAATGGTCCTAATGACATATTCTCTCAAGTTATGGGAAACAGCGCAACCGAGTGCATTCGTATGTTCAGCTTAGGTGAGAAATATTTTCTTATTTATGTTCAACTATTGACGAATTCTGTTAGTAAATTAATAAAATTGTATGTTGTAGGTGTATCCTCTCCTGATGTTTGGAGAAATACTCCTAATCGTGGTGCATCTCATAGGCTGGCAATGGAATATAAGAATCCATTGAATCTCAGGCGAGAGAAATGTAAAGAGTTGAAGAATGAATATGAACAATTGAAGGCCATGTTCTTACAATCGCAAGGGCTTCCAAGTAATTCTACTAATGTGGCTAGCATTCCCACCACACCAGTGGAACATCAAAAGCATTCAACACCAATTGTGGAGAGCAGATCAATTCAGGTAATATACATATTCAGTTTTTACAAACTTCATACTGCTACATATGTTTTTTAACATCCTATATTTTTCATCCTAAAAAAATATGGTCAATTCTTCCAAATTAATCTTTGATCATGAGTTCTTTGCTATTTTTCTGATTTAGATACATGACAACACTCAACATATGAAAAACCACTTTGTTGGCCCAATAGAATACCCAAGAAGGGGTGAATTGAGTAATTAAAAATCAGAATAAAACTTGAATAAATCAAAAAATTAATTTTAAGCCTAAATTAATTATTATCTTTTTAACACAGCGGAATAATATGATCAATCTATGTGCACACCCAAACAGCAAAAATAACAAAGTAGTAATGCAGCACACAAAAGATTTATACTGGTTCACAAAGAATCAAAACCTCTCAAAACACTCCAATATTCCTTTTCACAGGTAAGGATGGAACATTTACAAATCACTCACAACGCAATTCTTATCCAGGAAGAATCACTACCTCAATCTCTTTACAGGAAGGAATTGAACCCCGACTACCCTTGATTAAATACCCCCAATGATATTTAACCCGTCATAACTCACCAATATAAAAATTGATAAGAAGTAAATCTCACTTGGAGCTTCTACTACCCCAGATATACAATAACTCAATTAATATCCCAACTAGTGATAAAAATACGTGAGATACAAAAATCTGATTTCAACAAGATATGGTAGTAAATTGGAGCACGTAATCAGATTTAAGAAATTGTTTGTAAAAAATATTTTCTTCAAAAAAATCAGAAACAATTTCTAAGATCAATTTCCAAATATAGAATAATAAATAAATAAAAATTAATATGAAAAGATCTCACCCGGAATCCACCAAAAGAAAATAGTATTGCAATGTAACTTCAAATCAGTAGCAGCAATGATCAGCAAATGATTCTCTTAGAAAAGCTCACTCAATTCTTAATAAGATATTTCTTAGAAAAGTTCACTCAATTGATAAATTTTTATCTCTCTTGATAATAGATGGATTCTCTCTCTTAGAATGATTAGTCCTAAAAAGGAAATTCATAGGTCTATTTAAAGGAATATGTAATCAACCTTCTAACGGTTAGTTTACATGTGTCATGACAAATAAAAGCTCTTATAGATACCTTATACCATAAGGACTTCATTGAGGTTCAATTCCACTTAAAAACATCTTTCAAATCTCTCAATTAAACCCCCAAAGTATTTCTCAATTTCAATTAATAAGAATAGAATCTATTTCAAGTACTAAATTGAGAAACATTAATATTTAATGAACCATATTAATAGGATTTAATTAATATATGAACCATATCTTAAATATAGATAATATCCCATAAATCTCTCTCAAATCCTAATCAAAAATTGCTACTTTTAGAAATAATCTCGGATCAAACAGTATCCTGAAACAGTGAGTTTGGTCGATCGCCCAGTCAACTGCCCAATTCAGGTTATAGCCAAGCTATCGCCGCTGTGTGCATAGGTCGACCGCCCAGTCGACTTGTAGATTCAAAGAGTTCTTCCTTCTTTCACTGCTTGACCTCTTGATTAAGAGAGTTCAGCCTTCTTTCACCGGTCGACCTGTCAGTCGACTGCTGTCACTGGATCTCTTCTCTGAATACGTTTTTAACTCATTTTCTTTTACGATTTTGCCCTTTTAACCATTTTCTTCTCTTAATTAGCTCCACTAATATTCTTATATTCCATTTTGGTCTTTCAAAATTATTTCTTCTTATTTCACATAGGAGCAAATAATTCAATTTAATCAAAGCACACATAAAAGATAAAATACATTTTATGTCATGTGTATGTTCTTAAATAGGATATTAAGAGTTAAGATTCACCTGAGTTGTTTTTCCTAATTTCTTCAAACTCTTAATTCTTCTTCATCATCTTGACATCTTCATTTAGTATCCATTTAATTTGACATCTTCATTATTGGAACTTTAAATCACTGAAACACTTCAATTAAACATTAGTTCCACCAAAACATCAATACTTAATTGTTCATCAAAATCTTGGAATCAACAATCTCTCCCTTTTTTATGATGACAATTAACTTTGATGTTTTCCTCAAAATAAAATATAACCAGATTTCCCTTGAATCCGAGGACGGATTCTTTAACTCATTAAAGCATCATAATGAAGATTTCAATAATGCACAATTTAAAAACACTAAATAAAGCACAATTTTCCTCCTTACCAATTTCTCCATTTTTACATAAATAAAAAATATTTGATTAAAACACAGTTTTAGAATACTCCCCATTAATGAAACAAACATCACTAATTTCTCCCCCTTTGTCATCTTTAAAAACAAATTTAGGGAGGGGGAAACCCAATACAAGTAACTCACTCTAGGTATTCATATAATATTCTTGAAAGAATAAACCTAAAGTTATTTAATCCGGATATATATAACTCTTTTAAAAGAACATTGAATCAACTCATAAATTCAACTTTTAAAAATCAAAACTTATTTTAACAAATTAACTTTTAAGTACATAAATATCACATCAACTCAATTTTGAAAGAAATTGAAATTTATTTAACACATCAAAACCATTTTCAACGGATACGATGTGGATCATCATTAGAGATAATAAATCTAACTAATTAGATCAAGTTTAGGTAATTAACTATTACAGACCAAAAAATATATAGTTGTGAATCTTGTCTGAATAACAACACACCAATAAAATCTAATGAGAGCTCTGTTCATAGAAATGGTAGTAAAGTCCCATCAGACTAGTGGCTGGCTGCTGTGGATATGGAACCCCTGGCTGAATGATTGGTCCAGGAGTCATCTACTGATGAAATGGCATTGAAGGAACTACTCCAGATGGCCCAACTCCAGATGGTCTAGCTCCTGATGGTCCTACTGCAGTAGGTCCTCCAAATGACTGTTGTGCTCCATACATAGGATGTCTGGCAAAATGCGATGGAGCGCTATACTGCTGCTGGTAGGTATGATAAGATAACTGCATATACTGAAACATCTGTTCCAGATTTCCTGTGATTTTTTCGAATCTAGCTTCTATGTTTGTATTCATCTAGACCATTTTATTCTCTAGCCTAGTCATCCTCTCATCCATCAAATCCGCATGAATTATCAAATCATCAATCTGATTGTGAAAAAAGTCCATCTTCTGATCCATGCCTATCTCTCCTTCATTTTCTTTTTCCTCGTCTGCAGCCTACACTCTCTGCCTTTTCTGAGTCCTCTTTTTCACCCATTTATTTCCTCTGAACTTATACCCCATCAACGAAGCATTTTGAACATTGATCCATCCTAGTGTGCTTGTAAAAAACCTCCGCTCATCAGGATCAACTATTATTCCAAAGTTATCAAATATCTTCTGGAGTGCATCCGCATGGGGTAGTATTCCCAAGGGTTTGTGAACATGATGCCTCATATGCTCCATCATGATATGGGCTAAGTCCAACTTTCTTCCTTCTACAATTTCGTTCATCAAGTACAAATCAAAGTCATTCACATTAGCATGACTTCCCCTTTTAGGCACAATCAAATAGGTCAGTACTAAGTGAAGAAATCGATGCTCAATAGACAACGAACCTGCTTTGTCTCCCTCTAAATCAAATTTTTCCGCAATTGCCATTCTATTGAAATTTGCAATTGCCATTCTATTGAAATTTATTGAAAGCCAATTAGGGGTTTTATATGGAAAAACATCTACTCTAGGTATTCCCAAAATGTGGCTTAACAATACCGCATCAAAACTAATTATTTTTCTTTAACAAAAGATTTAATCTCAAGATTATTGTAGGTCATATTGTTGTAAAACATCCGTACCCAAATCGGCATCCACTCTTCTTTTTTATTAACAAACTCAATCCATCCCAAATTTCTAAAATACGCTTCAATATCAATGTTTTTTCTCTTATAACTCAACAAAATCAGTGGGTTTGTAGCCTAACACTCTACGATTGACAAATTCGTCATTGTATTTTCTTTCAGCCTCTTCACTTCGAAAGAAAACATTGTCAAACTTAGCCCTATTTGCACGATTCTTGATTCTAGGCATTTTTTACACAACCTAAAGCAACCAATCTAGAATGTATCGATGAACCAAATCCAAACAACCAATTAATCCGAAAATAATCAAACAGACTAAGGCCAATCAGTAAGAACAGCTGAAACCCTAGAATGGGATAAGACCAACCTGTTTCGCAAGAGAGAACACCTTCAACACAAAAATCTAAGCCTTAGACTTGTTTATTCAACCAAAAAATCTTCAGATCTGAGCCCAAATGGACTGATTTTGTGTAATATAGGCTTGGACGAACTTGGGAGATGAAGGGTTTTGAGAGAAGAATGGTTTTAAGGTTCGGATGAAATGAAATAAAGAAGTCAGGTTTTTATATCCTGACACGATCAGTCGACTGCCCAGTCGACTAATTAACTTAGAGTGACTCTCGGTATTCCAACCTAAAACCTCCGGTCGACTGATAAGCTGACTGCTCTCTTCTGTTTTGATCGATTTTGTGTATTTAAACCTAATTTGATCCTTTTAGCTCAATTTTTACCTCTTATTTTGATCCACATATATTTTTAAAATATTTACTCACACACACACGCACATACATATTTCATGTGTCTAAATTTCAAAATGAACAGGCTCAGTCTCCCTAACAAAATTAATAAACTTAAACTTTAAAATTTTTGATATACCTGGATCATCTTTGGGAAAAAGTGGTGTGTATACCTTAGGTGGATTGCTAATTTCTGATTTGACATCCTTTAGTTCCACCAATACTTGATTTTTCACCTTGATTTCATCCTTCTTAGAAACAGCAGCTCTTTGAGCTGATTCAATAAGAACCGTTTTGCCTTTGTTTGGTGCTTCATGCTACTTTGGCACGACATTGAAGATGAATCTTTTCTTGTGCTGTTTTTTTGTCGTTTGTTGTAGATATGCTTTGTCAGCTCTCACATATTGAGTTTGTTGCTTCTGTACTCTTGTATTTGGCACGTGTTGATTCTTCTTATTGGATACATTGAACCTTTGTTCCCTCTTTATCACAACATATTCATTATATCTTCTTGTCTGTTCATATCTCCTTGTCGACACGTGATATTCATTGTACTGTCTAGTCTGTTCAAATCCACTTGTCAGTACTTGGTATTCATTGTATTTTTGTTTAAATGTTTGATTTATACCTGCACCAATTTTTTCTCTTTTTGTTATCCAGTTATTTCTGGATCCGACAGGGTAATCATGCAATAAATAACAAGAGTTCTCATAATATCCAAATTTACCACAATAGAAACACTTAATACTATTAGTACGCCTCTTCGAATCGTCAGTGTTTCTTACCGAAACATAATATTTTCCACGATTTTGAGAAGCGGTTTTAGTAACTATTGGTTTTTCATAACATTTAGTACTCTCAACATTGTTGAATTTATCCATTGCTTCTCTAAGCTTCTTTTGAGTCTTCTCAAGTAACCGTTCATTGGTACTAACATTTACCTATAGATAAAAATTATTTTTATGCATAAATTAAAGATCATTCTTAAGAATTTGGCACTCATTTTCAACAGAATGGATTTTCAAACGAGCTCTATCAAGCTCACACCTTGTATTGTCCAATTCAATACTCAAGGCCTCATTCCAAGTTTCAAGATTTTTTCTTTTAAATTCATTCTGTTGAAGATCATAAAAATCATTTTTCATAACCTTAATCTCATCCTCAAGAGACTCAATTTTATCATACAACTTACTGATTTTAGATAAAGCATTTTTAAACTTAACAGTTTTAAAATATTTGTCCAAATTCTTTTTCTTGAGAGATTTAACAGTACTAAACTTCTTATTTTCAAGAGTTGCAATCTTTTGTACTAGTTTAAAATTCTCTTTTCTAAAAACATAAGTAAGAGCAATAAGCGTCTCAATAGCTTTATCTGTATTCTCATCATTGCAGATAATATCAGACACGTGATCAGAATAATGACTATTAGGAGAAGCAGAGTTAACAGTAGCACTCATAATATCATAATCAAGACAATCCATATGATCTTTGTTAGCTAATAAATTCGAGCTACACCAGCTCTAATGCTAATTGTTGGCCTAGTAGAATACCCAAGAGGGGGTGAATTGGGTTATTAAAAAACTTATCAAAATAAAACTTGAATAAATCAAATAATTAATTTTAAGCCTAAATTAATTATTATCTTTTTAACACAATGGAATAATATGATCAATCTATGTGCACACCCAAACAGCAAAAATAACAAAGTAGTAATGCAGCACACAAAAGATTTATACTGGTTTACCAAGCTACTCTTGGCTAATTCAGTCCCCCGAGCTCCATGGTGGTCGCACCCACTAAAACCAAGATTCCTTTAAAGGTAGGAACCAAACCCGCACACCAATTCTTTTACAAACCCATAATCAACCTTTACAATATTCTTTTCTCAGGTTAAGGAAGAACTTCTACTTTTTACAGGGTAAAAAATAGCCTAATTCTTTTTAACACTAAGGCACAAGAATCAAAATATCTCAAAACACTCCAACTATCCTTTTTACATGTAATTATGGAATCTTTACAAATCACTCACAACGTAATTCTTATCTAGGAAGAATCACTACCTCAATCTCTTTACAGGAAGAGACTGAAACCCGACGACCCTTGATTAAATACCCCCAATGATATTTAACCCATCACAACTCACCAATTAAAAAATTGATAAGAAGTAAATCTCACTCGGAGCTTCTACCACCTCAGATAAATAATAACTCAATTAATATCCCAACTACTAATAGAAATACGTAAGATACAAAAATCTGATTTCAACAAAATATGGGTAGCAAATTGGAGCATGTAATCAGATTCAAGAAATTGTTTGTAAAAAATATTTTCTTCAAAAAAATCAAAAACAATTTCTAAGATCAATTTCCAAATATAGAATAATAAATAAACAATAAGCAATATGGAAAGATCTCACCCGGAATCCACCGAAAGAAAATAATATTACAATGTAACTTCAAATCAGTAGCAGCAATGATCAGCAAATAATTCTCTTAGAAAAAGCTCATTCAATTCTCAATAAGATATCTCTTAGAAAAGCTCACTCAATTGATAAATTTTGATCTCTCTTGATAATAAATGGATTCTCTCTCTTAGAATGATTAGTCTTAAAAATGAAATACTCAGGTCTATTTAAAGGAATATGTACTCAACCTTCTAACGGCTAGTTTACATATGTCATGACAAATAAAACTCTTATAGATCCCTTATATCATAAGGATTTCATTTAGGTTCAATTCTACTTAAAAACATCTTTCAAATCTCTCAATTAAACCCCCAAAGTATTTCTCAATTTCAATTAATAAAAATAGAATCTATTTCAAGTTCTAAATTAAGAAATATTAATATTTAATCAACCATATTAATAGGATTTAATTAGTGTATGAACCATATCTTAAATATAGATAATATCCCATAAATCTCTCTCAAATCCCAGCCAAAAATGGCTACTTTTAGATATAATCTCGGATCAAACAGTATCCTGAAACAGCGAATTCGGTCGACTGCCCAGTCGAATGCCCAATTCAGGTTGTAGCCAAGCTATCACCGCTGCGTGCATAGGTCGACTGCCCGGTCGACTTCTAGATTCAAAGAGTTCTTTCTTCTTTCACCAGTCGACCTCTTAATTCAGAGAGTTCAGCCTTCTTTCACCGGTTGACCTGTCGGTGGACTGCTATCACTGGATCTCTTCTCTGAATACGTTTTTAACTCATTTTCTTTTACAATTTCACCCTTTTAACCATTTTCTTCTCTTAATTAGCTCCACTAATATTCTTATATTCTATTTTGGTCGTTCAAAATTATTTCTTCTTATTTCACATAGGAGCAAATAATTTAACTTAATCAAAACACACATAAAAGATAAAATACATTTTGTGTCATGTGTGTGTTCCTAAATGGGATATTAAGAGTTAAGATTCACCTGGGTTATTTTCCCTAATTTTTTCAAATTCTTAATTCTTCTTCATCATCTTGACATCTTCATTTAGCATCCATTTAATTTGATGTCTTCATTATTGGAATTTTAAATCACTGAAACACTTCAATTAAACATTAGTTCCACCAAAATATTAATACTTAATTGTTCATCAAAATCTTGGGATCAACGCACTTGAATTGAGATTGTGTTCAAAAAAAAATACTATTGAATTGTTCAATGTTGGTCGAATGCAGTTGAATTGTTCAATATTTGTCTAGAAATCATGTCTAAAAATCTGTTTCTGCACACCATAATTTTGCGAACTGTTCTGATTTTTTTTTTCAAAGTTGTTCTGAAATTTCAGGGACAATTCTGTGTTTGTCTGTTTTGAAATTTTGGGAACAATTTTGTTTTTGTTCTCAAAAATTTGTTACTAAAAATTGAGATTGGAACATGTATAGATTGTTTATGTTCTTAGAGTTTTGGGGAAACAAGTGGAAATATGCAAATGAAAACTCTAAACAACATTAAATCTAATACAAATGCGGCTAAAATTTGGGAGCAATTCAATTTTGTTCTCAAAAATTTGTTTTAAGAATTTGAGAGTAGAACAAAAATAGATTGTATGTTTTATTAGTTTTCTGAGAAAAGAAACAATAGACAGATATTTGTCTATATATCTGAGAACAGAACAAGAAAAAACAGTTTTTCATTTTTCCGAAAACAAAATTCTAGGAACATCATTGCCCATGCTACGTAGAAATTACATATTGTTGTATTAATGAGATGGAAATCAGAAACATGGAACAGATACAGAAATCAGAAACTTGGAAATCAGAAACTGTTCTGATTTTTTTTTTAAATTGTTCTGAAATTTCTGGGAACAGTCCCAGAACTGTTCTGATTTTTTGTTTTTCACTATTGAAATGGGCCATTTTATTTTTCATTATTGAAATAGAGTTGAATTGTTCAATGTTGGTCGAATGCAATTTAATTGTTCAATATTTGTCTAGAAATCATGTCTAAGAATCTGTTTCTGCACACCATTGTTCTGATTTTTTTCAAAACTGTTATGAAATTTCTAAGAACAGTTCCAGAACTGTTCTAATTTTTTTCGAAACTATTCTGATTTTTTGTTTTTCACTATTGAAATGGACCGTGTAAAGTGGAGCATTAGTGTTGTTGAAGAGCATAACAAACACAATGGAAATTGTGGCAAAAGGTTATGTCCATAGTGTAGACTCATCAGCACAAATAGGCAGAGAAGAATTAGGACCAAATTGGTATGAAGTAAATGTCCAAGTCTCGGTCAAAAGAGATGAACGTCTAATTAGACCTTATGGACTTTTCGTAACAATTGGTGATGTCATTGGAGCACCTATCGCATGGCCATTGTCTTTGGTATGTTTGTTTGGAATATTATGAATTTTGTTGAATATTATTAAGAGCTACAACTTAATGATTCTTTATGTATATATTTTGTTTATATAGGTTTCTCTGGATGAAAATTGAATGTATGGATGAAGATAAATATATATATGGTATGTTATGAAGTATCAAATTTTAGAGATGCATTTTTGTTGCAAAAGTGTTTATTTTGTGAATCTTATTTTGGTACCATGAAGTATTTGATCTATAAATCTTGTATTGGGGAACAAAAACAAGTTGATATTATTTTTTGGTTAATGGGTAATGCTTTATGATTTCTTCCTCGTTGTTAGATGATGGTTTTTTTTTCAATTAGGTTAGTCTTTTTCATTTTGTGTATCTATGAGGTTTTAATTACCCTTTTTTAATGCAGAAAATTGGGTTCTTTATGTATTTTGTATTGTTAGGAATTTTTAGTTTTTATTATTTGGATTTAGAGTATTTTGATATTTTAAAATAATTTTAAATTATATAAAAAAAAATAGATACATTTTGGGCCACTAAAAATTGTCTTACAAAATAAATAAATAATAAGTCTATTAGAACACTAAAAAGTGTCTTATAAGATAGTTATTAGGGCATCATGTACTGTCGCAATAGTATATATTGAGACGCTAAATAGTGCCCTTATATGTTGGTTCTCTTTGATAATTTTGCGACACATTCTTGTGTCCTAATAAAGATTTTTCACAACACTTTGTAGTGCCCTAATATATATAATCTAAAAAATATAAAATACTATAGAGGCAATATATGGTGTCCTAATAGCTATCTTATAGGACACTTATTATTGCCGTAACAAGTTCAAATAAAAGGGTACTATATAGTGCCCTTACAACCTATTGGGGCGGCTTTTTACGGGGCACCAGTCCAAGTGTCCTAAAAAGTCCAAGTATCACAATAGGTCCTCTGTCACGACACTTTTTAGTGCCTTGATAGGCTATTTTAATTATAGTGTCAGGCAAAAGAAAAGAAAATAAAAAACAAAACAAATCAAGTACTAAAAAGCTAACGATAAAAATGTGACTTTCGCATTAAATCAACAATTGTGCAATAATCTCCGCAATCACAAAATCCTCCAAGCTCAATGGATATACACATATTGAGATTATCTAGAATTTCGACTTTAAGTATCAATTTTAACCCACTCAAGACTCTAGAAGTGTCAGTGCGTGCATAATCACTCTATCCCAACCAATCAATTCTCAGATTTATTTACGTGCTAAGGGAACAATGAACAATCTCTAGATAGCGAATGAAAGAACAACCATAAGCTCATTTTTCGTGTCACTCTCCACTAATTATGTAGGTACATATGTCATTGGAGATCAAAAGGATTTTGCGAGTTGTAATATATGGTTAGGGTAAAAGGAAAATGGAAATGTCATTTTTAGGCTCAAATCACCCTAGGTATGTATCACAACTCATGGATCTTATAAGATTTCCAAGAAAAAATTTCACTGACTCCTCATTTCGTCTAATATTTTCTTTTAATTGATCCCACGAGGTATTATTCATAAAACAAACAAAAACACATGTTTTTTTTCCCTCTAAATAAGTAAGAACCACACCTCCAAACTCAAAATCAACATTGCCCCCAATGTTGTAGGGAAAAACGGGGGGACAGACGGGATACACACCACTATATTACAATGATTTTTTTTACAACACAAATACAAAAAATAAACACACGTCCCAATTCACATATGACTTTCCAAACATAGCCCGCTCTAGTCCTTACAGTCAATGATCCATACAGAATGCCAATTAGTAATAGGTTTAGGAAGTGAAAAAACATGTAGTGGGTTGGATGCACAAATGCGGGTAATGAAATAATTAGGCAATATGGCTCAGTAGGGGTAATTAAGGATAAGAAATTTTCACGGGTTAGATTCAAAGGCCCAAACGGTCCAAAGAATTCCTAAATCATCTCTCTAACAACACATCACCTAGAATTTCGCCTCAAGTTTCACTCAAATTGGTTCTAGTGTTCATGAGATATCAAAGCCTACCTAAAGCACATAAATGTTTTCTAAGTACTCAAAAGGCCAAGTGATCGTGATTCATGGTGCTTTAAGTGTAACAAGTCAAGATTGAGCATCAATTAACATAAGTCAAGCACACAGACATCTCAATGCAATACATTTCAAAAGACCTAAGAGAACATCACGTGTCTAAACTCATCATTGATTTTAAGTCATTTTATCTCAACAATACTTATAATTTATTCAAACAAACTAAAAAAAAAAAAAAAGTAGACATAAGTTATAGAACGAAAAGTCATACAAGTCTTTCCTACACTCAAGATATATAAACCAAAACGTGTCTCACCCCCAAACTCAAAGTAAAGCATGTATTCAGATAAGCACAAGGGAATGACTAGTGCAGTTGGTGGTAATGCTCCGGGCAAGGTGACCGATATAGGGCTTTCTTCCATAGCGTGCATCCTTAGGCTCCATTATTTGATAAGTTGGGTTGTCTCCCAAGAAGCAATTGGTTTAATGTCCTCGGTTGACAACGGATAAGGGACCATCAAAGAGTGACTTTTGTCCATAATATGTGTCATATAACACAACATATGGGTCTTGGTTCAGAATGCCCTCAAGCTTGGTGAGATATGACAATGTATAGCACACACTCTTAATTTGATTCGGCTCCGACTTATATGCTTAGTGGGCGTGAAAGAGAGGATTTAAAGGTAAGAGAAGACAAAATAGCCATATTAAATCTTTGTGGATGTAATCGTTATCAATCAGTGGTGGTATCAGGATTTGGATCTCAAATGGTGAAGACTCACAATTGTCATCTTGTGATTCTTCATCGTCGATCATTTCTTGGGTTTTCTCCTCATTTGAATCATTGTCATTAAATATACCCAAGTTCATCCCTCTTGTATTCGGTTCCTCATGGTATCTTTTAGTGGATGTGGCTTGTGTGTTTCTTAGTGACACCATTCCTGACTCGGCCTCAATAAAGCTAGCAAGTTGACCAATTTGTGTCTCAAGAGACTTTATGGTCGGGTCGATATCAACGCAGGTCATCTCAATATTATCAAGATGATCCCCATGCCTATTGAAACGGTCATGAGTTTCCCTAAAGAAAATATGAGTTTTCCCCATGACTGCAACGAACATTTCTTTTAAGGTGGGGAAAGACTCCACAGATTGGTCCGAGGTGTCAATCCATGGTGCCACAATGTTGGAATTATCACCCAAGTTTTAGTAACTTGTTAAATAATTCTAACTCTGAACATATTGAATAATTCCAACTCTGACGGTCAAAATTTGCCATGTCTTCCAACAACCAAAAGGCTTCGTCTGCAATTAGTTCGTAGAAAGAAGTGTTACCATTTCCTCCTTCTATCCACATTCTTGTTGCGGCTTGTAACCCATTGAGGAAGTTCAGTAGTTGACACTCCTTCGAGAAATCATGATTTGAGAACTAAATGATCAACTATTTATGTTGATCCTAAGATTTTGATGAATAATTAAGTATTGATGTTTTGGTGGAACTAACAGTTTAATTGAGTGTTTCAGTTATTTAAGTTCTAGTGATAAAGATGCAAATTAAATGGATGCTAAATGATGATGTCGAAGATGATGAAGAATCAAGAGTTTGAGAAATTTAGGAAAACAATTCAAATGAATTTCAACTCTTAATATCCCAATTAGGAACATACACATAGTACAATAAAATTTTATTTATGTGTGTTTTGATAAGATAAAAATATTTGCTCCTATGTGTGTTTGAAAATAAATATTTATAATTGACTAAAATTAAATATAGGAAGATTAGTAGAACATATTTAGAAAAGAAAATGGTTAAAGGGACGAAAACGTAAAAGAGAAAGAGTTAAAAACGAGTTCAGAAAAGAGAACCAGCAGAAGTAAGTCGACTGATAGGTTGACTGGACCAAGCAGCAGAAACAACCTGTATCTCTAAGTCGACAGACAGGTCGACCGGTGAAGAGAAGCTAAACTCTCTGTATCTCTAAGTCGATAGGCAAGTCGACTGGTAAAAAGAAGTTGAACTCTATGTATCTCTAAGTCGACGGGTAGGTCGACCGGTGAAGGCAAAACGAACTCTCTGAATCTCCAAGTCGACAGACAGGTCGACCTATGAACGCAACAGCGATGGCTTGGCTACATCCTGAATTGGGGCAGTTGATTGACCAATCGACTAGACGTTCTGTTTCAAGATTCTGTTTATTCTGAGATTATATCCAAAAGTAGCCATTTTTTGTTAGGATTTGAGATAGATTTCGTGGATATTATTATATTTAAGATATGTTTCACCTAATATCTAAATCCTATTGAATTAGTTCATTAAATTTTAATGTTTCTCAATTTGGTACATAAAATTGTTTATATTCTAATTAATTGAGATTGAGAAATATTTGGGAAACTTAATTGAAAGATTTAAAATCCATTATTAAGTGTATTGAACCAAAATGAAGTCATAATGATATATGGGGTCTAAGAAAGTATTTAATTATCATCACACATGGGAACTAGCCGTTAGAGAGCTGATTTATTTTTCATATATATAGACCTGCGAATTTCATAAATCATTAATCAATATCGAGAGAGCATAAGAGTTAAGATCACTTGTGAGTTGTTATAAGAGTCATCATTCTGAGATATTATGTGATTTATTCTGAGAGGTGATTTTGAAGATCAATTGCTATCAATCTTTACTGCTAACGGATTTGAAGTTACATTGCTTTATTTATTTATTCTGTGGATTTCGGATGAGATCTTTTCAATTACTTTCTAATTGTGCATTACTTGTTTATTTTTGAAAATTGATCTTTAGAAATTATTTTTTGATTCTTTATTGAAGAAAATATTTTTATAAACAATTTCTTGAATATGATTACGTGCTAAATTATTTGCTTCCCATATCTTGTTTAAAATCATATTTTCAATCTCACATTTTTTCTATCGCTAGACTTGGGATATTAATTGAGTTATTATTTATCTGAAGTGGTAGAAGCTCCGAGTGAGATTTTATGCTTATCAATTTATATTGGTGAGTAGTGTGAGGGGTTAAACACTGTTGGGGGTATTTAATTAGGGGGAGCCGGTTTTCAGTCTCTTCATGTAAAGAGATTGAAGTAGTGATTCTTCCTAAATAGAATTTTGTTTTTGAGTGAAATTTGTAACGGTTCAATCTTTACCGGGTAAAAGGATATTTGGAGTGATTGGTGAGGTTTTGATTCTTTGGCCTTAGTGTTAAAAAAAAATAGGTTATTCTTTATCCTGTAAAAAGTAGAGGTTCTTCCTTAGTTTGGGAAAATGATATTGTAAAGGTTTATTTTGAGCCTGTAAAAGAATAGGTGTGAGGGTTTGGTTCCTACCTTTAAAGGAATCTTGAGTATTAGTGGGTGCAAATCCCCGTGGGGCTCGAAGGACTAGACTAACCAAGAGTAGCTTGGTAAACCAGGATATATCTTGGTGTGCTGCAATATTTACTTTGTTTATTTTTGTTGTTTGGTGTGCACTTAGTTGATTATTTAATTCCGTTGTGATATAAAGATAATAATTAATTTAGGATTAAAATTAATTATTTGATTAATTAAAGTTTTATTCTGATAAATTTTTAATTACCCACCCACCCTCTTGGGTATTCCACTGGGCCAACACTTTATATTTTTCCGAAGCACAATAAAACGGCTCAAAATCTTGTTGAGTAAAACACATGAGGACTTGTTGATAAGCCATCTCCAAGTACCTCGCAAAACAAACAAAACTAAAAAAAAATTAAAAAAAAATGTCTAAATTAAAATCATATTACTTATTCATAATTTTAACAAGAATCTGAAAACCAATCCTCAGCAATGGCGCCAAAAAACTTGGTAGCAATTTATTTGTTGTTACAATATCGCAAGTGTATAGGTCAAGTTTTAATAGTATAAGAAGCGAGTAGGGTCATCAAATCCACAGGGATTTATTTAAATTGTCGTTAAGTACCGTAATTATCGTAATTTAACTTTATTTAAGCGATCAAATTTTAGGTTTTATAAAAATAAACTAAAATGAATATAAAAAAAAAAATATGGATTTTCTATGCACAAATATTTTAGGGGCTTGATTTCATCTTGTTTTTCCCATGTTTTCCTATTAAGTAATTATTAGTTAATTTTGTTCATTCAATAATCAAGGTCTCCATGTTATTGCTCTCTCACTACCTCTCTCGAGCGTCAAGTGAGAGAATATGTAAACACTTCAATACTGATATCTCTATCTAGAATTTAGGTGAAAATATTCTTTAAACACAACCTAAATATTTCCCGATCTAAATATTAGCTCTCCTGATTACGCAAACTCTAAATATTCCCCAATCTATTAAAACTTATGTTGTGTTTAACCTAAGTCTGAACCCAAGATTACCTCTCCCAAGTTCTCAAATCAACCAAAATATCATGTGGAAGCCTGAATTGGAAGCATTATAAAGGCAAACACAATTGAGTAGAAAACCTGGTTGGTAAATCAAGAACTTGACCACCTCCCAATTTCACAAAATCCTAAATCTCCGACTAGATTACTTAGGTATTGATTTCCATCCAGATTCCCAACAACCTAAGTTAAGAACTCTCAATTTTGGTTATGAATTCAACCTCTCCTGCGTATAAAATTCGTAACTTAAACTCATCTAATTCATTGGTCACATGAATCAAATACATTAAGTCTAAGAGATGCATAAAATATAACTAAATCTAAAAATTAACAAAATAATATAGCACGGTTTGAATGAGACTATATCAAGCCCTAGATCTCGATTACGAACACCACATAGATAGATCCATAGCTAATGTTCTCAATAAATTTATATATGTAAGCATATTCAACACTATTACAAATACAAAATTAAAACAAAAGATTAGAGAGAGAGAAAGGAAGAAAAAATCTTATTGTTGGTTTGAGCTCCCAATCTTCAATCCCAAGTGCCACCAATGATGTTTTCTTCTTTAATCTAGTATCAAAACGCCATCATCCAGCATTTTCTTGCCCAAAATTACCTCCAATATTGATTTTCTCTCCCAAAATTGCCTCCCCATGTTTGAGCTCAATGTAGTACTTATAGGGGGTCAAAAATAGAATTTTTTTTTTAGGTTTGAAGACAATACAAGCCAATGGGAGAACTCAATAGTGCTCATTTATGTACTACAACACACTATGGGCAGTGGTACTGTTGAAAACGTGTTGCACGCTACAACGCGGTTTTGGCAGATCCGACACATGTTCATATTTTGGCCGTAACTTTCTCGTCCAAACTTCAATTGAGGTGATTCAAAAATCTATGAAAAGATAATATGTAGATATAAAACTTTCATGTTTTGAGATTTTTCAAAATCGGATTTCATCAATGTCAAAATTGGACTTGAAATTATAGCACCTACACCCATTTTGCACAATTTCTCCAATTTATTTGTAATTCTACAAAATACAACAAAAACACATCAAACTAATAAAAATTCTTGAAAACACACAAATATTTGAACCTAAAAGTACTTGATTTGTTGGTAATCTTATTGTGGATTTGAGCTCCAAATCTTCAATCCAAAATTCCACCAATGGTGTTTTCTTCTTCAATCTCGATTCAAAACACTATTATCTGGTGTTTTCTCACCCAAAATTGTCTCCAATGTTGATTTTCTCTCCCAAAGTTGCCTCCCCATGGTTTGAGCTTAAGGTGGTATTTTTGGGGGTTAAAAATAGGGTTTTTCATGTTTCAAGACAATACAGGCCGATGGGAGCACGCTACAGCACGCGTTTTTGCTTTGCAGCGCGGTTTTGGTAGATCTGACATATGTTTGTATTTTAGCCGTAACGTTCTCGTCCGAACTCCAATTGAAGTGATTCAAAAATCTATGAAAAATTAAGGCACGCATCTGAAACTTTCATTTTTGAGTTTTTCCAAAATTTGATTTCATCATGGTCAAAAATGGACTTACAACACCTGTAGGCATTTTGCACCGTTTCACCCATTCATTTGTAATTCTACAAAACACAATAAAAATACATCATGTTAACAAAAACGCAGTACATAAATATTTGAACCTAAAAGTACTTGATTTGTTTGTAAATAAATCACTCATCAGGTAATTATAAAAAATTTAAACAATTTAAATCTTTCAACACTTAATCAATCAAATAATAAATTTATTCTAAATCAATTATTATCTTTATTACGTAGTGGATAAGTGTTAAATTTTAGATGCATACCCAAACAAAATATAAATAAAGTAAATAATGCATCACACAAAGATATTTCTTGATTAAACAAGCTAGTCTTACCTAATCCAGTCCTCCCGAGCTCCATGGAGATTCGCAACTTCTAAACCCCTGATTTCTTTAACGGTAGGAATCAAACCCTTACAACGATTCTTTTCTCAAGTTCAAAATTAATCTTTACAATTCTCTTTTTCCAGGCTAAAGAAGAAGCTTATCTGTTTCCATGCTAAAGACTATCCTAATTCCATTATAGGAACAATCACAACTCAATCCTTTTAACAGACTAAAGATCAAACCTCACCACACTCACAAATTTTCTTTTCTAAGGTAAAGATTGAACATTTACAATTCACTCAAAATTATTTCAATTCAGAAAGTATCAAAACCTAGTTTATTTCAAAAGAAAATAATAACCTAACCTTTTTATACCTTAGGAAAAAATCAAACCTCAATATTTTCCCTGGAAAAGATTAAAACCCTAGCTTCCTTAACTCGATACCGGCCCAACCGTGTCTAATCTGCTCAAACTCGAAAATACAAAAAATTGTGAGTTTCTTCCCACTCGGAGCTTCTATCACCTCAAAACAGTTATACTCAATTAATGTCCTAAAATTTATTATGTGATAGAATTAAACTAAGGCAAATTAATATCTAATTATAACAAGTGTGGTAGCACAAAATTAAATACATAATCAGATAATATCACAAAATTATTTTAGAAAGAATTTTTAAGCTCTTAAGTTTGAAAACGATTTTTCAACGATCTTAAATCCAAAGTAATAAACAATAATATGAAATCAAATTTAAGAACAATAACTTCGAAAGATCTCACCAGGAAAACACCAAAGAATGAAATACAAGATCGCAAGATAGCACAAATCGGTGACACCAATTCAACAGCGCTTTAGCTCAATAAATTTTCACACAAATAATCTCTCGAAATAATCTTAGAAAAATAATAACTCTCTGAAAGCTTAGGAACTGATAGTTCTTGATGTGTATATTGATCTAACTTCGCAAGTCTATTTAAACAGATTTAGAACAAGCACTCCAACGGCTAGTTTTCAAATGATAGGCCTCTAAAAGGAACCTATAGACCCCATATATCATATCTAATCAATTCTAGTGTATTTCATTTAAAAACATCTTTTAAAACTCTTAATCAAGTCCACAAATTATTTCTCAATTACTAATAACATAGACAGGAAGTATTTAATAAACCATATTAGAAAAATCATTTAATATATGAACCAAATCAGTATAAACTCAAAACATATGGATCATATCTTCAACAAGATCAGATCCCTTGAATCTCTCCCTTGCAACCATAAAAAAACGACTAGTTTTTTTACCAAAAGTCTAAGTTCTTTGAGATCTCAACCAAAATAGTCAGTTGAACAATCCCTTTCCAATTGGTTGACCGATTGCTTTAGCGTGTAACTCAGACCAAAACCATTTAGGCAGTTAATTGACCGAACCTCCCACGGTTGGTTGACCGATTGATTCAGGTTGTTATCCAAGCCACAGTTAGTTGACCGATTATCCCACAATCGGTTGACTAATCATTTTATAGAGTTTCCAGTTTCCATCCCTAGATCAGTTAGTTGATCGATCCTCTCATGGTCGGTTGACCGATTGATGCAGGATCACTCCAATTTTTACCAAAACCTCACTTTTTCAATCAGTTGATCCATCCTCCTCAGATCAGTTGGCCGATTGATGCTGGTTAGTTACTTTCTTACTTATTTCAACTCCAAAATTCATCATTTAATCCCTTTAACCGATTGTTTTTCTCGGTTAATACAATTACCACTAAAATTCAACGTTAAACATTATTCTCACTTTAGATGAATTTTCATTTTTAGATTTTACATAGGAGAATAAATTTGAACACTAATTAGGATCCCAAACTTTATCAAATTAATCACACAGAAATATAATTCATTAAATAGTATCGTGTATGATCCTAATTCTGGTTCCATTAAGAGTATGACAGTATTGAGTTGTTTTCACCTAATTTCTTCAGGATCTTCAATACTCTTTATTTCTTCCATTCCATCTTTGCATCCTTTATAATTTCTTTATTATTCAATCTTTGGGACTCTATTACTGAAACACTCAACAAACATATTAGTTCCACCAAAAAATCAACCTTTAATTGTTCATCAAAACCTCAGGATCAACAATCTCTCCATTTTTTACAATGATAATTAACTTTGATGCTTTTTCAAAATAATCAAGAAATATATATACCATGCCAATTAGATACAGGTGTTGATCTATGTCTATCAAATAAATAGGTGTTTCCATATAAAATGTGGAGAAAAAATGTTAAATATGCCATTCAAGCTAAAGCTAAAGGTTTTGAAGGTGAACCCCTAGATTTAAGTATTAGTGCTAAGGATATTGTAATACTACTCAGAGATAGATATATTAAAATACAAATAATATATCAACAAAACACTATGGGAATACCTTGGCTACTAGTAAATGATTTCATAAACTTTTTCAAGAAAACATGTGTTACCATTCACGGGGTCAGAGTAGCCGACAACGGAAAATTCGACAAGCAGATTAGTATAACTTCTTTCTTTATTTGGATCATTTTTACCATAATAATTAATAATCACATCTCTTAGTTAACGACGGATTGCAAACAGCAAATCAAGTTTTCTCATATTACTTCTTTTTCTATTTATATAGGCCATATTAACAGTTGGATCAACAGAGTAAGTGTATGGTTTATCTACTAATCTTTTCATACCATCTATAGCAGAGTTTATTTCGTCAAAAAATCTATAAACATCTTCTTCAATTCCTATATCAATTTCTTCAAATACAAGTATAAAAGCATGCAAAAAATTTTGTTCATTCATTATCTGACGAACAAGGAGTATGATTTCGAAATTGGCTAGAAATAGCAGTTATCCTTTGATTTCTTCAAGCATAACGAGCATGTTTAAGATCATTCTTGGAATAATCATTATGGATAATTTTGTTAATGTGTCTTTTGATGACATTAAGTATATTGGCTTTCCTTCTATTACTCCGTAGTTGTTTATGATAAAATCAAGCTTCAACAAAGCTAATATTATTACTAGGATTAATGACTGGACTCTCATCTATAATTCTGGCATAAGCAGTTTGTAGAGCAATAATCTTATCGAGAAATTTATAAACATTTTTAAGAGAATCAAGTTCAATTTTTCTAACATAGTTACAAATTCCGTTATAAAAAAAATAAAAAATAAAAAATAAATAAAATAAAAAATTGTTCAATTTTTCAAGATTTTAAGATAGAGTACTTGTTTTATATTCTAATTATAAAATATAAAATTTTGAGATAAGTATACCATCTTTTACCCGAACTACCTTACACCTTTTATGGGTCCACCACGTATTTTCTTCACAGAACCAACAATGCTATCCTCTCCTGAGGAACACTTCCGACCTTTAGCTCCAATCCAAATCGCTAAAACGCCTCAAACATACAAACACAAATGGCTAACTGGCTGCAGGACTCTAAGAACAAGTCAAAGCTTTCATCGCTCCAGGTTCTTAGAAAATACATAGTTTAAGACAAAAAGGTGATATGGGTATATCTGCTAAAGAGACCGTAACACTTATTTGAGAAATTCAAATATTTTATTCCATAGAATATACAAACATTCCCCTAGAGAGGAGTTATACACACATATTTCTAGGGAGGTTAACACTTTGGTTTTTCAAGCATGTCTATCCTCAATGCTTTATGTCCGTTTATATAATCACGGAACTCAAATTACATTTCAAAAAATAAAATTAAAAGATAAGATCAAAATTCAAATTACAATTCAAATTATAGAAGTAAAGGATAAGATTCGTAAAGCATTGCCTTCAGTAGTAGAAACATTACTTTCGGTCATTGTTGGGACCTACATGTCTTCATTAGGTGGTGAAATGTCTCTTTCTCTCCTTATCGTCTAGCATATTGTTGCCATCAGTTGGTAACACGTCGCCTTCGTTTGGTGAAGCGTCGCAATTAGTGTCTTATTTGCAAAATCATGGACTGCACTGTTACGTTTTAGTGATGCAAGCAATGATGCTTTATAGCACTAAAACCGTATCGCTTTCATCTTGTTTCCTCCATTGGTATAGTATTGGAAGCTTCCTGGAGTATGTTGCAGCATACTGCATACCATTTTATTTACATCGTCACTAACAGCAAAATTAACAAATCAAATTTTTTGGAGCAAATTGCTAGCACATTGTTTCGCAGCACCATAAAATTCCTTACACTCAGTTGTTAAAATTAGCAATACTTCAGTACTCATGGGATAAACCTACCCTTTGTCCCAAGGAACATTTTTGACTTCTTTTCTAAGACATAAAATCCTAAACTTCTTTGTAGAGTAAAAAACTCTTCAATCTGTTTAGCAGTCTCAAGAATGGGATATTCTTTATAGATTTGAGTAAGACAAAATTCTGGGATTGTTGGAGGAAGACTTTCTAAAAGCATAATTATATGATATCCTTCGAACCCTTTCTCGGGAGTATCAGTGAAGCATTTATAACAACAGTCTTTTCTCTTCTTTGTTCATGAAAACTTTTAACAACTTCTTGCACCCTCTTTGGAAGTTCTATTTCAGCACTAGTTTGTGGATCATGATTGTATCGAGAAAACCATAATTAAATATATTTTCAATCTGATCTGCAGGTGTTTCTGGCAAACATGCCATCCTGGGGTATCTTCTTTCATGTAGTGGGAAAATATTAGAACTTTCATCTTGAACACGAATTTCCTAGGCAAGTTTAAGATTTCTCAAATATTCAGCATAGAAGTCTTCAGCTAGGAATCTCAGGATTGATTTTCGGATGTCTTTTAAAAAAAAATAGCTTCTGAGATTTTATTTTATTTTGGAATAACAAATGTGGTAGGAGGTTTAATAAAAGGAACAAATTTTTGAGTGACAACAAGGGCAAGAGTCGTAAGGATCTGTAGGCAAAGTTAACCTTGGTAGATGAGCAGTTAGACTTTTAATTTCTCTAATTTTATTTGAGAGTTCTTTCGTCCAGACAAAATTAACACCTTTTCATAATAGCCTTTGCAAAGGTTGCCTATGTTTAGCTAATCCCTCAATAAATGTCTCAGCATAATTAAGGACACCTAAGAATCTTTGAACTTGTTTTTTATCTTATAGAACATCAGGAAAAGAAGTTATTCTTTCGCAAATATGGGGTTGCATTTCGATTCCAGTAGCTTCAATTATTAATCCTAAAAATTTAATTTTTTGTTTTTCAATTTCAGCCTTTTCAGAAAGCAGGATTCCAGGCTTCTTGCATAAAGCAAAATTCATAAGATGATTCAGATGATCTTTTTCATTATCAGAAAATATAAGTATATCATCAACATAAACTATACAAAATTTAGGTATCTTACCAAACACTTTATCCATTCTTTGTTGGAATATTTGAGGAGTATTTTTTAATCCGAAAGCCATAACTAGCCACTCACAAGTCCTCCAGGAGCACTAAAAGCAATTAGTGGTACAACCTCTTTTGTTAACTTGATTTGCAAAAATCCACTTTTACAATCAAATTTAGAGAATATCATTTTGCCTTTTGTTCTATTAACGAGACTTTCCTTATGAGGTAAGAAATATCCATCAAATTTGGTTTTTCATTAAGCTTTTTATAATTAACAACCATTCTAGCTTTTTCGCGTTTTATTTCTCAGTGATTTCTAACCATAAAAGCAGGAGTTCAATGAGGGCTCTTGCTTTCTTGAATTAATTTTAAATCGAGTAATTCTTGGATTTGTGCAGTAAATTCTTTTATATCTTCAACAGAATATCTCATTGGTCTTACTCTGATAATATCAGTAGGATTAATTAATTCGATATTAGCATAGGTTTTATCAATATCTGAAAGTGCAGTCAGGTTTTCTCTAAAATTATTGGCAAGTTTTTCAAAAAAATTAAGTGGGAAGGTAAATATCACCACGTTTTTGCTTATAAATGATGTTTATGGTATTTAGCCGCGGTATTTTTATCCAGTATGAGCAAGGTGTTAGACATTCAACAAGTTTGTGAGTAATACATGTTTTCTTGAAAACGTTTATGAAATCATTTCCTAGTAGCAAAGGTATTCCCATAGTGTTTTGTTGATATATCATTGGTACTTTAATATATCTATCTCCGAGTAGTATTACAATATCCTTAGCAATAATACTTAAATCTAGTGGTTTACCTTCAAAACCTTTAGTTTAAATGGCAGATTTAACGTTTTTTCTCCATATTTTAAATGGAAACACCTTTTTATCCATTTGACATAGATCAGCACCAATATCTAATAGGCATGGTATATATATTTCTTGATTATCTATTTTTATTCCTACTTCAAAAATAATGGGACTTCTCATATTATTCGAGGGACATTTATCTGTTCTTCTTTAACTATAAGCATGATTCTATTTTAAGTAATATTATACGGGTAACAATGATCAAGAAAATTATTTTTGAGTAATAATTCCATTTTCTTGTCCTTATCAATATGTATCGGGTAAGTTATCTCTTTATTTCAAATTATAAGGAAAACATCAGCTGTTTGTGTAATAGTATGCTTGAACCCATTAAGATCTTTGTAGATATATGGTTCAACAAGTTCGCTTCTAGGTACTTGGGTTGATAGCTTATCAGGAGAAATATGACTGACAAAAGCACCAGCGTCAATTAGAGCATCTACTTCATAGTACTCTTTGCTATTAAAGTATTTAATTCTAACTTTATAGGTAGGATTATCTGTTTTCTTAATAGTCATTCGTCTACGGATAGAGCATTCTCCGATTTCCTCACCAGATATTTTTAATGAAGATAGTCTTTTAATACTAGATTGTCTTTTAGCATTAGATAATCTTGCTACATCTAAGTCTAATTTTTTACTAATATCTAGTCTCCAATCAACAGGTAAGTCTGCTTCATGAACAATTTCTGGTCAATAAATATTAGCAATTGGTTCGATAACTTTATCTATTTCAATAAAATAATAATTTATAAATTTGTCACTATAGAGACTATTACTTAGAAAATAACCAACATGATATGTTATAGTGTAAGGAAATCTTCCATTTTCATAAAATCTTTTCTAGCACACTAGTGAGCAAGACTAAAAACTTCATTAATCCCAGGTTCTTTTAAACTAAGAGCATATTTAGGGAACAATTTTATTCCTAAAATTCCTTTGTTTAAGTTTCCATGAACAACTCCAAGTAAAGCATCAGATCTGTCTCTTATTTTATTATCA
Source organism: Eucommia ulmoides (assembly GCA_016647705.1). Taxonomy (NCBI): domain Eukaryota; kingdom Viridiplantae; phylum Streptophyta; class Magnoliopsida; order Garryales; family Eucommiaceae; genus Eucommia; species Eucommia ulmoides. The sequence goes on from CM028331.1 coordinate 11,931,149, forward strand.
ATAATAGCCGCTCTGATTGGGAAATGAATTTCCTTTCTAAACAGTGCTTTAAAAACAATTTGTATTCTTCCAATGTGTATATAACCAATCTTTTCCTTATTTTTTCTAATTGTCTATCTATCATAGCATGATTTATTAAGGGAATATTTATTTTTCCTCTGGAATCTTCGGTGTTAAAATCAACTTCAAATTGACAAATTCCATAATGATAGATTTTTTTTCCGTTGAATTTTTCAACAAAATTCTTCTGAAATAGTTCACTATTTTAAAAATAAAATCCTTTTTCTAGTATCTTTTTAAGCATTTTTTTATCAACTAGAGCATCGACTCTATAGTCACCTTTATCTTCAACAGATTCAATAAAGAAATCAGAACTCGTACTCTCTTCCCTATTCATCACTTGTTTCTTCTAGATAGAAAAATTCTTCTTCAGAATCAATATCAGAAATATATTCAGTTTCACTTATATCGGACTCATTTTGCTCAAAGATAGAGCTGTTTTTATTTTTAACATTAGGACATTCATTAGCATAATGACCCACCTCATTACATGCCCAACACTTGCATGTTTTAGCAGTTTTTTCTTGAGTTGTTCTTACTCGCTGGGGATTTTTAGCAAATTTCTTTTTTCTAAAAAATCTTTTTGATTTATAGGGTTTTCTTGGCCTAAAATTTATTTTAAAAGATTTTTTTTGCCTGTATTTATTCTTCATAATAGTTTTTGTTCTAGGGTATATCTCAGTACATCTAAATTGCTTAGGAGCTTCACTTTGATTATCACAACATAATACTAGTTGATTATCCTTTCTATACGACTCATCATTTCTAGCATTAATACACCATTATCCTATTATGGTTTGAGCATAAATAGTTCTAGCACCCATAGAATCTTCATTTTGCCAATTAGGTTGGCTTTTATATCCTATCTTTAATTCTCTAGCATACTGTGGAGGCAATTTTTAGAAATACATGTCTAAATAATATTTCTTTCATATTCATTAAAATTAGCATGATAAAAATGCTTAGAATATTCATTTGTATATGCTTCAAAATAATACATATTACATATTCTCATTTGGATTTTCTTTGTCGCAAACAAGTGCAAATTGAAGTTTGATGACTTACCACTAATCATTTCTTGGATGACCTATTCTAAACAACTTGGTCCGCTTAACGAATCGATTTGAGCAGCTTAGTATAAGCTTTAAGATGTGATGTTTTGTCACCAAGGGTGTGTTGGATGACCTGATTTGAGCAGTTTGGTTTAACTCGACAAACTAATTTCAGCAGCTCAGTGAATTAGTCGAGCTAGGCAATTTTGATTTTAACGAACTGATCTAGGAAGCTCGGTCTATGAATGGAATGAGCCAGATAGTTTGAGTTCGAAGAACTGATCTAGGTGGCTCGATAATATTGCAAATAGCTCAGTGTCCTTGCCAAGTTAGTCTGATAAGCTTCGAGATTTTACCAGTAGATGTTTATTGAGTGGATTGATCAGGGTAGCTTAGTTGGTCATTCGAGCAAAGTCTGATGCTTCGGTTAATTTGGTGAGCTTCGATACTCCGTTTGATAAGTGAACTACGCAGTTCGGTTAGTCATGAGCCGATCTTGGTTGCTAGAACCAATCTGGGCGATGCGCTGATCTTGGAAACTTACGGGTAGATTGGTGAGCTCCTCGATGAGTGAGCTGATGTGCTCTTCTCTATGAAAGAGCTAATGAGCTCTGCACTACAGGAGAGCCAATGATCTTTGCTCTATGGGAGACCTGAATAATCTCTTTTCTACGGGAGAGTTTATGAGCTCTATTCTTCGAGAGCGCAAATGAACTCTTCTCTACGAGAGAGCTAATGAGCTCTGTTCTTCGGGAGCTCTACTCTATGGGAGCACTGATGATCTCTGCTCTATGGGAGCGCTGATGTTCTCTTCTCCGAGTGAGCTGATGAGCTTTGTTCTTCGAGAGCGCTGATGTAGTCGTCTCTATGGGAGAGTTGATGAGCTCTGTTTTTCAGGAGCACTGATGAGCTCTGCTTTACAGGAGCGTTAATAAGCTTTGCTCTATAGGAGCGCTAATTGTCACACCCCACCCCGGACATCCTGCATGTGGGGCTGACATGACGTCGATATGACATCACCTATCTGACCAACCAATCACAATACGACAATATATAAGTTTTCCTTTATATCACATATACACGATTTCATCCGCTAGGGATGCACCATCCCAATTATAACCACCACCAAACTAATCCCATGAATTTCACTTAGATTCATCTCTGACACCTCATCTTAAAATTTCTCTCAATTGACTCTATCGCGAGATCCGCAAAACTCTATCTAGCGCCAGTAGGGGACCAACCAACTTCTAACCATTTCACCTGCGAGTGTACTGTCTTCTTAGTAAAACATTTTTATAATAATAATAATAATTTATTCTACAACATCTAAATGGATCAAACTTAAATATGTAAACATCACGTAGCGCGTAACAGTTTTCATAATATTAGCAGTGAGAATAAAGCACTATATATAAGTTCCATGCAAAATTATTTAGTATAAGAATCATGTCAATCACCATAATAGATAATAAATCCCCCAATATAAGCAAAATACCACATCCCAAAACATCCTCTCAACACACACACGCTGGCCAGCCCTAGTGATCGTTATAACCTCACGATCGGGAGTTTGCAACGATACCGTACCATCCGTAGGATATGTCTTCCTACGAACACCCATCACTCCGCCGAAGAGGATAATCACTGCGCAGTATAACGTCTAACATCACTCTGCCGAAGCAGATAAACATCACTCCGCCGAAGCGGATAACATCACTCCGCCGAAGCGGATAACCTCACTCTATTGAAACAGATAAATATATGGCATCGTCAAATCAAATATCACATCCAATAAAAATTCATTTTCAATTTCATTTCAAAAATCACCGAAATCTTCCGAAAATCTAGTTTACCAACTCACCCGAATCCTGCTTAACCCATATCATTTATAAATTCATACAATTTGAATAAATACATATTCCATCATATATAGAAGAATAGTTTGGTAAGAAGACAGTACACTCACCTGGTTGTCCGCTCCGCAAAACTTCCATTGGCTACACTCTACCGAGACTCCAGTGCTGGTGAACCTAATAGTGATAGGGTCAAAATTAATATCTTATTTACGATAACCTAATCATGCAATGTAGGTCCTAAGTTTCACAATTTCTCCCGGTCCCCACATTCTATTATGTAAAATTATTATTCGATAAATTACATTTCGTTAACGATTACTGTACGTATTTGTTAATATGGATGGTGACAACATTTATTAAAATTAACGATTCCAAGATTATAATCTCGTTCGCTAATAATTCAATTTAACGAGAATAGTAATCGATTTAGATTTTACCTATTCTGAATCGTCCGTCGGCCACAAGATGGATTTTGAATCTTTTTGGGGTGGTTTATGTAATTTCTTTTTCTCCTTTTTTTTTTATTCTTCTCTTTTTTTTTCTTTCTTTTCTTCTTTTTTTTTTTCCTGTTCTGGTTCAGTTCGGAGCTCCTGCCGTGCCGCCTCAACGCCGGTCGAACTCTCCCTCCTTCCGTCGAGCTTCACTGCCAATGCTCATGCACTCGCACACACAACGTTGGATACACCCCTCACCCACACAATCGCCGGAGGAACGACGGCGCACCACCAACGGCGACAACCGAAACCCATCACCGCCGATCCTCCCTCTCTCCTCTCTCCTCGCCAACTCCGGCAACCATCCAAAATTCTCCGGCCGACCTGATCTTCCCTAATTTAACTGGCACACAAACCTCCTTACGCCGGAAAACGTTCTACCGTTATCGTCTGCACCCACCGCCGAGCTCAACAGGAGACGGTCCCCTTTTTTTTTTCTCTCTCTAAAATTCCACGACCTGACCTCTCTCTCCAACCGAATCGACGAGCCTCAATGTCAGCGATCACACCCCTATGCACCGCCGACACCCTCGCCAGCGATCGTTTCTCACCCGACGCCGGTCTCTCTCTCTCTTTGATTTTTTTTTTTTTTTCTGAATTTTTTATTTCCTAAATTCCTTCTTTTGAGACGGTTGATCACGATCAGCCTAAGTTTATATATGCATGCTGATAGTGGTTTTGAGAATGGATCTTCCCCTGTCACGTCGTCTCGTTTCTTCGCGCGATCTCCGGCTGTCTTCACGGTTCACACCGTCTGTCTGTGTATATGTATATATATATATTATAATTTTTTTTCAAAATATCCTTTCCTCCCTCAATTTTCTTAAAATCCCCTTTTCGGTTCAATTTTTGCATTTACTACTTTCTTAAATCGCAATTCAACCCAAAAATTTTAATTCAGAAATTAAATGCCGATTTTTGGATTGAATGTTTTTTTTTCCAAATTCGCCAATTGACCCCAAAACTTTTTAAATCAAATAATAAATTACGCCACCTACCCCATCATTTTTAAAACATTTTAAAATATGACTTAGATAAATAAATAAACAAAATCAGGGTCTTACACTAATGATCTCTGCTCTATGGGATAGCTGATGAGCTTCGTTCTTTGGGAGTTCTGCTCTATGGAAGCGTTGACGATCTCTTCTCTGAGTGAGCCGATGAGCTCTGTTGCAAGTGAACTGATGAGCTTTGCTCCCTTTGATATTACACTTTGCATTTGGTGGTTTTTATCACTGCAAGTGTTTCATTATTGGGAAGGGATCCTCAACCCATCTTCTACCTCCAGGAAGGCATCCTCATATCCGAGTATTTGTAAACAAACTCGTCTTCTACCACCGGGGAGTTATCCTCAAGCTCGAAGAATGTGTAAATGTCCGCCGGGAAGTTAGCCTCAGACCTAGGGAATTTGTAAATGTCCGCCGAGGAGTTAGCCTCAGACCTGGGAAATTTGTAAATAAACATCGTCTTCTGCCGCCAGGGAGTTAGCCTCAGACCCGGGGAATTTGTAAGTGTCCACCGGGGAGTTAACCTTAGACCCAGGGAATTTGTAAATGTCCGCCGGGAGTTAGCCTTAAACCTGGGGAATTTGTATGTTCTTCTCTTCCTCTTTGCTGCTTACAAATTTCGGGGAATTTGTCAGTTTAAATTTCCAAAAATTTGTAAGTTTCTTCTCTTCCTCTTTTCCTCTTTGCCCTCCTTCATAACTGATTTATTTGCTGAACGAGTTATGAATGCGAATTGTTCTTGCAGTTTGTTCAAAAATGATCCTACCATCCAACGAAGTCCTTAGGTATTAAGTTCGGAAGTTAGTCTCCTTTCGCGAGTTTTCATTTGATTTCTTCATAATTGATCCTCTTAGGGAGGGCTGAACTCTTCTTTCCTTTTTGTATCCTTCCGATTACTCCTTTGTTCACGGGATTTGACCGAGATATGAAAAGGGCCTTTGTGTACTTAGGCCTAGGTTTTGATTGTCCACCTCCACCATGTTTCTTTTTCCGCCGCCACACAGTTCTCTCAACTTGGAGAGAATGGGATTTTGGCCGGTGGAACTGATGCATCGGTTGACCACTGCTCAAGCCCACGGTTGTAGATGCGACGGACGCTTGAGGAAGAGGAACAGTGGCGATCAACGCGGTGTCTCCATGGTGGGCATCAGCCAGTTCACGCGCCCGTTGCAGTCTCCATTGATGGGCAAAGAGTCACACGCTCAAGTCAAAAAGATCTTCAGAAGAAGGAGGCGGCGCCGGTGGTTGAAGAGGGTGGCAGTTGAGCCGAAGACGCCGGCGCGTTGCGTTCCGTACAGTAGCGTCGATATGGTCAGACAACCACCGTCGCCACTCATTTCCGATGCACCTTGCAATTCGGTTCAGCAAACTCAACAATTCAATCCGAATCAACGAACTTTGAAACGTATGTAAACTTCTTCGAGGAGTTCTCTGTCTCCAACTATGACTTCGATCTTGCTTGGTTTTCTTCTTGGCATCTTCCTCTATAGCTCTTCAAATCCAGTCACTAGAATGGGTTCTTCACGACTTGTAGAAGCCTATACGCTGCGATTAAGTTCGGATCGGGGATCCGATTCAAGCCAGATCTGAGCTACAGTTCAGATCGGATCTGAGGTGCGCTTCAGGTCAGACTCAGACCAGACCCCCTATTCTTTTGTTTATCGATCGATTGTATTCTGATTTTGTTTTGATCGAAATCTTTGATTGAAACCGTCGATTGATTCCGATTCCCTGGGCCTGGTTCACCGATGGTAATCAGAGTTTCAGTTCAGGGCAATACTCCAATGAAAATTCTCTCTTTTCCTTTTTTTTTTTTTTTTTTTTTTTTTTGCGTTCGATTGATGTAGACAGTTCATCGTCGTTTTCTTGAATGACTACTCTTGTTGCTTTATCTTCTTCGTCTTTGATTTTCGACTATCGTTGACTATCAACGATCGATTCACCATATCGAGATTTCTTCGATTCACATCTGTTGGCTTCATTGTTCAATGTGCAGCCTTGACTCAAAGATCTATTCAGATCGGTTTGCCTCTGTTAATTGTATTTACATGTGATAGATAACCATGCCGATAGCGATTTGTAGAATTGCCGGTGGTCCGTGATTGTCACGACACCGGCGACCATGTCTTCTTGCTCGAATTCCCACAGACAGCGTAATACTCCGAAAATTTAGATTCCTGAAACTATTTTTTTATATAAAAGTTTAATATTTTTTGAAATGTTTTGCAAATTTATGATATGAATAATATTTAATAATTTTTTGTAGTTATATATTAATTTTAAATTGATTTTAAAAATTTTGGAACTATTAGATTATTTAAAATTTATTTTTAAGAATTTTGATATATAATTAATATTTTTTTTATTTCTAGAAAGTTATTAATACAAATAAGTGATGACTCATGATTTTAACTCATGAGTCACCACCTACGTGTATATATATAATAATAATAGTAGGATTCACCACCTACGTATATATAATAAAAATAATAATAGGATTCAGAATGATCATATGAAAAGAAACAGTAACCCTTGATGAAAAAATAATATATATAAAGTTACAGTAATAGGGTAGGATACGGAAGGTTTTTAGCGAGAAAAGAGATCCGGTTGGATTTCGACTCAGATTTTAGATAGAATTTCTAACGCTTTTAATATATATTTTTAATTTCTTCATTGTGAGATGTATGTTATTACTGCCAGTGAATTTATCGTTGTTAGTTTGCATGAAATAATTATGATTATGTGAAAATCATATCAAGGTGTTTTATTTGTTGTGTTAATTAAATGCACGTATTAGAGAGGTTGGAGTTCTACTAAGTGTTGTCTCACAACTCCACAGTTTGATTGCAGGGCCGGTGAGAGTGAGACGGTGACGAAAATTTTAGTTGAATTTCTATTTAAAATTGTAATAGTTGTATTTATTATTTATTGTTGTAGTTGGTAAATTCAATAATTATAATTTTCGTCATCGCATTGTAAATTAAAATATTTTTTATTAAAACGAATTATCAAACTCTTGTCTCCATCGCATTATAAATTTACCAGATTTTATAGAATAAAAATTTGGTCAATCGGTTTTAATATTAATTTCTCTAAGGGGAGAAACTGCGTAACGGCCCTGAAAAATCGGGCCGTTACAAGTGGTATCAGAGAGAGTTTGCGACCGTCCTAGGCTTGGGTTATGGCCCTCATTACCAATAACAAGGAAAGTAATGGTAAAATAATACTTAAAAATAATAATTTTCATATAACTTATTAATTAAAAAAAAAAAAAAAAAAATCATCCAATAGTTTTCAACAAAATATTCAACCTCAAAAAGATTAAGCCAAAATTCCAACTTCTCTTTATTGTTAACAAATAAACTAAACAGAAGGACAATATTACAAACTAACACTTATTGTTCATTGTTTTAGTAATAAAAAAATCAATGAACAAAATATGCTAGTAGCTTAAACCGATATAATGCACCCGAACTTAACGGATCCTGAATATCCCACGCATTCCCAAATCATAACCAATGTGTCCCTTACAATTTTTAAATTTAAATTTTGATTTTAAAATATTTCTAAAGAATCGGACACACACCCTAGAGAATCTCCAATGCACTTGCATTAGATGTATGTCAAACGTTGTTGATTCTATAGTTTTCAAGCACCCGTGCTCATAAAGTCCATTCAAGTTCTTTGGTAACAGCATCAAATTCTAAATGGATTAAATCAAATTTTCCCAATCATTTGAAGTAGTTTATAGATTCGAACTAAATAGTCTAATTGCTATTGAAATTAGGGTTCCTTAAAGTTTATACAGAGTCGAGTTTGTGACAACTCTAAGTTTGGGTTATGTTGTCTATTGTTCTATTACTCATAATAAATGAAGTAATATTAAAAATAATAATAAAAATAAAAAAGGACCGCGTTTGGTTAATGTTACTGTTTCTATTCCCTTTTACATTTTGGGAAATTACATCCTTAGCCCCTAAAATATGTTTGGGTGTCTATGTGGCCCTTTTGGTTAGCCAAATTGCATATTTTGGTCCTTATAATTTCAATTTGTACATTTAGTTTTAATTTGGTTGTTTATGATCATTTTGTATTTTTGAACACTTTATGCTCTCGAAGTTTGACAAAAATCTCACTTTGGGTCCCCACAGTTTCAATTTGATCATATTAACTTGTTAGTATTAAAATTGACTTGAAAAATTGGGACTTGATATCAAGTTATCCTTTGTGATATTTGCATAAACCGTTGTTATTGTAAAATTTATTCGATTAAGTGATAAATTCTCGAATTCTTATAAATGAAATATTGGGCATTTGATTTGGTATTAATATGTGGTTGTGGATAAAAATATTAATATCTGGCGGTGGGGTTGATAATATATATATGCATTGACGTCTCCATTATGTTTTTCCGGTGGTTGGACACTTTGCACCAATGTGTTATTACCAATATTTCACTTTGAACCCTACCGTTTTAATTTGAACATATTAACATCTTAGATGGCGGTTGATTAATGTAACTTATAAATAATAAATTAAATAAGCCTGGGTGAGTGTTGTGTCAACTGTGGACCAAAGGAATTGTCGCTAAATTGAAAATATTAATTTAAATGTGTGTATTGTCTTCTATATAAATCGTGAAATTATATTTACGTATTAAATTGTGGGGGGAAAAAAAAGTGTTGATGGAAATGGACAGTTTTACGATGATTAATGGATCAAGTAAAATTTTAAAGGTGAAACATAATTTTTATTATCCTGCTATTTCATAGTTATCTTCTCGTTAGAAGAGCATGTCCTACAAGATGTGGATATATATTATTACCTATCAGACAAGTCCTGCAGGGTGGATATATTATATATGTTATATCTCTGTTATTACATGTCATGCAAGTCCTGTAATGTGGATATATTATATATGTTGTTACCTGTCAGGTAAGTCCTATAGTGTGGATATATTATATACATTATATATGTTGTTACCTATCAGGCAAGTCCTTTAGGGTGAATATAATAACTCCCGATCGTGAGGTAAACGATCTTATGGCTGGCAAGAAAGTATGTTATGTTATTATATACAAGTGAGTTGACTAGTTGATTTAAATTTGATTATTCTGTTATAATGATATTTTGTTGAGGTTTGGATAACGCCCAGTGTGGCTATATTTTATTGGAAATTGGATTTTGATAAAAATACTTGATCCATAAAATGCTTTTATACTACGAAAACAGTACACCGATAAAAAATAATTCGGATAAATATTGGTTCATTACTAACGATTGGTAGAAGTGGAGCGTTGGGTCATTGTGGAACTATCGGGAGCCAATTATTATTTTGAAATGTTAATTTGAATTTTTTAGCTTAATTGGTGTTGTAGAAATGCGAGTTGGAGCTTTATGTAATATTTGTTATATACATTTCACGTGAGTATTGAATTCCATATTGAATTCATTATGTTACGTGATTTTGGAGACGTAATTGTGTGATTTGAGATGTATTTGATTTTTATAGTTTGACACGTATTTAGGTGTTTCGATACATATTTGTGTGGTGGAGATGTGTTTATGTAATTTGATACATATTTGTGTGGTGGAAATGTGTTTGTGAGTCAATGATATTTATATGTTTTAAGGGGTATTTATATGATTTTAACGTATTTAGGTGTTGTGAGACGTATTTATGTACTTGAGAAATATTTATATGTTTTTGACGTATTGCGGAAAAAAATTATTACTTGAAATTTGAATTGTTTGATTTTATGAAAAAGTTTACGGGATTATAGGAAGTTTAATACGAATATTGGAGGTAGTCATTTTTAGTCTCACGGGACAGTTCACAAGGAATTGCGCTATCTATTGGATAAGATGTTGACTGCGATATGTTGGCTTGAAATGTTAGATGGAATTGGTAAATGTTGGTTATGGGATATGGTAGTGGACTTGAAAAGTCATGCCAAGTGGAAAAATTATCAAGGTCGTAGACTTGTTGGAATTGAGATAGACTCAATCCAAGTGAGACTACCGTGATATTTAAAATATATTTATTGGGCATACATATTTATTGTTATTTTTATCAGAGTGCACAGCGGAAGCAGTTAAGAACATAAGATTCTTTAGAAATTGGTTATCTATACTAGGTGTTACCAACCAAAGTGCACAATGTCCGTATGTTATTGGATATAATGTGGGCCACTGCGAATGGAAATGTTGTGATGAGTGGAATGAATGTTGACGAATGTGAATTATGGGTGACTTTCGGTTATGAGACCCTACATAGAGAACAATTGTTCTAGAATTGAGTGTAACTAACATGATCATGCAGTGCAATTCTGAAGTATTATTGTTTTGAACGAAATTTCAAGGATGAAATTTATTTAAAGTAGGTAGATTGTAATACCCCAAAAATTTAGATTCTTAAAAATATTATTTTATATAAAAGTTTAATATTTTTGAGAATATTTTATAAATTTATGGTATAAATAATATTTGATAATTTTTTGGAGTTAAATGTTAATTTTAAATTGATTTTAGAAGTTTTGAGACTATTGGGTTATTCAAAATTTACTTTTAAGAGTTTTAGGGTATAATTAATTTATTTATTTTTTATTTCAAGATAGTTATTAATATAAATAAGTGATGACTCATGATTTTTACTCATGAGTCACCACTTACGTATTTATATATAAAAAATATATATATAAAAAATTAAAAAAATTAAAAAATTAAAAAAAAAAAAAAAAAAAAAAAAAAAATAATAATAATAATAATAATAGGATTCAAAATAATCATATGAAGAGAAACAGTGACACTTGATGGGAAAAAAATATATATAAAGTTACAGTAATGGGATACGAAAGGTTTTTAGCGAGAAAAGAGATTCCGATTGGATTTCGGCTCAGATTTTAAGTAGAATTTCTAACTCTTTTAATATATGTATTTAATTTCTTCATTATGAGATGTATGTTATTACTGTCAGTGAATTTATCGTTGTTAATTCGCATGAAATAATTATGATTATGTGAAAATTTTATGAAAATCATGTCAAGGTGTTTTATTTGTCGCGTTAATTAAATGCACGTATTAGAGGGGTTAGAGTTCTACCAAGCATTGACTCACAACCCCACAACTTGATTGCAAGGCCGGTGAGAGCGAGACAGTAACGGGAATTCTAGTTGAATTTCTATTTAAAATTGTAATAGTTGTATTTATTATTTGTTGTTGTAATCAGTAAATTCAATAATTATAATTTTCGTCGTCGCATTGTAAATTAAAATATTTTTTATTAAAACGAATTATTAAACTCTTGTCGCCGTCGCATTATAAATTTACTAGATTTTAGAGAATGGAAATTTGGTCATTCGGTTTTAATGTTAATTTCTCTAACGGGAGAAACCGCGTAGCTGCCCTGGGAAACCGGGTCGTTACAAACAGCACCAAATGATGCTGCCAAAATTTACTCGGTGTGTGAGTTAGGGCCACACGTGCCGAAAAAGTCAACGACACGCTACCCACTTAGATTAAATTCCTTTAAGGAGGATAAAAATACAGTAGTTTACAGAGAATGATACAGAGAGTAAAGAGTTGAGAATACAACAGTATAAATAAAAATACAAAGTTCAATCATGTCTCATGTGATGCCTTGCTTTTATAGATTGATCACCTCCCGAGAGTTCCTCATTTTTGGCCCATGATTCCGCACTCATTATATCGTCTTTAATGGGAAGTTACACCCCCATTAATGTGGGTATTTAGTATGGGGAGTTATACCTTAATCGACTCCTCACTAGGCGGCATGAATGGTGGGGAATGAAACCTTAATTGGCTCTCTCACTAGGCGGGATTTTTTCCTGCATCAGTTTATGTCTCACTTCGGTTCAAAGCTCAAATGATGTTAATTTTGTTTTATAGAATAAGTGGTGAAAAATGTCATTTAATGTTAAGTTTCAAAGACTATAAAAATAAATTGAAACAATCATTAAATTTCAGAGGTGAAAAGTGTAAAAATATTCTTGAGTTTTCTCAAGGAGATGGTGCCGATTGGCCATCCTTATCCGACTTCAAATTCATCATCTTTCACTCCTCACAAGTCCTCCACCGCCCTTTGCCTCTCCGACGAACTCTTCTACTAGGGACAAATCCTACCACTGAACCTCTCCCCTCGGATTACGGAGTTCTATCTAATTTCCAAAAAAAAATCCGAATCACCTCTTTTTCCGTCACATTCATGGGTTTCACCGACAACCCGGATAATGGTGGGTATTGAGTTATTTCTCGAAAACATAGGAGAAACACAGCAGGGAGGAAAAAATTTATTTATTGATGTTTGGGTGGTAGTAATTATTTCTGCTGGTAAGTCTCTTCAAGACGTGTTCTTTAGCGATGGAGTTGAGCCTGTTGCAGTTACGGTCTTCCTCGGCCAGGTGGTCGTAGTGAAAGTATTGTGGGTGGTTGGAACTGCTGCCGCTGGGCATTTTGTCGTCTGTTAAAACAGAGGGGTGTTCCATTCGGGGGAGGGAGGGAGAGAGAGAGGTGAAGGAGGATTGAGTGGTGAGGAAGGAAGAAAAAGAAAGAAGAAAAATGAAAAATGAAAAATGAAAAAAAAAAAGAAAAAAATTAAAAAAAAAAATAGTAAAAAGACCATTTTATCCTTCAAAAATTGACATTTCTGTTAGATTTAATAGAAATTGTAACAAAATGATCATTTAAAACTGAGTGCATACTTAGAGGGTTCAAACTAAAACGAAAAAACTTATTGGACTACATAGAAACTTGTCAATAGTTAGAGGGTCTAAAATATATTTTGCCCAATTATTTTTACATGTCTCCGATTCGTAGAACGGTTCCCATAACAAAACAAAATTACTCTAATGTCTAAAATTCAGCAAAATTGTGCATCCATTTCTACCAAATTCAGTCACAATTAAGCAAAATTGAATTCAAAAAACGTCCAATTGAAGAAATCCTATAAATTATTTTTGCCTGTCGCTGATTTGCATAACGGTTCCCAGGTTTCCTGGAACAAAACAAAAATTACTCTAATTTCTGAAATTTCAATGAAATTGTGCAACAATTTCTACCAAATTCAGTCACAATTAAGCAAATGAATGGTGATGGCGAATGAATGGCGACAGCAAATGAATTGCAATGGCGATAGCGACGGCGACTAAGCGTTGTTACTCCAGTGTTGGCAATGGCGTTGGCGATGTAACGACAATGTCGGTTGGGAGGCTGTAAAGGCGAGATCGGCTAGAAGTTGTGAAAGAGATGAGGAGATCTAGGGTTGAAAGAGATGGATCGGTAGAGAGTTGGGTTTGGAAGATACGGGTTTAGAGATAGTAGATACATTTAGAAGAAATTTAGCGTTAGTTAGATTAGGAATTTGATTTGAATCGTTGGATCAAAATCGATCAGAATGTTGAAAATGCCTCTTGTTATTATTTAATCTCAGCTGTTAGATATGCGATCCAACATTCTAAAATGTCTGAAATATAAAATGTGTCTAAATTCAATATCAACCGTTAGATATTCGATCCAACGGCTCAAATGTCTCAAAATATGGATATGTTGTGATTTATATATATGTTATATCCAATGTTTTATGGAACTAATGTTTTTACAGAGTGATTTCAGATTTAAAGTTCTATGTAATTGATTAAGAAGAATTATTATTGAAGAATATATAGCGGGTGCAAAATGGAGATAATGAAGATTTGAAGAGTATTGAAGACATTAAAGACAAATAGGTAAGAACAACTCTTTACTTTTATACTTTTACTACAACCCGAATTAAGATCACGTACGACACTTTAAAATGAATTAGTGTTATGATAATTTTAGGGGTTCTAATGTGTGTCTTATGATATGTTATGTATTTGAAATGTTTTTTGTTAAGAACCTAATTGAAAAAATTATTTTAATACTTAAAATGATAGTTTCTCGGGTTAATTCGGTCAACCGGCGAATGAAGTCTGTCGACTAATTAAAAGAGTAAGTTTCAGAAGTGCAATGGGTGACCTATTGGTCAATTTGGTCAACCGACAAGTTGGGTCGGTCGACTAACGAATCCAGTAGCTGAAAATAGAAAAAATGGGAACCCACTGGACCAATTGGTCAACTGACAAAAGCGGTCAGTCAACCGCCTGGAACCAAGCCAAAGGTCATTTTTTTACCGTTGTAGAAGGGCGGTCGACCGATAGGGATGGCCGGTCAACCGAGCAGTCCAGTCGAATCTTTGTTTGATTTGTTTTTTGGTCAATATATTTCGTTTTTTTATGATTTCAATGGAGTATTTCAAGGGAACTCAAAATATTTTCGAAATAAATTACATATTAAAATATTCTGAATTAATTGGTTTATTTATTTAATTATTCTTTTAATTAAAGTGATTAAATACCTCTTATTTCTATGGATTTTGATTTGAAAAAATTTTAAGGACCAGAATGAGTTTTTCCCCAGAGTCTATTTTAATGAAACATGTCTATTTTGAATATATATTATATATGGGGACTTGGAATGTCATTTAGAATCATGACATTTAAAAACTAGCCGTTGGAGGCTTAATTCTAGATCAATCAATATACACCTGCGGGATTAAGATTGAGTTTAAGCAACCAAGAACAATCAAATTTTTGCTTTCTAAGAGAGTTTTTGTCCCTGAAAATTATGTGTGATTATACTTCAAGTTCTTGATCTAAGGAGCTCATCATTCTTGTCACTGGATTGTGTTCTCTATTGTGATATTATTATCGTTTTTGATGAATCCAGTGATATCTTTCCAAGATATTGTAATTACTTTCTTATATTATTATTGATTAATTGTTGCGGTAAGATATTTGAGAAAAATCATTTTCAAAGTTAATTTTGTGAAAATCTTTTAAACGGTTTTTATTTGAGAAATCTGATTACATACTATATGTGTGTTAATTATTTAAAATCAGAGTTGTGTCTCACATTGAATTTATCACGTAGTAATATTCGAGACAATAATTAAGTATAATTGCATTGAGGTGGTATAAGCTCTTTGTGGGAAGAAACTTGTTGTTTTTTTGTAATGGCGAGTTTGAGCGGATTAGACACTTTTGGGTCGATATTTAATCAAGGTAGCTAGGTTTCAATCTTTAGCCTAAGAAAAAAAAATTAGGGTTTAATCTTTAACCTGGAAAAAAATTAGGTTAGTCTTTTTTCTTTGAAAAGATTAGGTTTTAATTCTTCTTGTAATTGAATTAGTGAGTTTGTAAATGTTATTCCTAAGCCTTCGAAAATAATAAGTGTAATAGTTGTAGGTTGATTCTTAACCTGTGTAAGGAATCAGGATTATAAAAGTTGATTCTGAGCATGTGAAAAGAATTGAGATTGTAAGAATTTGGTTTCTATTTAAGAAAAGAATCAGGGTTTAGTGGATTACGAATCTCCGTAGAGTTCGAGGGACTGGGTATAGGTAAGACTGGCTTGCTAAATCAGGATAAAAAGATAATAATCAATTTAGGAAAAATTGTTATTTGTGTTTGAATTTATTGCTTTTTATAACTACTCAATTCACCCCCTCTCTTGGGTAGATCTTTTGGCCAACAATATATATATGTAATTATAAGTTCTAACCCTAATATCGAATTATGGATTTTTTTTAGTGTGGAATGTGAATGGATGTATTTTATAATTTTTATTTATATTTTAGTGTTTATTTTTATTATAAAATATATATATATATATATATATATATATATATAGGGCACAGGCTGGCCCTAGGGCTGACCAGCCGAGCGTGTGCTTAAATTTTCTTTGGTAGGGCTCGGCTTGGGTAAAATATTCGGGCCCAACCATAGAGTCGGGTCAGCCCGGGCTAAAACCTAATATTTTTTCGTAATAATACAAAACTCGAACTGAGTCCAACCCATGACCACCCCTGTCTACTTTCATTTCAATAAATAAACAAGATGTCACTTGACATTTGAATAATACCTGAAAGACTTTTTTTATTGTTCATGTTGACTACTTAAGACATCTCCCATTTCATTTTGTCAAGGAGAATACCTTTACAATATAATATTTTATATTTATTTTTGTTTTTATATTATATTATTTTTGTTTTCTCTTTTTATTTTTATTTTTGAGATTTTTTATTTTTGCTTTTGTTCTGTATATTAAATTTTATTTTATTTTTTTGTTTTTTATGGTGTTTATACAAAAAATAAAAATAAAACAAAAACAAGAAAATATTTTTTTTCTATTTTTTTTTTAAAATTAAAGTTTTATTTTGTTTTTTTTTTTTTAACTAGTTTTTTACTTTTGGTTTTATTCTATTCTATTCCATAAACACCATAAATAAAAAAATAAAAAAAATAAAAAAAATTAAACAATAAAAAATATAGAACAATGTCAAAAAAAAAAATAGAAGAGAAATTTGAAATGAAACAAAAACATTATTGAAAAATAAAAAATAAAAAATACTATATTATAAGAATATTTTTGTCATTAAAATATGAAGAGGTTTCTCAAGTATTCTCAAAATGATAGGAAGCATCTCGAATTGTAGATACCACATTTTGTTTTGCCAATAAATAGCGTTGGCAACACAAAAACAAAGTCAATATATATATTTTCCCAAGTCAATTTCTAATAAGTTTTGAATATTTCTAAGTTGAATAGGAGATCCCGATTTGAAGATTTCAAGAGTTAATTTGATTTTTAAAAGGTAGCTAAAAAGTTAGGGGCTAAATTAAAATTTTTGAAATAATTAATTAAAATCCCAAGATTTATAATTAATATTTAAAAAAAAAATCTAATTAAGTCAAAAAAGAATTTCAATTAAAGGATTTTGAATCATGGTTAGTCCTTCTCAAAAAAAAATTGGAAAATCTTTAAATTCAAAAAATTTTGGAGCTTAATTGAAAATTCAAAATGTCATATTAGGGCCATGAGGTTCGAAATTGATCTTTTGAAAGTGCAATTAAATCTAAATCAAGTTTAATAGAAGTTCTATAATTTTGATTAGGCTTCCTGATAGACCAAAATATTTTTTGAAAATAGAAAGTTCAAGGAGTTAATTGAAATTTTAAACAACTACAATCGAAATTTAAATGGACAATTGGTATTTTAATTTTCAGATTAAAGAATTTGAGAATAAAATTAACTCTGGGAAAACTCAAATTTGATCTCCAATTAAGTTTTGAAAAACCAAGAAAACTTTGGTATCAAAATTAAAATTTTACAAAAACAATTTTTAGGTTCAGTTGATGAAATTTGCGTCACTTTCAAAACTATATCAAGTTTTAATTGATCAATTTTATTCTTCAAAAATGAATTTAAAATCAATTTAAATCAAAGTATTTTTTGAAAATTCAATTTTCACCAAGGTTTGATCATTTTAAACATTTATAAAATCAACAATCAATTTTCAATTTATTTTCACTTTTTTGAGACCAACGGATAAACCAATTTTATTTTTTAATCAACTTTAGAAAAAAAAAAAAAAAAAAGTCTTGGATTCAATTGAAAATAAATAAATAAATAAATAAAAATGCCCTTAGCAATAATTTTGTCCTACCCCTCAGCCCTTGAGAGGTTGAGTGTTTTAGGCCCCGCTTGGTTAGTGTTTCCATTCCAACTCAACCAGAAAATTCTGGGTTTGATATTCGGGAACGTGTTTAGCAACACAAAACTCAACCCAACCCAATCCAAAAAATGAGAATTAATTATCAAAATACTAAGAAAATGAGAAACAAAAAAAATTATTTTTTTTTTTGCCCAAAAACTCAACCCAAGACAAAAGGACACGCTTTGGCATTAATTCAATTGTTATTGAGTCTTGGGTTTAACTTTTGTTAAGTTCTTTTTTGGAAACTTTTATTTTTCTTTTTTCCTTGCCTATGTTAAGCCTCTCTATGTCGTCTTCTTCATCTCGTCTTACCGTCGTCTTCGCCATCTTCGTCCTGCCATCGTCTTCGCCGTTTACCTCCTCCTCGCAATCGTCTTTGCCGTCGTCTTCCTCGAAATCGCTGAATTCCGCCATCTCCATCGTCCTCGCCATTTAGGGTTTCGATTTCGTTCATTACTGAAATCAATCGCGTTTCCTTGGTTCTTGAATCGATTTTGATTTCGATTTCATCACGAAATCGAAATCGATTTTGATTTTCGATTTCGAAATCGAAAAGCAAAATCGATATCAATTTCGATTTTCATTTTGATTTCGATTTCGATTTCGAAATCCAAATCGATTTTGCTTTCGAAATCCAAATCGATTTCGCTTTCGATTTCATCACTGATTTCGATTTGGTTTTTGAAATCGATTTAGGGTTTCGAACTCGAAATCAATTTTGATTTCGTTACTGAAATGGATTTAGGGTTTGGTTCTTGAAATCAATTTAGGGATTTTGTTACTGAAATGGATTTCAATTTTAGATTTCGAAATCGATTTCGATTTTTATTGCGGTTGTTCATTTCTCGCTTTCGCTAGTTTTCATTTATTCGTCACTTTTTGTGCAGATAATTCGTAGCATATGCACAATTCTCTGATTTGATAATTTTTATTTGGATGTTTTTGTTTGGATAATTTTTTTTTATTTTGATGATTTTTGTTTGGATGAGAAAACAATTTCAGAATAATGTGGTTGCCAAACGCGATTCTGTTCCCAGTAAAAAAAAAATTGTCGTTACGAAACGCAATTATGTTCCCAATTGGAAACAGAATTCTCAACCCAACTCAACCCAACCGATCCCAGTTAGGTTGAGAAAAGTGAGACCACTAACCAAACGCCACCTTAGTGTTTGAGGGTCTAGAACACAAAGTTAAAAGGGACGGGTGCTAATCAGGCATAATTATAGGGGGAGCGGGGCTGCAAACGCTTAACCACAAGGGCCAACACCATGCGCGAAACATCACAAGACGCGGATCCGTAGATGCGCGGGCTGTCAAGTGCCTACAAAAACCACCCTCCCCCATTTTTCCTCTCTTTTTCTCTCCCTTATGTTAAATTATTTCTAAAAAAAAAAAAAAAAAACATTGCATTATTTTCAAGTTAGGAACAAAGTCAAGGATTAATTTCAAAAAGTACCCGTCAAAGGATTAATCATAATATTATATAATCTATATGTTATACTTAAAACGGAATATATACTCTCAGGTTTAAATATTGTTCATCTTTCTATTTCTTTTCACTTGGATGTATGAACGGCCAAAATTTAGGGGCCAAAATTTGTTCGACCCTAGTAATATTAATTCCGCACAATAATGTTATGACATTTCCTATTTTTAGTTTTAAAAGATAGTGCAATTTTAATAAGATTTTAATGCAAATTAATTGAATCCTTCATACTAATACTAATTCTATTCATTCTAATTAATTATCCAAATAGGTTAATGATTTTCTTCCAATTCAATATAAATGTCTATTTTTTAAATAAATATGACATATTAAATTGGCCATATCTTTTTTTCTCTTTTGTTGTGATTTTTTATTCATAATCACTATTAAAATTTCTAATAATAATAATAATAACTACTAAACAACACAAGCTGAGCTATTATACTGTTTAAAAGTTAGCCTTAAAAAAATTAAAAAATTTGTAAATAAATAAAGTTGATATTCAAAAACAAATGAAAAAGTTAAAAAATTATGTATCTCCTCTTAGAATCTAATACTTAAATTTATGTAACTTTTTTGCTTATTATTTTTAAATGTAGAAACAAATCAGAGTGATCGAAAGTGATATTTTTTTCTAAATGTATTAATTTTTATTTTTATTTTTTAAAAATATTATTAAAAATAAATTAAAAAAAAAACACTAAATGTTTCATGTATTATTAATATAAATTTATTTTATTTTTTCTAAATCTGCACGTCCTATGGGTCTAAAACAAGTACTAATACTTAAAAGTGGAAGGAGAGAAAATGTTTTAATGAGGTTAGAGAATGACTTTTTCAAATTTTTTGATGAGTTTTTATATATTTTTTTATTTTTTTTTATTTTATAAATCAATTTATGAATTGCCCCACTCAATTTTGTCTCTTTTTTTGTTTTAATAAATTTAATTGTTTGTAATTAATGCACAAATATATGATTAATTTATTGTCCACACTTTAAATTATTGTAAAAAATAATTGTGATTCAAAAAATATTTTCACCCAATAACCAAACATACCCTTATAGTATATTAGTAAAAGTTAATTTATAGAAATATTATTTCACTTTTATGATTATTTATATAATTTTTGATAGTTTTTTTTTTTTATTCAATTTTTATAAAACAACATTATTCACTAAAATTTATGCATTAGTTTCCGGATATTGCTTATCAAGATAACCAAATAATGAATATATATTTCATAATTCAATATTAAAAAAATTATTATATTTTCTTTAAGCCTGCGTAATGCAGGTCTAAAACTAATAAAAATTAAAAGGTAAAGCTTAAATCTTTAAATGAATGAGATCTCACCAACAAGATTTTTAGTATATTCAAATTATTAAGACTTAAGAGTATTATTTAATTAATTTCATTGTCAAAATTCCACTAATTTATTCATTGTTAGAATTCCACTAATTAAATTTAGTTTTTAAAGTTGAGTTTTAATTGTTCATTTCTCTTCATCTTCCTTCTATAGTATCCCAACTCATTGTTTACAACTAAATCATCCATCCACTATCAGCTGAAGTTTGAATTCCATCACAACTTAGAATTTGAATCGACTTCATAACGGCTTATAATTTGGAAATACTTCATAACGGCTCCTAAAATATCTTGCGTTAATTTGCGGGATTTACAATATTTCATGGTCATCAGACCTTCCTCTCCTCCTCATTCACATGTCCTATCTCTCTCTTTCCTCCTAAGTTTTTTCAACATGGGTATGATTTCCTTGAAAAAAATAATTGAGGACATGATGGTGTTAAAGGTTCTGCTTCACATGTTCTCAAGTACCTTTGCATTATGCTCAGAGCTGATGATAATGGAGAAGGTGGAACATTTCCTCTGTATTCACTCCTCTGCAGCCAGGCTAGGGTAGCTCATTACCGAATTTCCAAACAATCAATGAAAAAGAGCAACTTATAAAAAAGAAGACACCGGCCAAATAGCCCCAAGCTCACCTTGATAACGATAGCGGCAAAGATGGCAACAGTGACGCCGAGGGAGAAGAGAAATGATTTGGTGTTGAGGGAGACGGTGACTAACGCATCCCAATTTTCCAAAAAATAAAGAACATGAAATAATAAAGCGTAAAGAGAAGGGGTTTTTAAAAGTATCAGTTTTATCAAAAAGTACGTAGGTCATTTAAAAGTAAAGAGTCGTCACCTAGAATTGGATTTAAATTATGTGTTAGGTCAGCAAATTTTTAGAAAACAATTTAAAAGGCCTAAATAAATTTGATTCCAAAAATCGGTCAAATCAAAAATTCATTTAAAGAATTCGGGAGTCAGTTACGCTCAGGGAAGGTATTAAGCACTCCAATATACCCGTCCAAAAACGGTACCTTATATCTAATTAAATCCAATTAGTTTAAGTCCGATTATTTTATTTTATTTTGAAAATATTTTCCTTCTTATGAAATCTTTTTTTGATATTTTTCAAAATAAGATGAGATAATTTTATTTTATTTTTGTATTTTTGGAATGTCCCCTAGTATAACATCTTGTCAAATATTAAGGGATTTGATAAGAATGGTCCCTGGGGGGTGATCTTATGCATGTTTACCATGAACTTCTTTAATTTAAGCGAGCAAATCAATCTAAATGTTTTCTAAGTGATGCAAAAGACAACATGTAAAGTGGCGTGAAATATTACATTATTTTCTATATAAATGTAATGTCACAAAATGCCTACTTTCTTAATTTTTCCAATTGATCTAAAGAAATTTCAATTTGACTTTCCCTTAAATTCTATAAAAATGAGAATCAAGGAAATATCATGAAAACGAGTTTTATCGAAATTAATTCCTCCAAAACTTAAGTAAGATCCAACGAAACGACTTACCAAAGAAAATGATTTACTAAATCAAGAATTTATAAATTATGTTTTATTTGGAAAATCAAATCATCAATATAGAAATATTTCCTTCATTATATTAGATTGTTGAATTCGTCCTAAGGCTTGTAAGAATTAATTCTTACAAAACAACTTATTATTTTTTGTGTTTTCTTTTTAATTTTTTATGAATTTAGATATAGCAACAATTTAAATAAAAATAATAAGAAAAATAGTAAAATAAGAAAAAAAAAAAAAAAAAAAAAAAAAGCATCACCATCTCACGCTCGAAGGCTAAGCCCAAAAAGAAAGCTTTGTCCCGGCGTTTTCATTGAATCAACGGATGATTCTAATGGAACTAAACTTGAAGGAATTTAATTTTGTGATAAAAAAAAAAAAAAAAAAAAAAAAAAAAAAACAATTTAAATAATTAATGGATAAGAAAAATACTTGCTCTAGCAAAGATCCCCGACGTACGTTTTTTTTTTCTCTCGAAGACGACTTCTCGATTGGGCTTTCACTGAGAATCGTTCCTTAGGAGGCTTTTTCTCTTAATTTTGGAGTACTTAAACTGTGAGGGGGGGGATCATATTTATAGGAAAAGATGGAGATTGAAAAAATCCTAAAAAACTGGCCCTGATTGCCAAATCCTATGCCTAAATAAGCGAGGAAAAGGAAAAAATCGTCGAAAAAAGGGTTCTAGAAGCAGGGCGCTTGGTTCGCATGCCCTTTGTGTTGAATGCAGACACGTGGTAGCGTGAGAAGCTGCCACGTGTTCTGCTGTCTTTTTTTCGGGTCTTGTGTTGATCGACAGTAGGCTCCTCTACACTTCTCTGTCTCTCTCTTTCTCTTTCTTCCAGAACTTCTTTCTCTCTTTCTTATTTCTTATTCTTTTTTTTTTATTTCCTTTCTCTATCCCTCTCTTCTCTCTTCTCTCTTTCTCTCTCTCATTTTCTTTTTTTATTTATTCATTTATTTATTTTCTTTTTTTTGTTTCAATTTTTAAAAAATAAAATAAAAATAAAAACAAAATTAAATAAAATTTTGTGGGGACGGTCAAAATGTTGTGTCTACAACTACTTCTCTTTGTTATGAGAGTTTTACTTGCTTGACAAAGATAAGAGGTAACGTCATTTTGATTGTCTCATTTTCTGGATAAAGCATTTTTTAAAATTTATAACAGAACAAAAAAAAAAAAAAGACTTGTGAAGAACTCACGACGAACAAGTGTCAGTTTAAAAGATCGTTTAGAATAATAAAAAAAATAACTCATGACGGACAAATGTTCGTTTAGAGAATCGTTTAGAGTAATGAAAAAAATGACTCATGACGAACAAGTTTCCGTTTAGAGGATCATTTAGAGCATTGAAAATGACTCATAATAAAACTCATGATGAAATAAGTGTCCGTTTAGAGGATCATTTAGAGTAATGAAAACTTACTCATGACGAAACTCATGACGAACAAGTATTTGTTTAGAAGATCGTTTAGAGTAATGAAAAAAAAATGACTCATGATAAAAATCATAATGAACAAGTGTTCATTAGAGTAATAAAAAATGACTCATGACGAACAAGTGTCTGTTTAGAAGATCGTTTAAAGTAATGAAAATGACTCATATAGGAGCAATACAAACAGATGAGAACTAAAACGCCTCTTGGCCCATGGCAGAGGAGGACTAACACAAAACAAGAACTAACATACCTCACAGTGGGAGAGGAAAGTGAAAACTAACAAATCTCCTGGCCTGTGGTAGGGGAGGACTGACGCAAAGTGAAACTAACATGCTTCCTCGCTTGTGGCAAGGAAAAACCGACAAAAAATGAAAACTAACATACCTCTTGGCCTATGGTAGGTGAGGACTGAAGCAAGATAAACAATCCTTAAAATATGTCCCAACTTGTGGTTGGAGGTAAAATGAAAGAATAAAAGTATAAAATGTGCCCTAGCTACGGTTGGGGTGAGGATGACTGGGTAAAGTATGAAATGTTCCCTAGCCTACGACCGGGCCTGACAACTCAAATTTTCTAGACCCAAGGATGGACAAACACCACATAATGTTCCCCAACCTGTGGCTGGTGCAAAAATGAGAAATCAAAGATATAAAATGTGTCCCAGCCTACGGTTGGGGTTAACTCTCAGATGACCAAACCTTAATAAGCTGCATATGTACTTTAGCATTTCATTGAGGATCAGGTTTAGTATAGTTCACTTAACGCCCCTTTCAGGGAAAATTACATAACTGAATGCTCATCTGGACTTCTGAGTTTTCGATAATAAGAGTTTCCAATTCAAGCTGGTAGGAAGATGAGAGGACCTGGTAATAAAGAAATCCATCTTTCCAGCCTTTTTGAGATCCCAACAAGTGGACAAGATAACACTTCTAAAAAAAATATTAGTCTGAAGTAATTGGTCACCTTTGATGACTCGCAATTCTAGTTTCCCCTCTTTCGTCGTAGTCACCCATCTAACGGCACTTGAATTTGTCTCGAGGTGATTTAATGAGACTCCTTTATTTCAATTCAAAGACTTCGCTTTCCAACTCAGGGACAGAGCCCAACATGCCTCATCAAGGTCTCCTTGGCCTGCCTGATGGACTCTTGTCTTTTCAAATTTCTAGGTGCTTCAATACTTGGGATTTTAATACTCTTTCATGCTTTGTGATCTCTCAAGTCTTGTAAAACTGATTTAATCCAAAAAAATGGGCAAAATATCGTAAATTACTAAAATGAGTACCATCAATGCCAAATATGATATTTTGTGAGATTTTAAGTTGGATTGCAAAAGAATACAGTTCCAATACAGTCTCAGATCACGCTCAATATTTCTTTCTACAAATTTTGATTCCATTCAAATCCATCAAGTTCTGATCCAGAGAACAAACGTTTGTCCACTAAATTGGCCCGAAGCAAAAACCTTGAGTGAATCAATTTATCCCCTTCTTTTCAAATTTTTTCATATTTTATACCAGCGCTTCTCGCCCGGTTAGTGGTGTTGCTACGACCTTTCCTCTCTTTGTTTTATCTCTTTTTTTCTCTTTTTTTTTTTTTTTTTTTTTTTTGAGAAATGGATAATTAAGCTTGCAATAGTTCTGAAGTAGCGAAGCAACTTAGTATTCTTTGCAAATCGAGACCTTCTTACAACCTGAGGATGCATCAATGAAGGAGTAAATTTGGTGTCCAACAGTGTTGGTTGATGGTGACAAATCCTCATTTTTATTTGCTTTATCCATTCTAACTTTGATCTTCATCGAAGGTTTGGGCTCTAATATTACATTTGAGAGCCCCTTCATTGCGATTATTGATCTAGATGGTTGTGTTCTCTTTTCACCATTGGGTTCGACAGCAGGCAAGTCAGAATGTTTACACCCAGTTTTATCAGACCATTAAAGAACTAGTGGAGACGGCTTGATCGGCTTGAAACAATATATCAAAATATTTTCAGGGCAATGCATGCCAATCATGACTTTTGAATCCTCTGGTACTCTTGAATTGTTGTCAGATCATCAAAGGCCTTTTAGATCTAACCATTGTTTGGCAGAACATAATTTTCTGTTGTTTCTATTTTCATTAGATCGTGGTCTAGTTCTATATTAAAATGATACACTTCACATCCTCGCTCAGTCATATTATATACAACGTATGCAAGTAATTTTGGATAACTGAAAGAGTAAAATTCAAACATTAAACCATAATTTGGATAAAACAGTATTGCATTTATTGAAATTTAAAAATCCATTACAGAGAAAATCATTTTTCTATTAAAAAGACCAAAGAGATGGAAAGGTAAGTGCATGAAAATGTCCTAATTTTATTAAAACACCTAGCAATTTGAAAGTAAACAAGGATCCTAGTTTTGCAGTCTTTAGATTTTTCAATTTGAGCCTCAGGCACATGACTCTCTCCCATCTCCACCAACGTTTTGGTAATAATTAACTTCACCAATCCTTGAATATACATGCTCAGGCAGCAGATTCAGCTGAAAATTTGGTGTAGCAACCTCAGTCTTGTTAGGGAATGTAACAGCTCATATTCGAATGAACTCTCAGATATTGTCCTTTAGTTGGAAGCATTGCTCAATCATTTGTCCTCTGGCTCCTGAATGATATTCACAAAAATTATTTAAAGAATCGACTTTACTCATAGGCTTAGGCTCATAGAATTAAAGAGGTGTCAGCTTTCGCTGCTTCAAAAAGTTTCGATACAGTTCATTGATGGAGACTGGTAGGTCTAGTTGTTCTTTTTCATCATTTCAAAAGTAACCTCAAGTAGCACGAGATAGATAATTATAGTGATATTGGGTTCCTGGCTTTAGGGTGTGGTAATGGATTTGAGGTGAGGGGTCTTAATTTGGATGATATGGAGGTTCTTGGTAAATGGGTTCTTGGTATTGAGGATAGTATTGGGGAGTGTGGTTTTGGTAAGGGGGAGGCAAATTCTGGTATTGGGAGTAGTATTAACGGTTTTGGGAAGGGTAATTTTGGTTTTGGTTATTTTGAGCGAGATGGTTACGGTATTGGTTGCTTTGGTTTAGATAATTTTGGAAATGGAAAGTTTGGGGGTTATTTTGGTGATGGAGTTACTGAGGGAAAACAGTGACGGCTGCCTCATTTTTTTTCTTCTTTGGTGGAGCTGACCTTTTTGTCGGATCAGAAAAGGACCATTCAATCTTTTTATTCCTTATTCCTTCTTCTATTAAGTCAGCTTACTTGATTGGATCTCCAAAGGAAGCTACCACTAAAATTAACAGACCCTAATAGAAAAAAGGCATCTGAATTGATTTAAATATTTCTAATTGTTTCCTCACTCAGTCTGGGGACCACTTTTGTAGCTTCTTCTCTCTAGCGGGCAAAGTACCTCCTAAAGCTCTCTTGTTTTCTCTTCAGTATTTGGCATAGGGTACTATGATCCAATGTAACACCTTTTTTGTACATTTATTTTCACAAAAAGTCTCAACTAGGTCCTCAAAGGTCTTAATCTGTGTCAGGTCTAGAGTCATGTACCAGCTAAGAGTTGATCCTTCAACGATCGATGAAACATGTTCAGACACAGATCTTCATTCTAAGCATGGACTCCCAACTCCTACTTGTAAATGCTAATGTGCCATTCTGGGGTACCAGTATCGTCATATTTTGTGAACTCTGGGGCTACAAAAGTTTTTGGGTATACTACCCTGGGTAGTGCTGACAACTTCTTGTACATCGCTTTTCTGGAGGACTTTTCTATTTTTAACTCTTCCAGAATCCTCCATTTTCAAAACCAAGGTCATGGGAGGTTCATTCTCTTCTTCCTTGTTTTCAGTTTTAATAGCTGGGACTGGTTAACTGACGTTCAGATCACTAGGTGGAGCAATGATTATTTTGGGTAAATGAGAATCAGTGGTGAAGAGTGAATTGGATCTATGGGTGAGACTTGACAGACATGCCCCTGGATAGGATATGCTAGCGAACCATAGGCAAAAAGATGAGGGCCCATCTGAGGTCGATATTAAACTGACACCAAGAAGTTTGGGCCAGTAGGGTTCAGATTCAACACCAAGTTTTATGTCCTGGAATTTGGATGGTTTCCATTTAGCGATTCACAACTGGGCAGAGTCCTAGAGGTTCCACCAGGTAGAGGAATAGGCACTACCTGAGGTCGTTGGCTTAGTTCATTGATTTTTTCTATCAGCATGTCGATAATCTCTTTCATTTGAGCCATCGGGGGCCTGTGGAGAGATTCGGGATTGTCTTCAGATGCGATCTTGGAATGATTTTGAGCCCGACTACGAATGAAGACCGAACTTCAGATGGGGGGAGCTACAATCATTTTTCCGAGACCAATTTTCTTGTCTTGTCCTGTTCTAAGACAAGTCTCATTTATTAATCCACATGGATCTTAGGTGGCCTTAAAACCCGTTCAAGTTCAAAGTTTTCAATTCCAATGATGACCGATCAGAAAAATATAACTATTTTAGTGAAAGAATTTTCATTCGTCTCAAAATACTATTAAGAAAATTATTTCGTTACATAATTCTCATCGATATTGAAAACTTTGAACTCATTTGATTTTTAAGACTCCTTAAGACAGCATCAATTCATATAAAGCCCCCTTCCACAAAAACACCTCTCAACTTATTTACAAAATACGAGGAAAATGTAACAAAATAAAATACAACATTTGGACTTGGATTAGTTGGACTTATTTGGACATTTTAGGCTCGACCCTCTAATAGTCTCCAGTAGAATCGCGAGCTAACGCACCCGAAGTAAAGGATATGATATATTAAAGTGTAAAGAGAAGGGGGTTTTAAAAGTTTTGATTTTCTCAAAAAGTACTTAGGTCATTTAAAATTAAGAAGTCGTCATCTAATATTGAATTTAAATGGTGTGCTAGGTCACCAAATTTTAGAAAATAATTTAAAAAACTCATTAAAATTGACTCCAAAATCCGATCAAACCAAAGATTTATTTAAAGAGTTTTGGGGTCGGTTACGCTTGGGGAATATGTTAGGAACCCCAAGACGCCCGTCCAAAAATGGTACATTATGTCCAATTAGTTCAAGTCCAAATGTTTTGTTTTATTTTGAAAATCTTTTCCTTCTTATGAAATCTTTTTTGGTATTTTTCAAAATAAGATGAGTTAATTTTTTTGTATTTTTGGAATATCCCCCCGGTATGATCTCTTATCAAATATTAAGGGATTTGATAAAGATAGTCCTCGGGGGTGGTTTTATGTATATTTCCAATTAATTTCTTTAATTTAATTGGGCAAATTAATCTAAATGTTTTCTAAGTAATGCAAAAGACAACATACAAAGTGGCATGAAATATTACATTATTTTTTATATAAATGCGATGTCACAAAATGCCGAATTTCTTAATTTGCACAATTAATTTAAAGAAGCTCTGATTTGAAAAAAAAAATGGAAAACCTAGGATGGAGGCTGCGAGCTCTGGAGAACCTCCACAACTTCTTCATCTGTCTACTTCGAGATCTCCTCTTCAAAGCTCTAATCTTCCCAATCTTCATTAGCAATCCACTTCTCATATTACCTTCACTCAAAAATCATTTGAAAGCCTATTACAAAATAAGGATCCAATTATTCCCAAAAAACAGGTGCAACCCTATCATGGAGAACCTGCGATTTTCTTCTCAAAAGATGAAGTGGCCAAACTCTTGTCCCCATTTCAATTTTCGTTTGTGGGTAAATTCACTCAAGGACATCCCTCTTTCAAAGCTATCAAGAATATGCTTTTTGCGTTGAATCATTTATCTGCTTTCGACATTGTCTTTCTCGATCAAAAACATATTCTGATACGACTCAACTCAAAGGAAGATTTTCAATGGTTATGGATTAAAGAACAATGGTATATTCATCATTACCCTATTAGAATGTTAAACGGTCACCCAATTTCTGTGCTAATGTTGAATCCTCCTATGGCGCCAATATGGTCAAAATTTGAATTTTTTCCAATCTACTTCCACAACAAGTGTTATTCTCTTTGGCCTTTGCCATTGGTACGACTCTAAAAATCAACTCTGCAACAGTCATTTTGTCCAAACCTAAAGTTTCTAGGGTTTGTATGGAGGTAGACTTGCGGCGCTCTCTACTCAAACGATTATGGATTGGTTGTAGCACAAAGGGTTTTTGGTAGCCAATTTCGTATGAATCTAACCCTTCATATTGTAAGTACTACTACAAACAAGGCCATTTGGAATCAAATTACAAAATCAAATATCCCTCAGTCCCAAATTTGAAAGACAATACAGTTACTGCCCCTATTACCGAACGCCAGAGTAGGGCACGATTACAGTAGCCAGTTCACACCAAAAGATTGATTGACAATTCGATGATAATCCCTCCGACCAATCCATCCACTCTCCCAAAGCTTCTCCATGCCAAAAAGAGGGGTGAAAACTCTACCAACAGATTTGAATTAGCTAAAACTCCCCCTCCAGACTCCCGAATTGCTCACTCTCCTGGTCACTCTCATTTTAATCATACCACTGTTCAATAGCCTGACAGTCAGGCTCATCCTATTGCTAAGGCCTTAACCCTAGCCAAAACCTCATCACCCTCAAACTTGCATACTCTCAATGTCACTGAACCATCCATACCAACTCAGTCAACCCCTCATCTTCATTCTAGACATCAGACAGTCCAACAAGCTAAATCTGCCAGATAGCAAACTAGTGATCCTTATCCATCCTCCCCTAAACTGCAACCTCCTAATAACCAGAGTGTGATTCAAAAATTCACCCTTTCTCCCAGAAGAGTTTCTAATGGTTCAGTTCCACTTGAGCCTGAAGAAATTGAGTGGATCATGCCTAAGAAGAAAAGTCAGGCTAGGAAGCCCCCTAACTCTAGTATGGTCACAAGATCCAGTTTGAGAAGTAAGAATTACCACTCAAATACTTCTCATGATTAAAATTCTTACTTGGAACATTAGGGGAGCATCAAAAAATGTAGCCAAGCTCATACTCAAAAAACTTGTCAAAATACACAACCTGCAATTGTTGATACTTTTAGAGCCTATGTAGTCACTAGATGCCTCATTATTCCTAGCCCAATACATGCGATTTAAAATTTCTTTTTCCAACACCTCCAGTAAGATATGGATGTTCTATAAAACCTCTTTGAATTACTCCATCACCTTCTCCTCTCAACAACTTGTTGTTGCTACTATTTTTCATCCATCATTAGCCTATACTATCTCCATAGCTGCAGTTTATGCACAGTGCAGCCACCCTGAAAGAATACCTCTTTGGCAGGACCTTGAAACTATCATTCCAACCATTCCAAATCCCTGCATAGTCTCTAGAGACTTCAACTTCTTCTCCAGTCTAGAAGACATGAAATGATACACCTCCTAGCCCCAAATCAGTAGCCTTGAGTTCAATACCTACATCTAATCATATGGATTGATCAATGTACTTTACAATGGCTCAAAATACACCTAGTCCAATCATAACAAGGGGCTACAAGGAAATAAAGCAGGCTAAACTGGATATTCATCAACACAGGCTGACTCTCAAAATTCCCCAACATATTTGTCTCACACCTCCCCAAAACGGGATTAGACCATTTTCCTCAGCTATTGTCTATCACTTCCTAACTCTCAAATAAGCCAATTCCCTTAAATTTCAAAACTTTTGGTGCAAGAACTCAAAATTTTCATCCATAGTTGCATCCCATTGGCAAAAACCTTACCATGGTTCAGCCATCTCAATGTTTGCATACAAGCTTAAGTCCCTCAAGCCAATCCTCAAACAATAGGACACCTCAAAGGCCCCACCAAGCATTTAATGACTCATTAATGAGCATTATATGCCCAAGATAGTTTTACCGAAATATCTAAGGAAGAAACCAAGTTACTTAAGAAGTAACTATTGATCACCAATCTAACCGATTCAACTTGCCATCAAGTCAAGCATTAATGAGCCATCAAATCAACTATCCCATCAAGCATTAAATGCTTGGGATGATATAGGAAGACCATATTCAAGACACCTTGATATTTTTATCAAAATATCTTAGGGAAATTAAATTGCTTGAAATGTAACGACACGATTTCGAGACTAACCGAACCGAGTATTAAATGTTCATCACATCAAGTGTCATTATCAAGCATTAAATTCCAAATGACACTTGGAGACTATATACAATAAATTTCCAAAGCGTTAATGGCAATCGAACCGAAATATTTCAAGTAACTGATACTTAGCTACCAAATCAAACCGGAAAGGGTCACATCAAGCATTTATTGCCCCATGTGTAATCTAATCATAGGTAATGATTGATCATGATTATAAATCATTACCAATCATGAGTAATGATTAGCAATCATTACCTCAAATATTTAAAGATTTGGTTATCATTACTAAATCTTAGGAAATCTTGCAAAATCTTCAAAATTCATCCAAAACCATCAAACCGCAAGACATCAAAGGGTGACCCCTAAGACAAACAGTCCCGAATGAGTAGGTTGGGTTACTATGTGCATTGGACAATGTGCAGGGTGCCCAGCCTATAAATAGGGGCCCCCGTTTTCATAAATTGGAGGGCTTGAATAAAAACTTTATGTCTTTAGTCTCGAAATTCTCTCTTGGGTCTAGGGATTTCACAAGATTTTTATTCCATAAACACCTCAAATTCTATTGAAATACCTTTTGAAATGTTATTAAGGATCTTAGAGGAATATCTCAAGGAGTTGTCAAAGAACGATCGAGAACAATCGAGAAGATTTAAAGAATGAGAAGAAGGAAATCGCTTAGAAAAAAACCACTCCTAAGCTAGGTACGTTTTCTTAAACACCCTTTGATCTTGTCTTAAATATGTTTATATTTCTTGTACATGGCAAATTTATATAGTTCTTGGACTAGGAAGATCTCAAGGAGTTGTCGAAAAACGATCGAGAACAATCGAGAAGATTTAAAAAAGAAAAAGAAGAAAATCGCTTAGAAAAAGACCACTCCCCTAAGCTAGGTATGTCTTCTTAAACACACTTTGATCTTGTCTTAAATATGTTTATATTGCTTGTACATAGAAAATTTATATAGTTCTTAGACTTATATTGTACATAGTATCCATATCAAGAATCAAGTCAAAAACATAAAAAAAAAAAAAAAAAATGTTAACATAACGAAGAACAATCGCAAACAATACGGCATACACAATCAATATAACGAAGAACAATCGCAAACAAAACACAAACTCAACTAAACAACGTTTTCATAAATTATATTAATAATCCCTATACAACTTATGTTTAGCCAATGGACATAACCACTTATACAATGTAAAATGGCGTAAACATACTCAAAAACTACCAAAATATAGAAAACAAAGAGAAGAAATGAGCGACTTAGCCAATATCCAAAGAATAGCTGCTAGAACCGTCCACCGATCGCTTCCCTCTTCATCCTCCACCTTGGGTTGAGAGCTCTCCCTAACATATCCTTAAACCTAACCCTAAAATATGGCCTAAGGCCTTAGGGGCCAAAGAGATCAGAAGAGAGGAGGAGAGAAGGGTATTTATAGGCTCAAAAATATCAAAAAAAAATATATTCTGCGCAGAGGCCACCGCCGCGGCGAAGGGTTCACCGTTGCAGCGGTAGTAGGTCGGTGGAATAGTAGTAAGGCATCCTAAACTTTCACCACTGCGGTGGTGGTATTAGCCGCTATGGTGGTGAAGTGTTTTGCTAAAAATGGTCATCCTGTATTTTCACTACCACGGCAGTGGTGTCACCGCTGCAGTGATGACACCTGTTGGTATTTTAGCTATAACTTCTTCATCTGAACTCCAATTGAGAGGATTAAAAAACCTATGGAAAGATAAGACAAATATATACAACTTCCATGTTTTGGGTTTCCCCAAAATAGAATGGAATCATGTTCAACAATGGTCTTGAAGTTACTGTACCTATACCGGCTTTACAGGTTTGGTGACCGCCTAGGCGAAGAAGTAGGCGGTGGACTTGGAAATGTTCTCAGCATCTTCATAGCCTAGGCAGAGGTCTGGACGCCTAGGTGGTGGACTTCTTTCACAATGTTGCCTCCTTGCTCATTTATCTACATAAATTCGTCCGCTTTGGTTTGATCACATCGTCTTCTCTCCAATTTCATTCCTTTTCACCCCCATGCACCTATTTTAATACAAAAAGAATAAAAACATATTAAAATATATAAAAATATATAAAAATAACTATAAACGTACTCGAAAACTAACAAATTCATATTGAAAATACATAGGTAATTTACACCTATCAGATGTAGTGAGTGAGATTTCGATACCTAGATTGTCGGATAGATTTGAATACCGTTAATGTAAACAAGATTGAATCGAACACGTATTAGTGAACGAAGTTAATCCCTAGACAATAAATTCCTATAAATGTCATAGTAGTATTATAGTTTAGTAATTAATTTAGTTTAGTAGATTATAATTATTATAAAAACTTAATTTGAGTTGTCTAGATAAAATCCGGTTATGACAATCGTGATACTTAACGATAATCTAATCCAATCCTTCTGGATACGACAACCCCTACTCTTCCAATTATATTAAAACTTGACCCGTACGCTTGCGGTGAAAGTAGCGACATAATATTCCGCTACCACATAGCATCTTTGATTCTCTCAATAACACTTGAAACCTAACTCTTAAAACTCAAATCAAACCTCTAATTACTAACTACTAACCACTAACTACTAATAACTAACTTTACTTTACTGAAATTGTCTAC
Organism: Eucommia ulmoides; assembly: GCA_016647705.1. Taxonomy (NCBI): domain Eukaryota; kingdom Viridiplantae; phylum Streptophyta; class Magnoliopsida; order Garryales; family Eucommiaceae; genus Eucommia; species Eucommia ulmoides. Next base: position 11,965,810 of record CM028331.1, read on the forward strand.
ATCACAGCCTAGCATTAAGTCTTCAGATTCATGGACTGGCACAATATATATATACTACACTATCGAGACTCTTGTGGCTAAAAATTCGGAATAAATGGAGGACCTTTATTCCTTCGGGGATATGTGTGCACCTTCTTCAGAAATATTTTTTTTTGGTAGTTACGAGTAGGATTGGCACATATACTATATATAGTTTTCTTTCTTTTTGAACTAATAACCTAAACATAAATACTAAACTTGCCTAAGTAAATGAGTTCGGTTGGAGTTTTCTTGACAAAATCAAAGGTATTATATCCACTTATCATCGATATGATTCATGTCATTGTCTCATAATAAATCAAAACAAAATCAACATCTTGCATAGATGAACTACATGCTGACCTGATTCTCAATGATCTAAGATACGTAGGCAACCCACGTACCGGTTCAGTCACCTATCTAAATAAAAATCAGTTCATCTGGAACAGATGAACTACGTTTCGACCTGATTCCTCGTGAACACCAGGATACGTAAAGGTTCAGTCGTCAGAAAAATACAAACATATTTTCATTTTAATCTGATAGATAGATAGTTTACTCGCTTTCCTTACATAAAATGCATAAAAAAGAAAAAAAAAACATAAAAATAGGAATTATTTTGTTAAACAAAACCAAAGGAAATTACTTGGACTTTTTTTAAATGTGAACATTTATTTAGACTGAAGTACCGTCTTCAGACGGGTGTCTTGAGTTCTTAAAACTTTCCCTGAGCATAACTAACCCCCAAACTTAAATAAATCTCTGGTAAAAGACCTTTACAAGTCAAAACTCGAGCCATTTCAAAAATAAAAAATAAATTTCTAAAATTCCAGTGACCTGGCACACCACTTAACCCATTCTAGGTGGTAACTCCTTTTCAAACATAAATCCCGGACCAAAGAATGTTTTCAAAATCGGAGTCTAGAAAAGCCCTTGAAAACCACTTTCGAAAACGAATGGATTTTAAGGATTTCAAGAGGGAGGAATGAAAACTTATTTTTCTCTTCTTTCCGTTCTCTACTTTATCTACTTTCACAAAATCTGAGTTGCGTCATGGAAGTCACAAGGCTAGAAAAAAATCTACCTTAATAAAGATAATAAGAATTGGTCAAAATACAACCAAGCTCTTGCCAAGCACAAACTAACCATAAGGATAGATGAGGAATTTTGGCAGCAAAAAATCAAGCAACAAATAGATTAAGGAAGGGGATGCCAACACCAAGTTCTTCCACTCAACTGTCAAGGAACAAAGAATCTGGAGGTTGTTCAAATTATTAAAGGATAACCAAGGTAACACAATTTTTTAGCCTGGAAAAATTCAACAACTGATTATTCAGCATTTCCAGAATGCCTTAGGCACCCCTTTATCTCAGGTCAACCTTAACTTTCTCTCTATGATTCCAACTCGTATCTCTACCCCTAAAAATAATAAGATGCGCATTCTCCCAACCCTGGATGAAATCAAAAAATCTATTTTCAGCCTCAATGGGGACCGTGTTGTAGGCCTTGATGGATACACTAGCAAATTCTTCAAACACTGATGGGATATTATAAAGGCTGGTATTCATCAAGCTATCAAGGAATTCTACTGTGGTTTTGAACTCAACAAATCCTGCACAAGCACACTGCTAGCCCTGATTTCCAAAACAGAAGATCGTACAACCCCTGCTGATTTCAGGCCTATTAGCTTGTGTAACTTTTTCAACAAAATTTTCTCCAAGTTCCTGACTAATAGAATCAAGGGTGTTCTGCCCAAGAAATGATCCATCTACTGTCCAAGAAAGTTGCAGGAGGGAACCTTATTGCCAAATTGGATATGGCAAAAGCCTTTGATAGAGTTTCATGGCCCTTTGTTCTAGCCATAATGAGAAAATTTGGCTTCTATGAGAGAATTGTAGATGTGGTTTGGAGGTTGATTTCCAACTGCCACTTCTCAACCATCATTAATGGGGCCTCGTGTGGATTCTTCAAATCTCAAAAGGGCCTAATACAAGGTGACCCTCTTTCTCCCTTACTCTTTATTTTAATGGCTAAAGATTTTTCTAGAGGGCTGAAATTTCTAACTCAAAACAAAACCATCATCCATTTCTCCCAACCGAACTCCCCTAATCCAATCTCCCATTTGGCCTTTGCTGATGATATGATAATTTTCATTAATGGATCCAAGTCTTCATTTCCAAGCTTCTGTCATTCCTCAAGTCTTACGAAATGAACTCTATACAACTTATAAACTATACTAAAATCTACTACAACCCCTCCACTTACATTCCTCCTAGAAAATTAGTTTGGCTAAGCTCAAAAACAGGCTTCACCAAGGTAAGCCTCCCCATCAAATACCTAGGATGCCCTCTCTTTGCTGGCAAAAATAAATCCTCCATGTTTGACTCCTTACTCTCCAAAATAATAAATAAACTACTTGGATGGAAGGCCAAGCTTCTTTCAAGTGGAGGCAGATTGATCCTCATCAAACACGTCTTAGTCTCCTAAACCCTGTTTCTGTTTATGACTTTATTCCCTCCAGCCAAGGTGATCAAAGACATTGAGAGCTTGTTTGCTAATTTTTTATGGAATGGCAAACACCACGGGGCAAACTGGCAGACTTTAAGCTTCCCTATATCTGAAAGAGGACTGGGCATAAGACTGCTGAGTGACTACATTCAGGCTTTTAAAGTCGAACTTTGGTGGACCTACAAGACAGGAAACTTCATATGGGCCAAATTCATACACAGGAAATATAGCAGGAATAAGCATACATATTCAACTATTTCGGTTCTTTCGAAGAACATGGGTTGGAGGCAATATTGAATGGAAAAAATCCAACAGAAGATTTCATTATATTCCAAATTGGTGAGGGGAATGTCTCCCTTTGGTGGGATCAGTGGTTAACTGACTTTCCCTTAGGTTAGATCGTATTAGTGCCTGCAAATGCTGCTCATTTACAGGTGAGGGACGTAATGACTGAGGAAGGCAATTGGAGGTGGGATATCATTGACCAACTTCTTCCAACCATCAAATCAAACATTCAGAAGCTCCTCAAACTTCCTATCTCTGAAAAAGGACAAAATGGTATAAATTCCATACACTTCAGGTAAATTCTTAGTATCCTCAACTTGGCATAGACTTAAGCAGTGTTTTGAAGTTCCTCCATACTTTAAGCTCATATGGAATTCCTTAATCCCCCTTAAAGCTTCAATTTACATATGGAAGGTATTGAGGAGCCTAGTCCCCTTTGATGATAAAATACAGTCCATTGGATTCAATATGCCATCAAAATTTGCAAGCTATGGAAAACAATCAGACTCTAAAGACCACACCCTTTCATTCTGTGATTTTGCCGAGCAGGTGTGGTCTCACTTTAGTAGTCTATTCCATCAAGGTACTCTTCTATTCATGTTGTTAAAATGGTGTCAAGACTCATCCCTGCTTGCTAGCCTCCCAGTCCTCATTTGTTGGGAAATCTGGAAAACCATATACCAAGCCAAGTATGATAGCACTACCCCTTTCTCCCTACTCTGATCAGAAATATGCATTTCACCCTCTTAACCAATCCTGCCAAATTTGTTGCTAAAGCAAAACTAATTGTGGTCAAATGGCTCAAACCTAGTAATAGTTACCTCAAACTTAACACTGATGGAACCTCTTTGGGCAATCCTGGCATCCCTGGTGCAGAAGGAGTTATCAAAAATAGCATGGGAGATCTTAACTTTTCCTTTGCCACTCCTTTTGGACATCATTCAAATTTGTATGCTGAAACTTATGGACTGTGGTAGGGACTCCAAATTTGTATTGAGAACCTCTGGCAGTAGGTTGTGTTGGAGGTGGACAGCAAAATCCTGGTGGACATGATCACCAACAAATCATCTATACCATGGAAACTTAGACCTTTTATTTCAAAGATCAAATAACTTTGAAGCATGGGAGACTACCCTATTCAACACTACTTTAGAGAAGCTAACTCCCCAGCAGATGCATTTTCCAAGGCTGCTAGTGCAGGCAATATGATCTGGACTGCTGACATTTCTGTCATTTCTCATTCTATTAGAGGTTGCTTGAAACTAGATAGAATAGGTTTTGCAAACCACAGGAACATTAAATTTGTGTAAATTTAAGTCCCTATTATATTCATTATTCTTTTTTAAAAAGAAAAAGTTCTAATTAATATTTCCTTAAATTCTATGAAAATAAGAATCAAGGAAATATCACAAAAAGGAGTTTCGTCAAAATTAATTCCTCCAAGACTTAAGTAGGATCCAACTAAACAACTTGCCAAAGAAAACGATTTACTAAACCGATTATTTCCAAATTCTATTTTATTAGGAAATCAAATCGTCGGCATAGGAATCTTTCCTTCAATATATTGGATTGTTGAAGTCACCCAAGGCTTGTAAGAATTAATTCTTACAAAACAAATTATTATTATTATTTTTTTATGAATTTAGATATAGCAACAATTTAAATTAAAAAAAATAAAAAAAATGTATCTTTAGACGTAGCCCAGATTTTGAAAGGAAAAAAAAAAGGCGAGAGAAGAGAAAAACGTGTCATGAATTAAAGTAAGTGTCATCTCTCTGTCCTTATCATTTGCAATATAAGCTCGATCTCAGGATTGAGAATTAAGAATTCCAATCTTCTTAATCGTTTCTCGTATGGCTTGATCACATTAACACAATAAAACAAAAATTAAAAATTAAAAACAAAACAAAATAAATGTCAGGATTAACAATCGACGCAATATCAACTTAAAATTCACACAAATCCCTGACAACGGCGCCAAAAACTTGGTAGCGCGTGAAATACACCGCTACTTACTCTTGCAAGTATACGAGGTCTAAGTTTTAATATAATAGATCTTTGAAGATCGGATATCATTCCCACAGAGAAAAGTGTGAATAATTTAATACCGCAATTTACGTAGTCTCATATTATCCTAAATATTAAAGAAATTATTTAAAATTACTACGCTAAACTAAAATTAGTGGGTTAATCCTCACTAAGTTGATTAATTAGAGATTGATTTTGTTCACTTAATACATGTTTGATTTCGTTTAGTTAACAATAACGGAGTTTAGGTATCCGACAATCTCGGTTCATAAACTCCTCCGCCACCTCTTCCAAGTGTAAGATGGGAGAATATGCGACTTCATGTCAACGAAACGGTCCCCCTCAATGTCTTAACGACTCTATGCCGCATGAGTCTTAACCCAACGTCATCGATTGCACACTAACTAATGCCCTCCCAGGTCGTTAGATCGTAACAATGTGTTTACCCTAGTCCGAATCCAGGGTTACCTTTTCCAAGTGTCAAACCCTAGATTCTCAAATCCAACCCTAATACCATTACAAGCATACTAAGATCGTCATCAAATGATAAACACAATCGTATTTAAAAGCAACAACCGTTAAAGAAACATATATTAAACCAAACGAGTATTTACATGAATTACATCTAAACCTAACTAATCTCCAATTAAACTAACATGATCTTAGCTATTACAATATTAAATCAAGAGGAGATCATCAATATCAATAATAAACATTAAGTACAAAGATGGAAACAAGGGAAGAAAAATCAAATCTCAAAGTGGAGTAGTCCACTTTCACCAAAGAACAATCCTCTCGAGCTTCATCTTCTCCATTGATGAACTTCATCTTTTAGCTCTTCAAGAATTGGCCAAGAAAACTTCTTAAAACTAATCTAATCTACTTCCTAAATTATCTAATCCTAACTAAGGTGAAAGGAGCTCTAAAAACATCATTCGACGCTCTTCAAGAATTAGGGGAGAAAAGGGTTAAAAAGCAAGGTTTGGAAAATATCTAAAAATAGATATTTATGTGCAGAGTGTCACCGCTTAGGCGGTGGTTCACCGCCTAGGCGATGGTTGAGTCGGTTAAGCTTCTGTCAGATCTTCGCCTAGGCGGTAGTTTGTCCGCCTAGGCAGTGGCTATTGGCACAACATTCTGACGTTATTTTGCCTAGGTGGTGGTTCAGTACTTCAGCACTCCAACTTTCTACCTCTTTTCCACCTAGGCGGTGGTCTTCATGCACCAAAACCCTGTTCTTCACGTTTTGTTCACCGTTTCTCCATTGTTTTCACTTGTTTATCGCTCGTTAACATCCTTTCACCTGTTTTACACTAAAACAAACTAAAACAAAATTAAATATAACCAATACGCTCAAAAACTAACAAATTCAGTTTCGGAATAGATAAGTATTTTACACCTATTAGTGTGTGCGCGCGCTAGTCCTACTCATTACTCAGAAGGAGGAAATATTTGTGAACAAAACACACACTTATCCCATAAGGGATAGAGGGTCTCTCTTTATTCCGCATTTTATCCATAAGGGTCTTAACGCAGTATTATATAGAGCGCCAGGCCAAGACTTGAGACGTAGGGCCAGTCCATGATCTAGGCTTATATATATATATATATATATATATATATATAGTGTCAATCCATAGCCTGAGACGTATAGCCATTCCATGATCTAGGCTAAAAAAAAAAAGTGCCCGTCTATGGCCTGAGACTTAATGCCAAGCCATGATCCAAGCTAAAGCACGGAAAGGTTCAGAGCAGGAAAAGTAAATAATCAATAATTAGTAGTTAGTAGTCCGTAGTCAGTAGTCATTCAATTTATTTTAGCTTCTTTGAGTTTAGTTTTTCGTATTTCTTGACAAAAGACAAAGATGTTGTGCACAACAAAAGCTTCTTGTTGTTCTTAGCAAAAGACAAAGATAATATGTACACACAACTAAAAGAAAACAAAAATACAAACAAAATTGAGGTTGAAGAAAAACTTACCTAACTAAGGGGAGTGGTATTTCCCTAAGTATGCTCTCTTCTTCTCCTTCATTCTCTTCTTCTTCTTCTTTGCTTAGTTGCTCTTGTGAGGTTTCTTGTACTCTTTGTAAAAGAGTGTCAAGATGACCTTTTGAGGGATTTTTGGAAGATTTTTGGAGGTGTTTGAGAGGTGAAAATCTTAGGGATTAAGGAAACCCGAGAGCATATTTGAGCTTAGAGAAAGTGTATGTCTTGATCAGTGTATGGCCCTTAAGAAAAATGGCCACCTTTTATACGAAAAACATTTCCTACGTATTCATGAATGCTCAGGCCTATCAAAATGCATTTAATGGCAGTAAATTCCATTTGATTGATGGGGGACTACACTCTTAGGGTGGTAATCATGATATTCTTCAGCTTCCTATATATGGAATGAAGTGAAAATATTTCCAAAAGATTCTTATTTAATGATATTTATTTATAGTAACATTCTTGATAAACTCCCAATTGGATATGGACACTCCCCTAGAAGAATCCTATCCTTTCTCCTACTCTTGGAGGGTGTGCTCGTAGTGAATTTGGTGTTTTGGGCACTCATTTGTCTAATTAAAGTTTTATTAATTTATTTTTTGGATATTAAAATTTTAAATAAGAAATTAAACTATCCAAAATATTATTGAAAAGTTCAATATCGAAAAATAAAATATTTTTTACCTTCTTTTTGATAAAATCGGTAAAAACGAAAGTTTTAGGGGTCAAAACGTAAAGTAATTGTAATTGGTGAAATTTCGTCAAATTAAGGGTAGAAACTAAAATTAAACATATTAAAAGTGATATCCATAGAAAACCCACTTTTAATTTTGTTAGTTTAGTCCCCAACTAACTTTTAGAAATCTCCAAATTGACCCGAAACTTTTATTTATAACGAAGTTCAATCAAATTGAAGATTATCATGTTTTTTATATTTTATAATATTAAAGCATAATCTAAGGTGAAAATTCATCCCTCTAAAACTCAATCTAAAGTTTGTCTGAATTTGTGCTTTAGACCCAAATTTTTCAAATTAAAACGAGCGGGACAAAATATGATGTTTACATCATCATCATCTCACTCTAAAAGGCTAATACCAAAAGAAAAGTCTCATGCTGGTATTTCCGTTGAATCATTGGATCATTCTAACGGAACTAAACTTGCAGGAATTTAATTGGTGACAAAAAAAACGATAAAATGAATGAAAGGATAAGAAACATACCTGCCCTGGCAAAAATCTCCAATGTATGATTTTTTTTATCGCAAAGACAGCTTCCCGAATGGATTTTCGTTGAGAATCACTCCTTAGGAGGGTTTCTCTCTGAATTTTGGGGTGCTTAAACAGTGAGGGGTGATGTACCCCAGATTTTGATAGTGGAAGAAGAAGTAGAGAATCGGGAAGAGGATGAAAACAAGTTTCATCCCTTTCTCTCTAAGTCGTCCAAATCCATTCATTTTGAAAATAGTTTTTCAAGGGCTTTTCTAGGCATCGGTTTTGAAAAACTTCTTGAGCCGAGATTTTATGTTAAAAATGGAGTCACCACCTACTATAGGGTTAAATGTTGTGCTAGGTCACCGAGATTTTGAAAATTCATTTTTTCTTTTAAAATGACCCATGTTTTGACATCCAAAGTCTATGTATCAGATATATTCTTTAAGTTCTGGAGTTGGTTACACTTGGGGAAGGTTTTATGCAGTCCAAGAAGTCTGTCCATAAATGGCACCTTGGTCTAAATAGATATTCACTGTTAAACACTATCCAAACAGTTTTCCTTGATTACTTAAACAAAAATGATTTCCTTTTTTTATAAAGTTTTTTCTTTTTTTATCTATTTTTACATGATATAAATGGAAAGCAGGTAAATACTACAGCAACTACTAGTCAGCGACACCAAATAACATTTTAAATATAAACAGAAATGTAAATATGCAAACTATACTAAATGAAGTGCAAACTAAGACTAAATTGTTTGGATATGCGACCAAACCCGCACGTGGGTTGCTTACCTATCTCAAATGAGAATCAGGTCTTTACATAGTTTGTTTTGGTTAGGTCAAAAACCATTTTTTATTGTTTAAGGTGTCTGAACCCGTATCATGGGTTGCCTACGTACTTTTGGTGGTTATCAAAGATCAAGTAAAACGTAGTTCATTCTTGTTAAATTGAAAGTTGAGTTGGTTTTAGTTAAAGACTGGTTTGGTTTTAGTTATAAAACTTGTTTGGTTTAGTTAATTTTAGTTGTGAACAACCAGAATCACAACCTTAATAGTAGGTCTTCACACTCCCAACTCCATAAGACCGTGAGGGATCAATGCTGTTGCATCCTACTGCTTCAGTTTCTTAGTGGGACCTTTATGGCTTCTTCGAGTTCCACCATCCCTTTTTACTTCGTAGGGACTCTGAGCGATTTGTCTGACTTGACAGTGTCTAATTGGGGTAGCTTCACTTTCACAACCTTCTTTACAGGGACGCACTCTCACATATCAACTTGAGTCAGTATCATCATGGGGTTTTGGCAGCTCCTACCCGTGAGTTCATTTTAAATCTTTTATCTTTCCTTTATATTCTTCTTCTCTATTACTTAGTTTTTTTTTCTTCTCTAATTTGTTTTTTGCAGTATTGGGCATATGAGTACCTTTTCTCATGTCGATCATATTTTACTGTGGAGGACTGTTTCCCCCGCAAAGCAAAGTGGCATCGCTCCGTCCTGAAGGAGGGGTCCTCCTTCTGAGATCACGTGGTGGCCCGCACTCAACTAGAGTTCCTAGCGCGCAGAGACATCATCTAGCATCCATAACGGTGTGATACTCATTGGGCGAACATGCTTCTCAAGAGGATATTATCCACTCAGCATCGCGTCTTCAGAGGTCCGTCTTCCTGGGAGTTGTACACGGGCGAGAAAGCGACTCCTCAGATTGTTGGTATATTGTGTTGACCTCCAACTCCTGTGACAGTGCGGTTTGGACCTTTTACTGATGTTGATCCTGATATGCTCAATCCAGTGGTTCTCGCAGACGTGTTGGTTACTTCCCTAGTTTCTGAGGATGAGTACTTTCAGTTGTTCTTACGTTTATCGATTGGCACTCAAACGGATATAGCATACCTAGTAGGTGTTACCTTGTTAGGCCACAGGATGCTGACCTTCTAGGCTAGTCGCACTGATGAAGATGTGGTTCTAGCCTCTAAGCTTACGGCTATCAGAGCTGAGAGAAATGCTCTTAAAGAGGAGTGTGATCAGTGTTGGCCCAGTAGAATACCCAAGAGGGAGGGTGAATTGGGTAATCAAAAAATATTATCAGAATATACTTGAATAAATCAAATAATTAAATTTATGCCTAAATTAATTATTATCTTTGTATCACAGTGGAATTAAAATAAATCTAAGTGTACACTCAAACAATAAAAATAAACAAATTAAGAAAGCAACACACTAGAGATTTATGTTGGTTCACTAAGCTACTCTTGGCTAATCCAGTCTCTCGATCTCCATGGAGGTCGTACCCACTAAAACCAAGATTCCTTTAAAGGTAGGAACCAAACCCACACACCAATTCTTTTATAGGCTCAAAATCAACCTTTACAATATCATTTTCCCAGGCTAAGGAAAAACCTCTATTTTTTACAGGTTAAAGAATAACTTAATTCTTTTTAACAATTAGGCTCAAGAATCAAAATCTCACCAAAATACTCCAAATATCCTTTTACTCGGTAAGGATTGAACCGTTACAAAATCACTCAACAAAAAAATGCAATTCTTATCCAGGAAGAATCATTACCTCAATCTCTTTACAGGAAGAGACTAAAACTCTGCTACCCTTGATTAAATATCCCCGATGATATTTAATCCGTCACAACTCACCAATACAACAATTGATAAGTAAATCTCACTCGGAACTTCTACCACCCCAGTCAAATAAAAACTCAATTAATATCGCAACTAGTAATAGAAATACGTGAGATACAGAAATCTGATTTTAACAAGAATATGGGTCGCAAATTGGAGCACGTAATCAGATTCAAGAAATTGTTTAAAAGAATATTTTCTTCAAAAATCAAAAATAATTTCTAAGATCAATTTCCAAAATAAAATAATAAACAATAAATAATATGGAAAGATCTCACCCAGAATCCACAAAAATAATGATTAGAACAGTATAATTTCAAATCCAATGTCAGTAAGAATAGATCGCAGTTAATTATCATAATCACTCTTAGAATAGCTCACAGTATCGTAGAATGATAACTCCTATAAACGCTCTCTCAAAATGATATAAGCTGATTTTCTCTCTTAGAATGATTAGCTTTTCTTAGAAAATTCGCAGGTCTATATAAAAGCACATGTAATCAGCCTCCTAATGGCTAGTTTACAAGTGTCATGACAATAAAATACTCCTATAGACCCCTTCTAACTTAAGGACTTCATTTAGGTTCAATTTCACTTAGTAACAACTTTTAAAACTCTCAATTAAATTCCCAAAGTATTTCTCAATCAAAATAAATAAGTGTAGAATCCATTTTAATTACTAAATTGAGAAACATTAATATTTAATGAACCATATTGAAAGGATTTAATTAGTATATGAACCATATCTTAAATATTAAGAATATCCCCTAAATCTCTCTCAAATCCTAACCAAAAACGGCTACTTTTGGATTTAAAATCTGATCAAACAATATCCTGAACCAGCACATTCGGTTGACTGCCCAAGGACATACCATCATCGCAGTGATCATAGGTCGACTGCTCGGTCGACTCGCAGATTCAAAGAGTTAGTCATGCTTTTCTGGGTCGACCGCTCGGTCGACTCGTAGATTCAGAGAGTTTAGATGTTTTCACAAGTCGATCGGTTGGTCGACTCTTCAATTCTGGATGTTTCATCTTCCTTCTCTGGTCGACTCCTCAGTCGACTGCCTCCTTCTGAATCACTTCTCTGATCTCGTTTTTAACCTATTTTCTTTTACGATTTTGCCCCTTTATCCATTTTTATATTTAAATAAGCTCCACTAATATTCTCATATTCCATTTTAGTCATTCAAAAATATTTCTTTTTAATTCACATAGGAGCAAATAAATATACTTAACAAAAACACACATAAAAGATAAGATTCATTTTGTGTTATGTGTGTGTTCCTAAATGGGATATTAAAAGTTAATATTTACCTGGGTTGTTTTCCCTAATTTCTTCAAACTCTTAATATTTCTTCATCATCTTGATATCTTCATTAAGCATCCATTCCATTTGACATCTTCATTATAGGAACTTTAAATGACTGAAACACTTGATCAAACATTAGTTCCACTAAAACATCAATATTTAATTGTTTATTAAAATCTTGGGATCAACAATCAGCATTGCCGGTACGATGATGACTTATAGTAAAAGATCCATAGACTTTGTGGGCTATCATTAGATCACCAAACTTCGGCTCTTCCTTCTAAGGCACGTACAGCTACTCCGGGCACAACAAAGTTCATGGATGACTTAGAGGCTTCTATCCCCTTTGCTACGCCAACCCCACCGACTGGGGGTTCTGGAGGGAGTTTGGACTGATCCATGTTAGACCCTTGATAGGTGTGGATATTCCTCACTTATTTTTTGGATGGGATTGTACATTTGTATCTTTTGGAGATATGTATTGTAGTGAACAGATTCCGTACATGTATTATTATTGGATATGTATTGTAGTGGATGTATCATCATTTTTTTTTGGGTATGTATTATTATTGATGTATGTATTATGGTGGATATGGTTGTATATGAATTTTTCTTTCTTGATGTATACTTCTCCCTTTTGTTATTGTAGTTATGCATGGGATATACATGTATTATCTTAGTTTTTTACATTTATTATCAGTGGGATGGGATATTAGTAGTGTAGATAATTAAAACTTATCTTCAATTATTAGCATGTATTTCTTCGAACATCTTATGCTAACGTTTTCTTAAAACATAAATAAACTTAATTTTGATAGCAAATTTTATGCATGAATTTTCTTTGTCATATCAGAATATAATGTCTAGTTGTTTTGGATGTTGTTCTTCTTCCAAGGCGAAAGGGAAGAGATCAGCCCACCTTTCTACCAGAAAGGGCCAATCATCTGATCATACTGTCTCTTCCCCAGAGGTAGGGAGACCTAGCGGTATCATAGCTCAGTTTGGACAGGTAGGATCACTTTAATTTTTCATGCAACAAATATAGGTGGCATACCTTAACTGTTTGGCATATGTGTGGATGATATTTTCTTTGAGTGAACTTTTTTCTCCAGTGTGGCTCCTCCAGAGTTATTCGTCTCAAGTACTCGTTCTATTAGCCGAGCTATTTTTCTCTGTCTGAGTAGGTAGAGTCATTGACCTCGAACGAGTTGACACTCCTATAGTCTACACTCGAATACATCATGGAGCTTCATCAGATGACTGTGGATGGGCCATTTGTCAAGAATTTGCTACGACTCTAGGTACCAGCCTTTTCTTGCTTCCACTTCGGGGTAACAGAGCTGACTTCGTGTCTAGACGAGGTATCCTTTCTGCTTGGACTTTGTTTGACATGAGAGATCCCTTATCTTCCATTATCATCATTTAAGAATCGGCTATCCCAGATTCTGGGAGTGAAGCGCAAACACTTACTGTTTTTCCAAAACGTAGAGAGGATTTCCTAGAGTTTGACACGCTCCAGAGGTGGTTTTTAGATGTATATGGTTATGAGGGATATGGGGACATGTGGAGCAACTACAAAGACTGGAACGGGCGTCAGATGATCATATTAGTTGCTTTTTTTCTATAGGAGACATTGTTCCTTAGGAAAGAAAGTGATCTCTCAGGCCTGATGATCCTCTTAGGAGAGATGATGCTTACTGATTCATCCTGCCTGATAGTACCTCTCGTACTGGCAGAATTATACCGGTCGTTGATTACTTGTTCAATGGGTGACCACTACTTCTTTGGGAGCTGTGCACTACTACAGAAATGGAGCATCTCTCATTCGATCAGGCTACCCATGGCGGCTCGGTGCTTGAAGGATCTGACAGTAGATCAGTTATGTTCTCAGTTCCCTCAGATCACCCAGCGTCTCGGTTATCCACCAAACTGGGCGTCGCTTTTGGTAGAGATGGTTAGCTTCGGAGTAGTATGGACTTGTCTCTCATCCCTCTGTTAGGATTCTGAGGTTGTGTCCCCTACATTCGCAATCGAGTACTTTGTCAATTCAGCAGGACTCAGTATATTCTGTTTGTCGATCGCATAATTGTTGCTCGTTATACTTTTGAGTTTGAGGACGGGGCTAGAGATACAGCAGCTTATGCTCAGTGGGAGCGGCGTCACTTAACATCTGATAGGATTCCCTTCTCAGTACATCCATTGGCAGCGACAGAGTATATGATCTAGATGGACCCTTACTATCGTCCCGTGGTCTCACAGTCCGTTGAGATATCTATGGTCGAGGCTCCCTCTTCGTCGGTGGAAGATATTCCATCTACCTCAGATTATCCCTCCACTTTCACAGAGAATAAGTTCATCTGGATCTGCTTTTGCGTAGAGGCTCTGGATTACGTGCGATTCCTGTGCTCCTCCCTTACTCTCTGATTCTATGATACCAGCTACTGTTGATTGGTCTATTTGTATTTAGCTTTGTATTGTACTTAAAACATTAGCAGTTTTATCTAGTACTTGGTGTGTGAAGCTTTATTGCTTGCTATTTATCTTATGTCTGTCTTATGTAAACATTTTAGATGGTAATCTTTATCTAGGAATTATTGTATTATTATTGTATATATGTGAATTATCATTATCTATTGTGACTCTAATTTCTTAAAGAAAGATTAAATACCCTTTTACCTTTAGCTATCTTAAAGTGACTTCCGTTGTGAAAGAAACAGGATAAGGGTCACTGACGTTTACTTAGGCTTTCTTCTGGGCTCAAGAATCTTGATAACAGGAACGCCTATCTTCCTTTGGATGACATAAACTTTGCTTCCTTATTACGTTTTTCCTTCTTCTAGTACTCTTTGTCCTTTCTTATCTGGTTCTCTAATCACAAGGGTAGTAGATCGTCTTAGGCTGATTTCTATCCTTTTTGTCATCCTAGATTTCCTTTAGTTAAAAATTTTGGTGTCTCGATTTATAGTCCTTATCACGCCTTTGTATATATCCCTCTTTATCTCTTACGGGATTATTTAACGAAAGAATTTTTTTAATTTTCATATTCTGGTATTCAAACGTTGGTCTGTTATCATAATCTCTTACACCAGAAAAATTTTGAAATATGGTAAGTATAATTTTAACAGGAATTTGGAACAATCACTTTAGTAGTTTGTCATCTAGAATTATCTAGTCCAATTCCATCAAGTTTTAATATTTGAAATTATCTCATATTGTTATTTGGATTACCTAGGCCCTGAATGCTACCGGAGGTTTGTTCAATGACTCTGTTTCTCTTCTTTTGACTTGGACTGAGGGTAGGCAGAATGGGCCTGCCCGAGATGACTCATAAAAGGGAGAATAGAAGTGCAGAGAAACAAGTGTTAGTTACTAACAACTAACAAATGTTATTTTGTCCTGGTAGTATTAAGATAATTATTTTTATTCTATTTTCTTTCACTCTAGAAAGTAGGGCATCATACTTTCTATATAATCCATGAAGCGAGCTTTAGGTAGTGATCTCGGTCCAATTGGCCCAATTCACTAGGTGTTGAGACACCCCTAAGACTTAATACTCAGATGATATAGAGAGGGTGATTCACCTAATGGCTTTCGTGTGACCACTCAATTTTAGAAACTTTCTGAGACCAAACTTTATCATCTCTCTTAACACCTACTTTCAGGATTTTACATTTTTTGGAGAATTAGGGAAATTTGAGTCAGTCTTAAGGCCTTCGTTGGTTTCTCCTTTATCCTGACTATTTTTCCCTCTTATCTGATATTATATTATTAATGGCTTATTGACGAGAACCAACAAGCAACATCAAAGGACACATTGCATGTCCCAGTTGGGCCCATTACTAGGGCAAGATCCAAGAAGATCAAAGAAGCACTTAATGGGCAGCTTCCGGCTGAATCGAAAACAATAAAGCCCAAATTGAGCTCAAATGACGATCAAGGCCTAATCCATCTCATCAAAGCAAGTGAATGGGTTTAGACATGAACTCAAATAGACCAAGGCTTGTGGATCACGAAATTCTTATCATATTTATTTTATTATTTTAAATCTTTTAATTATTTTTAGGCTGATTTGTAAGCTTGATTGCCAAGTAAATCATTTCCTTTTCCAACTAGGAATGTAAGGCAAATTAGGAAACTTTCTTATTCTTTATTTAGCAATTAGATTTTAGGGTTTTCTTTTTCCTCCATGTAGACCCACGAATTTCAAAGTGTATTAGGGTTTCTTTTCTTATTCTCTTGGCCACCTATTTAAGGGGCTTTGTAGACCTACGAATTTCACATTACTTTGATTAATAAAAATTGTGAGAGTTTTCTCTTTAGCTCTTCAGAGAACTTTTCCTGAACTTATCAAGAGTTTCTTGTGGCGTTCAAACTTATATCTTTGATTCGTGATTTATTATAATCATTGGGTCAAGATCATTATACCATTGGTTCGCATTTCATTCATAAACGTTGGGTCAAGGTAATCTATCTTTCAATTTCTGTATTTTTATCTCGTTCAAAAATCTGATTTAGTTTCGATCTTCGCGAAGAAACCCTAAGTTGGTTTCGGGTCTCACTAATCCTTGGTGAGGTTCGCATCATTTAGTAATCAAAGCAATGTCTAAATCAGGTTTCATCTATCCTTTTTCTTTTTCATTCTTTCATATCTATTCCTTCATAATTTTGTTTTTCTTGACCAAATTATATCATCATATCTATTGTGTTTTTTTTTCTTTTCGTTCTAATTCAAATCTGGTCCAATCTTGAAAAAAAAATGTGGTGCATCTTTGTTCTGATCATATTTTTCGTTTAAATATTGTGCTTCTTCAAATCTCAATTTAAAGTTGCTGATTTTCAAAAAAAAAAAAAACAGAAACAGAAACAGAAAACAAAATAATAAATAAATAAAAATAAAATTGAGAAAATTCAGTAGCCCCCCCAACAAAAATTGAGAATAATTTCTTCTTATTCTACTCTATAAACTTTTCTTTGTACTATTTTTGTTCCCTTTGTTTCGTTCCTAAAATCTCGTTCTTAGTGAATCAAATTGTTGAGTTTGGATTGCTACAAGGAAATTTCTGATTGAGATTGGTTAAGTTCAATAAAGAACTAAAAGAGTGGAAAAAGACAAGAGAGTGTGAGCTTATAAGAGGGTAAAAGCCAAATTTGAGTGATACACGAGTGGAATGACATAGTTTGAGTGCAAACACGTGAGGGAGTGTTTGTAAGGTTTGCTAACCTTGTTTTGCAGGTTACTAAACATGTCTCGAGAAACAAACAAAGGCTCGTCCGATGAAGCACATGAAAGGATGGATATAATGGACGCAAAAGTTTTCTACAAGGCCTTGGAGCAAAAGTTTTAACAGTTGAACTTGCGGTTTGATGAAGTGCATGAGCGGCTTGACAAAGTTGAGTCTAGCGCACAAAAGGGGCAGCCACCGATAGCTCCTAATGTGCAACGAAGAGAGACGAATCAGCCTCGATTTGTATATGAAGATGATTATGGGGATGACCTAGATGAAGACGATCGGGCCTCTAATGTAAGCTTGGGCAGATTTGGGAGTGGACATGAGAATAGAGGAGATAGACATGGGGAGTGGATTGATAATAACTTAGGAAGTATCAAGGTGAAGATACCCCCATTCCAAGGGAAAAACGATCCCGAAGCATACTTGGAATGGGAGAAGAAGGTGGAGTTGATCTTTGAGTGCCACAACTACTCCGAGGAGAAAAAGGTAAGACTCGCTGTGATTGAGTTTATTGACTATGCTATAATATGGTGGAATCAACTTGTGATAAACAGGAGAAAAAACCATGAGAGGTCTATCGTGACGTGGGCGGAAATGAAGGCCATCATGAGGAGACGGTTTTTCCCTAGTCACTACTATAGGGACTTGTATCAGAAATTACAAAGCCTTACGCAAGGCTATCGGAGCGTGGATGATTACTACAAAGAGATGGAGGTCGCTATGATCCGGGCTAATGTCGAGGAGGATAGAGAAGCTACCATGGCAAGGTTCTTGAATGGGTTGAATCGGGACATTGCCAACATGGTGGAGTTGCAACATTATGTGGAGTTGGAGGACATGGTTCACATGGCCATAAAAGTGGAATGACAGATTAAAAAGAAAGGAACTCGGTCATTTCAAAATTCAAGCTCCTCTAATTCATGGAGGCCGAATAGGAGGAAGGAAGAAGGGGCTGTTTCAAAGTCCAAAACCGAACCCCCAAAAAAGAGAGATGATGTTCCCATTACCAACAAAGGTAAAACCAAAACCCAAACTCGTAACCGTGATATTAAATGTTTTCGTTGTTTGGGAGTAGGTCACATAGCCTCACAATGCCCAAATAAGAGGACCATGATTGCACGTGTTGATGGAGAGGTGGAAACCGAAAGTGAGAGTGATGATGACCAGATGCCACAACTTGAAGATGCTTGTGATGATGATGTGGAGTACCCGGTGGAGAGAGAGTCACTTGTGGCAAGGCGTGCTCTAAGTGCCCAAGTTGCAGAGGATGACATGGAATAGCAAAAGGAGAATATATTTCATACTAGATGCCACGTCAACAACAAGGTATGTAGTATGATCATTGATGGGGGGAAGTTGCACTAATGTGGCTAGCACTACTTTAGTAGAGAAACTGAATTTACATACCTTGAAACACCCTAGACCTTATAAATTGCAGTGGTTGAATGATTGTGGGAAGGTTCGGGTAAATAAACAAGTGTTAGTTTCCTTTTCGATTGGGAAGTACAAGGATGAAGTACTTTGTGATGTTGTTCCAATACATGCGGGTCACATATTGTTGGGCAGGCCATGGCAATTTGATAGGAAGGTTATTCATGACAGGTTCAAGAATAGGCACTCATTCGTCAAAGACAATAAAACCATTACTCTTGTGTTGTTGACTCCAAAACAAGTGTATGAGGATCAAATGAAATTGAAAAGAGAGAATGAGTTGAAAAAAACTTGTGAGACCGAGAGTTCAAAAAAAGATGAGAAAAAGAGAGTGGAAACATAAAAGAGAGTGAAAAGCAAAAAATAAGTGGAAAAAATGAGAGAAAAACAGAGAAACAAGTGAGCTTTTATGCTAAGGCGAGTGATATCAAGGGTGCTTTGTATGCAAACCGGCCTATATTTGTACTATTGTACAAAGAGACGTGTTTTAGTGCTAACGAATTTAACCAATCTTTGCCTAGTGTTGTTGTTTCTTTGTTGCAGGAATTTGAGGACGTGTTCCCTAACGATGTGCCTAGTGGATTGCCACCTATTCGAGGCATTGAGCATCAAATTGACTTTGTGTCGGTGCAACAATTCCTAACCGACCAGCCTATAGGAGTAATCCAGAGGAGACGAATGAACTTCAAAGGCAAGTGGATGAGTTGCTAGCCAAGGGACACGTAAGAGAGAGCATGAGTCCGTACACAGTACCGGTACTACTTGTGCCTAAGAAGGATGGAACTTGGCGTATGTATGTTGATTGCCGAGTTATTAACAACATTAAGGTAAAGTATCGACATCCCATTCCTAGGCTAGATGACATGTTAGATGAGTTGCATAGGTCATGTATTTTTACTAAAATTGATTTGAAAAGTGGGTATCACCAAATTAGGATAAAAGAAGGTGATGAATGGAAAACTGCCTTTAAAACTAAATATGGATTGTATGAGTGGTTGGTAATGCCTTTTGGGCTAACTAATGCACCAAGTACATTCATGAGGTTAATGAATCATGCATTGTGTGCATTTATAGGCAAGTTTGTTGTGGTTTATTTTGATGATATTTTGGTGTATAGTAAGAGCTTAGATGAGCATATTGATCATTTGCATTGTGTGCTTGATGTTCTGAGAAAAGAAAAATTATATGCAAATTTAAAGAAATGTTCCTTTTGCTTGGACAAAGTTGTGTTTTTTGGCTATGTTGTTAGTTCGGAAGGGATTACAGTGGATGAGGAAAAGGTGAAGGCTATCAAAGAATAGCCCACACCTAAGTCAATCACGGAGGTAAGAAGTTTTCATGGTTTGGCTAGTTTTTATCGTCGATTTGTTAAAGATTTTAGTACACTAGCCACACCACTCACTGAAATTGTCAAAAAATCCGTGTGTTTTAAATGGGGTATGGAGCAAGAGCGTGCATTTAATGAGATTAAAGAACGTTTATGTGGTGCTTTTTTATTAGCATTACCTAATTTTTCTAAAACTTTTGAGATTGAGTGTAATGCTTCAGGAATAGGCATTGGAGCTGTTTTGATACAGGAAAATCGGCCAATAGCATACTTTAACGAAAAGCTAAATGGGGCAGCATTGAATTACCCAACATATGATAAAGAGCTCTTTGCGTTGGTGAGAGTATTGGAGACTTGGCAATATTACCTGTGGCTGAGAGAGTTTGTCATACATACCGATCATGAGTCCTTGAAGCACTTAAAGGGACAAAGTAAGTTAAATAGAAGGCATGCCAAGTGGATGGAATTCATTGAAACCTTCCCTTATGTAATCAAATACAAACAAGGTAAGGAAAATATTGTGGCTGATGCACTCTCCAGAAGGTACGCCCTTGTCTCTACATTAAATGCAAAGCTACTGGGGTTTGAATATGTTAAAGAATTATATGCTAATGATGATGATTTTGCTAGTGTGTTTGGTCCATGTGAGAAGACAGCGTTTGGTAAGTTCTATAGACTAGATGGATACTTGTTTAGAAAAAATAGACTTTGCGTGCCTAATAGTTCTATGCATGAGTTACTCGTGCGTGAAGCACATGGGGGTGGTTTGATGGGTCATTTTGGTGTAAGAACGACTTTAGACGTGTTACATGAACACTTCTTTTGGCCAAAGATGAAACGTGATGTGGAGAGAGTTTGTGCTAGGTGTGTTACATGTAGGCAAGCCAAATCTAGAGTCTTACCACATGGATTATACACTCCCTTGCCCGTACCTAGTGCGCCTTGGATGGATGTTTTCATGGACTTTGTTTTAGGCTTGCCTAAGTTAAGGAAAGGTAGGGATTCGATTTTTGTGGTTGTTGATAGGTTCTCTAAGATGGCACATTTCATATCTTGTAATAAAACTGATAATGCGACCCACGTCGCTGATTTGTTCTTTAGAGAGATAATACATCTCCATGGTGTTCCTAAGTGTATTGTATCTGATCGTGATGTTAAGTTCCTCAGCTATTTTTGGAAAGTCTTGTGGGGAAAGATGGGAACTAAATTATTGTTCTCAACTACTTGTCACCCCCAAACGGATGGACAAACCGAGGTAGTAAATTGAACTTTATCTACTTTGTTGCGTACTATAATTCAAAAGAACTTGAAAAATTGGGAGGATTGTTTGCCGTTCATTGAATTTGCTTATAATCGGAGTGTTCATTCTACTACTGATTTTTCACCATTTGATATTGTTTATGGTTTTAATCCACTAACTCCTTTGGATTTGTTGCCTTTGCCAATCAATGAGAGGGCTAGTTTGGATGGACAAAAGAAGGCTGAGATGGTGAAGAAACTCCATGAAAGTGTACGACAACACATAGAGAAGAAAAATGAGCAATATGCAAAGAAAGCAAATAAGGGTCATAGACGAGTCATCTTTGAACCGGGTGATTGGGTTTGGGTGCATATGAGAAGAGAAAGATTTCCAGCCCATAGGCGGACCAAACTACATCCTAGAGGGGATGGTCCATTTCAAGTCCTTCAGAGGATCAACGATAATGCGTACAAGTTGGATCTTCCAGGTGAGTATAACGTTAGTGCTACATTTAATGTTTCTGATCTTTCTCCGTTTGATGTAGGTGAAGATTCGAGGTCGAATCCTTTTGAAGAGAGAGGGGATGATGAGAACCAACAAGCAACATCAAAGGACACATTGCATGTCCCGGTTGGGCCCATTACTAGGGCAAGATCCAAGAAGATCAAAAAAATGCTTAATGGGCTAATTCAAGAGCTTTCGGCTGAATCGAAAACAATAAAGCCTAAATTAGGCCCAAATGACGATCAAGGCCTAATCCATCTCATCAAAGCAAGTGAATGGGTTTAGACATGAACTCAAATAGACCAAGGCTTGTGGACCACGAAATTCTTATCATATTTATTTTATTATTTTAAATCTTTTAATTATTTTTAGGCTAATTTGTAAGCTTGATTACCAAGTAAATCATTTCCTTTTCCAATTAGGAATGTAAGGCAAATTAGAAAACTTTCTTATTCTTTATTTAGCAATTAGATTTTAGGGTTTCTTTTTTCCTCCATGTAGACCTACGAATTTCAAAGTGTATTAGGGTTTCTTTTCTTATTCTCTTGGCCACCTATTTAAGGGGCTTTGTAGACCTACGAATTTCACATTACTTTGATTAATAAAAAGTGTGAGAGTTTTTTCTTTAGTTCTTCAGAGAACTTTTCCTAAACTTATCAAGAGTTTCTTGTGGCGTTCAAACTTATATCTTTGATTCGTTATTCATTATAATCATTAGGTCAAGATCATTATACCATTGGTTCGCGTTTCGTTCATAAACGTTGGGTCAAGGTAATCTATCTTTCAATTTCTGTATTTTTATCTCGTTCAAAAATATGATTTAGTTTCGATCTTCGCGAAAAAACCCTAAGTTGGTTTCGGATCTCACTAATCCTTGGTAAGGTTCGCATCATTTCGTCTTCTTTAAATGTCTTCAATTATGCAAGGTTTCTCTTATTTTTTTTATTTTTTTAAGTAGGTTTTTCATGGTGTCTCTGAATTGGTTAAGTCTTAGCTTATGTTAGTCAATCTTCCTTTGTTCAGTTACCCAATCTTTCAAGAACTTTTCTCGGATAGGCTTAGGCTTCTAAGACTTTATCTATCATTCTTCACATCGCAAATCTTTTGGATATTGTTTCCTTCATTCTGATTGAGGGGGTATTCTGTACTTCTTCAAAGTTACTTGGGTACTCCTAGGTTGGAACATATGTAGTGATTCCACAATCAGGGTTCCTAGGTTTTCCTCCTAACTTTCTCAGATTTTATTATCTATATCTCACCATCGCTTGGTTGAAACAATACTATTCATTTTAACTTATACTTCAGATTATGTTCCATTTAAATGTTAAAACTATTTTTAACATAGCCTTAGTTTTTCTATAGTGTAGAAGTTATGATAGACATGTCAATTGTTGAAGGCTAGAAATAAAGATTGAAATCAAACTTTAAGTAGATAATATTGTACTTTATAATAGTAGGGTTATGCCTTAGTCACTTATAGACATCATCTAAACACCAAAATTCTCAACTTAAGGCAAGCGAGCAAAAAGAAAAAGATAGATAGCAAAATACATTAGAGCCCACCCTGGCTTAGTTCATGATTCTGTCAAAGTTGATTGCTCTATACTAAACGAGGTCCTCGATGTAATTCAACAGAGAGTAACATTGATCAGTATGATAACCCATTCCTCCAGAATGATACTCGCAGAAGGTATTCAGGTTGAACGGAGGAGAATGTGAGTTAGGTCGATGGGGCGGAAGAGGTGTAAGTAGGTTATCTATGAGGCATCAGTAGTATATCTGGGAGAGCGGAGCGGGAAGTGAAGTAAAACTTCTACGCTCTTGAGAGGCTCTAGTGTTAGCAATGTGAGCTGTAGGGGTAAAAGCTCAACGTTTGGGGTATGGCTATTTTTCAACAGTGGTTGGGTATAAGTTTTTGTTCCTTAACTGGATCCTAGGCATAGACTATCCTATCTCCTTAATGGTATGACCTAGGTTGCCGATCTGATCCCATATCTTGGATATCTCTCCCTGGAGTAAGTCTTGTGTAGGGATTTCTTTCTCGGGTTGCTGAAGCGTTGGCATTTCAACCATTGGCTCCATGTCAGAGGTCCAATCGTTTCCTAAGGCTTTTTTATCATCAGAATTATCCTCGTACTCGTCTTTCCACTTAATGGTAGTGTTGTCGACTTGCTTCATCGACTCTGAATAGGTTACCAATAGGCTTTCCCGCAGTTTTTCGAGGCGATCCATTCTTCGTGATGGGGTTTAGGGTTATTTCTCCAAACTCCTAGGTTACCAAAGTTATTGATGGGTGTCATTTCCGCCACAAATCCGGAAGACTTGTCGTTGTAGGTCCTAGGTGGGGATACGGGTTTTTGCTTAATTTTCCTGAGAAGCGGCGTCGGATTCTTTTCACTTGCGGATTTCTTCAAGGCAGCTATTGTCTCTTGCATCTTCTTGTGATAACGTGACATCGATCCCATCTTAATCTCTCTAGCATACGAGCTTTAGGATAGTTGTTCGGCAAAGGGTATTTTATATGTTTGCTCTGAGGTGTTTTTTTTTTTTTTTAAATTTAAAAGCGAAGATATTGGTGATTTTATTAAGGTAAGTTTGAAGTGAATTATTATGGATGAATTGGGCATTATTAATTTGATTTTTATGTTTAATGGTTTATTGGATTAAGTAGAATAAGGATTCTTGTTCTTTCCTGCAACTTGCTCCGTATTCAAATTTTTTAAAACGTTTTTTTTTGTGCTGAGCAAGCTTGCAATGCATGGGATTGAACAAGAATTTTTACACGGATTATTATTCCCCTACTTGTCTTAGAAGTTTTATTCTATATACCTGGTACAATAGTAATATAAATAACTATACATAAATTAAAAATGACATCTCTCTCCAAGATAAGTGTCCTAAGTAGAACAGGATTTTTGTTATCCTCTATCCTAGAAAGATCGGTTCCCAGACCTTCTAGAGTATCCTAGAAAGATTGGTTCCCAGACCTTCAAACCTTCGGCGTCCTCCCCAGGGGAACATCTATCTTAGGTCGGTAGTCCGAGTGAGAAGAGGTTTGTAGCCGGATCCCGGGGAAGGAACCCACCCGGCCTTACTTCTACTAACTTCTCTTTCAAACTTGAGGGTTTTCAGGGCTTAGATCGGCGTCGTGACCTCACCGACTTCATCCCCTACTGTCAGCCTCTCTATCCCTAAAAGGGTTACGACTTGGGTTTTTCATCAATCATATGCAATGCAAAGTGAGTGCTCATGCGTTGGAGAAAGTATACGGTAATGTAAATGCAAAAATGTAAAGACAGTATTTAAATGTGATATTTAAAGACAGTAAATGTCAATGCGATAAATAAAGACGGTAAATATGCATGCATGCTAATATATACATATGAAATGATATTATTATTATTGTTGTTGTTGTTGTTGTTGTTGTTACTTTATTATTGTTACTATTATATTTTTCGTAGGGAATCATTTGTACTTGAAATCAAAGACATAATACTTGGATGTTATCAAACAATGAATATGGATTTAGACTCCAACTAGGCCTAACTCTCTTACAGCCCAGAGCGGAGTCGCCAGCTAACGCCTCCCGGATTTGGATAGCGGAAGAAGTAGAGAATCGGGAAGATGATGAAAAAAAGTTCCATCCCTTCCTCTCTAAGTCGTCCAAATCCGTTCATTTTGAAAATGGTTTTTTAAGGGCTTTTCTAGGCGTCAATTTTGAAAAACTTCTTGGAACGAGATTTTATGTTAAAAACGGAGTCGTCACCTAGCATAAGGTTAAATGGTGTGCTAGGTAATTGGGATTTTGGAAATTTATTTTTTTTCTTTTAAAATGACATGTGTTTTGACATCCAAAGGTCTATGTATCAAAGATATTCTTTAAGTTCGGGAGTCGGTGATGCTTGGGGAAGGTTTTACGCACCCCAAGACACCCGTCCGTAAACAGTACCTTGGTCTAAATAGATATTAATTGTTAAACACTATCCAAACCCTTTCTTTATTACTTAAGAAAAAATGATTCCCTTTTTAAAAGTTTTTCTCTTTTTATGTATTTTTACATGATGCAAATGGAAAGCAAGTAAATACTACAACTACTACTAGACAGCAACACCCAATAACAGTTTATAAATAGACAGAAATGTAAATATGCAAACTATATTAAATGAAGTGCAAACTAAGATTAAATTGTTTGGATATGCAATCGAATCGGCACGTGGGTTACCTACGTATCTCGAATGAGAATCGGGTCTTTACATAGTTCGTTCTGGTTAAGGTAAAAAAATGTTTTTTATTTTTTAAGGTGACCGAACCCGTATCATGGGTTGCCTATGTACTTTGGGTGGTTACCAAAGATCAGGTCAAATATAGTTCATTCTTGTTAAATTGAAATCTGGGTTGGTTTTAGTTAAAGATTGGTTTGGTTTTAGTTATAAAACTGGTTTGTTTTAGTTAATTTTAGTTGTGAACAACCTGAATCACAACCTTAGCTAGTTATTATTAACAGTTTTTTAAACTTGTGAACAACCTGAATCACAACCTTAATTATGTTTATTATTAAACGTTTTTAAGTTGTGAACAGACTGAATCACAACATGACATGTACATAATACTCTTTGATTTTGTCAAGAACACCTTAAACGAACTCTTTTGTTATGACATGTACATAACACTCTCTCTCTCTCTCTCTCCCTTTTCTCTCTCTCTCTTCCACGACTTTTCTCTCTCTCTATTATTTCTTTTTTTATTTCCTCTCTCTCTCTCTCTCTCTCTCTCTCTCTCTCTCTCTTTTCTCTCTTCTCTTTTCTTTTTTTCTCTCTCTCCTTTTCTTTTCCCTCTTTCTCTCCTCTCTCTTTTCCTTTTTTTATTTATATCTTTTTTTATTTTACTTTTCTTCTCTTTTTCTTTTTTTTTCCAAATTTTCAAAAATAAAATAAAAATAAAATTAATTGTAAAATTAAATAAAATTTTGTGGGGATGGTCAAAATGTCGTATCTACAGTATAGCAGTGGTGAGGATTCTTGTAACAGTTGTGCCGCAATTAGAGAAGACAGAATAAACAAAGAGGAAGAAAAAGAAAAAAGAAAAAAATAACATTTTTACCCCTAAACTATGTCATGTGCACCTCATGTCATGAAATTACATCAAAATAAACGTCAATTAGTGACAGAAGGGCCATATAGAAAATTAGCAACAAAAAGGAAAGAACCACATTGAAAAAAAATGAATTGGAGAGTCACATAAAAAAACAAGCTGCAAATAGGAGGACTAAAATTGTAATTTGCCCTAATTTCTATTATTTGGTCAAGAATTGTTAGAATATTCTTAGGAGCACATGAAATTGAATAGAATTTGTATGTAATTAATAGATGAAGAGAGAGAATTTTATTAACTTGTTGGAGAGAGAAAATGAGATGAAGAGATAAGGTCACACAGGATCAATCATAATGAAAATAATTATCAACCGAAATATGGATAAATTTCAGTGAAACACATTGTCATTTGAAAAACCTACAACAATTTTTCTTGTCATTTGTAAAATATATCCATAACCCCATTTCCTTTGATGTTAAATATAAAATTACTTGT
Source organism: Eucommia ulmoides (assembly GCA_016647705.1). Lineage (NCBI taxonomy): Eukaryota > Viridiplantae > Streptophyta > Magnoliopsida > Garryales > Eucommiaceae > Eucommia > Eucommia ulmoides. The sequence continues at coordinate 11,993,114 of CM028331.1, forward strand.
TTTCCCCTTTTATTATACAATTAAAAAATTAATTAAAAGTATCTAATGAAAGAATTGCTCTTATAACCCTCTTCAAAGAACTACAATTTTGGTCAAGATTGGTTTTTGTTTTTAAATTTTGTTTTTGGTAATACATTTTCAATTCCATTTTTTTTTACTTTTTGGATCAAATGATGTTTGTTATATTTTCTTTGAATATTTAAAGGGTACTTAATTCTGATTTTTTTTAAATTTAAAATTATTCTGAGAATTAAATATTGTTAATTTATGTAATATATTTTCAATTCTATTTTTTATTACTTTCTGGATCAAATGATGATTTTTTTTATAGTTTTTAGTATTTAAAGAATACTTGCTACAGAATTTTTGAAATTTAAAATTTTTCTAAGAATTAACTATTATTTTTATTTATGAAGTTTAGTTACTGTTTATAAACTATTTCATTTAGTCACAGTTTTACTCAAGTTAAAAAATAGTGGCTTTATGGATTTCTATTACTTCTACCAACACTTAAGGCATGTTTGATAACCACTTAATTTTTAAGTGCTAAAAATTAAGTACTTAAATTTAAGTGTTGAAAATTTAATAAGGTTGTTTAATAACATTAAATTTTAAATGCTGAAAATTATTTAATTTATATAACTACCCTTGAATCAAGATTAAAAAAAAATCTGAACCAGAAATTTACTTCTCAATCAACCAAATCGATGAAACACGTAGAACGTATAAGCAATTAAATATCAACAGATTTCTGCAATGTCAACAGGAATTCGAAGAAATTGCTATGAAGTTACACATAACACAGATCAATCGGAAGAAGATGAAGAAGAAATAGTAACTCATAAGAAGAATCGCTGCAAATGTCATTACTCTTCTTAAAACAATATGTAGATAAAATAAAACAATAAAATAATTAAGTGAAATATAAAATATAAAAATAATAAAATAAAATATAAAACAAAAAAAAATAAAAAATAAAAACAAAGAAAGTCAGATTTTACAAAAAATAAATAACAGTTAAAAAAAAAGATAAATTCAAAACAAGTATGGGGCATTATTTGTAATTATTTACCTTCTATAGAAGCAAAATAAATTAAGTTGAGGGGTTTTCACTTAATTTTTTACTTAAGTTTTGACTTAATTTTTAAGTTAACTTAATTAATTAAGTGATTCTAATTGTATTTATCAAACAAATTTAATTAGTTAAGTGCTTAATATAATAAGTTTTAAGTGCTTAATTTGATTATCAAACAAGTCCTTAATCTCAAAAAAGAAAAATAATATTTATTTAAATTAAAAAGTATAGTATAGTTTTTTGTTATTTATTTTAAAAATTATTATTTATGTAAAAGAAAAATCTCACTATTGCAAATATACAAAATATTTAAAAATCATTGAGCTTACTATATTAATAATAAAAAATAATTAAATTCACTCAAACCACTACATAAATGATAAATAATATTTAAAAGTCATTTAAATAAAATATTGAGGTGAAAAGTTAAGGAGAATCAAGAAAGAGTTTTTTGTGAACTCTCCTTCTTTGTCAATTGTATTCTTCTAATTTTAGTTTCTTATATATATGTAAATTTGATTTGAGGATCAAGATTTTTTTCCCTTTTTTTCTCTTTTCTATTTTCAGTTTATTTTTTTTCCTATTTTCTATTTTTCTATTTTCTTTTTCTGTTTTTTTTCTATTTCCAACTATATCATAAAAAATAAAAATAAATTGTAAAAATTAAATTAAAATTTAGTGGAGTGGTCAAAATGTCGTGTCTACAGTTTCTAATACCGGTAAAGAATCGACTGATGAAAGAATTTCCATAAGTCTCATCTGATATGATCACAATAATATGTTGAATTCCTTTAGTCTGGATTGTACTTTCAAGATTGATGGAAATTCTTTCACCCGATCGTTATGTTTGCCTGAATAGCCGCCACCGAAATTGAAAATTTCAAACTTAAATGGATCTAGGGTCACCTTTAAATCACATAGACCAATAAGTCGACCTCATTTAAATGATTCGAAGGATATTTGGTCATCCAAGAGTGAATAAAAAAATCAAGGCTTGGTGAAATTTATAAAATTTAAAATTAATCATTTACGGTTGTATTGAATTCAGTAATCTGTGTGGAATTTGTTGGGAAAATTACCAATTAATTAAATTAATTTTTTCTCTTTATGTGATTAAAATAGGATTTTACCGATTTCAACACCCACAAATATTAACCAAGATAAAGAAAATAACAAATAAAGTGGAAGACACGATTTTTATATGAAAAATCCCAAGGCGGGGAAAAAATATGGGACCAAAATCCGATATCAACTTTCACTATCACAAAATAATGGAATTATGATTGTTCACACCTTCATGAGAAAAATTATTGGATCACCGCATAAATATCACCAAAAATGGTGGATTGAAGAAGAAACGATAAATACATATTTAAAAAGAAATACCAAATAACTAATTAGAAGAGAGTTACTGAAGATCAAGACGATGGAAACAAAATACTTGATACCAAGAAGAAACTCTTGAAATTTCAACCCAAAAGGAATCTGAATCGTCGTCCAATCGTCATAACGGAGTGACTCTCTTTCCGCTTCCTTCTCTCTCTCTCTCTCTACCTACTACAGTATATATTGAAAATTCCTCCTAAAAAAAGACTGTCCCGTTTTCCCTTTTATTAGCCTATTCCATAAACCTTAAAGCCCTAAACGGCCTTTTATTATTATTTTTTTCCTTTTGTTAAGCCCAATTAAACTTGGTTAGGTCCACACTCACATTGACTGGACCTACCCAACAGAATTCAACATGGTCAGTCAGTTAAAAAAATTTGATTAATGAGATTTAAAACTTATGTTGAATTCAACATACAAATTATTTGTGTTGAATTCAACATGTTCACTTAATTAACAAAGTTTATAAAATGTGATATGCTCTAAATACTGGTTAAATATATACCAAAAATATATTCCACAAAGAAGGATCAATTACTAATTGTAATTTCATTAATTATCCCTTAATATAATTATAAATAACTACATTTCAATTATTTTATTGCTTGATTTGATTACAAATGCAGTTCATCACTTTAAAAAAAAAACATCTTTGTTCATTTAATCACATGATACCATTTTAATTAACCGTTCATGTTGAATTCAACAAAACCGTAAAAGACGCTTTCCAATATTGATAAACCACCTTAACATGTTGAATTCAATATGGATTTTTTTTATTTTTCTTATCCAAAAAATACAATTAACATTTCATTTTGAAGCCATAAAATATGCAATTATTGATGTATAATTTGATGATGAAAAAAAATTGTTAAAATTATTTGATTATGTACAAAGATTTTTCCCCCGAATAAAATGGTAACCACTCCTTGTTTTCAAAATATATATGTATAGAATATTGACCGATCAGAATGGAACGTAACTACACTTAAATAAGGACAAATCTAAATATATACTCAAAAAGGATCGTTGTATTCATTGAAAAACTATTGGGATCATTTAGTAGTTTTGATAAAAAATTAGGATCTTGGTAAGCATCCCAAAAAATAATTAAAACATGGTTTGACTTGGTTTTTCTAGGCATCGCAATTTTGTCCCACCTTTCTCGCTTGGTTGTTTTTAATTTTTAATTTTTTATCATTTAATTTTATCCAAAATTAGAAAATTTGAGAACATAAAAGAAAAATGTGAATTGGATGCTAAACTAGTGCCGAAACGTGCAATGTCTCAAATCTATAATTTTCAAATTTAGATCACCCGAGAAGCATAATTGAAATTTCTTTGTTATGTTGCAAATGGTTTCATGTCATAAATATGTTGTGTACCACAAATGCGTCAAATAATTAAACTATTAAAATTCTAGTTTATGGAATCATAAATCGGTGAGGTCATTTTTGGGATCTAATTAGATTTTGGAAAATATGATGTGTTCCCCTAGAAATTGAATTTCAAATTTTCGATTAAATTCCTTTGGGGACTAAATCGACACATTAAAAACTTCATTGGTTTCTTTAAGAGACCAAACCAAGTTTTTAAATGTCAATGGAGGATATTGCCCAGAATCCGGTTATATCCGGTTATGGGAGGTAGAGGATCGAGGCTATGATAAGCCCCAAGACCCCAAACTCCAACCATACCCTCGAATTACTTGAGGATTCAGTCCATACATACACGAGACCGCTTAATCTCGAAGCTGGAGTTACCAAAGACTCGACATATACACTCCCAGGTCCGGCCTTGACCTATTGCTCAAGACCTGTCACCAAATCCCACTATACTAAGAAAAGAGAGCGGGCGACGAATTGAACAAGAATAAACCCCCCCAATCCCGCCAATCTCATGAGGATTAAGGAAGATTGACCGAAATCTCGAAAAACACTTACCAAACAAATCTTCCCACGCCCATAAATATGAGGGGGGACTGTCAGACTAAAGTACATTCAATTCACTAGAGATAACTCTGTCAAAATTTACTCAGACTAAACTTGTACATTATTTGCACATTATTTTGCAACAACCCCCTTGCAGAAGGTTGTGTTCTAGATCAGAAGTGCACGACACTTGCCGATCCAAATTTAGGTATCATCAAAAGTCAATTATTTTTCAGTCAATCAAACTATATATACATGTGGCAAAACTGCTCGTCGCCATAAAAAAGAATCGAATAAAATATTAAGTATCCAAAAAAAATGATCTTTTAATGTTCTTCCAAAAACATCAACAAGAACCGTTTGCGTCATTCCTGGCACCAGTTCCAGTTTTCTTCCCTTTAAGATCATCGAGATAGTTCTGATAGATATATGAAGCAAAACCCCAAAAGGCCATCAGAATGGCGATTATTTTGATCCCATTAAACTTGTCATGGAAGACTATGATGGCGGCAATAGGAGTAACAGCCAAAGAGAGGGTACTGATCACATTAGAGAAGAGAGAAGACACCACAAATATCAACCCCACAACTCCAACAGAACAAACCTGCCAAGAAACTGCTGTCCAAACCAACGTCATCTGGTAAGAAACTTTCCCTGTCCCAAAAACGTCCATCTCTCGGTGCAGTGTCCTCCACTCACCACTCGCAAATAGTCCCACTGTCGAAACACAAGTGGCCACTATCGATGTGTAGATTTGCATTTCAAGAACAACGGAAAACGTTTCTTTTTTCAGGACCTTCTGGAAGGAAAGCTGCATGAGGGAAAGCAAAAGGGAGTAAAGAGCTGAAGCTCCAAGGGTAGTTATGAATCCAATTGCGTGCTTCCACTTAGAGACTCCCGAGGGTCCATCAGAGTCGTCGTTCACAGCAATAAGAGCAGCGGATAAAGATAGAACAACCACGGAATTCAGAATTAAAGCGGTGAATTTCTGGGAGTTGAGGAAAAAAGAAAAGACTGCATTGAAGGCCAACTGGGTGGCGCAAATGAGTGAATAAGTGGAGGCCGATAGGTATAGAAGTCCGATGGAATATAACATGTTATCACCAGCTATAACAACACCAAGAACAAAATATAGCAAGGAAATGATGGCTAATGAGGGTCGTTTAGGTAAATTTGAAGGCTCTTGGGGGGAAGGAAGAAGGAAATATGGGATTAGGAGGACAGGGAAACCAGCGGACTGAACAAGGGTAGCCATCCATTTACTATTTCCACCCTGATCATAGTAAAATCTCCCGAGAAGAACAGCAGCAGACTGACCAACGAGAAGGAAAATTATGTTGAGGGCAATCAAAATCCACCATTTCCAGCGATCGAGCTTGAGGAGTGGAGGCTGGACTGCTGCAGTTTCATCTTCCCCCAATATCGGTTCCTGATTATCTGCGATTTGGAATGAACAAATTTTTAGGGTATGTTTGGTTTTGTTTCCGGATACAACAGTTTCTATTTTCGAACACACAAAGGTCAACAACTTTTCTTTTGATAACATAATCCAAAAACTATTTCACAAAATAATATTCCGAAAAATAATTTATAGTTAAGGCCCTTCATATCACTCTGGAGAAGGACTTTACATTTTCAAAAAGAATGATCGAAAGTAAAGGTAAGGATTGAATGATGGATATATCAAATTAGAAGACAGTGTAATATCATTAAAGAACTTTCCCAGAATTTGGTACGTTTGGTTGGAAGTATGGAAAAGAAAAATGAAAGGATAATATTTTTATCCATTGTGAAAGGAAAATTATTTTTCCTAATGTTATTTGGTTAGGAAAGAAAAATGAAAGGTGGGAAAATAATTTACTTTCATATAATTTATTATCTTACACTCATATATTACAAAAATAAATTAAAAATTCTATCATCAAAGGTATAATTGTAATTTTACTCATTCTTCGTCACTTTCCTTCATTTTCCTCCCCTCTCAAATTTGTGTGGAAAAAATATTACTTCAAAAATTGTACATTTTCCTTCCTGATTTCTTTTTCCTCCCATTTTCCATCCAAACCAAACAAGTTTTTTTTTCATTTTCCATCCTATTTTCCTTTTCAATTTCTTTTCCATCCTTTTTCCACCCAACCAAACGCACCCTTAAAGTAGCATGCTTTTCAACTGTCACCGCTTTAATAGGAAGAGAACTCGTACTCTTACATTACATGGAATCCCAAGAAACACAAGGAACTCATATAGAAGATTTAATATGACAGCAATTCCGAGGAAAGGCAGAACTAATCCAAAGGGAATTTAACTACCCAATAATCGAAATAATATACTAAAGGATAAACAGTACATACTTCTTCCGTATAAAAAGGGAAACTTGGATACACTAATTTGCATTAACTACATCTTTGATTCATAGGTAAATGGCTACCCATCTGAATCACTAAAAGACCATACAAAGAAATAAGAACTGCTTAGCTAAAGGCAAGACTAAGACATACAACCGGTGCCAAGAAAAGGGTAAGGAGTTTAACACACTATAGCATGAATTTGAAGTTTGATAACATAGAGATGAGTGGTAGAACTAATAAGCTTCATAGCAGGATCCTTCAAAAATGATTGAAGTTCCCGTGATAGAATAGTGGTTTTGTGATTCTTACATAAAAGCTCAAACCGAAATCGCTCCTATCACTAAAATACATTCTATACTAGTACAAAAAAAAAGTTAAACGCTTCTTAAATGCTCCAAACTTTATAACCCTTCATGCTTCTGAGCTAATATGTTGGGAACATATAATACTGTATAGAACGATATATAAGATTCCAACCGCAGTTTGAAGGTCCAAAATCAGTTTATTTGAAGTATGTGAACAGCGGTTTGGAGTCTCTAGCCATACAAGGGATACATCATCTACTTTAAAGATTCCAAAATCTTTTTTAGCTCACTTATTGCTTTAGCAACCAATCCATAGTACCAAACAAGCACAACTTATTATGAAGTAAACATAAATGGATTACACATCAACTATGTACGAAAATTCAATAAAGCCCTAAACCATTTTATCAATCTGGTAAATGAATTAGAGAGTTTCCTTCAGTTTTGGGTCGAAACAGGGTAAAATTATTACAAACGATACCCAGAAAGAATAAGAAATGTGGAGGAACAAGAAACAAACTGATGAGTATCATATTATAGTGCACAATATAATGGAGAGTCAGCCATTAAACTCGAGATTATACTTTCAATATAGATCTAGACTACCCAAGAAAGAACCCAAATAAAACCTGCTGAAAAAAGAGCTCATTATAGTATTGTTTAAGGATTTTTTAAAAAATAACCCAATTTCAAACAATAAATTAGAATGGCCCCATGAGCTATGGCCCAACACAATAAAACACCATACTATTACTTTTTATTTAAGAAAAACCCAAAACTGAACACACGTGCAAGTAGGCTCTCAATTCTTCTTCCTTTTCTCCCTCTCTAGTGGGCTCCACTCTCTAAAGTTGCCCCATTTATTTTCTTTTTTTTTCCTCTCTCTCTCTCTCTCACTCTCTCTCTATTCTTTATTCTCAACACTCTCTCTCTCCACTTTATTATTTATTATCTCTCCTACACACACTCTCTCTATATATATTTCTTTTTTTTTGTTTTTCTAGTTTTTCTTCATTTTTTTTTATTTTTTCAAAATAAAATAAAAATAAAGTAAATAGCAATATAAAATTAAAACTTTATGAGGAAGACGGTCAAAATATTGTCTACAAATCGTATTGACGGGATTGATTTTACAGAAATTTGAATTTGAATTTTGCTTCATTAATAGCGAAAATATGCATTTACAACCTATATAACAAATGTTACTGCATAGCAACTATCACAGCGTTCAATGTTTAATACTTACTGTACAGTAATAATCGTATTAAAGGGATTAATTATTGTACAATAATAACAATATTATGGGATTGATTTTGATTTTGTTTTAAAAATGATTTTTTTTTTTTTTTTTTCATTTTGGTTTATTGATAACAAAAATGTATTTTTACTAACTATAGAACATATAATATCAATCACTTCACGAAAATTACTGTTCAGTAACTATTAACATTTTGCATTCAATTTTTATTTGAAGCCTACAATTATTTACGATTGATTACTATACTGCAACAATCGTAATGAATGATTTTGCAGAAAAATTGAATTTGAATTTTACTTCATTGATAGTGAAAATGAGGTTTTATTACCTACAGAACAAATATTACTGCATAGCAACTACCATCAAATTCATCACCACAAAAGTTAATGAACAATAAGTAGTTAAATCCAATATTTCTGCAAAATCAATTTTTCATTATGATTGTTGTTGTATAATAATCAATCGTAAATAATTGTAGGTTTCAAATAAAAATTAAATGCAAAATGTTAATGGTTACTAAATAGTAACTTTCGTGAAGTGATTAATACTACATGTTCTATAGTTAGTAAAAACACATTTTTATTATCAATAAAGCAAAATCAAAATTTTCAAAATCAAAATTAATCTCATAATATTGTTATTATTGTATAATAATTAATCCCTCTAATACGATTATTGTTGTACGGTAAGTATTAAATATTGAACGTTGTAATAATTGTTATGCAGTAATATTTGTTATATATGTAGTAAATGCATATTTTCGCTATTAATGAAACAAAATTCAAATTCAAATTTTTGCAAAATCAGTCCCATCAATACAATTTGTAGACACAACATTTTGACCGTCTTTCTCACAAAATTTTAATTTTATATTGCGATTTATTTTTATTTTTATTTTATTTTGAAAAAAAAAAAAAGAGAGAAAAAAATGAAAAGAGAAACTCTCTCTCCCATGCGCCTATTAAGGGTTGAGAACACAATTGGGGTTTTGCTTAAAATAAAATAAATATTGGGGATATAATGAAATTACTGTTGGGCCTTGGGGCCCATATCAAAAAGCCCATTGTTTAATTGGGCAATAACAAGATATTATTATTAAAAATCAAAGGAAGGGATATATATATATATATATAGAGAGAGAGAGAGAGAGAGAGAAAGAAAGAGAGAGAGACCTTGCATTATTGGAGCGAAGATTGGAAGAAGCCCTTGAAAGGAGGAGGCGATTGGTGACGGAAAATCAAAAGAGAACGATCCCCATTATTACCAGGATTCCTCTTGAGAAACAACGAATATAAGCGGTTTCATTGCTCAGAGACCTATAGAAGAAATCATCGATCCTTCAGTCGAAAAATGTTGTTACACATGAGACTACGTAGTTAACTTTTTTATTTTTGCTTTGACTTTAAAGTAAAAGTACTTTTTTATCAATATATATATATATATATATTCATACACATTTGTATCCCATAAAACATGGAACAGTAATAAAATAACGAGAACAAAAAAAAATATTCTTCTGTTATGTTCTCATTTCTTCAAAGCAAATTTCTTGCCAAAATAAATAACTATATATATATATATATATATATATATTCGGGGGGATTGGGGGGGGGGGGGGGGGGGGGGGGGGGGGTTTCTTAATATATAGTCCTTAATTTTTTTCAATTTTTTTATCCTATTTATAGAGCAACTTATTTTTATTTTTTAGTCTTTATTTTTAAGACCTTATTGATATTTTAGTAAATGTTAAGTATGATATTGAATATAAATTCAGTATCAAGTTGATATAAACTGAAAGACTAGATACAAAAAAATAAAAAAGAAGAAAAAAAGGAGGATAAAAAACTAAAGTGATTTATTTCAAGAATAATCAACTAATTTACCCTTTTGTATTTGAGAACATGGAACATATAATAGAAACACTAAACAAACACCACCTTAGTGATATATTGATCAAGCAGTTAGATGATTTTTAGTAACTGAATAGTATAAGTTGTCTTATCTTGTGTGTTTTTTGTTCATAGATTATTTTTCATCCTATATTTCTGTTTCTATTTATATTCTGTCATCTCTTGTGCGTTTTTTGTTTTAAATTGACCGTTATCTCCAAACTTGAACAGAAACAGAAATATGGGTACAAAAATTATTTTTTTGTCATCAGTTCTAATAAATTTGTTCCCCAAAAAATAGGAACAAAAAAAAGATCTTTTTCTATATCTTTGTTTTCGAAATTGGAACTTAATGCATGTAAAATTCTAAAAAAATTATATATGTTTGTTTCAAAATCTAATTTCAAGGCATCGATTTCGAGCAGCCAGCCACTACCCCATTTTTGGGTTTGATTTTTAAGAGGTTTGTATATTTTCTGCATAATTCTTAGGCTAAATTTTTATCTACCCTCACCAAAGTTATTATTCCCTTTTATTTTTTGTTGTTGAATTTTAGCATTTCATTTTTGAGGACTTAAATGAAATTGATACTTCTGTAATTCCTTCTTGTCTCTATATTCATTGCTATTCTGTTTTGGTATGTTGTAAACGCTTTTTTTTTTGTGTATTTAGCTATGTACGAATGTCATTTGGGACTCGCTTTATTTAAATCATAAATATTGAGTTTGTTTAGGTACCGTTTGGTGGTAAGGAATTGGAGCTTTGGCATTCAAATCATGTATAATTCGTCCATAATCCCAAATAGAGCGCCTAATCCATAATTTATCTTATTTTAATTTCAACTTGAGTATAAATTTCTTAGTTATGTTTTGACATGTGTTTTAATCTCGCGGTCAATACTCCCTTGTATCTCCAATCAACAACAACAACAACTAAGCATTTGTCCCCACTTATGTAGAGTCAGGACATTATAGCTATCCTTAGATTGGACGAATTATCCGAAGAGGATCGTTTAACCGTAGGGCACAGTGATCGATCAAGGGTCATCCCCTCAATCAAGTTTAATGTCATTAAATCAATTTTATAGTCTCGTCCAATATTTTCTTAGGTCTACCTCTCCCTCTAGTAGTCCCCTGCACTTAAACTAAATCACATGATCTCACTAGTGCTTCAATGGGTCTTCTATACACATACTCAAACCATCGTAAACGATTTTCTCTAATTTTCTCTTCGATAGGTGTTATTCCTAAATTCTCTCAAATATTTTCATTTTTAATTTTATCCATTCTCGTCTTCCCACTCATCCACCGCAGCATCCTCATTTTTGTCATCCTAATTTTCTAGATATGTGTCATTTTTACCGCCCAACATTCTGAACCATACAGAAGCGCTGGTCTTATAGCAATTTTGTAGAATTTTCCTTTAAGTTTCAACGGAATCCTACGATCACAAATCAACACAACTGCACTCTTCCACTTTAACCAACCTACCTTGACTCTATGCACAATATCATCCTCAATTTCGTCATTACTTTGAATCATTGAACCTAAATATTTAAAACAATCAACCTTTGGCACCTCCTCATCTCCAATTTTGACTGCACCAACATCTCTCCGGGTATTACTAAAATTGCAATGCATGTATTCCGTCTTACTTCGACTAATCTTCGAACTTTTAGACTCTATCTATCTTTCTAACTTAGTATTAAGACATATTCTACTTTCGTCAACTAATACTATATCATCCGCAAACAACACACTCTAAGATACTCCATATTGAATGTGTTTTGTGAGCTCATCTATCACTAGAACGAAGAGGTAAGGATTTAAAAATGATCCTTGATGTAAGTCTATATTAATAGAAAATGAACAAATATCTCCTCCTCCTGTTCGAACACTAGTGACTATACCTTCATACATATCCTTAATTACCTCGATGTACACATTGGACACTTGTTTTTTTTCTAGCACCCACCACAAAATTTCTCTGGATACCCGATCATAAGCCTTTTCCAGGACCACAAATGTCATATGTAAATCTTTCTTCTTTTCTCTATATTTTTCCATTAATCTCCCAAGTAAATAAATAGCTTCAGTGGTTGATCGGGACATAAATCCAAATTGGTTCTCTTCTATGCCCATTTCATGTCTTATTCTATATTTTATCACCCTCTCCCAAAGATTCATAGTATAACTCATGAGTTTTATACCCCGATAGTTCATGCAACTTTAAACATCCCTTTTATTTTTATAAATGGACACTAAGATAGTCATCCTCCAGTCGTCAGGCATTTTCTTAATTCTCAAAATGTAAAAGTCTAGTCAATCACTCTATCCCAATATCTCCCAAACTTTTCCACACCCTTATAGGGATTTTATCTGGCCCTACTTTTTTTCCAATCCTCATCTTCCTTAGTGCTATTCTAACTTCAGAAACCTCAATTCTTCTATGAAACCTATAAATCCTATTTGAAGATACGCTAGGCAACTCTAGTCTAGATCCCCCGGCGTTATTCTCATTAAATAAATTATAAAAATAACTTCTCCATCGTTCCATAATCTCCTCATCCTTCACCGGGACCTTTTCATCAGTATCTTTGATGCATCTGACACTTCCAATATCTTTAGTCTTTCATTCACGTCGCCTAGCAAGTTTAAACATATCCCTATTTCCCTCTTTTGTATCTAACTTTTGGTACAAATTATCTACGCCCTAAATTTTGATTTCTTAATTACTTTTCTCGCCTCCGTTTTTACACGATTATCTTATCCAAACTCTCCCTACTTAGACATTTTTACCATTCTTTATAGGCTATTTTCTTGTCCCGAACGGCTTTTTGGACCTCCTCATTCCACCACCAACTTTCTTTATATTGTGGTCCTCCTCCTCTACAAATTCCTAAAAATTTTCTTCCTATCTCTCTAATACGACTAGGCATATCATTTCACATTTTGTTCACATCCTCATGTCTTTTCCATAACTCATCATTGCCAATTTTATCCTTAAACAACTCCATCTTTTCACCTTTTAGATCCCTCCAACGTATCCTTACATGCCCACTTATCTTAGACTCTCGTTTCCACCCTTGAAATTTCAAATCGGTTACCATCAATCTATATTGGATAGCAATACTCTCTCCTTGTATGACTTTACAGTCCTGACATATTAAACAATCACTCGCTCTGGTAAGAACAAAATCTATCTGGCTATTCCACTGTCCACTCTTAAATGTGATAAGGTACTTATCCCTCTTCCTAAAACAGATATTTAGAAGAACTAAATCATATGCCATAGCAAAATCTAAAATCATTTCACCCAGCGTTCTTCTCTCCAAATCCTCCAAATCCATAAGCACCATGTACTTTCTCGAAAGTCCCCATTTCCTTCCCCACATGTCCATTCAAGTCTCCCCCAATAAATATTTTTTCTTAGTTAGGTATATTTTGAACAACTTCATCCATCTTCTCCCAAAATTCTCATCTAACATTTTCTTGCAATCCATCTTAGGGAGCATACACACTAATAACGTTAATCACCTCCCCTTCAATCACCAACTTTATAACTATCATCCTATCGCCAATTCTCCTAATATCGACCACGCTATCCTTTAAATCTCTATCTACCATGATGCCCGCCCCATTCCTATGTTTGTCTTTCCCCGTATACCATAATTTATACCACATATTCTCAATTTCTCTAGATCTCTCTCCAACTCACTTAGTTTCCTACAAGCATAGAATATTAATCTTCACCTACTCATAACATCCATCAATTCTCGAGTCTTACCAGTCAGCATTCCTATATTCCAAGTTGCCAACCTAAGCCTATTCGTGCACCATAATGCGGCAACCCTCGCTCATTTAACACCGTATCCAGGCGAAAACACGGCGCGTCGCTTCCAGGCGACGCCCTAGCCCACCCTCGCTCATTTTTCACTACATCCGAGCGGTGGAAATGTAGCGCGTCGCTAGTAAGGAACGCCCAAACGTTTAATGTATTTGAATTCATGTCATAAAAGTTCTGACAAAGTTTTACGCTGGCTGTCAGCTACCTAACGCAACCCTCCTCCTTTACCCGGGCTTGGGACCAGCTGTGTGTAAAGAATAAAGTATCGAACTCCACAGGCGAAGTTCTTGTATCTCCAATCAAATGCTTCTTATTAAGGCTTGCATCGTCTACTGTCAGCGCCACCCACTATCAAACCTCATAACTCCATTTGCCAAAGTCCGGCAACCAGCCATAGGAATTTTTTTAGTTTCATACAACTATTTTTTAGTGTATTTTTTGGTTACTTGTAACTATTTTTTAGTGTATTTTTCAGTTACATGTAATAGTTGTTAAAGGCACGCCTAGGCGCTTAGGAGCATCAAAGCGCAAATGGAGCGCCTCGCCTAGTCCTAGGCGTTAACCATCACAAAGGCGTTCGCTTTGTTCGCCTGGGTGCTAGGCACGACTAACGCCTGGGGCACGACTGAGAATCGCGCTCGTCTTCCTCTCCTTCGAACTGAGAATCGCTATCGTGATCCTTTTTTTCTCCCTCGCGATCGTCTTCCTCTCCTTCGGACTGAGAATCGCGATCGTGATCCTCTTCTTCTCCCTCGCAATCGTCTTCCTCTCCTTCGGACTGAGAATCGCGATGAGCAAACCATCGCATTCCAGAGCAGATGAGCTGACCATTGATTCTCCTTCGAATCTTCTCCAATTTGCAGCTAAGTCTCCTTCGATTCTTGAGCAGACCATTTCGCAAGTAAGTCTTCCTCTTGAGCTAACCATTTCGATCCTTCTTTTCCTTCGAATCTTTTCTTCCTCTTCCCCTGTTCTCCTCCTTCGGTTCTTCTCCGAAATCGCAAGACGCAGGTGAGTCCTTCTCTTCGTTTTTTTTCCTTTTCTATAATTGTTTATTTATTTATTTATTTATTTATTTATTTGTTTATTTATTTATTTATTTACTTAACAAATTATTTATTTATTTAACAAAATTTTTGTTTTTTTTAGGGTTTTAGATTCTAATAAAAATTTCTCATTCAATCTTCTTCTTCAATAAAAAAAATTGCCTCGTTAAGCAGCTTAGTTCCTTGTTTTCTATTTTTTTTTCTTTTTCTGTTGTTGTTTAGTTGTTTATTTAACAAAACTTAATTTTATTAGGTGAGTCCTTCTCTTCGTTTTTTTTTTTTTCCTTTTCTGTAATTGTTTATTTATTTATTTATTTAATTAATTGTTTATTTATTTACTTAACTAATTATTTATTTATTTAACAAAATTTGGTTTTTTTAGGGTTTTAGATTCTGATAAAAAATTCTCATTCAATCTTCTTCTTCAATAAAAAAAATTGCATTGTTAAGCAGCTTAGTTCCTGTTTTCAATTTTTTTTTCTTTTTATGTTGTTTAGTTGTTTGTTTAACAAAACTTAATTTTATTAGGGTTTTAGTTTGGATTCATTGAATTTATTTGAAAATTTTATTAGTTAATTCTTCTTATTTAGTGGCTCACATGTGACTTGAGAGCGTTGAGTGTGATTTATTTTTTATTTTTGAAATTTAGTTCATACTTTTACTTTTTCATTCTAGATTTGCAATATATTAATGCTATAAATTATAATTATTATTATTAATGTCATGCGCCTAGTTTCGCTCAGGCTCGCGCCTACGCTCCGGGGGACCTTGTGCGCCTCAGTGCGCCTAGAGCCTTTAACAACTATGCATGTAACTACTTTTTCTAATGTGTTTTTAAGTTATATTTTTAAGCGTATTTTTAGTTATATTTTAATATATTTTTAGTTACATTCACGTAATTTTCTTGCAACCGGAACGTGAAAAGTTAGTTGAATGTGACTAAAAAATTGTAACTGAAATATATATTAAAAAATATTACTAAAACACAGCTGAATGTAAATAAATTTAAATCTAGCAACCGGTGACCGAAGTTTCAGCAACTGAATGTGGCCGGAATTCGACGGCCAGAGTCCGGTGGCCGAAGAGGCCAACAATTGGTGACGCAACCCTAATTGGAAAATTAGAATTTTTATAAACTCTAATAGATGTGACTAAAACAAAAGTAGTTATTTTGGGGGGACTTTTTATTAATTTGGTATCGTTTTTAGGACCTCCCACCAATTGTACCTTGAAATTATATCAGTAAAAGGTTTTTAAAAAATGTGTTACCAATCGGTGACCTAGTATTGCATTTCTCATGTCCTATTACTCATGCCATAAACAACTTAAATATTTAATTTTCACATACCATCACCAACATGAAGTCGAACATGAGGATCCTCAAGACAACAGCCAAATGAGGAAATAGCATTTTGCTAACCTAAAAAATTACAACAATAATACCAAATTAGGAATAGATCGATAACCTACCAAAGTAATTTAGTAATAGCACAATAATTTACCAAAGTAATTTAGTAATAGCTCAATAATTATAAGAACAATATTCAAGATAATTCAATCTTAATTTTAACTATGAAGCAAGGGCAAGATAAAGTTTACAGACAATTCAGCCGTGCTTGGAATAACAACAAACTATTTCAAACAAACAAAGCTACCTTAAAACATGCGAACTCTACGTACAAGGACTGATTCAATTCCTATTTCAACTAAATGAGCAGAAGCTAAGTTGATTTGCTATCATATAGGTAAAATGAATAGAATAGAAACATGGAATTAAAAAGGGAAGAAATCTATGAATGCAAAAAGAACAGAACAGAAACAGGGAATAGAAAGGGGAGAAACAGAAATAGTAGGCAAATACTGTGAACGTAAAAAAATCCTGAAACAGAAACAATGCACAAGATTAGAGAAATATGGGAATAGAAATAGAATAAAAACAATAGATAAGCACGATTAACACATTCCTTGTCAATAACCTGAAACAAAGAGAGCGAAACATGCATGTACTGAAAGGGGGCCAAATAGATAACAGATCAAAAGAAAAGGTAGTGTTTCCTGAGGTAAAGAATAAAACCACGGCATCTAAAGTGATGGTTGATGAGAAACTAAAGGTTATTTAGGGCTCTATTTTTGTAGTGAATGTGGCAATGATATAAAAACAAAATATGTAAATGAAGGAAAATTTATATAACTTATTTATGGAATTTTAATAATAAAAAACATAGACCAAAATATTTTATTTTTTTAAATGAGTGGGACTTGGTCCGCCCTCACTGCATCTAAATGCCTCATTCCTTATTCTATCCATCACAATTCAAAAATTCAACAGCGCAATTCCATCTATAATGGATTCAAAAGTCCATTAAAGCTAAATTCCATTGCATCGACATATCTGTAGATTCGTAAGGCAACCTAATTCACCTAATTAATTAAGAGGAAAAATGAAAACTAGGGTTTTATTAAACATGCAAATTGACTAAATATTAAAAAAAAAAAAAAAATAACAAACAAACAAACAAACACAATCTACAACTGATCGAGTGACTTCGTGAGAATCGAACGACTGAAACTCGATGAAAAAAAATGAACAACGACTGCTTACCTGATAGGAAGACGGTCAGAGAAAGAAAACACAATAGAAAATTCCCCATTTTATGATTCGGATGATAAGGTGAATCCTTGGGAATCAAATGGAAAAATTTCTTCAGAGGGACAGGTTAGGGTTCTGAGATATACCTAGATTTAGCCGCTTAGACACAAAACAATGAGCAAGGGGAGGAGAGCGATTGAACTCTAGGTCTGTTGATTTTGTACAAGACAATCCGATGGGGATTCTAGGAGCTGGAAGCCTCAGGATGACTTCGCGGGGGAGAGAGAACAATGATGAATTACGTGAGCTATGAATTCAAATGCCCCGTTTGGTTGGTTAATTATGTCTCCCTCTAAAATGGTATATGTGATTGCTCCATGATTTCATTTTGTAATATACTAGATATTTTTTTTTGTCATTTTATAAATATCAGAGATTTTTTCAATCTTTTTCTCAAACACTAGTTACCTCTTTTATTTATTAAAAAATAATTAAATAATAAAAAATTAAAATACATAAATAATTTAGAACTAATAAATTGAAACACTTAATCAAACCATTAATTCCATCAAAAGTATCAACTTTTAATTGTCCATCAAAATTTTAGGATCAACAATCTCCTATTTTTTTATGATGACAATTAATTTTGATATTTTCTTCAAAACAATAATATAATCACACTCCCCCTGAATTCGAGGACGGGTTTTGTAACTCATTAAAGCATAGTAATGAAGATAATCATAAAATATTCAACAAATCACAAATTTCAAAATATGCAATAAACTCCTCTTTAAGATATTCAACAAAATATCAACTAATTCTCCCCCTTTGTCATCTCAAAAAAAATTGGGGAGGGGGAAACACAAAAGAACTCTACTCTAGGCATACATATAATATAGTTTGAAAGAATAAACCTAAAGTAATTAAATCAAAATATTTATATATATAACTCTTTAAAAACACATTGAATCAACCCATAAAATCAATTTTATGCATTAAAATTATTTTCAACAAATATCAAGTGGATCATCATTAGGGATAAAAAAATAAAAATAAAAAATCTAACTAAGTAGATCAAGTCTAGCTAATTCATCAAAATTCATGCACTAGAAGTCAAGTTTCACCAAAAACCTAAATTAGCTATTATAGACGAAATAGTAAATGTGGAACTTGTCTCAATAACAAATTTAAAGAGAGAATAAAAAATAAAATCTAATGAGGGCTATATCCAGAAAAGTGATAATAAAGTCATATCGAACTAGTGGCTGATTGTTAAGGATACTGAATTCCTAGCTGAACAATTGGTCCTGGAGTCATTTACTGATGAAACGGCATTGACGGTCCTACTCTAGATGGCCCTGCTCCAGATGGACTTGCAGCTGTTGCCCCTCCAAAAGACTGTTGTGCTCCAAACATAGGATGTCCTGTAAAGTATAGCTGAGCATTGTACTACTGCTGGTATCAGTGATGAGATGACTGCATAAACTGAAACATTTGTTCCAGATTCCCTGTGATTTTCCCAAATCCAGCTTCCATGTTCATATTCATTTGGACCATTTTATTTTTTAACCTAGTCATCCGATCATCCATTATATATGCACGTACCTGTAGATCATCAATATGTTCTCGAAGAAAATCTATCTTCTGATTAACATTAATTTCTTCCTCATCACCTTCTTCTTCGCCCACAGCCTGCACTCTTTGCCTTTTCTGATTCCTCTTCTTTACCCATCTATTTCCTCTGTACTCATATCTCATTAACGAAGCATTACCCACATTAATCCATCTGGGTGTGATTGTCATGAATTTTTCTTCATCCAGATTAGTTTCAACTCCAAAGTGATCAAACAATCTTTGAAGTGCATCAGCATAGGGTAATACTCCAGAGGATTTCTAAACATGATACTTCATGTGGTCCATTATGATATGTGCTAGATCCAATTTTCTCTCCTCAACAATCTCATTCATCAAATAAAGATCAAAGTCATTTACATTAGCATGACTTCCCCCTCTAAGCACAACCGTATAGGTTAGCACCAAATGAAGGAATCGATGCTCAAGAGATAATGATCCTACTTTATCACCCTCTAAGTCAAATTTCTCTGCAATTGTCATTCTATTGAAATTTATCGAAAGCCAGTGAGGGGTATTATACAAAATTACGTCTCCTCTAGGTATTTTCAAAATATCGCATAAGAATCCCCTATTAAACCGGATTTAATTTCCTTTAACATAGGATGTAATCTCAACATTATTGTAAGTGAGATTGCTATAGAACATTCTCACCCACACCGGCATCCACTCATTCCTTTGGGTGACAAAATCAATCCACCCCAAATTTCTAAAATATCCTTCAATATCAATATTTTTCTCTTTTAAACTAACAAAATCTATAGATTTGCAACCTAAAACCTTTTGGTTTGACAAACCCCTCATTATATTTTTTCTCATCCTCATCTTTTCAAAAATATTTATTGTTATAAGTGACTCTTTGAGAGCATGCTTCTTGATTTTAGGCATATTTCATACAAGTTTAAAACAAATCAACCAAAATAACTCAAGAGATTAAGCCTAAACAAATAACCAACTGAAACCCTAGAAATCAGATAAAGAACCAACCTTTTCGCGAAGGAAAGAGTTACCAAATCTTGAATCCAAGCCCTAAGCCTTTAGATCCAACCCAAAGATCTTCAAATCCAAGCCAAAATGAACTGATTTCAAAAAGTTTACGCTTGAATGAACTTGGGAGATGAAGGGTTTTAGAGAAAAAGAGGTTTTAGTGTCGGACGAAATGAAATGAATAGGTGAGGGGTATTTATATCCCGTAATGACCAGTCGACTGCTAACTTAGCAACGATCGATAAATGAATGCAGCGCATCTCTTTGTATTCCAACCTGCTACTGTCGATCGACTAATGAACCATTAAAAGTCGACTGACCATTTTGAGTTGTTTGACTTTTAGTGCATTTAAACCCTAATTTGATCAATTTAACTCAAATTTTTTTTACCTCTTATTTTGATCCACATATATTTTATAAAAATTTAATTACTCACACATTTAAACATACACACACACACATGTACCACAAATATCTAAATTTCAAAATGAACAGGCTCAGCCTCCTTAACAAAATTAATAAACTTAAACTTAAATTTTTTTGACATACCTAGATCTTCTTTGGGAGCAAGTGGTGTATGTACCTTTGGTGGATTACTAATTTCTGACTTGGTATCCCTTGACTCCACCAATGCTTAATTTTTTACCGTAATTTCTTCCTTCTTAGGAATGACAATTTTCTGAACTGATTCAGTGAAAACTTCTTTGCCTTTATTTGGTACTTCAGGCTGCTTTTGTACAACTTTGTAAATGAATTTTTTCTTGTACTGGTGTCTTGCCGTTTGTTGTGGATAAGTTTTGTCAGCTCTTACATATTGAGCTTGTTGCTTCTGTACTCTTCTATTTGGCACGTGCTAATTCTTCTTATTAGGTACATTGAACCTCAGTTCCTTATTTGGCAGGGCATACTCATTGTACCTTTTTGTCTGTTCAAATCTCATTGTCGGCACGTAATATTCATTGTACCTTTATCTAAATCTCTGATTGGTACCTGCACCAAAATTTTCTCTTTTTGGTATCCAGTTGTTTCTGGATTCGACAGGATAACCATGTAATAAATAACAAAAGTTTTTATAATGACCAAATTTACCATAATAAAAACACTTAATACTGTGAGCACGCCTCTTCGGATAGTCAGTGTTTCATACGGGAGCATAATATTGTTTATTTTGAGAAGCAGCTTTAGTAACTATTGGTTTTTCAATAGATTTAGTACTCTCAACATCTTTGAATTTATCCATTGCTTCTTTAAGCTCCTTTTGAGTCTTCTCAAGTAGCCGCTCATTGGTGCTAACGTTTACCTGTAAACCAAAATTCTTTTTATGCATAAATTCAAGATCATTCTTAAAAATTAATTTGACACTCATTTTTAACATAATGAATTTTCACACGAGCTCTATCAAGCTCACATTTTGTATTGTCCAATTCAATGCTCAAGGCCTCATTCAAGGTTTCAAGATTTTTTCTTTTAAATTCATTATGTTGAAAATCATAAAAATCATTTTTCAAAATCTCAGTCTCATCCTCAAGAGACTCAATTTTCTCACACAACTTACTAATTTCAAATAAAGCATTTTTAAATTCAACAATTTCAAAATATTTGTCTAAATTCTTTTTCTTGAGAGATTTGACAGTACTAAACTTTTTCAAGAGTTGTAATTTTTGGCTCTAGTTTAAAATTCTTTTTTCCAAAAACATACGTTAGAGAAATAAGCATCTCAATAGCCTTATCTGCATTCTCATCATTGCAAATTATATCAATCTCACGATTAGAACAATGACTATTAGAAAAAGTAAAATCAACAGTAGTACAAATAACTTCAGAATCAAGATACTCCATGTGATCGTGTTTAGCTATACTGTGAAGTATATCAAACTAAAACCAGCTCTAATGCCAATTGTTGGCCCAGTGAGCTACCCAAGAGAGTGGTGAATTGGGTAGATAAAATATTATCAGAGAAAATACTTCAAAAATTCAAATAATTAATTTTAATCCTAAATTAATTATTATCTTTATATCACAGCGAAAATATAAAATCAACTAGGTGTACACCAAATAACAAAAATAAATAATGTAAAGATAGTAGCACACCAGAAATTTATATTGGTTTACCAAGCTACTCTTGGTTAATCCAGTCCTCCGAGCCCCACAGAGAGTCACTCCCACTAAACTCAAAATTCCTTTAAAGGTAGGAACTAAACCCTCACAAAGATTCTTTTCACAAGCTCAGAATTAACCTTTACAAATTCTTTTTTAAAGGTTCAGGAATAACCTCTACTTTTTAAAGGCTCAAGAATAACCTAATTCTTTTTTAAACTAAGGCTAAAGAATCAAAACCTCACAAACACTCCAAATATTTTTTTACCCGGTAAGGATTGAACCGTTACAAAATTTCTCACAAATCAATTCAATTCATGAAGAAGTACTACTTCAATCTCTTTACAGGAAGAAACTAAGACCAGTTACCCTTAGATTAAATACTCCCTATAATATTCAATCCGTCACTCAACTCACCCGTTACAAATTGATAAGTGATTTTTCTCACTCGGAGTTTCTACCACCCCAGATAAATTAAAACTCTATTAATATCCCAAAACTAGTGATAGAAAAATGAGATATTCAAAATATGATTTTAAACAAAAAATGGGTAGCACGTAATTGAGCACGTAATCAGATTTATTTAAGAAATTGTTTCAAAAATATTTTTCAATAAAAAATCAGAAAATAATTTCTAAAGATCAAATTTCAAATATAATTAGGCAATATTAAATAGAAAATCATTTGGAAAGATCTTACCCGAAATCCACCAAAAAAATAATTATAGCAATGTCACTTTAAATTAGGTAGCAACAATGTTTCATAGTAAATAATTCTCAAGAATAACTCTTAGAAAAGCTCTCACAATTCTCTTAATATGATTTCTCTTAGAAAAACTCAGTATAATTCTCTTGATCTCTCTCTCTAATATGAAAAATGTAAGTCTATATAAATGGGAATAAAATAAGCTCTCTAACGGTTAGTTCCCACTTATTATGACATTTAATTGTTCTTATAGACCTCTTATATCATTAATAAGACTTCATCCTGGTTCAAATCACTTAATTATAACTTTTAAACTTTTCAATTAAGTCCCCTAAATATTTCTTAATCACAATTAAATAGGATAGAAAGAATTACATGTACCAAATTGAGAAATATTCAAATTTAATGAACCAAATCTATAGGGATATCATAATATATGTTGCATATCTCAAATAACATTAAATTCCTAGTATCTCTCGTGAATCCTTACCATAAAACGGTTAGTAACGGTTACTTTTAGAATAAAATCTAGAATTCTACAAAATCCTAAAACAGTGCCATAAGTCAACTTATCAATTACCACCGGTCGACTGCTAGATTCAGGATGTAGCCAAGCCAAAAATTCACAGCCCATCAGTCGACCTAGAGATTCAGAGAGTTACATTTCTGGTCACAGGTTGACCGCTCTGTCGATTTATCGATACAGAGAGTTCATATTTAAATACATGTCAACCTACCTGTCGATCGAGAGATACAAAGACTTTTCCTTCTATACTCTGGTCGACTTACTTGTCTACTTACTAATGTTGGAACACTTATCTCAATTCGTTTTTAGTCCATTTTCATTGATGTTTTCGCCTATTTAATCGATTTCTTTTATCGATTAGCTCCACTAAATACTTAAATTCAATTTTAATCAATTATTAATTTTTTTTTTCAATTACACATAGGAGCAAATAATTTAATTAATTAGGATCCTATAAAAAATACACATATTTATAAAAATCATTTAAAAAAATTTTTGTGGCGTGTGTGATCCTAATTGAGATATTAAGAGTTAAAATTTAACCGTAGTTATTTTTTCTAGGTTCTTCAAATTCTTTAACCTCTTAATCCTTTATCATCTTTGTCATCATATCTTTATCATTTGGAACTAATACACTGAAATACTTAATCAAACCGTTAGTTTCACCAAAAATATCAACATTTAATTATCCATCAAAATCTTAGGATCAATACACCCATAATTCATAACCGTCAAAATGCATTCTACTCATCGCAACATTTTCATTCATAGTGGCCCACATTATATCCAACAACATACGGACATAATATATTTTAGTCGGTAACACCTAGCACAGATAACCAATTGCCAAAGAATCTTATGTTTCTAAATGCTTTCGTTGCGCTACTCTAATAAAAATAGTAATAAATAACAATATATCTTCAAAATATTACAGTAGTCTCATTGGATTGGGGTCTATCTCAATTCCAACAGGTCTACGACCTCAATAATTTCTCACTTGGCATGACTTTTCAAGTCTACTGCCATATCCCATAACTAACATTTACCAATTCCATTCAACATTCCAGGCCAACATATTCGCAACCAATAGTATAACCAATAGATAGCCCAAATTCCTAATGGACTATCCCGTGAGACTAAAAATGACTACCTCTAATATTCACATTAAACTTCCAATAATCCCGTAAACTTTTTCATAAAATCCAACAATTCAAATATCAAGTAATAAATTTTTTCGCAATACGTCAAAAACACATAAATATTTTTTCAGCACATAAATACGTCTCAAAACACCTAAATACGTCAAAATCATATAAATACCCCTCAAAACACATAAATATCACCGAACCACATAAATACGTATCAATTTATATAAACACGTCTCCACGACACAAATATGTATCGAAAAACATGAATACATATCACATAAATACGTGTCAATCCCGTAAATACATCTCGAAATATATAAATATATTTTAAACCACATAATTATTTAGAAACACGTAAATATGTCACCAACACGTAATCATGTCTCAACCACACAAATACGTTTTAAACACCTAAATACGTGTCAAACTTTAAAAACCAAATACATATCAAATCACATTATTACGTCTCCAAAGTTACGTAACATTATAAGTTCAGTACTGAATTCAATACTCACGTAAATTATATAATGCCCACAATCGCATTTTTATAGCACCAATTAAACTCAAAATTCAAATTAACATTTCCAAGTAACTACGAACTCCCACTAGTCTCATAATGACCCCACACTTAGACTCTACCTAACGCTAGTTGTAGACCAATATCTATCTGAGTTATTTTTATAGGTGTACTGTCTTCATAGTATAAAATATTTTATGGATCAAATATTTTTATCAAACATTGGCCAGTATCTGAATCCCAACAAAAATATTCTCATAATAGAACAATCGAATTTAAATCAATCGGTCAACTCACTTGTATATAATAAAAGAACATACTTTCTTGTCAGCCATAAGATCGTTTTACCTCACGATCGGGAGTTATCATATCCACCCTGTATGACTTGCCTAACAGATAACAACATATATAATATATCCACACTGCAGAACTTGTCTGATAGACAACAATATATATAATATATATAATATATCCACCTTGCAGGAATTGCCTAACAGGTAACAACATATATAATATATCCACCATGTAGGACTTGCTTGACAGGTAACAACAAAGATATAATATATATAATATATCCACCTTGTAGGACTTACCTGATAGGTAACAACATATATCCACATCTCGCAGGACTGACCTTCCTGACGAGAAGACAACATTGGCATAGCAGGAAAATAAAATTATTTTCCACCTTTAAAATTTTTCTTGATCCATTAATTATAGTAAAACTGTCAATTTTCATCAATATTGTTTTTTCCAATTTAATACGAAAATATAGTTTAATAATTTATATAGAAGATAGTAAACGCCTTTAAATTAATACTTTCAATTCAGCGACAATTCTTGTGGTCTACGGCTAACACGACACTCACCCAGACTTATTTAACTTACTATTGATAAATTACATTAATCAAACGTAACCTAAAATGTTAATATGTTCAAATTGAAACTGTAGAGACCAATGTGAAATAATGGTAACAACACATGGGTGCAAGGTGTAAAACCACCCAAAACATAACGGAGACTTCAATGCATGCAAAAATGGACCAAATCATTAACTAAAATAATGGTCAGACATGAATTTAGAACACCTAATAGAGGCTATATTACACAATCATTTAATCCAAGTCAAATCACGCAAAGTAAATCATTAGGAGAAAAATAATGCAAATTCCAGTCTTATATACCATTTTTAACATAATTTTTTTTTTCAAAACCCATAGATTATATAAAGTAGCACAAAAAAAAAATGAACAACAACATTAACATACATAACTATCTATTCACCAAGTAACCAATGTGTTCAATTAAAACTAGAGGGACCAAAGTGAAATTTTGGTTAAACTTCAAAGATACCAAGTGTCCAAACCCATGTTTTTTTTTCCATAAAACAATCTTCACTGTTTTAAGTTTCTTGAACTCATCCTTCACCTTTTTTTTTTTTTTTTTTTTTTTTTGTGAATAACTAAAATCATAGTCTACTTACATGGAATCTTTTGGACGCAAAAACATTAAATATAACTATTCATCGACCATTTTTCCTTTTTTTTTTTAGAAAATAAAAATTATATATATATATTTTTTAATATTAGTAAATTTATTATGAGTAATGGGTACTATTACCCAAACCTAGGGTAGTCCCAAATTCGCTCTAATACCACATTTTTTAGATAATTTTTTTTTGCGAGTCACATACTAAAAAAATAATATTTTTAGTATAATTTATAAATTTTGTTTGGCAAAAAAAATGTTGAAAAAGAATTAGTGGTGTTGTAGAAATTCGAGTGAGGGCTTTACGTAATATTTTGTTTATATAATTTATATGAGTATTGAACTCGTTATGTGTAGAATGTAATACCTCAGAAAATTTATATTTTTGAAAATATTATTTTATATAAGTTTAATATTTTTTGGATTGTTTTGTAAATTTTGGGTATAAATAATATTTGATAATTTTCGGGAATTGAATGTTAATTTTAAATTGATTTTAAATGTTTTGAAACTATTGTGTTATTTAAAATATACTTTAAGAGTTTTGAGATATAATTACTATTTTTTTTATTTTAAGGAGACATTGTGTAAATAAATAAATAAATTAATTAATTAATGGTTGAAATGGTTTCCTTCGTTAAGAAGGAAACCAAATCAACGTGTGTGTGTATATATATATATATATATATATATTGTGCCAAGTGTGTATGTGTTATATAATAATATGCCAAGTGTGTAGGTGTTATATAATAATAATAATAATAATAATAATAATAATAAAGGATTGATCATCACCTTTGCTAGGATTATTATTTTGGCGGATTTAGCGACGAGAGAGGAATAATGGTTGTTTAGGGCTATTAAGCCAATGCAACAAGTTAGGCCATATCCATATCACTGTATAGGAGAATGAAAAAAATATCAAAAGAGGGAAAAAATAATAAAAAAATTCACACCGTAGCGATTTCGATTCGGATTTTGATTTCGGAATTTCAGGTAGAATTTCTAACTCTTTTAATATATGTATTTAATTTTCTTATTGTGTGATTTATGTTATTATTGTTGTTGAATTTTAACTGTTAAATTTTATGGAATAATTGTGATCATGTGAAAATCATGTCAATATATTTTATTTGTCGCGTTAAATAAATACACGTATTAGAGGGGTTGGAGTTCTACTGAGCGTTGGCTCATAACCCTATAGTTTTGATTGAAGGGCTGGTGAGAGCGAGACGGCGACATAAATTTGAATTGAATTTCTACTAAATTTGTAATAATTGTATTTGTAAATTATTATTTCCTATTGTAAAAAATTGAATCGTTGAATTCGATAATTATAATTATCGCCGTCGCATTATAAAAAAAAATCGAATTTTTGTATAATAAATATTGGCGATCTGATTTTAGTTTTAATTCTCCTTAGAGATAAACCAAGTAGTGGTCCTGGGAAATTAAGTCGTTACAGTCTGGAAATTGTTAGACAATATTATAAGAATGTGTATTAATACATTGAACTTTTTTGGTACGCAATAGAATAATATTAAGCATACATTTAATAATTGTTGTTGTGTGTGTTGTTGATGTGATTTCTAAACTTGTATCTGAATCTGCTATTTTCAAGAGATCTTATTTGGATTTTGGAACATCTACTATCGATTGAATAGTGCGTAAAACCGTGTAGTTTTTTTCACCCATTTTTTAGATTTTAATCATTTATACGCAAGTGAAATAGGTAAGATTTAACGATTGTGGTGTCATGGCAACATGAATTTCTTTGGGATCTATTTTCTACAAAACAAAATTGGTAATATTAGTTTTTTTTAAAAGGTAGTCGACTGGCATAATTTACGTGCATATTAATTTTTTAAAGGTGAATAATAGTGTGTTTACATCAATATAACATAAGTCCATTGCAGTCTTTCAGAATAAAGTTTCACAATCTCGATCGAAAAGGACGAAAGTTGTATTATCTACTCCATCAAATACATCAATCTAAACTTTGTGTCTATGATTAATAATGTGTTAGTAATATGAAATGTTCTTTATTTTTTATGAAGTTTGTTGGTTTGTAGGTCGACATACTATGGAATTGGGTGGCATGCTTCCATGTTGTAATGGTAGCACCATAATTTGTCGCCATTTTCTTTGACCTTTTTTTTACACCAAGTGTATGCATTGTCTGTCTTTTCTTGAGACGGTAAATAAATAATTGTTTCTGATGGCGTTATGCTTCTTTTGCATGGTCAAATTTAAATGCGAATGGAAAAAAAGAAAGTGGTTGTACATATATATTGTATATGTCACTTTTTACAGGTATATAAAACATGACCTGTCTCGAAAGAATGTTGTTTCTGGGATGTCAATGTTCATATATATTTTAGTAGCACTAGAGAACAATAAGGTACATTCTCATGTACATAAACAATCATAACTTAATTTGTGGTGTGAGCTTATATTTTTAATTTTTTAATAGTAAAAAAGTAAGAACATTATTGGAAGTTATTTTTATGAAAGTGCATAAGGCATTTAAAATATAATTAATAAATTTAAATGATATAGTATTTTATTTTAAACAAAATATTTATAAAGAAATTAAATGAAAATTTTACAAAACCTCTGAATGTCTTCATAGTAGTCGAAGTGATAACCATTACATATGGTCCTTCATTTGAAAACAAAATGGTTTCATTGACTTGATTAGCCACAATTCCCCATAATGTAGCGCTTTGATGCCTCCGTCGAAAAAAAATTGAAAAAAATAAAATTAAAATATTTATTACTAAAATATTTGTTGTTTTTCACATTATAAATTATTAATGTACTTTAGTTAATTGTGAATCACTCTTGCAGTTTGATTTCAACATTTCTTCTTGGAGTTACGAAGGTTCGTGCTTGTTTTAGTGAACTCACAGTCTACAATAGTTATGGCTTTCCCGACGACATCTGTAATTAGTGAAAAAATAAGTAATATTTTTTAAATAATGTTTATTGGTATTTTTAAAAAGGGCAAATTACCTTTTAAACCCTCTAACTATTGACACATTTTTATGTAGTCTTATAAATTATTTTGTTTTAATTTAAACCCTCTAAGTATATAATCGGTTTTAATTGGTCCTTCTGTTAGGTTTTCTGTTGGCCGAGTGAAATACCCAAGAGGGGAGGTGAATTGGGTAGTTAACTAAATGTCAGCGAAAAAATATTTTAATAACCTAAATAATTAATTTTAATCCTAAATTAATTATTAATTTTATATCACAGCCGAAATATAAAATCAACTAGGTGCACAGCAAACAACAAAAATAAATAATGTAAAGATAGCAGCACGCCAGAAATTTATACTGGTTCACCAAGATACTCTTGGTTAATCCAGTCCTCCGAGCCCCATAGAGAGTCGCACCCACTAAACTCAAGATCCCTTTAAAGGTAAGAACCAAACCCTCACAAAGATTCTTTTACAGGTTCAGAATCAACCTTTATAAATTTTTCTTTTCACAGGCTTAGGAATAACCTCTATTTTTTACAAGCTCAAGAATAAAATCTAACTCTTTTTAAAACAAAGGCTAAAGAATCAAAACCTCACAAACACTCCAAATATCTTTTTACCCGATAAGGATTGAACCGTTACAAAATTCACACAAAATAATTCAATTCAGGAAAAATTACTACCTCAATCTCTGTACAGGAAGAGACTGAAACCAACTACCCTTAGATTAAATACTCCTAACAGTATTTAATCTGTCACTCAACTCACCAATTAAAAATTGATAAGTAATTTTTCTCACTCGCAGCTTCTACCACCCCATATAAATTAAAACTCTATTAATTTCCCAAAACTAGTGATAAAAAAATGAGATATTTAAAAAGATTGATTTTAAACAAAAATGGGTAGCACTTAATTGAGCACATAATCACATTGATTCAAGAAACTGTTTAAAAAATATTTTTCAATAAAAAAAATCAGAAAACAATTTCTAAAGATCAAATTCTAAAAAATAATCAAGCAATACTAAATAGAAAGTAATTTGGAAAGATTTCACCCGGAATCAAATGAATAATTATAGCGATGTTACTTCAGTGTTGGTAGCAACAATGATTCATAACAAATAATTCTTAAGAATGACTCTTAGAAAAGCTCTCACAATTCTCAATATGATTTTTCTTAGAAAAACTCAGTATAATCTCTTAATCTCACTTATTGATATGAAAAACGCAGATCTATATAAATGAGATTAAAACAAGCTCTCTAATGGTTAGTTCTCATTTGTTATGACACTTAATTGCTCTTATAGACTCCTTATATCATTAAAACTTCATTCTACTTCAAATCACTTAATTATAGCTTTTAAATTTCTCAATTAAGTCTCCCAAATATTTTCCAATCATAATTAAATAGAATAAAAATAATTATATGTATCAAATTGAGAAATATTCAAACTTAATGAACCAAATCTATAGGAATATCATAATATGTATTGCATATCTCAAATAATATTAAATCCCTGAAATCTCTCATGAATCCTAACAAAAAAACGGCTAGTAACGGCTACTTTCAGAATAAAATCCGAAATTTCATAATATCCTGAAACAGACCCATAAGTCGACCGACTAAGATCAGCTGTCGACCGTTCGATTCAGAATGTAGCCAAGCCAAAGATTTTGTGCCCATCGGTCGACCTAGAGATTTAGAGAGTTACATTTCTCTTCACAGGTCGACCTACCTGTCGACCGAGAGATACAAAGACTTTTCCTTCTATGATCCGGTCGACTTATGGATACTAGAACCTCCTCTAAATTTATTTTTAATTCATTCTCATTGATGTTTTTGTCCCTTTAACCAATTTCTTTTCTTGGTTAGTTCCACTAAATACTTAAATTTAATTTTAATCAATTATAAATATTTCTTTTTCAATTACACATAGGAGCAAATAATTTAGCTAATCAGGATCCTATTAAAAACACACATATTTATAAAAATCATTTAGTATTTTATTTAAGTAGTTTTATATATTTTACAATTAAAAATCAAAAACTAGATTCTCTTTAATCCAATTGAAAAATAAGATAAAAATTAATAATTATATTCCAATATCTATAGTTCGACACCCGTACTCAAGCACGCTATACTACGATATTTTGCGCTTGAATTTATGTATTAAATTTGAGCAATCAAAATTTAGCGCTCAAACATCGATTTTCACTCAGTAACCAAGCCTCTTGCCTCATCAAGTAGTGAGTGTTCGTATCAAAATGTAAGAGTCCGATGTTAGGCAAGTGATTGATTGATTAATTCTGAAACTGATGATATTCGAGTAATTGAGCCTTTTAGGGTGTCTTTATACCTAATGACCCGAGCCAACTAGATTAGAATCATTGGCCCAACACTCGTTCCATGAAAGTCCTAGAAAGCCTAGTAAAAATGACATTGCACATATAAATTGCTAAAAAAAAATTAAAAAAAAAAATTTAAAAGAAAAATAATAAAATAATTGAATAAATAAATAAATAGGGTTTATTCCACTTACCTCCCTTGTCATTTTGCCATAAACTAAATACCCTATATCATTTTACAAATACCAATGAAATTTCTTATCATTTTGTTCAAGCATCACTTACTTCCCCTATAAATAAAAAATTAATAATTTTTTTATTGTAATGACAATTTTACCCTTACCTATTTAAAAATAATTAAATAATTTAAAATTAAAATACATAAATAGCCCTTCAATTTTTTTATTTATTTATATGTGTGTGTGTGTGTTCAAAAGGTAAGAATTCTGGCAGATTCCGGCGGCGGTGGAAGGGGAGGATGGGGATGGAATAATGAAATTACTTAAACAATAAGGGTTAAAAGTATATTTTTGAAAATAAGAATTTTAATGAATTTAAAAAATATATATAATATATTAAAAATAAAGGGTATTTATGTCTTTTTACAAGAAAAATGTAGTCAAATGAGTTTACTAGTATTTGTAAAATGACAGAAAAGACATTTGGTTTAGGAAAAAATGAAATGGGAGGTAAGTGGTATAAACCCTAAATAAATATAGAGAAGTAGTAAATCCTTTGAGGTTAAAATTCATTAAATTGCTAATTTTGATTGTTGAGATTACCTAAACTTGAGATTAGGTTCGCTTGAACAAAGTAAGATGTGGAATGAAATTAGATGTTTTTTAACAGAAATAATAGTTATATTCTTCAATAAGCATGTATTCTACTGATAAAAATATTTTTGAATGTTATTTATTATGCTTCATAAATTATTATAAGAGGCAAAGATGTTTGTTGGTGTCATCATTGTAAATCTTCACAAGACTAAAAATCGTCCACTAGGGATTGCCTAGAGGTTTAAAAGCTTATTGCATAAGCTAAATGCAATCATGCTCCATACGAAAATGGTCTTTTTCATTTTTTAGATTTTTATTTTGCTTGAGGACTAGCAAAATGTAAGTGTGGACATATAATTGTTCGCAATTTTATACCAAATTTGCATTCGTAATCTACACCTTTGATACTTTGTTTATTAATTTTTAATCAATACAATTTATTATTTTTGCAGGTAAAAAATTAGAAATAAAAAATACAAAAAAATGACAAAGAAAACCATTGAAAATGACTAAAAATGGAGGGCAAAAAGACTTTGACCAGCAAATCAAACCGGGAACCCGACCCACAAACCCGAACCAACCCACTATTTAGGCCTGGACAGTTCTCTTTTATGGCACCGTTTTACTCCTATCAAATGGGTGGTTACTTTGGGCAATTAGGAGAATGTTTTTGGCAAAAAGAGAACGTTTGTCAATGGCCATAATGGTCACTTTAATGCCACTTAATTAGACTTTAAGGAAGGAAATGATGTGAATTAAGAGAAAATGAGGTTTCATGTAAGGATATAGGGATGCCTTTTATTCGGTAGTGAGGAGGATCATACATTTTTTTTTTACTTTTTCTTCTTTTTCATTTTTTTATCTGCTTCATTTCTTTTTGATTCTTCATTTTTTTTTTTTTTTATTTCTCAATCTTGCTATTGGTAAACTTTTTGGTGGGAATTCTTCTATGAGTTTGTTGAATATCTCTTGGGAAACAACAATCATCATGAACTGCCAAGGCAAGCAGGATTAAGCTATATATATTCTAGATTTTCTTATGTAGTTGTCATTAAAATCAATTCTTATTTTTATCATTTTATCAATGTTAAAAATATTTTATTAGTTCTTTTTGGGTTAGATCTAATACTTGTGATTTAGATTTAATCGTTATACAATTCGTATTTATTGGAAGCAACACGATTTAATAGGATGGGTTATGCGTAGGGATTGATTCACCATAGATCAATAGGACAAATCTCAAAGATAGTCTACGCCGATTAAATGGTTAATTAATCGATGTATTTGATAAGATGAATTATGCTTAGAAATTAGTTCACCGTAGATTAGGAACCAAATCCCGAAGATAGTCCATACCAATTAAATAGTCAATCATTTATTGTAATTAAATTACTTCATTATACACAAATTAAAAATAGATAAAGAAGTAAAACACATTAGGATAATCGAAAAACAAATATATGTCCTCAATCCGTCCATTTATCATTTTATATTTTAATCTAATTATTTTTCTATTTTTATTATAATTAAAAATTTAAGATCACTTTCTTTAATCCAATCGAAAAAATAAGAAAATAATTAATAAATACAATCCAATTTCTATGGTTCGACACCTTTACTTAAGCACGCTACACTATGATATTTTGCACTTAAATTGGGTATTAAATTTGAGCAATCACTATGCTTTATCAGTAGTTGATCAATCTCAAAGAGGGAATGATTTTTAATAACATCGGTAGAAAGTTGGAGGCCAGGAAATTGATGTACAGGCCTTTGAATATATAAAATATCGTTTGACGTGGTGTTTCATTTTGTTTCCCACAATATGTGAGGCTCAGAAACATTACAGAAAATGAGAATTGTAACAAAGAGTTCACCTAATTGAGAAGTGCTTGTCCATAAAGATGCTTCTTATGACGCCTCATGCCATTTTTTTATCATCATCCAAAAAACCAAGAGCATCACATGTTGGATATAAAATTTCATTTATGGTTCGAATATTCTCAAAAGAAGTCGACCCACAGACTATGTTCAATAACATTCTCAAAAAGAATCATTCACCGCTTGTAGGATGAGTATAGTATAAGCGTCCAATTGTGTTTCTCGATAGATGATATTTCCATGTTCTTCTAGAATTGTCCCATACCAACTTCGTTGGAAATCCAGCATATGTAAGTATGCGGGCGTCACTGTGTAATGCGTTTGTATGCATTCACTTGGTTAACATTGTCGTGTTTATTCCTTTGTAATGAATTATTTGCTCAATTGTTTGGTTTTCATGAAATACGACATGTTGTTAAGGTAAATAAAAAGGTAATCGCTCAACTCTTAGAGTATTGATAGGTTTAAAATACCTATTTACTTCTAAGCCGAATTTGATAATTTTCGAGTGTTTTAGTAATAATTTTATTGTGTTTTTGTTTGTTTTTATGTAAATTAGGTGTTGGGATGTAATCGAGTAATAAACAAGCGAAGCGATAGAAAAACAGTGAAAGAAACAAGGTTTCAGGATAGCAAATACACCGCCGAGGCGGTGGAGATGCATGGAGAATTATGCCATTCTCACTGCCGTAGCGGTCATTCACTGCCGAGGCAGTGAAAGTACAGAGAGTTTAGGGTTTGGTTCACCGCCGCAATGATCATTCACCGCCACGGCGGTCACTCTGTGCAGAAAATATCTAATTTTTGAGATATTTTGAAGCCTTCTATTTTAGCCCTTGTTTTCCCCATTTGTCAAGAATGTTCCACACTTGATATATATGATCTTAAGTATTTCTTGAGAGCTCAAAGAAGAGATTCAACATTTGGAGAAGATGAATCATTTTAGGACCGATCTAAGATTTGATCGTTCTTCCTTTATTTCTATCTTTGTAACTTAACTTTTCATATCAAATGATAATGAATCCTTCTTGTTTTAATATTTGTATGGATAAGATCATGGTAGGCTAGATAAATATTATCTAGGGATTGACATAATTAATGTAAATACATGTTTGATTGAATATATGTTACTTTAATGGTTGTTTGTCTAAATTCGATTATGTTTACCATTTTATTATAATTTTAATATGTTTGTTAAGGTATTAGGGTTGGTTTTGAGAATATGAGGTTTGACGCTCGAGAGAGATAACCTCGGATTCGGATTAGGGTTAAACACATCACGATAATCTAATGACCTGAGAGAACGTTAGAAAATGTGCAATCCATGAGGTTGGGTCAAGACTCAAGTGACTGTGTTATATAAAATGGTAGAGGGGGATTTCGGCGTTAACACAAAGTCACATAATCGCTCATTTTACACTCGGGAGAGGTAATGAGCAAATTTAAGATACCTAGATTGTCGGATAGGATAAACACCGTTATTGTTAATTAAACGAAGTCAAACATGTATTAAGTGAATGAAATCAATCCTTAGGTAATCCACTTAATTAGAATTAACCAAATAGTTGTTAGTTTAACTTAGTTTTCAAATATTCAAACTCAAACATTTCTTGAATCGTTGAGATAATATAAGACAATATAAATCGCGGTATTCAATTAATCAAACACGTTTCCTAGAGGACAATATCCGATAGAAAGGTCCACTATATTAAAAGTTTACCTCGTGCACTTGCGAGTATATTAAGACGTGAAAAAAAGTAGCCACATCCAAGTATGATGTTGAATTTCAAACTCAAATATTCTCCTACAAGCTTCAACTATAGAGACGTAGTGATAATATAGATATCACTTTATTTTATCAACAACAGGTGTGTTTCATTTGATCTAAGAAAGTGCAACGTTTGTAATGTTGTTCTTGAGTATCAAAATACTTTTGACGGGACCTTTGTAATATATTTCAAAAGATATTTGATAGCGCACGAACGATTACACCATTCAACATTTATGTGTGCTTGATACTTTGTTAATGGGTAATGTTGTATGGAACAATATGTATGTTATCAAGAAGAAAACCATTTTTCTCAATAGTTTGACCATCCTACCTATGTCAATAGAAGGGTATCATTCCTCATCTATTGATGTGACAAATGGCTTTGGAAAGTATTTTGTGTATTTTTCTTTCTTCATGCATGGGGAGGTAGGATTGTCATCTCTACATGGACCATGAATCATAAATTATTTAACAACGCCATATGTTGATGGATCTAGTTTTTTAACTTGCTGCCCAGAGCAGCTTGAAGACTTGGTCAAAATTTCAACGTAAATTTTGGATCTCTATCCGACACTATAGAAACTAACACATCTGGCAATCTCGTCAATATACAGTTATGCATACTTGTCAATGGAGTGCGTGATTTTCACAGCTAGAAAATAAACAAATTTTGTAAGTCTATCAACAATCACCCAAATCGAATTATGTCCCTTTTGAGTACGGGACAATCCTGTAACAAAATTCATCGTGATATGTTCCCACTTCCATTCTGGGACAGGCAAAGGCTGAATAATCCTCTTGAACATTGGTACTCGATCTTAACTTGCTGACAAACAAGACACCTGGCAAAAGCGTGACCTCGACTTGATGTTACCTGACCAACAACACGTGGTTTATACCACGCGTTGGCTCCTATCATTGGATATATTGAATGGCCATGACATTGATGGCCACAAACTCTGCAATTTCTCATTTTATTCCATTTCACTAATAGTGTTCTTGAAATCCCGATACATTTTAGTACTGCCTAGATGCATTGCATATGTTGAGTTGTACGCTTCTTCCAAGATATCTTTCTTCAAATAGACATTATTAGGCACACATAGTCTATTATTGAACATCAAGGCTTCGTCATTATCTCTTACGCGATAGTCGGTTCTCTGACCATTTTTCACTTTATCTTTGATTTTCCCCAATTGGACATCCAACTTCTGCGCTTCTATAATACGGTCAATTAACATTGGTCTCAAGGACAAAGTAGCAAGTAACGATGCAGTCTGACCTACTACCAACTGGACTCGTAGGGATCTCAATTCAACATATAAGTTAGTATGAACAACTTGAAGCTGTGCAACCGAACCCGCCGATTTTCGACTTAATGCATCTGCTATAAGATTAGCTTTTTCAGGATGATAATGAATGATACAATCATAATCCTTGATAAATTCCATCCAACGCCTCTATATCAGATTCAGTTCCTTTTGAGTAAACAAATATTTCAAACTCTAGTGGTTAATATATATCTAGCAAGTCTCGCCATACAGATAATGTCTCTAAAGTTTTAAGGCAAATATAATCGCCGCTAACTCTAAATCATGCATCGGGTAATTACGCTCATGATTGTTTAATTACCAAGAGGCATATGCAATCACATGTCCATGTTGCATTAGTACACAACCTAGCCCCTGGTGTGAAGCGTCACTGTATATCATAAAACCACCACCTTCTGTCGGAAGAGAAAGTATTGGCGCTGATATCAGTTTATTTTCAGCTCCTGAAAGCTTTATTCACATTTGTCAGTCCACTCAAATTTAGCTCCCTTGCTAGTCAAACAAGTCAACGGACATCTATAACAAAAAATCCTTATACAAACCGGCGATAATAACCCGCCAATCCCAGGATGCTTCGAACTTCTGTCACACTTTTCGGTTTTTCCCAATGAATAATGACTTCGACTTTCTTTAGGTTGACTTGAATACCATCACCTAAGATAACATGCCTCAAGAATACAACTCTATCCAACCAAAAATCACATTTACGGAACTTCGCATACAATTGTTTTTCTCTCAAAATCTGTGACACAATTTTAAGATACTATATATGCTCTTCTTTATTTAGGGAGTAAATCAATATATAATCGTTGAACACTATGATAAACTAATCTAAGTAAGGTTGGAAGATCTGATTCATCAGATCCATAAATGCAGTTGCGGTATTCGTCAATCCAAATGGCATAACTAAAAATTCATAATGTCCGTACTTCGTATGAAACGCCATCTTCGACACATCACTGTCTCTGACTTTCAACTGATGATATCCTGATCGAAGATCTATTTTTAAAAATACATTCCCTTCTACAACTGATTGAACAAATCATCAATTCTAGGTAACAGGTATTTATTACGAAACGTCATATTATTCAGTTGCCAGTAATCGATGCACATCCTCAAAGTACCATCATCATTCATCCTTACGAATAGCACTGGAGCTCCCCACGGAGAAACACTAGGCCTAATATACCCATGGTCTAATAGATCTTGCAACTGAATCTTCAGTTCCTTTATATTGGTAGGTGTTATACGATAGGGTGGAATTGATATAGGAGAAGTATCCGGAAGTAATTCGATAGTGAATTCAATTTTCCTATCTACTGGCAGCTCTATCAATTCTTTTGGAAATACATCAAGATAATCCCCGATCACTAGGATATCAGTCACTTGTGCCTCATTTTGACTAGTGTCAAGTACATGCGCAATGTATCCCTAGCATCCATTCTTTAATAATTTCTTGACCTCTAGAACTGAAATCAAACTGACGGGTGTAATGATTCTATCCCCCGAAAACACAAACTCTGACTCGCCTTGGATTTGAAAAGTAACTTCCTTTTCAAAATAATAGCCAGATAGCACATCCATACCCAATATCACATCAAAATCATGAATGCTCAGGGATAATATATCCACTGACAATTCTCTATTACCAATGCGAAGTAGACTATTTTTGTACATACTATCTATCAACATTGACTCGCCCACAGGGGTAGAGATAATAATACCATATGACAGAGAAGTAAGAAATTTTCCTAAATGCATCATAAAGGTTGTCGAGACTAAGTATACATACATCTTTATCGTATAAAGACATGATATGTGTAACCACATCTGGGGTAGCTAGAGCATCCTGCTGGGTAGTGGCAAATATATGCCACCATGTTGGAGGTCTATTTGTCGATCTTCCACCTCATCCTTGAACACCACTAGGGCCAATACTGCCCCTACTGTTTGTAGAAAGTGTTGGTGTTGCAGCAAGTTTCGGACAATATGAAGATGTATGACCTGACTCATGACAACAAAAACATATTAGGCTCGACATAGGATAGTCTCTAATAAAGTGATCCGGTGATCCACATTGATAGCATACGGTTGTCCCAGTTCGGCTAACCATTTAGTCCCTACCCTGTTCTTGCTGACCTGAACTCTGTCCAGGTATAATCTATCGTCGCCCTGAATATGATTGTCGTGGGCCTAGGCTCCTAGCCGACTGATCAGCTATCAAAGCCCGAGGAAGTTGCGGTCGAGAGATAAATCCCCAAGAGGTGCCACCTGGATATCTGCTAGATGGCTTGAATATGTTTTTCTTGTACTGTTCACGATTTTGAGCGGCTTCCTACAAATATTTCTCTATTAATTTCGCCGTATTCACCAACTCCGCATAACTTTTGATTCGCCTGCTACTTAACCTTGAACGTATTTGTAAATCCAAACCTTTTTGAAATCTTCTACATCTCGTTTCCTCAATCTTCACCAGATCAAAAGCGAATTAGGATAAGGCATCAAATTTGATTTTATATTGCAGAACCGACCAATATTTTAAAACTTGAACCAGACCGGCTGGTCGAACTGGTTGAATTGTCGACCGGCTCTGTTTTTGGTCCAGAAAACCCCTAAAAATCGTTTACCCCTAAAAATTGCTCAACCAGGTGGTTCGAACTGGTTCAACTACGAACCGGTGAACCTTTCTGATTTTTGTCAAACCAGTCGGGTTTTTACCATTTCCCATCCATATAAATGCTTCCCCCAAAAAAAACCTTACCATGGAGCACAACAGTGATGGATGAGATCGGAGCGCACAGATCTGACCGAATAGACTGAGACGACGATGTTGATGGCGGGTTTTAAATTGATCGGTGGCTATTGGGGGTCGTCGAGACCATGAGGGCGATGGGCGGAACGAAGGGCAGAAGGTACGGCAACGGATGTGAGATCCAAGGGTGTAAAATGTCTCCCTCCCAAAATATCTTTTAGACATTTTCAAATTGGGATGCGATTTATATATATATGACTAATTATGACGTCACCGGTTCAACCGCGGTTCGCCTACTGTTTGAACCGGTGACTCATAACCCGATGACTTTTCCGATTCGATCTCCGATCTGGTTTAAAAACATTAAAACCGACATCTTTTCCTATTTTAGTAATATGAATTCCTCCTCTATCTCGAACTGACAAGAGTCAGGGAAATACTTCTCATTAAATACAGAAGCAAATTGATCCCAAGTGATCTTTTGGCCTGGAATTGAAATTAGCCTCTTTATTACCTCCCACCAGTGTTCGGCTTTCCCTTTTAGCTAAAAGGTGGCGAGAGGAACTTGACTGTCATTAGTAATACCCATTGTCTCTAATACGTGTCCTATACTCCTCAACTAATTTTCAGCATCAGCAGGACCCGCAGTTCCTCTAAAAGTTAGAGGGTCCAATTCCTTAAATCTTTTCAGAAGTACAGTATAAGGATTGGTTGTTTCGGTTTAGGCCTTCTGGCATTCCATCATCTTTGCATGCTGCTTTGTTAGTTGCACAGCAACCTATAAAATTCACTCGATAGCATCCAAGTTTTCCCACACTCTACTTTTATTTCCACTATCCATAGTCAAGATCTAAAATAAAATTTAATAAATAAAAGGGTTAACAATGCAAATAACATTGCATGATGCAAATGTATTATTTAATCAAATAAAATAACTACCACTTACATACCGAACTAACCTATCAACACCCTATCATACGATCCACTATTGACGAGACAATCTGACACATCTACAGAACCTATAACCTAAGCTCCTATACCAAAAACTATCACACCCCACCCTTGGCCCCCAACGCCCGAGGTCAGGCATGACCTCGACTTGATGTTACCCGACCAACAATAAATATATATACATGTCATGGGAGTTATAACAGTACCGTAATCCCTACAACTGTGAAATCTAAGATTGTCATTAGTGTTAGGATCATTCAATATCTCCAATGGTAGGAGCCAACACGTAGTATAAACCACCATATCATCAAGATATTCTACTCCACCACATTATATTATTAATATCATATTCAACTCTACCATATTGATAATCAATATCATATTTGAATCCACCATATTAATAGTCAACAACGCATGGTAAAAACTAACATATTGTATTGATAATCCTTATTGTCAACAACAACAATAACTACCTGTAGGACTTGCTCTCCTATCAGGTCACAACATAAGCGTCCTACATGACATGCCCTTTTGTCATTACCAATAACATCTCGCAAGATATGCCCTCATGTCGAGATCACACTATGGGATAGTCAGATAATAATAAAAACTATTTTCTATGCTTAAAAATTTACTCGATCCACGTAATGTTATAAAACTATCATTTTTAATAAATATTTTTTTTTTCATAATTTAGTACAAAAATATAATTTAATAATTTATATAGAAGACAATACACTCACCTTGACAATTACGTTGCTTTTCATACTGCTGACATAACCTCGACTAGGTTGACCTCGCCTGTGAACCTAACAACGACATGGCCTAAACTAAGAATTTAGCTAATTAAATCTAATATGAAATGTGTGAAACTCGTGATACTAAAATAATATTTTCCTATTTCCAAATTTTCTTGATTATGCGAAACTATTAAACGTCCAATTTCTTAAGTCAATATTAACTGTACAAAAATATTATAACAATCATTACTAAATTTTCTCAATTTATAATTTAATCTGCAAAAAAAAATATTAACTAAATGTTAATAATATTTACTTGTCAACGAAATATTAAAAATTATTATTTTAATAAAAATTTAAAATTTCTACTGTAAGTTAAATTTTTCATCATTTAAATATTTTCATTTAAAATTATAAATCTAACGTGTGTGTCTGTATATATATATATATATATATATATATTACCGTATATATATAATACACACACCCCTACACTAAACAATGAAAGTTAAGTAATAATGGAGGTAAATTACCTTGTGGAGTAATCTTGTGGAGAGTGGAGAGAGAGAGTCAAGAGATAAAGAGAGAGAGCAAATAGTCAAGAAAATGAAAAAGAATCATATATATCAGATTTCATCAATATTTATTATTATTTCTTTAATTTGTGTCTTGTTGTCCTAATGTACTAAACCCACATGTCTGTTTTTTTTAATCATAACTCTACCGCCTTTTGATGATAAGAGTAAGTTGATATTTTACATTAATTACATATATAACCCCAAGACAATTAATTACACATATAACCACAAGACAATTAATTATTCATATAACTTAAAAAAAGTTTATAATACATACTCAAATCCTAAAGTTCTTAAAATGAATTTTTAAATTACATATTAACCTCTAATTTTATTTTATTTTATTTTTTAAAGTCAAACCAAAATTAGCATATTAATTCGCAAGGCTCTTAAAATAATTTTTTTAAATATCATAATGACCCCCAAATTTTTTTTAACTAAAATTTAAAATATTACACTAGACCCAAATACTTTTCGAATGTTATAAATTGCAATTAAAAATATGCATGCATGAAAATTAGGCTTTACACTACCATAAGAGTTTCATGTTCCTATTAGTCTTTACCATAGTTCGGGTACAATTGATTCATTGAGCCTATCAAAGGTAATTCGAAAGTTTTTGTCAACTCATTGCACTCATCAAACATATCAACTAACATTGTCATAGTATCAACTTCTAATAAACATTGCGAGTCATCACCAAAACCGAACAAATTTTATTATTTATTTTATTTTGTGTGTCATAAATGTAAAGTTACACAAATTTAGGTCGTTCACCTTCAACTAGTAGAAGAAATCCGATGTGATGGTAATTTTGACCATTTAATCTAAAGAAGTATATAGATTTTTTTAATTAATTGTGTTGTCTACATGGCCGCCAATGAAAGTGATGCAAAACTACAATTATATGCTCAAATAGCTGAATGAAAGCGTGTAAATGTTGGGCCACCATTATATCGAATAAGAAGTTCCAAGAATGGCAGCAGATGTTTAAGACTTGGGAGAACAACATGTCATTCCGAACAACAAATAAAGAACTTCAAAATTGTTGGATGTTTTGACTTTATTTCATCGTACCATACTTGAGCTCCACAATACGCACATGTATGTGAGGGTGGACTGAAATCCACGGTGTGGTAAATTTTTCAGGATTTGTAACATTGGTCATGTTAAAGAAACAAAATATTTAGAAAAAAATGTTAAAGTAATATATGAATCTCAATTTGTCTGTTATGACGATGTCGTAAGGCAACATCTTGTGGACGACATGTTGAGTTGGATGGACTGATATATGCATGTTATCTTGTTTCTAGGG
Source organism: Eucommia ulmoides (assembly GCA_016647705.1). Taxonomy (NCBI): domain Eukaryota; kingdom Viridiplantae; phylum Streptophyta; class Magnoliopsida; order Garryales; family Eucommiaceae; genus Eucommia; species Eucommia ulmoides. Next base: position 12,037,311 of record CM028331.1, read on the forward strand.
TAGGCATGACAGTTGAAGTCGAGGTGTAACTCAATATGGTGCAAGCTTAGAATCAACAAGATCAATCTCAAGCTTGATGATCAGCTCAGGTGATATTTCAGCCCAAGTCCAGCTTATGATGGATGGAATGGCAGCTCAAATGTTGTCTATTGGGCAAGGTGGTGGAATTGGACTTGGAGAAACTATTGAGCCTTCAAAGTTATTTCTAGTGTCAAGTTGACAAAACCCACTAGATGAGTAAGGTTTGAAATGGAGCATGAATAAGAAAGGGGGATGAATTTAGCTTATTTATGAAAATAGTTATTTCTTTGTCTTGTATTAGTGATGTTTGGGTTTTCTAAGTTTAGACTTTTCAGTTTCCTAAATTTGGTAAATGAATTTGACCAAAGGCTTTAATTGGTGTATTTATTTTTAGCATTTCCTATTCTTGGAGGGTTGTTCCAAGTCTTTTATAAGTCCCATTTTCGCAGGATTTTAGGGGAGTTTTTGAAGAAAGTGAATTTCAAAACCCTTTGAGGTGTTTTCCTAAAATTCTTATCTCTTTGGTGAATTTCCAAGATGGTGAATTGTTTTCCCTTTTTTATGTATCTTAGGGTGGATTCCTTAAGTGGTGAGCCTGTTATTTTTTTCTTTCCCTTTTTGATTCTTTTTCAAAATTGAACCGTCCTTTTAATCCAAGCACAAAAAATGTATCATTTTGGTTATCAGTGCAAAGGTTTTGATGGAAGCAAGGAGGGGACATTTTGTTGACCAAGATAAATGAGATATTGAAATGGAAACCCTTAGGAGGACTGTTGAGCAGTTGCAAAATTGTTTGCAGCAATATGAAGGCCAACCTCCAAGAAAAAACCAAGATAGTGATGAAAACATAAACCTTTTTCAAAATGGAGCATATTCAAGTGAGGAATCTGATCATCCTCAAAGGTGTAGAAATCAAGCTAGAAGACGAGAAGGTGATGTGAAAGTAGAGGTGTCAGAGTTTGATGGGCGTGCTCAAGGTGATTCTTTCCTTGACTGGCTCATGATCGTTGAGAGAATATTTGAGTTTAAGGATTATTTAGAAGAGAGAAAAGTTAAGTTGGTAGCCATTAAGCTGCAGGGATATGTGTCTTTATTGTGGGAAAACTTGAAGAGATAATGAAACAGAGAAGGAAGAAGTCGAATTAGAACATGGGAGCTAAAGGGACGTTTTCTTGTTGACACTTACAAGTAAGAGAACTATCTAAAGTTTTACCACTTCAAGCAGGGAGATCAAAGCATTGAGGAGTATACTTGAGAGTTTGAATACTTAATGTTGAAGTGTGATGTGGTGGAGCTTGAAGAGAAAACAATTGTTAGATTTTTGGGTGGACTTAAAAAGAATATTTCAGATGTGATCCGTCTCCAACCCTTTTGGACATTTAACGATGTCTGAAAGTTTACATTAAATGTAGAACAACAGCAAAAGGATAAAAAAAGGTATCCTGTTAAATTTAATTAAAAGCCTAAATTTATTAACCAGGAGAGTAGCAGTTCGAGACCAAATAATCCAATGAAGGGAATAACATCAACTAAAACTGAGGGGAAGAGTGACAAACCAACAAAGACTTCCAATTCCAATAGGCAGTATTTTAAGTGTCAAGGGTATGGACATATAGTTTTTGATTATCCAAATCGAAAGGTGATAACCATCATCGAGGAGATTATAAAGGAAGAGGATGAGTTAAAAGGAGAAGAGCATTTGGAAAAAATGATCGAAGATTTTGATGAAGGAGAAGCTTTGGTGATTCGTCAAAGCCTTCATTCTGCTCAAGGAGAGGAAGAACCATGGCTACGAGAGAACATCTTTCATACAAGATGTACTTCTCATGGCAGGGTTTGCAATGTTATAATCGATGGATGAAGCTGTACCAATGTTGTTTTAGAGGAGATGGTGGCTAAATTGGGTTTGAAGACTGAGGTACACCTGAAACCTTATAAGATCCAATGCTTTCAGTATAGAGAAGGTTTAAAAAGTTTATAAGAGGTGTTTGGTGACATTTTCCATTGGAAAGAATTATAAGGATAAGATTTGATGCGATGTTGTACCTGTGGACGATTGCCATCTATTATTAGGAAGACCATGGCAGTATGACCGAAAAGTAATGCATGATGGATTCCACAACACTTACTCTTTTGTGAAAGAGGTGTTCGGATCAAGTTGACCCCAATGCATCTAGAATAAAGTTCTAAAGCTGCCAAAACTGAGGGTGAATCATTTTAACTTGAGGTCAAATTGTAAAACACATTGCTGGAGGAAAAGAACTTTTAGTTTTATTGGTGCTTGAGGAGAATGAAGTAGTGGAGGGTGCACATGCTTTGATTTAACCTTTATTGAAGGAGTTTCATGATGTTATATCAGAGAATATTCCATTAAGTTTGCCACCTATGAGGACTATTCAAAATCATATAGACCCCATTCTAGGTGTTTCTTTACCAAACAAAGCTGCTTTTCGAATGAATCATACTCAACAAGCCGAGTTACAGAGGTAAGTTGAAGAATTAAATACTTATGGCTTGATTAGAGATAGTATGAGTCCGTATGTTGTTCCCGCGCTATTGGTGCCAAAGAAAGATGGAACATGACGAATGTGTATAGATAGCCGCGCAATCAACAAGCTTACTATCAAGTACAGATTCCCTATTCTAAGGTTAGATGATTTATTTGATCAATTGCATAGAACTAAAGTATTCTCAAAGATAGATTTGTGTAGTAGATATCACCAAATCAGGATGAGACTGGGAGATGAGTGGAAGACGACTTTTAAAACTAGCAAGGGGTTATATGAATGGCTTGTCATGACATTTGGTTTATCAAATGCTCCAAGCACGTTTATGAGGCTTGTGACTCAAGGCTTTGATCCATTTATTGGGAAGTTTGTAGTTGTCTATTTTGATGACATACTAATTTACAACAAAATAGACCCAGAGCATTTAGAACATTTGAAGCAAGTATTTGATGTATTGAGAGAGCAGAAGCTTTATGCCAACCTCAAGAAGTATAAGTTTTTTTACCGACTGCGTCTCTTTTCTTGGTACATTGTTACTAGTTTCGGAATTAAGGCAAACCCCAGCAAAGTTGAATCTATTTTGAGCTGGCCGATTCCAAGAACTATTTCTAAAATTCAAAATTTCCATGGCATAGTATCTTTTTATAGAAGATTTATTAAGAAGTTTAGTTCGTTTGTTACCCTAATCACTGAGTGCTTGAGAGATGGAGTTTACAAGTGGATTGAAGTTGCACAAAAGAGTTTTGAACAAATCAAAACTAAGATGACCGAAGCTCCAATCCTATCCCTTCCAAACTTTGAAGTTGTTTTTGAAGTTGAATGCGATGCTTCTGGAGTAGGAATCGGTGTAGTTTTAAGCCAAGAGGGAAGGTCGGTTGCATACTTCAGTGAGAAGCTTAATGATGTAAAAAGGAAGTACTCCACTTATGAAAAGGAATTTTATGCTATCATTCAAGCCCTTACGCATTGGAGTCATTACTTATTGCCCAGAGAATTTGTGTTTTATTCGGATCATAAGGCGCTTAAGTATCTAAACAGCCAGTAGAAGATAAACATAAGACATGCAAAGTGGGTGGAATTCCTTCAACCTTTTCGGTTGGTTTTGAAACACAAAGCGGGAAAGTTGAACCAAGTAGCAGATGCCATCAGTCGAAGACAATTGCTCTTAAAGACTCTACAAGCCTTTGTTGTAGGATTTGAGCAAATGAAGAATTTATATGCTGAAGATCCAAATTTTGGAGTTCTATGGAAGGCTTGTGTAGCTGGACCACAAAACAAATATTTTGTGCAAGATGATTTTCTGTTTAAAGGAAAACAACTTTGTGTGCCTCAAGGTTCTTTTTGAGAAATTATAATCAGGGAGGCACATAATAGAGGTCTTGCTGGTCATTTTGGCCAAACGAAAACACTTCGACTTGTCCAGGAGAACTTTTATTGGCCAAAGCTCGTGTGAAATGTGAACCGTATTGTGAGTAGATGTGTAGTTTATCACAAAGCCAAGATAAAAGAGAAACAATGCAGGTTTATAAACTCCATTGCCAATACTAATAGCTCATTGGGAAGACATAAGTATGAACTTTGTTTTAGGATTACCTAGAACACAAAGAGGTAAGGATTCTATTTTTGTGGTGGTAGACAGGTTCTACAAGATGGCATATTTTCATCTCTTGTTACAAGACATCAGATGCTATAAACGTTGCTCACTTATTCTTCTAGCATATCGTTAAGTTGCATGGGATTCCGAAGACCATAGTCTCAAATAGAGATGCAAAGTTTCTGAGTCATTTTTGGAAAACTTTGTGGAGAAAGTTGGGCACTCAATTGAGGTATAGTTCTTCTAACCACCCTCAAACTGATGGCCAAACAGAAATGGTAAATCGGAGCTTGGGATGTTTGTTGTGAAGCTTGATCAAGAAGAACGTCCGAGAGTGGGAGTCTTTGCTGCCTCACATCGAGTTTACATACAATAAGTCCACTAATCAAACCACTGGCAAAAGTCCATTTGAAGTTGTTTATGGGCAAAATCCTCTAAGTCCTATGGATTTGTCTCTTTTTGTTATTCAATGATCTTTAAGTGGTGACGCAACGTAACGTGCCAATCAGCTAAAGAAGCTGCATGATCACATTCGTAAACACATTGAGTAGTAAACTGAGAAGTATAAGAAGAAGACAGATAAGCACAAAAAGAAAGTCACTTTTAATGTAGGAGATTTGGTGTGGATCCACCTGCGAAAATACCGTTTCCCAAATAGGAAGTTTCCTAAACTTCAACCACGAGCAAATGGACCTTTTACGGTGCTGCAAAATATGGGAGATAATTCTTACAAAATTGAGCTTCTAGATGATTATGGTGTTTCTTCTATTTTCAATGTATCTGGTCTCACTTCCTTTATTCCTAAAGATCCATTGGACTCGAGGACTAGTCTTCTCCGACCAGGAGAGAATGATGCAAGTTTAGAATCAACAAGGTCAATCTCAAGCTGATCAGGTGATATTTCAGCCCAAGTCCAGCTTATGACGGATGAAATGGCAGCTCAAATGTTGTCTATGGGCCAAGGTGGTGGAATTGGACTTGGAGAAACTGTTGAGCCTTCAAAGTTATTTCTAGTGTCAAGTTATGTTGAAGCCCAAATTGACAAAACCCACTAGATGAGTAAGGTTTGAAATGGAGCATGGATTAGCAAGGGGATGAATCTAGTTTATTTATGAAAATAGTTATTTCATTGTCTTGTATTAGTGATGTTTGGGTTTTCTAAATTTAGACTTTTCAGTTTCCTAAATTTGGTTATTGAATTTGACCAAAGGCTTTAATTGGTGTATTTATTTTTAGCATAAATTCAATTATTAATTGATAAAATTTTATAATAGTAGTTATGATATTTTATTTTTGTACAGTTAATATTAATTTAAGGAAATAGGGGATTTAATTTTAATAATTTTCATATAAATTAAGGAAAAAATATATTTTGGGATTTGAAAATAATGCATTTATTTAATTGTCATGCATTGTTTTCTATATTAAATTTATTTAGATAAATTCTTAATTTAGGTCCTGTCGTTTGTCAAGTTCACAAGCAACGCTGTCTACGTTAGTTTTTCGATAATAGTGTGATAGTTGTGCAATTACCAAGGTGAGTGTATTGTCTTCTATGTAAATTGCCAAATTATACTTTCATATTAAATTATAAAAAAAAAAAAGATTTATTAAAACGAGCAGTTTTATAACGTTAAATAGATCAAGTAAAATTTTAAATGTGGAAATTGATTTTTATTATTATTCTACTATGTCATAGCTCTTGTCTTGGCAAAATGGCATATCCTACAAGATGTTGCTGATTATGATAGAAGGGCACATGCTACAGGAGGTTGTATAACCCGACTAGAGGGTATGTCCTGCTGGTGTGTATGTGATCCGATGGGAGGGAAAGTCCAGCAGGTAATCGATATATGTTGGTTATGATATGGTGGTTATACCACGGGCATGCTCTTGCTATTGGAGATATTGAATGACCCTGACACTAGCAACCTTAGATTCCACTGATGTACAAGTTACGGTACCGTTATAACTCACAATCGTGAGGTAAACGATTATATAACTAATATGGAAGTGTGCGTGTGATATTTTATTTATATAAAAATAAGGATGATTAGTTGTTATAAATTCAATTGTTCCATTATGATGATATTTGTGGGATTTTGATATTGCTTAATCTACAGTTATATTATGTTTTAAAAAATGAATTCCAATACATGTACTTGATTCATAAACTAATTTTATATTATTATAACACAATATGTCGATAAAACATTTTATCTCAAGTAATTTAGGTATAGATTGGTCTATTACTATGTTAGATAGAGTCAAAGTGTGATGTGACTTTTGAAGCTATTAGGGGCAATTGACTACAATTTTATATAAAAGGTTTAGTTTTTTTGTTTGTTTTCCCAATGAATGTATGCGGCACAAATTTAGGTTGTGGAAGTGGAAAATGATATGGAAGAGAAGTAAAAAAAAAATGTAAAGAAGTGTAAAACCATATTCACTTAGGCTGTGTTTGGGTAAGGGATTTGGGGGAGAGATTTCAAAATCATTTTTTAACAAATACCCTGTTTGGGTATTGAGTAGAAAGAATTTGCAAAATTCCTTTAGGTTGTGTTTGGGTAAGGGATTTGTGAAATGAAGGGATTTCAAAATCCTAGATTTTGAAATCTCTTGATTTCACAAATCTCTTATTTAGATAATTATTTGAACTGAAATATTTGAATAAGGTATTTAATATTTAGTTCTATTTTTTTATCAAGAACAAATCAAAACCAAGAACAAATCTAAGAATAGAGAACAAAACCAAGAACAGGAAATTAAAATCCAAGAACCAAGAACAGGAAATCGAAATCAAGAATAGGAAATCGAAATCCAGGTCATCGTCGTCGAAATCCAGTTCGTCCTCGTCAAAGAAATCCAGTTTGTCGTCGTCGAAGAAATCCAGTCCGTTCGTCGTTTAAGTAAAAACCCATTTGGATCCCTCAATTAGAACCCTAAATTGCGAACCTTAAATTTGGAACCCTAAATTGAGACGACGACGAACCACGAACCATAAATTAGAACCCTAATCGCCGTCGCCGACGAACCATGAACCACCGACGACGACGAAAACGAAGTTGAAGACGATGAACGAAGAAGAAGACGAAGCTGAAGACCACGAACGAAGTTGAAGACAATGGCTACGACGGACGACGAGAAGAAGAAGAGAAATACGAAAATGGACGAAGAAGATGGCGAAGACGAAGATGAAAGAAGAAGACGGTAACGCTACGACGATTTTCGACGGAAGAAGCGACGAAGATGAAGGACCGACGATTTTTGAAGGACAAATCTCGCGACAAAGATGAAGAAGAAGAAGGAAGGATTTGTCAAATAATGCCTGTTTCAAAAGGATTTGCAAATATTTTATTTGAGGCTTGAAGGGATTTTACAAATCCACTCATTCACCATCCAAACAAAGCATTTGCTAAAAGGGATTTTGAAATCCCTCCCCCAAATGAAATCCCTCCTACAATTTCCTTACCCAAACACAACCTTAATTGACAAATAGTGTGAAAGAGAGGATTTGGAAATCCTTTTGAAATTAGTGTAATTTGACAAATCATTTATTTCTCAAACTCTTCGCGAACTTCTTCTCGTTGTCGAATCGTATTTGTTCTTCGTCGCGACTTCTTCTCGCCATTTTCTTCTCATCATCGCCGTCGAATCATCGTCATTACTGAGACTTGAGATCCCTTGTTGTATCGTCTTCTTCGTCGTGATTTCTTCTCATAGTCTTCTTCTAGTCGTCTCCGTCAACTTGTCGTCGTTACTAAGATCTGAGGTCCCTCATCGAATCGTCGTCGTCATCGTCGAATCGTCAAATCCCTTGTTGAATTGTCGCTATTGCCGCCAAATTTGTGCTGAAGATAAAATGGTATTGTGGGTAAAGTCTCTATTTTGCGTTGAATTCTAGGGTGTAAATTGAACAAGAAAAGAAATGATGAGATTTAAATATCTTGGATTTTCAAATTTCATTATTTAGATTGTGTTTGGATAAAAGATTTAGAAAATAAATTTTATTTGGTTAAGGGATTTTAAAATTATCTTTTAACAAATATTTTGTTTGGATTGTAAAAAAAAAAAGATTTTAAAAATTTTTTTTATCATAAAAGGGTGAAAAGAGGTTTTGAAAATATTTTGAGAGGTGCCATTTTGCCAAATTCACCACAAATCGCTACCTTCTCCTTCGCGACTGACCTGAGCCCTTCCTTCTCCATCTTCTTCTTCTCGTCGCGACTGACCTGAGCTCTTGCTTCTCCATCTTCTTTTTCACGTCGTCCTTCTCGTCACGACTGACCTGAGCCCTCTTCTTCTTCGTCGCAGTCGTGGGCTTCTTCGTCGGATTCGTCGCCGTCGCCGTCGCCGTCGCCGTCGGCCGTCACTGCTGCAGCCGCAGCCGCCTTCGCCGTCGTCCATCTGTTGCGCTCTACCGCCATCGTACTGCTGCAGCCGCCTTCGCCGTCGTCCAGTTGCTGCGCTCCACCGCCGTCGTCCTTCACTTCTGCAGGTTCGTCTATTCCTTTACAAGGCAACACAAGGCAGGTTCACCGTCGTCCGTCGCTGCTGCTGCAGGCCTGTCCCATTCATTCTCTCCTGTCGCAGCTTTGCCGTCGTCGCATCACAGCCGTCGTTCGCAGCTCCGGTCGTTCGCTTGCGGCGCCAGCATTCCATCTCCGGTCAGTTGAATTGTTGTTTAGTTTTTGGTTTAATTATTTATTAATTTTTTAGTTATCAAATTATTCAATTTATGTAATAATTAGTTGTTTAATGCCAATTTATCAAATGACTTAATTATGACATCAACCTGTGTGACATTGTGACTTTTCCGGTGACCAGTCCGGTTGTCAAAACATTGCTGCAGCACAGTCAGCCTTCTGCCTCTCCCTCTCTGTTTCTCTCTCTTCGGAGGACAAACGAGGAGGTGAGATATGGCCGTGGACAAGGCCAAGCTCGAAGAAGAAGCCTGTCTCATTCGATTCTACAAAATAATTCTCAGCTGGGACTACCTTCGCCTCCTCAAAGAATCTGATGTAATTTACTTGTGCACTCTCAATCTCTTGGACATAGATGAAGTTATGCATCTATATTCATTTGAATTAATTCGTTAATTTGTTCATCTGAATTTATTGTGAAGCAGAAAAATAACAAAAAAAATGGGGACGGAAGTGCTTTGGGTCTCCATAAAGTGAAGGACAAGTATAAAGACGTTGATGACTATTTAACGACGTTTGAGCCACTTTTGTTTGAAGAAGTCAAAGCACAAATTGTTCAAGGAAAAGACGAGGAAGAAGGTATTTGCAAAGTAGTAAAGAATTCACTGACTCACTCACAACAAATTGGGTATACTACCCGCTAATTCATCACTATAGTAGAAACACACTCAGCAGTGAATTACATGGGAAGTTTATTGCATAACTCACCAGCTCAAGAATCACCTTTTTTTCACACTATGCAAATGGGATCTCAAATCTATATTCATTATCGATTACAAAGATATGTCAACCACATATATTTGGTGTTTGTGGTAAAAATTCTCAAGGGGCATAATCAATTTCAACGAAGCAAGCTAACAAGGGAAGAGCCTTCTAAAATCAACAAAAGAAAAGCAATTGGAGTGGAAGCTACTCCTCAACCAAAGAAATATACAGAGTGGACTCTTCAAGTCTAACTATTTATAACACCTTAGACGAATAGAGCGGGAATGAGAGTGGAAGCGGGGCGGGAAAAGGACTTGTTAAAATCTAGAATGTTGATATACATTGTATTTGATTCATGAAAAGGTTTTTGACGTGAAATATTGTATTTTGTGGTGCAATTTGATTTTTAAAAAGTTACATACCACGTTTTCAATATAATTTTGGCTTAAAATTTACGTGAAGGTTATTTTGAGGTTGTGATAAATTTAGAAGAATTTTGCTACTAAAGATAAGAGGCCATTTTAGAAAATTTCCTGTTACTGTCCTTCCATAAACACCAATATGAAAGTCTCTTTTGACTCGGCTAATGCAAATACTTCCCCAGCCTCCGCTCTAGTAAGCTGAAAAATGTCCATAAAAAGCGTCCATGTGTTTCCATGCATTAAGAAGAGCAAAAGTCATTTCTTAGACATTTGAAGTTGTATGGTAATAACAGTAAGTGGTATGCGGATAATTTAGAAGACACATCAAGCTCAAGTTGGAAAATTTGGAAACCATCATCCTGAAACTATCAATCGTAATTATCGAATGTCAACCCATTGGCCAAACAAGGAAAGTACTTGCATAGAAATCTTAGTGTCCACTCTCCAAATGCATTTTCCAAGAATAATGGTCAGATCAGAATTGAAATCTCTTGATCTTAGATAACAAGATTTCACCCAAAAGGCCAAAACATCCCATTCTTCTTCCCGATTCGTTTGATGGCCGTTGTTCCCAATCTTGAAATTTGCTGTCATGTGCAATAGATGTAGCCCAAAATCCTTTAGTCCCCTTATTGAAAAACAGGCATTGTTATTTGAGACACAACTATAAACACCTAAGCATCTATCCATAGGAATACCCTCCTCGCATGACCATTCTTTGCACAGATCTCTTATGCTTCCATCTCCCACAATAAACTGAATATGGTCACAAACCATAAATACCTAATGCTGAACACACGGTTGGCTCACCCACAAATCTCTTAGATTACAAAAGCACTTGTGCAACACAGGTGTGCCCAATATTACAAACTTAGAATTTACTTCCTATAAGAAGTGTGTACACCAACTATCCACCATACTTGAAATAGGTGGAACTAAATTACACCAAGGGAAGCTCTTACACAACTCACTAGTTCAAGACAGCCCTCTACTTGTACTTGGTTTACAAGAATTAGCAATCACACATTATATCCTCTTGTGGACAAAATTACAGATTAGATATGTTTTCTGCAAAGTAAAATTAAAGATTAGGTGTTTTGCCAAGGTATTATTATAAAATGAGATTTTCACGTGAAGAAGTCTTTAAGCATTACAGTAGTTTTCTTCCATAGGATTCAAGGCAGATTTGTTTGTAAGAGGATATTTCTAGGGAGAAATCTAGAGATGGATGATGAAATATTTCTAAAGAGAATTAGAGTTAGTTTAGATGATATTCAACAACGTGGTCAGGTTTGGGTTGTTATTGGTCAGCCAAGGTGGGAATTAAGTTTTTGAATTGTAACAGCAGGAAACTACTAAGAATTCAAAAATTATCCAATTTTCGAATTTTATTCTCAAATGCAAGTACAAAGCCCCAATTCCATGCTTTACAACACATTAGTATTTTATTTATGTGCTTCACGTTAAAACCTAACTTTGACATTTATGGTTAAATATATACATGTGTTTGTCTATGCATATATGAGGCTGTTTATGTTTGGAACGAGTACTAAATATTTTCATTTTTTCATATGTTAGGTTTGGGCTGAATGAGTGAAAACAGCTTCTCTACCACTGTCTAATATGTTTACATTCATGGGTATTGCAGAAACAGAATGGAGTGATAGTTTAGTATTAGAATGCAGTGAGGCTGATGGCTTTCACTTTCCAGTGGTATTTTGTGAAAAAGAATCAATATCACCAAATGATCTATTATTGCTATCAAAAGAGAAGGTAGTCTGTTGATTCTTTCTAATTACATTCCTTTCTGCGCATTCAAAAATGCCGTTCTTCCTAACCATTGGTGACTCTCCTCTCAAATTGATAGTTGAGTTTGTTTACTACAAAACTGCCTAAACTTACAGTTTTTGGCTATTTGGTCGATTTGAGTTTCCCTAGTATTTGACTTATGAAAAAGCTGTACCTGCTTCAATTTTGTCATTACTGATCTCCAACATTTTGTTGTACTTCTACAATGAATTGAATCTCAATTGTTGATGCCATCTTGCAGTTTGAAGAAACTAAACAACTGCCAACTACGTATGCTTTTGCCTTGGTCGAGTATCGCCAACTGGGAAAACTTATACTTAGAATGAATTTAGCTGGAGAAGTTAAACAACTAAATACAGACATCCTTGAAGCTTGCCCAAGACTTTTGAATATGCGATCAGTTATTCAAGTGACTCAAGAAAGAAGCATCTTACACATTTTGAAGGTACTTTTTTAATTCTTCTAGAACTCAATCCGTTTGAAAATGACTTATTTTTCAGATCCTACTGTCTTTGGTAGAATTTGATCCGATAAAGATCATATTGAAGGTAAAGGTTAACCAAAAATAGTGTTCAATTTCATATCTAGGCTTGATTGTTTACAAGGAGGGAGGGATTGGATATGTTGCTCAAAAATTGAAGTCTGGAATATTACATGCTTAAATGGAGCATACAAGTGGAACGTATGGTTGTACTTTACAAGGAAAAGATCAGTGCACAAAACACAATTCAACAATTGTCCAAAAAAGTTGGCACGATAGGATGGTTAAAATAAAGTTAAGCAAGAAATTTATTTTATTGCAATCTTATACTAGTTCTTTATTATTGATTGAGATTTTGGTGGGTCTAAAATTTCATGTACCCTATTTACTAAACTTCACATTTTTTTAAAACTATATTTTATTTAACATCTTATATGTCCCGTCGAGAACCCGATTTGCCCGTATGCTGTCTGGGACTTTGATAATTTGCAGTTGCACAATAGAAAACAACCAACTAAAGTGATGGGAAACTACTAGTATAGTCAGAGCAACTAACATAAATAACTCCAAAAAATTATTACAAACTATAGTATTGCCAACTATCTCACAGGATTTACTGTACATAACTAAATCTATTTAACGATAACGCAACATATAAACCAAACGAACTAAACCCTGGGCCGCAAATCAAACTCTGATGTGGTGCTCAACGCTCGATGATATCCAACCAACCGCACCATCTCTAATGATCTGAAGAATTACCACACCAACATGGTTAATCTACAAAGCTTGCAAGTAGCAACGCCTAATAAATACTTTTAAAATGTTAGTCAAGTATATATAATGTGTAAGGTACTTAACAGTTCTATCACATATATGTTAAGTATATCTGATTATTCAAAAGAATAACAATGATACCGCGCATAAGTAGATTTGCAAGTTGCTTTCAACGAGGTCCAAGTAATCGTGTCTTGGAGGCCTTAATGAGTCTATTGGTAACACTTGTTCTTGGGTTCCATACACACAAACGAATTGATGACAGCCTATATCGTAGCACAAAGCAGCCTAAATGAGGACCTAAAAAATCAACTGTGTGGCATCTTCCCCTCTCTGAAGACTTTACTCCTCTATCCATGCGTCCGTAGGTCACACCAAAACATTTGAATGCAAAACAATGGTACAAAAAGTCAACAATTATACTCTGTTGACTGAGCTTATGACAAACCACATATGTCACAATTCATACTTCTTCAGTTCAAACATAACAAAGAACATACATTTTTCTAATCTCAAATATTTTGGCATGACTTAACAAATTTACAACAAGATGCTCTATGATAGGTTATGAAATGTTTAATTCATAGAATAAAAAAGATTGTCAAACCCCACCACATGGGTTGGCTAAAAATCAATGCAAGATATATTTAAACAGTGAAAATTTACTCAACATATTGTAATTGGAATTTGTAAACAATTTTTGATATGCTATGTATATAATTTTGAACTTAATGATTTGAGAGGTCATAATATGATAAATAATTCTGAACGAAATAGATAAAATTGAGTACTTGTAGTTAAAATAGATTTTAAATGGATATTTAAAAATGCTATTTAATTATTGATAATAGCCACTTCTTGTGTACTTGCCTGGTCTCTAACTAACAAATAATTCCTGAGCGCTAGGGATTGTAACTCGAGCCCAAGACTCTAAAATATTAGGGCAAATTGTTCGAGGCAACCATTAGAAGCCCAAAATCTATAAAATCACCGAACATTTGTTTTCCCTTTTAAAAATGTACAATTTGATTTGACCTTAAGATTTAACCTATTTTATGAATTTGACTGATTTTTATTGACATTTGCCCACTAAATTTTTGAATATCAAATCGCCTGGGATTGGCTTAACTTTAAAGTAGTTGTGCAATATTAAAAACATTTAGGCCCACCTTCATACTCACAAAAGACATGTCCATCAACATAGAGGTTCTAGAATTAACGCAAGCACTGTTTGATGTTGTCCTTGTCTTGTACGTGATGCTCTATAATGCCTCCTCAACTCAATCAAGTCCCATGACGTCGCTGATCCAATCCACAAACCTCCTCGGTCTTGGAAGTTTGGTCTTTGTCCTAGGAATGGCTCAGCGTGCTTCACGGATCATATCAATCTGATCTCTGTATCCAACGGGAGATAACCACAAGCGACATAGTTGGCCATGAATGTATGCAATTGAGGTGATAGTGGTTTTCCAAACAAAGACTTGAATCAATAGATTGAAGATCTGATGTGATAGATGGATTCGAGGGAGGGCTATAAAATAAAGATGGATCTTGCAAAGTGTAGAAGGTATAAAAAAGGAATGACCAATAAGGTAATTCCCAAATTCATTGTCTCAATTAAGGAAAGTGGTGAAAAAGGTAATTTCCTAATTGAACGACTTAATTAAGGAAAGAGAAATAATTTTTGTGGCATGTCATCCCGGGTATCAATTTTGCTACAGCACAACCTCCGTCACTGTTGACACCACCAACGCCGGCACCACGCGCCAACAGACTTGCTGGCAACGGCGCCGCGTTCCGGCGGCCTTGCCGTTGACGGTGTTGGACGCTGGAAATGGCCCTGTGTGCTGGCGGCGATAGCCCCTTGCTCTACTGGCCGTGCCGATTACGACAACAGACATCGATGGCCACGATCGGTGACGACTAAGCATTCCGGTGGCCTCATCGGCGACGACCGCTTTGGCAGCCTCGCCGGAGCTGGCATTCGGCGGTCCCATTAACACGGCACCGCATGGTGACAGTCCCTCCAGCTATAGCGATGTCGGTCTTGCCGATGCCGATAGGTTCGCTAGCAATCTCCCCAATTCCAGAGCCAGAGCTGTTTGCATACCAGCCAACACTGAAGTTCTGTGGTTCCTGTCGCTCACTAGCTCTATTGGCATCTTCATTAGTACATATATGCTAACGCTGTACCGTGAATGCTGAACATATCCAGCAAAATCATTACCTAAAAAAATCTTCATAATTACTTAAATTATAAGCCGTGTGAGATTAAATCACCGCACCTGCTCTCCTAAGGCATACAAAGTCTAATCCATATGCAAATCGCTAGCACCGTTGAGCCTCTTAAAAAAAGCATGACCGCGGTAAAGATCTAATAATACTGGGACTCTAGGGAGATTGTGGAATGGAGGATGGAACACGGTGCCCGCGGGGCGTGTCAACCACGTGCCCCCGCCTGCTCAGACATAAGGGAGGGTTGCCGATTGATTACGCCATCAATTGTCATTAGTAACTTAATTAAGAAACTTTCCAAATTTAGCCTAGTCTGAGGTATGGTCAATCGGCAACCCTCCCTTATGTCTGAGCAGGCGGGGGCACGTGGTTGACACGCCCCGCGGGCACCGTGTTCCATCCTCCATTCCACAATCTCCCTAGAGATATATATATATATATATATATATATATATATATATATATATATATATATATATTGTGTTTTTGTAACGTCTCATTAATTACGCCATCAATTGTCATTAGTAACTTAATTAAGAAACTTTCCAAATTTAGCCTAGTCTGAGGTATGGTCAATCGGCAACCCTCCCTTATGTCTGAGCAGGCGGGGGCACGTGGTTGACACGCCCCGCGGGCACCGTGTTCCATCCTCCATTCCACAATCTCCCTAGAGTCCCGGTATTATTAGATCTTTACCGCGGTCATGCTTTTTTTAAGAGGCTCAACGGTGCTAGCGATTTGCATATGGATTAGACTTTGTATGCCTTAGGAGAGCAGGTGCGGTGATTTAATCTCACACGGCTTATAATTTAAGTAATTATGAAGATTTTTTTAGGTAATGATTTTGCTGGATATGTTCAGCATTCACGGTACAGCGTTAGCATATATGTACTAATGAAGATGCCAATAGAGCTAGTGAGCGACAGGAACCACAGAACTTCAGTGTTGGCTGGTATGCAAACAACTCTGGCTCTGGAATTGGGGAGATTGCTAGCGAACCTATCGGCATCGGCAAGACTGACATCGCTATAGCTGGAGGGACTGTCACCATGCGGTGCCGTGTTAATGGGACCGCCGAATGCCAGCCACGGGGCGTGTCAACCACGTGCCCCCGCCTGCTCAGACATAAGGGAGGGTTGCCGATTGACCATACCTCAGACTAGGCTAAATTTGGAAAGTTTCTTAATTAAGTTACTAATGACAATTGATGGCGTAATTAATGAGACGTTACAAAAACACAATATATATATATATATATATATATATATATATATATATTGAGAAATTGGTGAGAAGAAACTTGACAAGCAGAAAAAGCAATAAGTGGTATACTTGTATAACAAACAAAAAACCTAGCTTAAACTAGTCCGGGGTCACACAGTCCAACGATTGTGTAACTTAGCGCTCTCTTTCCCTTAGACAAGTTGATTGTTGTTTCCTCTCCTTTTTTCAAACTCTCTCGGTCCATTCTGTATAAGCCCTCCAATTACTAAATTCCCGTCAACCCTTTGCTGACCGCTCAACATTTTTGAGACCACAGCGGGAGGGTATTCACAGAAAAGAATGGCACCTAGTAAGAAGAACGGGATCAATGCGAGCTAACTTGAAAGCTTGCAAGAGGAAAGTTTTGAAAATTGGAGCAACTCAATGCCACGTGAACAAGATCCTTCAAATCTCGTAGGCAACGAACAAATGCACGTGGCACCCTTTAACTTGGCATAAATTGTTGATTTCACAACCTCTATGCAGCAGGCCAACATAACTTTGATGCAAGCTTTATCAGCCATTCAAGCTAGTCACCCTGTCCCGGGACCAACTCCTGTGGGTAGCAATCCTAGTATAGCACCAGGGATCCCTAATGCGAGCACTTTGATCAACCATGTCATTGACGATCAACTGCCATTACCTCAAGTACAACCATTGGTTATGCATCCACACACTCCAGTGAGCATTGGATTCGCCATGCCAGAGGAAGTGAAAGCTCTTCTCTAGATGCCTTCGTTTTCAACAAGCGACTTTGATTTCAAAATACTTGGAAGCTATCTATCGTGGGTCCTATCTAGCTGACTTCAAGTCCAGAAAATTCCACCTTAAGATGGAAAAACTGGTAATCCCAAGGCGCACGTTTATCGCTTTGTTGATGCATAATACATGGGAGTGATCCTAACATCAGACTGAAGGAATTTTCAAAATCGTTGACTGACCATGCCTACAGTTGGTACGATATCGGTTGGATCCCCATCTTATCGTGGGAAGACTTGATCTGTCGCTTTTTTGCCAAATTCTTCCAAGCCGAGCAAGAGCTCACATTGTTGACTCTCACCAAAGAAACCCAAAGATTGGGTGAAGATGTTATCTTATACCTTTTCCTCATCTGCAATCTAGCACTGGACTGTCCTGAGTCCATCGATGAAAGCCTCTTAGCATGTGTGCATCGAAGGCATGCTGAAAGAATACAAAATACATCTTATTAACCTCAAACTTCCAACATTCAAACGCCTCGCTGATGTCGCCTACAAACTCAATGAGATAGTTCAAGTACCTCGGCCTCCGCAAACAAATAATTCTTGGAGGAGCCCTACTGAGCAGAAGCCAGTCATGGTTGTGGCCGTGCAGTTGAAATGACAGGTACATTAGACCACAAGTGGCAGAAACCAACGCCAGCGCCAGCGGGACGAACCACTTGAGTTCCCCTGTGTTACCACTGCTGGTTGTGGCCGTGCAGTTGAAACGACAGGTACATTAGAACACAAGTGGCAGAAACCAATGCCAGTGGGACAAACCACTTGAGATCCCCTTCGTTATCGCTGAAGTTGAGGAATTATTGGCTAACTAGATCAAGTATGGATCACGTTTCCACTGGTAGACAGAGTACCGACTCGTGAGGAAGAAGCGAAAGGGAAGTATTGCCCCTTCCATCGCAGTTACGAAGGAATGTTATACTTTTTGACAAATATTCAACAAGCATCTCCTAGACGGAGACATCCAGTTGAAGGACTGACCCAACGTGAACGAACAACCATTCCCCAAACATGATTAACTTCCGACGATGCATATGGTGCTCTTCCTTGACGAAGACATAAAGTATAATAATAAATGTCAAATGGGGAAAAGACAAATGTACTTCAACAAAAACTATTTGCTATCCAATTCAATTTTTATTTTCCTTCATTGCAAAAAAAAAAGAAAAAAGAAAAAAAAAAGCTCTCTCCATGCCCGATGTTAGCACTGTCAGGCGCTGCCCAAATTCGGTATCGGCACCTCCAAAAGATCATCGCTACTCAGCTGATCGGGGACCATATCAAAAGTCTCTAATAGTGCCCAACATTCGAGACACAGTTGGACTTCACTGAGAAACTCCATTGATCCAGTAGGGAAAGTCATGAAGTGCAAGTCGCACCCAACCTTAGTGCTGTCCGGTGTTTGCCCAAATCTGGTATCAACACTGCTGCATGTTCATCGCTGCTCTGCTGACCGGGGGCCAAAATAAAAAGGTTTGGAGTTGCACCCAACATTAGCACCATTAGGTGTTGTCCAAATCTGATACTGGCACCGTCGCGCGTTCATCACCACTTTGCCGATCAGGGGCTAAAACTAAAAAGCTTTGAAGTTGCACAAATGTTAGCACTGTCAGGCGCTGAACGAATTTGGTGCTGGCACCTTCGCAATTTCAACGCCGCTCTACCGATCAGCGGCCAAATCAAAAAGCTCTGAGTTTGCTCGCATCCAAGGCAGAGTCGGTTTCTACTAAATCAGTCTGTCGATCCTCTACAGAAAAGAATCATGTCACCTATTTAACAGGTTCTCCCACTGAGGAACATTATGAATGTTCGATTGCTATCTCAAAAAAATCCACGAATCCCCAAGACCTTACCAATATAAGCTAACACCCGTTGTAACTGGTAGCACAACTTATCCACCGAGGGATCTATGCTCTTCAGAAATTCACAGTCCCGGCTCATGTGCTGTATTAGCTTACGAGTAATTTTTACCACAAAAGTCAAGATGAAACGGGAGACTTGATAAGCTGCCACACACTAGTTAGCTAAGTTCAAAAGGTAAAGTCGACCACGACCCGATAGTGGTTCGATTGTATCTCCACCAAGTCCCAAGTCTGACCTGGGACTTAGTGGCCCATTCTTGAGTCTGAGCCGTATGTGCATTCTCAGAAGAGGTAAAGAAGACATATATAATGTAAAGTCTCATGACCATTGAAAAGCGGGCTAGCAATACAAGTAACAGAGACAACCAAAAGGTATCTACTTGCCTAACAAGCTGTTCGGTCAGACAAACACAGGGGGCCAAATGTAGAAGGTATTAAAAAAGAAGTGACCAATAAGGTAATTCCCATATTCATTGTCTCAATTAAGGAAAGTGGCGAAAAAGGTAATTTCCTAATTCAATGACTTAATTAAGGGAAAAGAAATAATTTTTGTGGCACATCATCCTGAGTATCCAATTAAGCCACAAGACCACCTTTGCTACACGGGTACTGAGCACAATTGCCACTACCGACACTGGGCTCCGGTGGCCTCATGCTCCGTCGGCCCCGCAGGCGACGGTGCCGCGCACTGCCGGACCTGCCAGCCAAGGCCTTGTGCACTGTCAACCGCCAGCGACGGCCCCGCTCCCTATTGACCTTGCTGGAGACGGCACCGCGTGCGTTGGCAGCTGGTGGTCCCATTGGTACGACACCGAATGCTGGCATCCCCTCCAACGACGGCGATGAAGGTCTCGCTGATGCTGGGAACTTCGTTAGCGATCTCTCCAATTTCGGTGCTGGAGCTGCTTGTACATCTACCAACACCGGAGTTCCACTGTTGCTGCTGCTCACTAGCTCTATTGGCATCTTCATCAGTATAGAATCTACATATATTAAAACATCTGCTGAGGCTGTACTGCAACTTGCCGAACATATCCATCAGAAACATTATTGCAAATTCAGTTTATTCATTAATCAATTTTTTTTTCATAATTACTTAGTTCGTAGGCGGTGTGAGAGTAAATCACTGAACGTACTCCCTTAAGGTGTACGAAGTCCAATAAGTACGCAAATTGCTAGCACCATTGAGCCTCTTAGAGAGCTGGACTGCGGTAAAGATCTAAAAATATTGGGACTTTGGGGAGATTGTGGAATGAAGGAGGAAACAAGGTGCCCGCAAGGATGTGTCAACCACGTGCCTCCGCCTGCTCGCACATAAGGGAGAGTTGCCAACCGGTTGGATTGACCATCCCTCGTACTAGGCTAAATTTGGGGTCACACAGTCAGCCTAAACTAGTTTGAGGTCACACAGTCAGTCCAACGACTGTGTGACTTACCCCTCTCTCTCTCCCCCTTAGACTGATTGACCGCTGTTTCCTCTCCCTTTCTTAAACTTTTTTGGTCCATTCTGTGTAACGCCTTCCAATTACTGAAATACCACTCAACCCTTGTCTGACCCTCAACACAAAGAAAGCTGAGATCTCTGAAACAATCCAAACCAAACAAGGAGGCTAGGGGGTTTATTTATAAAAAAGTGCATCTTTTAAAAAGTCCCTCGTCCCAAATCTAAAAAGGAAATATTTTAGGCCATACTCCCAAAATCTGAGTCTGCCGGCTTTGATTGTCCGAACGCGTGATTCAAGCATTTAGATGGTAAACTTCTAGTGACCTTGGCACTCAGTGCGTCTGGCCCTGGCCCTGGCCCAAAAAACTCTATTTTGATAAATTTTTCTGATTTGGTGGAGTGTGCAAGAGGTGTTGTGTGTGCAATGCATCCTTTTACCTTTTGGGGTTGTGCTTGAGGCGCCAATTGATGAATCAACTGATACTGCACTTTCCGCGTGAAGATCTCCGGAGGAACAAACACACCACTCACTCACTGAATTAAGCCAATTCTCAAACATATGGATGTTACACTGTTGAAAATATGTTCTATCGAAAAAGAAAAGAAAAGGTTGTAGTTAGAAGTCAATCTGGAATTCTGGTTTAGTGTACTGTACGTGGGAAGAAAGGGAAAAGAATAGAGAAAAAGAGGAAAAATAAACAAAATTACTAGTCAAATCAAGAATTTACACAGAACCCCGAAAAAATTCAGCTTCAGTTAATTATATGATATTACCTGTCAATTGGGCCATTCTATATAAACCTTTCAACATTCTTTATTTCTTCCCATGTTTATCTAACTGTCAGGTTCGGAACGTAGTCCAGAATTTTTTTTAAATTTTTGGACCACTATATTTATATGACAACATGACACTAGGCAACATTTCCAGGAGACATCTTTAATTGGGTTTTGTGATCTTTAATTGGGTTTTGTGATCTTTAATTGAGGTTTGTTCACACCCAACCATTAAGCAGGTTTGCAGCTTATCAACTATTGGTCGTGAATATGTTGCTTTGAGATCAATTAGCTCCCTCCCGTTCAAGGATTTGATACTAACAGCTGACGAAAGCAAGCGTAGTACTGAAAATCGTGCATGGAAATTATCTAGGCCCCTAATGGAGTTTATAGAAAGTAACCACAATACATCTCAACTGGAGGCTATTCGGGTGAGTTTTTATCATCATGAACTTGGATATCTGCATCTACATTCTATGCCGATTATGGAGTATTATAACTCAATTTTGCACACTTTCTTAAGTATATAATTTTTTCTTCGCCTCCTCGTGTCAATTTTGATAGACTTTCTTGTTTTTTATAACTTGTGTGACCATTTTAACTATCTGTTGTTTTTCTTCACTGCAGGCAGGTCTTTCACGTAGAACCTTTGTTCTAATCCAGGTCTGGCGTATGCTTATGTGCTTCTCGCTATTTATTTCAGCCTAAATATGAAACAGAAATATGACTGTTGATTCTGAAATCTATTTCAAATCAACTTATCACCGTCCATTATACTTATTCAAATTTCATTGATTTAAATTGGTTAGGGCTTGAGCTGGAAAAGTTTGCTACTTCAGTCTATTGATTACCATAAATCTTATATCACCAACCTTAAAGAGTGTGCATATTTTTAAATGTCGTTTAGTTATTTTTCTAAGCCATAATGATATGTTACACATGGGCTTTGTTATTGTTACTAGCTCACTCATATTGTTGCTAGCAACTAGTGACCATGGTATGAATACATTTTTGTGGTGGTCAATGTTAGGATCTGGGGCTTGTATGATATGAAGTATTTTGAAAAACACTGAACAATATGAAGCCTAATCTATGGGGCCTCCACCATGGGTTTGAAATCTAACATTGTGGTTTCCTCTAGGGTCCCCCAGGAACAGGAAAAACTCAAACTATTCTTGGGCTTCTTAGTGCCATTTTACATGCAACTCCTGCAAGAGTACAATCCAACAAGTAAGTATTTTCGGCCTTTTCCCGTTTGAGTTGATATCTTGTATTGTTGATTGGCTCGATTTTGTAGCATGGACTCCCTATGCCTTCTCAGTTGGTTATGGAGTATATAAGGCACATATGGAGAAGTATTATGTATATTCACTTCATTTGTTTACCGATTTAATTCTTCTTCTTCTGTGCAGGGCCAATTTGTTTGAAATAAAGCGTGCACCGGAATTACCCATTGAAGCCAAGTGCGTTTTCTTGGTTGCTGGTTATATTTTTTGGATCATTCTCACTTCATTAAGAGGGTTCTCAAGTGGCATCTTTTGGAGCCTCTTTCATTCATATTTCCCCATAAAATGTGCAAATTGTTTTAAGGGTCTTCTAAATGTATACTCCCTTCTTACTAAAAAAACACACACTAAATTTTAGGGTAACCATTAATTTTGCTAAGCATACCTCCCCCAGTCACCATCACTTCTTGTAACGTCATTTTTTTTTCCTTCTCTTGTTCGAGGGTGAGCCTCATGGACAATGGTATAGTTTATCCATTGTGACTTGGAGGTCACGAGTTCAAATCTTGAAAAGAGTCTCTTTGTATGTAGGGGTAAGGTTGTGTACATCTGACTATCTCCAGACCCCACAACCCCAGACCCCACAACGGTTGGAGCCTTTGTGCACTGGGCTGCATTTTCCTTCTTTTGTTTGTTCCCATTCCCCAAACCCATTCTCACCTCAAAACCCCATCCCTACTCCCACGTAGGGGTCACCCAAGTGACCCAACCTTTCCTTTGCTGTGTGTGTGTGTATTCACACGTCGTGTGCATGCGTGTGTGGTGTGACCTATTAAAATAAAAAGGATGACGACGAAAACGACAGACTTATTTCTTTGGCAAAGCTCGGTGGTTTCCAACGGGGGAACCAGCCACAACCACTGACTATGCTGAATAAGTTGGCACTATAACTCATGATAAGTAACTCAGGAGAAGAAGAACAGAAGCAGCGCTAGCTGTTAGGAATTTCTCCTAAAAAGCCATTGCTTGCTTTCCCAAGCTTAAAGCCAGTGGTACAAACTTATTATGCTTTCCAGTTATCCATGGGGACTGAATTTTGGAACTAGGATAACAATGAAAGTGACGAAAATTTGAGACCACGAGTACAAGGTTTGTTCTATAATCTCCACCAATCCAACACTCTATGTAAATAGACCCAATAACAATGACACAATTCAACTTTAGAAGGTGTCCCATGGATAACTGTTGTATCTTATATCTGCTAATTGAGAATTTTCAGGGGGTTGACATGTGAAACTTATCTAAACTTTTAATCGCACAAAAAATGTTTCACTTCCTCGTAAATATTATGTGAAGTTTTGAAAAATTCAAGGCATATGCGTTTAATTCTCTCTGCCTGTTATTACATGTTAGTTATTTAACTGCAATTAATTGAACAATTGTAGATACAATCACTGGGCAAAGGCATCTCCATGGTTATCTGGTATTAATCCTAGGGATGCAAAGATGCCTAAAGATGGTGATGATGGCTTTTTTCCCACCACTGGCAACGAGTTGGTATGTTCTAGTTTTTTTTTTCCGTCTTGATTGCACTCGTTGTGTTTTACTTTGTCTAACTTGAAATATTGTATAGAAACCAGAGGTGGTTAATTCGAATAGGAAGTATCGTGTACGTGTTCTAGTATGTGCTCCATCAAATTCGGCTCTTGATGAAATTGTATTGCGCCTTTTGAACACAGGTATGACTACATCTTTTGCATAACATTAGCTTTCTCATTGTTTGGCTTACTTTTCTTCCAAAACACCATTTGATTATGGCATTCTGCATCACTATGTTTTATTTTATTAAACTACGGTTCTGACTCTATTTCTCTCTCTTTGCCCACCTTCCCTACCACCCTACCTGCTTACCTTCCTATCCATATGCTTTTCTTTCTGTCTGCGTATCTGTGTTCCTATGCATCATAATTATATCATTCCTATTGGCTTCATTTTTAAGAAAGAAGAAGAACTGGCGTTAAACTGATGTTTGAAGTTGGGATTCCAAGCTGTGAGGGGAAATCTATTAGATATTTGTATTCCCGGATGTTAATTAATCATTGGCAACTCATTTGTGCTGCATCCTCCAGTTCATGGCCTTCTGGTTATATTTTTGTACTGTCTAATGTAGCATTAATCCTTGACAAGTGGAATTTTGTAATTATTTACATGTACCATTTAAGGTTTCTGGTTGGTTCTAAATTTGGCCAAAAACAAAAAAGTTTTTTGTCTTACACTTTGACTCTCCATTTACTGTTGTTGCACATGAATGGCACCTTGTTGTATACTGTGTTTGTATTTTTATTTATAGCACCAAGCATGAAATATCTTTGCTACTATTGTTTGAAAACAAACCTGTTTCCATGCTCTCTTCATATTTTCATTCTCACTATATTTTCTAACCATACGGAAAAATAAAATAAAATTAGGGTTCATGCATGATCTCGTATTTTCCAAGATTCTGAGTCTTGACTTTTGGAAAAAAATAGTTAACAACAGACATCATATTGGTATCTAATACCAACAAATAATATGCGCATATTGCAACACTTGACACAAATTTTTGGTCATCTCAGGTATTCATGATGAAAATGATCGTACGTACAATCCTAAAATTGTACGGATCGGTATTAAGCCACATCATTCTGTCCAGGCAGTCTCCATTGATTACCTTGTATGTACTTGCAGTCATCTGAATATGACTCAACTCTGCCTTATTATAATTATCAACTCCAGTGGGTTATGGCAGAAAATATATATTCATGAACGGGTTGTTATATAGGTTGCGCAAAAACTTGCTGGCGTGGATTTTCAAAGTTGTGAAAAACAGAAGCAAGGCGGTGCAGGAATTGATAGGGATATGATCCGAGCTTCAATCCTAGATGAAGCGGCAATAGTATGTAACTTTGCACTTCTGCGAAACTTTAAAAATGACATCACATTGATCAATTTTGTATTGTTGACAGGTCTTTTCGACCCTTAGCTTCAGCGGTTCGGCTCTTTTCAGTAAACTGAATCGTGGATTTGACGTTGTTATAATAGATGAAGCTGCTCAAGCTGTAGGCTTCTTTGCTTCACTTTTTGTTTCATGTTTCCTTTTTAGCTTAGGCCGTGTTATATCTAGACATGCTTGGGCATTCAAAACAGGCATGCACCCTCCCTCACATATTGCGCTTGCCAACTCAAGAAACAAACATAAATGGAAGACGGATGAGCTTCGTTTGGATTGGGGAGGGGCATTGTTTATTGAGCAATTATTGAATTATGCATTTTAGAAAGTTTGTTTTGTTGGATTTGTTCTCGGTTGTTCTAATAACATTGCTCTGCTACAATTTTGTTGTTTCTTACAATTATTTAATAATCCTTCATCTTAACCTTCAAAATTTGGTAACAGGTGGAACCAGCAACACTTGTTCCCTTGGCCAATGGATGCAAACAAGTCTTTTTGGTACATTTTCTTATCCTATTTTTACAACCAACCAATCTGCAAATTGTGTTTTAGCATACAGTATCTAATGAATGCTTCCTGGATTTTCATCTCAATTTAGATAACAATCTGGCCTAGTAATAATGAAAAAGGTAGAAAAATATAGTAAGGTGAATTTAGTAGTTTTGAAGCAGTTCTAGACTTCGATTTTGGATCTTGGATTAATAATCTGTTAGGTGCATCTAGACTACTTGTAATGCAGAAAAGTTGTTGCTGCATAATTCATTGTGCAACAATTACCAAACCTTTGGGCCATTTCAAATAGTATTTACTAGTGTAATGGTTAATAGTGCTTGATTCCATCCAATTTGACATAGGGGATTGCCCTAGAACAAGCTCTTTGGCATAAATAGTTCGTGTAATTGACTTTTGCTCTGCTTAGGATAATGGCTTCATTGGTGTTCCTGTATTTTCAGATGTTTCTAATAGGTGGCGTTTTTAGTAGTGTTTCTGTTTTTTTTTTTTTTTGGGTTTGCATTTTTTGATTCTATTCCTAGTTTCATGAATGTCAGTACTTCAGGGGGATTTTAACCAATGGATCATTTAGGGAATGGGCAGTTATATGGAAACTGAGGGTATTTTTGTTCACCCAGAAATATTTTGACCTAGTTGGAGTTGTACTTTTATAAGTGGGTTAATTGCTGTGTAGCATTAATAAATGGATTCTTTTATTAAAAAAAATCCGTACTCTATGTGGCCTAAGAAAGATTGTCACTGGTCATCTTTGCCAAATTTTGTGCTATAAGGAGCACGGCTCATGAAAATCACAGATTGATGATATGCTCCTGTTCTTTGATCTCTCAAGTGTCATTTTATCTTTCTTTTTCAAGGTCGGTGATCCAATTCAGTTGCCAGCAACCGTCATTTCTCCGGTTGCTGAGAAGTTCGGGTAAGAACTTCCTTAGGCATCATTACTTCAGCAAAATTTAAAAAAAAAAATAGAGAGAGAGGTTACTCATTAATGATACGAATCTCTCTTCGCACACGCATACTAATTTTCTGCTCTTTGGCTATTCCTTATAGGTACAGCATGAGCTTATTTAAGAGATTCCAAAAGGCTGGCTATCCAGTGCAGATGCTCAAGACCCAATATCGTATGCATCCGGAGGTTCGTTTAGTATAAAATCCAGTCATTGTCCTTACACTGGTGCCTCCTGTCTATTTTCTATTCTTATTATATCATTTTATTAGTTCCATTTTTTTTTCGGGTTCCAAGCACATTGATTGTCTCCATTTTAGCTCTTGATTTAATGAAAACATTACATCTGAGTTATCTGACTGTTAAGAGTACTAGGCTGGGCTGAGATATTCTAAGAAACAATTTGATTTAGAAAAGGAATTTGTAAAATTTTTGTGAGGGATTTCTAGAATTTTGTTAAGGAATTTGGCTTAAGAAAATATTGCAAATTCCTTTTTCAAATCAAATTCCTTCTTCAAGTACCCTCACCCAAATGAAATCTTAAGAAACTTTGTTAAAAAAATTTATATTTATTTTTTATTTTTAAATCAAATTCATTCTTTTTTTCAACCAAATACATAATATACATAAGAAAATTTTAATAAATCCCCTTTCTAAACCAAATGCTTTCTTCAAATACTTCACCCAAACACACCACTATTTTTGACATTATTTTGTATTGTACTATACGTGCTGGGTATTACAAGTCGAAATATCCACACAGATAAGAAGTTTTCCATCAAGGGAATTTTACGATGAGGCGCTAGAGGATGGACCTGATGTGGAAGACCAGACAAAACGTCCATGGCATCAATACCGTTGCTTTGGGCCTTTTTGTTTTTTTGACACACACGAGGGAAAAGAGTCCCGGCCCGTAGGAAGTGGGTCGTGGGAAAATATTGATGAGATTGAGTTTGTCCTAATCATGTACCATAAACTTGTGGCAAGATATCCAGAGCTTAAGTCAAGTTCACGGGTTGCAATTATATCACCATACAGACATCAAGTGAAGCTCTTCCGAGAAAGATTTAAGCTCACTTTTGGCGTCGATTCGGATAAAGTAGTGGATATCAATACTGTTGATGGTTTCCAGGTAATGGGGACTATCGTCTTGAAATTTACTTGACTTGCCTCGTGTTGAACTTATTACTCTATCGTCTTGAAATTTACTTGACTTCCCTTGTGTTGAACTTATTACTCCAATGTCCTGATGATTTAGGGCATGTTTTGTTATTGCAACTCAAAAAAAAGTATTTAGAATGCTGAGAACAGTTCTGGTAAAAGATTGTATTTGCAAACGAAGACTATATTGAGAATAAAATATGTTGGAAAGGGAGGGGTTTATATGTTGGTAAGTGAATCCTTTGATTTTTTTTTACAGGGGCGGGAGAAAGACGTTGCAATCTTTTCATGTGTTAGGGCTAATGAAGATAAAGGCATTGGATTTGTGGCTGATTTTCGCCGAATGAATGTTGGAATAACCCGAGCTAGGTCTTCTGTCCTGGTATGCCTTTCTATCACACACAAATAAAATGTGTAATAACAATGTTGAAGACTTGCACCAAAAAAAAATAAAAAAATAAAATAAAATTGTGCATAAACTGCCAAATCAAATCAAAACTTGTACAAAGTGTTGATCTGAGTCTATCAGCATTCTTTCATGTAATTAATGAGGTACATTTACTTGTTTAAGTAGGTGGTGGGTTCGGCGTCAACATTGAGGAAAGATAAGCATTGGGGAAACCTAATTCAAAGTGCGGAGCAGAGAAATGGCCTTTTCAAGGTACCAAACTAAATTGCAGTTATTTATATATATATATGTGCGCGTGTCTGTAATTTTTTCACAAATGTCATATATGTGCATGCATATGTAAATTAACGCTAATTTTGGTTTATTGGCCCTAATTTTAAGTCTCATCTTACTAATTAACTCTAATTTCAGAAAATTAGTCCTAATTAGCATTTTTGGAAAAAAAAAAAAAAAAAAAAAACTACGCTATCACTAATTCAACCTTACTAACCATATGTTGCTTTAATTTTCCCTAATTCTAACTTCAATTTTAAGAAATAACCCTAATTTTAGAAAATTTTCCCAAATTCTAACCCTAATTCATAATTTGGGTGTGAGAAGGGAAGATTATCTCAACCGTGAAGGGGTTAAAAAATAATCAAATATTTTTGTATATTACATAATAATTAACATTGTCAATTCTCAAATTAATTTACTCAGGTTTCGAAACCCTACACTGAATTCTTCAGCGAAGAGCGCCTTAAATCCATGGAAGTGGATATGATGGTAGAGGAAGTAGAGGCTGCTCCAGATGATATGGAAATGACTGGTGTGCCCTTTGCTGGTGCTGGTGCTGGTGCTGATGCTAATGAGGGAGTACCGGCAGAGAATGAGTGGGGAGATGGTGGTGGAGATGGCTACGATGGTGGCGGAGATGACGACTAAATTTCTCCATATTATTTAAACTCACTAATTTATTGAACTAAAATTTATTTTGTATAAAGTTTTCTCTGCTAGTGATTGTTGGTTTATTATTCAATTACGGGCAATGATTTCTCAGAATAAGGAAAACAATTGCAAATTATGTTGGTTATAGATTTACGTGCAATGATTTATCAGTATTATAAATATCTATAAATTAATATAATATTTTAACTGACACAGCCCAAAAACAAGTATGGTTGTAAGATGTGTTTTTTTATCCTTGTGATTTGACCCATTTGCATTTTATTCCTTTGTAGTCAAACGTCGTCACTTACCCCCTGTGGTCTTGGGTCTAAGTGCAACGGTTAAATTTTTCGTTAACGCTAATGGTCAATAGATGGGAGCCAACCAAAATCCGTTAAATAGTGTGAAATGACGTTTATATACTTAAAATATTTTGTAAGGACTGTTTTTGTATATTCAAAAACTTAAGGGACTATTGTGTATTTTTTGTTTCGTCTTCTTCCCTTCTCTCTTTCGGTTGCTCTGTCCGCCATCTCCGGTGAACCCTCTCTCTTCAGCGGGGATTCTCCGGTTCTTCGACGGCAACTACTACACCTCGCCAATCACACCACGCCAACCACACCATCATCACCTTATCTCTTTCTCTCTCTCTCTCTATATATACACACACACACACATATACACACACAAAACCACCACCACCAGCACGACAACTTCGTCTTCTTCGTCTGCTCTCCTTCTTCGCCGTCTACTCTCCATTTCGATTTCGAAATCGAAATCGAAACCCTCAACCCTCACGTTCGTCTTCTTCTCCGTTTTCGACGTCGTCTTCGTCTTCTTTTCCGTCTTTGCCGTCACGTTCGAAATCGAAATCGAAACTGGATTTCGATTTCGAAATCGAAAAACCCTCTTCGCTGTTTCTCGATTTCGAAATCGAAATCGAAACCCAGTTTTGAAATTGATTTCGAAACCCTTGTTCGTATGTGTATGTATGTATGTGTATGTATGTGTATGTGTATGTGTATGTGTATGTGTATGTGTATGGTTGGGTTGGGATAGATTTCGAAATCGACGGTGTGGATGGTTGGGTTGGGGGTGACCAGTGACGTTGGATGGTTGGGTTGGGGGTGGTTGGTACCTAGAAGAGAGAGAGAGAGAAAGAGAGAAGACGTCAGAAGTTCGCCGGAGCAAACTTCGCTGTCGGAGCCGTCGGAGTCGTCGGAGTAGAGAAACGTTTTAGGGAAAAATACATTTTGACCTTTTTAGTTTTTAAAAATTTTGCAAATAGATCCCTTGAATTATTTAAACAAAATGACAAAATTATCCATAATTTTAACCGTGGCACTTAAGTCCAAAATCACAAGGGAGATAAGTGGCAACGTTTAAAGTACAAGAGGATAAAATACAAATCGGCCAAACTACAAGAGGTAAAGTGTAATTAATCCGTAATAAATATATATATTTCTTACCCGTGTAGTGGGGGTAGTCTGTGGGCCGTTGGTGGAAATAGATTTGTGGATGTTTCTTAAATTTTTAAAGAATTGATAAAATACTTTTAAAATACCCTAACGATTTCCGGAAAGTAGTTCTGTATATTGCTCTCAAGATTTTGCCAGTGGAAAAAAATCTGCGAATGGGTTTTATTGATCGAAAGTCAGAATGTGTTGCTATCTCACCCCTCTTTCAATGCAATAATATTGGATGAGCATTGTTTAGTGGACTTTCAAAGAGCTTGTTTGATGACTGTAGGACTTCTCAATTTTGAGTATATTTGTGGGTAGTGTGTTCTGATTCTGTTTTTTTTTTTCTCTGTTTCTACTCCCCCAAAAAATTGAGAAAAAAAAAAAAAAAAAAAAAAAGATACAGGGAAAAAAAAGAAATATATTTTCCATTTTGCCCATTGTGAGAATAAATCTCTGCAACAGAAAAAATAGACCTTTCTGTTCTAATTAGATGGGTTTGTTTTTGTCCTTCTGGGAACACAGAAAAAAAAAAGAAGAAAAAATGCAAGAATAAACTCTTCCAAATTAAGGTTTGGAAAATAACCCCGTCTTGCCACTGAAGGAATGAGAAGGAAAAGAAGTACATTCATCTGAGCAGATTTCAAAGATTATGTCAAAAGACGCTCTGAGATTTTACAACAAAAAAATGGTCTACTTACTCGCACAAGTCATGGCGGAATCGGTAAGGGGTTGCTGGTCTGTGTAGAGAAAGTTCTCCTGGAAGCTAGTTTCATCCAATGGGGTTTCTTCATCAGTCAACGGGCAGTCAAATGACTTTTCATGTAATTCCCGGGATCTAGCCGTCATCTTCTTCCCCGGAGAAATATCCGGGAGCTTTTCGGATATGCCACTGGTCACTTCCCTTTCTTTGTGCTTCGCGAACTGAATTAGGGAAATCTCACGAATGCCTGGTATTTTGACGGAATTCGGACGGTCACCCTGATTTGGACGAACGTGTGCCGCCGACGGGGAACGAATAGCCGGATCGGGATGCAGAGACGGCGAGTGGACAGGAGAATATCCACCAACAACCGCTGGTGCAGGGGCCGGAGGCTCAACAGTATGGTTATGAGTTTCGTCGGATTTCGGAGGTTGAGAAATGCGAGAGGAATTCGCAGGCGAAGGACTGAGGGAATGGTTACGATGACTGTCGCCCGGAGAACTGTGATTTCCCGTTAAATTTACGTGCGGAGGCGGCGGATAATGATTCACCGGCGGAGCTGCCGGGTTTTGATTCACCGGCGGCGATTGGGAACTATGATTTCCTGAAGAATTGTTGACTGGAGGTGGCAGCGGTGCCGATCCTTGAGGAGCTTGACCTTTGAACTGAGATCGGAGGCTAAGAATGCCCGCCAATCCGTGAACGGCGATGCTGTGACCGTAGAACAGACCAGGCAACACAACATCGACGCCGTCGACGGAGATCAAGTCCGACCACGGAGACATACGCCTCTCGACGCGGATCTCCTGTCTCGGCACCAGCGTCGGCACAGACGAACCGGATGGAAGAGTTCCAAGATCGTTGAGGGCGAGCCGGCGAGGGACGACGTGGTACCGGAGAGAGGCGATGTAATCGGATGCCGTATTGGTCATGTCAAGCGCGAAGAGAGAAGAGTCGGTGGGGACAAAGAACGTGAAAGAATCTCCGTCGAGGACGTCGTAGAGGAGGTCGGAGGTGGTGATTGCGTTGCAGAAGAGGTTGTAGCCTCTGGACCTGAGCACCGCGAGCATGGAATTGAGCTCGCCGTCGGCGAGAGCAGTAGCGGCATTAGGGAGTGAGAAGATTATTGCGAAGAAGACAGAGATAGAGAAGATTCGAGAAGTCGACTCCATTGGCGGAAATTATGAGAGCTTTGGAAAGAGATGATACAGAATTAGAAACGTTTTTTTGAAGAATATTTGGCGGGTATTTGTGATCGCAAAGGGGTAACTAACTGAAATTTCGTTTGACGGAGTTTGTTACAGTTCTTGCCATGGATCTACTCTTTCTATTATTTTCAATCGAGTCCCTATGTTTCTAATTGATAACAATCGAGTCCTAATCCTATATTAATTTTCAACTTTCAAGTCCCTATCTCATTTTTCCCTCAATAAAATAAAAAGAATATCATTAATATATTTTGTTATCAAACCTTACCCAAACAATTCTCACTAAATTTTGCATATAAATTAGAACATCGAGACATTTTCCATCATTGAATTAAATATTTAAGAGCTAAGATTAAAAAAATTTATAAGACATTTTCGACAATTAAATTAGATCCAAAAGTTGAGATATTTTATACATTTTTGACCATTGGATCAATTTTAAATTTAACCCTTAAGATCAAATACCATTTTAAATTATCCTATTAATTTTATATAATTCTATAATATCTCTAACAAATAATCTGATTTGTCCAATTTCTTTTTTTTTTCTTTCAAATATCTCACACTTCTTTCCCATGACCTTCATTCCCTCACGATCCAGAATCTCACGATCGCAATCTACTATCTTGTCTCCTCTCTCTCAACCTCTTCTCTTTGATTGAATCTCTCCCCTAATTTCTCTATTAGAATAATTGAGAGACAGAATATTAAGAGAACATGGAGCGATTATAGTGATTTATGAGAAAAGTACAATTACAGAGATATACAGGAAGTCTATATATAAGAGGTGATTAAGGTAAACCTAGTAGGGTTAAGATTTGATTTTCCTAGTGAGTCAAGATACATATATTAACATCCTCATCAAACTCAAGGCAGTAAATAAGACATGAACTTGAGTTTGAAAACTAGAGTATGAAAGTGTCCGGGAGGATGAGAAAATTTTTAATATTTCGAGAAAATTGGGTTTTAACCATAGAAAAAAAATCAGAATATATTTGGAATAGTTCAGATCTATTTTTCATAAGAAACATCTATATATATCGAGAGTGGTCGTCCACAAATATATATATTTGGAATAGTTCAAATCTATTTTTCATAAAAAACATCCATGTAGTCATCTATAAATATTACAAATTAGCGAGAATCACCCATTGTTGTATGAGGAGAAGGCCCCCAAATATAAATGTACTAAATCAATGGGTGCAAGAGAAATAGATTGACTATCATTAAAAGGTAAAACTATTTGTTTTGCAAGTTGACAATAATACAATTAAAGGTCTCATACTGAACTGAATCCAAATGACCACTAGAGATAGCTGATTTGAGACAATTGGATGAAGTGTGACCTAACCGAGAATGCTAAATATAGGAGGATGGTGGTGGTGGTGGTGGTGACGACGATGACGAGAAAATAATGAGAACTGCCCATTGTTGTACAAGAAGAAGGCCTCCAACATTAGAATGCACTAAATAAAAGTGTACAAGAGAAATAGATTGACTATCATCAAAAGGTAAAGCTGGTTGTTTTACTAGTTGACAATTAATACAAATAAAAGACTCATACTGAACTGAATTTAACTGACCACTAGAGATAAGTGATTTGAGACGGTTGGATGGAGTGTGACCTAACCGAGAATTCCAAATATAGGAGGATGGTGGTGATGATGATGATGACGAAGATGATGATGATGATAGTAATAGTGGCGGTGGTAGTGATAAGGATGATGGTGGTGATGATGATGATCATGATGAGGAGGAGGAGGATAATGGTGGTGGTGGTGGAGGTGAGGTTGCAAAAGTTTATGAATGGATATGGGGTGGTAATGGTAAGGTTTGAGGTATAAGAGATTTAAAGTGAGTTTCCCAATTCACAGAAAATATCACTGTTGACCTAAGGAGCTACCCAATAGGAGGGATGCATTCGGTAGTTTCTAAAATTTAACAATTAAACACTTAAATATAAAAAATCAATTTTCCCAAATCAATTATTAGCTTAATACGCAACGGATATGTGTTTAATACTAAGTACACACCGAAACACAATATAGATAATAAATTAATGCATCACACAAGAATTTATCCTGGTTCGGTTAAACTAATCTTGCTTACATTTAGTCTCCCAAGCTCTATAGAGATTCGCAATCCACTAAAACCCGATTCCTTTACCAAGTAGAAACCAAACGCTTGCAACTTACGTTTCTTTTACAGGCATAGAATCAACCTTGATAATTTACCCTTTTCACAAGCCAAGGACGAACCCTATTTTTTTACCAGGCTAAAGATAAACCTAACACTCTCTTACTTATAATTTTCACAAGG
Organism: Eucommia ulmoides; assembly: GCA_016647705.1. Classification (NCBI taxonomy): domain Eukaryota; kingdom Viridiplantae; phylum Streptophyta; class Magnoliopsida; order Garryales; family Eucommiaceae; genus Eucommia; species Eucommia ulmoides. The sequence continues at coordinate 12,072,524 of CM028331.1, forward strand.
AATGATGAACCTTTACAATTCACTCAAAAATAATTCAATTGCAGGATGAATCAAAATCTAATTCTTTTCAAGGGAAAAGAATAACCTAATTTTTTTACCAGGACAAAGATCAAACTCAAATACTTTTCACAGGAAAAAGATTGAAATCTAGCTACTTTGATTAGACACTGTCCCAAACGTGTCTAATTCACTCAAACTCACAAATACAAAAAAAAAAAAAGTTTCTTCCCATAAGGAGTTTCTACCACCTCATTATAAATATACTCTATTAATATCCCGAATAATTACTAAGTGATAGATACAATGTGAGACAATTAAAATCTAAATAATAAATAAAGTAGATAATACAAATATAGCACATAATCAGATAATCAAGCACAAATCGTTTAAAAAAGTTTTTCAGGCTTTTAAATTTAAAACGATTTTCTTGCAATCTTAAACCAAGTAATCAAGATAAATATAACTTCAAAAAATAATTAATAAAGCTTAGATGGATCTCACTAGGAAAACACAACGATTTTCTTGTAATACTAAACCAAGCAATCAAGATAAATATAACTTCAAAAAGCAATTAATAAAGCTTAGATGAATCTCACTGGGAAAACACCGAATACAATGATAATATCGCAATTAGAACTTAAGTCGGTGACTCCAAACAACAAACGCTTTAGATCAAGAACTTATAAAGAATTACTCATAGAAATCTCAACAAAAATTTTACTCTTATAAAAGGTTAAACTGATGTTCTTGACATGTGTAATTCAATTCTTGCAAGTCTCTATTAATAGACCAATAACCAGCTCTCTAATGGCTAGTTTTTCAAAGACATGTCTTTAAATGAAATTCTAAGACCCATATATCATAACCTTTCATTATAGGTATGTTCCACTTAAAAATATCTTTCAAATTTTACTTTTAAGTCCATAAAACTGTTCACAATTTAAAACCACAAGAATATAAAGTATTAAATCATTTAAATTAAGAGAATCTCAAAATATATGGACCATATCAATGGGGATCACTAAATAGGTTGTTTATATTTGAAATACATTAAAATCTCCCAAATCCATCTTTTAGAATCATAAAAAACAGATAGCTTTTGACCAAGAGACCAAATCAGCCGATTTCCTAATTAACGTAGTCAGTTGACCAGCATGTCCCATTCGGTCGACCACCTGTGCCAGGCTACATTTTAGCCGTTGGCACTACACATATTCGGTTGACCAACATTACCCAGTCGATTAACTGATTTGATCAGTGTGTTACCAATTTCTACAATTTTATCTATTGATTCATTCGGTTGACCCACCTTCTTAATTTGGTTAACCGATTGGATACGTATGCTTATTTCCTTACCCATTTTAGCTATTGTTTCAAATGTTTGACAAATTATTTTTCTCGGTTAACCGATTGGGTCAGTAGGTCTCAATGTTAACTTCTAAACTCATTATTTTAATTAGTCAATTGATTATTTTTCGCAGTTAACCAATTTGACCCGAAAACACAATTACTTATTCTTTAAAACACATTTTTCAATTAGGTCAATTATCAAAATCATTTCACATAAAAGAACATACAATATCTCATTTTAGGATCATAAACTTATCACTTCTTGTCATGACACACAAAGAATTAACTCATTTTAAGTGTCGTGCGTGATTCTAATTCGAGATGCATTAATAGTATATAAGTAAAGAGTTGTTTTCACCTATTTTTCTTTAGCGTCTTCAAAACTCTTCATATCTTCATCATGTCCATCTTGCACCCTTTATATTTTCTTCATCATATCTTATTCTTAATCAAATGTGTTGATGTCGGATTTTGGATGACTTCGACAGTATGGTCTGATCAGCGATGGTGGAGTTGGAGAGGTCTGGAATGAAGAAGTTTAATCCTTGGAGCTTGCTATCCGTAGAGAGATCCCTGGCCGAGAAGGGATGAGCCTGAATTAAAATGGACCCCAAAGCCTTCTAGGCCGAGAAGAGGATGGCTGGAACACCTTGAGACTTGAGAACAAATGAATCGGAGCTTGAGATGCGGCAGTTCTAAGATGGGGGCACTTGGATACCTGCACAAAGGACTTACCAGGATAATCCTGGTGTGTCCCATCCGGTGTGAGAATCAGCGTATGAGGGGAGAATGTACAGAGAAGTTGCCGAGAAGAGTAAGAAAAATTCATCTACCTTTGGGCAATTGTATACCCTCCTATTTATTGGCAAGGAGTGGATTAGCTTAAGGGCTTAAGTATGGATTGGTGTCTCCTCAACATCACATCAATGTACCAACTTGGCAAGTAGCCAATGAGAGGGTGCCAATGAGCTTCTTACTTTGGCCATATTTGAGGATATTTAGGGATATTTTGGGATATTTATAAGGATATTTAGGGATAGTTTGGGATATCTATGGAGGTATTTGGAGATATTTAGGGTTGGGGAAATGAGCCAGCCTATAAACCAAGGAAGACACTATCCTGTTGTAGCCAAGATGAGGAGTCTGATTCCTACCCTTCTCGGGATAGCCGGAGACAAGAAGAGGGGTTATACGGAGCTTTCTGTCTTGCCTTTCTCAGGTAGCTGGAGACAAGAATGAGGGCTTTGCTCGAGGAGTTTTCGGAGTAGATCCTCGAGATGGGTTATGCCGTTGCGGAGAATGACGAGATGGGGAAGGATTCCCCATCCCGGCGGTGGCTTGCTGGCTCTTCCTAGAGTGTATTAAGGCCTTTGAGATGGCTGATATGGATGAAGATATCCCTCTGCTTGGTTGGTGGCCGCTAAATAAGCGCTGCCACTTTCACTGCAAGCGTACGGATCAAGTTTTAGTATAATGGACCTTTCGGTCGGGTATCATATCTATAGGGATTGCTGTTGTTACTATCGAGTACCGCGATTGTTATAACCTGACTTTATCTAGACGACCAAAAATGCAATATAATTAATTAATACTAATACTAATATAGCCTAATTTAATCTATACTGATACTAATATTAATATGGGATAGTTTTGAGAGAATAGGTTGTCTAGGGATTAGTTTCGTTTACGAATACATGTTTAGTCTCGCTTTAGTTTATGTTAACGGCATTCGACTTATATGACAATCTTAGTTTGTAAATTCCTCCGCCACCTCTCTCGAGTGTAAGACGGGGTAATACTCGACTTCGTGTCAACGAAGAAGTCCCCCTCAACGTCTTAACGACCCTAGGCTGTGTGAGTCTCGCCCCAACGTCATCGATTCCACACAATCCAACTCCTTCCCGGGTTATTGGATCGTCGCGTTGTGTTTACCCTACGACAATCTCAGTTCTAAAACTCCTCCGTCACCTCTCCTGAGTGTAAGACAAGGGAATACGTGACTTTGCGTCAACACCGAAGTCCCCATCAACGTCTTAACGACTCTAGATCATGTGAATCTTACCCCAACGTCATCGATTGCCCACAATCCAATTTCTTCCCGGGTTATTGAATCGTGGCGTTCGTTTATTCTAGTCCGAATCCGGGATTTGTCAAACCCGTATTCTTGATATGTAAATCTAAGCATGATAAAAAAAACAATACGGCACACACAATCAACATAACGAAGAACAATCGCAAACAAAACACAAACTCAACTAAACAACGTTTTCATAAATAAAACGTTAATCCCTATTACAATCTATGTTTAACTCATGGCCCTCATCATTTATACAATGTAAAACGAGCTAAACATGCTCAACAACTACCAAAATGAAGAAAACAAAGAGAAGAAACGAGCGACTTAGCCTATATTGGAAGAATTGGCACTAGAACCGTCGAACGATCGCTTTCCTCTTCATCCTCAACCTCGGGTTGAGAGCTCTACCTCAAAAATCCCTTATCCTAACCCTAAAATATGGCCTAAGGGCTTGGGGGCAAAAACAGTCGGAAGAGAGGAGGAGAGAAGGGTATAAACAGGCCAAAAAAATATCTCAAAAATGTTTCCCACTGTGCAGAGGTTTCTGCCTAGGTGGAGGTATGTTGGTTAAGGGTTTTTCTTAGGCGATGGAGTCAACGGTGGACAAGGAACACATTCTGCTGGATTTCCGCCTAAGCGGAGGGACTGCTTCCAACATTCTGTCTCTTTTCCGTCTAGGCAGTGGAATTTCCGCTTAGGCTGAGGTCCGTCAATAACAAAATGTGTTTTCTCTGTATCTTCACCACCTAGGCAGAGGTCTGGATGCCTAGGCAATGGGCTTCCTTTAGAATTTTGCCTCCTTACACATTTTTCTACCGTTCTCGATACGAATTGATCGTTTATGCTCCGATTTCATACCTTTTCACCCCACGCACCTGTTTTAATACAAAAAGAATAAAAACATATTTAAACATATAAAAATAACTATAAACGTACTCAAAAACTAACAAATTCGGATTGGAAATAGATAGATAATTTACACCTATCATTGGTGCAGTATTCACACTTAATCTTTGGTATGATTTGATCTTCATGGGGAGTTGCGGACATGTAGGGTATTCAATTGGTTGCGTTGATGTGACCATTTTTATATTCATCAGTAGTCCCCCAGTCCCTAGTATTGAGAAGAAATTCGAAAGACTGGGGACTTTATTGTGAGCCTCTTCAGGAGTTCTGTTGCTTTTTTTGGGGTCTTTTGAGGTGTTAGTGACCTTTTTTGATCTTTGTGGAGCACTGCATAGAGGTCAGGATTCCTTTCCGAGAAGGAGGTAAATGATTCTAAGATGGGAGTAGTCAGCTCGAGAATGGAAATGAAGGTCTGAGAGTGCAAACGGGCAGCCCGAGAACGGTAATGAATAATTTGCCTTAGATAAACGAGAAGGTTGTGAACGTCACGCACGCGTCCCATCGTGTCTACGCCCTTTCAGTGGCGCCTCTTCAATGCGCCCAGACATACCGCTTACCTAACCACCAAGATGGTGACACGTGGTTGCACGACTTTTGAACGACACGCCTTTCCTAAACTCCATCAAGTCATCATCAGGCGTGACAGTTGATGTGGACAGGTTCTCTCCTATATAAAGGAAGTACCCATAGCTTACTTTTATGTTTTCACAACCTTTGGAGCACCCCTCTTCTCGGCAGGTAACCTACTTTCTTCTAAAATGTATTCCATTCCTACTTCTTCTAGTTTGGAGTCTTCGTCGGGGTCTTCCACCCCTGAGCAATCCCTAAACACTTCTCCTATTCAATGGATTGACCTTCTACTGGCCTTGCCCCATTGCCTGAAGGAACGGGCAATTTTCTCTGATGACGTTGAGTCCTCCGATCATTGTGATGACGAAGACGGCGCTGGGCCTGCCAGCAGCCCTATTACGGAGTTGAACTTAGGTCTGGAGGGTGAGGTTGAGATAGGGGATTATATTGTTCTGGGAGAAAGTCCCGTTTGGAGGACCGAATCAAAGATAATAGAGTAGAAAATCAGGGAGGCTCAAAGCAAATATACATTTCTAGAAGGGGTAGAGACCTGCCTTCCCCTCCCTGAGGACAGGGCTTGTGCCCTCTTGAGGGTTTTATTATAGTTTATATGGAACATTTGCATGGTGGTTTACAATTTTTGATCCATCCTTGGATTTGGTCACTGTGTGCAGAGTACAGGCTGTGTCCATCACAGCTTGCTCCTAACTGCATTTGCGCCTTTATAGCTTCATTCGTTATTTGCAAAGCTGAGGGACTAGAGCTGTCCCTAGACTTGTTTAAATCTTTCTTCTTTTCTAAATCCATGCTCTTCGGGAAGGGGTGGTGCTATGTCGCGTCTCAGAGATGGTTTCTCTCGGGCCTTGAAGAGTCAGTAAAGAAGTGGAAGCCCCAATATTTTAACTTGGGAGGAACAGGGTGGGAGTTTGGTCCCAACAAGGAAGGAGTCAACCCCATTCCCAGGGAATGGGGTGTTGTAGGTGAGAACGATTTTATTTGTGAGTAGTTCGTCGATTGTGTAGTCTTTTATTTTGGTATCTTGATTGCTTTTCTTCTTCTTTTGTTTTTGTTTATGAACGTGGCTTTTTTCACGCCTTAATTTACTCACAAGTGCATGAGGTCAAGTTTTAATATAGTGGACCTTTCGATTGGATATCTTCCTTTGGGAAACATGTTTGATTAATTGAATACCGCAATTTGCATAGTCTTATATTATCTCGACGGTTCCAGAAATGTTTGAGTTTGAATAATTAAAAACTAAGTTAAACTAAAAACTATTGGGTTAATTCTAATTAAATGGATTACTTAGGGATTGATTTCATTCACTTAATACATGTTTGACTTCGTTTAGTTAACAATAACGGTGTTTATCCTATCCGACAATCTTGGTATCTTAAACTCGCTCACTACCTCTCCCGAGTGTAAAGTGAGCGAATATGTGACTTCGCGTCAATGCCAAAGTCCCCCTCAACGTCTATACGACCCTTGGTCACATGAGACTTAACCCAACCTCATGGATTGCACACTTTCTAACACCCTCCCGGGTCGTTAGATCGTCATGATGTGTTTAACCCTTGTCTGAATCCGGGGTTACCTCTCATGAGTGTCAAATCCCGTATTCTCAAATCCAACCTTAATAACTTAACAAGCATATCAATATTGTAATAAAATGGTAAAACAATCAGATTTAGACAAACAACCGTTAAAGAAACATATATTCAATCAAACGTGTATTTACATGAATTACATCAATCCCTAGATAATATTTATCTAGCTTACCATGATCATATCCATAGAAACATTAAAACAAGAAGGATTCATCATCATTTGATATGAAAAGTTAAGTTACAAAGATAGAAACAAAGGAAGAATGATCAAATTTTAGAGTAGAGTGGTCCACTGTCGCCAAAGATCGGTCCTAAAATACTTCCTCTTCTCCAAATGTTGAATTTCCTCTTTGAGCTCTCAAGAAATGCTTAAGATCAAGTGTGGAACGTCTTTTACAAATGGGAGAACAAGTGAATTAAATACATGTTGATGTGGGATTAGTTTGAATTTAATTGAATATTGCAAAAGAAACGCGGTATCAGCTCAGAACTTAAGTTTTAAATAGGAAAACCAAATGTATCGTATCCTAGTTCTGTCAACACACCAAGTTTTTGGCGTTGTATACGTGAGATTAGTGTGAATTCTAAGTTGATATTGCGACTAAGTGGTCGAATGTTAATCCTGATATTTATGTTTGTTTTGTTTTTAATTTTTATTTTTGTTTCACTGTGTTAATGAGATCAAGCGGTGTGAGAAACGATGAAGATTGAAATTCTTAAATCTCAATCCCGAGATGGAGCTTATTGCAAACGATGAGGACTGAGAGGAAAAGCCAATTTCAAAGCCATGATCTTGATCCGACTAAGCATTTGAGCCCAAATTCCTTGTCTATGGGGAATTTTGGTGAAAAATACTCAGTGACACAAAAGTCCAGCTGGGGACGGTAACTCAAGCGCTATTCTTTTGAAATGAAATTTAGGGCATCAAATTACCCGATTTTTGTTACTATTTATTTCATTATTTATTCTTTTTGGAAGCCGGCATGGCTTCGGAACGTGTTCGACAGTGAATTTAGGAGTGTGGACGCTTGGGGAAGTATTTTAAATTTAAACATGTTGAATAAGCGAAGTGAAAATGTAAAGGGTGGAGCCGTCTTTTGAAAATTTGAGAAAAACATGATAGTGGGAGCTAAAGGCCTACTACCCAAGCGATAAACCACCGTTTAGGCGGTAAAAATACAGAGAAGGTGTTTTTCAGAAAAAAAAAAGGCCCACCACCCAAGCGGTAAACCACCGCTCAGGAGGTAAAAATACAGAGTGGGTGAAAACAGCCCACCACCCAAGCGGTGAATCACCGCTCAGGCGGTAAAAATACAGGATGCACCAAATTTTCAAAATATGCTCCACCGCTTAGGCGAAAAAACCACCTCCTAGGCGAATTAACAACAGAACAAAACGTTTGCATATTGGTGTAATTTCGCTTAGGCGAAAAAACCACTGCCTAAGCGAAATTTCATCAGAAGGTTTGATTTTAAAGAAAAGTGTTCCCCCGCTCAAGCGGTAAATCCACCGCCTAAGCAGTGGACCTTCTGCTATTAAAAACAGCCCGTTCGTTCAAAAATTAAAAACGCAATGTTCCCTCCCCAAATCCTCCACCTTCTCTCTAAAACCTCACTCCCAAACCGTTCCAAATCTCGAAAATCATCTGTCCATTACCAAAAGTGGTCATTTCTATCACGATTCAACCTTCAAGAATCAAATCTCCCCCCCTATTTCTGAAAATTTAGGGTTTTGCGTGAAAGGTGCGATTTCTTCATTTTCTTTTGATTGGACCATTAATTCTCAACAAGTAAGTTTCTTTTACATTACATTTAGTCTAGTTTTTGAAATTATTGGTTGGTTTGCATGATTATATCAATGAAATCAATGGATTTTGAAATTTTGCCCAAAAACCTTTAACCCTAGTTTCGCGATTTCGAAGTTCAATGGGTGTTTGGTTTGATTCTTGATGATACACATGTTTAATTAGATTGGTTGAGTGTGTGGACTAATATAGGATGTCACATTTGTGAAATTTGTTTGAAACATTCAAAAGGGTGTTCGTTTTGGGATGAATGTGTTCTTGACAATGTGAATAGGGAGGTTTATGTTTTTCAAATGTTCATATATGATGAGGTTGTATTGGGTGTTTGTGATTGTGATTGTAGAAAATGCCGAAAAGAGCAGCAAAGAAGAGGGCCAGAGGAGAAGGGTCGAGTTCAAACCCTAGGGTGCCGACCGACGTTGACTATGATGCCACCCGCTTTGTGTCAAAACAAGCGGATGAGCACTTTAAAGAACACGAAAAATTTCGTGCATGCATACGTCAACGGGGATTCGGTCCGATCGAAGATCTCTTGGAGGTATTTCAGAATGAAATCCGAAGCCGCCACTGGGAGCAATTCTTCAAATCGCCACCCCCAGGCGAGATCACTTTGGTCAAAGAGTTCTATGCTAATGCCATAGAGGCCATTGACGATCTAGCAAGGGTTCGGAACCAACCTATTATCTTCAGCTCCGACTTCATTAACCATCTCTTTGGGCTGTCGGCACCGGAGTCACTTGAAAGCCAAGACCTTACTTTGCATAGGGTCATAAAAAAGATCACATCTGGCACGGTAAAGTGGAAACACCAGGGGCCGAACGTCGCTACATTTTTGGTGAGATGCCTCAAGCTAGTTTCAAAAATCTGGCACCACTTCATCTGTGGAAACCTCCTGCCGACATCACATTTGTCAGACATCTCAAAGGACAGGGCCTATTTGATCTATAAAATTCTGACCGGACAACCAATCAACATTGGATTTCTGATCTATTCATCGATTTTACATGCTACGAAAATGGTAAAGGGTAGGCTCCCGTTTCTGTCACTATTGACCCATATTTTTAGATTAGCTGATGTGACTGTATCCGGGGGAAGCCAGTGTGACCCTATCGCTCTACTTACTCTGTCAGCGATAAACCGATTGTGGAAGACTGGGGCGCAAGAGGCACCTGAACCTGAGCCTGAGGAAGGGGAAGAGCAAACAGATGAGACGGCTCGACCTTCTAGAGCCCGAGATGAAAACTCCCAAGAGAGGATAAACAACAAGCTTCAGACCGTCCTCCAGAACCAATTCGAGATTGTTTCTTTCCTGGACCAATTTTTGAGGCAACAAGATTGAGTCCAACGGAAGATTTAGGAGGGCCTTGGCCTTGAGATGGATGATTACCCTCCGATGCCATCTGTGCGGCCACATCTACTCCAGAGACCACACTCTCCTTCCCAAAGTGATGATGGTGATGATTCGTCTTTAGGTGAACAGTAGGGAATAAGTCTTATTCCCTAGGTATGTGTTCAACCCATTTTGTGTGCAAGCATGCTATATGTTTATTGGGTTCGCTGATATTGGAACACTGCCATGTTCAGGCCTGGATGGTATGAATTGGATGATAGTTTAGTAGATGTTCATCCATTTTGACTTTTTGTAGAAAATGATGAACAATTATTATTTTTTGAACAAAATGGAAAAAAATTTGATGTACAAATTTAAGTTTATGTATGTATTTTATTATGAATGTTTTAGTTTTAAATTTTTAGTTTAGTTAGTTTAATTTTTGTTTTTGCATGTTTAGTGTTAGATTAAATTATGTATGTTAGTATTAGAATTAGTTTAATATTGTGTATGTATATAGTTGTGTTTGCATGATTAGATGTGAGTTCATTTGGGCCAAGACCCGATGATGAGAATTATCCTCTAATTGCATATTGAGGTCGGGGGTAATACATTCCTTGTGTGTTTTGTGTGCTTAACATGTCGATTGGGTAAAAATTATCTCGATCCAAAAATTGCACGACATTTGAACTCAATGTATAATTATCTGAACGATTAGACGTTGATTATTTGATATTAAGCTCATGATAGAAAATGAGGAAACTAGAACTTGATTTGGGGAAAACTTGAGGCGGAATCCTAGGTAAGGTAATTCTGAAGACGTGATTTAGGCCGTCAATTTTTCTCTTGAACCATTGTAGCTAACCTGAAAATGTTCATTCCTTATTTCCCCTGTCAAAGCCAATAACGTAATCAATTCTGAAAACGTTCAAATACTCCTTTCAATTAAATTTTTCCTAAACCAATGTCGCTAAGCCTAATTTTAAAAAATTGAGTGAAATCAAGTGAGCGGTCGGGTTTTTGATAAATTTTTATTGATTCGGTATTAGTGTATTCACTTGTCACTTTTGTAATTCTTTTTGCACGCTCCTAAATAAGTTTGGGGGTGTGTTTCTATAATTTCTTTTTCTTTTTACATATTCCTAAAATTTTATAAATTCGAATAAGTTTGGGGGTGTGTTTCTCTAACTTCTTTTTGCACTCTCCTAAAAAACTGTAACAATTCGAGTTAATTTAGGAATATGTAAAAAAAAAAAAAGAGAATAAATATAGTTTTTCATTTTCTTCTCTTTCGACAAGTGAATACCAGGATTTTCGTTTCTTATTCAGAGTTGTACTTTAAATGTGTGGGGGTCATGAGAGAGGATAGCGACAAGCGATTTTACCTCGGGTATCGATCGATTAAAACGATTTGCTATTTTTATTCTAAGTGATACCTGTGGTCGTTCTCCAAAGCCAAACCAAGCTCTATTGATTTCTGTGAATTTTCGAGCCTACATTAGTGGATAGTAGACTTCAATCAAGCGTATGGTTTTCCTGAATCCGTCAACGATTTAAATTATGAGCTTAACAATTGAATAATCGAATCCGGTATTTGACTAGTTATACATTTGAGTTCTCACACACACACTACAAATGGATCTAGAATGGTTTTTATTGATATTGATCGTTGAAATTCTAGAACACCACTTGGTGTGGGTTACTTCCTGAACTTGATCCGATTTAGGGATGTTAAGGGAAGAACAAATTGGTCATATGAATTGAACTTTATATTTACATGCATATACTTCTTTCGTGTTAGTTTAATTTTTCATTTTAGTTGGTTAGTTCGTTAGTTAGTTTAATTTAGCGTTAGTATTTTGCTCGAGGACTAGCAAAATTCTAAGTTTGGGGGTATTGATAGGTGTGAAAACCTATCTATTTCTAAACCGGATTTGTTAGTTTTCAAGCATTTTAGTTATATTTAATTGCGTTTTAGTGTGTTTTAGTATAAAACAAGTGAAAGGACGTCAAAGGGCGAGAAACAAGTGAAAAAGGTGGAGAAACGGTGAACAAAATGTGCAAAACAAGGTTTCGGTGAATGAAGATCACCGCCTAGGAGGAAGTTCCACCGCCTAGGTAGAAAAGAGGCAGAATGTTGGAGTGCTGAAGGGCTGAACCACCGCCTAGGCGAGAAAACAACAGATTGTTATGCCAGCATGCACCACCTAAGCGGAAAAACCACCGCTTAGGCGAAGTCACTGACAGAAGTAAACCGACTTAAAGCCACCGCCCAAGCGGTGAACCACCGCTTAGGCGGTGACACTTTGCACATAAATATTTGTTTTAAGATATTTTGAAGATATTTCCAACCCTTGCTTATAAAACCCCTTTCTCCCCCAATTGCTCAAGAGGTTAGGACCCCTTAGACGTGAGAGAAGGCTCGGGTTGACATCTTGAGAGCTCTCCTTCCACCTTAGTTAGGTTTAGGTAATTTAGGAAGTAGATTAGATTAGTTTAGGAAGTGTTCTTGGCCAATCCTTGAAGAGCCAAAAGAGGAAGTTCATCAAACGAGAAGAGGAAGCTCGGGAGGATTGATTTTGTTTACTTAATACATGTTTGATTTCGTTCAGTTAACAATAACGGAGTTTAGGTATCCGACAATATCGGTTCGTAAACTCCTCCGCCACCTCTTCCGAGTGTAAGACGGGGGAATACGCGACTTTCGTGTCGATGAAGAGGTCCCCTTCAATGTCTTAACGACTCTAGGCCGCGTGAGTCTTGACCCAACGTCATCGATTGCACACTAACTAACGCCCTCCCGAGTCGTTAGGTCGTAACGATGTGTTTACCCTAGTCCAAATCCAGGGTTACCTCTCTCGAGTGTCAAACCCTAGATTCTCAAATCCAACCCTAATACCGTTACAAGAATATTAAAATCGTCATCAAATGATAAACACAATCGGAATTAAAACAACAGCCGTTAAAGAAACGTATATTAAACCAAACGAGTATTTATACAACTACACCTTTCCCTAACTAATCTCTAAATTACACTAACATGTTCTTAGCCAATACAACATTTAATCAAGAGGAGATCATCATTATCAACTATAAACATTAAACATAAAGATGGAAACAAGGGAAGAAAAGCCAAATCTCAAAGTGGAATAGTCCACTTTCGCCAAAGAACGATCCTCCCGAGCTTCCTCTTCTCGCTTGATGAACTTCCTCTTTTGGCTCTTCAAGGATTGGCCAAGAACACTTCCTAAACTAATCTAATCTACTTCCTAAATTACCTAAACCTAACTAAGGTGGAATGAGAGCTCTCAAGATGTCAACCCGAGCCTCCTCTCACGTCTAAGGGGTCCTAACCTCTTGAGCAATTGGGGGAGAAAGGGGTTTTATAGGCAAGGGTTGGAAATATCTGAAAACAGATATTTCTGTGCAGAGTGTCACCGCCTAAGCGGTGGTTCACCGCTTGGGCGGTGGCTTTAAGTCGGTTTATTTATGTCGGTGACTTCACCTAAGCGATGGTTTTTCCGCTTAGGCGGTGCATGCTGGCATAACAATCTGTCGTTTTCTCGCCTAGGCGGTGGTTTTCTTGCCTAGGCGGTGGTTCAGCCCTTCAGCACTCCAACATTCTGCCTTTTTTCTGCCTAGGCGGTGGAACTTCCGCCTAGGCGGTGATCTTCATTCACCGAAACCCTATTTTGCATATTTTGTTCATCGTTTCTCCACCTTTTTCACTTGTTTCTCGCCCTTTGACGTCCTTTCACCTGTTTTATACTAAAACACACTAAAACACAATTAAATATAACTAAAATGCTTGAAAACTAACAAATCCGGTTTAGAAATAGATAGGTTTTTCACACCTATCAATACAAGGCTCCAAAATATCTAAAATCTGTGCAGAGTAACCGCAGCGGCGGTGAAGATATCCCTAAATTCTCTAGACTTTTACCGCTGCGGTGATGAGATTTCTACTTTCCCAGTATTTTTACCCCCGCGGCGGTGGACTAACTGCTACGGCGGTGGGTTTACTATCTTGAAACCTTGTTTCTTTTCATCGTTTTTCTACCGCTTTCCCACCGTTTTGCTTGTTTATCGCTCGTTTATGTCCCTACACCTGATTTACAGAAAAACAAACAAAAATGTAATAAAATATTACTAAAACACTCGAAAACTACCAAATTCGGCTTAGAAGTAGATAGTTTTTTTCAACCTATCAAATACCCCCAAATTTGTAATTTTGCTAGTCCTCGAGTAAAACACCCTAACACTAAAATAAACTAACAGTACTAATTAACTAACTACTAAACAAACAGTGAAAAAAACATAACAAATAAGAAGTAAATTCATGCAAGTTCCAAGCTCAATCGAAGAAACCAAGTTGTTCTTCTCTCAACAACCCCTAATCAGATCAAGTTCAGGAATAAAACGCACCACGTGGTGTTCTATAATTTCAACGCTTAATATCAATAAAAACCATTCTAGATCTATTTCAAGTGTGTGTGTGAGAGTTCAAATATATAACTATCCAAACAACGGATTGGATTATTCAATAACTAAGCTCATGACTTAAACCGTAAAGGATTAGAAAAACCATATGCTTGACTGGGCTCGACTATCCACTAATGTAGGTTCGAAAATTCACAGAGATCAATAGGGCTTGGTTCAGCTTTGGAGAATGGCCAAGGGTATCTCAGGAATAGAAAATAGGTAATTGTTATAATTCAACGATACTCAGGGCACAAATGCTTGTCGCTATTTCACTCTCGTAACCCCAAACATTTAAAACACAACCCTGAACAAGAATTTAAGAACTTTGTACTCACTTGTCAAAAGAAACGAAAATAGAACTATATTCACATATTTTTTTTAGAAACATAACACCCCCCCAAAGTTATTATATTTTGTACAATTAAAGGGGCGTGTAAATAAAATTGAAAAATGACAAGTGAATACACTACTACCGAATTACTACAAAGTTGGTCTAAAACCCGATTGCTCACTTCAAGTAGCATAAACAAATGCTAACTTGATTTCACTCAATTTGTGTGTTTGGCTTAGCAACATCGGTTTAGAATTTTTTTAATTGGATAGGGTATTTATACGGGTTCAGAATTGAAACGGTTATCGGCTTCGATAGGGTAACGAGGGATAAAATTTTACAAGGTTAGCTTTAAAGGCTCACGCGATAAAAATAAAGGCCTAAATCATGCCTCCTGAACTACCTCACCTAGGATTTCACCTCAAGTTTTTCCCAATCAAGTTCTAGGTTCCTCAAATTTGTCATGAACTTATTACTGAATAATCGACGTCAAATCGTTCCACTAGTTATACAATGAGTCTATGCGATCGTGCGATTTAGGATCAAAATGATTTTTACCTAATTGACATGCCAAGCACACAGAACACACATGAATGGGCATTACCCCCGACCTCAATATACAACTATGGGATAATTTTCATCATCGGGTAATGGCCCAGATGAACTCAACAACTCAACACGCAATTACTACTCCATACATAAACATATCTACACTAAATCTAAACACTAGCATACATACACTAAACTAAGCATTACACATGCATAAACAAAAAAATTAAATTAAAACTTAACTATTACTTAAAGTCTACGACATACATCAAAATGTCTAGAAAGCATAAACTAAGCATACATACTAAACATATCTAGTCCAATATAATACATCAATTTTTTTTTATCCTTCTTCAACAAAAACAAAATTGGATGAACATCCCCCCAAACTTAAAATAGGCAGTATCCACACCGACTGAGCAGTGAACCCAATAGAAGTATATAGCATTCATAATAAAAATGAGTTCCAAACATATACCTTGGAGGTGAGACGTAGAAGTCTTACCTCCTACCGTCCACCGGGAGGAACGTCATCGCCACCACCGTTTCCTTGGAAAGGATTGTGTGGCAGTTGTAATTAGTGTGGCTGGAATTGCGACATTGGTGGATAAGTGCTCATATTGTAATTGATGTGCCCGCCAAAGAGCCGTTGGACCTGATCGTGTTGGCGAGTATAATGGTCCAAGAAAATCCATAGCTCGGTATTCTCATTTCTGATGTTATACTACTCTAGCTGAATTTCCTGGAGCCCTTGATGTACGCTCTCCAATGTGATCGAGGGTAGCTTTGGGAACCAGGGCCTCAGATGGCTCTACCTTTTCTTCTTCAGGCCCTTCTTCTTGTTCGGCTTTTTGTTCTCTCGATCCTTTCTCTCCGCCTTTCCACATGCGATTAATAACGACGAGATCGAGTGGCATGATAGAAGGACAAGGGCTATCCCTGGCTATTACTACACTGGCCCGTCTGAAAAGTTCGGTCAATAGCGATAGAAAGGGAAGGCCGATCTTGGTCATCTGGACGACAAAAAGAATGGATGAATAAATCAAGAATCTGACATTTAACGACTTCCCTGTCTGAATAGCATATAACGCAAAGGCACGCTATTTCGAGACGTCGGACAAATGAGACGTCGGGAGAAGGCACGACAAACAAAATGATGCCATATCTTGGGAATTGGATTCAAGAACTTAGCCAGGAAGATGGCTAGACCCGGCCCTATATGAGTCCATTCTATATTTCCAGAAGTTAGGGCACAGATCACCGTATTCATGCTTGGATCACTATCTCCGTACGGGTCTTGAGATTGTTCCAGCGCAACCAATCCCAACACTTCATTTATTTGCTCAGGACTAAAGAGGATAGGACGAGTTCGGACCCTGGTCCGGTTGTTCTGAGCTTCAACAATATTAGCGTAAAATTCCTTGACTAGAGCCACCTCGCCTCAGGGTGGTGATTAGGGCTGTGCAAATAAACCGCTGGCCCGGCCAGTCCAAACAAACCGACCTGGCCCGGCCCAAAATTTCGGGCCTTTGAACCATTTTGTTCAGATCGGGTAACACGTGATCCGAACCGGTGAAGCTCACGGTCGGTGGTCGGAGTTGGCCGTCCGTTACCCGCATAACACCCGACCCGAAGGAACAACGCGATAAATGGTCTGTGCTCTTCCTCTCGTTTTAGGGTTTATTGTTTTCATAGAGCGGCGGCTGCAAATCCATGGATGACGATCATTTCCTTCTTCGTTTCGTTTTGATTTGGCCGTTTATTTTCTTTCCTCTTCATCTCGATTTCCTCTCTTCTTCATTTCGTTTCTCTTTCCGAAAAATTGATGGACCGACGGTGAGAGACGGAAATGGTAACGGCGGTGACAATCGATCGATGACGGGACTTTTGTTTATGTTTTGTCTGTGACGATGAGACACGGAAACGGCGACGACAATCATGGACCAACGGTGAGTTCGATTTGTTCTTTGAGGTTGATGATTAGCAGTAACGTTTTTGATTTCGTTTCTGATTTCTGCTTTGATTTCTATATTGAATCTATTGATTAGCCTAAACCCGACCTTCCACCCGTCCGTAACCGCCCGACACCCGTCGAACCCGAAAATGACCGGATTTTGCTGTCCGACGGTCGGCCGGCGGGTCACAGCTTTTTCCACCCGACAAGGTCGGGTCGGGTGGCGGGTCAGCGCTATACCAGCGGGTTTCGACCCGTGCACACCCCTAGTGGTGATTGGAAAAATTTCTCCCAACCTCGACTTCGTATGACACTTGAGAACTCCGCCGGAAGATCTTCCAATGGACCAAAGGCCCATTGCCTAATGCAAGTTTGCTTATGCTCGAATCGATTAAAGCTCTCATTAGCTAGTTCAGTCACGAAACGGCTTGAGTCGAAGTCCGAAGCGACACCCCAGGTTTGAGAACCGGATCCTTCTCTCCTTGGTCATTTCGATGCAAACTATTTTGGCATTGTCCCTATCAATCACAATCACAAACACGGCAACCCAATCACATATGAACAATGCAAAGCAATCCCACGAATCAAAACCATCAAGAACACGACGCAATCGCAAAGGGCACACACCTATCACAACGGATTCAACAAAATTTCAACAATGTAGCATGTAATATTGTATCACACAATGAAACTAGCCGTAGAAATAACGTTCATCACCAAAAATCAATCCGAAACCCCAAGTGATAAAGAAAATAGCAAAAATAGGGTTCAAGGGTTTAGGGAATAATCCAAATTCAACCATTCTTGAAATGTATATGCAAATCAACCCATGATTTCAACATAAACATGAAATATAAGATCAAGAACACTTACTTTTTGATTTTTTTTTTTGGATAAAACGAGTGGAGAATGGAAGAAATCACCAATTTGGTTGCTCAAACCCTGGATTCCGAAAATGGGTTGAAGATTGAGTTTTTGGTGAATGAAAATGGTGGAAATACCTTTAATTTGGAAAATGGAAGGATGTATTTTTTGATTTGGCAACGGTATAGGAGGATGAAAATGGAGTTTTTGGGAATTTTGGGTGATTTTTCGGATGTTCTCTGAAGCAATGCCTATTTAATTCGAACAGGGGCTTCACTGCGGCGGCAGTGGAGCGCCTTTTTGAAACTTTGCTCATTGGAGTTTCACCGCTGCGGCAGTGAAGTGCCTTTTTTTTGAATCTGCACTCCCAGTAGTTTCACCGTTACTACGGTGAGAGTGGTGGGCTCCCTACTGGTTTTCCTTGTTTTCTTCATTTTTTTACAACAAGGCTCTACACCACTCGCTTTCACTTTGTGACTTGAACGATTTTAAGTACGAAACACTACCCCAAGCATCCAAACTCCTAAATTCACCTCCAAACATACTTCGAGACCATTCCGGCCTTCAAAAAATAAATAATACCAAAAGACGGGCAAACATCTTACCCTCGGTTTCACATCAAAAAGTGCACTTGATTTACCATCCCCAGTTGGACTTAGCGAATTCCAAGATCAGTCATCAATGAGGGATATACTCTCCACAACTTGTTCTTCATTTTCGATATAGTGCTTGATCCTCTCCTCATCACCTTCTAGTTTGACTGAAGTGAATGGAAATTTGCTTGATCCAGAACGGTCCGGACCATCTACAAAAGGTGTGTCAGCTTTAGGTACGACTTTTGGTACATCATTCGGTATGACTTCCATAGATAGGACGTAGTCCACAACACCTTCCTACGTGGTTAAGCATTTTTCACCAAAATCTCCCACAGATAGGAAATTTGGGATAGTATGCTCCATTGGATCTCGATTCAGATTTTCATGAAAGAATTGGCTAACGCTCGAGTCTACCACTTCTACTCGGTTGCATTTAGAGCATTCATCCAGAAAGTTCATAGTTTTGAAAATGTTGAACTTTACCTCATCTTCATTCACTTGCAACGTCAAATTGTCATTATGCATATCAATTAAAGCCTTTCCTGTTGCAAGAAAAAGCCTCCCAAGGATGATTGGAATCTCCCTATCCTCCATTTCTAACACGACAAAGTCCACTGGGAAAATGAACTTGTCCACCTTTACCAAGACATCTTCAATAATACCTTTCGGATAGATCAACGATCGGTCCGCCATTTGAAGGGAAATTATGGTTGGCTTTGCATTACCAATTCCCAACTTCTGGTAGACAGAAGATGGAATCATGTTGATACTAGCACCAATATCACATAGTGCTTTTTCAAAGTGAGATTTCCTGTTAGTACACGGAATCGTGAAATTCCCAGGATCTTTCAACTTTTCAGGCAATTTCCTTTGCAGTATAGAACTACATTCCTTCGTCACTTTTATCGTCTTGTATTCCTTCAACTTCTTCATTTTTGTCATTATGTCTTTCAAGAACTTTCCATAGTTGCGCATTTGTTCTAACGCATCCAGAAAATGTATGTTGATTTGAATTTTCTTGAAGATGTCAAGAAATTTTGTGAATTGAGAATCCAACT
Organism: Eucommia ulmoides; assembly: GCA_016647705.1. Taxonomy (NCBI): domain Eukaryota; kingdom Viridiplantae; phylum Streptophyta; class Magnoliopsida; order Garryales; family Eucommiaceae; genus Eucommia; species Eucommia ulmoides. The sequence continues at coordinate 12,092,002 of CM028331.1, forward strand.
TCTTCTTTTGGAATCTTTGCGGATAAGGTAAAGGTGTGGTGAGAATCGGTGGATTGTCTGGGAATGTAATTCTCCCCAGAATCACCCTTTGATCTCCTCTCTTCTCTTCAACTTTCTCTTCTTTCTTCTTCTAATTTTTCTCCTCCATTTTGTCTTCATTCTCCTCCTCTTTTCTCTTAACAACTTTTTCATTAACTTCCTCTTCAACATGCCTTATTGCAACTTCATGGTCAATATCATGATTCACTCCTGGCTCTTCGTTCGTCGGCTTACTTGCTTCAACCTCTTTGTTGCTTCTCAAGGTGATTGCCTTGCATTCTCTCGGGTTAGTTTCCGTATTGCTTGAAAACTTTCCCTTGGTTTGCTCTTGGATTGCATTTACAAGTTACCCGATTTGGGTTTCCAATGATTTTATAGTGGTATTTGTATTGGTACATGTGGTCTCAATCGAGTCAAGCTTCGTCTCGTGCTTGTTTAGTCGGTTATGCGTCTTACACATAATTATTTGAGCCTCTTTCATATATGAACCAAGAATATCTTCCAAGTTTGGCTTTTGATTTTGCATAAGAGGTTGTAGCATTTAGCGATTTTGTTGCATGGACTGATAACCTTGAGTTTGTGATCCATAATCGGGAGGTGACCGCAACGTGTTCTGATTATTCGCATACGAAAATTTTTCATGATTGCGAAGTCCCGAATGATAGCGAGTTGGAATATTGGCAGCGGACCTAAAAGTATAAGCCCGATTGTTGACGAAATGACATACTTTGAATTCACTACCCACTTTGGGTTGAGAACTGCTTGCAACGTTCTTCGCTTCACGACTTGACGAAGCATCTTTAGTAGAAAAGGCGACCAATTGTTCTGAGAGTTTTGAGACTTGTGCCGATAAGGTAGCAAGATGATCGGTCTCATGAATTGAAGCTACCTTTCATCCCGTGTTCCTCTTATTTGGCCATTGGTAGTTATTAGCCGCCATTTCCTCCAGTAACGCATTTGCTTCAACAACTGTTTTTGACAACAATGATCCTCCTGAGGCGGCATCAACTATGGTTCTTGTTTGGCTATCCAACTCGTTGTAGAAGAGTTGGGTTTGAAGCCAATCTTGATATCTGTGTTGGGGGTACTGATGCAATAGATCCTTAAACCTCTCCCACGCTTCGAATAATGGCTCGAAGTCCCTTTGAGAAAATTGTGCAATTTCACCTCTTAGTTGTGAAGTCTTTGAATGCTGGAAAAACTTAGTAAGGAACATTTGAGTAAGGTCCTTCCAAGTGTTGATACTTCCCGGTTGGATCAATTGTAACTAACCCCGTGCTCGGTCATAAAGTAAGAACAAAAATAACCTCAACCGTATTACATCCTCAACAACACCGTTGATTTTTACTGTATCACAGATCTCAAGAAATATAGCCAGATAGACATTGGGGTCCTCGTGCAGATTTCCACCATATTGGTTTTGTTGCACCATATTAATCAAGGAAGCTTTCAGCTCGAAGTTGTTAGCCTGGATCGACTGCCTCCAAATTCTCGAGTAGTTGTCGAACATAACGGGTCGATAGTAGTCCCTAAGGACCTGTTGTGGAACTTCCTGCTCCAGAGGCTACTGCGGTAGTGCTTGTGGAACTGACAGTTGTTGAGGCATATGTGGCATACGATTGTCTCCACCATCGGCTATAGTTTGATCTTGACTTCTTCTTTCTCTTCTTATCCTTCTCAAGGTACGCTCGATCTCGGGATCAAGAGTCAAGAATTCCAAACTTCTACTATGTCGCATGCACTGCTCAATCACAACAAATGAAACAAATTAAAAAAATGATTTGAAAGAAAATAAAATAAAAGAATTGTCAGGATTAATATTTAACCACTTAGTCACAATATCAACCAAATCAAAACACCGTTCCCTGGCAACGGCGCTAAAAACTTAAACGCGATTTTTTTCAGGCCTTAATTTACTTGCAAGTGCAGGAGGTCAAGTTTTAATATAGTGGACCTTTCGACCGGATATCGTCCTCTGGGAAACGTGTTTGATTAATTAAATGCCGCAATTTGCATAGTCCTATATTATCTCGACCGTTCAAGAAATGTCTGAGTTTGAATAATTAAAAACTAAGTTAAACTAAAAACTATTGGGTTAATTCTAATTAAATGGATTACCTAGGGATTGATTTCATTCACTTAATACATGTTTGACTTCATTTAGTTAACAATAACGTTGTTTATCCTATCCGACAATCTTGGTATCTTAAACTCGCTCACTACCTCTTCCGAGTGTAAAGTAAGAGAATATGTGACTTCGCGTCAACTCCAAAGTCTCCCTCAACGTCTATACGACCCTTGGTCACATAAGTCTTGACCCAACCTCATGGATTGCACCTTTTCTAACACCCTCTCAGGTCGTTAGATCGTCATGATGTGTTTAACCCTTATCTGAATTCGGGGTTACCTCTCCTGAGTGTCAAATCCCGTATTCTCAAATCCAACCTTAATACCTTAACAAGCATATCAATATTATAATAAAATGGTAAAAAAATTGGATTTAGATAAACAACCGTTAAAGAAACATATATTTAATCAAACGTGTATTTACATGAATTACATCAATCCCTAGATAATATTTATCTAGCCTACCATGATCATATCCATAGAAACATTAAAACAAGAAGGATTCATCATCATTTGATATGAAAAGTTAAGTTACAAAGATAGAAACAAAGGAAGAATGATTAAATCTTTGAGTGGAGTGGTCCACTGTCGCCAAAGATCGGTCCTGAAATGCTTCATCTTCTCCAAATATTGAATCTCCTCTTTGAGCTCTCAAGAAATACTTAAGATCCAGTGCGGAACGTCTTTTGTAAATGGGAGAACAAGTGGATTAAATATAAGGCTCCAAAATATCTAAAAATATCTAAAATCTGTGTAGAGTGACCGCCGTAGCAGTGGTTTACCACTGCGACGGTGGGTATGTCAGTTAATTGCACCATTGCGGCGAAGATAACCCTAAACTCTCTGGACTTTTCCGCTGCAGAAATGAATGACCGCTGCGACAGTGAGATTTTTGCTTTCCCAGTATTTTCACCGCCGCAGCGGTGGCCTGACCCCTGTGGTGGTGGGTTTGCTGTGTTGAAACCTTGTTTCCTTTTATTGTTTTTCCACTGCTTTCCCTCCATTTTGCTTGTTTATTGCTCGTTTACGTCCCTACACCAGATTTACATAAAAACAAACAAAAATGCAATAAAATATTACTAAAACACTCAAAAACTACCAAATTCGGCTTAAAAGTAGATATATTTTTTCAACCTATCAGTTTTCCCAATAGTTCCGGAGAAAGTCAGTGGAAAGAGAGTCAGGCCCAGTACATCAATCCAACGATAGAGGAAAATCGTATGGGAGACTGAGTTCAAGAATGTCAATGAATTGTTGGAGTCGACACTGTATTGTCTCCACTTTTGCTGTGCCCCAGGCTTGTCGGTATGAGAGATTGACAAAAATATTGAGAACGGTAAGGTTTTCCTTTCTCGGAAGTTGTTATTTTTTGAATTTTCTACCGTCTTCTTGCTCTTTACTCATCCATCGCTTTTTGATTCCCTGGCAGATATAGACAAGGCGGCGCTAACGAGGCTGTTGAAGGAGAAGGCATCAAAGGCCGTTGTAGAGAAGAAGCAAGCCTCCCAGCCTCAGGCGGAAGTTCTCTAGGGGGAGCTACGGATGAGGGAGGAGAGACTGCCACAATGAGTTCCGTTGGTAAGGCCCCCTTCGGGGTAGAGAGTGTGCCAAGGAGGATAACTGGTAGGGAGCAACAACGGTGGGAGGCTGAAGCTACGACTGAGAATAAGATTTTGTTACAATTTGAACAGGCCCCCACATTTTCTTTTAGGAAGGGCGATGTCGGGGCAAGTTAAGAGAGGGGAAAGAGGAAAGTGAAAACTGGGAAGGTCAGGGGCCGAGGGATCAAAGAAGGTCAGAGGTGAGGGGGCTCTTGGAGCCCTCTAGCCAAGCAAAACTTCCACTCCTGCACCCTTCCCGACCATAGATACCAGTCTCTTTCTCTGCTAAGGGACCCTGAACGACCCAGAGATGCTATCTACCTATGTCAGCAGGATCATCCCTCCCAAAGATCGAAAACAGATAAATGTTGAGACAGAAGCGAAGGTTGTTGCCACGTTACAGAGGAATGCGCTGCTGGTAAGGCTAATATCGAGATTTATTTTGATTCTTTACTACACTTCATTTTTGGACAATAACATGACACGTTTTCATTTTTATGTTCTGTAGGTGTTGTCTAGGATCTTTTCTTTGTCTAGACGCCTCACCTCTGCCTTTGAGAGAGAGCAAAAACTCAATGAAGAACACAAACAACATGTGGCCCAGGCAAGAAGGTGGCATGAGATGACCAAACAACTGATGTAGAAACAATACTAGAGAAGATGTGAAAAAGTTGATCGAGGAGAAGAAGAAGTTGGTTGAGGAGAAGAATGCCCTTGAAACCCGTTCCGGTAGGCTTAAGGCTAATCTTTCCGCCATCTAGGAGGGGATAAAGGAGATGAAGAAGGAGCACAATATTGCCATTGCTAAATCCAAGAGGGTACTGTCAACGAATGGATGGAGTCTCCAGCCTTCGTCGGGATGAAAACATTGCTGGCTGCTGAGATGGTAGAAGACGACCATAGGTACATAATCCGCAACCTGCATCGCCAGCACCCTAACTTCCCAGTTGATGACATTGGTATGGACTATTTAGATGTTGAAGGACTTGTCAGTCTTGGGATGGGGAATCCTGAAGTTGAGCAAGGAGATGCAGATGCTGTAATGGTGGAGATCAATACTGAGATGGGGGACATTAGAGCTGATCAAAGAAATATTGGAACCGAGATGGGGGAAGTAAACGTTGGCCTGGGCGAAATAGATACCATTCAAGGGAACACTGAGGCTGAGCAGAATGAACCCCCCACTGGTGAAGGCGAAGTAGAACCGCCCCTCACTGGCCAATAACAAATTTCAATCCAACCCCTCAGTCCTAGATCAATCCCAAAACTTGAACTTTTTTTTTTTTTTTTTTTTTTTTTTTTTTTTTTTTTAATGCTTGTATGTCTTTTTGGCACTCCAGCCCCCATTGTGAAAAAGGGCCTTTTGTAATAGGTTTTGAGGCCTTGGACTTGTAATGGATGTTGAATGAAGAAATGAATATTTCATTTTCATTCATTCTCTAAGGATTCTGAACACTTGTGATTTTCTGCATAATCTTCTTTATTGCTTTTTGAATTTGTGACTATATGCCTTTGAGTTTTTGTTTTTGTCTATCCTTGGAGAGTTGTACCCTTTGGAGTGGGAATGACTCCTCTTCCCGGTGGCGGAGCTTTGCTTCCATTCTTATCTCGAAAACACCGGGATGGGGCGAGGCCTGAGCTTGGAAAGTTGATAGAACATAGAGTTAGGTTTTTTCTTGGAAAATTGCTTGAACTCATCTCAGAGGTGGACCTGAGCCCCTGCTCGGTCATTCTTAAAGACTTGGACACTTTTGGACTTTTTTAACCATGATGTCCCTTCTCGGCTATTTTTAGAGACTTGGCCATTTTTGGCTACAGTATTCGCTTTTTGCCCTTTGTCTTTCCTTTTAGCCAATTGAGCGCCCCTTTGCAATTCTTTCTGATCTTGGTCGTACTTTGCTTTGGGCAGACAACCCACAACACGCGTGTAATTTTTCTCATTCATTTTTGCTTAAAAAAAATTCAAGTCCTTCTGTTTAATTTTTATGCCTCCCATTTTCGGGAAAGACACCATTTCATGTTATTCCACCATATCCATAGCCTCCTTGGCCCCCTGGCCTAGAATTTGAGTAAAGCTCGGGTGGAAGGTTATATTCCAGGGGTGGTACTTGTATGAAAGCTGGCCCTCGTAGTCCCCAAGAGGGTGACCTTAGGTCGGCCTTCTGTGGCTAGTCACATGTGGGTTCTCCTTAGTGGGGCTCATCCTTGAGCCTTTTCAAGTTATCCCAAATTGTCCTTCTAGGGTCATATTCCCTTTAAGTCGCCTGAGACTAGCTCGGTTGTTAGGGGTAAGATGCTTACCTGTAGGGACTCATACCCGATCGGTGCAACGCCATCAAAGAATGATAGCGATCAACCCCTGGGATAACACTACTGACCTGTGGAGAGGATCCGGTTACACCATTGACACAATGGGCTGCAATGGGTTTCTTTATAGCTATTACCCCTGACACTGAGCGTCGGGATACCCTTTTTTTTTAACGAGAAACTGGGGGTGGCACATCATCGTCTGAGATGGGATGGAGGGCGGCTCATCCCGGCATGTATGCAATTTGGAGATTCGTAGGGAGGGCTTCTCATCCCAATCCGAGATGGGATGGGGGCTGCACTTCACTGCCACTGACAAAATTTGGAGAATGGAGAACTGGTTGAACAAAATATTTCTTCCATTTATAAGTAGGTTCTTTACAAGCTTCAAAAGTGGAAAACTTTACAAGTTCACCAGAGTTTCCTTACCGGGGTAGTAGTATTTCAGATGCTCTGCATTCCAAGGGTACCTCAGGGGGATGCCCTTTTCCATTTCCAGTTCATAAGTGTTGGGACGGGCAATACGAGTGATACAATAGGGTCTTTCCCATGATGGGGCAAGTTTTCCTGTGGTTGAATCCTTAGTGGCCAGGGTTAGCTTTTAGAGGAAAAGGTCTCCCATATCGAATGACCTAGGACGAACCCTTCTGTTGTAATACCTGACTGCCATTTGTTGATAAGATGCTTGCCGAATATGGGCACGTTTTCTCATTTATTCAAGGTTAAGGGCCAAAGAGGCGTCATTTTTAACCGGGCAGAAGATTACTGTTGTCTGAGGAGAGGGTATACCAATCTCAACAGGGATCACTGCCTTTGATCTAAAAGTCATTGCGAAAGGGCTTTCTCCCGCAGGGGTTCTTGCTATAGTGTGGTATACCCAAAGAACAGGGCACATGTCTTCGACCCATCTTCCCTTTGATTTACTAATCTGGTCTTTAATCCATGGTGAATTGTACAGTTGGTGACTTCCACTTGTACATTGTCTTGGGGGTACCCTGGAGAGGCAAAGTGGGTATGGATCCCCAGCTCGACACAGAATTCCGCAAAGAGATCATTGTCGAATTGCTTTCCGTTGTCGGAGACGATAGCCTTGGGTATTCCGAAGCGGTATACGACATTCTCCCATACGAAATATCTGATTCTTTCCTTGGTGATCAGCGTAAGTGGCTTAACTTCTACCCATTTTATGAAATAGTCGATTGTGACCACGGGGAATTTTCTCTGTCCCGTCTCTTGGGGGAATGGCTCGAGAAGGTTGATACCCCACTGGGAAAAGAGCCAAGGACTCATCATGGGGACGAGAACAGTTGGGAGTAGCTGGGGATGAAAGGCAAACCTTTGACATTTATCACATTTTTTGACGAATTCCATACAGTCTTTGCATATGTCTGGCCAGAAGTATCTATGCCTAATAAGCTTGTGAACCATGGAACTTCTTCCTAAGTGGTTGCCATACATCTCTTCGTGGATTTACCTTATCACATAGTTGGACTCTTCCGGTCTCAATCAATGGGAGTATGGGCCCAAGAAGGATCGTCAATAAAGCACCCCATCAATGATGGTGTACCTAGATACCCTATACCGCATTAGCCTAGCCTCTACTCAGTCAGAGAGGAGTGTTCCATTTTGGAGGTATTCCCTTATCGGTTCCATCCAAGTCGGTGTGGCGGAAAGAGCACATATGGTAGATACTTGGTCAGAAATTGCTATGCTCAGTTCCTTTAAGTACTCAATGGGAACGCTTCTTTTCAAGGTGAATTCTACGGCGGAGGCTAAGTTGGCTAAAGCGTCAGCGTGCTGATTCTCTTCTCGGGGGATTTGATGTACTTGGATACTTTCAAATTTTGCCATAAGTGCCTCTACCTTCTTGAGATAAGTTGTCATACTTGGATCTTCAGTAGCATATTCACCGTTTACTTGGTTTACAATGAGCTGTGAATCACAGTAGACTTGTAGACTTTTGACGTTAAATTCTCTTGCCAACCTGAGTCCGGTGAGAAGGGCTTCATACTCTGCTTCATTATTGGTGGCTCTGAACCCCAATCGGAGCGCGTATTCAATTTCTTCTTGATCTGGGGCTACCAAGACCATTCTGGCCCCACGCCCCCCTATATTGGAGGAACCATCCATGAAATGCTTCCATTGGTTTGGACTAAGATCATCACTTGTTTCGAGATGGGAATATGCCCCTTCTGGGACCGGCGCCTCTGCCAGGTCGAGATGAGCCTCTGGTCAGGCAGGATCATGGTCATCTAGGATAGTTCTTCTGGGAAGGCCATCTCAGTAATAAAGTCGGTCAGGACCTGTCACTCGATGGCTGTCCTAGGCCAGTAATCAATGTGGAATTGGCTAAGCTCAAGGTTGTACTTCATGAGCCGACCATAAATATCAGGCGAGTGGAGGACTTGCCACAAGGGTTGATCAGTAAGAATGACGATTACATGGGCTTGAAAATATTGTCTCAATTTTCTTGAAGCGATGAGAAGAGCATAAGCCAACTTCTCGAATTGTTGATATCTTATCTCGGCATCAGTGAACACTCGACTTGCGTAGTATACGGGTATTTGAATCTCGTTCTCTTCTCGGATCAAAGCTGTGCTGACCACATTATTTGAGGCAACAATGTACATAAATAATTCTTCTTCATCCTTGGGGGTACTCTGCAGCGGCACCGAGGAGAGGTACATTTTAAGCTCTTGGAAGGTAGCCTCACACTTCGTTGTCCACTCAAATGCATTATTGCCTCTCAAAACTTTAAAAAAGGGGATGCATTTTTTTGAAGATTGTGAAATAAAGCGATTCAAAGTGACCAGCCTCCCCTTAAGTATTTGAACTTCCTTCTTCATTCGTGGAGAGACCATTTCGAGAATGATGCTGATTTGATCAGGATTGGTATCAATGCCTCTCTGGGACACCATGTAGCCTAAAAACTTTCCTGCCAAAACCCCGAAGATACTCTTAGTGGGGTTTAGCTTCATGGGATGAGTTCAGAGCTTATCCAAACAATTTTGAAGATGGTCGATATGATCACTTGATTTGGTGCTCTTTATGAGCATATCATCAATGTAAACCTCCATCATCGAGCTAATATCTTCCTTGAACATTTTGTTTAAGATCATTTGGTAGGTAGCCCCAGCGTTGCGAAGGCCGAAAGACATAACCTTATAACAGTAGGTGCCACTGTCCGTGATGAACGAGGTCTTTCCCTTGTCGGGAGAAAGCATAGGGATTTAATTGTACCTGGCGTAATCATCCATGAAACTTAAGGTTCGTTCCCCACCGTAGCATTTATGACCAAGTCTATTCTATGCAAAAAGAAGAAATCTTTGGGGCACGCCTTATTGAGGTCTTTGAAGTCCATACATAGACGCCATTTATTCCCAGCCTTCAATTCCAGGAAGACATTGGAGAGCCAATCGGGAAATTCCACCTCTTCCACCACGATAAATTTCACTAACTTATCCATTTCTTACTCAATGAGCCTTTGTCGCTCTAGGTGGAATTTTCTTCTTTTATTGCCTCACAGGGGAATGGTAAGGATTAGAATGAAGACGATGTATGGTGATACTAGGATCAATCTTGGGAAGCTCGTTGTGTGACCAAGTGAACACATCATAATTTTGCCTGAGAAAATCGATTAATTCTTCTTGGTGGGCCATGCTGAGTTTGGCACCAATTCGGATAGTTCTCCCCTTAATGGTGGGGTAGATAGGTACTTCCAACAGGTCTTCCTGAGGTTGTGGATGGGGTTCCTCACCTCAAGGATCGTCGATAGGCACGGCTCCGGGATCAGATAAGGCCATGAGCTTAACCTTACTGTTTTTGGCCCCACCTGTTAATTGCTATTTATTTTTCTCGAGTGCCCTTCTGGCACAAGACCTAGTGGCTTCTTGGTCACCCCTGACTTCCTCCACCATTCTTTCTGTAGGGAATTTTATTAATAGATGGTAGGGAGAGGATATGGCTTTTAACGCTGCGAATGTGGGTTGCCCAATGATTGCGTTATAAGGAGAAGCTCAGGCCATGATGAGGAACTTGACCCAAATCGTAACTGAAGTGGGCGCAATGCCAACCGTGAAGGAATATAATACCCAACCAATAAAGTTTACCACGTCCCTACTAAATCCGACAAGGGGGGATGTTGTAGGTCTCACGGAGCCTAAACTTACATTTATTTTGTCGAAAACCCATTTAGAAACGATATTTGTGGATCTCCCTCCGTCGATCAGAATTTTTCCCCACCTTGTAGTGGTTGATTAGGGATAAAATTACCAAGGCATCATCATGAGGGGTGTGAATCCCCCGATAACCAGCTTCACTGAAGGAGATGATGTTGTGAGAGGAAACATCAAATGTGCTCAACTTGTACACGTCCTCATCGGCTTTTCTCTTTGCTTTACCCTCGTGCCTTTTTCGGGAAGAAGTGGTATCCCTTTCGAGGCCAAGGCCGCCACTATCATATTTATTTCATTATCTATATGCATCTCATCATCAAATTCTTTAGCTTCTATTCTCGGTGGGGGTTAACCATGGTTTTCCCTTCTCGGCTGACCCCTACGCTCATCTCGGTGACTACTCTCTTTGGAGCCTACGTTCTCTTTGCGAACATAATAACCAAGGTGCCCCATTTTTATAAGGGCCTCGATCTCTTCTTGGAGCTGGAAGTATTCATCCATTGAGTGACCTCAGTCACGGTGGAACTCACAGTATTTGGAAATGAATTTTTCCACAGGTTTTTCTCTCGGGAGAGGAGCTGGCAGGAAGAATCATCTTTTGGCCTTTTCAACACAAATTGTTGCTATGGACGCAATTAAGGGTGTCATTCCTGGGCAAATCCCTGGGTGTGGAGGATGTCTCCGATCCTTGGGAAGAGGTCCTAACCGTCCCTCAGCTTATAACCTCCACGAACCCTACACTTTGCTTAACCCTTCATTTACTCTACTTTTTCACTTATGAGTCTCTTCTCATTCATGTTTCACGGCATCTCTGAGGTTGGCTTCATAGAAGCTGATAGCCCGAGCTGAGGCAACCACTATGTTCGGTGAGGGCCAAGAGCACAAGTCATAAGATAGTCTTTGATGCCTCAACCCATCAATAAATGCGTTTAGAGCCACAGCGTGCGGAATGCCACCACAACTCAGACTTTTCCTATGGAATCGGGTGACAAAATCACCCAAGGTTTCCGTTACATTCTGCTGAAGGACGAGAAGGTGGGTTTCCATTTTGGGCCTTCTTCGGGAACAGATGAACCGGCCCAAAAAATGCTGTTTCAATTAAGTGAACGATGAGACCGATGTTGGAGCCAATTCTTGAAACCAGGTGCTAGCCATTCCGGTAAGAGTAAGAGAGAATGACTTACACTTTACTGCCATAGAGGCCATATAAATGTCCTTGAATGTAACTAAAATAGAGAGGTGATCAACGGGGTCAGTAGTTCCATCATAGAGGGCTATTTGCACTGGGAAACTAGTACGGAACCATCTCAAGCACTATATCATCGACAAAAGGGGGGCTTATGCCTGAAGGGAGACCAACAACCCCCCTCAGGGCCCCGTATCTGCACAAGTGTTGCCTCCATCTCGACGATGTGCCTTTGTAATACAGCTTTTCCCCTGGGCGGTAGTGCAACATGGATGGGAACCGCTCTTAACCTCTGCCTTTCGATGGGAGGGGAGTGTGAGTCAATCTCTCGAGTACGACGAACTCTATGATCAACACGAGTGACGTCACTGTGGGTTCTTGCTAGTTGGTAATCACAGTGATCACGATAATCCTCTATCCGGTGAGCCCGGGAAGGCAAAGATACGGAATCAGAAGCGATTGGTGGAGCCAAATTTCATTCCCTTACCGGCCGATCACGCAGACGAGGTTGTTTTCTCGTTATGTTCCCTTCAGAGTGGATGGCACAGTTCAATCCTTGGCGATGGTCTGATTCTCACCCCCTGCATGCTGGAGAGCCAGTTTCCGCTGGTTTGGAGTCAGCGGCAGGTGGTGTTCCTCTCCCTCTGCATTCCGGAGAATTGGTCCACATTGATCCAGGGCCAGCGATAGGCAAGAGAGAATGGTTTCGAGATAAGATTGAAATCGGAATAATTGACGTTTGAAGTTATCAAGCCGCACCGTATCCGCAGTTATGATAGTTGGTCTAATGTGGGGCCCTGTATGCTGAGCCGATGGGCCTGCCTAGTCAATGGAAAGTATATTCCCTTCTTCTTTTGGGATAGGGATGATATTCCTCGCATCTGGCCTGGGGATTCTTGATATTTCCCTAGCCGGGTTACTGTCCACCGTGCTATTTGGGTCTCTTGGTCGCATAGACTGACCAGACCTTGTAATCATCTAACCTATATCCAATATAGGAGCAAATGATTGGAGAAAGGCTTTTATTAGTGGTTCCCACAGATGGCGCCAAACTATTGATGTCAGATTTTGGATGACTTTGACAGTATGGTCTGGTCAGCGATGGTAGAGTTGGAGAGGTCTGGAATGAAGATCATTAATCCTTGGAGCTTCCTATTCATAGAGAGATCCCTGGCCGAGAAAGGATGAGCCTAAATTAAAATGGACGCCAAAGCCTTCTAGGCCGAGAAGAGGATGGCTGGAACACCTTGAGACTTGAGAAAAAGTGAATCAGAGCTTGAGATGGGGCAATTTTGAGATAGGGGGCACTTGGATATCTACACAAAGGACTTATTGGGATGATCCCGGTGTGTCTCCTCCGGCGTGAGAATCAGCGTACAGGGAGAGAATTTACAGAGAAGTTGCCGAGAAGAGTGAGCAAAATTCATCTACCTTTGAGCAATTATATGCCCTCCTATTTATTGGCAAGGAGTGGATTAGCTTAAGGGATTAAGCATGGATTAGTGTCTCCTCAACATCATATGAATATACCAACTTGGCAAGTAGCCAATGAGAGGGTGCCAAGGAGATTTTTACTTTGGCTAGATTTAGGGATATTTTGGGATTTTTTGGGGGGATATTTAGGGATATTTATGGGGATATTTAGGGATATTTTGGGATATTCAGGTATTTGGATATATTTAGGAGATATTTCTGGGATATTTTGAGTTAGGGAAATAAGCTAGCCCATAAACCAAAGAAGACACTATCCTGCTGTAGTCGAGATGAGGAGTCTGATTCCTACCCTTCCCGGATAGTCGGAGACGGGAAGATGGGGTTATAAGGATCTTTCTGCCCTGTCTTTATCGGGTAGCTGGAGACGAGAAGGGGGTTTTACTTAAGGAGCTTTGCGGAGTAGATCCCCGAGAAGGGTGACGCCGTTGCCGAGAATGCCGAGATAGAAAAAGATTCCCCATCCCAGTGGTGGCTTGCCGGCTTTTCCTGGAGTGTGTTGAGGCCTTTGAGATGGCTGACATGGATGGAGATATCCCTCTGCTTGGTACAATCTTCATACTTAATATTTGGTATGACTTGATCATCGTGGGGAGTTACGGATATGTGGCGGTCTTCAATTGGTTGCATTGGGGTGACAATTTTTCTACTCATCAAAATGCATGGAACTATAAATCTGAAATACTCGATAAAACTATTAGTTCTACCAAAAACATCAATAATTAATTGTTCATCAAAACTTTGGATTCAACTATTTTTTTCTTTTTGATGATGACAATTAATTTTAATATTTTCTTCAAAATATAATTTAACCATGCTCCTCGAAATCCGAGGACGGGTATTTAAACTCATTTAAGCACAATGATGAAAATATAATTAAAATAGTCAACAAAAGCATTCGATAATTTGTCCCTTTAATCAATGCAATGCTTAGGCGAACAAATCCTAAACATCAACTTCTCCCCCTTTGTCATCTCAAAAATTGTGGACAGAATGAAGTTATTCTTTACTCCCATTTGATAAAAATTATTATAAGAATTCCTCTTTAAAAGATCATTAAAAATTGATTTTCAACAATAAGAATTTGAAAAAAGGTTTCCAAATTTAAGATTTATGTGGATCATCATAAGAAATAAACATTAAAGTATAAAAGGTCATAAGCATAATAATCCAACATATTAGGCTAATACTACTTAAGCCTACTAAGTCTAGATTAAGTATCATAAATCCTAAATTAACTATTACAAACCATAGTACTGCTATGGGACTTGTTCAAATACATAGCCAAAATATTAGATTGCGTAAATTCTAATGGGGACCTTGACCCATAATCAGATAATACGGACCAGTGGACTAGTGGCTGGTTGCTGTGGGTATTGACCTCTAGGTTGTATGCCTGAACTAGAAGGCATCTGCTTATGGTACGACGTGGATGGTCCTGCCTCTGAAGGTCCTTCAAAGGACTGCTGTTCCTCGAAAGATGTTTGCCCGCTGTACTACTGCTGACCACTGTAATGCTGCTGATTACTGTACTTCTGGTTTTGCATAAAAATGTTTGTTCCATCTTACTCGATACTCTCGCGAAGCCATCTTCCATCATATCTGTCATCCTTCCATGGATACCCCAATTTCAACTATATTGTGTCCTTATCTCGGACATTAAAGAATCAAGCACCTCAGAGTATTGTTGGAAGTCATCAAACCGACATCGAAGCATATCGATTTTCAGATCCATGCTTAACTCATCTTCTCCCTCAATCATTTTCTCCCTGTCTTCACCACTTTTCTTCACCCATTTGTTTCTCTTATTCTTAAATCCCATCAAATATACATTATTCAGATTCAACCACCCTGGAGTCATCATGACAAGCGCATCTTCTTCAGGGTCATTTTCAATTTTGAAGTGATTAAAAATTCTTTGAAGTGCATCACCACAGGGTAATACTTTTGATGGCTTTTTCAATTGATATTCCATGTGCTCAAACATGATATGAGCCAAATCAAGATTTCTACCCTCAACAATCTTATTCAATAGATATAAATCAAAACCATTTACGTTCCAATGACTACCACCTCTAGGACGAAATAGAGTGGGTAATTATGGCATGAATGAGACGGTGTTTAAGAATTAATGACCCAGTTTTTCCTCCGATCAAATTAAGTTTGCTACGAACTTCACTTCCTTTATGATTTCCATCAAGCCATATGGTGTTGTTATAAGGACGTACATCTACCTTCTTAAACTTCAATATTTTCTAAAATCATCCATATTGAACTTAATTTTGACACCTTTAAGAAAAGATTCCAACTTTCTTTCTCTAAAAGTGAGTTTGTTATAAAATATTTTTACCCAATGTGGCATCCAAGGATTACTTTGGGAAGAAAATCCGCGTGCCCCCATCTTCTTGACAAATTTTTCAACATCAATATGAGGTTAACCAAATCAACTGGTTTAGAGCACACAACCTTTTGGTTTACGATTTCATTTTTGTATTTTTCATCTTCTTTACTTAAGAAGTGTATGGTATCAAACTTAACTTTTTCCGGACATGGTTATTTTACTCTTCCCTTAGGACTTTTATCCCAACAAAGATATTCACTAAGTGATCCAAAACCCAAAAAATCAAGAAGATCAAGCCCAAATAGTAAATCTGCTGAAACCCTAAAAGAGAGAAAGAAAACCAACATTTTTTTTTATGAAATATTTGTTTTGTGATGATAGATCCAAGCCCACAATCTTTAAATCCAAGCCAATCTATAAAGATCCTTGGTAGTTTTGGAAGGAACTCTCTTAGATCTTATAGGGTTTCTAGAGAGAAAAGAAAAGAAATCGAAAATGGGAGTCAAATGGGGACACAAATGGGTATTAATCTGTAACAATCAGTTGACCTACTGTTAATGGTTAGTTGACCGACCAATGCAGAGTCTGCACCTTGCAGACTCTGTCTTTGTCGATTGACCAACAGGGCAATTTCGTCCTTATGAGGTAGAGACCTATTTACTCGACTTTTATCCCTTAGTTTGATCCACACAAATAATTAGATTAAAAACATTATCACATGCACACACTTACACCACAAATAAATTAATTTAAAAAATGCGAAGCATCAGTCTCCTTAACAAAATTAACATATTTAAATTTCAAGAAATTTGATATACCTGGTTCACCTTGAATTTGCCATTTTTTCTTTTGCTTGATTTACCTTTTTGATTTCTTCCTTATTAATAACGGTTTTCTTCTGAATTAGTTCGGTGATGGTCTTCTTACCTTTATAAGGTGCTTTGGGTTGTTTTCTCTCGTTGTGATTTTCCACCACCTTATACATTGTCTTTATATATATATATATATATATATATATATATATATTGCTTTCTTACCATTCTTTGAGGATAACCATCAATTGATCCCCTATACTGAACTTGTTGCTTTTTGAACTTTCTATTTTTCATAGTTTGATTCATCCTTATTGGTGCATTAAATTTAAAATCCCTTCTCGGCATGTAATATTCATTGTACGTTCTTGATTGAGAAAATCTATCATTTGTACTTGCATAAAATTTTTCTTTCCTTGGTATCCAATTAGTTATGGTTCCAACCGGGTAACCATGCAACAGATAACACATTTTCTCAAAATGACCATACTTCTCACAATAAAAATATCAGCATTGTTAGCACGTTTCTTAGGATAATCATTATTCCATACGGGAGCACGATATTGATGGTGATATTGAGGAACTGTTTTAACAACTATTGTTTTTTCAATAAGTTTAGTTCATTCAATATCCTTGAATTTATCTATTGGTTTGTTAAGCTCATTTTGAGTCTTTTCAAATGATTTCTCCAACGAACTAACGTTCACCTGTAGACCAAAATTCTTCTTATTCATAAATTCAAGATCATTCTTAAGAATTCGATAATTTTTTTCAACATAATGAATTTTCAAACGAGCTCTCTCAAGTTCACACCTTGCATTATCCAACTCAACGTTCAAGACTTCATTCAAAGTTTCAATATTTTTCTTTTTAAAATCACTTTACTAAAAATCATAAATATTATTTTTCAAAACTTTGTTCTTTTCTTCAAGAGAATCGATTTTTTCAAGCAACTTACCAATTTTAGATAAAACATTTAAAAATTCATCAGTTTTAAAATACTTGTCCAAGTTCTTCTTCTTAAGAGATTTAGTGGTACTAAACTTTCTATTTTCAAGAATCGAAATCGTTTGTCCGAGTTTCAAATTTTGTTTTCCCAGAAACATAAGTAAGGTCAATCAGTATCTCAACAGTCTTATCTGTGACCTTATTATCATAATTGCTTATCATTCTCACCAATGGAACCTTGATTATTAGAGAAATCAAGAGATTCACTAATAACATCAAGACATGTAGAAGATTTACATACAACATTGTTATCAGTGCAATCCATGTGATCGTGTTTGGCTAGGATGTTAAGCCTAATCGATCTAAAACCCCACTCTTATGCCAATTATTGGCCCAAAGAACTATCTAAGAGGGGGTGGGGGGTGAATTAGGTAGTTCCTAAAATTTAACAATCAAATACTTATACACAAATAATTATTTTTTCCTAAATAAATTATTATCTTGATACGCAGCGGATATGTGTCTAATACTAAGTGTACACTCAAACATAATATAGATAATAAATCACTACAACACATAAGAATTTATCCTGTTTCGATCAAGCTAATCTTGCCTACGTTCAGTCCCTTGAGCTCTATGGAGATTCGTAATCCACTAACCCTTGATTCCTTTATTAGGTAGGAAGCGAACCCCTACAACTCACGAATCTTTAATAGGCACAAAATCAATCTTTACAAATTACCCTTTTCACAGGCCAAATATGAACCCTATCTTTTTACTAAGCTAAAGATAAATCTAATACTTTCTTACTTATCCTTTTCACAGGGAAGGATGAACCTTTACAATTCACTCAAAATAATTTAATTGCAAGATGAATCAAAACCTAATTCTTTTCAAGGAAAAATAATTACCTAACCTTTTTACCAAGATAAAGATCAAACCCTAATTTGTTTCTTAGGAAAAAAATCGAAACCTAACTACCCTCACTAGACACCATCCCAAACATGTCTAATCCACTCATCTCACAAATACAAACAAAAATATAAGTTTCTTCTCACAAGGAGTTTTTACCACCTCAATACAAATATACTCGATTAATGTCCCAAATAATTATTAAGTGATAGATAAAATGTGAGATAATTAAAATCTGATTAATAAATAAAGTGACTAACACAAATATAACACATAATCAGATAATCAGGCAAAAATTGTTTAATTTTTTTTCAGGCTTTTAATTTTAAAACGATTTTTTAGCAATCCTAAACCAAACAATCAAGATAAATATAACTTTAAAAAATAATTAATAAAGATTGGATGGATCTCACTGGAAAAACACTGAAGATAATGATAATATCGCAATTAGAACTCATATCGATGACACCAAAAAACAAGTGCTTCAAATAAAAAACTTATAAAAAATCATTTGTACAAATCTCAACAAAAATCTCACTCTTATAAAGGTCAAATTGATGTTCTTGATGTGTAATTCCATTACCGCAGGTTTTTATTAATAAACCAATAACCAGTCTTCCAACGGCTAGTTTGTCAAAGACATGTCTTTAAATGACATTCTAAGATCCCATATATTATAATCTTTTATTATAGGTATGTTTCACTTAAAAATATTTTTTAAATCTTACTTTTAAGTCCATAAAACTATTCTCAATTTAAAACAACAAGAATATGAAGTATTAAATCATTTACATTAAGAAAATTTCAAAATATATGGACCATGTCAATGGGGATCACTAAATAGGTTGTTTATATTTGAAATACATTCAATTCTCCCAGATCCTTCTTTTGGAATCATAAAATGTGGATAGTTTTTTACTAAGATACCAAATCAACAGATTTCCTAATTGACGCAGTCGATTAACCGACCTGTCCCATTCAATCGACAGTATGGGCTAGGCTACATTTTAGTCGTTGGCTCTACACACATTCGATTGACTGATCTTACCTAGTCGATTGAATAATTGATAAGTATGTTTACAGATTCCACCATTTCATCTACAGACTTATTTGGTTGACCGACCCTCTTCATTCGATTGACCGATTAGATTAGTGTGCTCACTTCCTTACCCATTTCAGCTAATGTTTTAAATGGTAGATGGATTACTTTTCTCGGTTGACTGATTGGAGCAGTAGGACTCCATTTTAACTCCTAAAACTCACTATTTTAATTAGTCGACCGATTGCTTTTTTCAATTGACCGAATTGACTAGAAAACACAACTATTAATTCTTTAAAACACATTTTTCAATTTGGTCAATCGTCAAAATAATTTCACGTATGGATTACATACAATATCTTGTTTTAGGATCTTAAAATTATCACTTCTTATCATGACAACATAGAATTAACTCATTTTAAGTGTCGTGCATGATCTTAATTCAAGTTGCATTAAGAGTATATAAGTAAGGAGTTGTTTTCATCTATTTTTTTTTAGCGTCTTTAAAACTCTTCATATCTTCGTCATATCCATCTTGCACCTTTTATGTTTTTTTTCGTCACATCTTCTTCTTAATCAAATTTATGGAACTATAAATCTGAAACACTCGATAAAATCATTAGTTCCACCAAAAATATTAATACTTAATCGTTCATCGAAACCTTGGATTCAACAATCACTATTTCAAAATATCACTTCTAGTCGCACTATTAGAAAATATCACTTTAAGTCTCAATTCACAAATTTCCCAATAGATAAGAGATTTAAAGTGAGTTTTAGATATGAGTTAGGAATATAAAGATGTGAAGTAGAAATATAATCAGTACGAGTAACACTCATTTGAGAATCATTAGTGATATGAACAGTAGGAGCATTCATAGTGGATAGTTTGGATGAGAAGACGTTGGGATCAAAAGTTGTATGATTACAACAGGCAAAATCAAAGAACCAAGAAGAATTACCTATAGTAAGTGAAAGGGCATGAGAAAAGTTTGTACTATAATTGAAGATATATCTTTTTGAATAGTGAAGATATATCCCCAAGAGAGATGATAACAATAGTGGACACAAGATTAGAACACTTTTGGCAATAAGAATGGTTGAGCAATAATAATACTTAGATATCGTCATTGAATTAGATTAATAATATACAACAAAGTATTGGGAGAAAATGGGGGTAACGGATAGATTCCAATTGCTGAAATTATCCGAGAACCAGTTTATAGTCGTAAAGAACTGATTGATGAACCCTTGAACTGGTCAAACCACTGTGATGAACCAAATCAAAAAAAATAAAGGGAACTAAATTGTATGATCCGAATTTGAGTAAACTGAGATCATAAATGGATTTAGAACGCTGAAATTACACCAAAAGCAATTTTAGGTCTTCAAGAAATAGCAAAAAAAAAAAAAAAAGTGAATCGGTCAATAAAAACCGAGCATTGTGAACCGGTTGTTGGCCCACAGATCTACCCAAGAGGGGGGAGGTGAATGGGTAGTTATAAAAATTTAAACAATTAAATCTTTAAACATACAAGTTATCAATTTTACTAATTGATTATTATCTTGTAGTTCAGTGGAAAATTATTTAACTAAGTGCACACCCAAACAACAGAAATATAAAAGCAACAAACAATGATTTATCTTGGTTTGGTAAGATACTCTTACCTATGTCCAATCCCCCGAGCTTCACAAGACTTTCGCAATCCACTAATCCCCTCATTCATTTCCAAGGGAGGAACCAAACCGTTACAATTTTTTTCACAGGTTCAAGACTAACCTAATTCTTTTCGCAAGCAAATAATCAAACCTTTAGACTTTTACACTTTTTTTCTTTTCACAGGCTCAGAAAGAACCATATCTTTTACTAGAATAAAGACTAATCTAATTCTATTACAGGAAGAATAAAAACCAAATCCTTTCGAATGACTAAAGATCAAACCTAATTTTTTTCACAGGCTAAAGATCAAACCCTAACTCCCCAGATTACATACTGTCCCAAATATGTCTAATCTACTCATACTCGCAAATACAAAAAAATTACGAATTTCTTCCTACAAGAGCTTCTAACCACCTCAAAACAATTATGCTCAATTAATATCCCAAAAACTATGTGAGAAACAACTATGATTTACTCAATTAAAACACAAATAATATTTAATCAGATTTCGTAAGCAAAAATCATTTCTTAACATATGTAATATTTTTAAACTGGAAAATGATTTTTCTAAAAAAAAATATTCCAAGTAATCAATTAGATAATCTCATAGAATCACTTAAATTAATTTGGAAAGATCTCACCTGGATTTCTTGAAAATAGATTAGATAGCTCAGTGAAGAATAAAACCGGTGATGAAAACGTTTGCGCTCTGATCAAGAACTCTTTAAAATAACTCTTTTAGAAAATATTTCAGCAAAGATTACTCTCTTTCAAAAACAAAGACTGATTTTTCTTGATTAATTAGAGTGGAACACACAAGTCTCTATATATAGAACTTAAACTAGACCTATAACGGCTAGTTTTCAAAAGACAAGTCTAAAAATTTCATTTTAAGGCCCCATATATATTTTTTGGTGTGATTAAGACCTAATATATCTTATACTATCAAATTAGGTAATTTTTTTTTGAAAATCATTTTAGAAAAGCTCGATTTGGTCCCCAAAACATTTTAGATTCGAAACACTTAAATATCATAAGTACTTTTACTAATTTAATTCAAAGAATTAATTAATATATGGATCCAATTGATAGGATCTTAATGTATAATAGTAATATAGTAAAATCCTAAAAAAATATCATTTTTCAACATTCAAAACCATAGGATTTGGGTAAAAGATCGCGAAACGAAATTGTCAAAGGTGACTGTTCTGCTCCTGTCAGTCGGTCGATCGGCCCTTCATCGGTTAACGACCCCTGTAAGGGTCAACTTTTTAACTGTTGCTCCAACTTCTGTCAGTTGACCAACCCTTATGGTTAGTCAATCAAATTGGTTTGTGAAATTCCATTTTAACTCCTTTCAAGCCACTGTTTTCGTTAAACCAACCCATTTCGTCTGTTGATCGAATTGACGAGAAACTTTATCATTTTATGTGTTAAAAATATTTTCTCACTTAAACACTTCGTAAAAAACCTATTTATGATTTTAAACCTTTATAAAATCTATTAGGATCTTAAATTTATCACTTTTGATGATACTGCACATTAGATTACTCATTTTAAAGTGTTGTGCGTGATCCTAATTCGGGTTGCATTAAGAACATAAAAGTGATTAGTTATTTTTACCTAAAAAAATAAAAAAAATATTTAATGCTCAAAAAATGTTCAATGTCTTCACTTTGCACCCGTCTTGAATTGCTTCATAAAATATTCGTCTTGCAAATCTTCTACGACTAATCCTTTTTGATTAATTCTTTTTCTTATTAAAACATATGAAACTTCTAATATGAAATCATTCAATAAACTGATTAGTTCCATAAAATATCAACATTTAATTGTCTATTAAAATATTAGGTTCAACAAATTTTTCATTTTTGATGATGATAATTAACTCTGATATTTTCTCAATAAAAAATATAATCACGCTCCCCCTAATTATGAGGATGGAGTTTTAACTCGTTAAAAATCGTTATGAAAAGAAACATAAACATAAAACATTATTGCTCCCTCTATTTAAATATTCCTGCTAGGAAAGCAAATACCATTATTTCTCCCCCTATTTAATTATTCATGCTAGGACAACAAATACTCTTTCAAAAAATATCATGCAATTTCTCCCCCTTTGTTATCTCAAAAAGTGGGGACGAAGGATTAAAATATTTATTCTAAGCAGACATCATTATGTTTAGGTATGTCATAAATTGATCTTTAACTATAGGTTTAGTAAAAATATCAGCAAGTTGGTTGTAAGTATCAACATATTCAATAGTAACACCTTCTTTCTAAATGTGATCATGAATGAAATGATGACGTATCTCTATGTGCTTAGTTCGTGAGTGCTGTGTTGGATTCTTGCTTAGGCATATAACATTTTTATTATCACAATAGATAGGAGCTTCATCCATGCAAATACCAAAATCATGTAATTGTTGTTTAATGAATCGAATTTGTGCATAACAATTACTAGCTACTATATATTCTGCCTCAGTTGTAGATAATGCAATAGAATTTTATTTCTTGCTAGACTAAGAAACTAAAGCATGTCCTAAGAAATAACATGAACTACTTGTGTTTTGGCGCTCAACTTTGCATCCAACAAAATTAGAGTTGGAGTAACTAGTTAAGGTAAAATCACTCCCTCTAGGATACCATAATTGTAAATCACAAGTTCATTTTAGATATCGAAAGATTCGCTTGACCACAATTAAAGGCGATTCTTTTGGCCAACATTGAAATCTCGCACAAAAACATACACTAAACATAATATCAGGTCTACTAGAAGTAAGATACAACAAGCTACCGATCATACCTCGATACATCTTTTCATTGACATTTTTGCCTGTATCAACTTTTTTTTTTATTTTTGTAGTCGTTGCCATGGGAGTTTTGTATTCATTAGCACCATCAAACCCATACTTTTTCAATAAATCTTTAGTGTACTTTGCTTGATTGATAAAGATTCATTCTTTAATTTGTTTGACTTGTAGTTCGAGAAAGAATGTCAATTTTCCCATCATACTAATTTCGAATTCTACCAACATAATTTTTGCAAAAGCTTGTAAAAAATCTTCATTAGTAGATCTGAAGATAATTTTATCCACATATATTTGTACTAGCAGTATGTCTGATTCAGTTTGCTTAACAAAAAGAGTTATATCACTTAGACTACGTCTCATTCTCAAGTAATTACTGGCTTAAGTCTCTCATATTAAGCTCGAGGAGTTTTTTTGAGTGTATACAAACCTTTACGTAGTTTAAAAACGTGATCAAAAAATTTATAATTTTTCAAACTAGGTGGTTGTTCCACATAAATTTCCTCAGTTAAGAATCCATTTAAGAAAGCACTCTTGACATCTATTTAAAAAAATGTAAAATTTTGTGAATTGTTGGCCTACAAATCTACCAATTTTTAGCCCATCATGCTTAACTGAGTCTATACTCTTTTCTTGATTATAGCCCTATGCTACTAACCTTACTTTGTTTCTAATTAGCATACCTGTTTTATGCTTTTTATTACGATAAACCCATTTAGTACCAATAAGATGATGACAGTCAAGTCTAGAAACTAGAGATCAAACTTTATTCCTCTCAAATTGAAGTAATTCTTCTTATATAATCGAGATCCAAGATTCATCAGTTAGAGTTTCATTAACAGTTTTAGGTTTAATTTGAGATAGAAATACAAGATTAACAATATCTTCAAGAGAGGACCTTGTACTTACACTTTTTTCAAAATTAGTAATAATTTCTTTTACCGATTGTCCTAGAATTGTCCTTATAGCTCTTGTTAAGGTCGTCCTTTCATTTTCTGGTTCCTTATCCTAATGATTTCATGATTCTTTTTTTGATTCAGCTTCTTGGTTTTTTTTGCTTTGTCATTATACTTGTATCATCATCATCGTCATCCACATCCTTTCTAGACATAAATATATTAGATTCTTTAAATACCACATGCATAGATTCTTCCACAACTAATGAATGTTTATTGTAAACGCTATATGCCTTTCTATCTGAACATATCCAAGAAGATTACCATAATCAGATTTAGCATCAAACTTTCCCATATTATCCTTATCATTTAAAATAAAATATTTACATCCAAAACCTTTGAAATAAGATATATTTGGAGTTTTTCATTCCAAATCTCATAAGGGGTTTTATTAAAACCTCTTAGGATAGATACTCAATTAATAACATGACATGTAATACTTACAGCTTCAGCCCAAAAGAGTTTGGAAGATTGTTCTCATTTAGCATAGTCCTGGACATATCCTAAAGCGTCATGTTCTTTCTTTCCATAACACCATTTTGTTTTGGTGTTCTTGGTGCAGAGAAATTGTAAGAATATCTATGTTCATCGCAATAGCTAATAATTTTCTCATTTTTAAATTTTTTGCCTCTATCACTACAAATGTTTATTATGTATGATTGTTTTTTATTTTGCACACGCTCGTAAAACTTAGATAAGAATAATACCCATGTAAGTCTAGAATAGTCATCAACAATCATGTATGCATAAAACTTTCCTCCTAAGCCAGCAATTGTATTAGGACCAAATAAATCTAGATGCAATAATTCAAGACATTTTGATGTGGACGTATGCAACTTCTTTGTGAATCATGATCTAGATTACTTACCTAATCGACATGCATCACAAACTTTATCTTTAAATGTATAGATTTTCTTTTAGCTAGTATGTTAAAGTGGTGTTCCATGTGGTATTTTTGGCTAGGATTTCTAGCCTATCATGCTAAACTAGCTTAGGTACTAATTGTTGGCCTACAAATCTACCCAAGATGGGGTGGATTGGGTAGTTTCAAAAATTTAAACAATTAAATTTTCAAACACACAAGTTATCAATTTCCTTAATTAATTATTATCTTGTAAGTGGAAACATATTTAATTAAGTGCACATCCAAACAACATAAATATAAAAAGCAGCACACAACGATTTATCCTGGTTTTTGATAATCTACTCTTACCTAAGTCCAATGCCTCGAGCTCAACAGGGATTTTTTAATCTACTAATCCCCTGATTAATTTCTCAGGTAGGAACCAAATCTTTACAATACTTTTTATAGGTTCTGATGAGAATCAACAAGCACCATCAAAGGATCCGTTGTATATTCCAGATGGGCCTATAACTAGGGTAAGATCTAAGAAGATCAAAGGAGCACTTAATGGGCTAATTCAAGAGATTTGGGCTGAGTTTAAAATGGTGAAGTCCAAATTAGGCCCAAATGATCAAGGCCTAGTCCATCTCATCAAGGCAAGCGAATAGACTTTGGCGTGAACTTGAATGGACCTATCCATGAGAGTTGCAAATTTCAAATTATTTATTTTTATTATTTATTCTTTTAATTTTATTTTAGGTCATTTATTTGTTGATTTATAAGGCATAAATGCCAAATTTGTTTTTTTTTTTAATGTACATGTAAGGTAACCTAGGGTTTTTTCTTTTGATGTGTGGCCGCCCCTTTTTTCGCAAGAAACTTAGGGTTTCTTTTAAATTGTGGCCGCCTATCTTGTGAGGAGTATCTAGGGTTTTTTGTGTGTCTTGGTCGTCCACTAGCTAAGGCTTTCCTTAGTGTTGGCCATCTCTTTAAATAGGTTTGTATCCCATGGGAAAAACACTTTGCACTGATTAATATAATTTCGAGAGAGTTTTCATCTTCAGTTCTTCAAAGAACTTTTCCTGAACTTGTCAAAATTTTCTCGTGGCGTTCAAACTCTACACCTTTGGTTCGTGATTCCATCATAATTATTGGGTCAAGATTTATTACTTATACCTTTGGTTCATGTTTTTATTTATAAACATTGGGTTATGGTAATTTGTCCAAACTTCACTATTTTGGTGTTATTCTTTTTCATTTATAATCAGAATTTAGTTCGATCCTAGCGAAAAAAATTCTAAATTGGTTTCGGGTTTCATTAATTCTTAGTGAGATTCATATCAACTTCATGACTAACCTAATTCTTTTCGCAGGCTCAAAATCAAACTTTACACTTTTTCCTTTTCACTTGCTCAGAAAAAAACCTTATATTTTTACCAGGTTAAAGACTAACCTAATCCGATTATAGGAAGAATCAAAACATAATCCTTTTAAAAGGCTAAAGATCAAACTCAATATTTTTCATAGGCTAAAGATTGAACCTTAACTACCCTAACTAGACACTGTCCCTAATATATCTAATCCA
Organism: Eucommia ulmoides; assembly: GCA_016647705.1. Taxonomy (NCBI): domain Eukaryota; kingdom Viridiplantae; phylum Streptophyta; class Magnoliopsida; order Garryales; family Eucommiaceae; genus Eucommia; species Eucommia ulmoides. Next base: position 12,118,835 of record CM028331.1, read on the forward strand.
CTCATACTCGCAAATACAAAAAAATTACTAGTTTCTTCCCACGAGAGTTCTACTAATTCAAAATAATTATACTCAATTAATGTCCCGAAAGCTATGTGATATAACTATGTGAGAAATAAATATGATTTACTCAATTAAAGCACAAATAATATTTAATCATATTTCGCAGGCAAAAATCGTTTCTTAAGATATGCAAGATTTTCAAACAGAAAAATGATTTTTCTAAAATAAATGTTCTAAGTAATCAATTAGATAATCTCAGAGAAGCACTTAAATTAACTTGGAAAAATCTCACTGGGATTTCTTGAAAATAAGTCAGATAGCTGAGCGAAGAATAAAACCGGTGATAAAAACGTCTGCGCGCTCCTATCAAGAACTCTTTAAAAATAACTTTCTTAGAAAATATTTTAGCAAATATCATTCTCTTTCAAAAGCAAATGTTGATTGTTCTTGATTACTTAAAGTTGAAACGCAGGTCTCTATATATAGAACATAAACTAGACCTAGAACGGCTAGTTTTCAAAAGATAAAACTAAAAATGTCATTTTAAGACCTCATATATCATATACTATCAAAGTAGGTATATTTTATTTAGAAATAATTTTAGAAAATCTTGATTTGGTCTCCAAAACATTTTAGACTCAAAACACTTAAATATCAGAAGTACGTTTACTAATTCAATTAAAAAAAAAACTAATTAATACATGGACCAAATTGATAGGATCTTAATGACATATTATATATAATAGTAATATACTCAAATCCCCCCAAAATCTCATTTTTCAACGTTCAAAACCATGGGATTTGGGTAAAAGATCTCGTGAAATGAGATAGTTAAAGCTGATTGTTTTGCTCGTGTCGGTCGACCGGCCTTTCATCGGTTGACCGACCCCTGCAACGGTCAGCTTTTTTACCGTTGCTCCAGCTTCTGTCAGTCTACCAGCCCTTACAGTTGGTGGACCAAATTGGTAGGTAAACTCTCATTTTAAGTCCTTTGAAGCCATTGTTTTCGTTAGTCGACCGAGCCATTTTGTCGATTGATCGAATTGACCAAAAACTTTATCATTTTGTGTTAAAAATATTTTCTAACTTAAACACTTTGTAAAAATTATTTTTTTGACTTTAAAACTTTATAGAATCTATTAGGATCTTAAATTTATTACTTTTGACGATACCAAATGTTAGATTACTCATTTTAAAGTGTCGTGCATGATCCTAATTTAGGTTACATTAAGAGTATAAGAGTGATGTGTTGTTTCTACCTAAGAACACAAAAACTCTTTAATGCTCCAAAAATATTCATTGTCTTTACTTTGCACCCGTCTTGAATTGTTTGATAAAATCTTTGTCTTGCAAATCTTCAACAATTAATCCTTTTTGATTCATTCTTTTTCTAATTTAAACATATGGAACTTCTAATATAAAATCACTTAATAAAACCATTAGTTTAATAAAATATCAATGTTCAATTGTCCATCAAAATATTAGGGTCAACACCGGTGATGTGGTAGAATATGTGGCAGTAGGCACTGATGTGGCACTAATTGACACAGTTAGGGCTAACATGGTAGGTGATGTGACGGTGAGGGAAAACTGATGTGGCAGAATATGTGACCGTTAATGCTAACGTGACACCTAGCTGGTGATGACGTGGCTCCTAGGTGCATTGATGTGGCGCAATGAATTAGGGTTGATGTGGCCTGGTGTGTGAGGACTATTGCTACAAAGGAAAAGGATGTTCGGGACGCATGTAAGGGCACACTAGGCTTTGCTTCGTGGTAATTTTAGTGGCAATTTGCTCGTCTCATCAATACAAAGCTAATGGTATGGTGGGGTATTGAATTTGGGTTGATATTAAAGCTTGTTGCAGTCAATAAAGGTGACAGTAGTTGTGGGATTGTTGATTGCACGTGAGAGCATGTGAAGAGTTCTTTGGCAGTAATTTTGGTGGCTATTTGCACGTCTCGTTAAGATGAACTTGATGGTATAATGGTTGTTGAATTTGGGTTGATATTGAAGCCTGTAGCAGTCAACAAAGGCGACGGTGGTGATGGGACTGTTGGTGGCACGTGGAGGTGCGATCACTGTCTAATGGTCGTGATTTTGATGTTGTCGAACTCATTTTTACAAAACTAGTTAAATGGTAGTGAGGAATATGGTGTTGGTTTGTTGAATAGTAAAACTAAGGGTTGTGGACTGTGGCGTGGTGGAAGGCTTGAAAATAAGATTAGGGTTGAAATTTTTTAGTAGAAACAGGACCAGAAAAAATAGTTCTGATAATATGTTAGAATAATTGAGAGGCGGAATATTGAGAGAATATAGAGCGATTGTATTGATTTATAAAAAGGTAAAATTAAAGAGATATACAATGAGTTTATATATTAATAGGTGACTAGGATAACCCTGGTAAGATTAGGGTTCGATTTTCCTAGTGAGACTAGGGTTTAACATGGGGCAAAAGCCCAAATACATATATTAACACTTATTGCCTCCATTCTACCCTGTTTTGTTTTCATCCCATCTACTCTCCATTGCCTTGAACTGCCGCCACCATCGTCGAATCCACCACCAATGGGAGTAACACGACCATCTATTCTTCATCAATACACAGTCGTTGTTGCTACCCAGAGTCGTGTGTCCCTGATTCTGTTTTCTTTCACGTTGTACATCGAGAGAAACATAATGGCGATCACAATGGAGAAGGCGAGAGAGAACGTGTTCATGGTGGTTTTGTTGATCAGAAACATGACGATGGTCAATCTAATACATTTAAACCAATTTCTTAGTAACTAAGCATATGAGTACATTGACACTATAGGTGCTAGACTGCTGGTAAATGCCATGGAGATGGTAGCATCGGTGGTTGTGTCCTGATATTTAGGAACACAGAAAAAAAGAAAAAGAAAATAGAAAATAAAAAATATTTCATTTTCTCTGTCGATATAGAATTAGGTTTCCTTTTCTTTTGGGTTTGTTTCATTTTCCACACCGAATTTGGAATAGGGTTTCCTAGGGTTTCAAAGATTTTTCACTCCCCATCATTCCCTATAAATAAGATCCTCCTCCTCATAGTTTAGACACAACAATTCAAAGAAAAACCCTTCGGGGAAGACTAAAACTCAGAGAGAGAACCCTTCGAGAAACTTAGAGATTTAGGGAGAAATCCTAATAGGAAGCGAGGCTTTGAGAGTGTTGATCCCAAGATTTTGAAGGACAATTAAGTGTTGATTTTTTTGGTAGAACTAATAGGTTTATTGAGTATTTCAGTGTAAAAGTTCCATTATTGACGTTATCATGAAGTAATTGCTAAGGATGTTAAGGATGCAAAGAGACAGACAAAGAGACGGACATTAAGAGATTGAGGATTTCAGAAGAATCTAGGTAAAAACAACTAAAGTCATTTTTCACTCTTAATGTATCTCGATTAGGATTACACACGACACAAGAATGATTAATATTTATGTGTGTTTTTATTAGGATCCTAATTAGTTCACATATTTGCTCCAATATGAAATTGAAAAAGAAAAATTGACTTAAGAAAGATTAGTATTTAAAATTGATTAATAGTATCAATTAAGTTAACCGAGAAAAGAAATCAATTAAAGGGTCGAAAATGTCGAAGATTGGAGTTAAAATATAATTGAGAATGAGTGATCCAGCACTGATCGGTCAACCGATGGGCAATGGCTGAGAATTGGAGAAGTCTCTGAATCGATCGGTCAATCGACTGGGCAGTTTCAGCGTTTGAGGGTTTTTGGGATCCAATCCAAAACTAGTCGTTACTAGTAATTTTTTGGCTGATATCTTGGAGATATTCTAGGTATTTGAACATATTATAGATATATCATTTATACTTACATATCCCTATAGATATAGTATACTTATTTTAAGTATTTCTCAATTTAGTCTATTTTAATATTTCCTATTTGAGAATGTGAAATAATTTGAGAACTAGATTGGATGATTTAAAAGTCATATTTGAATGAAATGAACCAGGATTGAATAATATTGATTCATGGGGTCTACATGAGCATTTAAATGTCATATCTTATGGGAACTAGCAATTAGAGGGCCAGTTTCAAATCTGTTTAAATAGACCTGCGTTTTTCACATATCAACACATCACTTCTATCAAGAACAATCAGTTCCTGAGCTTTTTGAGAGTTATTATTCTGATATTATACTGAGAGATTGTCGTGCGATTATTCTGGTGTTGAATTTCTTGAGTTAAAATACTAATTGATTTGGCATCACCGATCTAAGCTGTCTAGCGATACAATTTGTATTCTTTCGGTGTTTTCCTAGTTAGATTGTTCCAAGCTTTCATTCTTTTTTGTGATTATATATTATTCTGCTTGCTTGAATTTTAGATCTTGTGATATCGTTTTTTGAACTTTAAGTGCATAAAAATTATTTTAAAACGATATTTGTGGTAATTTGACTACGTGTTTGATTTTATGCTACCCGTTTATTTTATAATTAGATTTTAATTTTCTCACTTAATTATATCACTAGTAAATTCGGCACATTAATTGAGTTTAAATTGATTTGAGGTGGTAGAAGCTTTGAGTGGGAAAATACTTATCGATTTTTGTAATTGGTGAGTTTTGTGCGGATTACATATTGTTGGGAATATCTAATCAGGGGTAGTTGGGTTTTAATCTTTTTCGGTAAAGAGATTGAGGTTTAATTTTTACCTAAGATATAAAAGTTAGGTTACTGTTGACCTAGTGATCTACCCAAGGGGGGGTGAATTGGATAGTTATAAAATTTTTAAGTAAATTCTTATATTTTTAACACTCAAAATAATCAATTAATCAATTTATCCTAAATCGATTATTATCTTTATAATTCTGCGGATAAATGTATAATTTTAGATGCACACCCAAACAACAAGAAATAAAGAAAATCAACAATGTAGTACACCACAATATATCCTGGTTCACCAATTTACTCTTGGCTAATCTAGTCCTCTGAACCCCACGGAGATTCGCACCCACTAAATCACTAGATTCCTTTAACAGGTAGGAACCAAACCTTTACACAATGATTCTTGTAGAGGCTCTGAATCAACCTTTATAATATCCTTTTCACAAGCTAAGGAAGAACCTCTAACTTTTTACCAAGCTAAAGACTAACCTAATTCTATTAAGGAGAAATCACCACCTAATCCTTTTCTTAGGCGCAGAAATAACCTTATTTTTTTACAAGGCTCAAGACTAACCTAAACCTTTCACAAGATAAGGATCAAACCTAATTCTTTTAAATCTTAGGCTAAGAAACCTAATTCTTTTAAACCTTAGGCTAAGAATCAAACCTCAAAATCACTCCAAGTATCCTTTTCCCAGGTAAGGATGAAACCTTTACAATTTACTCACAATTAATTCTAATCAGGAAGAATCAACTCTATATCTTTTCAAGAAAAAAGAGTAACCTAACCTTTTTGTACCTTAGGTAAAGATTAAACCTTATTCTCTTTATCGGAAGAGATCGAAACCCAAGCTATCCCTGACTAGATACTCTTAATAGTATCTAATCCGCACAAACTCACCAATTACAAGAATCAATAAGTTTCTTCCCACTCGGAACTTCTATCATCTCAAATAAATTAAACTCAATTAATGTCCTGAATTTACTAGTGATAGAATTAAGTGAGAAAATTCAAAATCTGATTATAAAAATAAGAGGGTAGCACAGAATTAAGCACATAATCAGATTATAACAAAAATCGTTTTAAAAGAATTTTATGCTCTTTAAAGTTCAAAAATATTTTCACAACAATCTTATAACCAAGCAAGCAATTATAATGTAAATTCATAATTAAAAACAAAAGCTTAGAAATATCTCACTAGTATAACACCGAAAGATTGAAAATTGAATCGCTTAGACAGCTCAGATCGGTGGTGCCAAATCAATTAGCGCTTTAACTCAAGAACTTTTGTCATAATAGATCTCACAAATGATCGCTCAATAAAATATCAGAATAACAACTTTTAGAAAGCTCAGGAACACTTAGTTCCTGATTGATTGGGATATTCAAAATTGAAAACGTAGGTCTATTTAAATAGATTTGAAACAAGCCTTCTAACGCCTAGTTCCCACAAGATATAACATTTAAATGCTCATATAGACCCCATATATTAATATGACTTAATCTTGGTTCAATTCACTTAATTTTAACTTTTAAAATATTCAATTTAGTCCTCCAAATATTTCTCAATCTAAAAAAAAAAAAACAAAACAAGATAGAAAGTATTTAATGTACCAATTTAATAAACACTTAAGATAAGCGTACCGCATCTATAGAAATAATCAAATAAGGATGATATATTTATCATAAATTCAAATCCCTACGATATCTCCAAAAAATCAGCCAAAAATGGCTAGTTAAAAGCTACTTTTAGATCAAATCCTTGAAACCCTCTAATCCTGAAATTGCCAGGTCGGTTGACCGACCAACCCATCGGTAGACCAATCTATTCAAGTTGTAGCCCAATCCATTTCTCAAACATTATCGGTTGACTGATCCCCCAAGGGTCGATTGACCAATCAATTCAGGATGCTCCCCAGCCCATTTTTTGGCCCTAGTCGGTTGATCGATCGATTCAGAGAGTTCACTTCTTGATTATCGATTGACCGATCTCTCTCAGTTGGTTGACCAATTGATTCAGAGACTACTTCATTTTCCAACCTATGCCCATCGATTGACCAATCCAACTTGGTCAATTGGCCGATCAATGTTGGAACAACTTTAGCTTAGTTCATTTCAACTCCAATCTTCGATGTTTTCGACCCTTTAACCGATTTATTTTCTCGGTTAACTTAATTGACAATATTAATCAATTTTAAACATTAATTTTTCTTAGGTCAATATTTCATCTTTAATTTCACATTGGAGCAAATATGTGAACTAATTAGGATCCTAATAAAAACACACATAAATATAAATTCATTTTTGTGTCATGTGTTATCCTAATCGGGATACATTAAGAGTAAAAATTACTCTGAGTTATTTTCACCTAAATTCTTTAGAATCTTCAATATCTTAATATCTACTTCTTTGTTTATCTCTTTGCATCCTTAGCATCATTAACAATTTTTCATGATAATATCATTAATGGAACTTTTACATTGAAACACTGAATAAACTCATTAGTTCCACAAAAAATATCAACATTTATTTGTCTATCAAAATCTTGAGATCAACAGTTACTCTTTTCCCTTGAAAATAGGTAGACACGATTCTTTCGAATTAGAATTAATAGAGTGTGATTTGTAATAGTTTCATCCTTACCAGTGAAAAGGATACTTCAGTGATTTTGGTAAGGTTAGATTATTAGCCTAAGTATAAAAGAATGAGGTTAATCTTTAGCCTGTTAAAAAGATATAGGTTCTTCCTTAGCCTGCGAATTTTTTTTTGTAAAGATTGATTTTGAGACTGTAAAAGAATCACTGCGTAAATGTTGGGTTCATACCTGTTTAAAGAAATATTAGATGTTTAGTGTGTGTGAATCTCCGTGGGGCTCGAATGACTGAATTAGCCAAGAGTAGTTTGGTGAACCAAGTTATATCAAGGTATTCTGCATTGTTAATTTATTTATTTATTGTTATTTTGGTGTACACCTAGAGCTAATTACACTTATCCGTTGCTATATAAAGATAATAATTAATTTAGGATTAAATTGATTATTTGAAAATTTAAGTGTTGAAAGATAATTATTTGCTTTAATTTTTGTAACTATCCAATTTATCCCCCTCTTGAGTAGATCACTGGGCCAATAGATAGAAAACCCTTCGAGGGTTGAAATTTAGAGAGAAATCCTTCGTAGAGACATGGAAAATTCATAGAGAAACCATTCGGGGAGTACTCAAAAATTTGGAGAGAAACCCTCTAAGGAGAAATTCTCAACGAAAGCTCATTCGGAAAGCTAATTTTGAGAGAGAAAAACCTGTGCATTAGGAATTTTGGCCAGAGCAGGTATATTTTCTTACCTTTTAATTTTATCCATTATTTTCTCGTTATCACAATTTAAATTTCTGTAAGTTTAGTTTCGTTAGAATTATCTCATTATTCGATGAAAACGCCAAGACAAGGCTTTCTTTTTGGGCTTAGTCTTCGAGCGCCTTTTATTTTATTTTACTATTTTTTTTATTATTTTTATTTAAGTTGTTGCTATACTTAAATTCCAAAAAAAAAAAAATTAAAACAAAAAATAGAAAAATAATAAGTTATTTATTTTTTTATTTAAATATTCATGTTGTTTATGTTATTGTTATACTTAAATTCATAAAAAAAAAAAAAAAAAAAAAAAAAGCAAACAAACAAACAAACAAACAAACAAAAATAATAATAAATTGTTTTGTAAGAATTAATTCTTTCAAGCCTTAGGGTAGATTCAATGATTAATTCGGTAAGTTGTTTCATTGAATTCTGCTTACGTCTTAGAGGAATTAATTTTGACAAAAACTCATTTCCATGATGTTTCCTTGATTCTAATCTCCATAGAATTTAAAGGAATGTCAAATTAGAACTTTTTTAAATTAATTAGGCAAATTAGGAAAGTAGGCATTTCATGACATCGCATTTATATAAAAAATAATAAAATATTTTACGCTGCATTGGATATTGCCTTTTGCATCACTTAGAAAATATTTAGATTGATTTGCCCACTTAATTAAAGATGTTCATTGGAAGCATACATAAAACTATCCCCTGGGGACCATCTTTGTCAAATCCCTTAATATTTGATAGGAGGTCAAACTGGGGGAAACATTCGAAAAATACAAAAAAATTGTCTTATCTTAATTTGAAAAATATCAAAAAGATTTCTTAAGAAGGAAAATATTTTCAAAAAAAAATAAAACGTTTGGATTTAAACTAATTGGACTTAATTGGCTATAAGGTACTATTTTTGGACAGACGTCTTGGGGTGCCTAACATCTTCCCTGAGTTTAACCAACCCTTGAGCTCGTTAAATGAATATTTGGTTTGACCATGTTTTCGGAGTCAATTTTACTTAGGCATTTTAAATTGTTTTTCTAAAAATTTGGTGACCTAGCTGATGGTGGAACTTCACATCGCCACTTTCACCGCAAATGTATGGGTCAAGTTTTAGTATAGATGGTAAGAGTAGGGGTTGTCGTGTCCACAGGGATTGATTGAGATTATTATCGAGTACCGTGATTCTCTTAACCTAATTTTATTTAGGCAATAAAAATGAGTTTAAAATTAATTAATACTAAACTAAAATACTAATTTATCTAATTATACTATATCACTATATTGAGATATTTAAGGGAATGAATTATCTACTTAAATGTGTTTGATCTCGTTTTACTTACGTTAATGGTGTTCGACTTATCTGACAATCTTTGTATTGTAAACTCACTCACCACCTCTCCTGAGTATAAGATGAGTGAATATGCGATTTCGCGTCAACGAAGAAGTCTTCCTCAACATCTTAGCGATACTAGGTCACATGAGTCTTGCCCCAACGTCATTGATTGCACACTTTCTAACTCTCTCTCGAGTTATTAGATCGTCGCGTTGTGTTTAACCTTAGTCTGAATCTGGGATTACCTCTCCCGAGTGTCAAACCCTGTATTCTCTATATATCTAATCAAGCATCTTATAGAAGAATAACGGTAAACACAATCAAATAACGAAGAACAACCATTAACGAAATACCAATTTCAAAATCACATATTCATAAATTATATTAATCCCTAGACAATATCGTTTAGCTAACGGCCATAACTGTATATACAATGATAAATGAGCTAAACATTCTCAAACAATAAATCGAAGTTAAGAAATAAAGAAAGAAACAAAGAGAACTAGCCGTTATTTGAAGATTTGACGCTAAAACTGTTCAAAGATCGCTTCTCCTTCTTTGCAACGTGTTTTTCTTCTCCTTCGGATTTGGTTGAGCATTCCTCAAAAACCTCTCCACTCTATTCTAATCCTAAGGGGTTTCTTATGGCTGAAATAGAGAAGAAGAGGAAGGAAATATGGCTCAAAATATCTAAACAAATATCTAAAATCTATGCAGAGTGACCGCCGCGACGGTGGACATGTCGGCAGTGTCACCGCTGCGGTATTGGATGTAGTGATGGAAGAAGAGAGTTTCTGTTGTTTTACCTCCGCAGCGGTGGATCTCATCGCTATGGTGGTGGATTTGCAAATAGTTTAGGCCTCTTCTCTGTATTTTTTGATCGCCGTGGCGGTAAGCTGCAGGTTCTGAAATTTAGCCTCTTTGCTCTTTTTCTACCGTTCTTCCACTACTCTTGATCCGATTTAATCGTTTATGATCCATTTTCACTCCAAACACCTGATTTATAACAAAAAAATAAAAACGTATTAAAATACTATAATAACACTCGAAAACTAATAAGTTCGGTTCGGAAATAGATAGGCAAATTACACCTATCACTAGCATACCATTTAAATCCAATGTTAGGTAGCAACTCCTTATTTTTTAAATGGACTAATTACTTTTTGAGAAAATCGGCGCTTTAAAAAATTCATTTTTTTACGCTTATCATGGTCTAAGAATTTTTTGATAAAATCGGTGCTTTTAAAAATCCTTTCTCATTTACTCTTTAATATTTCATATCTTTATTCTTACAAAAAAAACGAGGCGCGTCAGCTAACGACTCCACTGGAGACAATAAGAAGGTTGAGCCTAAAATGTTCAAATAAGTCCAAATAATCCAAGTCTAAATGTTGTATTTTATTTTGTTATCTTTTCATTCTGTCTCGTAGTAAGCTTAAGTTGTGATTTTGTTTTTTCCTTTTGTACCTAATTTGAATAAAATTTGGTCATCGAAGAGTGAATCGGCCAAAAAAAAAAAAATGGCTACCAAAAACAAATTTAAGGCATCCCTCCTGAATGAAAATCACAATTATCCATATTCCCCAAATCAAGTATTACCCTTCCAGCCAAGATATCTACCAACCTCCCCACCTATATATGTTAAATCACCTACTTGACCCATATCCCTAAATCAAGTGGTACCTCATAGCCTCAACCAAATCAAAACCATCAATCCAAGCTATACCAAACCAAAATACCAACCAACCTCATCACCCATATACCTTGAATAACCTAACCTCATCACCTATATACCTTGAATAACCCACTTGGCTCATATCCCCCAAATCAAGTTGTACCTATTCAGTTTTACCAAAATCAGAACCATACCCCACCCCTAATACCTTGAATTACATGTAAGTCAAATCTTCCCATCTGCCATTTTAGAGTATCATCCTCTCCAAATGGCCATAAACTCTCAATACCCCATCTTCCAAGTAAATCTACTGACCAAAGGGAGAAATTTCATTGTAATCCATGCTAGGTTGAAATTTTAACCGCTCCTAAGATTTATTAGAAGATGTCATCCCATTACAAGCCAAAATCTAACCTAGGGGTGTAAACACTGCATTTTGTCCTGCCCAGTCAATGTCGAATTGAAAGTATAAGTCCAGATAAACTTTAAACTGAGATTTAAAGGAAATGAATTTCTACCTTAGATCACAATGAATAATACAGAAGAAACCATAAAAAATAAGAAAAACATAAAATTGTCAAATTTGACTGAATTCGGTTAAGTAAAAGTTTTGGATCAACCTCAAAATTCCTAAAGTTAAAGGGGGACTGAGATGACATTATAAAATGTTGATTTTAATCAAATCACATTTAATATAAATACAAATTAGTTACCCTTAAACTATAAGACATTTCACCAGTTTACCTCTGTTACCTACTTTGACACCTGAAACATTTACAATCACCAGTTTCGTCTATTTAACGCCATAATTTTTATTTTATTTTTTTAAATATCTGTTTAAAGTACTAATATTCATAAATCAAATCCAAAAGACCATAATCAAGTGATAGAATTTTCATGACAAGTCCAAGTTACTCAAAGTAATTAAGGATTAGGACCCCATTCCAAATCAACCAAACCGAAGTCATCATGACTTGCTATCAAAGCCCATCAAATCAAGGGCCCTACCAAGAATTCAATGACTCATTAATGATCATTAAATGCCTAATAAATTTTCTATATATTTCCCACAAAATATCTAAGGAAGTGAACCAAGTACTTAAGAAGTAACTAACAGTTATCAAATCCAACCGATCCGGTTTGCCACCTGACATGAATCTAACGAGACATTAAATTTCCATCCCATCAAGTATTAAATGTTTGGGAAGTCGTGTCAAGACCACGTTCAAGTAACCTAGATATTTTGATCAAAATATCTTAGGAAAATCGAAATACTTGAAATGTGAATACCCGTTACAAGGAAAATTGAACCAAATCAATCCCATTGGAAGGCATTCAATGACTATCACATCAAGTGTCATTGTCAAGAATTAATTTCCAAATGAAACTTGAAGACTAGATTCAATTCACCTCCAAAGAATTTATGGAAACCAAATCGAAATAGTGCAAGTAACCGATACTTAGCCATCAAACCAAACCGAAAAGGGTTACATCATGCATTAAATGAGCCATGTTGAACTAATCATATCTCATGAATGCCAATGATGACTAATGATTGCAAATCACGAGCAATGATTTCTAATCATTACCATTAGATATTTAATGATTTGGTCATCATTACCAAATATTTGAAGATCTTACAAAATCTGGAATATTCATCCAAAACCATTTAACTTTAAGACATAAAGGGATGACCCCTAAGCCAAACAACCCCTAAGGAGCGGGCTGGGTTACATTGTGCATTGTCCAATGGGCAAGGTGCCCAGCCTATAAAGAGAGGCCCTATTTTCAGAAATTAAAGAGCTTGAACCCACACTTTCTCTCTCTAGGCTCGAATTCTACTCTCGGGTCCTTTGGGTTTTCAAGCTTTCTATTTGATAAGCACATCGAAATTCTGTCAAAATACCTTCTCGAAGGAGTTCTTGAGGATCCTAAAAGAAGATCTCTAGAGGTTGATAGCAAACGATCGAGAACAACCGAGAAGATCTGAAGAAAGAGAAAAAGGTAGTTTCTATCGACAAAGAGAAAAAGGTAGTTGCTTAGGGAAAGACCACTTCCCTAAGCTAGGTATGTTTCTTGAAAATACTTCGATCTTGTCTTAAATATAGTTATTTTGCTTGTACATAGCATGTATATGTAGTTCCTAAATTTATGTTTCATGTACATAGCATATATAACATGTAATCAAGTAAAAAACGTTAAAAGTGTGTCATATTAATCATACCATGTCAAAAATTGATCAAGAACATCTGAGAACATGTTAAGAACATATGAGGATTATCACAAAACATCTATCACACCATGAGTTGTACATAGTATCTGTGATTCTCTCATGAACACATCAAACTGAATTCCAAAACTTAAATAAAACCATTAACTACTAATCACTAACCATAAACTATTAATAATTGACTTTACTTTACTGTAAAATGTCTAGATCACAGCCTGACACTAAGTTTTCAGGCTCGTGGACTGGTACACCCCCCTCCCCCCATATATATATATATATATATATATATACTACACCGTCTAGACCTCTATTCTTTCGGGGATATGTGTGCAGCTTCTTCAGAAACATTCCTGTCTTTCTTAGTTACGAGTAGGACTAGCATATATACTGTGTATTTTCTTTCCATTTTAACTAATAACTCAAACATACACACTAAACTAGCCTAAGCAAGTGAGTTCGGCTGTGGTGTTCTTGACAAAATCAAAAGTATTATCCACAGATCATTGTATGATTCATGTCCTTGTCTCGAACAAAATCAAAACAAATCAATATGACCTTACATAAATGAACTACGTCTAACCTGATTTTTAACAAACTAAGATATGTAGGCAATCCATGTACGGTTTCGGTCACCTATCTAAATAAAAATCAGTTCATCTTGAACAGATGAACTACGTTTTGACTGATTCCCCGTGAAAAACCGGAATACATAGGCAACTTTTATAAGGTTCGGTCGTAAAAAATATAAAAATATTTTCATTTCATATGCTTTATTTTTTACAGCTAATAATATTACTTGCTTTCCTTACATAAAAATGCATAAAAAAGACAAAAAACATAAAAAAAGAAAAAAAGAAAAAACAAAAGGGGTATTATTTTGTTAAACAAGACAAAAGAAAATTACTTGGACTTTATTTAAACGTGAACATCTATTTAGATTGAGGTACTGTCTTCAGATGGGTGTCTTGGAGTGCTTAAAACCTTCCCCAAGCATAATCGGACCCCTGAACTTAAAGAAATCTCTGGAACAAGACCTTTACAAGTCAAAACATAGGTCATTTCAAAATAAAAAATGAATTTCTAAAAACCCTGGTGACCTAGCACACCATTTAACCCATGCTAGGTGGCGACTCATTTTCTAAAATAAATCCCGACCCAAACAACGTTTTCAAAACTGGCACCTAGAAAAGCCCCTGAAAACCATTTTCGAAAATGAACGGATTTTGAGAATTTTGTGAGAGAGAAATGAAAACTTGTTTTCCGTTTCTTCCCAATCTCTACTTCCTCTACTTTAAAAAATCTGGGGTGCGTCAAGATGCATCACTCATGAACTTGATCTACTGAGATAAAAAAATTAAATTCACTTCTCCTTACAGCTGGCCTTCTAGATAGTAGAGGGCTTACTTTGTAAATGGTTTTAACCTTTTAGTAAATGTTACTGTGTTACCTAGACTATGTCTCAAATATATAATGCTTATTTTTCAAAATATATTCTGAAACTATCTGTGTGTGATCTACATGTTGAGAATGTGCTTGAGTATGATGAATATAATTTTGATACTAAAAAAGATTTTGATCTAAGAGGAAATAAAACATGATGAATTTCCTTAACTAGATGAGTGTCAGAAAACCTTGGGCATCTTTCGATATAAATTTCCAAGCTTCACCCAAAATCCAACACCTAGGTAATCCATCACAAAGCAAAGCTATTACCCGAAAAATCCCCATCCAAAATTTCACTGGCTAGGCAATTCGTCATAAAGCAAAGTCATTACCCAAAAAGGCATCACCCGAAAAACCACTACCCAAATGACCGATCCCAACGCTATGCTATCCATCATAAAGCAAAGCTACCATCCCAAAAAACCTTTTGAGTTTGGGAGAGTTATTCATCATCCATAATATCTGAAAGATGCATCTTCATTTTGGTTGAGAATGGTAGATGGAGATGGTTGGGTCACGAGAGCAATATAGGAAGGAGATACAAAGTTCATGAGTCTTGGACAAGCAAGCAACATAAAAGGAGGACGTGTTGCATGCACTGCTTTGCTTAGGACACCTATACCAACTCCAACTTAAAACCACATGGTGTCATGTGGAGTAACTGCATTCGTGTATAAACTACTTTGGAAAATCTAACAAATTCTATGTGGGATTTTAACACCCATCCTCCCCGACAAACCCGTCTTGCACATGACGCTATCAAACAACGACAAAGACAAGACAATCAGTCAAACAATCGGGGACCAACAAATGAGACTTCCCAAACCTAACTCTGATAACATGTTAGGAGGTTCCAACTTAAAATCATATGGTATCAAATAGAGTAACTCCTTTCATATATAAACCACTTTAATAAGCCTCACAAATTCGATGTGGGATTTTAACATAACCAATCCAATTCTTGTGGATTTTAACGTTTGAGTTACAAAAACACATGTTTTTTTTTTTTTTTTACTTTGCCTGGTGTAGAAGTAAATTTCTCATCTAATCTCAGTTATGGTTTCTTAAAAAAGTACCAGGGTTTGAGTCTTGGGTTGTATTCTAGGTTTAACAGCATGTTTCAGCAGAATAAACTGTAGCTTTGCACTGTTTTCTTTGAGCAAAGATATACATTTCCCATCTCAAATGTTTTTCTTGGCCAATTGTTCCTATTTATTTTAGAAACTATTTTCTTCAAAAAGATTTATTTTTTCTTCTCTTTGAGATCCTGAGCTATATATAAGTATATGGGTATCCTCCTCTTTCAAGGCGTCTTTTGATAGTGAATTAGGCCTACTGAATTTCTACATGGTATCAGAGTCAAATGTTTGTCTGATGTTGGGCGTATTGAATCCCATATCAATGTAGGGCCTCCTGATATCCGTTCGTAGTAGTTTCTCAAAATTCACCTTGCGCAAGAAGAGACGTGTTGAATTTCACATCACTTGTGTTACCTGATCTTGAGCTATATATAAAACCAATGACAATCCTCTTGTCGAGAGTGGGTTATCAAGTTTTATAATTTATGGTTGTTGGTTTGATAATATGGTTGACACCTATATGGCTATGGAGATTTTATTTTTCTTTATTTTATTTAGAATAACTTACTTTTTAATAAATTTATTTTCAACTTGTCCTTAATTAAATACTATCTTATAGATGTATGTAATAATAAGTGTTCTAGTGTTTGTGTCCAAATACAAATTCTACTTTATCTCAAGAATATTAAATACAACACATAGTGTGAACTAGAATAATGGTAGACTCACACTGATTAATCTACTTTGTGTTTTAGCCCAATTCATAAACTTGATCTCAAGTACAATCCTTAGAGCATCTTTAATTTCAATCACATAATAATGCTGTAGCATGAGATACATGGTGAAATTGATCTTGATATCGAGTCATTCATGTACAATTAACTACAAGCAAGATAATGCGAGTTTCATTGATCGTACATAATCAATCCCCAAAACAAATCATAATGAATAAGTCATTTTTCAACATTTTCATCTTTGGCCATTTCTTGGTCCATCATAATCGGTTAATTTTGGTTTTCACACACACACACACACAAGTCATGAAAAAAAAGTGAAAACGGATTATCTCACCTCTTGTCAAGTTTGGTACGTGGAGATTTAACATCTCGTAGAGGAACTTAATCGAACTTAATCTCAACGGATATGAGATTTATTTTCGTTTCTATCAAACCAAACATAATGAATGCACTTTTAAGTTCAAAATATTGTGAAGAACATTTTTCATTGATAGATCAAGATAACATAAGGTTTTCAAATGATTATATTCACAAAAGTAATTATCAATTCAAATTGAATACAAGGTGAATCAATCAAATAGGAAAAGCTTTTATTGACAAAGAGAGAAGAAGGGCGAACGAAGGGAGGACCCAAAATCATTGGCCCCAAAAAGGGATACATCAAGAGGCATGAGCTTTGAGTGCTAGTGATTGATTAGATGAGGCATTTCAGAGGATGTAGCGGTAAGGTGCAGTGAAGATTCTTGGAAACACACTAGCTGTCACATCCAATGTGTGAATATCGAGCAATATCGGAATCACCATGCCTCCAAATCAATCGCCTCCAAAACGTGACCTTGCGGCACGGTAGGTACACGTGGAAAAAAAAAATGCTATGGGCCAACCCTGACAGCATGAGGTCTCGACTTGGCAGCAATCTGGGGATAAAATTGGACGCGCCTAATGGGTCAACAAACCAGGAGGTCGTCGCGCCCCAGAAGGCCTTCAAGCTCAAAATAACTCTCTACTAATCCCAGCCTTCTACGACCTGCATAGTGTTACCTGTCATGCTACCACTAAAGAGACATTCCTACGACCTACTACGCATTCAATCAACAAGAAGACAAAGGCAGGGGGCAAGGGAGAGGCCAAAGTCATCGTCATTTATGTAAAAAGAAGGGGAAGTAAAACATTAAAAAAAAAAGGAAAACAACCCCTCCAACCTTGTGTTGCTTACTCATTTGTGGAAGGATAATCATCTACCACCCTATACTCGACGAGAACATTGAGAAGCTCCCTGGTCTTCGCCTTGCGCGCTCGGCACCAATGCCTCGACCTGAGCACTGAACACTGAACTCTCTCTCAGCCGCCAAATGCGTCTCGAGGTTATCGGCCCTAGACTCTTTCTCTTCGAACTTGTCCAGCGTCTTGATCATTTCCAAGATGGACGCGTAGTGACTGGAGTCTAGGGCGACATACAAAGCCCGACGTTCTTCTAATTTGCGGAGACAGTGGTGAGGCCACACTTTTGTCTGCAGCTCGGTGACCAAGGTCTCCATCCTCTGCACATCCCGAGATTGTTTTCCCAGTGCACTTCAATTTCGCAGGGATGAAATCTATGTGAGAAAATGAGAAATTTCCAAAAGGTACTTTGAAAGGAAAGATGAAAAGAAGGAGGAAACATGGCGTCCGTTAAATAGCCAATAAAGAGAAATGTAAAGGTTGGAATCTCTAAGGCCGCACGCTAATGAGGCAAATGAACAAGGAACGTCGAAAGGCTATAACTGCAAAAGGTTCCATGAGGGAGATACATACTGCATTGGATCTTTGGACAAGAAGATTCGTTATCGAAAGATACGAATCAAAGTTGTCCCTGTTAATGTCATCTGATTGGCACCGTCTCCTGGCTATATTTCTGAACGTATCTTGCTATACGCTCAGGAATAGTGGCATCTAATGGGGAAGAAATTGGGTGTAAATTCATCTTTGGGCATATGTCCTTAACATGTGGTGAGCATGATGAACCCCTCATTCTAGCCAAATTGACTACAACACCAACTCGACTGGGAAGGGTTCAACCTGGCCCGTTAGGGCTACTAATTAGGCGGGGTTGGGGTGCTCCTCTAAGGAAAGTGTCAGGGGACCATGCAACATCCCTCAACTTAATGATCTTTGTCGTATTCAATAGGGATTAACCACATGAACCCAGTGCACGACAACATGACCAAGAGTGTTACAACAGACACTGCCTGACTGGAAAAAAGTCGTTACCTTCCTTAAGTAACAGCTCTATGATTTACGCCCACAATCATCACTATCTCAATGGTGATGGGCCAAAAACCGCTGCCATCTTAATAACGACGGGCTGAGAATTAGGGAAGAATTGTCAAACGAGTCTTTGTCTTCTTATAAATATCAGAATGATGAGCTAACCAAGTACAAATACTTTTTCCAAGTGACAACCCTGCCAAATTCTACGGAGCAACTCTCCACTGATTCTCACATCAGAGGTGCAACGTTGGCAGACCCACTTGCAGTGCATTATTTTGTAGGAACCCAAACTGAGAGAAAGTGAGTTCAACCAAAGGATATTCCAACCTACCGAATCTCAGAGTAACGTGTTTGAGGAGCCCTGTTTGGGCATCATCACATTGTAACTAGTGGTGTTGGACTTGTCCTTTCAAGACAAAGGTTGTAGGTGGTTTTAGATTTTGTTTTGGGCGGGAAATTGATTGTATGGGTTTGAATATGAGATGATTGTATTGATATGTATGAAAAATAGAGTTTTACAAAGATATACAAATAGTCTATATATACAATAATTAGAGTTTTTCTAGAGAAATTAGCATTTCGTTTTTTAGTAGGGGTGGGAAAAAAAGGAAAAAAAAACGAACCGATGGGATCCGAGAAAAATCGAACCAAATAGTTTGTTTTTGAAATCAACTTAATGGTTTGGTTGCAGTTTTGGTTTTGAAATTAGCAACCGAAGCGGTTTTGGTTTTGGGATTGTAACTGTGAAATCAAACCACGAAACTGATATTTTAGATACATTTTTATGATACATGTACCCTCATTTTTTTTTATATACATTTACAGTTTAACCCCTAATGTGTGTGTGTGTTTATTTATTGTAACAATTATGGTTACAATTGTTGTATTTTAATTATGATTAGAAATATTTATAATAACAATTAATAATTTTGTAGTTTGATTTTGTTTTTTGGAATTTTTGTTTTCTATTCTAGTTATGTTTTTGTTTATAAATAAAAAGATAACAGTCCACGGTTTTGTGGTTTTAGTTTTGGTTCTGTTTTTTTATAAAATTAAAATTTTTTAAATGGTTTTGCGATTTTGATTTTAGTTTTATATAAAGAGTAATTTTTTTTTCAGCCCTCTAGAGATATACAAACTATTAGATAACCATTTGACCTTGTTAATTAAATTTATGGCCCAATGAGATTTTTTAGAAAATGACCCTCTATGTTTGCCCCTATTGGAACCGTGAATTTACAATGAAATGCCATTTTCTTATTTTGGAAACAAAAAGGTTGCATGTTCACCATCCCCAGTGGAAAAGTAGCTTCATATCTATCACACATCACATCCAATCTGCAAATAAAAACCATTGAAATATTGTTTAAGATCTCCTCTTTAATGTGGTATTTTTATTTTATTTTTTGGGTAAAGATTTCACTAAAGTGGATATTTACGTATCACCCCGTAACACGATTCTCTCATCTGTCGCTGTCCATTTACCAAAAAAATGTCTCCTATTAACCCATTAATCGCGCCACTTTCTCCATTTACACCTCTATATATTCCCTCTCTCTACTCTTACAATAGGAAACACTAACTATTAAGAATTCGAGAGCGCACGTCATTTTTGTATGTACATGCATATCCACTTACCTGCCCAGAAAAAAAATGACTACTAAGGTATTTGCGGAATTGAGTTAAGATTCACTCACCCCCGTTGATATTCATGTGCCCTCCTTCGTAATTAGAAAAGGGAAAAACTATTTTCTTTGCTCTTTAGACTATACGTTAATATTCACTCACCCCAAACGTTGATATTCCTATGCCCTCCTCCGTAATTAGAAAAGGGAAAAATCATTTTCATTGCTCTTGGATTGTACGTTAATATTCAATACATGTGTCAATACATGGCATGGGTGTGTGAATATCAACATTGTGTATGAGTGAAAATTTTACGCAATTCAAGAAAACTTAATATGACGTGAGTGAATATTAACTTTTTAACATTTTACTGATAACATTAACTTCAGTCCAGAATCATAGTATTTTATGACCCAACAAAGTGAAACGAATATATTGAGTGAATATTTACTTGATTCTAGACATTCACAAATGGGTAGTGATGCGGGTTGCATAGTAACTCAATTCAAATAAAGGCACATATGTCGGTTTGAAAAATGCAATAACATTACCATGAATATATTTGAGTGTCGTAAAAAAAGTGTTACAAATATTTGATTGTGTGAATATTGACTGAGATCAAACAAACACATCATGAATGTTTCGGAATTTTGTGAATATTAACTTATATCAAAACAAATTGTTCACGAATGAGTTAATATTCACTCCCCACCCCCCACCGGTTATCCCATTTTAATGTGTGATAAAAATCCCTTATGTTGATATTCACGATTAAGTTAATATTCAATCTGCTCACGCAAAAGAGAGACTTTCACCATGTCCTCACCCCCACATTGTTCGCTCACTCGTCAAAATGACGTAATATATTTCACAAAAACAATAAACAATGTGTGAATATTAACGTGTATATTATAAAACAATGAATGGTGTTGATTGTTGATGTTGATTTGGAACGAGCTTTGTGTAAATATCAACGTTGAATAATTCAGTGTGTGAATATTAATACAATTCAAAAAATTGACATGTGTAACGGCTTGTAAAAATGCGTTAACATTACCGTGAATTTTAACTTAGTTCAAAATCAACATATTGTTACGATTCAAAATCAACACGAATATTTGAGTGAATATTAACTCAATTCAAAAAATAGACATATGGGGGGAGTTAGTATTATCTTAGTTTAAAATCAACATATTAGTATGATTCAAATCAACAAGAATATTTGAGTGAATATTAACTCAATTCAAAAAATCCACATACGGTGGTGATGAAGGGTGAATATTAACTCAATTCAAAAAATCAACATATGAGGGGTGAAATATTAAAAATCAACATATATGTTATGATTCAAATCAACACGAATATTTGAGTGAATATTAACTCAATCAAAAAAATCCACATATGCTGGTGATGGGTGAGTAAATGTTAACTCAATTCAAAAAATCGACATATGTGACAATAACAAAATCAAACACCCTCTCGTCGTTTGCTTTAAAAAATTCATTAGTATATGTTAACGTATGAAGGT
Organism: Eucommia ulmoides; assembly: GCA_016647705.1. Classification (NCBI taxonomy): domain Eukaryota; kingdom Viridiplantae; phylum Streptophyta; class Magnoliopsida; order Garryales; family Eucommiaceae; genus Eucommia; species Eucommia ulmoides. Next base: position 12,140,738 of record CM028331.1, read on the forward strand.
GAATCCATTCGAATAACTCTTTTTTGTGATGTTCACGTATCGGTGAGTGCCGTGAAAGCTCCATTAGTCCCGTTGATCGGAGTGGTCGGCGCCGACTTCTTCCTCTATAGGGAGTGGAGCTCGTCGATGGTTTGAGCCTTCACCGTCGGCGCGCTGTCATCGTGGCATATCCCGTTCTCCGATCTCTTCTGCATCTGGATCTTCGGGCAGTCCGTTCCTTCCGACTCTGCCGGTCCCCACGCTCACTTGCCCATTCCCGTTGGCCGCCATTTTCAAATTTCCCTGTACTTTTATCATCATCAACTTCATTAGTAATCAGTTTATCATTTCAGACAAACTTTTTAGAGAAAGAGAGAGAGAGCTTGCTAGAGAGAGAGAGCTCACACCAAAACTTGGGAGGTGGACCAGAAAATGGAAACTCAAAACAACGAAGAACTAAAGAAAAACAGAAACAAAAGCAAAGGAATCGAAGCATCAAACCACAAAATGTCTTTAAAATGAATGAATCTTGAACAAGAAGACATATGAACGTAAATGGCAACTGCCTAAACTGGGAGAAGAACTTACTATAACCGAATTTCCCTCTTTTAGCTCCGTCCGTGAAATCTGCAGGGGTAGCATCGTCCATCTCCTCTGATTTCCTAACCATTGGGGGGCTAAAAACTTTAATTAGACGTCCAGTTTGATTTTAAAACTATTTTAAAAAAAGACGATTTTAATTGCGATTTTAGTTTGGTATATATCTAATAGTTTTGATTTTAGTTTTATATAAAACTAGACTGACGCTAACCATTTACATCCAATTTTTTAGTGGTATTAGGGAAGACAATGTGATTTTTTTTTTTTGAATTTTTTATTATCACTTGATTATTATTAATATATAAATGAGAATAATAAAATAGGATTTGAGAGTTTTTGAAGTGGCTCCTCAGAATCGATGTATACGATTGATTTATAGTTGTTCAACTCAGTGCTTGTACCCATTGTTTGTTAGTTAATGGCATCTTCTAACATGAAGACAAAATAGCCGCGTGATGGAGAAACTGCATCTGCTCATTCAGTGAGTTTGTCTTTGTTCTTATCTACCCGACGCCATTACCCACTGCATGTACTTCCTCTCTCTCTCTCCGCATTTCCTCCCTTCTTTCTAACACTGCAGACAGCTTTCCTTTCTCTCTCTATAGTCTAAATATCTACATGTACATGTATTTTCAAACCATCGGCTAGTCTCACCTCACGCCCTCACAGTCCGAGCTTAGCTCAGGGGATTTTCTCGCAGTTCGTTCCGATCCGGAACTTAACCCCCCTGAAATTCAGATATAATTTCTGAAGGAGGAAAAAATCTGAGCTAAGCCCTAGAAATTCGGGGTCGTATGGCGTCGTCGAAGGTGATGGCGTCTACTTCACCGGCGAATTCGGATCTGCCACGCCAGTCCTCTATACATACCTTCACTGTCTGCGACTTCCAAGCTGATCCCGCCAACCGCTCCTTTGGCTCCATGAACATGGACGAACTCCTCAAGAATATGTACGCCGATTCCGACTCGTTCCCCTCTAATAATGGTGCTCCCGATGGCGGCGGCGGCAGCGGCAGATGCCCCGCGGCGGACTGTGCTGGCAATTCAGGAGGATTACATGCGCAAAGAAATAACGGGAACAAGATGGATGATGTGTGGAAGGAGATGGTGACGGGGAGCGCTGGAGATAATCGAGGCGACGAGGAGATGACTCTGGAGGATTATCTCACCAAGGCCGGAGCGGTGAGGGAGGAGGATGTCAGGCCCCGTGTGATTCCCCCTCCTGGTTATGGAGTGGAATCCATGATGAATGTGGCTCAGTTTCAGGTTCCAGGGCACATGCAATCGGGGCAGAATGGTCCGGGAGGGTATGGAGTTGAGCCGGTAGGATTTGGGAACGGAATTGATGGGACAGTGGTAGCAGTTGGAGCCTCCGGAGGTAGTGCCGCCAGAGGAAAAAGGAGGCTGGTGGATGAGCAGCCATTGGATCGGGCGACACAGCAGAAGCAGAGGAGAATGATTAAAAACAGAGAATCTGCGGCAAGGTCTAGGGAGCGGAAGCAGGTATTCAGTCTATCAGATTCTAGTTTTTGTAACTGAATTGGGTCAAATATTTTACTTGTGCTGTTAACTTTAAGATGAATGCATGTTAATCCCGTTTCAATGATAGGCTTATACTATTGAATTGGAGTCACTGGTGACGCAATTGGAGGAGGAAAATGCAAGGCTTTTGAGGGAAGAGGTAGTTATCATTTTCCCTGCTATTTGGTCAAGTTAGTGCATATAGGTATATTATCTGGATTTGAATTGTACTTCAGTAGCAGAGAATTATCATGATTACATAAAAATGGGTAGTTTCAAATGAGGTGACACTTTGAATCTGAAAAAAGTTATAGTATTGTGCAGTACAGTGCTATTTTGTTTTTTTAGCAAACTTGCTTTGGTGTCTGGATGGCCATGTGCTAGTCTTAGTCTACCACCGTGCTTTTGCCTAAAGGAAAATTTCGATCACCGTTTAACATGAATTATATGTTGATTTTCTTGTGTTTCTAGCTTTCTATCTGACTGGGTTCAACATGCATCTTTTGGTTGCAAATATATAAGCTTTTAAATTGGAGGTGAAAATTAATATAAACGTTTCCTTTCTTCCCAAAGTTGGTCTGAACCACTCGAAACTGCTATTGGTTTCACATCTTATAAGTAACTACTTATTAGTTGTGAATTTCGTCAGTTGAATTGTTCTTGAACTGACATGTCACATGCTATCTTACAATGGATTTGGAAAGTTTGCTTTTAAGGAATTCAATTGATTAAATTTGCCGGAAAATCAGTTTTGAATGTATGGTCTTTGGCTTCATATTTTTTTTTTCCGGCTATGTGCTATGAAATTTTGGAATTGTGCTTGGCTGGTCAGTTTCTTTCATTTTTTGTGCTTACTTTTTTCCGTCCCAACTTTTTGTGTTGTGTTATTATCATTCCCATATTCTCAAGTAAACTACATCCCTGTGTAGTGTTTAGCAATTGTTGAATGATCAGTGCAAATAAGAAATTGCTGCTCAATATTCCTAATGTATCAAGTCTTGCTTTTTTTCATACTTGATTATTGTTTCGTTAAAAATTTCTGAAATAGAAATTCTTAAATGCAGGCTGAGCTGATCAGGGAGCGGTATCAGCAGGTATGTTATTGACTCTTCTTTTTGGTGATGGTGGTTGTGAGGTTGGCGGGGGGTGTGCTAATTATGTTTGTTTTTATTTGTAATTCATTTGCAAATGTCCTAAAATATTTACAATTAGAGGGAGAGTTTGAGGTAAACAAAGAAAGGAGTTTTATGCATGTCCACAATTTCCAGCATATGTTGCATATATAATCATATAAGGTGCAAGCTAGTAAGCACAGACGTGGCAACATCCATTTTTTCAAAAATTCTGACATCAACATGGCAGTGAATAAATATATATTTTTATATATTAGCCTACTTTACGACATGTACAACAATTATTAAATTCTTTGTCATCTTCATAATCTTTAATAGAATAATCATAGCAAATTCATTCAACAAAAGCCCGTGAGCGAAAAATGTCCAGAGTTATGAACATGCAAAAAAGTAGTTGTCTTGCAAAGAAATAGAACAATAACAACAACAACAACGACTAAGCCTTTGTCTCACTTAAGTAGGGCCGGCTACTTGCAAAGAAATAGAAAAAATGTGAAAAACGGGAAACCCAAAATAAAACATAAAAGCAACTGTTCATTTTTCAGTTGTAATTTTGATTCAGCAAATACTAAAAATATGAGAAAGAAAAGAGGGAAACGAAACAGAGTTTTCGATAGAGAGAAAGGGGAAGGAACCTAGAACCTTCAACTTGTCGCCGTCGTTGGAACTTCAAGTTTTGAGCATTTAACCACTGGGTTCTGTCATTCTCGAATTGGTCATTTGATAAGTCCAATATACCCAATTAATGAATTAGGGTTTTTATTGTCAAGTTACAAACCAGTCCCTCTAAATAACAATGTAACTGCAAAATCAGCTGGAATTAGCCAAAAAAAAAAAACAGTTGTAAACAAGGATAAAATATCGACATAGTCTTCTGGATTGTCCAACACGACCCTCTGGCGTGCCGGAAATGTGTCAACGGCCATGTCGGAAACATGTGGAAGTTTGAAAAAGAAATCATAAAAAATTAGACACACCTTGAACATGTGTCATAGCCATGTTGGAGGTGTGTCAGTGTCAGACACAGACTACGCCTCTATCAAAGTGTCGAGGCGTCTCCACAGCTTAGGCACAAGTTGCATGGCAAGATTAGGTGTCTATTATACATAAAATGCTAAAAGATAGATTTCATTGTATGGCTATAACCATAGAGAGATTGTATCATCTAAACATAAATTATTCAACATATGAGTACATTCTAACCAGAAAGAGTGGCCAAAGATAATATATCTAATGAACCATATTAGAAAAAAATTAAGCGGAAAGCAAAAGAATGTATATAGGTTAAACAGACAATTCTATTTCCAAGAAAAATCATCAGAATAAGTGTCTAGATTTTTGTAATTGAAAAAGTGAGCTTCAATCTTCTTCAATTGATTTAATTGAGAGCTTCAATCCTCAGCAATTGATGTAAGTGAGAGATGCAAGGAAAAAAGGGCGAACTTGGGCTTCATATTTGATAACTTGATATGCTTTCGGTGTGATCACATCCATCTTAGTTTTCAAATCAACTTACGAAGTGGAGTGGTAGTGTATTTAAATTTCGTGAACTAAGATCAAAAGATACTATGAAATTGAAATAATTTTCTTCTAATAATTGTTAGATGTTGTTGTCAGAAATCTGTGAGTTGCCCAAAGTAGTCTATATATGAAATGAATTATTTCACTTGACATCATATGGTTTTAAATTGGAACCTCCTAACATGGTAACAGAGATAGGTTTTGGAAGGCTCGTTTTTTTGTCCCCAATTGTATGAATGTTTGTCTTTTTTCTTTTGTTTGTTTGATAGCATCACGTGCAAGTAGGACTGCACGTGAGGGTGAATGTTAGAATCTTACATCGAATCTGTGGGGCTTCCCAAAATAATCTATATATGAAAGGAGTTACTCACATCATTTGATTTTAAGTTGGAACCTCCTACTATTGGTAAATTAACAACAGTTTGATCCATTACTTATTAAACCTCCTTCCATTACAAAGTTGGTTTCTTGATACTCAGGTACAGAAACAAAGTAGAATTTTCTTGATTCTGTAAATGGTTTGAAAAATTCATTATTGCGAAAACCAATTATTCCCTTTTATAATTGCATGTCATTGTCACCCAGGGTTCTAAGTATCGGCCTTTACGCACCGTAACGGCCGATACGTAAAGGAAAATCGGCCCACCATTACAGTTACGGGCTGATATTTCATGCTTGGGCCAATTCACACCGAATCGGCCCTTTACTTACGGGCCATTACGGGCCTGTAACGGTGTCTTTTCCCTTTATGGTGAGCCGTTACGGCCGATACAGGCTGTATTCAGCCTTGTGCAGGACCCCTCCCATCAAATATAGGTTGTATTCAGCCTGCCTTGTGCAGGCCCTCTCCCCTCAAAAACACTCCCATGAGCAGGCTGCAATTTCAGCCTTGTGCAATGGCCAAAATTCATCATTTCTTCAGATTTCAGCCTTTCTTCAGCCTTAATGAAGAATTCTTTTTTTTCCTTATCTTTATTGTGTTGTATATGTAGTCAAATGCTATAATATCTATTATAATGTGTTTATTAAGGGTTTAATGAGTAAAACAATTACTATATTGAGTTTTTGATGATGTTTTGGTGATTTCAAAAAATTCACGACCATTACGACCGATTCTCGTTACGAACAGGCCAATACTCCCGATACCGTTACACCGCGACCATTACCGTTAAGTAACCCAATACCGCAATTTAAAATCTTGTGGTCACCACATCCTTTTCTGATTAGTGCGAGTGATGTCATAGTCACACCATTATGGAAATTCCTTTTCTTTAGATGATTGGAAGCCGCAATTCAAGTTCTTCCTGAATGGCATGTGCTCATCACGCATTGCTAGTATGTAATTGGATGTATAAATTTTAGGGTCCTCAATCATGGGGTTTGTTGGATCTTGATATTTTCTACATATTTCTTGTTTGAGGTTTTAATACATGATGTCAAGATTCTTTTTCTATTTCCTTCTCTAGGTTTGTATTTTCCCTCCCTCTCCTATTGTTTAAATATGGATTAAATTTAATATAACTCATGAGATTGATGAGCAGTAGTTTCTGTTGAAATACAATATTTATGTATCTTTTTATTTTTGGCATCTTGATTGTAGGGCATTATTAGCTCATTTATTCCGGTGATATATTTCCTAAATTAGCCTACTCCCGCGGCTATATAATTAGGGATATAGAACCCATTCTTAAGTACAATACAATAGATTATTCTTTCCTATACCTATATCCTTTTTGGTATCGAGAGCTAACAATTCTTTCCCACCACCACCACCACCACCACCACCACCAGCCGCCGCTGTTCTCCCAAAACCCTAAACTCCGCCGCCATCAACAACCGCGCACCAGATCTACCCCAAACTGCGAACCAGATCACAGATCGAGCCCTAAACCACACCCCAGCAGTCGTGAACCACCACCACACAGCCGCGAACCATACTCGCGAACCCTAACCCTAACCCTAACCCTTACCCTCGCCGTCGCGAACCACCACCACACAGCCGCGAACTATACTCACGAACCCGAACCCTAACCCTAGCTGTCGCGAACCACCATCAAGGTCGCGAACCACCACCACCAAACAGCTGCGAACCATACTCGCGAACCACTACCACCAGGCACCCTAGCCACCGCCGCGGAACTGCTGACCCTAGACACGCGACCAAAAATTGTGAACCCTTGTAGCCGCGAACCTGTAACCCTGGAAACCAGCCCTCTACCCAGAACAATCCTCTGCCTTGTACCTGTCTATTGTGGGCAGTTCACCGCTGCCAGTTGCGGCTTGTTCATGTAAAGCTTTACTGCTTATCGCTGTTATTCCCCATCCGCTGGTGTTCCGGATGTCTTAAATACACGGCCGTTGCTTCGATTCCTCAAATGAATAAGTAACTACGTCTCTGGTACGCTTCTCAAATTATGCCTTCTTTTTCCGGAGCCCGTTTAGTCTTCCGTAGCATTTTTCTTCCCGTGTGGTTTATTGCTACAGTCTCATTTCGTCTGTATCAATGGCATCCGGAAAAGAAGGTGACATCTCCTCTCCGACCGTTCATCCTCCACAACAACTTGCCCGCTCAGATTCTTCCCGTGCACCTGAGGTCACTGTCCAACGTATTACCACCGTTTTACTTAATGGAGCGAATTTCCCTGCTTGGTCTCGCTCTCTTCGTCTTTACCTTGGTGGAAAACGTAAGACCGGATAGCTCCACGGCACTGAGCCGAAGCCAGATATCAACAATCCCAAGTTTGCTCAGTGGGACGCTGATAATTGTACCATCCTCGGGTGGATCTTCAATTCTATGGAGGTACGGATCTATAATATCTTCATGTTCCACGAGACTGTCAGCGGATTATGGCCCGCTCTTACGAAGATGTATGCCCACTCTCGCAATAAATCACGGATTTTCGAGCTCTACCATAAGATTTCCCATGCCTCCCAGGCATCATTAGGACTTTCAGTTGCGGATTACTTCGGCTACCTTCAATCTCGGTGGGAGGAACTTGTGCAGTATGAACCTTTGAGTGAATTTCCCGCGGATGCTGCTCAAATCGAAGCCAAGCATCAGGATCGTCGTCACACATACCATTTCTTGATGGGTTTAAATCCGGAGTACGAGAACCTTCGCACTCAGATTTTGAACACTTCACCGATGCCAGATCTATACAATGCATTCTCTACTGTTAACAATGATTCAAAACGCCGGCTCCTTCTCCCGCCTGAAGTCACTCCTTCAGTCCCTGAGCAGATGGCCTTCTCGGCTCCCTCTGGTCCTCGCCCATCAGGCACGCGATCATACTGTCAGCACTGCCGGAAGCTTGGTCACAACATTGACCGTTGTTACAATCTTCATCCTGAATTGAAACCCCAAAACCTAGGAGGGAGAAAAGGAAGAGGAGGACCACGTACTGGTGTTCTTGCTGCTAGTGTCCCTGGTCTGGCAGATCCTCCACCACCTACCTTGGATATTTCCCACGTCCAAGCCCAACTTGCCCAACTCCAGGCTCAATTAACCACTTTGGCATCATCTTCTGGCCCCACGACTGCTCTTGCCTCAGGTACTCCGACTGCGGTTCATGGTAAGTCTGGTCACTCTACTTGGATTCTGGATTCTGGATTTCGGGGCTAACAATCACATGACTGGTGAGTTTTCTACTTTCACCTCCCATGTTTCTCCTATCAATCAGTCTGTATGCATTTCCGATGGTATCTCTATCCCTATTCGTTGTCAGGGAGATGCCTGCTTATCCCCTGATATCACTTTTCACTTTATTTACTATATTCCTAAATTTGCCTATAATCTTCTATCGGTTAGTCGTCTTGCTAAAAAATTTCACTGTGCCGTTGTTTTCTTACCTGATCGTTGCTTCTTGCAAGACTTGACTATGAGGAAGATTTTTGGTAGGGGATATGAACGCGATGACCTCTACTACTTCGGTAGCCCTCCACCTCCACCCGTTCCATCTTTTAGTATGCAAGCCTCTGTACTACCTATTTTTGATTCTTCTATGTGTTCTTTCAAAAATTTGAGCTTATGGCATGCCCGTCTGGGACATGCAAATTTTCAGTATTTGTGTTGGTTGTTTCCGTCTCTTAATAAAGTTTGCAAGGACTTTAAATTTCAATGTGTGGTTTGTGAATTGTCTAAGCACACACGTATCTCTTATATTCCTCGCATGCACCGTGCATCTCAAGCATTTGATCTTATCCATTCTGATATTTGGGGACCCTCTCCTATTACAGCCATTTCCAAACACCGCTACTATGTCACCTTTATAGATGATTATAGTCGGTGCACTTGGGTTTATTTGATGAAACACAAATAAGAGGTTTACACTCGCTTTACCCACTTCCTCCAAATGATAAAAACCCAATATCAAACCTTCGTGTGCAATATTCGATCAGATAATGGCCGGGAATACTTATCCGATGATTTTCGGGCTGAGCTTAATAAGCAAGGCATTCTTCAGCAACTCACTTGTCCCTACACCCCTGAACAAAATGGTGTGGCGGAACGTAAGAATCGTCACCTCATGTCTGTAGTCCGTTGTCTTTTGCGAGAAATGAATGTTCCCAAATCTTTTTGGTACATGGCAGTTCTTATTGCTGCCTATCTCATTAATCGAACACCAAGTCGTGTTCTTTCCGGCAAAACCCCATTTCATATATTGCACCCCACTGGCACCCTTTTCCTTATCTTACCCCGTATCTTTGGTTGTACGTGTTTTGTCCAGAATCGAAGCCCTACTCGCACTAAGTTAGATGATAAATCTATCCGGTGTGTTTTTCTTGGCTATTCTTCCATGTCCAAAGGATATAGGTGCTACGATCCAGTTACCCGCCACACTTACCACTCTCTTGATGTTACATTCCTCGAGACTGTCCTATATTTTTCCGGTACCGTACCTTCTCCACCTATTGAGGCAGTCTCTACCAAGGATCATACCCCACTTTCGCGTCCTATCCCTGTATTCGATATACCTTCCCCGCCCACATCACACCCACTACGTGACCCATCACCCGCCCCCTTACGAGTCTACTCCCGTTGTTCACGTATCTCACATCCCCTGCCGACATCTTCTCCGGACTCAGGTATATCTCCAGCTCCCATTATCTTTGACCCTGTTCCTCGCCGTTACCCGACTCGGGAACGTCACCTACCATCCCGCTATCTTCTTTCATGTTTTACTAATCATCCGATTTCCAAGTATGTCTTTTCAGGATCTCTCGGCTCAATATAAATCCTTTATTGGATAACTTGATTCTGTTGTCATTCCTCGCTCAGTTCATGAGGCCCTTCAGAATCCAAAGTGGGTTGCCGCTATGCAAGCGGAGATGGATGCCCTACAGCGCAATCAGACATGGGACTTGGTTGACTTGCCGCCTAGTGCACGGCCGGTTGGTTGTAAGTGGATCTTCAGTGTGAAATATTTGGCTGATGGATCGATTGATCGGTACAGAGCATGACTTGTTGCTAAGGGCTACACCCAAATCCCGGGCAAAGATTTCGGTGCCACCTTTGCCCCGGTTGCTAAGTTGACTACTGTCCGGCTTCTTGTTTCGTTAGCTGCATCCTCTTCTTGGCCTCTGCACCAATTGGATGTCAAGAATGCCTTCCTTAATGGTGACCTAACTGAGACTATCTATGTGGAGCCTCCACCAGGATTTCGGACTCAGGGGGAGTATTCAGGTAAAGTCTGTCGACTCCGAAAATCCCTTTATGGACTTAAGCAGTCTCCTCGTGCATGGTTTAGCCGATTCAGCGAAGTCATCCTCACTATGGGGTTTACCCAGTGTTATTCAGATCATATTTGCTTCATCCGTCGTCAACGCTAGGGACAATACATCGTTATCTCAGTATATGTGGATGACATTATTATCACAGGAGACGACGCACTTGACATTTAGCAAGTAAAAAAAGATCTCGGATAAATCTTTGACATCAAGGATTTGGATCATCTTCGCTACTTTCTCGGTATTGAGGTTACACGGTCTCGGAAAGGTATCTCTCTATCCCAGCGAAAATATGCCCTTGATCTTCTTCAGGATACTGGGATGCTTGGATGTAGACCCACTTCTATTCCCATGGATCCAAATCTTAAGTTAACAGCAGACTCGGGAGATTTATTATTAGATTCGTCAGTATATCAGCGACTTGTGGGTCACCTCATCTATCTGACTAACACAAAGCCAGATCTTACGTATGCTGTCAGCGTTGTGAGTCAGTTTATGCACTCACCACGTACATCGCACCTGGATGCTGTCTACCATATCCTTCGATATCCCAAAACATGCCGTGGTCTTGGTCTCTTTTATATGACAGGGACACAAGAAGGACTTTCTTACTTTACAGACGCGGACTATGCCGGATCGAAGGATGATAGACGTTCGACCTCTGGCCTATGCACCTTTAATGGAAGACACGTAATCTCGTGGCAAAGTAAGAAGCAATCCGTCGTCTCCCGATCCTCTGCAGAAGCTGAGTATCACGCCATGGCTCAAGGAACGTGTGAACTCTTTTGGCTTCGTTCCCTTCTGACCGAGTTGGGACTCGCCGTGAGAAATTTATTTGAGCTGTTCTGTGACAATAAGTCCGCAATAATGTTATCCTCAGACTCTGTCCTTCATGAAAGGACCAAACACATCGAGGTGGATATCCACTTCATCCGTGAGAAAGTTCGGTCAGGAATCATCACTCCTGCCTTCGTCCTATCTTCCGAACAGGCTGCTGATATCTTCACCAAATCCACAGGACCTTCTCTTCTTCAGTCAGCCATTGGCAAGTTAGGACTCATCAATATTTTCGCCCCAGCTTGAGGGGGAATGTTGAAATACAATATTTATGTATCTTTTTATTTTTGGCATCTTGATTGTAGGGCATTATTAGCCCATTTATTCTGGTGATATATTTCCTAAATTAGCCTGCTCCCGCGGTTATATAATTAGGGATATAGAACCCATTCTTAAGTACAATACAATAGATTATTCTTTTCTATACCTATATCCTTTTGTTTCTACTAACCCAACCACCTGCACATGCTCGCGCTTCAATTGAAATATAGAGAGGGTGATTAGTTTTTTCCATTATGCATTTCAAAAAACACAAGCTTCATGGAGTTTTGGCGGTTAGGGTTAAGTAATGCATGCTAAAGCAACCTTCCATTTCTGTACTCTCTCTGCATGCTAAAGAATGCCTTCTTAAACTATTATTACTTCCCTTATTGTTTTTCTTGTTATGTTTTGGAATCTTTTTGGTCGTCGGCCTTTCTTGCTTTGCTTTTATGTGGCATTGGTGTGTGTGTGTATGTATATATATATTCAAAATCCAGGTACGTAGCATTCTTTTAGATGAGATATAATTCCTTGTACAGCGATATCTTTGGGTTTCCCTAGAGCTTTGTATTCTTTTTCTTCCTTCTTGTTTTCTCCTATTTGTCACTCTAACAGAGAAGCTTCTTTAATTGTAGATTACTAGATATATGATTGTGTGTGTGTGTGTATATATATATATGCACACTAGCTAGCGTGTACACAAATTAAAGAATAACCTTAAATTTTTGAAAAAATCATAATTTAATATTTAGTGGTGATTTAAAATCGGATCGAACTAGTCGGTTCAACCCGTTCAGCCGTTGATCAATCCTAGAAACAAACAGATTTACTTCAAAAACTGGACTACAAAAGTTCATTAAACCGGACTCATAGGCCAATTTAAATTCAGTAAGACCGAAAACCCCAACGATTGAACTGGCTAAACCATTGAACTAGAACAACTAATTACTGAACCGGCCTACAAAGTTAAAAGTAAAGGACAAAATTTGAGATGAGGAGTACAATCAAATGCCTATGCCCTTGTGTATATAATTTTGTGAGTCCACTTAATAGCTTGGTATTGTTTTATATAAGAAGATTTACTTCTTCATTTTTTGCATTCGGATGATGTGGGTTATAACATATGCAAGACTTATACTATCTCTTTTATATTTTGAAAAAATGTCTTGAAAATTTAATCGCTATGCATATATTATTTTGCAATTTGTTCGAAGAAAAATGATAATTGTACACAAACACATACCAATAAGTGTTAAAAAATAAATATATTGTAGATAAGGTATTTTGTCTGCCCAAATATAAAATAAAATAATATTGGTGATCATATTATGAAGTCCTCTATCTAATTTTTTTTTACCTTTTTTCCCGTTTTTTAGAGCAATTTAGTTTTAGTCCTATTCAACTTACTTTTAATCTCGATGATAATAACCATAAGAATTTAATATTTAATTGATATTAACTGAAAAGTTAAATAATTTGTTAATATCAACTTAAAGACTTAAAAAAGAAGAAAAAAATAGGAGCAAAAAAAATTATAATTAAGGATAATAATTTTTTCAATAATATATTATTTCTATTTTAAAAAATAAGAAAAATGAAAAATAGGAAAGGGAAAAAGAGGCTTAAGAAGTAAATAAGAGAGAATGGGAGGGCTTTGAGACTTGTCTGATAAAGATAAAGATAGAAAGGGGGAGGAGACCCATCTTATTTTCTTAAAATTCAGTTTTGATCTTTGTCATTTATTTTTAAATCTAATTACTAATATTGTATCTTGAAAATGTTATTCCTGCCTATTTTATTGTATAAATCACAAAATAAAGAAAAAAATATGGCGTGGTGAAGCTTGGGTTGTTTTGAATTAAAAAAGGGGGCTTGAAAAATAAATGAGAGAAAAGTGGGGGATCTGGATATTTTTACATTAAAGACGGAGAGGATGAGACACACCTATATTTTGAAAATAGCTTTTAAAGTTTTTTCAATAATATCTCCAAAAAAGGTTTAGTGAGCTGTTATTTATTTTTTGAATCTAATAATTAATAATGTCTCTTAAAAAGTTCATATTTTATTATGTAGATCACAAAACATATAAAAAAAATATGGGGTAATGAAATTTGGGTTGTTTTGAATTAAAAAATTAAAAAAAAGAAGGGTTTGAAAAATAAATAAGAGAGAAGTATAGAGCTTACATACTTGTCCATTTAACATAATTAAGACTTGAGAGGGAATGGAAAGGAAGAAGATAGAGAAAGTTATTTCCTAAAATTATGCCTCTTCAAAATATGTACGAAAAATATAATAGCGCTGTTTCATAATATAGATATTTGAAGATCTGAAAATTGTTTCTTTTACGTGCAGCTGATGGACAACCTGATTCCAATAATAGAGGAGAAGAGACCCCCAAGAGTTCTTCGGAGAGTGTGTTCCATGGGCTGGTAGTAGGCATCATTTACCGTAACAACAACGAGAATGAAGCTTTTGAATCATGTTGCAAGCTGATAAAATTATGGAAGAAGAAAGAGGGGTCGGGTAAGTTACTCTTGGAGAGGTTGGTGTTCGTATGTATATATATATATAAGCTGTTGTCAGCCAAATAAATTCGGAGTTTTTTGTTTTGAAAATTGTAGCTAATGGTAGAGTTTCTTTCTTTCCTTCCATGCATCCATCCACTGCTGCTTGTGGTTATGCATGCAATGGAGTTAGGGATTGTAGAAAGAGGAGATGAACAGTTGTAGTTTTCCCCTGTAGAGATGAAAGAGGAGTCCAATAAACTTGGGACTATTTTATAATAATGCTTAGTGGAATCTTGCCTTTGGTTGTACTTTCCTTTTTCTTCTTTGGTTAGTTGAATCAATTTCTTAAACAATTTCCTATGATTTTGGCATTGAAGTATGAATGTGGCTGCTTCCGAAAGTGCGATTTTTCTATATTTTTTGTATTTCAAATGCCTCTTGTTTGTAAAATGTGCTAAGTACACTTGAAAGGATGGACTGGTGGCTGGTCTATATGAGACGAGGGGGAACTTAAGGCAAAATTTTATGCAAGCCGCCTCCAATTTAAATACACATCTAGTAAATCTTCTCAAAAAAAGAAATGATCTCTTCTCAATCAATTTTCTTGATTTGCCGATGGATTTCCATTGGGAAATGTAGTTGGGCCAAAAATGTTGGCCAATTGTACTTTTCAATGGTTGATTTTCCATATGAGTAAATTTGGTGCGGATCATCGAATATTGAACGGAGGAGGTAAACCGAACCCGAACCCATATAGGTCTAACAAATTAGCCATGGGCATGCATGACTTGGCCAAGGCCGGCCTAAGGATAGATAGCTTGTGCCGAACTAAAGAGAACGTGGAAAGACCTACACCTGCTATAATGAGCTTGGTCAACAATAGAAGGGTGCATGGCCTTCCTAATTGTTCGGATCCACCTCTTCAGACCCCAGCCATAAACCTTAAACCCCAAACCCCATCAGCTCAGTCCAATGACCCAGATGAAGTAGATCGGGCCTCTTCCCAAGAGAAGTTGAATCCATGATGCACAAGCAAAGCATGTTTAAGATTGTCCGAGATATGGGGGATATGGACTTGATTCCTCGAATAGGGGGCATGACAATTGGTGTAGTTCAATAATCGCCTCTATTTCATAGCAAAATTTCTACGTCATCAATTTTTTCATTTTTTTTAAAGTCTGGTGGACTTTTTGTATTTTTACTTATCAAATGTTTTCTCGTTTTGCAAAATGTAATAGGAAGTATAGTTGAAAACTGAATCATAGAAAAATATAGTTGTGCCATAAACATTGGCCAATTTCATTTTATAAAAGGTTTGACCTTTTTTTTTTTATTCTTGAGATATTTTTTCTCGTTCATTTATACATTTATTGTTTATTATATTATTATTGACCAATTAAAAATACCAAATTAATATTATACTTTGTCTATAGCTCTAAAATATATAATATTATTCACAATTTATTGATAAAATTATAGCCCATAAAACTACACAAAAGGTGAAGTGAGTTGGATAGGTAAATTTAAGGACTCAAAATTCCAACCCTAAAATCAGTAGTTTATATGCTAATTAAGAGTTACATGGAAGCGATTAAATCCATGAACCAATATAAACAACAAAAACAAATCACACAAACATAGAGAGTAAGGGTTAGAGAAATTGACATAGCAGTTCGACAAATAGCTGACCTACGCCTACTCTTCCGATATACATAGAAAGTTTTCGCTAAATTTTAATCTCTTATGGGTGAGACCCAATCCGTTCTTAAAATTCTCTTGAGACGTTTATCTTAAGATTTCCTTCTAGTAGATGTGATTCACTTACAACAAAAACTCAATTGCGCTTGAGTAGTGTTCCACTTAAGAAGATAAGATGATATAGCGTAGTATAATTTTTGTGGGTTTTTAGTGTTATTCAAGGTTGGGTATGAATTACAAAATCCTATTTATAGTGAAAAATAATTAGTTGACAAGTGAGCAATACAGTTGACCACCTACACTTAAAAAAGCCTCAACTTGGTTAACATGTATGCCAACTAGTTGACCACCTCTATGGATTAGGAGTTTTGCAACGTAAGAAATTTAGAACGTAGAAAATCAATTAAAACATTCTTTTAAACCAAATTTGTCCATAATTTTTTTTATTTTTTTTTACAATATTTAAAAAAAAAAAAAATTTCACTTACAGTAAAATTTTCAAAAATGACCTTTTCAAGATAAATCATATTTTAAAGCACAGATTAAAGGGTAAATCAATTTTAATTTATTTTAACCTCATAGAAGTGAATGTGTGCATACCCTAATGAGTCTAAGATAGAACAATACTGAAAGGGTTCTACATATACCTTGTAAACATAAAATTACAGGTCCTTCCATCTTCAGTTTTATCTTGAATCTTTTAACTTTAGTCTTTTCTAGCATCAGCTTGATCTTATCAAAATACTTAAAATAATGTAAGCACACTAAAAATATCTACTAGGGTATTATCACCAAATTCAAACGTAAGGGTCACTTGATAGTATCAAAATACTTAAAATAATGTAAGCACACTAAAAATATCTACTAGGGTATTATCACCAAATTCAAACTTAAGAGTCACTTGATAGGTATAATTTATCTATCTATTTTTAAACCGAACTTGTTAGTTTTTTAGTATGTTTATTACGTTTTAATACGTTTTTATGTGTTTTTTTGTATAAATCAAGTGTGGGGTGAAAATGAATGAAAACGGATCATAAACAATCAAATCGGATCAAGAGCAGTGGAAGAACGGTGGAAAAACGAGCAAAAAGGCAAAATACAGAACTTGTAGCCCATCGCCGTGGCGGTAAAACCACCGCCGCGGCGGTCAAGATGCAGAAAAGGGTCTAAAGTCTATGAAAATCCACTGCTGCGGCGGTGAAACAACAGAAGGTCTCTGCTCCCCACCGCTGCAGCGGTAACACTACTGACATGACCACCGCCGCGACGGTCACTCTACATAGATTTTAGATATTTATTTTGATATTTTGAGCCCCATTATCTTATCCTCTCCTCTCCATTCGGCAATTGGAGACCCTTTAGGGTGGGGAATGCTCAACCAAATCTGAAAGAGAAGAACATGTTGCGAAGAAGGAGAAGCGATCTCGAAACGGTTTTAACATCAAATCTTTGGACTACAGTTAGTTCTCTTCGTTTCTTTCTTTATTTCTTAAGTTCGGATTATTGTTTAAGCATGTTTAGCTCCTTTATCATTGTATATACGGTTATGGCCGTTAGCTAAACGGATATTGTCTAGGGATTAATATAATTTATGAATATGTGGTTTTGAAATCGGTGTTTCGTTAATGGTTGTTCTTCGTTATTTGATTGTGTTTACCATTATTCTTTGATTATATGCTTGTTTAGATATATAGAGAATATAGGGTTTGACACTCGGAAGAGATAACCCCGAATTCGGACTAGGGTAAACACAATGCGACGATCTAATAACTGGGGAGAGAGTTAGAAAGTGTGCAATCAATGACGTTGGGGCAAGACTCATATGACCTAGTGTCATTAAGACGTTGAGAGAGACTTCTTCGTTGATGCGAAGTCGCATATTCACTCATCTTACACTCGGGAGAGGTGGTGAGTGAGTTTACGATACAAAGATTGTCGGATAGGTAGAATACAATTATTGATAACTAAACGAGATCAAACACGTTTTTGTAAATGAAGTTAATCCCTAGATAATCCATTCCCTTAAACATATCAATATAGTATTATAGTATAATTAGTTTAATTAACTTAGTATTAGTATAATTAATTATAAACCATTTTTTATCACCTAAATAAAATTAGGTTATGATAATTACGGTACTCAATAATAATCTCAACCAATCCCTATGGACACAATAACCCTAACTCTCCCAATCTATACTAAAACTTGACCTGTACACTTGCGGTGAAAGTGGTGACGTAACATTCCGCCACCAAATTTTTGGCACCATTGCTGGTGATTGTGTTTTAGATTATTGTTGATATTGTGAGTAAATAACTTAATTTTAATTTAGGCATTTCTTTTGTTTATAATTTTTTTTCTTTGTAGTTTTGTTTTTTATTTCTCCTGCAGGGTACTTGACGATGTTAAATCAACAAGTGCTTTTGCATTTCTTTCAACGAGATTCTGAGCCATTTTATTGTGCTTGGGATCCTTATAAGGAGCTGCTATTTCGGTTCCCAAATCATGGTTTCCCGAGAGAGTGTCGACTACTGAATTTCCTCGATGGGTTACTAGCCGCAACAAGAAATTGGGTTGAAAGAAGAAAACGGTATGACTTCTTTCGACCAATTAACCATGGATAAAGCCTATCGGTTGTTGGAAGACATTGTTGAGTTCGATTTTTAGTATTGGAATTATTCACCAAGTTATCAAAGCTTGAGGGATAGTTTCACCGCTTTGGAGCCATGGATTGACACCCCGGACCAAAATGTGGAGTCTTTCCCCGCCTTGGAAGAGATATTTGCTACAGTTATAGGGGGGAGACTTAGGCATTTTGGAGGGTAACAAATGACTAGCTAAATGAGCACGAGGTTCGTCTTGACACACTTGAGACAACCTGCGCCAAAATCGATGTGACTGTAACGTCTTTTCAGATGCAAATTGGTTAGCTTATCTGCTTAATTGAGGCCGAGTTAGACGTGGTGGTACTGAGAGATACAAACGCCATATCTATTGAAAGCCACCACGAGGAACCAAAAATGAGCGGAAGGAGCTAGGGAGCATTCACAAATGATTATTCGAATGAGCCGGGAACCCAAGCATGGATCGACGATTGTAATTCATCACCATTGGAGATCCACATTGTGATGCCACCACCGATCCAAAACGATCACATCTACGAGGATCTGATGTGGCTCACTTGTCCTTCGTTGCCAAAAGCAATGCTCTTTCATGCCCACCAAGCATATGAGCCGGTGGAGAGTTTTGTTGAAAGTTCGAGCTGATCAGAGCCACATCTCGCCAGTCTTGAGGGCGTATTAAATCAAGACCTGTATGTGGTGTTGTAAGACACTTACTACGGGTGGAAGCCGCTCTTTGATGAGTTGTTTTCCGTGTCGGGCTGAGGACAATAAATCATGCGCTTCTTGGAAGGCAACCCAAGTCAAAAATAAATTAGATCTGTCATTGCTGACTTGATTCGGAGGTGAGATTCTCTCGCCTCCCAAGTATTTGTTCTCAACCCCCCGTCCTCAATATCATGCTTTATGCTTACATTGTGATCACTGATGGGTTGTTGAGGACACTTTCCGTTTTAAGTTTGGCGATGATGTGTAGTATATAGTATGTTAGTTATGTTTTATTGTTTTCTTTGTGTGCATGTTTGTTTAGGTTAGTTGTTATTGTGTGCTGAGTTTTGACTTCATTTGGGCCATTATCCGATGATGAGTCTGTCCCCTAGTTGTTTATTGAGGTCGAGCGTAAAGCTCATTCTTGTGTGTTCTGTGTGCTTGACGTATCGTTTTAGCAAAAGTTATTGTAGATCCTAAATGCACGAGCACGTAAAATCAATGTATAACTATCCAATTGATTTGAAAATGATTACTCGTCACCCAAATTCATGACAATAGGGATTCTAGAACTTGATTTGAGAAAAAATTTAGGCGAAATCCTAGGCGAGGTAGTTCGAGAGATATGATTTAGGCATTCATTTGATCGCTTGAGCCTTTTAAGCCTACCATGTAATATCATTTATCCCTCGTTACCCTGTCGAAGCCTATGAGCCATTTCAATTATGAACACGTATCAAATACCCTAGCCGATTGCACTTTTTCTAAACCTTTATAGCTAAACTGAAAGCACAATTTGAGTGAATCAAGTTAGCAGTTGCAAATGCTACTTGAAGTAAGCGGTTGGGTTTAGGGCGAACTTTTAATTGGTTTGGTATTTGAGTACTCACATATCATTTTTGTTTCATTTTAACCATACCAGTGAAATTATGATAATCGAATAAGTTTGGGGTTGTGGCAAGTTTTTTTTTTTTTTTTTTTTTTTTTTTATATATAAAAAAAAAAAAAAAAAAACATGTATATACATGTATATACGGTTTTATATTTCGTTTCTTTTTGACAAGTGAGTACGACATTCTTAAATGATTGTTCATGGTTGTTTCAATTTTATCTGTGGGGTTTCGAGTGTGAGAGTACCAAGCATGTGCCTTGGGTATCGTCAAGTTAACGACGTTAACCTATTTTCTATTTCTAATATACCCTTGGCCATTGGTGATGCGTAATTAACGTACGTCACTTTCACTATAAGTGTACGGGTCAAGTTTTAATATAGATAGGGAGAGTAAGAGTATCGTGTCCATAAGGATTGGTTGAGATTATTATCGAGTACCGTAATTGTTATAATCTAATTTTATCTAGGCGATAAAAATGAAGTTTATAATTAATTAATACTAATACTAAGTTAATTAATCTAATTAAACTATAATACTATATTGAGATGTTTAAGGAAAAGATTCCCTAGGGATTAACTTTGTTTACAAAAATGTGTTTGGTTTCGTTTTAGTTTACGTTAACGACGTTCGACTTATCTGATAATCTCGGTTCGTAAACTTACTCGCCATCTCTCCCGAGTGTAAGACAAGTGAATATGCGACTTTGCGTCAATGAAAAAGTCCTCCTCAACGTCTTAACAATACTACGTCACATGAGTCTCCCCCCAATATCATTGATTGCACATTTTTCAACTCCCTCCCAGGTTATTAAATCGTGGCATTGTGTTTAATCTAGTCCGAATTTGGGGTTATCTCTCCCAAGTGTCAAACCCCGATTTCTCACTATATCAAAACAAGCATAATAATCATGACAAATCGATAAACACAATCAAAATAGAGAAGAACAACCATTAACGAAACACAAACTCGAACAAATAACATTTTTATAAATATTATTAATCCCTAAGACAATTCATGTTTAGCTAATGGTCATAACTGAATATATAATGAATAACGAGCTAAACATGCTCAAATAATAAATTGAAATTAAGAAATGAAGAAAGAACCGAAGAGAACTAGCCGTAGTTCGAAGATTTGACGCTAAAATTGTTCCAAGATCACTTTTCCATCTTTACTTTGTGTTATTCTCTTTCGGATTTGAATGAGCTCCCCAAAATCCTCTTAAAATATGTTCTAAGGATCTATATACTGGAAAATGAGGGAGGAGGAAGGATTAAATAGAACAAAATATCCTAAAATATCAAAATAATATCAAATCTGGTGCAGAGTGACCACCGCGGCGGTGGGTATGTTGGTTGTGTCTTCGCCGTAGCGGTGGAGGCAGCGGTGGGCGCAAAGAACTTCCTGTTCTTTCACCGATATGGTGGTAGATCTCACCGCTGTGACGGTGGATTTTCAGTAACATTTGGTTCTCTCTGCATATTGACTGCCGCGACGGTTGTTTAGACACTGCGGTGGTGGGCTAGTTTTTAGAATTATGCGTCTATGCTTGTTTTTCCACTGTTCTTGATCCGATTTGATCGTTTATGATCCGTTTTTATCCATTTTCACCCCCACACACCTGATTTATACAAAAATATATAAAAACGTATTAAAACATTATAAATGTACTAAAAAACTACCAAGTTCGATTTAGAATAGATAGGTAAATTACACCTATCAGTCATTTTTCGAAAATCAAACCAAGTCTTAATGATCTTTTTAAATTTCCGAACCTACATTAGTGGATAATAGAACCCAGTTCGGCTTATAGATTCCCTATACCTTTTTAGTTTTAGTGATGAGCTTATTTGGTGGATAATCCAATCCGATCGACGGATAGTTGTATAATTGAGTTTTATCGCGCACACTTTGACAGGATCTAGAATGACACTCACTATTATTGAACGTTGAAATTCTAGAACATCACATGGTGTGTTTTATTCTTGAACTCGATAGGATTGGGGGCCAATGAGGGAAAAATCGTTTGGCTGGTAGATGATATTCAAAACTTGCACATTATTATTTTTATTGTTTTTCTTTTTTAGTTTTTAATTTCATAATTAGTTGTTGTATTTTCTTGTATTGTGTGGGTATTTTGCTCGAGGACTAGCAAAATTCCAAGTTTGGGAGAATTTGATAGGTGTAATTTACCTATTTATTTCTAAACGGAACTTGTTAGTTTTCGAGTATGTTTATTATGTTTTAATGCGTTTTTATGTGTTTTTTTGTATAAATCAGGTGTGGTGTAAAAAAGGATAAAAACTGATCATAAACGATCAAATCAAATCAAGAGCGATGGAAGAACAGTGGGAAAACAAGCAAAATGACAAAATACAGAACCTGGAGCCTACCGCCGTGGTGGTCAAGATGCAGAAAAGGGTCTAAAGTCTCTGAAAAAATCCACCGCCACAGCGGTGAAACAACAGAAGGTCTCTACTCCCCACCGCCGCGGTGGTCACTCCACACAGATTTTAGATATTTATTTAGATATTTTGAGCCCTATTATCTTCTTCTCTCATCTCCATTCAGTAATTGGAGACCCCTTAGGGTTTATAATATCTTGAAAAGTTTTTGGAGAATGCTCAACCAAATCCGAAGAAAAAGAACATGTTACGAAGAAGGAGATGCGTTCTAGGAATGGTTTTAGCGTCAAATCTTCGGACTACGGCTAGTTCTCTTCATTTCTTTCTTTATTTCTTAACTTTGGATTATTTTTTGAACATGTTTAGCTTCTTTATCATTGTATATATGATTATGGCCGTTAGCTAAACGAATATTGTCTAGGGATTAATATAATTTATGAATATGTGGTTTTGAAATCGGTGTTTTGTTA
Organism: Eucommia ulmoides; assembly: GCA_016647705.1. Classification (NCBI taxonomy): domain Eukaryota; kingdom Viridiplantae; phylum Streptophyta; class Magnoliopsida; order Garryales; family Eucommiaceae; genus Eucommia; species Eucommia ulmoides. Next base: position 12,163,625 of record CM028331.1, read on the forward strand.
ATGATTGTTCTTCGTTATTTGATTGTGTTTACCGTTATTCTTCTATTATATGCTTGTTTAGATATGTAGAGAATATGGGGTTTGACACTCGGGAGAGGTAACCCCGAATTTGGACTAGGGTAAACACAACGCGACAATCTAATAACCCGGGAGGGAGTTAGAAAGTGTGCAATTAATGACGTTGGGGCAAGACTCATGTGACCTAGTGTCGTTAAGACGTTGAGATGGACTTTTTCATTGATGTGAAGTCGCATATTCACTCAGCTTACACTCGGAAGATGTGGTGAATGAGTTTACGATACAGATTGTTGGATAAGTAGAATACCGTTATTGATAACTAAACGAGATCAAACACATTTTTGTAAATGAAGTTAATCCCTAGATAATCCATTCCCTTAAACATCTCAATATATTATTATAGTATAATTAGTTTAACTAACTTAGTATGAATATAATTAATTATAAACCATTTTTTATCGTCTAAATAAAATTAGGTTATGATAATTACGGTACTCGATAATAATTTCAACCAATCCCTATAGACACGATAACCGTAACTCTCCCAGTCTATACTAAAACTTGACCCGTACACTTGCAGTGAAAGTGGTGACGTAATATTCTGCCACCATCACTTATGGATGAAACCACTTTGACTAACAATCTCTTTCTTATTTATGATGATAGCTCATTTGATGTTTTGTCCTGTACCAATGCTTCCCCTGAGATTAAGATTGGCTTTTTATTAATTCTTTTTACAAAGTTTCTTCCATACTTCTAACATCTATATAATAAAACAGGATGTACTATATGTTGCCTAAGATGTTTTGCTGACACATTTTCAGGCATAGATTGAGGCACCAATTGGGGCATTATCTCAATTTCTCCTAACTAAAATACTAATTGAGTTAATTTACCCTAATTTCACCTATATCTATGTTCCTAAATAGGAAACTGTCTAATTCCCTAATTCTAATTTTCTCTCCAATTTCCTAATTCTCTATCTCTTTACCTAATTCTCGATCTGTGCCTTTTGAGTTTCCATTGTTGTTGAGTCCAAAAGTGGAAACTCTTCTGATCGTTCTCTTTGCTTTCTGCCAAATATCTCTATATGTAATCCTTAATCCTTACTCACACAGCACCCATTGTTACACTACTCACATAGCATCCACTGCCACACTACTTACACAGCTACACTGTCGCTATCCACATCAGGTACCTATCGTCATCCTTAGCCATTGCACATCAACCGTTTGTTGTCACACATCGGTCATCGATCAACAGGTACTAGATTTTTTTCGCCGTACATCATTCACTGTTCGTTCATCACTAGATCGTTCATCTATCATTCGTTGTCATTGGATCTATGCGATTAAACTCTGTTAGCCCAAAGATCCACCTAAAAGGGAGATGAATTGGGTAGCGTTAAAAATTTAAATAATAAATTCACATTCAAGATATCAATTTTCCTAATTGATTATTATCTTGTTAAGCGGTGGAAATATATTTATCTAAGTGCATACCTAAACAAACAAAAAAAGTAACAATGTAGCACATAGAGATTTATCTTGATTTGGCAAGCTACTCTTACCTACGTCCAGTCCCGCAAGCTCCATAAGGATTTCGCAATCGACTAACCCATTGATTTATTTCCTAGGTAATAATCAAACTCTTACAATCTTGATACTTTTCACAGGTTTAGAATCAACCTTTACAACCCTGATTCTTTTCACAAACTCAAAATCAAACCTATCAATCTCTCACAATATTACACTTGTCCATTTCGCAGGCTCAGAATCAAACCTATCAATCTCTCACAATATTACACTTGTCCATTTCGCAGGCTTAAAAAGAACCTTTACAACACTCTAATTCTATAACAGGAAAAATTAAAACCTAATCTTTTAAAAGGCAAAAGATTAACCTAATGTTTTTGCAGGCTAATAATCAAATCCTAATCTTTCCTTTTTTCAGGCAAAAGATTAAACCCCAATCTTTTTTCACAGGCTAAAGATCAAAACCTAGCTACCTTGATTAAATATCGACCCAAACGTATCTAATCTACTCAAACTCATAAATACAAAAGATTTTCAAATTTCTTCCCACAATGAGCTTCTACCATCTCAATACAATTATACTCAATTAATGTCCTGAAATACTAAGTTATAGATTTTATGTGAGGCACAAAATTAATTTAAATAATTTAACACACAAATAACAGATAATCAGATTTCTTAAATAAAAATCTTTGAAAAAATATTTTCATAATATTATATTTAAAAATGAATTTTCTCAAAACAACTTATCCGAGTGATTAAACAAATAATCTAAGAAAGCAAAATAATTACCTTGGAAAGATCTCACTGAAATTCGTTGAAAATGATTACAATAACTTAATAATGAACATAAACTGGTAAAAATAACCCTTAGCGCTTTGATCAAGAACTCTTTCAATAATCTCACTTATATATTTCAGTGCAGAAAAATCTCTCTTATAATATAAAAAATTAGAATGTTCTTGATTCAATTTTATGAAACCCCCAGGTCTCTATTGGTAGACCTAGAACTAGACCTCTAATGGTTAGTTTTCAAAAGTTATGTCATTAAATGACACTCTAAAGCCCCATATATCATATAATTTCAAAATAGGTGTGTGATCAGAATCAACAAGCACCGTCAAAAGACCCGCACATGTGCCAGTGGGCTTATTACTAGGGTAAGATCCAAGAAGATCAAAGAAGTACTTAGTGGGCTAATTCAAGATATTTCAACTGAGTCTAAAATGGTGAAGTCCAAATTAGGCCCAATGGACGATCAATGCCTAATCCATCTCATCAAGTCAAGCAAACAAGCTTAGGCATGAACTTGAATGGGTCTAGGCATGAGACCCACGTATTTTTAGCATATTTATTTTATTTATTAGTCTTTTAATTTTAATTTAGGTATTTTAGTTGATAATTTGTAAAGCATGATTGCCAATAAAACTTTTCATTTTTCTGACTAGTAGTCTTTCCCTTGTTAAACTATAAGTGAAAGATAAGATAAAAAGTTTCATTTTCTTTTGTTTCCTTTCTTTGTTGCTCTAGGATTCCTTGTTTTTCTAGGATTTTACCTTGTGGTTGTCTTTAAGAGGCAATGTAGACTGTGAATTTTACACATTACTTTGATTAATACAATTGTGATAGTTTTTCTCTTAAGTTCTTTAGAGAACTTTTTTAGAACTTATCAAGAATTTCTTATGGCGTTCAAACCCTATATCTTTGGTTTGTGATTCATTATAATAATTGGGTCAAGATCATTACTTATACCGTTGGTTCATATTTCGTTCATAAATGTTAGGTCAAGATAATCTATCCTAAATTCTGTATTTTCTTGTTCTTATTTTTTTGTTTATAAATCTGAATTTAGTTCGATCCTTGAGAAGAAACCCCAAGTTGGTTTCAAGTCTCACTAATTCTTGGCGAGATTCGCATTAGTATGTTTCATTTAAAATACTCTTAGAAAAACTCGATTTAGTCCCCAAAACTTCTTCGAATCAAAACTCTTAAAGATATGAAGTAGTTTTACCAATTCAATCAAAAGAATAATTAAATATATGGACCAAATAAATAAGAAATAATATATATATCCTTTAAAAACTCATTTAAAATCGTTAAAAATAAGGAGATTTGGCCCAAAAACCCAAACAATCAAATTTGATTGCTGACCTTATCGATTAATTGACATGTGTGTCGGTTAACGTCCTTGTGTTGATCGACAGACCATAATGGAAGTCGACCGAATTGGCTAGTAGGTCACTCATTTCACTTCATAAAGCTATTGTTTTGGTTAGTTGACCGACCTCTTTCGTCGATTAACCGAGTTATCACGAAAATCCATTATTTGAAGTGTTAAAACTATTTTTTCAATTAGATTCTTAACCAAAAATATTATTATGATTTATTACTTTATAGAACCATTTTAGAACCTTAAACTTATCACTTCTTACTATAACTCAAATAGATTTATTCATTTTAAAATGTCGTGCGTGATTTTAATTTGAGTTGCCTTAAGAGCATAAAGGTAATGAGTTGTTTTCACCTAATTGTCTTCAACCTCTTCAATGCTCTGAAAATCTTCATTGTTTTTGTCTTGCACCCGTCTTGAATTCCATTAATTTTTTAATAATTACATTATGAATTCTTAAATGATTAATTTTTTTTGACATATTATTTTTCTCATTTCAACCTATGGAGCTTTTAATATGAAACTATTAAATAAAACCATTAGTTCCATAAAACATCAATGTTTATTTATCCATCAAAATATTAGGTTCAACAACCCTATCCGATTATCAATCTTCAATTTCAAACGGTTAGATCTCGATTATTTTCCTTAGATGTTAATATTAAGTTTTTTAATTTCACACATATGTTGAAATCACTCAATTTTCAAACCTCCATCGCCGTCACACATAAGACGTCAATCAACAACTACTTCGGACTTGGATTTACTCTCAAAATACTTAATCTAAATTGATTTCTTGATTTGAGTTTTATAGATTTGTCTACATGCTTATTATTTGAGTTTTATAGATCCTAATCTAAATTAATTTCTTGATATTGATTTGAGTTTTTTCCCCCCCCCCTAAATTCTCATTTTGGGTATTGATTTCATAGTCAGTCTCGAGTGATGATGACACCCTCCACCCATGTGACTGAAACCCCATTTAACTACACCTATATCAAATTAGAGTATTGTCCTTTTAGTGATGAAATATTAATACAGATCTATAAATTGGGTAGTGTCTTGTATTATTGAATTGTAATTATAGATTTGTCTATAGAGGTGCACATCCTATTTGAGTTAATGTTTCATATTAGGGTTGATGGCCCAAGAATAGGACTGACAAAACAGGTAACAGGTCATTACACGATAACACGAAACACGATAAGATCCAAACACGAACACGACACGATAAGCATATCGAGTCAAACTACCCAAACACGAACACGACACGAAAATTATCGTGTCAACACGACACGACACGATAATTTTTCGTGTCACACGATGACACGAAACCTATCAGGTAAACACGACACGATAAGACCTGATAGGTTTCCATTACACATTAACCTACTCATTACACGTTAACCCGTTACACGTTAATGACCTGTTAACCTGTTAAGTTGACTAAATGAGTAGAGTTAGGGAAATATGAATATATATATTAGGTACTAAATTATAATATTTGATAATTTGGGGTTGTAAAAATAATTTATTAAATTAACGGGTAACCAATTAGATCTTAGGTTATCGTGTAATTTGAATACACAAAATTCTTATCGTGTCTTATCGTGTAACCTATTGGGTTATCAGGTCAACCTGATAACCTGCACTATTTTTTATCAGGTTATCGGGTCTGACACGATACAACCCGATACCTGATAAGCAATACCTAGACCTGATAATTTCGTGTCAGTCTCGTGTCGTGTCATCGTGTAAATACCTGTTTTGTCAGCCCTACCCAAGAATTACCTAAGAGGAGGGATGAATTGGGTTTTGGCAAATAATTCGTTATTTAAAATCTACTCAATATAAACTAAGTGTTAATGTGATTAAGTGCACAACGGATATTCAAACAAGAGTAATAATCACAAACACAAATATATGCAAAAATGTAAAGAGTAGATTTAGAGAGATTGACACCGGTATTTTATAGTGGTTCAGCAAACATCCTTTGCCTAGTCCACTCCCTCGAGCTCTTTCGAGGATTTCACGATCTTTGATCTTCTTACGGGTGAAGAACAAACCGTTTAAGTCTCCGTTTGAAAAGGATGTATCTCAAGTCTTTACAATATAGTGTGAATATATTTCACTCACAAATTTCTTCTCTCGAGTAAAACTCTTACTCAAGATTTACAATGAAAATCTCACCGTCTCACAAAATAGAACTTCAACACTCACAAGATATAGAACTCAAGAATCTATGTGTGTGAAGTAAATACAACAAACACTCAAGAAATATGAATCAAGAAGAGTATAAGTGTTATTGGACAGATTTTAGCTTGGAAGCCTTTGGTAGTATTACGTTGATCTTTGTAGTTCACTTGATTGATACTTTGATAGCTTGGTTTCCTTCAACAATCTTCTCTCCTTTTATAGATGTAGAGAATGTAGGAGGATATCTCATTTGAAGAACTTGAGAGCTAAATGACCATTTGGAAATCTTCTTCAAATTTCAACATTCAAATTACATAGACTTCTCTCTATTATCTCTGTAGATTTGTCAAGATTCTTTTTCCTTTTTCAAATCTCATTTAATGCTTAGATAGTATAATTAAATACAAAAGACCCATGGTCCATTCATGTCTTTGAGGTAGTGAAAAATTACAGTTATATATCACATATACAATGTATATAATTGAGTATGAGTAATAATGATGATTGTAGACAAAACATGATAGAGTTGTTCAAAGTTGGATATGAATCATTGAATGTTAGGCTCCTCAACTTTGAAATATGCATCAAGTTTATTCAAGATAAGTTGTCTTTCACATTTGTAGAAGATAATGTATGAGCTTGCATTAATTGAGTTACCCTACCACTAAGTCAAAATGATATCTTTGTATTCTCACTTGGTTATCTTGACAAATTCAAGATTTATACTTGTATATTTATATGATTATGAATTTGATCATTCATATAAATAATGTATAATGTATGTCATACAATTATACAATCTAATTAAGCACATACATGCATTTAAAGCATTTGAACACTTAGAATTCATTTAGCATGATGAAAACAGAATTTTCATACCCTTTGAGTCAATTTGTCAATTAATCATAGATGTAATGATAAGCATATCAATTGATTATGCATATATCATGTAGACATGTTAAACTAACATCCCATAACATGATTTGAATGTTCTAAATAAAATATGATATGCAAATTCAAATTTGAGTTCATGACAAAATTCTGCATTTTGAGTTCTAAAATATTTCAAGATATTTTGATCAATTTCTTTTTAATTCAACATTATATTAATCAAATTGAATGATGAAAATATGTTATATAATCATTATAAGGCATATGAATCATCATACATTAATTAGAACAAGCATACAACGTTAAAATATGAAGTCGAAAACAGAGCAGGAGAGAGAAAACATTATGCTCGGAAGTAGTCGACTACTTCCAGCATAAATAGTTGACTACTTATGCTGCAATTCCTGCGACATGACATTTTCATCCGTTTTGGATTTTTTATCTTAGTTTATGATTGTTTATTATTATAAACACTTTATAAAGTATGTAACAATTATTATCATGATGTTTATATGATTCAAAAACTCAACGATCATATTAAGTACATAAAATTCCGATTTCGCATAATTATGATCAATAGGTGTTTTCCCAATATAGCATGTAATGATTAAACGCATACTTTACATTGTGATATATAAGTATATTGGACATAATAAGATCAGTATATCACAATTATGAACACATATGGGGTGTGTGTGTCCTATAGAGTTCCGAGTTCAATATCCAGCAAGTATTGTCGAAATGAAAAATTGCTTTAATGTAAATCATACTTTTTCATATCTTTTCGACTTGATTTCGCTTTTATGATATGTTTTGATGGTGTTTGGATATTCTATATTCAAAATCATCGTTAGTATATTTAAAACGTCAAATGTGTGTGTTATCGTCAAAATCACTTTAATCCGGGAATCCTATGATTGAAATTCCTTAGGCTAACAAGGGTTATTATGGAATTAGAGAAATTCTAGATCCTTTTTTCTCTGATTTTTAGGAACCAAATTCGGGGAACATGCTCAAATTGGAGCCACGAATTAACTTCCCTAAACAAAATTGTGTAGAGAACAACTTGAAGCAATTGTGTAACTTTTGAAAAGAAACTGTTTAAAAGCTTGGAATTAGATACACATTGGAATGAAGGCATGTTTATTTTCGGGCATTGGATAAATGTATGTTAAAACTGTGTAAAACTATCATAATTGGTGTCATAAACTGTGTAGAGAACACATTGGAATTAAGTCAATTTCCATAAATTTCAGACTCAAAACTGTGTATTAGATGGTTTATATATAGACTCCATTGCAATTCACACTACAAAATACACTGAAATTGTATTATATTTCCTTGAAGTCTATTGGTCTCCACAAACAAGGCATGTTTATTTTTGGGCATTGGACCTCTGCCTGAATAATTTTCTTTGAATTATAATTTATAAATGTTGGAGAAACGATGCAAATGGAGTGAGTCATTACAAGATTTTGACTATAAAATTCATTCAATTAATAATGTATCAATTAATTTTGTTTAAGCTATCCACCATCCACTAGTATATATCTTCTAGTGCAATTTACGTCTATCAATCAAAACTCCGGCAGATCTAGAAAATTATGTGATTGATTTTGCTTAAGTTACCTATTGGCAATTGTTTCAGTTTCCGGTGAACACAATTACAATCATTATTTTTGAGTTAATTCATTTGTTAGTCTTCATTCATTTGTTTTGTTTGCCATATTAAATTGCATTCTCTCTCTTGAGTTAATTCCTTTGTTATTTTCTTAATCATAATTATTAATTTTGTTTTTCGTAATTTTCAAATAAAATAAAAAATAATCTTCCAGTTGTGAAGATAATAGAATGAGTACTATTTTTCTCTTTGATCTCTTTCTTTTCATACCAAATTGAATACACTTAGTGCCCCTATGGTGTGAATTAATTTTTTTTATTCTTTATTTACTTATGGTGTGGTCAAATTTATCCAGTATTTGTTTTAATAGATATACAATTATTTTAGTTTAATTAAATTTTTAATATTTTATTTTAGTTACACAAGACCAAATACTTCTTAGTCTCTCCCAATATGAATGTTTTGATAGTGTTTGGCTTAACACAAAAATAAAGCAACAATCTTAAGTTTTTTTCCATAATTTCTTTCATGATTGGTTTTTGAAATAAATCGTTTATATTTTTTTTTAGATTTGAGTATTTATTTCCTCGACGATGAATCTCTCTCTACAACGAAAATTGTCTACCCAACCAAAAGTTCTACTGTGAAGATCTCAATTTAAGTATTGGTAAGATAATTCAATTAGTAATATTTTTTGTTTTTCTTTTTGTTATAAAAAAATTATCATTAATAATTCATTAACTTTGTTGATTGTTGTAGGCATTGGGTGAAATTGTTTTACACTGGTGAGGATATTATGATGTAATTGAATTATTGATATCGTTTCACAAATTTTGTTTATTTACTTTATTGTCTTTAAAAACACGTGTTAATAACTAAATTGTTAATTATTGATTTTGATATTTGTAGTTGTGGGTATTGGACTTATATTCTCTAATGATATCTTTGTTGTAAGTCCGTTTATCTTTTTGCTTAATTACTTAAATATTAAGGTTATATTTTTTCGTCTGTACCTCCAAATACGGGTTATACGCTAGTTCTAAAAGAATTATCGACTTATAAGTAGAGAAGTAGAAGAATATATAAAAATGACTGTTAGTATCAGAGCATGAGAGATGAATCAATTTCAATTACTTAAACTATGTAAGATGATAGTTTAAGAATATGATCAATATGTGTCCATAAGCTAGCATACTCTAAAGCAAAATCCCAAGTGTTAGGCAATAATTCCTAATAGAACTAAACATGCATTATTTAGAGTTTAATACAACCACCTAGAATTTAAACTTCAAATCAAAATAGTATCCGAACATACCAAACCAAATAATATCCAAAACAAAACCAAACCATACCAACAAGACATCAAATACTTGTTCTTATCCCCATTTGTCATCCTAAAAAATGGTGAGAAGGAATAGACACTACCTAGTCATCACTGAGGCTACAATGTTAGATATGGATAGTATGTTGAAAGATCAAGACATTCCATTATGGTGTGAATGCCATTGTATGTGCATTGAGGTAACTCCTAGTAGGATTCCAAATGTTGCTTAAGGTTCTGAATTCATGTATTAAATCATCAACTACATCCAAAAGAGTGTTCATAGTGTCTATCCGTTCAAAACGTTTGTTGACCTTTTATGAATTGACCCTGTTGAGCTCGATCATTGAGTTCCCTAGTCAACCATACTAGTGTTCTATTGCATTATAGCTGATTATTAATTCCAAACTAGATCTCGTTGTCTTGGTTCCCTTGACAAGTCCAGAACATTCTTGATCTCAAGTTTCTTGACCTTCTTCCAAATATCATTTTAGATGGAATATCCTATGAGGATTACATGTTGACCATCTATATTTTTTGACATTGTATTTGTGGGCCCACAGATCTACCCAAGAGTGGGTGAATTGAGTAGTGATAAAAATTTATACAATTAATTGTCAAACACTTAGATTACCAATTTTCCTAACTGGTTATCATCTTGTATTATGGTGGAAACATATTTAACAAAGTGCAAAACCAAACAACCAGAAATAAAGAAAATGCACACAATCATTTATCCTAGTTCGATAAGCTATTTTTATCTACGTTTAGTTCTCCAAGCTCCATAGGGCTTTCTCAATCCACTAATCTGTGATTCCTTTCCCCAGTAGGAACCATACCCCTATACTCTTTTTCACAAGCTGAAGACTAACTTAATTCTTTTCATAGGCTTAGAATCAAATCATTACAATTTTTAGTTTCACAGGCTAAGGAAGAACTCTATCTTTTTATCAGGCTAAAGACTAACCTAATTATGTTACAAGAATAATAAAAATTAATCTTTTTCATAGGCTAAAGATCAAACATATCTACCTTGATTAGATACCGACCCAAATATGTCTAATCCACTCACACTCACAGATACAAAAAATAATAAGTTTTTTTTTCACACAGGAGCTTCTACCATCTCAACACAATATCAATTAATGTCCTGATAAACTATATGATAGAATTATGTGAGAAAACAAATTTGATTTTGCTCAATTTAAGCACATATATAATATTAATTAGAATTCATAAGCAAAAGCCGTTTCGCAAGATTTTCAAGATATTCTAAATTGAAAATATTTTTTCGCATAAAATACTACAAGATTAACTTAAGAAAATATCTTAATTAAAATAAAAATAATTTTGAGCAAGTAATCAAGAACAATCTCACCCTGATTTCTTTTAGAAGATCGTAGGAAAAACTAAAACCCAGAATAGTAAGAACAATAATCTCATCAAGGAAAACTTTTTCTCCTGAAAATTATTCTCAGTGAAATAATACTCTCTTTATGAACATGGTTGATTAAACTCTTTCTTTTAATTGTTATTAATTGAAAAACGCAGGTCTTATTATTTAGTTTTCAAACTATGCCTATAACGATTATTTTTCAAAATATAAGATCATTTAATATAAAATAGTCTTTCAAATCAGATGTATTTGGTTTAAAAATACTCTTTGAAAAACTCAATTTAGTCCTAAAAACTCCTTTAATTCAAAATTCTTAAATTTAGAAAGTAGTTTTACCAATTAAACTCATAGAATCAATTAATGTAAGAACCAATTAATAAGATCTTCAAAATATATGATAGATATATGAAATACACTCAAATACCTTTAAAATAAGATTTTCTAATGTTCAAAACCATGGGATTTGGGTTGAAGATCTCAAAAAACAAATTAGTCAAACCAAGTTGATCTCTTACACGTCAGTCGACCGAGCCCCTGTTGGTCAACTAGCCCTTTGAAATGGTGCATGTTGAATCTAATGTTTTGATGAACAATTAAAGTGTTGATGTTTTTATGGGACTAATGTTTGTACTGAATGGTTTCAGATTTATAGTTCCATGTAATGTATTTAAGAAGAAGAATCGTGGAAAAAAATATAACGGGTGCAAGACGGAAATGATGAAGACGTGAAGAGTTTTCAAGCCATTGAAGATAATTAGGTGAAAACAACTCTTTACCTATATACTCTTAATGCAACTCGAATTAGGATTACGCACGACAATTAAAATGAATTAATTTTATGTGTATTTGTAAGTAGCGATAAATTTAAGATCCTAGTATGTGAATTATTATGTGCTCCTTATATGAATTTGATAATTGACCTAATTGAAAATATATGTTTTAGAGCATAAAAAAATAAGTTTCGTATCAATTCGGTTAACCAAGAAAAACAATTGGTTAACTAAATCAAAGATTGAGTTTTAAAGTAAAACCAAGGTGCTACGAATCCAGTCGGTCAACCGAATGAAGATGGTTGGTCAACCGTTTGAAACAATGACTAAAATGAATGAGGAAGTGAGCACTCTAATAAATTCGGTCAATCGAATGGATAGGGTCGGTCAACTATTTGATTCAGTGGATTAACTGGGTGAAAAGAGGAAAACCAACTGATCCAGTCGGTTAACCAACTGGTACAGTAAGCCAACCAACTGCTACATTGAAATCAATAACTATTTTGTTATTTTGGTAAAAACTATCCGTTTTTTTTTTTTTTTTTTTTATGATTCTAAGAGTGGTTTTTAGGGATTTGAGTATAATTCAAATATGCATGGATTGATGTATCTTAATACTTTCTATTTTGATTGATTTTGATTTTAAAAATATTTTAAAGACCAAAATGAGATTTTCCAACAATATTTTTAAATGAAAAAGATTTATTTTGAACATATATGATATATAGGGTCTTAGAGTGTCATTTAATGACATATTATTTAAAAAGTAGCTGATATAAGATATCTTTGAAATTCCTATTATTAAACCTGTGAATTTTGAATATTGCTTTCTTGTGGATAAAAATTGGAGTAAAAAATATAGGAGAGATTTATGGGATTTTATTTGACCTTACGATTTAATTCATATACTTAAATATAATTATTTCTATATTTTGATTGACTAAGATCAAATTATTTTTGGAACTAAAATGAGAGCTTTAAAGGTTATATTGTTGGTCAAATATAACTGTTATGAATCTATATGATATATAGGGTCCATATGTGTCATTTATTGACATAACATTTGAAAACTAGCCGTTAGAAAGCTAGTTCTAGGTCTATTAATATAGACATTCGGGATTGAGTTTAATACATCAAGAACATCACTTTTGAGCTATTATAAAAGTGGTATTTTTGCTGAGATTTCTACAAGAGATTCTATTCAATTTCTTGATCTAAAGAGTTAGTTATTTGGCGTCACCAACTTGAGTTCTAATTGCGATATTATCATTATTTTCGGTGTTTTCCCGATAAGATCGATCCAAGCTTTGCTATTTAATTTGAAGTTATATTGTTTATTGATTGCTTGGTATATAATTGTTTAGAAAATCATTTTAAACTTAAAAGCCTGAAAATATATTTTAAACGATTTTTGTTTGATTATCTGATTACGTACTTAAATTGTGCTACCTATATTATTTATTAATCATATTTTATTTGCCTCACATTGTATCTATCACGTAATAATTATTCAGGTCATTAATTGAGTATATTTGTATTGATGTAATAGAAGCTTCTTGTGAGAAGAAACTTACATTTTTTTATATTTGTGAGTTTAAGTGGATTCGACACGTTTGGGACGGTGTCTAGTCAAGATAACTAGATTTTAATATTTTTCTTGTGAAAAAAATTAGGGTTTGATTTTTGTTCTGCAAAAATGTTAGGTTACTCTTTCTCTTGAAAAGAGTTATGTTTTGATTCTCCCTATAATAGAATTGAGTGATTGTAAAGGTTCTTTCTAAATCTGAGAAAATGGTAAGTGTAAAAGTGTGAGGGAGTGGTAGGTTTGATCTTTAGCCTATTAAAAGGATTATGTTTTGATTCTTCTTGTAATAGAATTAAGTTACTCTTGAGCTTGGTAAAAAGATAAGGTTATTCGTCTTGTAAAGGTTGTTTCTGAGCCTGTGAAAAGGATTGAAATTGTAAGGGTTTGGTTCTTACCAAGGAAAGGAATAAGGGGTTTAGTGGATTTCAAATCTTCGTGGAGCTCGAGGGATTGGATGTAGGCACGAGTAGCTTACCGAACCACGATATATTGTTGTGCATTGCATTGCTTATTTTTTAAAATTGTGTTTGAGTGTGCATTTAGAAGTAAACATATTTCCGCTGTGTATCAGATAATTATCTATTTAGAAAAATTTATTATTTATGTTTAATTAATTTAATTATTTAAATTTTAATAACTACTCAATTCACCCCCTTTCTTGGGTAGTTTTTTGGATCAACATTACATTTTATGACCGTTTACATCCCTAGTCAGTCGACTGATGCCTATGGTAGTCGACCGTTCTGGCCAGTAGCATTTCCTCACAAGCTACTGATTTTGTTATTCAATCGATTGATTTCATTGGTCAATCGATTGGACTTGAAACTTCTCCATCTATGCATTGTTTCTCTCAGTCAACCACCACTTGGTTGGTCAACCATTTGGCCTATAACTCTCTCTTTTTCATATTTAAATAAATTTTCTTGAATTAAAAATTTATGAAAAACATTTAGAATCTTAAATTTATCATTTCTTACCATGGTACGCATAAGAATACTCAATTTTAAGTATTGTGCGTGATTCTGATTTGGTTGTATTAAGAGCATAAATGTGTTGAATTGTTTTACCAAGAAATACAAAAAATATTTCTTTTGCTCCAAAATTCTTCAACACCTTCACTTGCAACTATCTTAAATCTTTCATAAAATATCGTCTTTGTAAATCTTCAACGATCATTATCTTTTATGATTCAATATTTTTCTCATTTGATCAAATGAAACTCTAATATGAAATCACTCAATAAACACATTAGTTGCATTAAAACATCAACGTTAAATTATCAATCAAAACATTTAGGGTCAGTAATCTCCCCCTTTTTTATGATGACAATTAATTTTGATATTTTCTCAACAAAGTATGTAACCACGCTCTCCCTGAATATGAGGATAGATTTTTTTATTTTTTTTAATTCGTTTAAAACCATAATGAGGAAAACATGTTTTAAACATATGTAATATAGCTCATAAAACATTATTGCACCCTCTTTCTAATTATTTTCATGAATTCATGCAAAGAGAACACACACACTTTGAAAAACATCATATAATTTCTCCTCCATTGTCATCACAAAAAGTGAGGACAAAGGATCGAAACGTCAATTTTTAACCCCAAACATTTTTGAAATAATTACACATTATAAGTTCGGAAATTTTTCATGACAACTATTCATAGAAAGGATCATATTTTCCTTTTTGAAATTCATATTTCAACCTCTTTTAGTTTGTAAAACTATTTCCCAATTAACTACAAAAACTAATTTTTAGCCAATTTAAAATATCAACATTTTCTTTTTAGATTTAAAGATCAATTTTAATAGATACACCAAGAGAGATAATATTTATATAAATCATTATTGAGGCAATGACTATTAAGCATGAATGATCAACACGTAATCAATATCTAAATCATCCACAAACTTTAGAAAATCCTACTTATTACAGACCATAATATTTCTAGATTAAGTTCTAAGATTAACAAACTTTAACCAGTAGAAACGTCATAAGGAGGAGGTGAAGAAGTTTTGAACATGTTGGATGGGCCGGCCAAAGAATAAAGAACTAGATGATTTTGAATCAAGTCACACATCTGGTTCACCCTGGTCATTGTATTGTCAACTTTGCTTGATAATCCCCGAAGCTTCACAACCATTGCTTGCATGAAATGTTGAAAGTTGTCAAATTGCTCCATCATTTTATCAATTTTTTTTACTAATCTTGACTAACTTCTTAGCTTCTTCTTCATCATCGAGAATAATCACATCATCTTATCTTTACTGTCTTCTTCTTGATGATAACTCATTGATTGAACAATATTCTTATTGAGAATAATTGTATCCTTTATATAGTATTTTGTGCATTCCTCATCGATTAAAGCAAAAAACTTTTGATGAAGATAGCACATCACGTCGCCATAAAGTAGAACACGAGACTTAACATTTAATTGATATTGCATGTGCTTAAATATAAAAGATAGGAGATCAATTTTGATCTCGTTTATAACAACATTCAATGTACATGCATCAAAGTCGGTTACAATTGAGAAATGGCTTCCTCTAGAAACAATATTACGAGTGATGATGTAACGATAAAGATGTTTTCATAAGTAAATTGTGTCCAATCATTATTGGACACTTATATTATTAGGTATGTATTTCTTAAGAGGACATTATGAGAATTATGCTATATTTTACTATTTTATTATTTTAAGCATATAATAGCAATTAAACAAAAAAATTGAATAGTGATTCCTTAGTAAAATTCATTATATTTCTTCTCTCATTTTATTCCTTCTACTATTTTATTCCACCTCGATTCCATTTCATCCAACCAAATAAGAAGTTAAACTGAATGTAAGCATGCATTTGGCATGTAAATCACGTAAACGGTAAGGTTTGAGAGTGTTGAAATCCTTTTCAAAATTTTATAAAAATTAAAAGTCTAAACGAAAAGTAATAGTTAAAAGAGATTTGAATCTAATGTTTATCAATTGGTTCATGTGTAAGACATGATAATTAGACTGAATCATGCATATGGCATATAAAGCACCTAATATTTATTGGGAACATTTAGGATAAGTTTATAAACTTTGGTAAACTTAGTTAACTAAAATACAATTAATTAAAAAACCTATTTCAATCAATATTATATAAATTAGTTATGTATCATGATAATTTAAATAAAATATATGTACGACACATAACACATGTATTTTACACAAATTACACATATTTATAACACTTTTACAAAACTAGGAATAATTTGGGGGTAAAAATATAAATTCTTATCAAAGTTATTTATGGTAAAAAACATTTGAAAATGGTCATGAATACATTTTATTTTGTTTAAACCATTTTAAAATAGTTCTTGTACCAAGACATGTAAGTTTATGGGGAATTAAAGGGTAAAAAAATGATAATTAATTTAAACCTTTTGATTTTAAGATTCTAATTACAGAAAAAGGTCCAAAATAGTACTCAAATGACTCTAGATTAAAAATATTAATTTTTTTTTTTTATTGAGCTCGAAACTTATGAAAAATATTGCACGTGAAAATCACTTCGAGACTACGTTGATGGCTAAAACTGAGTTTGAAATTCTGGGAACTTGTAAAATTTAAAGATATGTCTAGAATGTGCCAAAAACTCTACTTAAATGATTTCAAATAAAAATGCGTAAACGTAAAAAATGTATATTAGGCAAAAATATTCAAAAGTCATTTATCACTCAAATGTTCATTCCTATTGTGATCATGTTAAAAATGTTATGCAAAATAGTGTTGTTTTTAAAAATATTCAAAAAGACACTTGGTCCTAAACATGTTATTTTTTAACTCAATATTCTTAAGCCCTCTTCAACACTTCCTAATCATACTTGGATGCAAAGATAACGGTATTCCAAATTGAACATTTCATGAAATGCAAGAATTTCAAAAGTAACATCTTGAATATAACAAATAGAAAATTCAAATATACTCTGGTATGCAACATAGTTTACATTCAAATTTTTGTCATGCCATTTTTGTTGTCATGTCCTTTTTGATATATTTATGTCATGAAAAATATTTAAACATGCAATCATTAAAAATAGAAGGCCTCTGTATGAAAATTTTAGGACTAATTTTAATAACTAGTCAAACTTCAAAATTACTAGCTTATGAAAATAGTCATTCTAAGCTTTCAAAACACATAATTACTGTAATTAAAAGAGAATGTCTACGTATGGATTGTCCTTATAAGAGTGTGGAGTTTAAGAAATTTGCTATAGATTGCTTCCAAATTTTGTAAGCCTATAATAACAATCTAGCTCTGATGCCAATTGTAACCTAAAAAATTACTTTGTTATGTGCGAAATCTACAAACTCTACATGCGAGGAATGGGCATTGCCCGTTTGCACGTGTTCATACTGAAGATAGAGTGATTGACCAAGACAATTGGACGAACTTTGCCAACTGACCCCAAACCTCCAAAAGATGGAAGGTACAAAAATGACATGAAAAATTCTCCTCGAAAAATTCTTATACTTGAGTGTATTCAGATAAACGGGACTACCCAAGCAGGGGATAGGGAGAGGAGGCTTCCTACCAAACAAGTTATGTTTATTTTCTACACATTAATCTTTTCTTACTGGATACTCAATAATCTCTCTACACTTAAGAATTTCTTTTTTTAAGGTAGAAAAGATCAAGCTTATCATGGTATGGTGGAAAACGAACCAACCACAAGTATGTCTTACAAACATCTGGCTCAGGCAAAACCAGAGCAATATTCAAATTAACAGAGTTGCGCTCGAATTAGAACTGAGGTCTACAGAGAATGGAATTTAGCTTGGGCACAACAAATAAAGTTTGAAAAAGTAAAAATTCATGAAGTATTCAAAAGTCTTGAAGGCATTATATGGTGGTCACTCAAGCAGTTAGAGAAACAATAACCGAGACAATTAAAATTTTTCAAAAAAAAAGTAAAATCTAAACCAAAGCAAAGCTTGGGTCCGCGATGAACTTCCTCGGGAGCTACAACAGTAGAAGCAACAAAGGTAACTTGCTTAGGAACAATTGTAGGCGCGATTTCCGGGGCAGTTTCGGGCTATTGGTGATAATCTCCAATACCAAGATACTAGCAAATTTGTTAGATAGTAGCCCCAACTACGAGTCCCTCCATCTCCTCCTCGTTGGCTGTTGGTTTTTATTGGTGAAGGGTTTCAAAGGGTGAACCCCGAGTCAGAGAATGTCCGAGAATTCCACCTCGACATATTTTGCCAAGACCGATATCTTGGCATCCTAAAACCCCATATTGATGAAATCCCTCAGTAACTCCATCTCGAAATGTAGTCTTCGTAGGATTTCCATTCCTCCATACCCTCGGCCTTGATCTCGGGTACCCGAGTACGCTTTGCCTCAAGGTAGGTAGGCCAAGATCTTGTCTCGTAGGGACTTGGATTGGTCAAGACTATAGAGGGAACTTTCCTTAGATTTTTCCTCGTCGTCTCTCTCAGTCGCCAACCTATCCAACTTAGAGTTTTTTAATGCCTTCGCATTTTCTTCGAACTCAAGCTTGAGAGCGTCTAAGTCATTAACCAATCTCACAAACTTGTCTCCCTCTGCTTGACTTCATTTACTGAAAACGAGACCTGAACTAATACATGAGAATGGTAGACAAACGTATAAGCTAAAATTATAATCATTTAAAAAAAAAAAAAAAAAAAAAAAAGAGAGAAGATAGAGAAAAGAAGAATCAATCATTCAACAAAAAAAAATGGATGTTTACCTCAACGTAGGTCCTGAAAAGGCTTGAAAATTTCTTGGGCCTCTACTCAGTTAATTAGATCATAGTCTTGGGGAAGGACTTGGGCCTTAGCCTAAGTCTTAGCAATCCCTAGAGACTGCAGAATCGAGGCCTTAACATTAAACCTATTCACCCTAGGAACCCATGGGTAGATCCTGGGTGGACACCACTTCTTTTGCCACGATTACCGAATGAAGGGTCCATCATCCTCGATGGCCTCCTCGGTCAGGTCATGGATGGGGGCTCTAGGAGCTTCCCCAATCTTTTTTTTTTTTTTTTTTTTGCCAACTTTAGGATAGCCTTTCTTACCCTCTTTGTGGGGGCTTTATGAATTACAATCTTAGGCAAGGACCTCTCGCTTAGGTTCTTGTTTTTGTTCCCTGGGGCTGCCCTCTCCCCGGGAATAGGGGTTGTCCTTAGTGGAGGGGTGGCATCAAACATTAGGCCAGAAACTTGGGTCGTAGTTTCTTTTATTAAAGTAATTGCAGCCTCTCTTCTCCTCATTGCCTCCATGGCTTTACGAGTTAACGCCCTATCTACATTAAAAAAAATAATGGAAAATGACTAATTTAAAAATTAAGCCACACAACAATGACAATCATTTTATGAAAACGAAATAATAGGGCATGTTTTGGTTACCTTCTTTCTCAATGTCTTTGGGATTGGGGTCTTTCTCGTGTGTGAAAGGCCCAAGAAACATGTTGGTCATGGATTCATAGTAAAGATGAAAGACAAAGATAAATAAAATAAAAAAAAGGTAAACTTATACTCGAAATTGGGGACTTTCAATAGTGTTTTTGCATCGACTTCCTCGACACTATTGAGCGTTAAGGGAGAATGAAGTTCTACAAAACATAAATACAAATAATAAGAATACAAGACGCAACACAAAAAGAAACTAAGAAAATTAAAAGGTTCAAGATATATGAGGAGCCAACCACCAATACAGAACCGGGAACGCGTTCTGCTCATTAGTGGGGTACTCCCAATTTCTGTCAAGGTGGAACCACTTCACCTTCAACCTTTGCTGTTGTCGGGGTATTTTAAAACCAATTTGTCCTTATAATCTAGTGTCCGAAAGTATCACCTACTCAAATCTAGTATTGGGTTCCTCGATAGTTGAATATAATTATAGACTAGGAGGTAGGTTGGGTTGACACGTCACAAAATGAAGAACCCTAGCATTATCTTCTAGGCATTGGGGTTCAACTGGACTTAGAGAAAGGTTGAATCGGTGTAGGTTTTCTCTTATACAAACAATCAAAAGGAATCAAGCTCCCCTATTCACCAAATCTTCACAGAAGCCAATCTTGAGTGAACAAATATTGTGAGCCCAATGCCACCCCTTTGTAGGAAGTGACATGCCCACAGAGGTCAGTATGAGATCCTGCGGGGGCCTTTGAGGAACAGGCACTGGAGCAAGAAGAGGAAGAAGGGCTTCTTCATCCTGAGCATAGGATCTGGGATGAGGCCCTTCCTCCCAAACGTGAGATGGATTTGCATCATTAAGACAGTTAGGTCAAATAGAAAACCCCACCCTTTTGTCGGCTCAGGAACCTTAGACGATAGGTCCAATTAGAGCAACTTTCTCACCATAATTGAGGTTAAGCCAACTAGCCATACTATGGAAGTCGTATCTTCTGGGAATTATTGGCGAAGAAGAGTGGAGTAAAAGAAAAAAGAAGCAAAAACTATCGAAAAACAACGAAAAATATGGAAGAAAAAGAAGAAGAGGAAAAACAACACTATGCTACGAACCACTCAAACAGAAATGAAGAAAATTGAAAATGGGTAAGAATTAATGGATTAAAAGTGTAAAATCTTACCGGAATCAAAAAGAATAGTAGACGTAATGGGAAGTAGGTCACCTAAAAACTCAAAGGTTTTGAAGAGTGGAGTACACTAAAGCTTAAAGATACAGAAGGGAGCCTCTACTTAAATATGATAATCTTGTGTAGGGGAATGTTAGTCGCCACGAAAAAGGTAAAAAGACACCCCCTATCATCTCTACCATGCATTTAATGCCTGACATATTTTGAGCGCAAAACTTTAAGTGTCATAGACTTTTCAAATTTTTTGATTGGAAAATAAAAACAAGGCAACAAGTCCATCTGATTCATATCCGAGCACAAACATCGGGATCTCACCACATCAAAGTATTCTTTACCCACTCCTTCTCGGATCTTCAGAATAGGGGCCATCTGATAAGAGATTTTTCAACCATGATTGTTCTAGTGCCTCGTGTAGGAATAAAGCTCATGTGAGCACGACTGGTAGGACTCATGTGTCAAGCACATGAGACTAATCTCATGGACTAAAAGTTTTACCCCAAGAATTCATGCGGCCTTTGCGTTATTCCACCTAGTTGGAAGTGCTAGGTAAGCCTAACTGTTTCTATTGCTAGCGGAAGACTTGAATTAGAGAGGGAAAAAATTAGGGGAGGCAAGGAATTGGGAGAAAGAATCTCTTTATATCTCTAGAAAGGTAGTATATAAGGATTGCTAAGCTTTGAGATTTGAGGGATGGTTTAGAGCAAATGATCTCATCCCCTTATATAGGCCTTGGACATGAGAATGGATGGTCAAGATCAATTTGATCCAATAATTCACAATCAAGGCTTAGAACCTTCCTACAAAATATCTCCTAAGGAATTGTCTAGAATCCTCCATATATACCTAGAAGTATACAAGGCAATCTACTTTAGACCACCATAGAGTTCTCTAGAATCTTCTAGAAATTGGAGAGCCTCCTTGGGTCGGGCCTCCCTATACGCTTGGACTGGGCCGGAATCAAACTTATCATGGCTTAAAGACTTGGGTCGTGACATTCTACCCCACTCAATTTCGTGATGCCCTAGTCATGGCTCATTCTCAGCATCAGAAACGTCCTTCGATCCATCACTAGTACTTGGGGATTTATCGATTTGCTTTGTGGATTCTTCTTTATCCTGCAGCAACGCCTTCTCTTATTGCCTTGGTGTGGCTTTGTGCACCCGCTTATAGTATTGCTACTTGAAACCTCCCCATCCCGAGTATGTCTTTTGGATGATCTTGTCTTTCAAGACTTCCGCCTTGCTCGAGTTTTGAGTTGTATCACATTTTCTTGTGACTCTTTCTTTAGTAACATATCCTCTCGGCATCCCCGCTGTCCTGAAGATTTCTCGATCAAGTTGGCATCCCCTTTGATGCCAACGTTTGTGACTCGTTTCGCTCAAGTCGCATAGAGCTTAGGAGCTGCATCATCGTCACGCGTGCTCCTTCCAAAGGCTCATGTTGACCTTGTTGTCGTGCCACGAACTTCGCTATCAAGGCACTAATGATCTTTCTTTTTGGACAATCTTGTACCCAAAGTTTACCGTCACAAATAAAGCAACCTGCCCACAACTTGGAATGACTTACCCTTACGTCCCATTTAATTTTTTCCTCCTTCCTTAAAGACTTCAGCCAATCACCCTTGTGGCCATAACGCCAGCTTTTCCTCAAGCAGACTAGAGTGCCATCACCCTCATTGGCACTACTTGATCCCTCAGTAACACCACCATCACTTTCTTGATCACTTAGGCTTGGTGAGTAGGGTTGTAAGTTGAAATCTTCTAACAACTAAGCCACAGTAATCGTAAATGACAAATCTTGCAGTTCTCGTCGCCTTAGCTCGAACTTTGCCCATGACTGTAGGCCATCGAGAAAGTAGAATAAGGAATCCTTATCCAAGGTGTCTGGGATCTCTAAGATTAATGTTGTGAACTCTTTCACATAATTCGAGATCATGTCCATCTGCGTGAGTCGACAAGACTTCCTTCATGCTTCATCTTCCGTATTCGTCGAACAAAATTGTCGCTTAATCTCTTTCTTGAATTGATAAAATGAATCTATACAACACATACCTTTCTCAATGTCCCCGTATCATCTTCGCCTCCACAAGGCAGCAGTATCAGTAAGGTAATGTGTTGCTGTGCATACTTAAGCATCATTGTCCCTTATACTCGTAGCCTCAAAATATCGCCCAAGACTCCATAGGAAATTCTCAAGCTCGTGAGCATTCCGTGCTCCAGCGTAACTCGGTGGTTCGGGTACGTCAACCCTCGAAACATCTTGGGACTTACTAGTCCCTGCCGCGATCATACGCTTGCACAAGGCCACGTCCAAGCGAATTTCCTCAACATCGACTTGAACTTTGTTAAACTCCGTTTCAACATGACCTCGAAGCTTAGCTATTTCACCCATGAGTTCCACACAAAGAGCTTAAAACTGTGCCACTAAGGAACCACCTAATTTCATTCAAGGCACTCTGTGTAGCATGTTGGACAGCGGCATCCTCTGACTTTAGCCCGTATAATTGTCCGTGGATGTCCTCAAGCTTAGAGTGAATGTTACTTACCGCAGTATCGATTTCTACTATCTTGGCCTCTATGCTGGACACATGGTCCCTCAATTTGCTTTGATGCCACCCTTGGCACTGCTCCTTGAGTACTCAATCTTGGACGCGCTCCTAGATCTGAGATGAACCAAGCTTTACCATTCTTTTCGATAACCTTCAGCCTTCAAGGTTATGACTTGTGCACCCTAGAACGAACCCTTAAACTATCCATGATAGTCTTTGGGCTCTGATACCAACTGTCACGGACTAAAAGTTTTACCCCAAGAATTTGTGCAACCTTAGCGTTATTCCACCCAGTTGGAAGTGCTAAGTAAGCCTAATCGTCTCTGTCGCTAGAGAGAGACTTGAAATAGAGAGGGAAGGAATTGGGGGAGGTAAGAAATTGAGAGAAATAATCTCTTTATATCTCCAGAGATGAAGTATACAAGAATTTTTAATCTTTAAGACTTGAGGGATGGTTTGGAGCAAATGAGCTCTTCCCCTTATATAGGCATTGGCCATGGGAATGGATGGTCAAGCTCAATTTGATCCAACAATCTACAATCAAGGCCTAGAACCTTCCTACAAAATATCTCCTAATGAATTGTCTGGAATCCTCTATATACACCTAGAAATATACAAGACAATCTACTCTAGATTACCCTAGAGTTCTCTAGAATCTTCCAAAAATTGGAAAGCCTCCCTGGGTTGGGCCTCCTTATGTACTTGGTCTGGGTCGGAATCGAACTTGTCATGGCTTAAAGACTTGGGCCGTGACACTAATCTCAACTCTTAGACCCAAGAATCCCACTTTTATTCCTTGGATAAAACCTAGAACACCATTCATATCAGCCTCAATAACCCACAAACCAAGCATGAGCTATAATACATCCAGGAAGGCTCATCCTCAAAACTACCCAGGACGATCCAAGGACTCTCATGTACTAAAAATCGACTACTTCGTGCTCAAGATCCATTTTTCTAGTTTTTATTTGATTTTTTTTTAATAAATGCCATAAAACAAAAATAAATAAATGAAATAAAATAAAAAGTGAGAAAAAGTAGAAAATAGAAATAAAAATTTAAAATATGAAATAAAAAATAGAAAATATTATGTTACAAGGGTATTTTATTGGTGAAAATTATTGAAAGTTCAAAATAAATACTTAAATAATCATGAAATAAAACTAACAATAGTTAAATAATATCAAGGTGAACATTAACTAAGAATGTATGGGTAGTAAAACCAAATTATGATTTTTTTTTTTTTTGAAGGATTATAATGTGTATGTCAAATCAGATTTGTAATGTGAACATTCACGAACAGACGCAGAGTGTGGACATTCACAATCTTGAATCAGAAACATATTGTAAGTGTGAACATTCAAAGAACAGGAACAGAAGCAGAACCAGAGACGAGATGTGAACGTTCACGAAATAGAAACAAACAAAAAACAAGATGAGAAATAAACTTTAAATTGATACTTACCCAGATTATTCAACTGATGAATGAAAAAAAAATAGTACATCGAGGCTAGAGTTTGACTATGTGCCCTTAAAATAGATTCACATATCTACATTAGTGCTAATGGTTGAATAAACATTTGTCTCCTAGGGTACAACAATTTTCAAGTTTATGTTACAAGTACTTGAAACCAAAAAAATTCAGCGAACTCAAGTTGTTCTTGAACTCTAATTTTTTTATATGTTTTGTGTTTTATTGGTGATAAAAATGATGAATATTGTAACTTAGACAATTTGGAAATGAATGTGGATGGTGGTTTATTTGGTTAGGGGCCACATAGTGAAAAAGCCCAACGAACCTGTAAAAAGAGGCCTGGGTTGCACCCAAAACTCCTAGGCCCAGGCTCATCACCGTTAGTGGGCTCAAACCCCAGGGGGAAAAGGACCGTATTTGAAGAAGCTTGTGAGCAGCAAAAGCCCAAGACTTGCTTGAGGACGGGGCCTGCCAGTAGGATCAACTGTGGTGCTTAGTGGTGGAGGGTGAGTCACTACAAAATTGCTAGAGAATATTCGCTTGGCATGGAGAACACACAAATAACAAAATAATCATTACACCGTAATGGGTTTGGTGCCTAGGCACTCCTCTCTCTTTATTCTTGACAAATAATTGTATGAATACCCGAGTAAGTTGTAAGCCTAAGTATGTGATATACATTAGGCATAACTCAATGCAATTCACCACACACACCCTAGTGTTCAACTTTGTACCTTTTTCTCCACTCGAATACGTATTCTCACGTCGGAAGTTCTTTGCGGGGATCTCTCCCCTCCCCCCCCCCCCCCCCCTCCCTCCTTGATGTTAAGAATTTTTTTCAAGGACCCTTAGAGGCAAGGAACGAAAGCTGGTAGTGACAAAATCATAAATTCACTATGAAACCATTTCTAGGCAACAATTAAAGTTGTGTTTCCATTCTACTGTGCTTCAAAAATTCTCTGTTTATGCTCACTCTTTCTAAGAGTGTTTCCTTGAGAGAAAACAACCTGCTGATATGAGAGTCATATTCTAATTATTCGCCTCTCCAGGAATCGCCAATAGATCTTCCTACGTCCTGCACTATGCCGATGCACGAGGAAGCCTTTCTCGAGCAAATCAAGAAGCAAGTTGTTGAGTTGAACTGCCATATCCGACAACTGGTTAATTCTATACAAGCACCTCCTCGACTACCCGTTGTGGGCGCTCGTGCTCCTTATCAAGGGGGCTCCCGTTTAAGAGTGCCATCTCACTTCATCGGATGTGTGCCTGTAGAAGTTGAACGTGTGTATGACCCTCATGATAAACTTCTTTGAAGTTACATCTATCTAGGAGTAGAGTCGCGCCATTGGAGGTCTGCATCTCCTTCACTGAAAGTCTTCCATTCAGAGACGCAACTACATCAGACTTGGGAGCAGTGTCGCCTGGAGGATACGGAGGCTAGGTATCAAGACTTGGAAAAAGGCACGAGAAATAAGGTACCTTGCCTTACTCAGCCTCCCTTCACAAGGGATATCCTGGACGAGCTGGTGCCACCTCGATTTACCTATCCCTCCAACCAAATGCCTCCTTATGATGGAACGAATGACCCTGTTGACCACGTCTCCAGGTTCAAGATGATCCTGGACCTCCCAGGGACCTCCAATGCCCTACGTTATAAATCGTTTCCTGTTACCTTGCACGACAGGGCCCGAGAGTGGTACCTCACCCTTCATTCGCACTCCATCTCATGTTTCAAACACTTTGAGATGGAGTTCTTGGTATGTTTCAAGCGCAATCATAATAAGGCGAAGACCTCTACCTGCATTCTTACTATCAAGTAGGGAGAGGACAAGTCGTTTAACCAGTTCTTTAACTGTTTTGACAATGGGGCTAGGGATGTTGATTGCCTAAACAATGGTGTAGGTTTCGCTGCCCTCATGAGCAGGTTAAGGAAGGGGAAGTTTTTTTACTCCTTTTCCAAAAACCTTGCGTGGACCTTGGACAATGCTTTGTCTTGAAGGGCACGTTTTAATGAGGCTGACCCCTTGATTGAGGATAATGCCAGTGCAGAGGGACTTCAAAAGCGAGAAGATGTCTAAGAAGAAAGGCAACCCTAGTTAACAAGGAGTAAGAAGTTCAAGGCAGAAGGGAGGCTGAGAGATGACAAACGAAATCCAACTTGGAGACCTGATTAGTTCATGACCCTGAGCTTTCTAGTGGCAATGATCCTGCCTAAGATCAACAGGAAAGAACCTGGACTCACATGGCCTGGACCACTAAGGTCAAAAGAGAAGAAGATGAACAAAAATAAATACTATGAGTTTCATAAGGATCACAGTCACACTATGGATGAATACTACCAGTTGAAGGAAGATATTGAGAGTTTGATACTATGTGGTTATCTCTGGTGCTATGTCCATAAGGACAACTATAAGAAGAAAGAAGAAGGGAACAGGTCCTAGAGGAAAGGGACGATAAGAGAATGAGGCCCTACGACTTTGGGAGGATGGAAGGAGAGATCTAAACAATCCATGGAGGATTTGACTCTAAGGGAGCCTCATGTGGTGCCCCAAAGGAGTATATCTGGCTGCCAAAGAAAAGATATAAAGAAGGGACATCGAGGTCCTGGTGACCACAGTACACAACACCGTGATCACCTTCTCCGACGAGGATCTTAGAGGACTCTACTTTTCCCATGATAACACCCTAGTCATCACAGCAGTAATGTGAGACCTCGATTTTTTTTTTAAAATACAAATAATTTTTGTTGCATTTTTATAATATTTCGAAAATAGCAGGGTGTGTTTCAAAAATTAAGATGTGATTTAAAAAGTTAGGGGACCAAATTGCAAATGTTTAGAACATTAAAATAAAAACTTGATGTTCAACTAAAATAAAGGGGCTTAAGTGCAATTATACACTTTTAGAGAGAGAAACGGTGGAAATGGCAGTGAGGAGAGAGGCCAGGTGGCCGGTTTCTAGGACATGCATACACACATATATATACACGCAGAAATATAGAGAAAAATGGAAGAAGAATCGAGAAGGGAAGAGAGAGAGGGGTTCGCCAGTGTGGGTTCCGGTTGTTTGTTGTCGGTGTCGCCGCCGGTGAGGGAATGTGCGGATGGAGTGGGTATGTGCGAGCGTGGGTGTGTGTTTTGTATCGTCGGCAGTGTGCCATCGTCGACAGTGACCGTGTGTGTGTGTGAGTGTGTCGGCTGGACCAAAACCAGAAAACAGGAAGAAAAAAAAAAACAGAAAAAGAAGAGAGAGGGGAGAAAGTTCGGCAGTCGGCAAGGAGCGGTTGGTGAGTGAGGTCGTTCGGCAGTGGGTATCCCTTCGGTCGGTGCTGTTCCGTCATCACCGGCGTATATGGGTTGTCGATCGTCGGCGACGTTGTGTGTGTTGTGTCGGCAAGAACCCAGCAAAACAGAAATAAGAACGGCGTGTGTGCATGGGTGGAGGTGATCGTTGGTATAGGTTGGCCAGCGGTGGCTGTGCGTTTATGTGTTCTGGGTGTGTGTGTTTGTGATCCAACCGTGTGTGTGTGTATACTGTTCAACTGACGTGGGTTTGTGTGGGTGACCGTCGGTTTGGCCGATGAATGTGTATGTGGGCGTGGGTGGACAGGAGGTGGTCGTCGGCGGTCGGTAAAGGAGGAGTGAGAGAGGGGTTGGCGGCAGACGTGGTCGGAAGAAGGAAGAAGAACAGAAATAGGGGAGAGATAGAGAGAATGGGCTGAGGCAGACGGAAAATAGGAAAAAAGAAAAAAAAAAAAGAAAATTGCAGAAGCCACCCCAGGAAAATCCAAAAATAATTTTATGGTCACCAAACGTTTCGAAAACAGGTGAAACTTCAATCGATTATTAATTCTCGTTAAATTAAATTTTAGTTAGTATTACAAATCCTAAAATCATAATAATTTCGTGACGATTAATTAATTTTAAGTACGCGGTACATGAAATTAGTAACGATTCGGGATATAGGGTCTGCATTGCATGATTAGGATGTTTTAGATAAGATATTAATTTAGACTCTGCCACTATTAGGTTCGCAGGCACTGGCGTCCAGATAGAGTGCGGTCAGTGTCAGTTTTGCAAAACGGATATCGAGGTGAGTGTACTGTCTTCTTGCCAAACTATTTTTCTATGAATATATATGATGAAATATGTGATTATTTAAACTGTATGAATAAATGATATGGATCAAGCAGGATTTGAATGAGTTGGTAAATTGGATTTCGATAATTTTCAAAAGGGAAGTTGAAAATGAATTTCCGTTGGATTGGTGGAATTAGACTGTGTTTTTAAAAAGAGAATAGGAAATATCTATTTTTCTAAAAATGCCTGGTTTCCTAAAAATAAAGGAGGGAAAAGTAGTTTTAATAAAATCGGACGTTTTCTTTAAAAGAAAGTGTGAAATATGACTTTTGGATTTAAAAGTTGATTTTGAAGAAAAGAGGTAGACGTGATGATTAGACGATATGTATTGAGTTGTGATTTGATGACGCTGTATTTGATTTTGACGATGCCATGGTTGTTCTCCCCGAAAGGGGTGTGGTTTCTCCCCGTAAGGGGTGTGGTTTCTTTCCATGGGATATGGATGTTTCTCCCCGTAAGGGGTGTGGATTATATTTCTCCCCAAAAGGGGTGTGGATATTTCGTAGGAAGGCATTCCTACGGATGTTATGGTACCGTTGCAACTCCCAATCATGAGGTTAAAACGATCACTATGGCTAGCCAGTGTGTGTGTGTTGTGGTGGAGTGGGGTGTTTGAGATGTGTGTTTGAGGTGTGTGTTTGAGGTGTGGTATTTTACTTATATTGGATGATTTATTATTTATTATGATGATTGGTATGACTTTATACTAGATGGAACTTATCTATATCGCTTAATTTTTACTGCTTATATACTTATGCTTGATTCATATTTAATTATGGTAATATTTAGAATGTGTCATTATTTTAAAAATGTTTTACTAAGAAGGCAGTACACTCGCAGGTACAACAGCTAGGAGTTGGTCCCCTACTGGCACTAGGTAGAGCTATGTGATGGAGTCATATAGGCGATCGATAGAAGCTATCAAAGGCGAACCTATAAAGGGTTCATGGATAAATACTGTCAGTTCATAAATAACGGGACGGGCGTGTCCCCCGTAATAGATGTTTGTATTACTAAGTGTATGTATAGTTTATTTCATTAGTTTATTTGGGATTATGGTGATGTCATGTTATAGTCACGCCAGCCTCGGGATGACGGGTGTCCGGGACGGGTTGTGACAAATAATCTCCAACTACCAGGTCCGAAGGATACTAGTAGAGAGTAGGAGCTCTGCTAATATCATTTTTAGTGGATGCTTTGAAAAAATGAATATTAACTCCAGTAAGCTATTCTCGGTGGCATGTCGAATGGAGTCCTATATCGAAAGTCATTCAATGGCCCAAACTCCTTGTGGTTACACCTAAGAGAAGCCCATTATGTCCTAGGAGATATCCATAAAGGCATGTGCAAAAACTACAGGGGGTGGCAGTCCCTCACGTCGAAGGTAATCCGTAACGGATACTATTGGCCAATGTAAGAAAATGACACCAGGATCTATGTTCAAGCTTGTGACAAGTGCTAAAGGTTAACCTAGCATCCACACCTACCACCAACGAAAATGACGCCTATAAGTAGCCCGTGGCCTCTTGCTCAATTAGGAATCGATATCATTGGTCCCCTTCCCCTGGGCACAGGTCAATGAAAGTTTCTACTTGTGGCAATTGATTACTTCGCAAAATGGGTAGAGGTAGAATCATTGGCCACAATCACCAAAGAGAAAATCTAGAACTTTGAGTGGAACAACCTTGTGTGTCGCCTTGGGATTCCAAGGATACAAAGGGAAACAGTTCGACAATGACCTAATCAAATACTTTTTTTCTGGACTAGGATTTCAAAATTACTTGTCATCACCTGGCCATCCCCATGAAAATGGCCAGGTAAAGGTGACTGACCACACTATCTTTCACATAATCAAAACCTGATTTAATAAATCAAATAGATATGGGTACAAGATCTCCTAGGCATTCTCTGGGCTTACCACAACATATCTCGGACGCCACCAAGAGAGACACCCTACGCACTCTCTTTCGGGTCAGAGTCAGTTATTCCGGTAGAATGGAAAGTTCTAACCCCCCAGAGTTGTAGGCTACACAGAACGGAGTAACGAGGCTGATTTAAGGCTCAATTTGGATCTCCTGGAGGAATGGTGAGAATAGTTACAAGTCCAGAGGAGTAGTGAACTAATAACGAGTGTCTTACTACCACAACAAGCGAGTCTCTCCCAGAACGTTGCAAGTGGGAGACCTAATGCTCAGAAAAGTCACTGTCACCACCAAGGAGCCAGGGAAGGGGAAGCTAGGACCTTCTGGGGAAGGTCCATACATGGTGACCTGGATCACGAGAACAAGAACCTATGACCTCAAGATGATGGAAGGGACAAAATTACCCTACACCTGGAACATTAAACACCTGAAAAAATACTTTGTGTGAAATTCTCCCTAAATAAGTACCCATCTAGTCTGTAGAACTTACCAAACGTTGTCGCCTCACATGCTCCATACACACTAGCAAAGTCATCGTCATTAGCATACAATTCTTTAACATATTTAAATCCTAATAAGTTTGCATTTAAAGTAGACATAAGGGCGTACCTTCTTGATAGTGCATCAACTTTCTTACCTTGTTTGTATTTGATTACACAAGGATGGTCTCAATGAATTCCATCCACTTGGCATACTTCTATTCAACTTACCTTGTCATTTCAAGTGCTTTAAGGACTCATGGTCAGTATGTATGACAAACATTGTTTTTACCACAGGTTATATTGCCAAGTCTCCAATGCATAAAGCTCCTTGTCATATGTTGGGTAATTTAAAATTGCCCCATTTAGCTTTTCGCTAAGGTATGCTATTGGCCGCTTCTCCTGCATCAAAACAACTCCAATATCTATTCTTGAGGCTCATGCTCAATCTCAAAGGTTTTAGAAAAATCAGGTAACGCTAATAAAGAAGCACCACATAACATTTTTTTAATCTCATTAAATTCATAATCTTGTTCACTACCTCATTTAAAATAAATGGATTTTTTAACAATTTCAGTGAGTGGTACAGCTAGTGTCTCGAAATTTTGACAAATCGTCGATAAAAAACTAGCTAAACCATGAAAACGTCTTACCTCTGTGATTAACTTAGGTATGGGCCATTCTTTAATAGATTTTACCTTTCCCTCGTCCACCACAATTCCTTTCGCGCTAACAACATAACCAAGAAACACAACTTTGTCTACGTAAAATAGAACATTTCTTTACATTGGCATGTAGTTGTTCTTTTCTCAAAACATCAAGCACACAATGTAAATGATCAATATAATCATATAAGCACTTGTTATACACCAAAATATCATCAAAATAGACCACAACAAATCTGCCTATAAATGTACGCAATGCATGATTCATTAACCTCATGAATGGTACTTGGTGTATTAGTCGGACCAGAAGGCATAACCAACTACTCAAACGATCTAGATTTCATTTTAAAGGAAGTTTTCCTCATCACCTTCTTCCATCCTTATTTTATGATACCAAATTTTCAAACCATTTTTTATGAAAATACATTACCCAAGCAATTCATCCAATATGTCATCTAGCCTAAGAATGGGATGTCGATACTTTACCATAATGTTGTTAATATCCCTGCAATAAACACATATTCTCCACGTTCTATCCTTCTTGGGCACAAGTAGAACCTGTACCGTGCACAGACTCGTGTTCTCTCTTACATGTCCTTGGGCCATCAACTCTTCAACTTGCCTTTGAAGTTCCTTTGCCTCTTTCGGACTACTACTATAGGCTGGTCGGTTAGGAATTGTTGAACCGGGCACAAAATCGATTTGATGTTCGATCTCTCTAATAGGTGGCAATCCACTAGGCACATCTTTAGAAAACACGTCCTCATATTTCTGCAACAAAGAGACAACAACACTAGGCAAAGATTCGTTAATTTTCTTAGTATTAAAACATACCTCATTGTATAAGAGTACAAATATAGGCTGGTTTGTATACAAAACACTCTTGACATCGCACGCCTTAGTATAAAAACTCACTTTTTTTTTTTTCTTTTTTTTTCTTCACTTTCCCTTTTGTTTTCACTCTCTTTTTTCTCATATTTTTTTGAACTCTCGATCTCACAATTTTTTTAAACTCATTTTCTCTTTCCAATTTCATTTGATCCTCAAACATTTGTCTTGGAGTCAACAATACAAGAGTAGAAGTTTTATTGTCCTTGACAAAAGAATGCCTATTCTTTAATCCATCATGAGTGACCTTCCCATCAAATTGTCACGGCCTGCCTAATAATATATGACTCACATGCATTGGAACAACATCACAAAGTACTTCATCCTTGAACTTACTTGCTTATTTACCTTAACCTTCCCACAATTATTCAATCACTACAACTTATACGGTCTAGGGTATTTCAATTTAGATAAATTCAAATTTTCAACTAAAGTAGTGCTAGCCACATCAATACAACTTATCCTATCAATGATCATATTACATACCTTGTTGATGTGGCATCGTGTATGAAAAATATTCTTCATTTTCTATTCCATGTTGACTTGGGAACTTAGGGAATGCCTAACCACAAGTGACTCACCCTCTACCCCTGTACTCCACATCATCACACAAGTATTCTCAGGTGGTGGCATTTGGTCATCATCACTTTCAGTTTCAGTTTCCACCTCTCCATCAACACATGCTATCACGGTCCTCTTGTTTGGGCATTGTGAAACTATGTGATCTACTCGCAAGCAACGAAAATATTAATATCATGGTTACGAATTTGGATTTTGGTTTTACCTTTGTAGGCATTGGCCTTATCATCTTTCTTTTTTGGTGGTTTAATTTCAGACTTTAAAATAGCCCATTCGTCTCTCCTCCCATTTGACCTCTATGAAGTAAAAGAGCCTGAATTTTGAAATGACTGAGTTCCTTTCCTTTTAAGTTGTCATTCTTTCTTTCTTTCTGTACGGCGAGCGTTTGTTACACGCTCGCGTATTAACTACTCGCAAGTGTACGAGGTCAAAGTTTGAGTATAGTGTGATTGTTAAGATTGGGTATCGTATCCACAGGGATTAGTATCGCGTTATTATCGAGTACCGTGTTTATCATGACCTAACTTTATCTAGGCTAAAAACAAATGTATTTAATCAATTAATACTAATACTAATATAACCTAATTTAATCTATACTAATTATACTAATACGAGATAGCTAGGGGATGGATTATCTAGGGATTAACTTTATTTACTTAAATACGTTTGATTTCGTTAAATTTACAATAATGGTGTTTGACCTATTTGACAATCTCAATTCGTAAACTCTCCCGCCACCTCTCCTGAGTGTAAGACGAGGGATATAACGCGACTTCGTGTTAACGAAGAAGTCTCTCTCAACGTCTTAACGACCCTAGGTCATGTGAGTCTCGCCCCAATGTCATTGATTGCACACAATCCAACTCCCGACCAAGTCATTGGATCGTCGCGTTATGTTTACCCTATTGATAGGTGTAAAATACCTATCTATTTCAAAATCGAATTTGTTAGTTTTCAAGCGTATTAGTTATATTTAATTGTGTTTTAATTTGTTTTAGTGTAAAACAGGTGAAGGGACGTTAACGAGCGATAAACAAGTGAAAACGGTGGAGAAACGGTGAACAAAACGTGAAGAACAGGGTTTCGGTGCATAAAGACCACCGCCTAGGTGGAAAAGAGGTAGAAAGTTGGAGTGCTGAAGTGCTGAACCACCGCCTAGGAAAAATAACGTCAGAATGTTGTACCAGCAGCCATTGCCTAGGCGAAGATCCAACAGAAGCTTAACCGACTCAGCTACCGCCTAGGCGGAGAAACCACCGCCTAGGCGAAGATCCGACAGAAGCTTAACCGACTCAACTACCGCCTAGGCGGTGATGCTCTGCACATAAATATCTATTTTTAGATATTTTGAAGATATTTTTCAAAACCTTGCTTTTTAACCCTTTTTTTTCCCCCAATTGTTAAGGACCCCGAATCATGTTTTGAGAGTTCCTTCCACCTTAGTTAGGATTAGATAATTTAGGAAGTAGATTAGATTAGTTTTAGGAAGTGTTCTTGGCCAATTCTTGAAAAGCTAGAAGAAGAAGTTCATCAATGGAGAAGAGGAAGCTTGGGAGGATTGTTCTTTGGCGAAAGTGGACTACTCCACTTTGAGATTTGATTTTTCTTCCCTTGTTTCCATCTTTATACTTAATGTTTATTAGTGATGTTGATGATATCCTTTTGATTTAATATTGTATTGGCTAAGATCATGTTAGTTTAACTAGAGATTAGTTAGGGTTAGATGTAATTCATGTAAATACTCGTTTGGTTTAATATATGTTTCTTTAATAGCTGTTACTTTTAAATCCAATTGTGTTTATCATTTGATGACGATCTTAGTATGCTTGTAATGGTATTAGGGTTAGATTTGAGAATCTAGGGTTTGACACTCGGAAGAGGTAACCTTGGATTCGGATTAGGGTAAACACATCGTTACGATCTAACGACCCAGGCGGGCGTTAGTTAGTGTGCAATCGATGACGTTGCGTCAATACTCACATGGCCTAAAGTCGTTAAGACATTGAGGGGGACCTCTTCGTTGACACGAAGTTGTGTATTCCCTCATCTTACACTCGGAAGAGGTGGCCGAGGAGTTTACGAACCGAGATTGTCGGATACCTAAATTCCGTTATTGTTAACTAAACAAAATCAAACATGTATTAAGTGAATAAAATCAATCCCTAGTTAATCAACTTAATTAGGATTAACCTACTAATTGTAGTTTAGCTTAGTTTAATTTTAAATCATTTCTTTAATCGTCAGGATAATATGAGACTACGTAAATTGCGGTATTCAATTATTCACACTTTTCTTTGTGGGAACGATATCTGATCTTCAAAGATCCATTATATTAAAACTTAGACCTTGTATACTTGCGAGAGTAAGTAGCGGTGTATTTTACGCCCTACCACCTATCGACAATCTCAGCTATAAAACTCCGCCGCCACCTCTCCCGAGTGTAAGACGGGGGAATACATGACTTCGAGTCAATGAAGAAATCCCCCTCAACGTCTTAATGACCCTAGGTCACATGAGTCTTGCCCCAACGTTATCGATTGCCCACAATCCAACTCCCTCTCAGGTTATTGAATCGTGGCGTTTGTTTACCCTAGTCCGAATCCGGGGTTTGTCAAACCCCGTATTCTCGATATAACTTTCTAAGCATGATAAACAAACAATACGGCACACACAATCAAAATAGAAAAAAACAATCACTAAATAAACACAATTCGAACAAAACTACGTTTTTATAAATAATATTAATCCCATACATAATCCACATTTAGCCTATGGCCATAGCCGTTTATACAATTGAAACAAAACTAAACATGCTCAAACAAATATCGAAGTTAAGAAATGAAAGAAAAAAGGGATGAACTAAGCCGCTATCTGAAGATTAGCTGCTAAAACCGTCCACCGATTGATTTTCCTTCTCCGCGTGGTAATCATCTCCTTCGGATTTGTTTGAGCACTCCCCACTCTCTCTCTCTACTATAAACTAATCCCTAAGGGCTCTAATGGCCGAGACTTGCTCAAAGGAGATGAAAGAAGAGGGTATTTATAGGGAAAATATCTAAAAAAAATATCTAAATCTGTGCAGAGGTCATCGCTGCGGCGGTGAGTAGGTCGGTTAGCTGATCGCCTCGGCGGTGAAGAAGGCGGTGGATTAGGCTAACATCCTACATCTCCAGTGCCACGGCAGTGGGTCTCGCACCACGGCGGTGGATATTCAGCAAGGATAAGTCATTCTCTGCATTTTCACCGCCGCGGCAGTGGGCTTCTTTTAGAATATTTTTTCCTAGCTCATTTTTCTACCGTTCTTCGACCATTCTTTGTTCGATCTTATTGTTTTATCTCTAGTTTCCTATCTTTTTGCCCCCACACACCTGATTTATACAAAAAGAATAAAAATTAATTAAAACATATAAAAACACTATAAAAATGCTCTAAAACTTAACAAAACTAGTTTGGAAATATATAAGTAGATCACACCTATCAATTTCCATGTGCACTATGTCCTCCAACTCTACGTAGTGTTACAACTCCACCACGTTTGCAATGTCCTCATTCAGCCTATTCAAGAACCTTGACATGGTAGTTTTTCTATCCTCCTCGACATTAACCTGAATCATAACAATCTCCATCTGCTTGTTGTATTCATCTACGCTCCAATAGCCTTGAGTAGGCTTTGTAATTTTAGATACAAGTCCCTATAGGAGTGACTAAGGGTAAACTGCCTCCTCATTATGGCCTTCATTTCCTCTCATGTCTCAATAGGCCTCTCATGAGTTCTCCTCCTATTTATCACAAGTTGATCCCATCAAATTATCGTAGTTGATAAACTCAATTGTAGCGAGTTTTACCTTTTTCTCCTCAAAGTAATTGTAACACTAAAAAATAAACTCTATCTTCTTCTCTCATTCTAAGTGCACTTCCTGATCGTTGTTCTCTTGGAACAATGATATCTTCATCTTGATGTTTCCTAGGTTGCTGTCAACCCCATCTCACCTTATCAGATCTCTACGGAAAACTCTACTACACCTTTCTTCCCCTGGCACAAATATTCCCTCACCATTCAATGAAACTTGTCCATCTTTATCTTCAAACTCACCCCCATGGTCTCCATCAGAATCTTCCAAGTGTGCATACCTTTCATGCCTTCTAGCATTAAGGACTCTTTGCGGACACCCCTCATGCAAGTGGCAATAACAACGTCTTGCCTATCCTTCTGATCTTGAATCTCATTAAACACCATATTCATGAGTTCAAATTGTTGTTGCATAGTGTGTAACGCAAAAAACAATTCTTCCCCTCCTTTATTGTTTGATGTCTTGCCGCTGGAAAACATATTTTGAAACTATAGAGAAATATTATAAATAACTCCTCACATACTCTCTCACGTGTTTGCTCTCAAATTATGTCACTCACACTCGTGTATCACTCTTAAAATGGTTTTTTTCTCGATATTAATCTCATACTCTCTTGTCTTTTTTCACTCATAGCTTCTTCTTTGAGTTCTTTATTGAACTTAACCAATCTTAATAAGAATTTCTCACAATAATCCAAACTCAATAATTCACTTCACTAAAAATGATAATTAGGAAAGAACAAACAAAGTGAACAAGGAGAACAAAAGGATAAGGTATGGAATAGATCAAGACAAGGTAAATCTCAATTAAATGCTACTGTTTTTTTGTTCTTTTTTCCTTTATTTTTTCAAAAAAAAATAACTTTAACAAGATCAAAAAATGCACAACTTTAAACAAGATCTACCAGAATTGAAGATGCAATTCATCCATGAAGAAATTAAAGTAAAATTGAAAAAATTGATATTAATTTAAAAAAAAAAAGGATAGATCAAATTTGAGTTTAGAACCTTGCTTTAATTACCAAATGATAAGAACCTCACCGAGAATTAGTAAGACCCAAAACTAATTTAGAGTTTCTTTGCTAGGATCATTCTAAATTTAGATTTATAACGAATAAGAAGAGCACAAAATACAGAATATTGATAGATTACCTTGATCCAACATCTATAAATGAAATACAAACCAAAGGTATAAAGTGACAAACCTTGACCCATTGATTATAATTGACTCACGAACCGAAGGTGTAGAGTTTGAACACTACAAGAAATTATTGATAAGTTCAAGAAATTTCATTAAAGAACTTAAGAGAAAACTCTCTCAAAATATATTATTCAAAGTAAGTTTATGTTCTCAAAAGACATAAACCGATTTAAATAGGTAGCCAAGGAGACTTAGGGAAAACCCTAGAAAATTAAGGCCAAAACAAAACAAAAAAAAAAAAAAAAAAAAAAAAAAAAAAACACTAGTTTTGTAAAAAGGCGGCCAAGACAAAACCCAAGACATCTTATTACACGTCCACCACAAGATAAAACAATAAAAAGGAAACAAACTAATTGGAATTTATGCCCTACAAATCGGCAAGTAATTGGCCTAAAAATAAAAATGAAGACTATAAGTAATAATCAAGCCCAATCAAATTCACGCCTAAGCCCATTCAATTTCCTTGATGATATGGACTTAGTCTTGGTCGTCATTTGGACCTAATTTGGGTTTCACCATTTTAGAATCAGCCAAATCTCTTAAATCAGCCTATTAAGTATTTTTTTGATCTTCTTGGATCTTACAGTAGTAATAGGCCCAACAGGAATATGCAGTGGATCTTTTCATGGTGCTAGTTGATTCTCGTCAGTTTACCTTGAGTATATAAGAACCCTTAATCTCACATTCCAATGAACATTCCTTAGATTTCTAGTATAGCTGCTCAGTCTGCTCAAGGTGTAGGCAATATCAGGTCTAGTATAGTTCATTAAGTACATTAGATTGGCTATTACTCGACCATACTGTAACTGGGAGATACTTTCACTTGTATTCTTAGTCAGATGATTATCCACATCAATATGTGTTTTAACTATGCTAATTTCATACTTGTTTAATTTCTCAAGTATCTTCTCAGTATAATTATATTGCTACAATGCTAGTCTTTTAGTAGATCTAGAAATTTTAATTCCTAGAATTACATTAGAAACACCTAAATCTTTCATATAGAACTTACTGGTTAACCTTCTTTTTGTAGACTTAATGATTGTTGCTACCAATAATTAGCATGCCATCTACATGGAGATATACAATGATATATCTAGATTCATTACGGTTAATGAAGAAACATTTGTCACATTTATTGATTTTAAATCCATTTAACATCATAACTTTGTCAAATTTCTCATGCCATTGTTTCAATACTTGTTTAAGTCTATATAAAGACTTAACAAGTTTACAAACTTTGTTTTCTTTACTAGAAGCACCAAACCCTTTAGGTTATGCCATATGGATTTCTTCAACTAGTTCACCACTTAGGAAAGTCGTCTTAACATCCATTTGATATATCTCAAGATTATGTATAGTTGCTATGCTTATTAATATTTTGATGGATGTCATTCTAGTAATCGGTGAGTATGTGTCAAAGTAATCAACACATTTTCTTTGTTTGTAACCTTTAGCTACAAGTCTACCTTTATATTTATCGATTGATCCATCTGATTTAATCTTTTTTTTTAAGATCTACTTACACCCAAGGGGTTTAGAACCAGAGGGAAGATCCATTAGTTCTCCTGTATAATCTTATTTTTTAAGAACCCTGACTCTCAAAGAGTCTTACAAGGAAATATA
This sequence comes from Eucommia ulmoides, assembly GCA_016647705.1. Taxonomy (NCBI): domain Eukaryota; kingdom Viridiplantae; phylum Streptophyta; class Magnoliopsida; order Garryales; family Eucommiaceae; genus Eucommia; species Eucommia ulmoides. Next base: position 12,204,111 of record CM028331.1, read on the forward strand.
ACCTTATAAAAGAATGAATTTATGGACTCCAGTATTGTATTCTCATGTACATCTTCAATCTTAGACCTGTAAACAAAAAATCGATAAGCACTATTGTTATAGGCGCACCTGATGAATAAGCAACCAATTGTTTTGGGTCCTATTTAGTCCTTTTTTGGAATGGGAATCACCACCGTAGCAAGGAACCCCCATACCTTCAAGAATTTGTAAGCAGGAGTCTTACTTTTCCATTTTTCATATGGAGTTTTGTCCAATTTCTTATGTGGAAACTTGTTGATAGCATAATTTGCGGTAATCAATGTTTTCCCCTATATGTTCTGGGTTAAACCATAATTTATCAAGATAACTGTTGATCCTAAGATTTTGATGGACAATTATATGTTGATGTTTTTGGTGAAACTAACGAGTTTATTGAGTGTTTCAGTGTAAAAGTTCCATTGACGATTTAATCATGAAGAAATTGTTGAAAATGGTTAAGGATGCAAGAGACTGATAAAGAGACAAGCATTAAGAGACTGAAGATTTTGAAGAATCTAGGTGAAAACAACTCAGGTTATTTTTTACTCTTAATGTATCCTGATTAGGATCACACACGACACAAAAATGATTTTATGTTTATGTGTGTTTTTGTTAGGATCCTAATTAGTTAATATATTTGCTCCAATGTGAAATTAAAGAAGAAATATTGAATTAAGAAATATTAGTACTTAAAATGATTAATAGTGTCAATTAAGTTAATCAAGAAAAGAAATCGGTTAAAGTGACAAAAACGTCAAAGGTTGGAGCTAAAATGAACTAAGGAATAAGTATTTCCAACACTGATCGATCAACTGGCCTGGGATGATTGGTCAACTGAAGGGTGAAGGCTGGAAAATGGGGAATTCTCTGAATCGACCAGTCGACAAATCATGGAGAATCGATCAACAGACTATGGCAGAAAAATGGCTTGGGGAGCATCCTGAATCAATCGGTCAACCGATCTATGGAATATCGATTGATCGATGGGCGAGTATTTTTGTCTTGGGCTACAACATGAATCAATTGGTCGACTTATGGACTTTGGTTAATCAACTGATGGATCTGTTTCAAGTTTAGAGGATTTTGTGGATTTGATTAAAAAGTAGTCATTACTAGCCGTTTTTTGGTTGATATCTTGGAGAGATTCTGGGGATTTGAATATTTTATAGATATATTATTCTTATTTAAGTATCCCTATAGATATGGTATACATATTTGATGTGATTCTCAATTAAGTACGTTTAATTATTTGTATCCTATTGATTTAAGAATGTGATATTACTTGAAGGACTAAACTAAATGCTTTTAAAGCTATAATTAAGTAAATTGAATCAGGATTAAGTTATATCAATATATAGGGTCTATAAGAGTAATTAAGTTTCATGATATGTGGGAACTAGCCGTTGAAGGGTCTGTTTCAAATCTATTTAAATAGACCTACGTTTTTTAGAGATAAGTGATGATTCCATCACGAACTATTCAATTCCTGAGTTTTCTGAGAGTTATCATTCTGATATTATATTGAGATATTATCGTAAGATCATTTTGGTGTTAGAGTTATTGAGTTAAAGCGCTAATTCATTTGGCGTCATCGATCTGAGTTGTCTAGCGATCTAATTTGCATTCTTTCGATGTTTTTTTGGTGAGATCGTTTCAAGCTTATTTTTTATTGAGTTTATTATTATTATTATTTCTTTCTTAGTAATTCGATCTTGTGAAATCGTTTTTGAACGTTAAAACCATAAAAAGTCTTTTAAAACGATTTTCGGTGATAATCTAATTACGTGCTAAATTGTGTGCTACCCATCTATATTAAAATCAGATTTTGATATTCTCACTTTATTTCTATCACTAGTATTTATCGAGACATTAATCGAGTTTAAATTTAATCTGAGATGGTAGAAGCTCTGAGTGGGAAAACTTATCAATTTGTGTAATTGGTGAGTTGTGTGCGGGTTAGATATTATTGGGAATATCTAATCAGAGGTAGCTGAGTTTTAATCTCTACCGGTAAATAGATTGAGAATTGATCTTTTCCTAGAGTATAAAAATATTAGGTTACTCTTTCCTCTTGAAAAGAGATAAGCGTAATTTCTTCCTGATTAGAATTAGTTTGTGTGATTTGTAACGGTTCTATCCTTACTGGTGAAAAGGATACCTGGAGTGTTTTTTGTGAGGTTTGATTCTTAGCCTAAGGTATAAAAGAATTAGGTTTGATCATTAGCCTGTGAAAGGATTAGGTTAATCTTGAGCCTGAAAAAATATAAGGTTATTCCTGAGCATGTGAAAAAGGATTATAAAGGTTAATTCTGAGTCTATGAAAAAAATCAATGTAAGGGTTTGGTTCCTACCTGGGAAAAGAATCTTGAGTTTAATAGGTACGAATCTCCGTGGGACTCGAAAGACTGGATTAGCTAAGAGTAGTTTGGTAAACCAAGATATATCCTTGTGTGCTGCTTTATTTAATTAATTTAATTTTTATTATTTGGGTGTGCACCTAGTTAATAACACTTATCCGTTGCGATATAAAGATAAATAATTGATTTAGGATTAAATTAATTATTTAAATTTTCAAAGTGTTATAAGTTAATAATTTGCTTTAAATTTTATAATTATCTAATTCATCCCCACTCTTGGGTAGATTACTAGGCCAATAATACCATTCATCATTTTCTTTAAAGTTTGATTCTTCCTCTCAGTAACTTCATTTTGCTGAGGTGAATAAAGTGCAATTGTTTGATGAATTATTCTATGTTGAGTAAAGAATTACACAAATGGTGATTCATATTCACCACCTGTATCATTTCGAATAACTTTAATCTTTTTTCTAAGTTGATTCTCAACTTCGTTCTTTATTACATAAACTTTTCTAAGGCTCCATCCTTACTCCTTAAAAGATAACATAATAGTATCTTGTGCAATCATCAATAAAAAAAATGAAACTTTTTACCACCTCTAATTTCTACAAATTTTAAATCACAAATATCAGTGTGAAAACTAATCTAGAGGTTCAACACTTCTTTTAATGAATTGAAAAGAAATTCGAGTCAACTTGGACTTTACACAAGTATCACATTTATGATTTGGACCAATTTTGTATTTTGGAAATAAATATAAACTGATTAATTTACATAAAACATAATAATTAACATATCCTAATCTACCATGACAAACATAAATTGATTCAATCATATAAACAAAAGATGTAGTTTTATTAGTTTTTTAAATCACAGTCATAACATTCAATTTGAAGAGACTTTCAATCATATTGACCCTTTTTTCATACACTTCACTCTTGGTTATTACAAGTTTTTCAGCCTCAAAGACCATTCTAAATCCAATTTTACTCATCACAGATCAAGAGACTATATTCTTGTGAATGTCTGGCACATGAAGCACATCATTGATAGTAAGCTCTTTCCCAGAAGTCATGTTCATCACAACCCTTCCTTGTCCTTCAAATTTGAGTTTCCCATATAGAGTTTTTTCTCTTGATCCATCGGTTGATAGGTGGTGAACATCCTCTTGTCCAAGTAAATATGGCGTGTAGCCCGAGTGTTATGTACTAGGTTGACGTCAGACTCCATTGTTGAAAAAATCATCTCAGAAACATCTAATGTAAGGTGCTCGACTTCAGTCACATTAGCTTGATGTGAGGGCTTCTTTGCATTACGTTTCACACGGATTTCACTTGTACAGTGTCTAACCTTTCCCCACAAAAAGCAGTTCTCCTAGAATTTTTTCATTTTCTTTTCTTTGGGACCAAAGTTTTTACTCGCTCCAGGCTAAGAAACTTTTGTTTCTTATTGGTCTTGTGAACTTCCACAAAATTTGATTTTGAGTTCATGGAATGACGACCATCAGGATTCTCAGCAAATCAATATTCCTATTCAATTCTAAGTCTTATAATCAAATCTTTAACATTCATCTCTTTTTGTTTGTGCTTGAAATAATTTTTGAAATCACTCTAGATCGGTAGTAACTTCGCAATGATAGATGCTACTTGAAATTATTTACCCAACGAGATCCCTTTAGCGAGAATGTCATGTATAATGACTTGAAGATCTTATGCTTTCTTGACAATTGATTTGGAATCCACTATAATATAATCGAGGAACTTTCTGACTACAAATTTCTTTGAGCCGACATCCTCCATTTTGTATTTTTTTTTTTATCCAAGGATTCCTAAAGTTCTTTAGCACTTGATATCCCTCCATATAGTTTATGAAGAGAATTGCTAAGAGCGTTGAAGATGTAGTTTTGACATAACTAATCAAAATCCTTCCAATGTTGTCTCCACAACCGTTGTCTGGGCATTGACATTCCCAGTACAAAATTAGAGCATCTTCTTTAAGAAGACGAACCAATATCAAAGTCGTGAGGTAGAACATCATCTTTTGTTTCCATCTTTTAAAATTATTCCCGTCAAACTTGTTAGGTTATTCAGCATTAAGCAATGGAGTAGGCACCGTAGTGATGATGGCATGAGTCACAGAAGGCATCACATTTGACGTCTTAATCAACATAGTGCTTTCACTTACCATCATACTGTATGTACAATTTAAAGAATATATAACCACCTGACAAATTTAACGATAAATACTTTACAAACAAAGCACATAGTGAAGATGTGATTGTTCACAAAATAGAAACAGGATGTGAATGTTCACAAAACAAACAAAAAAATAATTTCTGAATGTTTACAAAATGGATTCACAAAATTTGAACAACAATTAATTTACTGTTCACACACATTATATTATCGAAACAATAAACAAAAATTATTTCGGATAGAATTAATCAAATAAACAAGTATTGTTCCATCAATATTTTAACTAAGCAATTTGGATAATTAAATACCATTTTAGAATCTAAGGAATAAGGATTTCCAAAAACAATAAACCAGGTACTATTTTAAAACTAAACAATTTCAGAAAAGTATTTATTTTAAAATTCTAGAACAAAAAACCTGAATTTGCTTTAAGATTGTTAGTGAAAATTATTGAAATTTCAAAATAAAAACTTAAATAATCATGAAATAAAACTAATAATAGTTAAACAATATAAATGTGAACATTAACTAAGCATGCATAAGCAGTAAAACCAAATTTTGAAAATTTTGTAAAGGATTATAATGTTTATATCAAAACAAATTCGTGATGTGAACATTCACAAACAACTGCAGAATGTGAACACTCACAATCCTAAAACAGAAACAAATTATGAGAGTGAACGTTCACAGAACAAAGCAGAAACTGGAACAGGATGTGAACGTTTACAGAATAGAAATGAAATAGAAACAAAACGATCAATAAACTTTAAATAAATACTTATATCTAGATTATTCAAACGATGAATGGAAAAAATGTAATAGATCAAGCTAGAGTTAAATGGACATCTATCTTCTAAGGTGCAATGATCTTCAAGTTTTTAGTGTAAGAACTTGAAATCAAAAATTTCGACGAACATAATTTGTATTTGAACTCTCACAAATTTTCTATATGTTTTGTAATTTGATGGTGATATGAAGTTATGAATATTGTGAAAGATAATTTTGAAATCAATGTGAATCTACTATTTATAGAAGACCAAAAGATGCCAATAAATGGATGTTATTTAGAAAGGCACCCGTTTGATGTAAATGTTTACACTGAACAGTCACCAATGAACGTTCACATCTGTTCACTAGCACTGGTTTAGTCATAACTGTCTATCAGTTAATTAACTACTTAATTACAACTTTTATTTAAATATTTACAATTAATATTATATAAACTTTCCCAAAAGAATATTTGGTGGGTCAAGATTTGACCCAATGACCCAAGTCTAGATCAAATCGACCCAACCCAGACCCAAACTCGAACCTGAACACGAACTCGACCCTATTCGATCGGTCGGGCGAGGGCAATGCACATGTGTGGCTAAATATAGAACTCCCACAATGCACAAAGATTGTACACCCAATGACTTGCTCTTTACCTCCAACTTATAATTTGATATAGTGTCAAATTCTTTTTTCATAACCAATGTGAGATTGCTTGTTAATTCTAATCTTCAACCAACCTCAAGTGGGTATTTTGATAATTAAAATCTTGTTCAAATCTTGATTATTGTTGCCTTTGAATATATCACGCTCATCCCCAAATGACGGGGAACGCATTAGAATATTAACTCGATTGATTTAATTAATAAGTTTAATTTTAATTAATTAATTAAAGTAGCAAAAAATTCTAACATATTTTTGTCATTAAAATAGGGTACGGGGTGTTTGAAGTGACCAACTAAAAAGATAAAGAATATCTCACTTATTAAAATAATAGAGATATTCTTAATATTTGTCGAAATATGTTTTTTTTTTTTACTTTGTTAAATGTTTGCCAAACTATCATGTCTTGTTTTGTATAGAAGGAAGTTAATCAAAGTGGACTTTTTTATTATAAGAAGAAATCAACTGCGTGTTTGTCTCCTAATTTCAGTTATTTGTCGGCGAGACCAACGGAAGAAATATAATAGAACCTTGAGAAAATCTATCTAATTCAATACCAATAATTTGTAAAATTATTTTATAGTTAAGAAATGAGAATATCCTGGTAAAAGGATAGGTGGAGATTATTTCACGATTTTAGGGAATATTTCCCGATTATTGTTTGTTATTTGACAATAATGTGATATCCTAACTGGTATGATATTTTAATAAGATGTCACATGGATTTGTGCACATTATACTGTTAAAAATAACTAATTTTATAAAAAGAAAAATAGGCTATGCATGAACACAGATCATTATGCAATCTATTTTTATTTTTATTTTTCCCGTTCTTTTAACAATATAATGTGAACAGATTTATGTAAAAATTGACTGATAGGATAACAATTTAACCCAAATCCATGGGTAACGAAATGACATAACCAAAATGTATAAACGATATTTTCGATATATTTTTATTATATATCTTACCCTCACTTTTTATTTATTTATTTATACTAGCGATACCCCGTGCCTAAAGGCACAAATGTAACTGTTGATGTCTAATTTTAAATTTAACATACACATAATAACAGGTATATATTATTTTATTTAAATTAATTTTTTTTTTTTTTTTTAACTAGAGTTAAACCAAATTATCCTTATTAAAATTAATGGTCTAAAATTAAAAATGAAAAAACGTTAAGGGTATAATTGCAATCAGTGTCTTTATTTCCTCATCTTTAGTTAGAGCCCAAATCAAATTAACTTTAAATTAAAATTAGAAGACTAAAATATAATGAGTTAGAAAACTTTATGGGTATAATTGTAATTGTTAATTGTACCTCTCATGTTATTTTTTAATTTTTCTGTTTTTTTTATGTTAGGGTTAATAAGGACAAAATAGGCAATTCATTAAAAAAAAAAAAAAAAACTCAGGCTGGGGGTCGCCGTGGTAATTTCAAAAATTAGGGGGGTTTGTGGAATATCACTATAATTGAAGGGGTGTAAATGGAATTATCTCGACCTATAATCATCTCACTTATTTCTAAGCAAACAGTTATTCCTAAATAGCAAGGTAAATCTGAGTCATTCATTCCTTCAAGATTCATTCCGGACCGTCGAGATATCCTAGTCAGCAAAAACCTTCCTGATTTAGTAATAGATGTGTGTGTGTTAAATGTTATAGGGTTAATTGGGTTAATTAAGCATTTTTATAATTTTTTCTAATATTTTAGCTATTTTTATATATAAAAAAAAAAAATTGTTCGCAGGTTCGTAATTTCGGTTTTGATTTTATATAAAATTAAAAAAATCTTAACGGTTTTGTTCTTTCAACTTTGGTTTTGATTTTCCATAAAATTAAACAATTCGATTTTAAAACTTTTTTCTTAAAAACCGGCAATTTTGATTTTAATTTTGAGTTTTATATGCGTAATAAAAACCGGTCTTAAACTGAACCGTTGCCATCCGAATTGACTAGGATACAATTTTTGATACAACAACAATAAATCATTTATCCTACTTATGTAGAGCCAATTACATGAATCCATTTATGCTATAGAGATCGATCAAATGTCATCTCCTCCATCAAGTTTAATGTCGTTAAATCATTTCTAATAACCCCGTCCAACATTTTCTTAGGTCTACCTCTTTCTCTAGTAGTCCCCTGAACTTGAAGTAAATCATATTTTTTTACTGGTACTTTTATGGATCTTCTATGTACATGTCCAAATTATCGTAAACGATTTTCTCAAACTTTTTATTCGATGAGTGTTATTCTTAAATTTTCTATAATATTTTCATTCTTAATTTTAAAATCCCTAACATTATTACATCACCAAATTGACCAATCTCTCAAAATTTTCAAAACTAACCCTACTCTTTATCTTTCTTTCACAGTTTAACCACCTCATCCATTCTAAAATCTACTGCCAAAGTTTCCTTAGCAATTAAATTAAGTGATAAGTAATTGAGTACTTCACATTTGACATGGTATATTTTGATCAATTTAAAGTTGGCATATCAAAATAATACTCTCACAATTGACATCAAAAATTAGATCAAACCTGTCAATCATTTTAACTTCTAAATTAAACTGTAGATGAATCAATTAAAAAAAGAAAAACACATGGAAGCATATGGCCTATGGATGAAGTTTCCAGACAATTGGAGATTGTGTTGGAGGAGAAGTTGTCATGTCCCACACAACTCCCTCCCAGCCTGTTTTTTCTCATGGGTATGCTTGCCACCTATCTAACACTACTGGGACCTAAATTACAAATGCCTTGTTCATCTAACAACCCACAACTCCCTCTTTAATAATAAATAAACCTCAAATGACAGCTACAAAATCCAAACAAAAATCATTCTGAATCACACAATCCTTCAGAAAATCCAAAATCACAATTTGCACAATTTCTCATCGTTTCCTTCCAAAATCATTTGTATAAACCAGAGATTGTACTTAAGTGCGGTTGTTAGATTCCTGTCCCACATCAATTATATAAATGTCAAAACCTCTAATACAAATCAAAGAAGATACTCCATTTAACACTATATGGTTTTAAATCGAAATTTCCAAACATAGTATTAGAGCCCATATAGTTTTGAATTAGAACCTCCTAATATGGTATCAAAACAAGGGGTATCGAAATTCACCTCTAATTCCTTAGTAGTCAAATTATTAATGCAAGTTAGGAGTTGCACATTTCCCCCATAGTCAAATCATCTATACAAAACTGGGAGTTATACTTAAAGGCGGGTATTAGATTTATGTCCTACAACGATTACATTAGAGTGCCCAAACTACAATATAAATCAAAGGAGTCACTCCATGATAACCATAAGTCGAAACTCTTTAACAAAACCTATTTTGAATTTCAAGATTACAATATTAGAGTTTTCAAACAATATGCCAAACAGAACTCATGTCAAACTTCTACCCTCTTTTCAGCAAATTGAAGCCAAAATCATGAAGAGAACAATACAACAATGAAGAAATGTGACTAGATTATCACCGCAATGAAGACACTAAAACTTTAATCTTTGCATTTTCAATTTCTCACCAAAAGAAAGTAACTAACACACAATCCAAAACCCAAGAACCAAACACTGTGTTACTCTATACAAAAATTGTAATATTGACAAACAGAAAAACAAGGAGAAAAAAAAAAAATTACCTTCTGAAGACCATTGTTGGCTTTGTTGTTGTTGTTGTGACTTATCATCAAAAGAAGAAGAACAAAAAAAAGAAAAATAACTGAGGCATGCCAATGTGTTTCTGTTCTCACTGCTCCACATCACTTGTTCCTGAATTCTCAACCTTGAAACTCATAATCTTTCGGAACACTTCCTTCAATCGATCCTCCAGAGGGTCTAAACCATTATTAAAAGCCTCAGAAACCAGCAACAACTCCTCCACCGCCTGGAAAACTTCCGGCTTCTGCTCCTGCCCGATCTCGCCGGAATCAAACAAACCCGCCAGCCGATTCACGCACTTCTCCACTGCAACAACCTCCTTCAACAACCCATTGTTCCGGCGACCTTGCTTCTTGTACTCCTCCATTATCCGTTCGTGGAGTGAAAGCAATGGCGAAGCCCAACCGAATTGCTTCGGGATTGGAAAATGCATTTGGATGCCCCGGTCTTGGCAAGGGATGGCCGCCACTAGGGTCCACAACATGAACGTGAGGACTGAACTCATTGCGTAAACCGCTGCTGCTGCCCCACCAGTGGTGGTGATTTCGGTGGACCGCGGAGGCACCAGGCTGCTGGCGATCGATTGGAGCTGTTTGGACGCGGACCAAGATTGGGAAACGGTCCAAGAGAGTGATCGCGAGTGCCCTGGGAGGCGTTTCTGTAGTTCTTTGCCCTTGTTAGGCCGCCCAAAGGAGCGGTTCCTATGCGAAAAGAGGGATTTGTTGTCCTTTTCGACCACCATCGCGAGTTGGAGGTCCATTAGAGCTTTTCTTGCCCGCCGGAAATGGCCTTCACCAGTCGTTTTCCGACTGGGGTCGAGGGCAGATCCCACGATTTCCAAGTGGGATAGCCATGTTCGGATCTTCTCGATCCCATCTCGAGTCCCATTGCATATATCAAGTGCTTTTATACTCCTATCATAGAATTCAGAAATTAGCCTATCTAGGGGCGGTTTCGAGATATTTTCCTTGTAATTGTTCATGATAACCTTAAATGCCTCTTGACTAGAATCGAATGCATCCAATAGCTTTCGCACCCAATCAATGGAAAGAAATTCGTCAGAATCGATTGATGAAAGATCATGAAATTGTTCGAAAACAATTTTTTGAAAAGATTCGAGCGATGATTCGTGGTTGGTGTTTGAATGAACCTGTTGTTCTCTTCTGACATTCAAAATCGGCCGACGAAATGATGCCAGAGGAAATGCAGAGCCCTTGTTTTTCTTATTATCCATGGAATTGGAGGGCACAATCAAATAGATATATACCCCGTTTTTCGTCAGAATTTTCAAGAAATCATCAATCAAAACCCTAGAACAATCGAAACTATCAGGGAATCATCAGAGACAATTCACACAGCCTGAAAGAGCAATAATTTCACTACATCAACAGCAACGGAATCTCCATCGCAATGAGTTTTATTTGAAAAAAAAGAAAGAGTTTCAAAGCCCAAATCATATGAATTTATGAAATGTAATTTAAGATCATCAAACAAAACCGCCTTAATAGACAGATTCTCAATACAGATCGAGAACTCTAGAGGGACGCAATAATTCAGCAAAAAACAATCCGGAAACCTCACGAAATTCGTGCGAATTTCGTGAAATCAAGATAGAAAACAACATATTCAGAACATTCGTATAAATCGAATGCACATTCATCAACAAAGACCCGAAAATCGGAAATCAATCAAACTCAATACGAATACTAGCAAGTTCTAGATCAAAAATGCTCATAAATCGTAAACGCACCTATGGAGAGCAGAACGGAAATGGCATTTCGACTAAATCTGGCCGAAGTTTCACGAAAGGAGGAATAATGGGGGGGGGGGGGGGGGGGGGAGGGATAATAGAGAGGGGAGGGGATGGGGAGAGAGAGTACCTCGATGACGCCACAGAAAGATCCTCCTAATTTCGAAATATGGGGAACCCTGAAGCGAAAGGGAGGAACCTGAAGGCCCGAGCCTCTATTTCTTCTGACAAACATTCAACACTACCCCAAAGAAAGCTGCGCTATTTACAGAAGAACGAATACAAAATGAAACAGTATTCTAGGAAATTGACATTGGCCCTCCCATTTTCTCCACTTGCACTCCAATAATTATATAGGTTTATACCAAAGATCTCTCTTGTCTTTTGACTTTATATCAGAAATTTCCGCAGTCATTTGACAAATACCAGTCAACTTCATTGACCAATATTTTTTCGTGAAAATACCATTTTACCCTTATTTTTTCAGATATTATACAATTAAAAAAAAACTTTAAGTAAAATTACCGATTTACCTCTTTATTCTTCATTTGCTAGAAAGTAGAACCGATGGCTCTAGAGAGAGAGAGATGAAGAGACGAACTCTCAACCTCCGACGAACTCTCCATCCGATTTCGTTGCCTCCGAAGCCATCGATGGCCCTAAGAATGACAGATCTGGAGCTATTCGTCGTCGTCGATTCGTTCGATCGTCGATTAGTTCGATTGTCGATTCGTCGTCGAAGAAGGAAGATCTCTAAACCTACGACGATCTGTCATGCTTCGATTTGTCAGTCGAAGACGAAATCAGCCTCCCATCTCTCAGACCATCGTCACAGCAGCACTCATAAAGGCGTCAATTTAAGAGTCGGCACTCATACAGCGTCGATTGCTGCCAGCAGGTACGTCTTCCCCACTTCTACCCTCCGCTATGCTCGTGGTGTGGCAGTTGGGATGGGTTTTGTTAGTCTCCAATCCTTCGCCGCCGAGATATGGAAAAAGAATTCAATTGAAACCCAGTTTTTTTATTTCTAGAGAGAGAGATTGAAACCCATTTTCCTGACATAATTTTTCATCTCTATTTGTTTGAATTTTGAAATGGGTTTGGTGTGTTTTCAATTGTTTCATCATCAATGATATGAAAAAGGGTTCAATTGATGGACGTGAACATTAGCTGTGGCATCGAAGGGAAGAATCGGAGAAGACGCGACTCAGCTGATGTGTCTGATTTATTATTATTTAAGAATTTTTGTTGTCTTTTCTGTTCAATAAAAAATGGGTTGTGAAACAATAGATTGTTATGAACATGAATTTTGTGTATTTTACATAATATCAGCCTTTTTTATTTAGATAAGTTGCTCGCTTTTGTTCAAAAAAAATAAAAAAAGGTTCAATTGAAACCTAATTTTCGATTTCTAGAGAGATAGAGATTGAAACCCACTTTTCGATTTTTAGAGAGATTGAAAATCGAATTTCTAGAGAGAGAGATGAGCTTTTTTCGTATATCTTGGATGAGCTGCACAAGAAAATTGAAAGCTAGAGAAAAACCAGTGCAATTAGATGACGAGCAACTGGTGGAGCTCCGGGAGATATTCCGATCGTTCCAGCTTGGCTCAAAGAAAATAGAAGAGGGCAGGGAAGAGGTGGAAGAGAATCAAGGGGTATATTTGTCCAACAAATTAAATTAAGAAATGTTAGTTATATCATTTTATTAAAGTTAAATGATTTTGAGGGTATTTTTGTCCATAATAATTATGTGTGAGATATTGTTTACTGACAGGGAAGGTAAGTGGTTTCGATTGTAAAATTATAAGGGGGTGACTAGTATTTGTCAAATGAAAAGGGAGATCTTTGGTATAAAGTCAAAAGACAAGGGAGATCTTTAGTATAAATCCATAATTATATTCATTATGATTTTGTCCAGCGCTACATTTGTAATAGAAAATTCGAATATATTCGTCTTACAAAAACTAAAAGGTGAAGGCGTTTTTCATATATTGAAATTATCTTAGAGCTTTTTATTGTTTAAGTTAGAGAAAAAATCGTTTAAACAGTTAGTTTTTTTAATAATTATTGTTAGTGTATAATGAACATTTATACCTTGTATATAAATGTTACAGAAACCTTAATCCTTTTCATTTTTCACTCGATCTCTTTCTCTCTCCATTTTTCAACCATTCCTTATCTCCATTGTCTAAATGCAACCGCAACGCAAAAACCTGTTGCGGTGTGCGAACGACAATGGCGAACGGTGAAAAATGAAAATCTTCTAAGGGAGACGGTAACGCTGGCAAACGGAGGAGCAACACTGTAGGTAAATCGGCAAAATTCGTTCGGTGAAATCAGATCCGGCACCGAAGGTCAAATCAGCAAACAGAGAAATCATATCTGGCGCTGAACGGCAAACGGCAGGCAGAATGGCAAATCTGGTGCCAAACGTTGAAATCCAATTGGCAAAATCAGATCTGAAAATGGCCAAATCAGACCTCGAGCAAAACGAAAGATCTAGCAAAATCCGATCGACGAAATCTCATGGCTGCAATGATGAAATCTGATCAGCGAAATTCGTTTTCTCATATTTCGATTTTGATTTCGACTAGCGGGATGAAGGCCGACGATGGTTTTCAAACAATCACGATCATTTTCCTTCGTTCTTTTTTTCTTCATTTTGCCATTGCCAAGTGTGTTCTCTCTTCAGTCCACCATCGTCAACGCCCTCATCTCCATAGCTATCATCGTCTTCGTCTTCATTGCTCCCACGGTGGTCTTCTTTTTTTAGTTCTCCATCACTCCCATGTCTTCATTCTTCAGTCCTCTATCGCCATTGCCCTGTAAGCTCTCTCTCTCTCTCTCTCTCTCTCTCTCTCTCTCTTCTTCGTTTATCCATGTTCGAAATCCTAATCTATTGATTTTCCTCTTGAAATTGATAGATCTTGATTAAATCAAAACCCTAGATCGTTCAAGAAATCAATTTCGTTCGCTACTCGTTGACGAAATCAATTTCGTCAACGAGCTAGGGATCATGAACAAAATTAATTTCGTTGCTGATTTCCTGATTGGAGGATATTCCTATGTTTCTTGCTAACCTCTCTATCAGTGACGGCAATGGCGGCGACAACAAGGTATGCTATATCTTTTCTCTATTTCTCCATCTCTGTCCAGTCCAGTTTCTCTTGAAATCCATTGATCTAGGGAAGTGTTTTTTAATTTCATTAAACTGGATAAGTATTTTCCCATTTCATTTCTGATTACTCTCTTTTTAGGGCTTCGATTTCTGCCTTTTTTAGGGTTCAATTTCTATATTTTTTCACTTTATATTCATATATTTGATTGTATATAGTTGTTTTGATTGGTGTCTCTGTTCCGTTTGTGTTCTTGTTGTTTTAGGTGTCTATTATTGGTGTTGGTGGAGAAAATAATAAAGAACGAGTTTACCGAATTAGCTTGGGTTGAGTCGCGGACTAGGTCGCTCTCTTTAAGACGTTTCGCGGTTCTGCCCAAGAAGTGTGCAAGCAGTGTATCAGCCTCGTCGTCCCCAGGATAAAACAGCCCAGAATTCTCCTCTGTCTAGGACGTTCTTTGCACTGTAGAAGTCCCGAAAACCAAACACCCCCACACACTGTTTGCAAAACGAACAAACTGCTCGGAAACCAAAATCGAACTGAAAAAACAGTACCGGAATTGATCGGAACAATTTCGGAAGATGAAACCGAAAATGTTTCGGAACAGAATCAGAAACAAAGCTGAAACAGAAACAGAAACAAAGCCGGAACAGAAACAGAAACAAAACCGGAACAGAAACAGAACTGCAGCCGAAACAGAAACAGTGTTCTGGTATTTTTTTCTCTCTGAAATTGAGGAAACAAATCTGGTATTTATAGGAAAAAAAAAATCAAACCGTTTGAAAAAAAAAATTTGAAACCGAAACTTAAAAAAAACGTTAATCGGATTTAATTAGAAACGTTAAAACGTTTTTTATTAATTGGAAACGTTTTTTTTTTTTTTACTATTTTAACGGTTAAATTTTTTTTTAATCTCAAACGTTTAATAATAATTTTTTGTTTAATTAAACTGTTTTTTTTAAAAAATATTTTTTCTAAAAAATAAATAAATGCCACCTCATCACACGCGCGTCTCGACTCGACTCGGCCGGACGGCGGCGGCGGCGCGCGCGCGCATGTGGTAAACCGGTAGGGATGTAACTCCTCTCCCCTCCACAAAATGTGGGTACCCCTTGGAGCACACCCCAAGTGTCTCACATACCCCTAGATATCCACTTTAATTTTACCTCTCCCAACTAATGTGGGACAAAAGGTTTTGAGGGAAAATCCAATTTGACACATTTGACACTTTCTATTCTAAAAATTAAATTAAAATTCATTTGTTTCAACAATCCCCCACTTGAATTTTTAAAAACATTTTTTTCATCGAGTAGTATAATTCAATATAAGATTGTGCATAAGAAAAGGTGTCTATCGACTTGAACCTTTACATAGTGAAGATGCTTTAGATTATGCTAGAGTAACTCGTAGTTTTGAACTCTATCTCTAACAACATCACACACACAACCCTATCAGGGTGTAGTCCAAAAGTCCGTGCTTTACGGCCATGCACGTGTATCCCAGTATAGTGAATGCTCTAGAGAATTTTGCCCAAAATTCCATAGGAAGCGGCCACACTTCCACATTCACATCACATCTATCAAGAGTACTCTTGTAGCTAGGTACTCCACTCAAAAATAGAGTATAGATCTAATTAAGAGTTAATAAAAACTCAACCTTCTATCGCTTCAAGATATCATGCTTCAAACAACACATTTATGAAATAGAACTCAAATTTATAGCATGATTTTTCTCATATCACTTCATGAGTTGTTATTACCTTTTGAACCTATTTCTTGGGATCTCCAGTCTATAGGTTGGGTTTCCCTCACAAGTGACTCGTCAATCTATGGGCTTGAGTCCCATTCCTTTCGAGGTTGTGTAAACCTTTTCTCGAGCTAATCCTTTCGTCAAAGGATCGGCTAAGTTATCATCAGACCGTACATGATCCACTCTCACAGCCCCTGTAGAGATATACTCCCTAATAGTGCTGTGTTTGCGACGTATTTGTCGTTTTTTTTTCCGTTATAATAACGGTTCTGAATCTTTGCAATAGCCGCGGTACTATCACAATGGATCAAGACAGCTGGAATCGGTCTCTCCCATAAAGGGGTATCAGAAAGCAGGCTCCTTAACCACCCTGCTTCCTCGCTAGCCGAAGCTAGTGCAATCATCTAAGACTCCATAGTAGATTGAGCCAAAATAGTCTGTTTCTTAGACTTCCAAGAAACAGTTCCACCAACTATACTAAATATATAGCCGCTAGTTGCCTTAGAGTCATCTGAAAGGGTATTCCAATCAGCATCGCTATATCCTTCCAGAACAGCGGGAAACTTCTGATAATGTAAACCAAGGTTCATAGTTCTTTTTAGGTATCTCATGATCCTATCAATAGCATGCCAATGCTCAATACTAGGTCTACTTGTAAACCTGCATAGTAATCCCACAGTATACGCTATGTCGGGCCTAGTGCAGTCAGTGGCATATCGGAGACTGCCTATGATGCTCGCATACTCAGTTTGTCTAACACCGTCACCGGTGTTCTTGAACAACTTCACACTAGGGTCATAAGGAGTACATGCTGGTTTACAATCAAAATAATTGTATTTCTTTATAATCTTCTCTATATAATGAGATTGGTCTAAAGAAATTCCATGTTTAGACCTAGTTATTTTAATACCAAAGATTACATTTGCTTCACCAAGATCTTTCATATCAAAATTAGCACATAGCATGGATTTTACATTATTCACAACATGAATATTGGAACCAAAAATTAGCAAGTCATCCACATAAATACATATAATAGTGCCAACATCATTTTCAGATTTATAGTAAATGCATTTGTCACTTTCATTTACTTTAAAACCATGTGAAATGACTAGATTATCAAATTTCTCATGCCATTACTTAGGTGCTTGTTTCAAACCATTTGGTGCACAACGAGATCATGAATAGCAGCAATTCTAGAGACAGGTGAGAATGTATCAATGAAATCTACATTATCTCTTTGTCTAAACCCTTTGGTTACAATACAAGCCTTATATTTATCAATGGTTCCATCGGGTTTTAATTTATTCTTAAGAATCCATTTACATCCTATTGTTTTTCAACCAGGAGGTAAATCTACTAAATGTCAAATTCTATTTGACTCAAGAAAGTCCATTTCACCATCTATAGCCTCTTGCCACAAATTGACATCTACAAAGGACAATGCCTCTTGGAGGGTGAGTGAATCCTCCTCTAAGGTATATCAATAGAAATCAGAACCATAATCCTTAGCGATACGAGGTCATTTTACTTCTTCTAGGTTCAATTTCTAATTCTTTATCAGATTCATAAATTCTAATGACATGCACATTACTAGATGTTGAGCCCCCACTATTCTTCAATTTAAAAAGAAATTTACGTTCATAATTATCAGCGTCATTAGATTCAATAATAACATGATCTTGTAAGTCATAAAATCTATATACTTTGTTATTCATTGCATAACCAATAAACATACATTCATATGTTCTACTTGCATTTTAGGATCAGGAATATGAACATATGCCAAACAAACCCAAGTCTGAAAATAAGACAGTTTATTTTTTTTAAAATTTCATAAGGCAAAATTTTACTTTTCGATTTCAGTCACAAATAATTTGAAATTATCAAATGCTTCACTTTTATTTTTCAGGAGATAAACAAAAGTATAATTAAAGTAATCACCAAAATTGTGTTTTCCATTTCTAATCAAGACCCCATCAAATTCATTATTTTTAGTTAAGGTGTACAAATCAACCCAATAGTTTGAGTAAACCTGGTCTTATTGAGAAGATAGCCCAAAACCAATTTCTATCTCATCTCTGGAGTATACAGTATATCTTAAAGAATAACAGTCTTTCCAGAGGTAAACTCCAAATCCACCACACCAAAATCATCAACTATAGTGGAGTGAGAATCACCCAACAACATTTTCTTGTACTCAGTTGCAGAATAGGATCTGAACATAGCACAATCATTGTAAACATGGTGAGAAACACCAATGTCTACCCTCTACCCTTCGGATCCACCAACTATGTTGATATCAGAAATTATAGCCACAAGTTGGTCTTCGGTTAGATTCGCCTACGGAGCAGGACGAATTCTAAACTGGCAGTTCGGAGCCATATGGCCCGCCTTTCCACAGCTATAGTAAGTAAACTGTGAAGAATCATTTCTTGAAGGGGGTTTGTGTCCATTCTGGTTTTTCATATTTTTCCCTTTGGGTTTCATAACAGTGGAGGTGGTTCTCTTGTGAGCGTTGTTGGAAACAACGAGCACTTCATCTTATTGATTTTGTTAGCGGACTGCCCCTCAATACGAAGACTGGTAATCAAATTTTCTAAAAAAAATCCTTTTATTTGGGACTAATAGTAGTCTTATAATCTTTCTAAAATAATTTCATGAACAATTTCCATAATTTAAACAATTGCAAACTTTAGGGTATTAAGTGTCCAATAGAAACCTTAGGGACCATAATGGGATTTAGGTCAAAAATCAAGATTGTTTAATGTAATAAGGTCTAAAACAATTCACATGATATACTACAAGCACCGCATAGCAGAAGGTAAGGTCCAAAGTGTAAAGAGCACTAAAATAATTCACAGATAAACCAATAAATAGTACACCTCAAAAGCTTGACCAAATTCAACATCCCACAAGTAAACCAATTTCAACAATAATTGTTATGTACTACATAGGCAAGTGATTGTAACATTAGGGGCAAGAGTGAAATTTACCAAAAATATGAACAAAAAACCCAATAAACCAGACGTTAACACCCAAACAATTCAATGTATTAAAAAGATTCATTTTCTGTCATCATAAAAAAATATATATTATGCAGAAGATAGAAACCCTAAAAAGATTAAAACATTTCACAAGTAATCCTACGAATGCATGTAATCCAACAAATTTAACATTCTCAGAACTAAAAAATTAGCGCAGATCCACGGATCCGTAATTCGAAAAAGAATTAGCGCAGATTTGTAAGTATAATAGACAATATCATGATTAATTCGGAAAACTGGAATTAATTGAAACAACATGATTAACACAAGCATGTTCACGAAACAACATACTTAAATTGGTAATCGAAAACATGGCAGAAGAAATCGTCTTAAAATTGTTGGTGCAGAAAATAATAAAGAACGAGTTTACCGAATTAGCTTGGGTTGAGTCGCGGACTAGGTCGCTCTCTTTAAGACGTTTCGCGGCTCTGCCCAAGAAGTGTGCAAGCAGTGTATCAGCCCCGTCGTCCCCAGGATAAAACAGCCCAGAATTCTCCTCTGTCTAGGACGTTCTTTGCACTGTAGAAGTCCCGAAAACCAAACACCTCCACACACTGTTCGCAAAACGAACAAACTGCTCGGAAACCAAAATCGGACTGAAAAAATAGTACCGGAATTGATCGGAACAATTTCGGAAGATGAAACCGAAAATGTTTCGGAACATAATCAGAAACAAAGCCGAAACAGAAACAGAAACAAAGCCGGAACAGAAACAGAAACAAAACCGGAACAGAAATAGAACTGCAGCCGAAACAGAAATACTGTTCTGGTATTTTTTCTCTCTGAAAATTGAGGAAACAAATCTGGTATTTATAGGAAAAAAAAATAAAACTGTTTGAAAAAAAAAAAAATTGAAACCGAAACTTAAAAAAAAACGTTAATCGGATTTAATTAGAAACGTTAAAACGTTTTTTATTAATTGGAAACGTTTTTTTTTTTTACTATTTTAACGGTTAAATTTTTTTTTAATCTCAAACGTTTAATAATAATTTTTTGTTCAATTAAACTGTTTTTTTTTAAAAATATTTTTTCTAAAAAATAAATAAGTGCCACTTCATCACACGCACGTCTCGACTCGACTCGACTCGGCTCGGCCGAACGGACGGCGGCGGCGGCGCGCGCGCATGTGGTAAACCGGTAGGGATGTAACTCCTCTCCACTCCACAAAATGTGGGTACCCTTTGGGGCACACCCCAAGTGTCTCACATATCCCTAGATATCCACTTTAATTTTACCTCTCCCAACCAATGTGGGACAAAAGGTTTTGAGGGAAAATCCAATTTAACACATTTGGCACTTTCTATTCTAAAAATTAAATTAAAATTCATTTGTTTCAACAATTGGATATCAATCAATTGTTTTATTAATTTAGGGCTTCATTTCATTAATATTTTTAGCTGATGTGGTTCTTAAGGTGAATTATGTGTTGAATTTGTTGCTTTATAATGAGTCGTTGTTGTGAACTGATGGAGGTTGGGCCACAGAGTTCTCTTTGGATAATATTGTTGGTCTAGTGAGCTAACTAAGAGGGGGAGTAAATTGGGTAGTTATAAAAAATCAAACAAATTTCTTATCTTTTTAGACTTAAATAATTAAATAATCAATTTATCCTAAATTAATTATTATCTTTATAACGAGGTGGATAAGTGTTGAAACTACGTGCACAACCAAACAAAATGTAAACAATGTATAACACAAAGATATATCCTGGTTCACCAAGCTACTCTTAACTAATCCAACTCCCCGAGCTCCACAGAGATTCGCACACACTAAAACCCAGATTCCTTTAAAGATAAGAACCAAACTCTCACAATAATTTTTTCACAAGCTCAGAATTAACCTTTACAATTCCCTTTTTACGGGCTAAGGAATAACCCTATCTTTTTTCAAGCTTAAGACTAACCTAATTCTATTACAGGAAGAATCACAACCTAATTCTTTTACTAAGCTAAGAATTAAACCTCACAAACACTCCAAGTATCTTTTTACCAGTAAAGATGGAACCGTTAAAATTCACTCAAAAAACACGAACTTTATTTAGGAAGAATTCACACTTAATTTTTTTCAAGGGAAAAGAATAATATAATCCTTTTATCCACTAGGTAAAAATCAAATCTCAATCTTTTTTCCAGAAAAGATTGAAACTCAGCTACCCTAATTAGATACAACCTAACTGTATCCAATCCAAACAAACCCACCAATTACCAAAAAAAATTTACTGAGTTTCTTCTCACTTGAACCTTCTACCATCTCAAACCAATTTAACTCAATTAATGTCCCAATAATTATTAGTAATAGAAATTAAGTGAGGAATTCAATATCTAATTATAATATGTATGGGTAGCACAAAATTAAACATGTAATCAGACAATCACAAAAATCATTTAAAAAAGAATTTTTATACTTTTTAAAGTTCAAAAACAATTTTATTAAAATCTTATCAACCAAGCAAAGATAGTAATATGAATTCACAATGAAGAACAATACCTTGAAAATATCTCACCAGGAAAACACCGAAAAATTAAAATCATAATAGCAAGACAGCACAAATTCGGTGACGCCAACTCAATCAGCACTTTAACTTAAGAATTTTGCACATAATTGATCTCATAAATGATCTCTTGAATATGTCTGAGAATAACAACTCTTGAATATGTCTGAGAATAACAACTCTTAGAAAGCTTAGGAACTAAAAGTTCTTGATTTATGTGATATCATGATATGTAAAAATCGTAGGTTTATTTAAACTGATTTGAAATAGGCCCTCTAACGGCTAGTTTCCTCAAGACATAATATTTGAATGCACCAATAGACCCCTATATCATTACCATTCATTCCTGATTTAATTCACTTAGATATAGATTTTAAAACATTCAATAAAGTCCCTAAATTAATTCTCAATCTTAAATCGTATAGATAGGAAGTATTAAATTAACCAAATTGAGAAACACTTTAATTTTATGAACCATGTCTATAGGGATATTAAAATAAGTGTATCATATCTTTAATATATCTAAATCCCAAAAATATCTCACCCAGATATCCCAAAAATGGCTACTTTTTTAGCAGATCCTCGAAACTGTAACTACGCAATCAGTTGACCGACCTCCATACCATCAATCGACCGATCGATTTAGGTTACATGCCAAACCATTTCTCAAACAACTGTTGGTTGACCGATTCACCATGGGTCGATTGACCAATCGATTCAGGATGCTCTACTAGGCCTAATTTCGGCTTTAGTCGGTTAACCGATCGATACAAAGAGTTTCACTTCGGTCCATCGATTGACTGATCTCCCCTGGTCGGTTGATCAATCGATTCAAAGACTCATCCTTTTTCCAGCCTACGCCCATCGATTGATCGATGTTTTAATCTTTTTAACTGATTTCTTTTCTCGATTAACTCAATTGACACTTATATTCAAATTTAAATACTAACCTTCCTTAGGTCAATTTTCATTTTTCAATTTCACATTAAAGCAAATAATTGAACACTAATTAGGACCTTAATCTCATTAAATTAAACACATATAAATATAAATCATTTAATTTGTGTCGTGTGTGATCCTAATCGGGATACATTAAGAGTAAAAGAGATTTGAGATTTTTTTCACCTAATTTCTTCGAAATCTTCAATACTTTTCATCTCTTTAATGTCTGTCTCTACATCCTTCATAATTACTTCGTGATTTGATCTTGAGTAAAACTTTTAAACTGAAACACTCAATAAATATAGTTAGTTCCACCAAAAACATCAACTCTTAATTGTCCATCAAAATCTTGGGATCAACAATCTTCTGCTTTATGATGACAATGAATTTCGATGTTTTCTTCAAACAAGAATGTGGCCCCTAAATCCGAGGACGGATTTTTTAACTTGTTAAAGCACAATCATGAAGATAATTCAATAAAGTTATCAGATATTATACAAAGCACAAAATATAATCAATTCAACAAAATTCTCCCCCTTTATTAGTGCAATGCTTAGGCGAACAAATCATAAACATTAAGTAACTCTTTTTAGACACAATAATGATTTCCTCTTCGTCAATTGAATTCAATTCAATAAATATCAAACATATTCTCCCCCTTTGTCATCTCAAAAAGTGGAGAAGAGGAACAAACTCATCATTCTAGGTAAACATCATTGTGCTTAGCCATTCCTAAACCTTGAACAATTCTCATAAATTGGTTTAGTAAATATATCGAAAAACTTATCGGAGGTATCAATATATTCAATGATAATGTCCCTTTTTTTGAATATGATTACGAATAAAATGATGTCTAATCTCTATGTGCTTAATTCGTGAGTGTTGTGTAGGATTCTTACTTAAACATATAACACTTTTATTATCACAATATAACAGGACTTCTTTCATACATACTCCAAAATCATTTACTTGTTGCTTGATATATAAAATCTTAGCACAACAATTACCAGCTGCCATATACTTAGCCTCAGTAGTAGAAAAGTCTATAGAATTTTGTTTCTTGTTAGACCAAAACTAAGGCATGTCTTAAAAATTGACATGACACGCTTGTGCTTTTTCGCTCGACTTTGCAATCGAAAAAATCAGCGTCGAAGTAATTAGTCAACTTGAAGTCACTCCTCCTAGGATACCATAATCCTAGATCACTTGTCTTTTTTAAATATCAAAAGATTGACTTAATCACAGTTAAATAAGATTTTTTAGGACAAGTCTGAAATCTAGCACACAAGCAAACGCTAAATATAATATCAGGTCTACTAGTAGTAAGATACAACAAGCTACCAATCATATCTCTATAAATTTTCTCATTTACATTTTTGCTCGAATCGTCTTTGTCTATCTTTGTAGTTGTTGTCATGGGAGTTTTGTACTCTTTAACGTTATCCAAGCTATATTTTCTCAGCAACTCTTTGTTGTATTTGGCTTGGTTTATAAAGATCATTTTTTTGGTTTGCTTAATTTGTAACCCAAGAAAGAAATTTAATTCTCATTATCCTGGTAAACTCTTGGCAAAAATTCTCATTAGAAAATCTGAAAATAATATCATCAACATAAATTAGTACTAATAGGATATCAAAATTAGTTTGCTTAATAAATAGCGTTATATCACTAAGATCCATTCGAAAACTATTTTCAATCAAAAATCGATTAAGTTTCTCATACGAAGCTCTCAGAGCTTGTTTGAGCCCATACAAAACCTTACGAAATTCAAACACATTGTTGGCACAGTAGAATACCCAAGAGAGGGGGTGAATTGAGTAATTAAAAAATATATCAGAATAAAACTTGATAAATAAAATAAATAATTTTATTCCTAAATTAATTATTATCTTTATATCATAGCGGAATAAATTAATTAACTAGGTGCACACCCAAACAGTAAAAATAAACAAATTAATAATACAGCATATTAAGATATATCCTGATTCACCAAGTTATTTTTGGCTAGTCCAATCCTCCGAGCCCCACGGAGATTCGCACCCACTAATTCTCAAGATCTCTTTAAAGGTAGAAACCAAACCCGCATACCGATTTTTTTATAGGCTCAGAATAAACCTTTACAATTTCCTTTTCAAAGGTTAAAGAATAACCTCTACTTTTTACAGACTCAATAATAACCTATCTTTTTACAGGTTAAAGATTAACCTAATTCTTTTTATCACAACGGCTCAAGAATCAAAATCTCACACAACACTCCAAGTATCATTTTCACAGGTAAGGATGGAACCTTTACAATTCACTCACAAAACGCAATTCTTATCTAGGAAGAATCACTACCTCAATCTCTTTATAGGAAGAGACTGAAATCCTGCTACCCTTGATTAAATATCTCCAATGATATTTAATCCGTCACAACTCACCAATACAAAAATTGATAAGTAAAACTCACTCGGAGTTTTTACCACCCTAGATATATAAAAACTCAATTAATATCCCAACTAGTGATAGAAAAACGTGAGCTGCAGAAATCTAATTTTAACAAGATATGGGTAACAAATTGGAGCACGTAATCAGATTTAAGAAATTATTTGTAAAAATATTTTCTTCAAAAATCAGAAACAATTTCTAAAATCAATTTCCAAATAATAAACAAATAACGCAATAAAAGAATATAATTGGAAAGACCTCACCCGGAATTCACAGAAAGAACATATAAAGTAATGTAACTTTAGATCCGGTAGCAGCACAAATTAATAGCAGTTGATCTTTAAGATCGTCTCTCAGAAAAGTTCACAATATTTCAAATGGATAACTCTTATAAAAGCTCACAATATGATATGATATAACTTCTCTCTTGTTTACTGCTTAATTACCAATAAAATTCGCAGACCTATATAAAGGCACATGTAATCAGTTTTTTAACGGTTAGTTTACAAGTGTCATGACAATAAAACACTCTTATAGACCCCTTATATCATAATGACTTCATTTAGGTTCAATTACACTTAATAATAACTTTCAAAACTCTCAATTAAATCCTCAAAGTATTTGTCAATCTCAATTAAATAGACTAGAATCAATTTCAAGTACCAAATTGAAAAACATTAATATTTGATGAACTATATTAATAGGATTTAATTAGTATATGAACCATACCTTAAATATAGATAATATCCCCGAAATCTCTCTTAAATCTTAACAAAAAACGGTTACTTTTAGATATGATTTCGGAATGCACAAGATCCTGAAACAGCTCTATTGGTCGACTGGTCAGTCGACTGCCCAATTCAGGATGTAGCCAAGGACGTTCATCGATCGACTTATCAGTTGACTGCTAGATGCATAGACTTCACTTTGTTCTCATCGGTCGACTTATCAGTTGACTGATCAATTCAACATGTTTGTCTTATACCCATCAGTCAACTTATTAGACAAATTCTCTTTGCTAAACACTTCTCTTCAATTCATTTTAATACATTTTCTTCTCTAAAGTAGCTCCACTAATATTCTTATATTTCATTTTAATCATTCAAAATTATTTTTCCTCAATTCACATAGGAGCAAATAATTTAACTAAATCAAAACACACATAAAATATCAAATATATTTTGTGTCATGTGTGTGTTCCTAAATGGAATATTAAGAGTTAAGATTCACCTGGGTTGTTTTCTCTAATTTCTTCAAACTCTTAATTCTTCTTCATCATTTTGACATCTTTATTTGGCATCCATTTAATTTAATGTCTTCATTACTGGAACTTTAAATCACTGAAACGCTCAATTAAATATTAGTTCTACCAAAACATCAATATTTAATTGTTCATCAAAATCTTAGTATCAACACACATGGTTGGGAAATTTATCGCTCTCAAATACCGAGAGTTATTCCACATAAATTTCTTCTGCTAAAAAGTCATTCAAGAATATACTTTTTACATCCATTTCATATAATTTAAAATTACGTGAACATACAAAAATGAGTAGCATTCTAATAGCTTCTAATCTAGCCACGGGAGCATAATTCTCATTATAATTAATTCCCTATTCTTGATTATAACCATGTGCAACTAATCTTGCTTTGTTTCTAATTACCATACCAGTTTCATCATTTTTATTACGAAAAACCTATTTAGTACCAATTACTGGATGAATATCCGGTATAGGAATTAAAGACCATACTTTATTATGCTCAAATTGAACTAACTCTTATTGCATCATGGAGATCCAAGATTCATCAATTAATGTCTCATTCACATTTTTAGGTTCAATTTGAGATAGAAAAGCAAGATTAATAATATCTCTAAGGGAGAAGCGAGTATTTACACCTCTTTCAAAATTACCAATGACTTTTTTTTACCGAGTGTCCCGATACTATCTTTATAGCTCGTGGTAACGCCGAATCCTCTCCCTTAGGCTCTTTTTTTTTTTGGTTCTTTTGTCGCATCATCGCCTTAGTTTTGGTTATTTAAAGTTCCTGCATTATCATCCAAAACCTTTCTTAACAAAAATGGATCAGATTCCTCAAGTACAGCATGCACAGACTCTTCAAGTTCTAACGTACGTTTATTATAGACTCTATAAACTTTACTGTTAGTAGCATATGCAAGGACAATCCCATAATTAGTTTAGCATCAAATTTACTTAAATTATCCTTATCATTCAAAATAAAATATTTACAACCAAAATTTTTGAAATAAGATATGTTTGGAGTCTTACCATTCCAGATTTCGTAAGGGGTTTTGTTAAAATCTCTACGAATAGATACCCGGTTTACCACGTGGAAAGCGGTACTTACTGCTTCGGCCCAAAAATAAGTTGGTAAACGATTTTCATTTAGCATCATTCTGGTCATCTTCGGAAGTGTTATGTTCTTCCTTCCTACAACACCATTTTGTGTGGTGATCTCGGTGCAGAAAAATTGTAAGCATATCCGTGTTCATTACAATAACTTACTGCCTTATCATTTTAAACTATTTGCCTCTATCACTATGGATATTAATAATAGAACATTACTTCTCATTTTGAATACGTTTACAAAATTTAGAAAACGCAGAAGCAACTTCGCTCTTCTTAGCGAGAAAGAACACCCAAGTAAGTCTAGAATAATCATTAACAATCACAAATGCATAAAATTTACCTACTAGACAAGTAATAGCATTTGGACCAAATAAATCAAGATGCAACATTTCAAGACATCTAGATGTGGACGTGTATATCTTTTTCTTAAATGATAATCTAGACTATTTGACTAATTGACATGCAACACATACTTTATCTTTCACAAATTTCAAATCAGGTAGGCCACGTACGAGACTTTTCTTAGATAAATTAGATAATAATTCTATGCTAGCATGCCCAAATCTCCTACTCGATAACCAACTACTTTTCAGATAAAGCATTTAACCAAGATAAATTTTGAAAAGTAAAATCATCAAATGAACATGTATACACATTCTCAAAACGTGATGCAATAAGTAAAATACTACTATCATGCCCATTCTTAATTATGCATCTATCATGATTAAACACAACATTATAACCTTTGTTACATAGTTAACTTATACTAAGCAAGTTATGTTTAAGATCATCAACTAGTAAAATATTTTTAATAGTAGTAGTAGTATTATTTTCGATATTATCTATACTGATAATTTTATCTTTAGAGTTGTCTCCAAATGTCACATGACCTCCATTTTTAGGTGTCAAAGATATAAATTTTGGTTTATCTCCCATTATGTGCCGAGAACAACTACTATTCAGGAACCATTTGTCTTTGCGATATTTTCAGAATAGGAGCACCTCAAATAGATCCTAAGTGGTACCCAGTCTTCGTGGGTCCGATCTTGTTAGTCGGAATAATTTTAGTCCATTTTGGAACCTAAACTTGTCTGCAGTTAGATGTTTTAGAAAAAAAATCTACGAATAATATATCCCACAACATTACATTTAAAACATCTAACAAGATCCCTGATTTTAGAAAAGAATTTATGAAAACATTTTTGCTTAAGATATTTCTAAAACCCAATGCCGGCTTTATCAAAGATACTTTGTGAACTTCCCAAAATCATTTTCAAATTATTCTCACTGCCGGTGAATTTGAGAACTATTGAATGTAAATCCAACATTTTGGATTTCAATTCAACGTTTTCAGATTCATAATCCATCACTTGCTTGTTTAATGTGTTAATAGTACTTTGAAGGGCATTAATTTTATAACACTGGATTTTATAATCATGTGTAAGTTATTGATAAATATCAAATAAATCATCAAAAATTAAAGGATAATAACTTGAACATTTAGGTACCACATCACCAGTGGCCATCAAAGCAAGCATGGATGATCCTTCACTTCTTAATTTTTCCGAGCTACTCAATTCGGAATCATCTCAGGTAGCTTTCATCAATTTTTTCCTGCTCTTCTTTCTTTCCTTATTCTTCTTTCTTTTCTTCTTTTTTTCCTTGTCTTTCTTTGGTTTAGGGCAATCAGTTTGGAAGTGTCCAAGCTTGTGACAGTTGTAACATTCTACGTTTGTCATGTTGGAAAGAAAAATTCCACGTTTGTCATGTTGAATTTTTTTTTCCCAAAATGCTCGTCGAGTCATCCTTCTTAAATTCTTTGTAAGAAGTGCCACGGGTAGCGCGTGAATACGCCGCTACTTTCACTTGCAAGTATACGAGGTAAAGTTTTAGTATAGATCGGGAGAGTTAGGGTTATCGTGTCCACAGGGATTAGTTTTGATTATTATTGAGTACCGCGTTTATCATGACCTAACTTTATCTAGGCAAAAATAAATATGTTTAAAATTTAATTAATACTACTACTAAGTTAATTAATCTAATTAAATTAACTATACTAATATTACTATGAGATGATTTAGGGAAAGTATTGCCTAGGGATTAACTTTTGTTTACAAAAACGTATTTGGTCTCGTTTTAGTTTAGGTTAACAGCATTCGACATATCCGACAATCTTGATTTGTAAACTCTCTCTCCACCTCTCCTGAGTGTAAGACGAGGGATATAACGCGATTTCGTGTTAACGAAGAAGTCCCCCTCAACGTCTTAACGATCTTAGGTCATGTGAGTCTCGCCCCAACGTCATTGATTGCACACAATCCAACTCCCGACCGGATCATTGGATCGTCGTGTTGTGTTTACCCTATCAACAATCTCGGTTCTAAAACTCCACCGCCACCTCTACCGAGTGTAATACGGGGTAATACATGACTTTAAGTCAACGAAGAAGTCTTCCTTAACATCTTAACGACCCTAGGTCACGTGAGTTTTACCTCAACATCATTGATTGTCCACAATCCTAACCCTGACCGAGTTATTGGATCGCGGCGTTTGTTTATTCTAGTCCAAATCCGAGATTTTTCAAACCCCGTATTCTCATAACATCATTCTAAGCATGATAAATAAACAATACGGCATACACAATCAAAATAACAAAGAACATCCGCAAACGAAACACAAACTCAACAAAACAACATTTTCATAAATTACATTAATCCCTAAACAAAAACCCGTTTAGCTCATGGCCATAGCCGGTTTCACAATGAAGACTAAGCTAAACAAACTCAAACAACAATCCTAAGTTAAGAAATAAAAGAAGGAACAAGAGAAACTTAGTTTAGTCCGAAGATTTATCGCTAAAAACGTTTCGAGATCGCTCTTTCTTCGTGGGAACGTGATCTTCTCCCTTCTCTCTTTATTTTCTTCATTTTTATAGATTGTTGAGCATGTTTAGATCGATTTTTGTTGTTTATACAATTAGGGTCACGAGTTAAATATAGATTGTAAATGGGGATTAACATTTTATTTATGAAAATGTAGTTTTGGTTAAATTTATGTTTCGTTCTTGGTTGTTCTTCGTATGTTGATTGTGTATGCATTATTGTTTGTTTATCATGCTTAGATTTACATATCGAGAATACGGGGTTTGACTCTCGGAAGAGGTAACTCTGGATTCGAACTAGAATAAACAAATGCCACAATCCTATAACCCGGTCGGGGTTTCGATTGTGGACAATTGATGACGTAGGGTCAAGATTCACGTGACCTAGAGTCGTTACATTGAGGGGGATTTTGGTGTTGACGCGAAGCCATGTATTCCCTCGTCTTATACTCGGGAGAGGTGACGGGAGAGTTTTAGAATTGAAATTGTCGATAGGGTAAACACAACGCAATGATCCAATAACCCGGGAGAGAGTTGGATTATGTGCAATCAATGACATTAGGGCAAGACTCACGCGGTCTAGAGTCGTTAATATATTGAGGAGGACTTCGGCGTTGATTCGAAGTTGCGTATTCCCCCGTTTTACACTCGGAAGAGGTGGCAGAGGAGTTTACGAACCGAGATTGTTGGATACGCCGAACGCCGAACATGTTAACTAAAACGAAACCAAACGCGTTTAAGTAAATAAAGTTAATCCCTATGCAATCTACTCCCCTAAACAATATCATTATAGTATTTATAGTATAGTTAATTAAATTAGTAATTTAGTTTAGTATCAATAATTAATTAAATTCAATTTATAATCACCTAAATAATATTAGATTATGACAAACACGGTACTCAATAGTAATCTCAACCAATCCCTGTGGATACGTGATAGGTGTAAATTACCTACGTATTTTCAATCCGAATTTGTTAGTTTTCGAGTACGTTTATAGTTATTTTTATATGTTTTAATATGTTTTTATACTTTTTGTATAAATCAGGTGTATAGAGCAAAAAAGATAAGAAACTAGAGTGAAAACGATGAGATCGAACCGAAGGCGAGTCGAAGTTACGATGGATAAACAAGCAAGGAGGCAAAAATATGAAGGAAGCCCACCGCCTAGGCGTCCAGACCTCCGCCTAGGCAATGAAGATGCTGAGAATGACAAAAGGCTACTGACAGCCCACCACCTAGGCAGGAAATTCCTCCGCCTAGGTGAAAACCCCAGTAGAAACATTTTCAAGTCCACCGCCTACTTCTTCGCCTAGGCGGTCACCAAACCTGCAAAGCCGGTACAAGTGTTGTAATTTCAAGGCTATTTTGGACTATGATGAAATCCAATTTTGGAAATTCTCAAAACATGGAAGTTGTAGATCTTTTTCTTAGCTTTCTATAGGTTTTTGAATCACCTCAATCAGAGTTCAAATGAAGAAGTTACAGCCAAAACAAAATTTCAAACCTGCAGTAACTTCGCCTAGGCGAATTTTTCTGTGCTTAGGCGAATTTCCGGCAGAAAGTTAACCGAATTAACTTCGCCTAGGCGAAAATCCTACAGCACAGCCTTGATATTTATTAGATATTTTGAGATATTTTGGCCAATTTATTTTTCCCTTCTCTCCTCCTTTCTTTCCTCTCTTCATTTCTTAAGGCCTTAGGCCATATTTTAGGAGTAGGATTACGGATTTTTGAGGGAGAGCTCTCAACCCGAGGTGGACGATCAACGAGGAAGTGATCGATCAACGTTTCTAGCGGCAAATATTCGGATATCGGCTAAGTCGCTCGTTTTCTCTCTTTGTTTTCTTTATTTTAGTAGTTGTTGAGTATGTTTAGCTCATTTTACATTGTATAAATGGTTAGGACCATGAGTTAAACATGGATTGTAATAGAGATTAACGTATTATTTATGAAAATGTAGTTTTGGTTGAATTTTTGTTTCGTTTATGGTTGTTCCTTATAATTTCTATTGTGTTCCGTGTTTTCTATGATTATATGCTAGTTTAGATATATTGAGAATATGGGGTTTGACACTCGGGAGAGGTAACCCCGGATTCGGACTAGAGTTAACACAACACGACAATCTAACGACTCGGGAGGGCGTTAGAAAGTGTGCAATTAATGATGTTGGGGTGAGACTCACGTGACCTAGAGTCGTTAAGGCGTTGAGGGGGATTTCGGCGTTGACACGAAGTCACGTATTCCCCAGTTTTACACTCGGAAGAGGTGGCGAGGGAGTTTACGAACCGAGATTGTCGGATACGCCGAACGCCATTAATGTTAACTAAAACGAAATCAAATGTATTGAAGTAAATAAAGTTAATCCCTAGGAAATCTACTCCCCTAAACAATCTCAAATTAGTATTTATAGTATAGTTAACTTAATTAGTATTTTAGTTTAGTATTAGTATTAAATTAAATTTCATTTTTAGCGCCTAGATAAAATTAGGTTATGACAATCGCGATACTCGATAGTAATCTCAACCAATCCCCGTGGATACGATAACTCGATCTTAACGATCACACTATACTAAAACTTTAGACCTCGTATATTTGCGAGTGTAAGTAGTGGCGTGTTTTTCCCGCGCTACCAATACGATACCCGACCGAAAAGTCTATTATACTAAAACTTGATCCATACACTTGCGGTGAAAGTGACAACGCTCAATTAGCGGCCACCAAGTTTTTGGCACCGTTACTGGGGATTGATTTGTCGAATACAGTTTTCGACGATCGCGGCCAAGTTTTTAGTAATCATTATCGAGATTGTGTTTTGGATTATTGTTGATATCGTGAGGAAATAACTTGATTTTAATTTAGGCATTTTTTAGGGTATATAATTTTTCTTTGTAGTTTTGTTTTTGTATTTCTTATGTAGGGTACTTGACGATGTTAGATCGACAGGTATTGATGCATCTCTTTCAACGGGATTCCAAACCGTTTATAGTGCGTGGTCACGCACATAAGCCGGTGAGGCGTGTCGTTAAAAGATCAAGTCGAACAAAGCAATATCCCACCAAGCTTGAGGGCGTTCTGAATGTGTCGGGCTGACAACCATAAACCAAGCGCTTCTTGGGAGGCAACCCAAGTTCCAAAATAAATTAAATCCATTTCCATCGACTTGAAACGGAGGCGAGATCCTCTCGCCTCCCAGGTATGTGTTCTAAACCCTAGTCTTCATTATAATGCTTTATCATGTCATTGGGATTATTGACTAGGTTGTTTTGGGAATTTCTTGTTTGAGTCGGGTGTGATGTGTAGTATGTTTATTTATGTTTTACTGTTTTTATGTGTGCATGTCTATTTATGATAGTTTTGGTGTTATGTGCTGAGTTTTGACGTCATTTGAGCCATTACCCAATGATGAGTCTATCCCCTGGTTGTTTATTGAGGTCAAGCATAAAACTCACACATGTATGTTCTGTGTGCTCAACTTTATGTTTTAGTGATAGCTATTATAGATCCTACTTGCACAAGCACATTAACTCAATATAAAATTGTCTAATTGATTTGAAAACGATTATCTGTCACCTAAATTCATGACATTAGGATTTCTATAACTTGATTCGGGGGAAATTCATGGCGAAATCCTAGGCGAGGTAGTTCGGAAGACATGATTTAGGCATTCATTTTCTTGCTTAAGCCTTTTTAAGCTTACCTTGTTAAATTATTACCCCTCGTTACCCTATCGAAACCTAAATGCCATTTCAGTTCTGAACACTTAACTAATACCATGGCCAATTGAATTCCTTCTAGTCCTTTATCGCTGAACCAAAGGCACAATTTGAGCAAAAAGTTAGCATTCAATATGCTGTTTGAAGTGAGCGGTTGGAATTAGGGCGAACTTTTAATTGGTTCGGTATTCGAGTACTCACTTGTCGTTTTTCGTTCATATTTCACACACTCCCTAAATTGTACAAATCCAATAACTTTGGGGGGGTGTAGTTTGGTTTTAAAAAAAAAAAAAAAAACTATGTAAATATAGTTTTATTTCCGTTTCTTTTTGACAAGTGAGTACGTCGTTCTTAATATATGTTTAGGGTTGTTTCAAATGTATCTATGGGGTTTCGAGTGTGAGAGTGCCAAGCGATGTGCCTTGGGTAACGTCAAGTTAACAATGTTAACCCGTTTTTCTCTTTCAAATTTACCCTTGGCCATTTGTCCTAAACCGAACCAAGACTTATTGATCTTTTTGAACTTTCGAGCCTACATTAGTGGAGAATAGATCCCGGGTTAAGCCTATGGATTTCCTGTACCTTCGGGGTTTTTTTTGTCATGTCCTTATATGGTGGATAATCCAATCCGATTAACGGACAGTTATATATTTGAGTTTTAAACACACACACACACACTTTAGTATGATCTATAATGGTGCTTACTATTATAAATGTTGAAATTCTAGAACACTAGATGGTGTGTTTTTATGCTTGAGCTCGATAGGATTGGGGGTCGATGAAGGATATTTCGTTTAGCCGGTAGATGATACACAAAACTTGCATATATTTGTTTTTCGTGTTTTTCATTTTTAGTACTTAATTTTTATATTTTATTTTATTGCGTGAGTGTTTTGCTCGAGAATTAGGAAAATTCCGAGTTTGGGGGTATTTGATAGGTGTAAATTACCTATATATGTTCATACCGAATTTATTAGTTTTCGAGAACGTTTAATACATTTTAATGTGTTTTTATTATTTTTGCATTAAAAGAGGTGTGTGGGGTGAAAAGGTATAAAATCAGAGCATAAACGATCAAATCATATCAAGAATGGTCGGAGAACAGTGGAAATATGAGCAAGGCGGCAAAATTCTGCAAACAAGCTTACCACCGCGGCGTCCAGACCACTGCCGCGGTGGTGAAGATGTTGAGAAAAACAAATTGTTGATGACTGCCCTCGGCCTAGGCGAAAATCCCACCGCCTAGGCGAAAATCCTACAGATTGTTTTCCTATTCTATCACCTCGGCGAAACACTAACCGACATACTCCATGGCTGCGGTGGTGAATCCCACGGCCGCGACGGTGGCCTCTGCTCAGTGGGAGATATTTATTTTAGATATTTTGTTTATAAATACCCCCTCCTTTCTTATTTTCCGAGCTCTCTCCGGCATTAGGACCTTCCTAGGGTTAGATAAAATAGAGAGAGAGTTTTGAAGAGTGCTCATTCAATCCCAAGGAGGAAGATAAAGGAGGAGCAATTGGATTACGGTTTTAGCACTAAATCTTGCCGCTTTGCTCATTTTTTCACCATTCTCCGACCGTTCTCGATACGATTTGATCGTTTATGCTCCGATTTCATACATTTTCACCCTACGCACCTGTTTTAATGCAAAAAGAATAAAAACACATTAAAATGTATGAAAACATAATAAACATACTCGAAAACTAACAAATTCGGTATGAAAATATATAGGTAATTTACACCTATTAGCCACATCTTTTCCTTGCTCACTGTTAAGACTCGCATCATCACTATCATTATCTTCCTCCTTTTTCTGAACCTTCAATGCGAAGGATTTCTTTTTTTATATTTCCCACATCGTCCTCGTATCCTCGAATTGCTATCTCATGCATCATTAGGTTGCCAATAAGGTCATCAATTTCATACTTTGTAAGATCCTTTGCTTCCGCAATCGTAGTCACCTTCGATTCCCACACTTTAGTTAATGATCTCAAGATCTTTCAAACTTTGTCCTCCGAAGTGTGGGGCTTTCCGAGTTGATTCAAATGGTTGCAGATATTATTAAATTTTGTGTACATCTTTTGAATCAATTTTGCCTTACCCATTCTGAATAATTCGAATTGACGAATTAGGGCGTTGATTTTTTATTGTTTTACCTTACTAGTCCCTTCGTAGGTGATTTGCAATTTATCCCACATTTATTTTACCATGCACAACTTGAGACCTTGGAATATTCGTTAGTATCTAAAGAGTAAAATAAAATGTTAATAGCTTGAGAATTAATAGAAAGCTTTTATTTGTTAGAAGTGGTCAATTACTCTTTCTTCTTGGCAACTCCGTTTTCCATAGGGACAAATGGACCACCCTCAATTGCTAGCCACACATCATAATTGTGTCCTGAAGAAATGTAATCATTCCGTCCTTCCAAAATACATATTTTTTACCTACAAATAAAGGTGGTCGGTGCATAGACTGTCCCTCATCTAGTGTGCCTATCGGATGCGCCATGTGATCTTTGTTAGCTAGTGTATCGAGAAAAACCAACTCTGATACCAATTGTTGATCTAGTGAGCTACCCAAGAGGGGGATGAATTGGGTCGTTATAAAAATTCAAACAAATCTCTTATCTTTCAACACTTAAATAATCAAATAATCAATTTATCATAAATCAATTATTATCTTTATAACGTAGCGGATAAGTATTTAAACTATGTGCACAATCAAACAAAATGTAAACAATGCAGAACACAAAGATATATCTTGGTTCACCAAACTACTCTTGACTAATTAAATCCCCCGAGCTCCACGGAGATTCGCACCCACTAAAACCCAAACTCCTTTAAAGTAGGAACCAAACTCTCACAATGATTCTTTTCACAGGCTTAGAATCAACCTTTAAAATTCCTTTTTTATGGGCTAAAGAATAACCCTATCTTTTTTCAGGCTTAATACTAACCTAATTCTATTACAAGAAGAATCACAACCTAATTGTTTTACCAGGCTAAGAATTGAACCTCACAAACACTCCAAGTATCTTTTTTACCGGTAAGGAAGGAACCGTTAAAATTCACTCAAAAAACACGAACTCTATTCAGGATGAATTCACACCTAATTCTTTTCAAATGAAAAGAATAACACAATCCTTTTATCTACTAAGTAAAGATCAAATCTCAATTGCTTTTTTCGAAAAAGATTGAAACCTAACTACCCTGATTAGATACAACCCAACTGTATCCAATCCGCACAAACTCACCAATTACAAAAAAAAAAAAAAAAAAAATACTGAGTTTCTTCCCACTTAGAGCTTCTACCATCTCAAACCAATTTAACTCAGCTAATGTCCTAATAATTACTAGTGATAGAAATTACGTGAGGAATTCAATATCTGATTGTAATATGTGTGGGTAATACAAAATGAAGCACGTAATCAAATAATCACAAAAATTATTTTAAAAAAGAATTTTTATACTCTTTAAAATTCAAAAATAATTTTACTAAGATCTTATCAACCAAGCAAAGATAGTAATATGAATTCACAATAAAGAATAATAACTTGGAAAGATCTCATCAGGAAAACACCGAAAGATTAAAATCAGAATACTAAGACAATGCAAATTCGGTGACACCAACTCAATCAGCACTTTAACTCAAGAACTTTGCACACAATTGATCTCACAAATGATCTCTTGAATATGTCTCAGAATAACAACTCTTAGAAAACTCAGGAACTGAAAGTTTTTTTATTGATGTCATATCATGATATGTAAAAATCGCAGGTCTATTTAAGCTGAATTAAAATAAACCCTCTAATGGCTAATTTCCTCAAGATATAACATTTAAATGCACTAATAAACCCCCATATCATTTCCATTCATTCCTGATTTAATTCACTCAGATATAGCTTTTAAAATATTAAATTTGGTCCCCAAATTAATTCTCAATCTCAAATCGTATAGATAGGAAGTATTAAATTAACCAAATTGAGAAACTCTTTAATTTTTTGAACCATATCTATAGGGATATTAAAATAAGTGTATCCTATGTTCAATAAATCCAAATCCCCAAAATATCTCACTCAAATATCCTAGTTAACGGCTAATGTTTGAGTAGATCCTCGAAATCCTCGAAACTGTAATTACACAGTCGGTTGACTGACCTCCATACCATCAGTCGACCGATCGATTCACGTTACATGCCAAGCCATTTCTTAAACAACGGTCGATTGACTAATCTACATGGGTCGACTGACCGATTGATTCAGGATGCTTTTTTAGGCCTCATTTCGGCTCTGGTCAGTTAACTGATCGATACAGAGAGTTTCACTTTGGTCCATTGGTTGACCGATCTCCCCTGGTCAGTTGACCGATGATTCAGAGACTCATCTTTTTTCTAGCCTACGCCCATCGGTTGACCGATCATCATGTGGTCATTTGACCAATCAATGCTGGAACACCAACTTATCAATTTATTTCAACTCCAAACTTCGACGTTTTAATTCCTTTAACCTATTTATTTTCTCGGTTAACTCAATTAACACTTATATTCAATTTTAAATACTAATCTTACTTAGGTCAATTTTTATTTTTCAATTCCACATTGAAGCAAATAATTGAACACTAATTTCGACCATAATCTCATCAAATTAAACACACATAAATATAAATCATTTAATTTGTGTTATGTGTGATCCTAACCGGAATACATTATGAGTAAAAGAGATTTGTGTTGTTTTCACCTAATTTCTTCAGAATCTTCAATACTCTTCATCTCTTTAATGTCCGTCTCTGCATCCTTCATAATTACTTCATGATTTAATCTTGCATGGAACTTTTAAACTGAAACACTTAGGCCCTGTTTGGTTAGTGTTCCCAACCCAACCCGAAAAATTTGAGATTGATTTTCAGGAACGCGTTTGGCAACACAAAGTTCAACCCAACCCAACCCAAAAAATGAGAATTGATATTCAAAATCCTAAGAAAATGAGAAACAAAAAACTCAACCCAACTTTACGACATGCTGGAAATTTTTTAAGTTGTTAGTGATCCCTTATTCAACCTTTGGCAATCTCATTTCATTTGCACATTTTTGTTTTTATTTTTTCCTCCAAAACCTCAGCTCGCTCCCTCTCCGATTATTTTTCGTCGATCTCTCGATCTGTGTCTTTCTCAATTTCTCTCATCGATCGTCATCTTTGTCGTCGGCTACCATCATCGTCTCCGTCTTCATCTTCATCTTCCATTATCATCTTCGTCTTCTCGCATCCATCGTGCTCGTCGTCGTCATCTCGCCGCAGCAGTCGTCGTCTATAATCTCTCTCTCTCTTTTCTGAATCGATTTTGTCGACGATATTAAGAATGTTTTAGGGTTCGCGAAATTGATTTCGTTTCGTTAACGAAATCGATTTCGAAAATCAATTATCGATTTCAAAAATCGATTTAGAGTTTATGGTTCATGAAATCGGGAAATCGATTTAGGTTTAGGATTCGCGAAATCGATTTCGTTTAGTTAACAAAATCAACTTTGGAAATTGATTTAGGGTTTGTGGTTCACGAAATCGCGAAATCGATTTAGGTTTTGGGTTCGCAAA
Source organism: Eucommia ulmoides (assembly GCA_016647705.1). Classification (NCBI taxonomy): domain Eukaryota; kingdom Viridiplantae; phylum Streptophyta; class Magnoliopsida; order Garryales; family Eucommiaceae; genus Eucommia; species Eucommia ulmoides. The sequence continues at coordinate 12,243,874 of CM028331.1, forward strand.
ATCGATTACATTTCGTTAATGAAATCGATTTTGGGTTCTATTGATGTTATCAATTCTAAAATTATGGATTTGTTGTTGTTTTGAAGATATTTTTTTTATCTCCATGTTGAAACCTTCTTCATCCAGAATTGTTGAAACCTTCTTCATCCAAAATTGTTGAAACCATTTTTCAAACCTTCTTCCTTCTTCACCTCCATATTCAAACCATTTTTTAAGCTTAATTGAATAAGGCTACACTCAGAAATGTTGAAATAAATAATTATCGAAATAAAAAAAAAAAAAAAAAACAAGTGTTGAGGAAACAATTCCAAAATTATGCGTTATCAAACGCAATTCTATTCCCAACACAAAATAAAATTTTGTCGTTACCAAACGCAATTCTATTCCCAGAAGGAAACAGTATTCTCAACTCAACCCAACCCATCCTAGATGAGTTGGAAAAAGTGGGAACACTAACCAAACGCCACCTTGATAAACACGTTAGTTTCACGAAAAACATCAACCCTTAATTATCCATCAAAACCTCGGGATTAACAAATACTGTTTGAAATTGATTTTGTCATTAGTTGTATATAATTTTTATAGGTACCTTATGCTTTTCATTTGATAAATTTTTTTCTTCTTCTTTATTCTTCGGTATTTTAGTATTCCAGATGCAGAATATCATACCATTGTTAGGACATCTTCAGCTGAATTTGCCCGGATTTGATGAGGGTGTTGCTTGAGCAGTTGCTACTTTTATTGTATTGATGTTGTATTCCAGAAACAAAATAGCATGTCATTACTTGAGCTATTGCTATTGTTGTTGTGTTTCATGTTTCAATTCTTAATTTTGAGGCCAGAAGTGAAGCATTTGATGCTACTAATATAGGGTTCATCCTCGATTAGTTCGATCAATTACATATCTAAATTGAAATTTGATATTTTAATTTATTGCTCTCTTTTTCTCTTTAATTTTACATTTGTTAAGTACAAAGTTCTTGATAAGCATATTTCTATTGCATTATTAAATTAGTATTTTTTTTAATTTTTTAAATGAATGTGTAAGCATTTATTTTTGAAATTCAGTTAAGAAATTTATTTTCCTGACATGTATTTATTACATGTATATTCTTCTAATAGTTTGTTCTATTACAAGATTATAGTCTTCATTTTACCTACATTTGTTCATTGTTTGACTAATGTACTGACTTTTGTTTGCTGAAAAATTCTTTGATCTAGGTTTTAGAAAACATATCAAACTAATTAATTTGATTCTCTCACACTATCCAGATTATCCATGAAAATTGACTATTCATCCTTGCTAAGTGATTGACTATACATGAATACATTCTTTATTACATGTATATGAAATAACTCTATGATTATTTCAAATGCAGAGGAATCATTGATATACAACTATAAATGTGTTTTTTTCTTTCAATATATTTATAGGCGTAAAAATATATTCGTCCCAAAATAGGTGTTAACGTTAGATCTTTTGATGGACAATTAAACATTAAAATTTTACGGAACTAACGGGTTTACTAAGTGATTTCATATTAGAAGTTCTATTTGTTCAAATGAGAAAAGATTGAATCGAAAACGTTAATCGTAGATTTATAAGAAAAGACATTGAAGAATATTTTGAGCATTGATGTTTTTTTTAATTCTTAAGTAAAATAACTCAACACTCTTATACTCTTAATGCAACCCGATTAGGATCATGCACGACTTGAAAATGATTAAATCTTATATGTGTTATCATCAGAAGAGATAAATTTAAGATCCTAAATGATTTTTATAATGTGTTAAAATCATGAAAATATTTTTGATAAAGTGTTGAATTGAGAAAATGTTTTTAACACATAAAATGAGAAGTTTATGGTCAATTCAGTCAACCAACGAAAAGGGTTAGTCAACTAAAAGAAATAGTAGCTTGAAAGAAAATGTGTGAGAACGCTACTGGCCAATTCAGTCAACTGACAAATTGGGTCAGTCGACTAATGTAAACAATGGCTTGAAGAAAATTGAGAAAAGAGGTCACTAGAGGAATCGGTCAATCGACTAGGTAGGCGGTCGACCGATGGGAAATTAAGCAACGGTCTAAAATTAGAACGTTGTAGAGTGAGGTCAACCGGCAAAAAGGCAGTCGACCGATAGGCGAAGATTCAGTCAAGTTAACTGTTTCATTTTCGTGATCTTTTACCCAAATCTTGTGGTTTTAAACATTTGGAAAATTAGATTTTTGGGGGATTTGAGTATATTACCATTATATATCACATATAAATAATATCCTATTATATTGGTCCTTATATTAATTAATTCTATAAATTGAATTAGTAAAACTACTTCCTATATTTAAGGATTTTGAATCAAAGAAGTTTTGGGGAGAAAATCAAGCTTTTCAAAGAGTATTTTTAAATGAAATATATTTATTTTCAAAGTATATTATTTATGGGGTCTTTGAGTATCATTTTTTGTCTTATCTTTTAAAAACTAGTCGTTATAGGCATCGTTTAAAATCTATATGTAAAGACTACACATTTCAATTAAGTAATCAATAACAAAGAGTTTAAATCAGTCTTTCCTCTAAATAGAGTGAGATTTTGCTGAAATATTTCTAAGAGAGTGATTCTTAAAGTGTTCTTAATCGAACCGTGCAAAAGTTTTCATTACCGGTTTGTACTACACTAAGCTATCTTATCTGTTTTCAAGAATTTTTGGTGAGATATTTTTAAGTTAATTTATGTGCTTATCTTATATGATCTTATTGATTACATGGAATATTTGTGTTTGAAAAATCATTTCCTAGTTTGAAGATCTTGTATATCTTAAGAAACAATTTTTGTTTACAAAATCTGATTATCTTTTATTTGTGTTTGAATTGAGTTAAATTAGATTTATTTTTTCATGTAGTTTTTGGGATATTAATTAAGTGTAATTGTTTTGAGATGGTAGAAGCTCATGTGGGACGAAACTTGTGATTTTTTTTGTATTTGCGAGTTAGAGTGGATTAGACATATTTGGAATGGTCTTTAATCAGAGTAGTTAGGTTTGATCTTTAGCCTGTGAAAAGGATTAGGATTGATCTTTAGCCTATGAAAATGATTAGGTTTTGATTCTTCCTGTAATAGAATTAGGTTAGTCTTTCATCTGGTAAAAAGATAGGGTTCTTCTTGAGTTTGTAAAAAGGGAAAAGTGTAAATTGTAAATGTTTGATTCTGAGCCTGGGAAAAGAATTAGGTTAGTCTTTAGCCTGTGAAAAAATATTGTAAAAGTTTGATTTTGAGTCTTAGAAAAGAATTAGTCTTCGGCCTATGAAGAAGATTGTAAGTGTTCGGTTCCTAACTGGGAAAAGGATCTGGGATTAGTGGATTGCAAAAATCTTATGGAGCTCGGGAGACTGTATATAGATAAGAGTAGCTTACCGAACTAGCTAGGATAAATTGTTGTGTTATTTTCTCTATCCTTATTTGTTTAGTTGTCCATCTAGTTTAATCATTTTTCTGCTCTTAATGAAAATAATAATTGGATAGGAAAAATTAGTTATTTATTTGATTGATAAATAAGCTGTTTAATTTTTCATTACTACCCAATTCACCTCTCTCTTGGGTAGATCTGTTGGCTAACAATTGGTATCAGAGCTAGTTTAGCTAGATATGCTTAAAGTCCTAGCTAAAAAAATCACATGGCACACCACATGAACACACTAGCTAGGGGCAATCTATGCATCATGCTCCATTGTTTACAGTGTTAATCATGTTGATCCCAAGATTTTGATGGACAATTAAGTGTTGATATTTTTAGTTAAACTAACGAGTTTATTGAATGTTTTAGTTTAAAAGTTCCATTAATGATGTTATCATGAAGTAATTGCTAAGGATGCAAAGAGACGGACATCAAGAGATTGAAGATTATGAAGAATCAATGTGAAAACAACTCAAATCTTTTCTTCTCTTAATGTATCCCGATTATGATCACACACGACACAAATTAAATGAGCTATATTTTTGTGTGTTTAAATTAAGGTCCTAATTATGTTCAAATATTTGCTCCAATGTGAAATTGAAAAAAAAAAAATTGACCTAAGAAATATTAGTGTTTAAAATTGATTAATAGTATTAATTAAGTTAACCAAGAAAAAAAATTGGTTAAAGGCTCGAAAATGTTGAAGATTGGAGTTGAAATATAATTGAGAATGAGTGATCTAGCACTGATCGGTCAACCGATCACAAGAGGATTGGTCAACCGACGGGCAATGGCTGGGAAATGGAAAAGTCTCTAAATCGATCGATCAATCGACCGTCGATGATTGGTCAATCGACCAGGGCCAAAAAATGGTCTAGAGAGCATCATAAATCTATCGGTCAACCAATCCATGGGGGATTGGTTAACCAACCCATAGGGGATCGATCAACCAACCCATGGGAGATCAGTCGACCGACTAGTGTATGAAAATGGATTGGGCTACAACCTGAAACGATTGGTCGACCGATGGTTCATTTTTCGGTCAAACGACTGGGCAGTTTCAGTATTTGAGGGTTTTCGAGATCTGATCCAAAACTAGCCGTTGCTAGCTTCTTTTGGCTGATATCTTGGAGATATTCTGGGGATTTGAATATATTATAGATATATCATTTATACTTACATATCGCTATATATATGGTGCACTTATTTTAAGTGTTTCTCAATATTGAGTGTTTCTCATATCTTTTTGATTTGAGAATGTGAAATAATTTGAGGACTAAATTGAATAATTTAAAATTCATATTTAAGTGAATTGAACCAGGATTAAGTAATATTGATATATGGGGTCTATATGAGCATTTAAATGTCATATCTTGTGGGATCTAGCCGTTAGAGGGTGTATTTCAAATTTATTTAAATAGACTTGCGTTTTTCACATATCAATACATCATTCTATCAAGAACTTTCAGTTTGTGTGCTTTCTAAAAGTTTTTATTTTGAGATTATATCTAGAGATTATTGTGAGGTCATTCTTAAGAAAAATTCTTGAGAATAAGTGTTGATTATTTTGGCATCACCGATCTAAACTGTCTAGCGAAACAATTTGCATTCTTTCAGTATTTTCCTAGTGAGATTGTTTCAATATTTCATTCTTTATTGTGATTATATATTATTCCACTTGCTTGGATTTTAGATTTTGTGAAATCGTTTTTGAACTTTAAAGTGCATAAAAATTATTTTAAAACGATTTTTGTGATAATTTGATTACGCGCTTGATTTTGTGTTACCCACTTATTTTATAATCATATTTTAAATTCCTCACTTAATTCTATCACTAGTATTTATCAGGACATTAATTGAATTTAAATTGATTTGAGGTGGTAAAAGTTCTGAGTGGAAAGAAACTTATCGATTTTTGTAATTGGTGAGTTTTGTGCAGATTAAATACTATTGAAAATATCTAGTCAGGGATAGTTGGATTTCAATCTCTTCCTGTAAAGAGGTTGATGTTTCATATTTACCTAGAGTATAAAAAGATAAGGTTATTCTTTTTCGTGAAAAAGGATAGGCGTAATTCTTTCTGATTAGAATTAATTGAATATGATTTGTAATGGTTCCATCCTTACCAGTAAAAAGAATACTTTGAGTATTTTTGGTGAGGTTTGATTTTTAGCCTAATTATAAAAGAATTAGATTAATCTTTAGCCTGTTAAAAAAATAGAGGTTCTTCCTTAGCCTGTGAAAAGAGAATTGTAAAGGTTGATTATGAGCCTGTAAAAGAATCATTATGTAAAGGTTTGGTTCCTATCTATTTAAAGGAATCTTAGTGGTTAAATAGATAAGACTCTCTATGGGGCTTAGAGGATTAGATTAGTCAAGAGTAGCTTGGTAAATCAGTATACATCATGTTGTACTGCATTATTAATTTTCTTTATTTCTTGTTGCTTGGGTGTGCATCTAGTTATCCGCTGCTATATAAAGTTAATAATTAATTTAGGATTAAATTGATTATTTGAAAATTTGAAGTGTTGAAAGGAAACAATTTACTTTAATTTTTATAACTACTCAATTCACCTCCCCTCTTAGGTAGATCATTGAGCCAACAAATCATATATTCTGAAAGGCCAGAATAATTGCCTTCTTACAAGAAACTAACTATGAATCTTGGTTAGTCATTGAAGATGATCCTTATATTTCCAAAGCCAATGGTGTTGTTAAAATAAATAAATAAATAAAAAATTATGATTCGGAGGATATTAAAAAATTATATGTTAATACTCAAGCTATTAAACTCTTATTTTATTCTTTAGATGTAAATAAGTATAACAGGATTTCGGGTTGTAAGTCGGCAAAACAAATGTGATACACATTGCAAGTCACACATAAGGGAACAAATCAAGTGAAAGAATCCAAAATCAATACCTTGGTACATCAGTTTGAACTGTTCAGAATGGAAAATGCAAAATCAATTCAGGAGATGTACACATGAATCACCAACATCTGTAATAGTCTTAAAGCACTTAGAAAGCCATACACTATGCAAGATAAAATATAAAAAATTCGAAGATCATTTACCAAAGCATAGGAACCCAAAGTAACGATTATCGAGGAAACTAAGGATCTTACCAAGTATAAGATCGATGAACTCATTGGTAATTTATTGACTCATGAGTTCGCTATTCATGGATATAAAGGAGAAGCTGGCAATAGTAAAAGGAAATTTTTGGCACTGAAAGCTCAAACAATTGAGAAGAATGATGATAGTGATGATATAATCCTTAACAGTGAGAAAGAAAAGGATGTGGCTCTTCTTACCAATAACTTTATAAGGATAACCTAACAAACGCATCGAGGAAAGAAAAATTTCAATATGAATAATATTGAATGCTATAATTGTCATAAAATCGGTCACTTTCAATCAATTTCTCTTTAGCCGAAAAAGGAGAGTAAATGCAATGATAAAAGGAAATTAAACAAAAGGAAAAAGAGATCTATGAAAGAAACATAAGATTATTTGGATTTCAACAATTCCGGAACATCAAACAGTAATAAGGAAATTACAATGTTTGCCCTAATAGCCAAAGGGAATGAGGGACATAAATGTTTTAGTTCTTATCCTTTAAATTTTGATGAATTATTTGATATCTATCAAAAAATTATTGCATGATTACAAGAATCAATGTTCTCAAATTAGTGTCCTACAAAGTACAATAACTTTATTGAACAAACAAATTGAAAATTATGAGGCCAAGAACACTTATCTTAAAAATCATATTCCAAAAAATATCTCATGTGTTTTAGAAAATAAAAACAAGGAATTAAAATCCAAAGTTGCGGATTTATATTCTATTTCTCAAGTTTACAAATGGTGATAATAACTTAAAAATGCTTTTGGGAAGTTCTAGAGGTGTTTTCGATAAAGTTGGTCTTGATTTCAGAAAAATATTAAACAAAAAAAATTTTGAAAATTATTTTATAAAACTAAGAAAGTTGTGAAATATTTTAACTGTAACATTGTGAGGCATAATATAAGAAATTATTTTTAATAAAATATAAAGAAAATGAGGTATGGATTCCTAAAGGAACAAAGGATGTTTCAACTAACAAAATCGAATCCACATAGATTGGGTACCATTTAGGAACTTTTTGAGGTACTTCTTGTAGGTTAATCCAATAAACATCTATGAGTAAGGACAAATTGTTCCTAGGAAGTAATTTTTCTCAGCACATGACCTGGTATAAAGTAGAATTTACATTTTTTACACCTAAAATGAAAGTCATGTGACTTTTGGAAACTATACCATGAGCAAGAAAATCAATTCAAATAAGTTGGTAAGAATTTCTAAGACCTGTGTTGATTTACATGTTCTTTTATTGTCTTAAAATTATTGCATGATAATCATATATGTTTGCATATTTGTGTGCGATTTTCTTATGTTATACTATATAAGATTCAATAATATTTATATTTGAAATTGTGTGAAACATGTTATATAAATCGATCATTTTGTATTAATCCATGATTTATTCATCATTGAATTAAGTTAATTTGTTATAACGCATGATATCTTGATTTATTTGGCATATTGACAAGGGAAAAGTATGATTTAGACCCTCTAACTATTGACATATTTCTAAGTAGTCCCTCTAAATTTAAACGTTTCATTTCAAACCCTCTATATATCATAACGTTTCAAATTCGTCCATCCATCAGAGATTCCGTTAAAACTAACAGAATCTAAGGGCAAAATGGTCTTTTTACGTTTTTTTAATTTTTTAATCATTTTTAATTATTTTTTTAATTAATTTATTTATTTTTTTTCTCTCTCTTCCTCCCCTTCCTCTCTCTCCCGCCACCTCCCTCTCCCTCCTTCCCTCTCCCCGCCACCTCTCTCTCCCTCTCCCTTTTCCTCCACTTTCCCTCTCTCCCTCCCACCCCACCCCTTGCAACAAGGGGTGGTTGCGCCCCCTGTTTCAGGGGGTGGAACCACCCCCTGTTACGAGGGTGGGGTGGGAGGGAGAGAGGGAAAGGGGAAGAAGAGGGAGAGGGATAGGGAGGTGGCGGGGAGAGGGAAGGAGGGAGATGGAGGTGGCGAGAGAGAGAGAGGAAGGGGAGGAAGAGAGAAAAAAAAATTAAAAAAAAAAATTAAAAATGATTAAAAAAATTTAAAAAAACGTGAAAAGACCATTTTGCCCCTGAGATTCTGTTAGTTTTAATGGAATCTCTGACGGAGGGATGAATTTGAAACGTTATGATACGTAGAGGGTTTGAAATGAAACGTTGAAACTTAGAGGGACTACTTAGAAATGTGTCAATAGTTAGAGGGTCTAAATCGTACTTTTCCCTATTGAGAATGATTTAATTGATTCGTTTATATGATTTAAATTATAAGTTAACTAAGCATGTTTTGTATTGATTATGACTTTGGTAACATGAATTTAAGCTTGCATGGTTGATACTGGTTTATGAAATCGTGTCAATTCTTTTCGATATCATCTACATGATCATCTTAATATATAAGATACATCAATTGGTGCTTATTGTTATTAAACTATTGATACTTTTGCACGTGATTAATTTCTTTTGGTATTAGTTGCTTAATTGTATGCATGGTTCTTAGTGTGAATTATCTTTAACATACTTTTATCACCTCTTGTTTTTAATGATTATTGTTCTGATAGGAAGATGAATTTTTGTGAGATAGCAACATGACAATTTATGCTTATCCATGTTTAAGCGTGTATTAGACTTACATCAATTAGTTCATAAATTGTCGTGATAGAGATATTCTCTATGTTCTTGTGTTTTAATGTTTAAATGATTTGAATTTTATATAAAGGGGAGTTGTAAATTGGAATCATGAAATGAAGCATGTTGGCTTATTTGAAAATATATGATTTTAGGCAATATTAATATGTTTTGAGTATTATGTTCTCATCTTTATCTAGAAGTGAAATCTGAATTATTTGGGAATTAGGTATGACTAGGCCTAATGATGTGTGCCCAGAATAGATATTTTGATCTTTCGTCCCCACTTTTTGTAATGACAAAAGGGAAGAAATTATATATGTTTTTCAAAGTATTTGTGTTCTTCTTACCTGAATTCATGAGTATAATTAGAAATGAGCAATAATGTTTTATGGGTTATATTGATTTTTTTTATAATATATTTCTTTTCTCATTACAATTCTTAAATGAATAAAAATTCTGTCCTCATATTTAGGGGAGCATAGTTATAATTTTTATTGAGAAAATATCAAAATTAATTGTCATCATAAAAAAGGAGGAGATTGTTGACCCTAGATGTTTTAATGGACAATTGAACGCTGATATTTTATGAACTGATGGGTCTATTGAGTGATTTCATATTAGAAGTTCTATTTGTTCAAATGAGAAAAAGATTGAATCAAAAAATTTCATCGTTGAAGATTTACAAGACAAGATTTTATAAGAGATTCAAGATGTACGCAAAGTGAAGACATTGAAGACTCTTTGGAGCATTGAAGATTTCTTGTATTCATAGGTCGAACAACTCAACACTCTTATGTTTTTAATACAGTCTGTTGATCTTAAGATTTTTTATGGACAATTAAAGGTTGATGTTTTTGGTGAGGCAAACAGTTTAATTGAGTGTTTCAGTTTATTAGTTCCAATGATGAAGATATGATGACAAGTAATGAATGAATGCTAAAAGATTATGACAAAGATGATGAAGGATTAAGAGGTTGAAGAATTTAAAGAACCTAGGGAAAACAACTCAAATTAAATTTTAACCCTTAATATCCCAATTAGGATTACACACGACACAAAATGATTTTTATAAATATGTGTGTTTTTTATAGGATCCTAATTAGTTAAATTATTTTCTCCTATGTGAAATTGAAAAAGAAATATTGATAATTAATTAAAATTGAATTTAAGAATTTAGTGGAGCTAACCGAGAAAAGAAATCGGTTAAAGGGGCAAAAACGTCGATAAGAATGAATTCAAAACGAATTAAGGAGAGGATTCCAGCATTGGTAAGTCGACCGATGCATAGAATATGAAGCCTCTAAATCGATAAGTCGACAGGTAGGTCGACCTGAGTTTAATTGGCGAACTCTCTAAATTGATAAGTCGACAGGGAGGTCGACCTGTGACCAGAAATGAAACTCTCTGAATCTCTAGGTCGACAGATAGGTCGACCAATGGGCAATGGATTTTTGGCTTGGCTACATCCTGAATTGAGCGATCGACCGGTGACCCTTGGTCAGTCGACTTATGACACTATTTTAGGATTTTGTGATTTTCTAAATTTAATTCTAAAAGTAGCCGTTGTTAGCCATTTTATGGTTAAGATTCATGAGATATATTAGGAATTTGATGTTATTTGAGATATGCAACATATATTATGATATCCCTATAGATATGGTTTATTAAATTTGAATATTTCTTAATTTGGTACATGTAATTCTTTCTATCCTATTTAATTGTAATTGAGAAATATTTGGGAGACTTAATTGAGAAGTTTAAAAGCCATAATTAAGTTATTTGAATCAGAATGAAGTATTAATGATATAAGGGATCTATAAGAGCAATTAAATATCATAACAAGTAGGAACTAGCCATTGGAGGGCTTGTTTTATTCCCTTTTATATAGACTTGCGGTTTTTTTTAATAGAGAGATGAGATATCAATTATTCTGAGCTATTCATCTCTCATGCTTTCTAAGAGTTAACATACTGAGAGTTTTGTGAGAATTATCTTGAAAATCATTCTTGATATATTGAAGAAAATTATTGTTGATCATCGATTTGAAATTACATTACTAATCATTATTTATTCAGTGGAATCCGGGTGAAATCATTCTAAATTATTTGTTATTAATTGTTATTTGATTCTATTATTTATTATTTGGATTTTGATTTTTGAAATTGTTTTCCAGATTTTTTATTGAAAAATATTGAAACAATTTCTTGAGAAATCTGATTACGTGCTCTATTACGTGATACCCAATTTTTATTTAAAATCAGATTTTGAATATCTCACTTTTCTATCACTAATTTTGGGATATTAATTGAGTTCTAATTTATCTAGGGTGGTAGAAGCTCTGAGTGGAAAAATCACTTATCAATTATTTGTAATTGATGAGTTGAGTGTCGGATTAGATACTACTGGGAGTGTTTAATCGAGGGTAGTTGATTTCAATCTCTTCTGGGAAAGAGATTGATGTTTTGATCTTTGCCTAAGGTATAAAAAAGATTAGGTGTTGATTTTTCCTTGATTGAATTTGTGAGTGATTTTATAAAAGTTCCATCCTTACCTAGAAAAATGATAGTTGGAGTGTTTTTGTGAGGTTTTAATTCTTGAGCCTAAGGTATAGAAAGAATTAGGTCGTGATTCTCCCTATAATAGAATTAGATTATTCTTGAGCTTGTAAAAAGTAGAGGTTATTCTTGAGCCTGAAAAAAGGAATTTGTAAAGATTGATTCTAAGTCTATGAAAAGAATCATTGGGAGGGTTTGGTTCCTATCTTTAAAAGAATCTTGAGTTTAGTAGCTGCGAATCTCCGTGGGGTTCGGAGGACTGGATTAGCCAAGAGTAACTTGGTGAATTAGGATATATCGTGGTGTGCTACTCTATTTATTTTACTTATATTGTTGTCTGGTGTACACCTAATTGATAACACATATCCGCTGCTATAAATATAATAATTAATTTTAGGATAAAATTAATTGTTTGATTTTTGAAGTGTTATTATTATTCTGATAATTTTTTAATACTACCAAATTCACCCCCCCTCTTGGGTTGCTTACTGGGCCAATACAGTCTGATTAGGATTACACACGACATTTTAAAATGAGTAATCTTATGTGTGTTATCATCAGAACTGATAATTTAAGAGCCTAAATATTTTTATAGTGTTAAAAACATGAAAATATTTTTGCTAGTGTTGAATTGAGAAAATATTTTTTACACATAAAATGAAAAGTTTCTAGTTAATTCTTTCAACCGACAAAAAGGGTCGGTCAAATAACAAAAATAGTAAATTGAAAGAAAATGTGTGAGAAAACTATTGGTCAATTCGGTAAACCGACAAAACGGATCGTCGACTAATGTAAACAAATGCTTGAAGAAAATTGAAAAAGGAGGTCATTGGAGGAATTGGTCAACCAACTGGGTAGGCGGTCAACTGACGGGAAAGTAAAAAACTATTTTGAAATTGGAACATTGCAAAGGGTGGGCGACTGGCAAACGGGCAGTCGACCAATAGGTGCAGATTCAATCAACTTGACTGTTTCGTTTTCGTGATCTTTTACCCAAATCTTATGGTTCTAAACATTAGAAAATAATATTTTTGGGGGGATTTGAGTATATTGCCATTATATATCACATATTAGTAAGATCCTATTATATTGGTCTTTATATTAATTAATTCTATAAATTGAATTAGTCTTTAAGGGTTTTATATCAAAGAAGTTTTGAGGACCAAATCAACCTTCTCAAAGAATATTTTTAAGTAAAATATATCTATTTTCACATTATATTATATATGGGGTCTTAGAGTGTCATTTTTTGTCTTGTCTTTTGGAAACTAGCTATTATATATAGGCATAGTTTGAAATCTATATATTGAAACCTACGAATTTCATTTAAGTAATCAATAACGAAGAGTTTAAATCAGCCTTTGCTTTAAAGAGAGTGAGATCTTGCTGAAATATTGCTCAAAGAACGATTCTTAAAGTGTTCTTGATCGAAGCACGCAAAAGTTTTCATCACCAGTTTGTACTACACTAAGCTATCTTATCTGTTTTCAAGAAATTCCGATGAGATTTTTCAAAATTAATTTATGTGCTTATCTTATATATTCTAATTGATTACTTGGAATATTTGTGTTTAAAAAATCGTTTTCTAGTTTGAAAATCTTGTATATCTTAAGCAATGATTTTTACCTGCGAAATCTGATTATATATTATATGTGCTTTAATTGAGTTAAATTATATTTATTTTCTCGCATAGTTCTATCACGTATTCGGGACATTAATTGAGTATAATTGTTTTGTAGTGGTAAAAGCTCCCGTAGGAAAAAACTTATAAATTTTTTGCATTTGCGAGTGAGAGTGCATTAGATATATTTGGGATGTGTCTAATCAGAGTAGTTAGATTTGATCATTACCCTATGAAAAGGATTAGGTTTGATATTTAGCCTATGAAAAATATTAGGTTTGATATTTAGCCTATGAAAAGGATTAAGCTTAGATTCTTCATGTTATAGAATTAGGTTAGTCTTTAAGTTGGTAGAAAAATAGAGTTTTTCCTGCACCTGTGAAAAGGGAAAAGTGTAAATTGCAATGGTTTGATTTTCAGTCTAAGAAAAGAATTAGGCTAGTCTTCAGCCTAGGAAAAATATTGTAAAGGTTTGATTTTGAGCCTAGGAAAAGAATTAGGCTAATATTCAGCCTATGAAAAAGATTGTAAGGATTTGGTTCCTACTTGGGAAAGGAATTTGAGATTAGTGGATTGTGAAAGTCCTGTGAAGCTCGGGAGACTGAATGTAGGTAAAAATAGCTTACCGAACTAGCATAAATAGTTGTGTTCTATTCTTTATCCTTATTTATTTGGTTGTGCATTTAGTTTAATCACATTTTCGCTCATAGATAATAATAAGATAGGAAAATTAGTGATTTAATTGATTGATAAATTAATTGTTTAATTTTTTATCACTACCCAATTCACCCCTCCCCTTTTTGGATAGATCTGTTGGCCAATAATAGTAATCCCCACTTGGCGTTCACATTTGAAAAATAATTTTTTTATAACTTTTTGAACTTTATTCCGAATTTGTTACATACTTTAATTATTAAAAGATGACAAACGTGTATTTTAGATTGGAATCCCAAGTTGGTTATTACCAAACGTGATTCTCTATTTCTATTCTCATAAATTGAAAAAACAATTTCAGAATAATATTGTTACCAAATGTGATTTTGTTCCCATAAAAAATAGAATTTTATCGTTACCAAATGCAATTCTGTTTCCAGAAGAAAATAAGATTCTCATTTCATTTCATCCCAATTTTTTCAGACTGGGATGAAAAAAGTGAAAACACTAATGCCACCTAGTTTTTTTTCTATATGCTTAAGACAATAAAATGTGTTCTCACTTTTTCTGTTTTGAGATTAAGCTTACAAGACTTTTTTTTTTTTTTTTTTATTTTTTTTTATTTTGTACATATGTTGAAGGAGGGGGTTGAAGATACATATTCACTATGTTACAAACCGTGAGATACAAGACATTTAATGCATATGCTTATCATTATTTTTTTAAAATAGACATATATATATATATACACGATCTAGTTAAATTTAAAGCATAGCATCTCCAAGGGGAGAGTTGTCTGTTGTGCTATCTCAATTATGGTATTTTTTAACCCAAAAACCAACTCCAATAGTTGTGCTATCTAGTGCGCCATTTTGGCACACCAAGTCTGTCTGTGCCATATTTGGCACAGACAGAAGGCATGCCATTTGACCGTTAGACTAGGAATGATTATTCTAACGGTCTGAAATCTCAAGAGCAACGGGTTGAAAAAAACTAGAGCCACAACATTTGAAGGAATAAATGAAAATCAAATACCGAACCAAATCTACGAATCGTTGTCTCGAATCGAAAGCCTTAAACCGTCTCCTTCACCATTTGAATCGCAAACCTCCATCGCCTTCACCATTTGAGTCGCAAACCTCCTTCACCTTCGCCATCTGAATCGCCACCGTCGCCTTTGCCAAGGTAGCATTCAGCCCGTCGCCTTTGCCAAGGTAGCATTCTACCCGTCTCTCAACTGTGGCCGATTAGGGCATGTGATTTGGGCAATTTGGGAAGTGGACTGGCAATTAGGCTATTGATTTGGGAAGTGGGTTGGGCAATTAGGCTATTGATTTGGACGATTTTTATGCTTATGGGGTGGTTTGGGTTCAAGGCTGGTGGTTTGGATTTGGGCTGATTTGGGTTTAACACCTCTGTTGGAGTGTTTTTGTTTGTTTGTTTTTTTAGTGTCCTATAGGCTTTTGGTGTGCCATTTGGGCAGAGGGAGAGAGACAACAATACATTTTACTCAAAGTGACCAATACAACAAATTATGTATAATATTACATATTTGAGTTTTACATCTAACACAACGACATCAACAAGAAGTCCTATCTCCAAATCACACGAAAAAGAAGAATCTTAAAAAGAAGAAAATTAATAGAAAATCAACAACATGAAGTTTCCTATTTTCAATTTATCTCCTCTCTGCTTCTATTCACAAGCCAATTTAGTGTCAAAGCTACTCAAACAAATAGCAAATGCCTGAAATGCAGACAGAGGATACCGATAATCCATTGTAAACATATCTTTTCCCACCTTACCAAACTGCAATATCACCTTGTCGTGATCCGGTTGCCCAGGCTGAGAAGTTGCTGCTGCTGCCACTGCCGCCCCCGGACCACCACTAGAGACCGCCGGTGCCGCAGCGATCAGCTGGAAGTTCTTCACCGACGCCACTGTAACCCTACCCCTAAAATTTAGGCACCAACACTGCAACTGCTCATGCCACCTCGGGGCCTTGTTCCTGAGAATCAATGGCCCAGATTTGCCGTCGTCCTCGGGCCCAATCCCAGGCCCAGGCCCGAGGATATCAGAGAATCTCGAGCTGCTGAACTCAACTGAATGGTCGAGGGATTTGGAGAAGGAAATGCTCCTGAAGGAGTCTTCCAGGGCCCGGGGAAGAAGTTCGGGCTGGCCTGGGACTGAACCGCCAGCTTCAACTGCCGAGAAGGGTATGGAATGCATGACACAGTGCATTCTCCGCGGGCCTCGAGTTCCGAGAACGTTGAGCTCGTACGCTATTTGGGCTATGTTGTAGCTGCCAGTGGGGACTTTTGGGGAGACCTTTTTGGAGTAGAATCTACGGCTGGTCCGGCCCGGTTGAGGGATGTGGGCCCCAGAATGTGGTGGCTGGGTATCGTATATTATGAATTTCGTGCCAAGAAAATTCGATCTGGAAAACAAGTTCCAAGTTATGATCACACCAGTGATTAGAAAATATGAACCGATCAAAAAGTTTTTAGGGTTTCTGTTTCTATTTACAGAAAAGATGTCCCAAAATTCTATTCCCAGATTTTTACCACAAACTTCCAGAAACAGATCAGGAACAGATTTTTTTCGTTCCCATATTTGTATTTATGTTCCCAATTTTCAAGGGACATGAACACTTACCAAACAGGACCTAATTAGTACTTCTGTTCCTAAAATGCTTAAAACAATAACATAATCTTTGTTCCCAGGTTTCAGAACAAATTTATTGACACAGAACAGAAACATAGCGTTTGTTCTGCCCATATCTTTATTTCTATTTCGAGTTTTCTGAGAATGGAAACGAAAACACCAAACGAACGCAACCTAAAAGAATAACACAGAAAACCAAAAGATAATTGGAAAATTATCAAACCTCAGCTTTCCGATATATTTGGTGCTTGATCTTGAAATATTATCAGCATCCATTGAGATGACATATTCAGTACAAGTAGTTCTTCGAGTTCGTTTTGCTGAGAGAAGAAACTTCCCGTTTTCAACTAACAAGGCTGCCAAAAAGAAACAGAACAATAGAACAAATCAGCAAATTCACAGAAGCAAAAATGATCCAGTCTTAGTGACTGTTAATCCGTGGAAAGACATTAAGATTGAGGTGGCATTTGCTTGGTGTTTCTGTTCTTGATCTTTGTTTATGTTCAGATTATTTTAGCCTTTTCCGGTTTTGATAAAAGAAGCGAAGCCCTGTTTTGTTTAGTGAGTTTGTTCCCAGATTTCTAGTTATGTTCCGAAAAACACTGGGAACCCAAAAAAAATTGTTATATTTAGAACAAATTTCTGGGAGCTTAATAGAATTTTTCTCAAATTTCTGTTCCAAGATTTATGAGAGCATGAACACTAAAAAAGCACCACCTGAAATGATCAATCCATAACAACCGTTGATTCATGAAAAATCCATTTCTGTTCTGTTCTCTTACACACCTCTCCACATATCAAGCTCGCTTCTTGTTCGCTAATTAATTTATACTTAAAAACCAAAATTGAAAAATTTGTGGGAAAGAAACTCTTACCAGGGCTAAGGCATAGGAAAAGGTGATAAGTTAGGTTAGATTTGTCCCTTTTGATGAAGCATTGAATTGTTCCATCACGAGGTCCTGGCTGGAAAAAAAAAAAAAGGTTGGTCCTAATATCATCAAATAATGCAACCAAACTAATAATAACAAAATTATAATATGAAGGTAATCTTCCGTTAGTTTGTAAACAGTTTTTCTTAGGGCATCGGATTGCAATATGAGAAAAGTTTTCAGGAAATCAACAGAGTTTCGGATTATTGTGCCGAATATGTTTGATTAGGCGCATCAGAATTAAGGAAGCAAAAAAGATTATGTTTTGTTCTAGATTTTAGAACAAATTTGTGGAAACAGAATCTATTTTTTCCTTGCTGGATTTCGAATTAATTTCAAGTTTTTTGGAACAGAAACAAGAAAATAGTTAAGAGAAACACCGAACAAATGAACACCACTTTAAGTTCTGAAAACAGTTTTCAAAGCCAGGGAAGAAAGGAAAATTGTTTTGCCACACAAACCAAGCAGACCCTTTTGGTTGATTTGCAATCCAAAATATCTTCTATTAGTTCGGGAAGAAAAAAAAATTGGGTAAGTTTGATTTGCAAATTTGAAAACAGTTCAAACTGTTCTCTTTTCAAGAAATATTTCCAAAATATACTTCCAAAATCTGTTTGGTTTGGTTCTGAAAACTGTTTTTTGAGTCAATTAAAAAAACATTAAACCGTTCCACAATAACAAAACCAAACACATCCTTAGATATACTTTCATGAAGAAAAAAAATTGCATCTGCAAACCAAATAAAGCCCGAAGGTACCTGCTTCAAGGAAACCGGAAACGTGAGCTTCCCGCACAACTCCGGGCTCCGAACGATCTCCTTGCACATACTCCTCCACGACCGGCAAACAGCGGCGCATGCCACCACGTGTCTCCTCGCTGGCCAATTGCTCTCACTCTCTTCCAACCTCCTAATCACGTCAAAGAGTAGCTCCGGCGGGAGATTTGCCCACCGCCCATTTTGAACCACAAGAGCTTGTTGATCGTTCAGATCGTGGAACGAACCGCTCGATTTTCCCCTATGATGATGGCCCAGCAATCGGATGTCAAAACTACGTCTCGATAAACTTCCGAAACTGCTCCTCACGTCACGAACTATACTCCGAAACGACATTCCCCCCACTCTCTCTCTCTCTCTCTCTATCTATCTATCTATCTATCTATCTATCTATCTATCTATCTATCTATCTATCTATCTTCTTGATAAACTATGGCTTCTTTATCGTATATTTATCCAAAATGAATCATAGTCTACTAGGTATGCGATTTCCAATTCCACTGCAAATAAGATCAAACAATATAAGGGTCAAACAATATAAGGGTTAAATACGGTATTTATGAGAGATAAATTAACAAAAACAAAAAGGAATGGAAAAAAAGGTGGCCAAAGAGTAAAGAAAAAAGAACACAAAAGATATGAGGAGAAAAAGACTAGTGCACATGCACTCAAAAGTAAGCAAAGAATATAAACCCTTTATCGGATAACTTCTTTTTCGTTTTTTTTTTTTTTAAAGTATCGCTTGGCAGTAGGGAATTCAAGTTTTGGAATTGGATATTAATGGGGGTTCATTTGTAATTCCAATTCCATGAAACCGAACGCTGCCTTAGGTTTTTCCAAGTTGGTGTTCTACAACTAGCTCTTGTCTTGAAGAATTTCAAGATTTATGAAAGACAATGCAGGTGGAGTTTAGTTTACAGTTTCTGTTTCTGACTTTCTGTATATATTCTCTGGAGAACTTGAATAAAAACAGAAAAGCAATTTCCTTTTTTTTCTTTGTTTTTCTTGGTCCTGCTCCGAAAAATCTGTTTTGAAGCTCTGAGAACAGAACAGAAACACAATTTTAGGTTTACAACAAAAATCCCTTTTACAAGCATATATATTTTGATTTCTCCACCAAAAAAAAAAAAAAAAAAAATGCAAGCCAAACCTGCAAAACCTAACATAAATCCTTCTGCCTGAGAACACAACTAATATTTTTAACCAAATGTTTTTCACAATAATTTCTGTATGCCTTCAAATGACCAGAAATCTAAAATCACTGTACCAAAGTACTTCAAAAATAAAAATAAAAGTAATTCATACTCATTCGGGGGGGAAAAGCAAGCTGAGTTGACTCACCTGCTAAGGGGGTTTATGGTCTTCGATCAGAGCTCCATATCTTCTACATAGATCTGTAAGAACACCACAACAGATCTATATTTCTTTTCTTCAAAAAGAAAACAAAAAAAATTGAAGTCAAGCTCAGAAATCAACAGAAACTTGTATTCGAAAGTGAAAAAGAATTAAGATCAGAGATCTATACATACCTTAAGGCTTTAATCAAAGAAAAATCCTCCAACTGTGTGTAGATAACCCGAAGAATAAGTAAATATATATATTTATATATATATCCTCCAACAGTTTGTAGAAATCTTCACAGGAAAATTCAGGGAACTTTTTAGAACAGAGATGGAGCAGATCGGAAGAAGAAAAGTGGGTCAGACACAGATCTCTCTAATGTAACTCTACCTCATCCGGACTCAAAACGAACATTAAATTTGGTTGAACAAACCAGAGAGAGAGGAAGGGAAAAGAAAGTCTATGAGTAGTTTAATGCCAGTTGCTACTTTTCTGGGGATAAAATATTAATATTTAAATTTTCCACTAGACCAAAAACCAAACAAAGAAAAGCATGAAAAAGAGAGGACAGAGAGAGAGAGAGAGAATGGCGTTTTTGACTTTTGGATTCAATGTTTTACATCTGACTGTCACACACTTGAGGGGGGAGGAAGTTGCAGAGGAAATGGTGGTGGGTGAGGGAGGGGGTGCTTCTTATTATTAGGGTTATTTACTTGACTTTCTCTACAATAATTGAAACTTTTTCTTTTTCTTTTTCATGCACCCAAAAAGAACCCTTTTTTTCCCATCAAAATAGAGAAAATGGAATCAGGGTAAAATCAACATTTTTTTTTCGATTTCCTGTTAAATTTCTCTATCATTTAATATTATGTTAAGATGATTGAAAAATAAAAAATAAATCATGTATTGAGAATATGAGAGAATAATTATATATGAAAGGAATACTTAACTACAACATATACACAAGTATTTATGGGAAGTGGAGATTAGAGTTTTGCTCTACTGGGCCTAAGTGGGCTAAGCTCATTATTACATTAACATTTTCCCTCAAACTCAAGGCGGGTAAGTGGGAGGTGAATTTGAGTTTGGAAACCAGAGAGTGAAAGCGTCCGGGTGGATAAGCCTTAGTGAAAATGTCAGCTGTCTGATCGGTTGAACTGACAGACTGTAAACGAACCGTATTTTGGAGAATGTAATGACGGATGAAGTGACAATCAGTCTCAATATGTTTTGTACGCTCGTGGAAAACATCATTGTAAGCGATCTGAATAGCACTTCTCTTGTCACAGTGAAAGGTGGTGGCGGCAGGAGAATAGATGCTCATGTCAGCGAGTAACCATCGAAGCCAGAGAAGTTATTGGGTTGTATCAGCCATGGCACGATATTCAACTTCAGTATTGGACCGAGCAACCACAATTTGTTTCTTACTACGCTAGGGAATGAGAGAATTGCCCAAAAAGAAATAGTAGCCAGTGGTTGAACGTTTGTCGGTGAGGTCTTCAGCCCAATCAGCATCAAAATAAGCATGTAAGACGGAGGCAGACTGAGCTGAGAAATTAAGCCCATGAAATAAAGTATCCTTAACATATCGAAGAATGCAAAGAACAGCCGAGTAATGGGTGGTCCAAGGAGCGGACAAGAACTGGCTGACCTGATGAACGGTATAGGCAATGTTAGGGTGAGTGACAGTAAGATATACCAAACTTCTAACCAATTGACAATATAGAGTGGTATCCTGAAGAGGTGAACCATCAAGTGGGGTAAGTTTGACGTTCGGCTCGAGAGGAGTAGTGGCAGTGGTTGAATCAGTGATCCCAGCCTTGGAAAGGAGATCCGAGGCATATTTGGCCTGAGAGAAAAAATATTCATCAGAAGCAGATGAGACTTCGAGGCCAAGAAAATAGGTGAGTACGTCAAGATCTTTCATCTCGAATTGGCCACTAAGAAACTGTTTGAGTTCAGAAATACCACGTAGATCATTTCCAATAATAACCATATTATCCACGTACAATAAAAGGAGGATAATACAATTGTCAGTATGGCGAATAAATAGAGCCGAATCATGAGGAATCGGTGTGAATCCAAACTGATGATTGATAGTGCTAAATTTGGGCAAACCAGGCTCATGGAGCTTGTTTCAGACCATATAGGGCACGACGAAGGCAATAAACTTTGTTTCGAGGGGCAGCCAGGCCGGGAGGAGTATGCATATAGACTTCCTCAAGAAGATCGTCATTGAGAAATGCATTTTTGACATCCATTTGAAATAGAGTCCATCTTCGAATGGCAGCAACAACAAGAAGTGTGCGGACAGATGTGAGTCTCGCCACTGGAGCAAATGTCTATTCATAGTCAATGTCATATTCCTAAGCAAATCCCTTGGCAACAAGTCGGGCTTTATATCATTCAATAGAGCCATCAGAAAGAGTTTTGATCTTAAATACTCATTTGCACCCAATAGGAGTTTTTCCAGGGGGCAAATCAACAATATCCCAAGTATGAGTTTTAGCGAGGGCCTGAAGTTCTTCATCCATTACTTTCTGCCAAAGAGGATTAGTACTAGCCTCTTTATAGGATTGAGACTCATGCAGATGGAGTATAGTGGAAAAATAAGGAAAATTAGTAAGGAAATGTAGATGATGAGTTACCCTGGTAGAGCGGTAGAGGTGCTCGAGAGTGTGGGTCTCAGAGGCAGTTGGTACAGAATCATTAGCCACAGGAGAAGTCTCAGGCATAGTCGCTGGAGATGGAGAGGTGAGATTAGCTGGTGGTTCTGGAGTGGGTTCAGCTGATGGTTCTGGGATGGACTCAGCATAAGGTACATGAATGGGCTCAATTGGAGGTGCTAGAGTGGTCTTAATAGTAACTGGAATTGTATCCTCTGGAAATAACTCAATGGATAGATCAGTAAAGAATCTGGAGTTGGTGAGGGTTAACATGTCAAATGACCGTAAGGAAGAAAACATTTGATGTTCCCAAAAGATGACATGTCGCGAGATACAAAGGGTTTTAAAAATGGGATCCCAACACCGATACCCTTTTATGTTCGATGCCATATCCAAGAAAACAACACAGACGAGCCCTTGGTTCCAATTTGTTGTGTTCATGTGGTTTTAGAAGAACAAAACAGGAACAACCAAAGACTCTGAGTTCAGAGTAATCAGGAGTTTTACCGAAAAGATGTTCAAATGGAGACTGGTTTTGGATTATAGCATAAGGGACATGGTTTATTATGTAGACAGCTGTGAAGGCAGCCTCACCCCAAAAACGCTTAGGACATGATGAAAAAATGAGGAGAGCACGAACTGTATTAAGAATATGTTTATGTTTGCATTTAGCTCGTCCATTTTGTTGGGATGTACTAGGACACGAGCGATGGGGAAGCGTGCCATTTTAGCGAAGCAGGTTAAGAAAAGCATGATCCTTGTATTCCATTACATTATTTGAGCAAAAAACTTTGATATTTCTAGAAAATTGGGTTTGAACCATAAAGAAAACTCAGAATATATTTGGAATAGTTCAGATCGATGTTTCATAAGAAACAACCATGTATATCGAGAATAGCCGTCCACAAAAATAACAAAGTAACAAAGGCCACTCATCGAGGCATGAGGAGAAGGTCCCCAAATATCATAATGAATTAGATCAAAGGGTGCAAGAGAAATAGATTGACTCTCTTTGAAAGGTAGGGCTGGTTGTTTGGAAAGTTAGCAATGGATCTTAACCTAACTGACCACTAGAGAGAAGCGATTTGAGTCGGCTAGATGAAGTGTGGCCTAACCGAGCATGCCAAAGTTGGGATAGTGAGAGAGACACTGGTGGTTGTGGAGATAAGGATGGGAAAGAGGATACTGGTAGTAGTGGTGAGGTTGCATAGGTTGATGAAGGGATATTTGGTTGTGGTGATGATGGAGTTGGAGATGAAAGGTGTAAACTGGTAAGTTCAAATAGGCTTCCAACCTTACGACTAGTCCCAAGAGTTTCTCTTGTCCGAGGATCCTGCATACGACAACCGCTATTAGAAAATATGACTTCAAATTCCAATTCACAAAGTTGTCCAATGGACAAGAGATTTAAGGTGAGTTTCGGAATCAAATACGTGTCAGAAACAAAAAGATGGAAAGTAGAAATCTGACCGATATGAGTAACTCGTATTTGAGAAACATCAGCGGTATAAATACCAGGGATATTCATAGCGGAGAGTTTGGTTGAAAAAATATTGGGATCAGATGTCATATGATTACAACAAACGGAATCAAAGAACCAAGAAGAGTTGCCTCCAGTAAGTAAGAGAGCAGGGGAAAGATTTGTACCAATTTGGGAGAAAACGTGACGGAAAAGTAAAGCCAAATCTGCAATAGACATGGTAACAGCGGTAGAGGTAGGATCTTAACCCTCTTTGGCATTGATAATGAGCGAAGAACCCACAGACATCGTTGTTGAAATTGGAAAAATGTATTATTTGAATTTGATTTGAAGAAGATTATAGATAGATCCGGAATGCTAAGATTGTCCAGGAACCAATACTGAATCTTCAAGGACCGAGTGAAAAATAGGTGAACCGGTGTAGGAACCACACGGATATATTAGAAAGTATATTCTGTGAGCCTCAAATCACAAAACGGAGGCCGGAAATAGAATCAGAACGTCAAAAAACCCTAAAAACCGATCCAATGTTATAAAAAACCAGTCTAAAAAGGTCTGAACCGGTTAAAGAAATATTCCTAGACAAAATCGGTGATGGGGCAAGGGTTGAGGCGCTGACGTGGCAAAAGTCAACACCGCCGTGGCATCGATGCGGCACGCGATGGGTGCTGACGTGGCGCTGACTGGACTGATGGCGTGGCGCTGAGATGGCACTGGTCAACGATGATGTGGCACTAGTCAATGCTAACATAGCGTTAACTAGGTGTTGAGATGGCACTGACTGGGTACCGAATTGGCGCTGACGTGGTAGCTGGTAGGCAGACTGCAATGGAAGAATGCGCGTAGATCTGACGAGCAACCTATTTTCCGCGTGTGAGGGCGCGTGAATAGTAACCCACTGCTTAAATTTACTTTTTCGGAATCTTCTAGTCAAGACGGTTCTGATGGTATATTGTATGATGGATTTGGAGTCCTGGTTGAGGCGGTAGAGCTCAAAATCCGAGACGGTGCAGTTAGGAGGTACTATAGACTGGTGGAGGCACGTGTGAGCGCATTGGTATTCCGATGGTGGTGATTTTGGTGGCATTGTATTCGTCTCTGAAAGATGAAGATGGTGGTATGGTGGTTGGTTATACCGGAGTGGTGATGAAGCCTACAATAGTGACAAAAAATCGAGGGAGAAAAGAGACGGCGGCAGCAGAAGCTTTAGAGTTTCGAAAAAAAATGTTTAGATAGAACAGGTCCAGGAAAGACTTGCTCTTGATACCATATTAAGATGATTGAGAAGTGGGGAATAGATCATGTATTGAGAATATGAGATAATGATTACATATGAAAAGGATACTTAACTATACACAAGTATTTATAGGGAAGTAGAGATTAGGGTTTTGCCCTAATGGGCCTAAGTAGGCCAAGCCCATTATTACATTAACAACTAAGATTAGTGCGTTTTGGGTGGGTATGACTATTGATGTGGGGAAAATTGGACCTCAGTACTCGAGCTCCAACCAGGAGACAAAGGAGAACCAAGTGGACCTATCTATGGGGATTTTGCAGAGCTCCAACCTCAGGATATAGCCAAGCTCTAACCTCAGGACTCGAGCTCTAACTAGAGAATAAATGAGGACCAAATGGACCCATCCATGGGGGGTTTTGCAGAGCTCCGATCTCAGGATCTATCCAAGCTCCAACCAGAGAATAGAGGAAGACAAGTGGACCCATCTGCGAGATTTTTGCAGTGCTCCTACCTCAAGATTTGACTAAGCTCTGACGTTAGGATAGCACCCTCATGTGGCCTTCGACAACTTGGCTGAGCTCCAACCTTATGATCTTTTCCAAACTATCGCCCATCTCCTCAGAAGTTTATTGTTGGTCGAGCTCTGTGCTCCGAGCTACTTGTGCTCGGAACCCCTCAATATGAAGATCCTTGCAATTTGGTCAAGCCTGTCATACACTAAGTCAGCCAAATCAGTCAGCCTCCGACCTTCAGACATCCTTTTGTCCGTAAATACCAAGAATAAACCCCTCAACCGAGCTCCGACCTCAAGACCCAACCCGAGCTCTCTGAACAAAGTTCTCCAGCAAGACATCCATGCTGGCATCTGACCTGAGCTCTCTAACCAAGGTTATCTACCAAGACATCTGTGTTGGCATCCGACCAGGGTTCTCCAAGCTGCTAATGCCCAATATGGTGTCCTTGGAAGCCTTTGAAGGCCATATCCGAACTCTGTTCTCCGAGCACCCCCTAGTTAGATTCTTTACCAAAGAGGCCCTCGTCAACTTATATTTGGGTTCCGAACAAATTTTTTTGCCTTGGGATCAATGTCGAAGAAAGAACAACTTGCCTCAGCGTTCCCGTTATCATGGGCTTGAACTATTCTCATCGATTGTGTTGGGCCGGCCCATAGACTCTCCACAATGGACCTGAAACCCAAGCCCAAAGGCTTAATCTCTCCACTCGCCAACTCATTAGCCAGGCGCCAGATTAGGGTAATTAACCGAGTTCAGGCCCCTAATCTTGCGATGCTAATCAAGCTCATCTCCTATAAATACCTAGGCATCCCTATGCCCCAAGTATCGCTAGTTATTTGTTTAAAAGCATTTTAAGTCTTCTTCCCTGAGCGCTTACTTTCATGCTGAGAGATTTTACCGGGCACAACCGAGGTAGGTCTTTGTGCAGGTACAACTCAGGACCTCAACTCGGAATCTTAACGCGGATTGTAAAGAGTAACTTTGGACCTTAAAGCGAAAGAAATTTACCAATCTCCAATCTCGATCTCTAGCACACATTACCTCCACTTCAGTAAAGAAAACTTATGTGTTCTCTGACTAGTCCAACTCGAGGTGTTAGCTACTTTTTTACACCAACAACTATAAATAATCCAAGCCATTCATGAACTACTCAACCCAACTCGATAATACCATGTTTGAAATTCGTTCGTTTAATAAATGAGTTAATCTTAAGTTTTAATTAAGGTTATTTATTAAATAAACAAACATCATATGTTCGAGTTCCACTCCTTACTTTCGTGAACGACTCGAGTAATATAAAATTAAAATATTTTATTATATTTTTAGTATGAAAAATAGTAAAATAGACTTATAAATTTCTTTAATAATATAATCTTACATATTCAATCCTTCTAGAGATTAATTCAATTAAATTTTAATTTTATATATACCTATTTAACTTGATTAATTACTATGATAGACTGATTTTTGTAAATAATTTTTTGTTCTTTATAATTCTTATATTTTGGTTCGCTCGTAAATTAAATGTTCAAATTTATATCTAGATTTTCAAGAAACAATTATAAATAGTTAATTATATATATATATATATATATATATATATATATATATATATATATTATTTATATAGTTCTTAAATATTAAAATTTAATTAAAAACTCGAAAAAGCTCGCGAACAATTCAATTATTAAACGAGCCAAATTTGTGTTAGACAAAAATGATTTTAGACTATTTTAAGACTAATTGTTTTTATGTGATTTAATTATTGGTTAATATATTTTTATATGTCAATACGTTATTCTTAGTGAAAAGACTAATGTGAAATATAAATTTGTCAAAATTCATTAAGATGTGAATAAGAAATTGTGTCACACCCCACCCCGGACACCCGTCACCTGAGGCCGGGCATGACGTCGACATGACGCTACCCGCCCAATCAACCAAATATACCGGCATACATATACGTACACGTACGTGCTACTGTAAAATTATTTTCCAATAAAATACATATATCTCTATACCCATTCTAAAAAATTTGGGAATATACCGGTCCCAAATATTCACAACCAAAACCACCAAAAATACCTGAACCTTCCGCGGTTCACATCCGACCGGCTCACCTGCAAAATGTCACTACCTCTGGACTCTACCGAGTGTCAGTAATAGACCAACTCCTAGTCACGGTACCTGAAACAAAATATTTTTTTTATCGGTGTACTGTCTTCATAATAAAAATATATATATATAAAAAAAGAAAAAACATTTAATGGATCAAGTACAATTGTTAAATACCAACTTTCAAAATATAATATTTTATAATTACATACCAGATTGAAAATTCAGTCTCACTGTTACCAATGTAATAAGCTAATATATTTAAAATAAGCGGAAGTGTTAAACACCACATTTCAAAATATAATAATATAACCGTATACTATGTTGAAAATCCAGTTCCACTACCACTAATGAAATAAAGAAATACAATTAACCCTCAACTCAAATATTTTAAGTCAACTCCACCAAACATTTTAAATAAACCACACCTAAGCATTTTAAATCCACCAATTGAAATATTTTAAATCCACCAATCCAAATATTCTAAACCAACCAGACCAAATATTTTAACGTATAATAAAATACATCACACCTCCCCTCCTACTGACCATAGGATCATTTTTACCTCACGATTGGAAGTTACAACGGTACTATTACCTGTACAACTGTGCCATCTAAAATGACTTTCAGTGCCAGGGCCATTTATTATCCCCAATGGTAGGGGTACCACTCGCAGGATTTGCACTTTTGACAGGTTAATCAAACCACCTACCGGACTAATCCTCCAGACAGGTCATAATAATCAACCACCTGCAGAACTACTCTCCTGACAAGTCATAATAATCAATCACCTGCAGAACTATTCTCCTGTCAGGTTATAATATAATTAACCACCTGCAGGATTAATCCTCATGACAAGTCATAATATCATCAACCACTTACAGGACATGCCCTCCTGACAAGTCATAATAATCAATCACCTGTAGGACTAACACTCCTAACTGGTCATAACCATCCCGCAGAACATGCCCTCCTAACGGAATCAAAACTATGGTATAGTCGGACAAAAAAATCATTTTTCTTGTTTCATTTTTTTTTTGAATTACTTTCCCCATTTTTAAAATCTACTGCCGAAATCACTTTCGCCTTTTAAAATCTACTTGATCCAAAAATTATTTTCCACCTTTAACACCAAATCGATCCAAATACATCGCAAAATTATCCATTTTAAATAAACACATTTTTCACAATTTATATGTAAATAAAATTTGTAAATTTATATAGAAGACAGTACACTTATCTCGATTTCCGCACTACAAAACTATCATCGTCCAAAACCTACCGGGACGCTGGCACCTGCGAACTTAATAGCGATAGGGTCTAAATTAATATTTTATTTAAAATAACCTAACATACAATGCAGGTCCTAAATTTCATAATTCCCTATTTTCCAAATTTAATTATACAAAATTATTATTTACCCCAGTTCCCTATGTTAACATTAACTGTACAAAATCATTATAATTAATGGTTGCAAAGATTATCATCATGATTACAAAAATTACTATTACGATTGCGAAACTTTTAATACTAATAATTTAATTTAACGAGAATAATAACCGATTGAAATTTTTACCTGCTCCGAATCGCCCGCAGGCCAAGTAATTGGATTTTCGAATTTTTTATTTATATTTGATTTTTTTTTTTCCTCTTTCCTTTCTCATTTTCTGTTTTCTGTTTTACGTCGTTGGATCCCCACCGCCACGGGGAACGTCTTCTTTCTCTGAGTTTTTGCTCCTGATCAGTTCTCTTTCTCTTTCTCCTATTTTTGTTTTGGGTTCAGCCGATCGACGTTCTTACCTCGCTCACCATCGGCGATCACACCCACCCACACTGGCTATCAACCACACACCCATGCACGACGACATACACACCACTCCAACACACACACATAGCGCTAAACAGTACAGCCTGAACGACGGCCGCCTACACACACACACAACCATCGAACACACACCGCCAATGAACCGCAACACATACATGAACCTCACACATATACAAGTCCGATCACACACACATACACACAGGCTGATCAACACACACACACACAGCGAACCCATACACCGACAGTGATGGTTGAACGACGAACACACCCACAACACACGACGATGATTACACACACACCCAATCACTAATCACACACACACACGATCGTCGGACTAACGCACCTACACCGTCGGCGACCCAACGACACAGCCGACGACCACTATCAACGGCACACTCCCACACGATCGCCCATCTCGCTGCCGGACCGACCCTCTCTCTCTCCCTTTCCCTGTTTCTTCTTTTTAGGCTCCTCCCACTATATGCATGGTTGTATATATATACATGAGGAAGAGACACGGCTTGAGGCCACGTGTGTGTGTGTGTGTGTTGTTTTTTCTTTTCTTTGTTTCCTACGTTTGTGTGTGTATGTGTATGTGTGTGTGTGTGTGTGTATATATATATATATATATATTATTCAAATTACATTAACCTCCCCTAAATTTTCTTTAGGTTATTAGTTTGACCCAAAATTTAAAATTAATATTCTTAAAATTATAATTTCACCCCTAAAATCTTAAATTGAATAATAAATGACACATTCTACTCCATTATTTTCTAAATATTGTAAAATAAAGCTAATGAATATGCACGTGCAAAAATTAGGGTCTTACAAATTGTTTTTCAAAGTACTCCCATGAAGTTGATTGAAGTATGTAAAATGAGCAATTCCACATTGATTGAAAAAAAAAAAAAACACTTAAACCACTTTATAATCTATTTTGGATTGTGAACCCAGGTCAGGTCGTGAGTTGTGGGTTTGGGTTTGGACTTGGGTTGATCCAACTTGGGTTGATCCAAGTAAAGATAATTCTTTCTAGAATTTTCTTTAAATTGGTTCTAGTATTTTTCCTAACCATATTTGTAACTCATTTTTTTTCTAAGGAGTCATATTTGGACTTATTTTTTTTCATATTTGTAACTCATTTTTTATAAGGAGTTACATGTGATTAATTTTTAGTGGCTTTAAAGTGTTCTTAGTGACTTTAAAGTAAGACTTTTTGTATGTTGGAGTTACTCATTTGTTTACTCTATATATAGAGAAATTTGTATTATTATTTAGGCATGAAACTTAAGACATTTTATACTACACATACACTTTAAGTCTATGTTTGTTTATTCTTGAGAGAGAGTCCAATACTTGTTTTGTTCATCAAATCCTTTGATTTCAAGTTCTAATATCAAAGAATTGTAATCGTTGTATCCTGAGAAACAAACGCCTGTGTAACTGTAAGTACCTAAGCGGAGACAAAATTTCCTTTAAGGAAATATCGTTAAAATAACCTCAATCAGAATAAATTTTTTATATTGTCACGGTAAAGAAATGTAAGTATAATTTTATTTATTTGTTGATTTCATGTATTTTAATATATTTTTTATTGTTACATGTATATGGTTTCTGAATATTTGTAGTGAAATATTTACATTTTTTAATATTTTACATTCAACAACAAATTTTATTAAGAGTTTATTTTTTATTGTTTATGAGTATTATTTCATTATAAATATATTTGTGACAAATTTAAAAATCTTTATGGAAAATAATATTAATTAATATTTAATTATATAAATTATAATTAGTATTTTCACTATTATTTTCAACAATCTTAAAGCAAATTTTTTTTTTTTGTGTTATTACTAATAGATAGATGTGTAGGTGGTATATGTGGTGGTACAGATTGATTTCTTGATATATGTCTTTGTGATACATCGCTTGAAAAATATTTCTTGTTGAAATTTTACTATAAACATTTTATGCTTATGTGATGCATTTAGAGCAACTCCAACCCAATAGCCAAAAGGCTAGGCAAATGGATTAACTACCATTTTGGCTCCCGAAAAATGAAAATAACAATTCCAACTCACTAGCCATCATGGTAGCCAAAATGCATCTTCCCTTATACATGAGTTATATTTGGAGAGTTCACACCTCTAGGCAAACAAAATTGGCTCCAAAAAAGTTAGTTATTTTGGGTATTGGGCTATTTAATTTTGTTATTAAATTAAAATGAGCAAATTTAATTAGACTAGTTTAGGTTATTTAATTAAAGTGTATTATTTAATTATTTATTATTAATTTTGTTTTTTTATATTATTTCATTTAATTCTATATCATTGTGTCTTTATTGTTCAAATTTTAATAATTTGAAAGTTGGTTAATGTTATTTTTTTATATATTCAATTTATGTTTGGGCAAGTGTTTAAGTGGATTTAAGTGTATTGGGTTATTTAATTAAGTGGGTATTTGGTTGAAAATTTGAAATAAAAATTAATAAATAAATAAATAAATGGTTAACATAAATGGCTATTTGGGTTACAGTGACTTCTTGATTTTCGGTAGACAAATTACTATTCAAATAGGTATTTATTGATTTGCCTATTCTAAATGGTTCTCTTGCATTGGAGTTGCTACAATGCACTATTTATGCTTATGTGATGCAAAACAATGAACTATTTATACTTATGTGATGCGTTAAATTATTAGTATTATTCTTTGTTAAATATATGAATTTGAAGAACATATTTTTATATGTTCGATATATCTATTCCATGATTATAATTTGATGATTCCTAAAATATTAAAGAATTATTGAGACAATTAATGTGAATCAAACTTGGACACCAAATGGTTAGTGGTTGGGGTACCCAATCAAGTATTCATTAATCGTTTCATGAGATGAAAAGACAAAAGTTCAGTTGAACTAATTTTGAGAAGTGACAAGAGAAAAAATATATTGTTTTTTGTAACAATATTCGATCTTGTTGCAATCCTATGTGAGGATTTTGTACGTCGATTGTCACCGCGTAGAAATTTGAAAATATAGAGTTTTTTCAGTGTAAGTTATAAATTTTGATAAGACTATACATTTTTATGTCTTGTATAGTTTTAGCATCAAAATAGAGTTGCGTTTTTTGTTTGTAAATTAAATATAAAACAAAAATGAAGATAAATACTATGTTGTTGGAAAGAGTCTAAAGTCAACAAAGTGAAAGGTTAAGAAATAATGAAAAACAAAATTTATGTGTTTCAATCCCTAGTCTTGGACAAAAGGGAAATTTGAATAAATAATAAATATGACTATTATATTTGAGCCAAATTTGGACACCGTGCTAAAAAATGCATAAGAGGGTTGTGACAAAAAAACCTTATCAACCAATCTATTAGGCTGATGTGATAAAGATGGATAACCTTTCTGATAAGGTTAATGAGATATATATTTTAATTTAATGGAGTCACATATATGGACTACTACTAGTACCTTGACTTAAATATTTTTTTTGCCACGTGTACTCAATCCAAAAAGTACTGGGCCAGTGGGTCGCATGGGGTGTTACAAACCATCTATTTCATTCCATATTGGCCGCTCAAGAATTTTTCAAAATATCTATTCCGAAAATTAAGGAGCAGCCACCACATTTTATTGAAATGAAAAACTTTATAAATAATCAAACAAGTAATCAAATTGGTTTTGTTATTTTATTGATTAAATTACGCAGTCATGATCACCTATTTTAGAGCTTCGAAATAACACCACAATCATATTTTTGCATCAAAATAACACAATCTATGTTGAACTCAACATGCTCAAGGTATTATCAAATCAAAGAGTCATCATTTTATGCCAGTGTTGAATATAACATATGAAAGGTAAAAATAGGCTTGTGTTGAATTTAACATGAACAAAATGTCATTTTGAAGATATTGTTTAGGCAAATGCATTTGTGTAATTAAATCAAGTAAATGACTAATCAAAATGTAGTTACTTATGATTATATTAAGAGATGGTTAATTAAATTATAATTGGTAACTATCCCTTCTTTGTAGAAGATATTTTTGGTACATATTTAAACATTATTCAAAGCATGTTAGGTTAATAAATGACAACAAGCTTTCCCAATTAAGTGACCATGTTGAATTCAATACAATAATAATTTGTATCTTGAATTCAACACAAGTTTCGAATCTTAGTAATTAAATTTTCCTAATTAACTGACTATGTTGAACCCTATGCAGATTATTGACTTCAACATAACCATGAATGACTAATTTTGAATTTCATGAACAATTTAATGTGTTGAATTCAACATGGATCACATTTCATTCATGTCAAAAAAATATGATTAAAATAGCTTTTATAAACTTTACAATAAACAATAATGGTTGTCTAATTTTATCATGTAAAAAACAAAACAAAATTGATTTATTGTTTGATTATTTGCAAGAGTTTTTAGAATATTTAATCATGATATATGCCTTTCTTTTCTTTTTCTTTTTAAATAGATATTTCGAGAATATCTCTATCTATCATTTTAAGATTCAATTACCTAGGGAGAATTGACAAAAACAACTTTTTAATTTAATTCGGTCAATTATCAATTCAGCAAAATTAGTGGATATTTTTATCACTAAATTTTTGTCATATTTAAAAATGAGATTAACCAGTTCAAAAAATGATTTAATGAGATTATTTTGTTTCCTAATAAACTGTACGGTTATTTTCCCTTTAAATAATGCTTGTAAGGTTGAACTTTTTACTTTTTAGGGAGAATGATAATGTTCCTTTCTTTTTTCTCTCTCTCTTTCTTTCTTTCTTTTTTTTTTTTTTTTTTTTTTTTTTTTTTTTTTTTTAAGTCCTCTCGGTATCTAGAATTGGTAAACACTTTGAGTGTAGTCTGGTCAAATTCCATGTGTTCTTTTTGCTGAAATGGAGTATCAAGTAGGAGTTTGGCGTTCTGGAGAACTGGAGCCTTCAAGCGTCCCACAGTCAATGATCTATTCTTTTTCGATTCCTTGCTGAGGTCAGAGAGTTAACGTCCAAAAGTAGGTACCTGCACAAGGATCAACCAAGGTTGTGCCCGACAAAGCCCTTCTAGCATGAGAGTAAGAGCTTAGGGGGAAAAGGGCTTAGTATACTTCAAGTAGGAAAATGAGCATTACCTTGCGCATTGAATGTCAAGATATTTATAGGAGTAGAGAGTCTTTAATATTGCCTAATTGGAATCTTGAGCATGGTTAATTAGGAGAAACCTCAAGCTTGACCAATGGGAAAGTAATGGAGCAGATAACCCTATGGGCTTGGGCTTTTTGACCTTTTTCCATTACCGAGCATATGTAGTACATCGGGTCGAAGCTCACGTTTCATTTTTTTATTTTGCCTCCTCTCCTTGACGTTCTGGCAATAAAACTAACTTTTGGTCGACAATTTTTGTAGTGATGCATTTTTTTTGAAAACTTCCTGAATTTTCCTTCTCATAGTTTCTTTCTAAGGCCATGGCCCTCTTGCCCCCAGCTTAGGACACGAGTTCAACCAACTGATGAGGGTAATTCTAGACGCCACCTCTCCAGTCCTAGGCCCCAGCCACGTGTCCATCTTCTCTGTACAACGTGGCCACATCTCATTATCATACACCCACTGCCCTGTCATGCTATCTCTGGCGGACAGGGTTTTAGATGGGGACCCTCTTTAAAAGTGTCGAAAGGATATCCTACCCTCCTGTCTTCATGCGATACCCTCCATCTAAATTTCCTACCTGGTCATCGCCATCCTACCACCCTAGGGGGCAGCCAACAGTGGCATATTGCATTCGCCTAGAGCCCTACTATTGACCTGACGACCTGCCCAACTCATCTTATCCAACGGCTGCTAAGGTGGTGACCTTTGCGCCTCTTGCTGACGAAAGCCTCACTCATTTGCTTCTGGTCAACTACCAGCAAGACTTGAGTCCATTTTCTCTATTTGTGTGTCGTTTTGCATGTTTCCATTTCCCTAGGTCTTCTCGGACTGTGATCTTCACCAACAACTCTTCACAAAGCAAGTGACTAGGCCCATGAGCCCACTTGATGGACCAAAAAGCCAAGGCCATAGGGTTATCTCCTCAATTACTCTCTCATTGGTCAAACTTATGGTTTCTCATAATTATCCATTCTCAAGACTCCGATTAGGTAATGTTAATTGCTTTTCACTCCTATAAATACTTAAACATTTGATGCCTAAGGTAATGCTCATTTTCCTACTTGAAACATGCTAATCCATTTCTCCCCGAGCTCTTACTCTCACGTCGAAGGGGCTTCGCTAAGCACACCCCTACGGGTCTTTGTGCAAGTACCCACTTTTGGACATCAGCTCCCTGAACCTCAACAAAAAAATCGAAATAGAACAAATCATTAACTGTGGGATGCTTGAAGGCTCCAACTCTCCGGAACTCCAAAACACTAACCTAACAATCCATATCACCAACAAATTAACACGTGGAATCTGACTGGATCATACTTGAGGTGTTCATTAATATTTTTAATGACAAAAATTTAAGTAAAAATTATTTTTGTATACATATAAAGAAGGGGTAATTTTTTGGAATGAAATTATTACGTACTTTTAGTATGAAATTATTTCGATTAATCCTTAGAAAGTTAGTTTTTGTTTTTGTTTTTTTTTTTTTTTTTTTTTTTAATGAAAATAACAATAGTGACCTTTAAACTTTGGTGTTTTACATGGGCTACTAAATCTTTTGGTTCCCAAAGTAAACTATTAAACAATGTTGTGTTTGGTACGCTGGAATGAAATGCAATGACAATAGAATTGAAATTAGTATGGTAATGGAATGGAATAATCATTATCATTCTTATATTTAGTGACAAAATAGATTACATGTAGTATTGGAATGACATTAAATGGTAAAATAGTAATTTAATTAAATTTTCAAACAGTATAATAATTAATTTGATTAAATTTCATTCCAATTCAAATATTTGGTTAGTATTTGGCCTAATTTTTTGGCCATTAAATGATTAAAATCTAATCCATATAATTACAATTAACTAATACCAAGTTTATATTGGTATTGGTTAATTTCCTGTTTTGTAGGTTAGAGAATCTTTAATAATGGGAATGAGATTTAATTTCATGTACTAAATATAGAAATGGAATGACTATTCTTATGACTATTTCAATATCGTCTCGAATCTCTTGTACTAAACATAACGTAAGTGTCCATATATATAATATATGGAATAAAATGTAATTTGTTATTTAAAAAAGACCTAAGACAACGTAAGTGTCCATATATATAATATATGGAATAAAATGTAATTTGTTATTTAAAAAAGACCTAAGACGTTTTCACTTTACAAATACAATAAAAATAAACACCAAATTTATAAAACTAATAAATACAATTAACAAAAGTGAAAATTAGTTTTTTAAGTTAGCTTACTTTATCAAAGTTAAAAACAAGAATTATCTTAGGCAAGAATCTACAAAAATTAGTTACTTTACTTGCTCTCGTTTTATTCTTTGATCACTTTTTAGTTCGGAATATAATTTTTTTTTTAAAATCCTTTACGCGCACCTTTCAATTCTTCCTCACTCGCTAAAATTACTGTCCATAGGCTAATAGTGTTTTAATTTATTAATAATATATTTTTTAGACTCACAAACATGTGCATGAGTTAGTGCTGCTCCTATTTTGGTGTTCTTTAGGTTAGGACCACCTATGGTCTAAAAGGATAGTATATTTGGTTGGAAAAGAGAAAAAGATAAATTAGAAGAAAAATGGTAAAATAATATTTTTATCTATCTTAATATATATTATTAGAAAAGAAAAATAGAAGAAAAAAATAATTTATTTTAATATAATTTACTATTTTATCTTCAAATATTATAAAAATAAATTAAAAAATATATTTTTAGGATATAATTGTAATTTTTTTCTCCTCTTGAAAAACTGTCTCATTTTCTTTTTAAATTAGTGACAAAACAATTGCTTAGAAAATTATACATTTTTTTTTTTAATCTATACCAAACAATTTCTTTTCTCATTTTTTTTTATCTTATTTTCATCTTCACTTTTTTATTCATTATTTTTTCTACCCAAATAAATCCACCCTTATTAAGAAAAAAAAAAAAAAAAAAGGGTGTAATGACTAAAGCCATTTGTAAGAATATTTCATAAATAAACAAAGTGTATGTTTAAGAAAAATTTAAGGGTTATTTTTTGTACATTGCACTTCCAAAGATTTGGCGAAAAGGTTCCTACATTGGTAGAAGCTATTTGTAGAAAAGAAAAATATATTTAAAAATTCTATTTTTAAACAACTGCAAATTAAAAATAGGGGGAAAAAATAAAAACTTTTTGGTGGGTTAGTGTGAAAGCCTACCAAAAAGGATCATTTTAGTGGTTAAACTAAAAGCTTAACTTGATCCTAACTTGCATTTTATAGAGTTGAGATGGACTGCATGCATTTAATTTAATAAACCAAAGTTAATTACTAAATGGCTTAAATCACACTTTGCATCCCTAATATTTGAGTGTAATTTGAATATGCCGCTAGATGTTTTAATTTTGGCAATGTACCCTGAAGTTCGAATTTTGCATATAATTAGTTCAATCAACGCATTTTAACCATCTTAATCGACAGAGTCAAAACACTCACATCACACATGTTGATTTTTTTAATTTAAATTTTTCTTTAGTTATGATACACGTCTAATGCACCTATTTTTGCTCTGACAAATAAGATAACTAAACTGTGTCTATTGAATTATTTGAGTCAGAAGTCAAATTGTGTCTATTTTACTCTGGCAAATAAGATAACCATACTGTGTCCATTTTGAAGTGGGAAAATTATATTTTTGGTCTCTAATATATAGGGTGGGTGTCTATGTGGATCTCAAAGTTTACCAAATTGCACATTTGGTCCCTCAAGTTTTACATTTGTTTCAATCCCACAAAATTAAAACATTATTAATGATTTTGGATGGAAAATGGACTTGCCAAGCACATGACTCTAATGGGTTTCGTCATTTCATCACTCCACTAAATCTAAAACAATTTTTCTAACATTTTACTGGCAATATTTCATTTAAAAAATGAGAAAGAAATTTTAGTCATTGTTAAATAAAATTTATTAGATTTAGTGGTGTAATGAAATTACGTCATTAGAAAGCCATGTGTTGAAAACAATCATTTTTCGTCTAAAATCATTAACGACATTTTCAATTTTGCAGAATTGAAACAAATATGGAACTCGAATTATCAAATATGCAAATTGATAAAACTTTGGGTATACATAGACACACACACTACACTTTAGGGAATAGAAAATACAATTTTTTTCCTTTTGATTTTGTCAAATGAAAACTTAATCGTCGCCCAATCAATTTCTTTAAATAGAAAATAAATAAATGTGATAAAAATCTGGTGAAATTGGAGAAGCATGAATCACTTATGAAAGTTTGGTTTTGTTTAAAGCAAATAAAGAATAATAAATGTATACAATGTGATGATAACAGAAATTCAACAATAAAAATGGCCATCAACTTCCCCTCTAAAACTTCACATCTTAGTTGAACACGTCAAATTCAACTTCCTTTAAATAAATAAAAAGAAAAATCTCGATTATGTTATAGAACTATGCATTTTTTAAAATTACATTTTTGACCCCGAAAAGTTTCATAATATCCCCTAACACCAAAAACTTTTATACTAGCCTCTTCAATAAAAAAAATTTCCATTTCAATTATTGTTTAAAATGATTTGGTGAAATTCCACTATTTATTTATCTAGTGACGTAAAATCATTGGCATAGAGCAGAATCTTGGGGTGGAAAAAGCAAAACAAGAAAAGATAAGTTGTGACGTCGAAATTCAGCTTTTGCTTTTGGCTGCATTCACGTTTAGGTTTTAATCATCAAGAGATTAGATGATTAAAATAAGGGTAAATTGCTTTTTACTCCCCTCTATTTTATATAATTATTATTTTACCCTCTTACACTTCAAAAAATTACATTTTACTTACTTTTACTTTTAAACAAAGTGATTTTTTTTTTGGTTTAAACTAATAGAATATAATAAAAAAAATGGATAGAATTAATTTTTTATCTAATTTTTGGATGAAATAGATGAAATTATTCATTTAAACTCTCACTCAAATCTTACCTTTATGGTAAGAAATCATTTAGAAATAAAACGTGGTAAAACGAGAATTGGTGGTTAATTATAAAAAGCTTAACGAAAAAACCTTTCCAAGAATTCTGGTACTTCTTCGAATACTTGGTTTGGGTTGTATTCAGGGATTAAATTAGCACGATTTTTTTATAGTTGTACGATGTGATAAGAATCATATCCTTTTTCAGGAGAAGCACTGAAACATTTTACTAACACAGTTTTTGATCCTCTTTGTTCTCGAAAACTCTTAATGGCTTCTTGCACTCTCTTTGGCATTCCTTTTTCAGCACTGGTTTTTGGGTCAGAGATTATAAAATCAAGATATCTACAATTGAATATCTTTTCAATAGCATTAGCTGGAGTTTCAGGTAAGCAGGCCATCTTGGAGTATTTTCCTTCATGAAAAGGAAAAATAGTGGATTCTTCATCAACACGAATTTTATAAGCAAGTTTGAGATTCTTTAAGTATTCTTGAAAGAAGTTTTCATTTAAACATCAGAGGATACTATTCTTAGCACTTGAGGAAGAAGTAGCAATCTCAGCAAATTTTTTCTCCAGAACAATAGGGTTTTGTGGAGGTTTTATGAACAGAACATATTTTTAACAGGAGAGCTAGGAACCGTAAGGGTCTCCTTTGCCTTCTCATGGGTCTCACTTTTATAATATCAGTGGGATTAGTTAATTCTATATTAGCATATGTTTTATCAATATCTCATAAAGTAGTCGGATTTCTCCAAAATTATTAGCAAATTTTTCAAAAATATTAGTTGCAAGGAGATACTGGTGCATCTGTTAGTAACATATCTCCTAATAAGATATCTGCTGAAATACCTAGAAAAATGTTTGATGAACCCTACGTTTATAAAGACCTTAATGGATTTAAACACACTATCACACAAACTACTGATATTCCTTTTGTGATAAAAAATTAAAATTAAATTAAAATTAAAATAAAGAGACAATTTGGTTTATTTTATTAAAAATTTTGATGAAAAAATTTACCTCCATCTATTTGAAGCTTGTTCCATTAATTTTAATAGAAAAAATTTAATTTCTCACTTTATTCAAAAATAAAAATAGATAAAA
The DNA here is from genome assembly GCA_016647705.1 of Eucommia ulmoides. Classification (NCBI taxonomy): domain Eukaryota; kingdom Viridiplantae; phylum Streptophyta; class Magnoliopsida; order Garryales; family Eucommiaceae; genus Eucommia; species Eucommia ulmoides. The sequence continues at coordinate 12,284,704 of CM028331.1, forward strand.
TATAATTTTTTAAAGTGGAAGGGGTAAAATGATAACTAAATAAAGTAGATAAGGGTAAAATGCAATTTACCCTTAAAATAATTGTCGATTTCTATTTTTTCCCCCTAATTTTCAATAATGCTGGACTCCGTTTTCGATTCTTGGTGAAATTAAACAATGTATTTGAATCCACAATGAAATTTCTAATATTCCAAATTTTTTATTAGAGGCTTTTTTTTTTTTTTTTTTTTCTCCTTCTGATTTAAAATGTAAATTTAATGAAGCGTGATGGTGGTGTGCAGGTGAGGAAAATAATGGCAGCCAGGCATGCTACATGCATGCTTTATTTCCATCATGACAAGCCCAAGGCTTTGTTTACTGCATAGAAATCTTGATTGACAAAATTGCCATTTTCTTTTAAATTTCTATTGAAAATAATGCCCAACTAACATAGCCCAACTACAAGAATTGAATTAGAGAGAGAAATTGAAATCCAACCGTTGGTTAGTCAAATCGAATTAATCATTGATATATTAAAAAAAAAATATTAACATGTGTGAAGTTACAAAAATATATGGATGCACATTGGTACATATATATAAACAAGAATTATGATTTGAAGTATTTGACTCTAAGTAATCTAGTAGATCAAAACCCATGTATACATATATTAACATCTTCCCTCAAACTCAAGGTGGTAAAATAGACGTCTACTTAAATTTTGAAAGTAAAGTGTGAAAGTGTCCGGGTGAATGGATCTAATGAAAATATATGCGGTCTGATTAACAAAGCTAACTGAATGGACGCGAACAATATTATGAAGATTGTGATAACAGATAAAGTGACAATCAATCTTGATATATGTGGTATGCTCGTGGAAAGTTTCATTAAGATCAAGTTGGATGACATTCCGATCTACAATAAATATACTTGCATTGAGAGATGGCACTCCCATGTCATCAATTGACCATCAGAATCAAAGTAACTAGTTTTAGACCTGCATAATATGCGGGTCGAGAAAAAATTATATCAATATATATATCTATTTTATTTGAATATTACACGTACAATAATTGATCGTTTAATTTATATTTAATTTAGCTTATGAAAGTATGAAAACAAAAAGTAAATACTGAAAAATAAAAATAAAATTATAAGCTAAAAAACAAATAATGTCAACATCTGAAATAATTATTGTTCATCACTCACATTTATTTTTAGAAAATAGTATATAATATTTAAATAATCTCCTAGAGGATTTTTAAAATTTTCTATTTTCTTTAAATAATAATTTTAAAATAAGTTAATAGGTTTTTTTTTAATGTTGTTTAAAAGTTATATGTAACTAATAGATAGAGAGCGAGAATTTTATTAAATGGTTGGAGAGGGAGAAAGAGATGAAGATGAAGAGATAAGGTTGCGTATAATTAATTATAATGAAAACAATTTTCAATCAAAATATAGATAAATTTCAGTGAAGGTTCGTGTATCCCCTGTCATTAGGAAAATATCTTTGACCTTCACTTTCTTTGATATTAAATATAAAATTACATATTTATCCTTGATACTATATTATTAAAAAGTTAATTAAAAATATATGATAAAAAATTACTCTTATAACCCTCTTAAAAGAATTGCAACTTTGATTTTTGAATTCTATTTATGTAAATATATTTTTAATTTTTTTTAATACTTTTGGGATCAAATGATGGTTGCTATATTTTTTTAGAATTTAAAATTATTATGAGAATTAAAAATTGTTGATTTATGTTATACATTTTCTATTCTAACCCTTTTTTTTTTTTGGGATCAAATGATAATTTTTTATGTTTTTTAAGTACTTAAGGAATACTTGCTATAGAAATTTTTAAATTTAAAATTACTCTAAAAATTAAATATTTTTTATCTATGAAATTTAATTATACTCCATATATAAGTTGTTTAATTTAGTTTTTTTTTTTTTTGAATTATTTAGTGAAATTTTCATATGAGATTTTATTGACTAATACTTTCATTCGGTTAAAAAATATTAGGCTTGTGGATTTTCTATTTGTAATTATAATTATTTTTTGAAATTAAAATAATTATATATTTTCATATTATTATTATTATTATTATTTTGTGAAGTTTCCAAAATACCTAAAGGAGGCTTATTGATTAAAAAAGAAAAAAGGAAAAAAAAAACCCATAAGAACTTAGGAAGAAGTGGTAATAATTAATGAAAAAAATGAAAAAAAAAAAATGAAAACTCACCAAAAAACTTGAAGGAGTCATTCTTAAATCTTATTGAAAGCTTCTCTCTTCTTCCACTTTTATATATTAGTATTAGATTCTTGAATGTCATCATTAAGATCATGATACTATGCTTCTGTATGAAATCGAGCGACGATAGTTTACTTTTTTGCTAAGCCACGAAATAAGAGATTCTCCAAAGAAGAAATAATTTCTTGTTGTAGATCATTGATCGGTCTCCAGTCCAATCAGTGTCAGTGTAGGCATGTAAAATAAAAAAGAACTATGATGAGAAGTGGAGATCATGAAAAAGTGTCTTTTTGATGTATAAAATATGTAAAACTACTGAGTAATAAATAGTCTGTGTTGTAGATAAGACTAGGTTGACCTGCTAAACTGTATACGCGATGCCTAGGCATGTCACCGTGAGTTATACCAGGCTACCAACCAACTGACTTGTAATACCTCGAAGATATATTTTTGAAAATATTATTTTATATAAATTTAATATTTTTGGGATTGTTTTGTAAATTTATGGTATAAATAATATTTGATAATTTTTGGGGGTTAAATGTTAATTTTAAATTGACTTTTAAAAGTTTTGGAACTATTGTGTTATTTAATATATATATATATATATATATATATATATATATATATATATAATCAACATTTAACCCAAAAAATTATCAAATATTATTTATACCATAAATTTACAAAAAATCTCAAAAATATTAAACTTATATAAAATAATATTTTCAAAAATATATTTTTGGGGTATTACATGACTATATAAAGTAGTATCAGAAAGAGGAATCCCTTCCAACAGAGTGAGTAAAGTGTTTAGCTCGATAGGAGTACTGAGTATAATTGGATCAATGATACCAACTTTAAATGAAAGATCGAGGCATACTTTAATTGAGAAAGAAAGTAACTCTTTGTGCCATGAGAGATCCCTAGACAAGAAAAATAAGTCAAACAGACGAGATGTCTCAAAATAAGTCAAACGAACGAGATGTTTCATCTCAAATTGAGTACTAAAGAATTTCTTAAGATTTTAGATACCCTAAAGATAAAATGATCATATCATCAACATATATTAGTTGGAGGATAATTGACTTTCTGTGTCTAGCGCATGAATAGAGCAGAGTCACAGGAGTTAGAAGTAAAACAAATTGATGTATAGTGACACTAAAGTCAGAAAACCAGCACGAGGGGCTTGCTTAAGCCCATATAATGAACGACGGATGAGACAAACTTTGTTCAGTTGATGATTCAGTACAAATGGAGGTTTTATATATGCCTTTTCAAGAATATCATCATTTGTAAAGGTATTTTTTACTATCATCTGAAAGAGATTCCACTTACGAATGGCATCACTACAAGTACAATGCAGATAGAGGTAAGCCTAGAAAAAAGGGTAAAAGTCTCTTCATAATCAATGTGGTACTCTTGAGTGAATCCTATTGCAACCAATCGCGTTTTGTAGTGCTTGATCGATCCATCATAGTGCGTTTTGATTTTATAGACCAACTTGCATGCCATATCATACTTTCCTTGGAGAAGTTCCACTAAATCTCATATATGTTCTTTTTCCAAAGACAATGATTCATTTATTGTTTTTTGTAGCCAAAGAGGGTTAGAACTAACGTCATGATAAGGTTCAGGCTCATGCTGAGAGAGAAAGTTGAAAAACAATGGCAATCATTACGAAAAATGTTGTGAAGAGACTGAATGTTAAAATCTAGAGATTTACACAATGGAATACAAAGAATTTAAATCCAATTTAATAAACTTGGTTCCTTGAAGTTAAGATCCATCCATATTAATGTAAAATGAAACAAATAATCATAAATAATAAATTATATTTAATATCTATACCTCTTGCACTGCTTTAGCCTCGTAGCCGGTTGATTAGAGGTGTAATTTGATAAGGTTCTTCCAAGAGTAGCTTGATTGATTCCAAAAACGAACTGAGTTTGATTCTCTTAGAAGTAATACAATTGTATTTCTTCTACTGGTGATGCACCCTTGATTTCGCTCGCGAATCACAACGCCGACCGAGAGTCAATGTTATAATTCAAAATTCCGTTTATTTTTGAAAAAAAGAAAAATAACTTATCTTTAGAAAATAATATTGAATAAGATTTATTTTAGAAAAAAAACAATTATAGAAAAAACAAGTTCAAGGGCTTTCTAGGCGTCGGTTTTGAATTGATTTCCTTGGAACAAAATTTTATGAAAGGTTTGGACTCCCCACCTAGCATTGGTTTTGAAAAAGGTGTGCTAGGTCATTGGGTTTTTAAGAAAGTGAATAAAAGAGAAGAAAAGAAATATTTTATGAAATGACTCAAATTTGACTCAAAACGGTCTTAACCAGAGTATTCGTTAGATTTGGAGGTCAGTTATGCTCGGGAAAGGTGTTAGGCACCCCAAGAGACTCATACGAAAATAATACCATAGTGTCTAAGTATTTCAAATTAAATCAAATCCAAGTTTCTTTGATTTTGTTGCGTAACATGATATTTTTCCCTTAATTAAGTTTATTATGATTTGTTTATTATGATAAGGCAACTAACCATGCAAGTTAAAATGAAACAAGTAAATTAAGGCAAATACTTAAATGTAAAAAATATCCCCTTTTAACTGCCTATTAATTATGGATAAATCAACAAGTTTTGGTCCCGGGGGGAAGGTTTTTTTTTTTTTTTTTATTTTTTATTTTTAGTTTGAGTTATGATGACAAATTTTATGTTTTAAATTCAAAAGAAAAGAATGGAAGAAATGAAACTAAAAGTTTTTTTCATATATTTTTGAGAAAAAGTTTCCCCTTAAACAAAAAGAAAATTAAAGACTAAGAAAAAAATATTTATTTATTTTATTGATGAAAAAATGACTTAAGAAAATAAATATTATTGAACCTAATGTTTTAATTGACAATTAAACGTTGATATTTTATGGAACTAATGTTTTATTGAGTGATTTTTTTTATTTAAGCTCCATATGCTGAAATGAGAAAAAAGGTTGATCGAAAAGAAGAATTGTTGAAGTATTCATAACGGGTGCAAAATCAAAACAATGAAAATCTTTGAAGAGTATTGAAGACATTGAGGACAATTAGGCGAAAATAGTTCATTACCTTTATACTCTTAATGATAAGTTTAGGGTCCTAATATGGTTTTTATAAAATGTTAAGTCATTAAAATATTTTTGGTTAAGAGTCTAATTGAAATAAAATAGTTTTAACACTTAAAATAATAGATTTTTGCGACAATTCAGTTAACCGACAAAAGAGGCCAGTCGATTAACCAAAATAGTGGCTTAAGGAAGTGAAATTGGTGACCTACTGGTTGAATCGATCCACCGACGAATAAGATCGATTGACTAACGAATCCAGTAGCTGAAAATGAAAAAATGAAAGACCTTACTGATCCAATCATCAACCGACCATATGGTTGGTCAACCGACTGGTGACTGTTCAATGGTCATCAAATAGACCATGGAAGTAGGCAGTCGAGCAGCAGGGTAGCCTGGTCAACCGATGGTCTCAATCAAAGGATTTGACCGATTTGGTTTTTGGGTCAATTTTCCTCGTTTTTGACGATTCTAAATGTGTTTTTCAAGGAAATTTAATGGTTTACTTACACACACACACACACACACACACACACACACACACACACACACACACACATATATATATATATATATATATATATATATATATTTCCTATTTATTTGGTCCACATATTTATTTATTATCTTAATTGAATTGATAAAATACTTGCTATTCTTAAGGATTTTGATTTGAAAAAGTTTTAATGATCAAATGGATCTTTTCTAAAAGTATTTTTAAATGGAACATACTTATTTTGAAGGTATATGATATATGGGATTTTGAAGTGTCATTTAATGTCATAATTTTTGAAAACTAGCCGTTATAGATCTAGTTTTAGGTCTATTAATATAGACTTGTGGGATTCAAAAATTGCAATCAAGAACATCAGTTTTGTGGCTATTCTAAGAAAGATTTTTACACTAAAAATTATAAGTGAGATTATTGAAAGAGTTATTGATCAAAGGTGATCAAAGTTCTTGTCATCAGTTTGTGTTTGCTATTATGTTATCATAATCGTTTTCAACAAAAATTCTGGTGAGATCTTTCTAAGTTATTTGTTTTGTTTTCTTAGATTATTTGATTAATTACTTGGATAAATTGTTCGTGAAAAAATCGTTTTCAAATCTAATTTTGTGAAAATCTTTCAAAAACGGTTTTTAGTTAAGAAATCTAATTATTTGCTATTTTGTGCTTTAATTTGTTTAAATCAAATTTGTGCCTCACATAGAATCTTTCACTTAGTATTTCGGGACATTAATCGAGTATAATTGTTTTGAGGTGGTAGAAATTCTTTGTGAGAAAAAGCTTGGAAATCTTTTGTATTTGCCAGTTTGAGTGGATTAGACACGTTTGGGTTAGTGTCTAATCACGATAGTTGGGTTTCGATCTTTAGACTGAGAAAAAAATTGGGATTTAATCTTTAGTTTGAAAAAGAATTAGGGTTTGATCTTTAGTTAGCGAAAAAGATTAGATTAATCTTTAACATTTGAAAATATTAGATTTTAATTCTTCTTGTAATAGAATTTGAGTGTTGTAAAGGTTCTTCCTAAGTCTGCGAAAATGATAAGTGTAATATTGTGAGAGAGTGATAGGTTGATTGTGAGTCTGTGAAAAGAATCATAGTTTAGAGGTTGATTCTAAACTTATGAAAAGAATTAGAATTATAAGGGTTTGGTTCCTACCTGGGAAAAGAATCAAGGGATAGTGGATTGCAAAATCCATGTGGAGCTCGGGGGACTAGACGTAGGTAAGATTAGCTTGCTGAACCATGATAAATTCTTGTATACTACATTATTACTTTTCTGTTTGTTTGGGGTTGTACTTAACTAAACATACTTTTGCTGCTTAACAAAATAATAATCAATTAGGGAAATTGATATCTTGAATTTGAAATTATTATCTAAATTTTTATAACTATCCAATTAACCCCCTCTTGGCCATTATTTGGGCCAACAATTGGTACTAGAGCTGATTTAGTTAGATAGACTTAAAATCCTAGCTAAAAATATCACATGGCGCACCACGTAAACACTCTAGGTGAAGGACAATCTATGCATCGTTCTCTGTTGTTCATAGGTGATAACTATTCTTTTGGGAAAGATAAATTTTTTTCTTTCTACAAGCCGCTAACTATGATGTTTGGTTGGTTATTGAAGATGACCCATAATTTCCGAAAGAAAATGGAGTTGTTAAAAAGAAAGAACAGTTGAATCCATCTGATAAACAAAAGTTATCTATTAATACTCAAGCTATAAACATTTTGTTTTGTTCTTTAGATACAAATGCGTATAGCTGGGTTTCAAGTCGGAGAAAGAAATGTAAGACACATTACAAATCACACATGAACGAACTAATCAAGTGAAATAATCCAAAATTAATGTCTTGATTCATCATTTCGAACTATTCAAAATGGGTGATGCACAAACAATTCCGAAAATGTACACTAGATTCAATAATAACTGTAATAGTCTTGGCCAACTTGAAAAACCGTATTCCATGGAGGACAAAGTACGAAAGATTTTGAGATCGTTGACCAAATTTAGCGACTAAAAGTGACTGCAATCAAGGAAGCTAAATATCTCACTAGATACACCATCGATGAACTCATTGGTAACTGTAGACACGACATTTTGACCGTCCCACAAAAATATAATAAAAAAAATAAAATAAAAAAGAAAAAGAAAAATGAAATAAGAAAAGGGTGTGAAAGTGAAAGAAGAAAAATAAATGGGCTAAATTGAAAAATGGACCCCTTTTGGGGTCTAAACCGTAAGACAGAGAGAGAGAGAGAGAGAAAAAGAGATAGTTGGTTGAGGAGAGAGAGAGATCGGAAAAGAGAGAGAGAGAGGGGCGCGTCAGTGGGCCCGCCTGCCCACTGACTGCAGGCGTCAGAGGGAGAGAGAGAGAAAATGAGAGAGAAGAGAGAGAGACTGGCAAGGGGTAAGGGGGGCACCATAGTCGGCTGAACCAAAAAAAAAAAAAAAAAAAAAAAAAAAAAAAAGCCAGTAGCCCATTGCCACATGTCGCTGACTTGCTTTGGCGGTGATTGGGCGCGTGATTACACGCGCCCGCAACCCTAGAGGCCAATTTTTTGTATTTTTTCCAATTTTACTCTTTCCCAATCTAATTTGGACTGGGTTTGGCGACCAAACCTAGTTTTAAGGTTTCCTAAAAAGTTTTTTTAATGCCTAATCTTCTCCTATAAATAGAACCCTCCTCCACCCACTTCATTCGTTTAGAAATTGAGATGAGTCACCCCTTTAGAAGAGTGATTCTCAAAACCCTTTCGGGAAGCTATCCGCGTGAGAGAAAAGCCCGAGCGTCGTGATTCTTGGCCTAGAACAAATATGTTTTTTTTTTTTTTTTTTTTCTTCAGTTTATTTAAATATCTCGATAGTTTAAATTCTTGCAAATTTTATTTATTTATTGTTGTCCGATGACTCGATGAAAAACGCCAGGACGAGGTTTCCCATTCTCAATCTGAACCTTTAAGCGTTTAGACGAGGACATCCGCTGTTTTTTATTTATTTTATTTTTGTATTTTTTTTTTGTTTCGTTTACAAATAAAAATAAAAATAAAAAGAAAAGTCGTCCGATGATCCGATAAAAACGCCGGGACGGGTTTCCTTTAACCCCGAGCGTGAAGTGAATGATGTTTTATTATTTATGTTGTTGCATTTATTTTTTTATTTTTCTGTAATTTTTTATTTTTGTTTATTTTATTCCTCTTATCAAAACCCTAAGAAAAAAAAATCAAAAATAAAATAATAAAATATTTTACTTGTGGAAATTAATCCTTACGAACCTTAAAGTGAATCCGACAATTCGATAAATCGTGGGAGAGTTTTTCGTGACCCCGTTTCCATTCTCTGATTCAAGTGGAATTTAGAAACGAATGATTTTAGAAAATCTCTTCCCTCGGTAAATTTTTGTGGGATTTCTTTTAAAGTATCGAAAAGATTAATTTCAACTAAATTGTTTCTGCAAACCTCCCTTGATTCTCTTATTCATAGAATTTGAGGGAATTTCAAAACGGGATTTCTTTAAATTAATCAGGCAAACTCAAAGTAATTTTTTTTTATATCCACTTACCATGTTTATTTCTCGTATAATTTAGACGGCATGTTTATGATACTTTCACCACTTACACTTTTTATACATATTTTTTTTTTTTTTTTTACGAATCCATACTACTTTTTCACATCTAGTCATGACACGTGCACCACTTTTTTTTTTTAATTAAATCATTGTCACGCATAATCACATTAATTCACGTAGTGTTCCTTATTCGATTCTCGTATTCATATTAATTTGCATTGACATATTTAAATTAAATCGTTTAGTTTTTTTAGTCACTTTTGCATAAAAAAATAAAACTCATTTAGATGTTAATTTTGCATTCATATTTTCAAATCTCATTCATCTATTTTAGTTTGCCTATTTAAATTAAAGAAGTCTCTTGAAAACATACATAAACCCCCCCCGGGGACCATCCTTATCGAATTTTTAATATTCAATAAAAGGTTATACCGGGAGAACATTCCCAAAAATTCAAAAACTTGTCTCACCTTATTTGTGAAAATATCAAAAAGATTTTATAAGAAGGGAATGATTTCAAAATAAAATAAAACACTCGGACTAAATTAATTGGACTTAATTGGATATAAGGTACCGTTTTTGGACGGGCGTCTTGGGGTGACTAACACCTTCCCCGAGCGTAAACCCCCTTGTCATTTTGGTCAAAGATCACTTACCTCCCTTATCGATAAAAAAGACATAAATGCCCTTCTATTATTCTAAAAAAAATTGTATTTTTATTTTTATAAAAATTCATTAACATCCCCTTATTTTTAAAATTATAATTTTTACCCTTATTTTTTTAAATAATTATATTTATCTCCCACCCTACCACACCCTCTCACCACAATTGGCCATCGGCCATTGCCACCGCCACCACCCACCGCCACTACCACCCATCACCCACTACTATTGCCACCGCCCACCACCACTACCACCGCTATCGCCCACGCCCACTGTCATTGCTAGAGAGAGAGAGAGAGAGAGAAAGAAAGAGATTATAGGTCAGGAGAGAAAGATGGGTGAGGAAGATGTTTTTTTTTATTTTTTTATTTTGTTTAATGAAAGGGTTAAAAAGTAGATATTTTTTTAAATGGGAATGTTGGTGTAAAAAAATAGAGGATTAATACCACTTACACCCCCTCAACTATTGTGATATTCCATATACACTCTCTAACTTTCAAAACTACCAAGGCGACCTCTTGCCGGAAAAAAATAGAAAAATTATAAAAATAATATGAGATGTGCAATTACCAACTTGCCCTTAGCCCATTTTCCGTTTTTTTTTCCCACACTTTTTATTTTTTATTTTTTATTTTTTTATGCTCCTCTCTTTCTTTGTTTCTCTGCACCACCGAACAATACCACGCTACCATTCAACCACTTCCACCATCGCCAAACCAAAGACTACCTCCACCACCGTGTCCACCATCGTCGAACTGAACACCACCATCTGCAAACCCATATCCACGAAGTCCCCAAACCAAAACACCATTGCCGAACACCACCATCGAATCAAATATCACCACCGCCGAACAACACAATAAAACAAAACAACAGTCCAATGAAGAAGAGAGAGATAGATAAGCTTTACATGAGATATGAGATCAACAATAGCCATTGCTTCGATCAGAGAAACTTCGGTGATGGAAAGAGAGAGAAGGACCAAAGCAATTTCTGCCAAAAGAAAAAGAAGAGAGAGAGAGAGATGAGGACTTGCAGCGACTGGTTGCCCTAAGCCCTAACTGCCAGACGCCTTGATTCGAGCTCTTGATGTCGTTCCATGGATGCTCATTTCGAAGAAGAACTGGAGCAATCAAAATCTCTTTTCCTCTTTAAACACATCGAATGACCCAAAATTCGAAACTCCTCCATTCTTTCTCTTCGTCCTTGATTTCTCTCTCCTCACTCCTGTTTTTTTCTCTGTGATTTTGGGAGATGTAAAATGGATTTTCGCCGAGCATCGTCTCTACCGAACCAAATGAACAGGGAAATGGATGAAGACAATGATGATTTGGGGCTGGAAATCAAAATTTCTTTTTGCGAATCAGTCTCTTGGTGGTTCTTGATTTTCAGCCCTGTCAGATTCATAGCCTCTGTAAGTTGAAACCATAGCGGCCTCCTTCGTTTTCTCCTAACAACAACCTGAAACAATGTTTAATTCAACGGTGGTGGTGTTTGAAATGGTGGTGGTGTTCACTTCGGTGGTGTTGTTTGGCAGTGTTGCTCATTTTGGTGGTGTTTGGCGGTGGTGGTGTTCCGTTGGTGTTCATTTGTTGAAGGCCCTGGTAGTGGTGGTAGTGGTGTTCATTTGATTTTCGGCGATGGTGGTGTTCGGTTAGGCGGTGGTGTTTTTCGATTTCTGCAGTTGTGTCCTATGGTGGTGGTTTTGTGGTGTTCGGCGATGTGATTTGGTGGTGGATTTGGGAAGGATGTGGTGGTGGTGGTGGGGATTTGGGGAAGATGAAACGATGAAGAAAATTCCAGGGCTTTGATTACAATATGTGCCATGAATGTTTTATGAAGTTTTATTTTGAACCATTATATTTTTAATACAAGGGTAATACAGTCTTTTTATATGGTCACCATGGTAAAAAATTAAAAAATTGATTTTTCAAAGGGTATTTTCAGAATAAAAAATGAACAGGGGTCTCAGTGTCCTTTGACCAAATAGTTTAAGGAGTCTCCCATGTAATTTTTAAAGTTGGGGGATTCTCGTGGTTACAGTCAATAGTTGAGGGGGTGTAAGTGGTATTACCCAAAAAATAAAAAATAATATATATATATATATATATATATATATATATATATATATATATATATATATATATATATATATAACAAATTTAAAGGATTATTTATGTATTTTACTTTTTAATTATTTAATTATTTTTAAATAGTTAAGGGTAAAATTGTCATTACAATAATTTTTTTTATTAATTTTTCATCGATAAGGGAGATAAGTGGTGACCAAAATGACAAGGGGACTGATTCGTATTTATAAAATGATATGAGAGATATCTGATATAGTGCAAAATGATAAGAGAGGTGAGTGGTATAAACCTTATAATATATATATATATATATATATATATTGTTGAATTAATTATAATTAATTAATATGGAATTATAGATGTATTTATTTTATTTTGGTATGAATGAATATATATTTTTTTAGTTTGGAATGTGAATCAATGTTTTTTATTTTACTATATAGCGTGGAATGTGTGAAGTTTTCAATTTCTATTTTCATAGAATTTTATTATACTTTCTTTATTGGTATTTTATTTGGACCTTGCTGCAGCATTACCAATCTAGATGTCCTTGAAGTTGCGTTCTCATAATATTGTTTTAATAATCACTTTAGTTCAATTTTTGCTCTCGCATTGTTGAATGGGTTCTGCAATTCAAAAAATGTGAATTTGTTCCATTCAGAACATCTCTAATTCATTCATCTCCATCTTCAACTTCAGTACCTTTTTTTTAATCAGGTTAAAATATTTGGTTTAATTGACTAATTTTAGAATTAGATTTGGCATATTCCATTAAGAAATATTTTATCTATTGTTCAATCCCTAAACTGATTTGTACATTTTTCAACTCTTTTAAGTAAATAGAATAAGAATAAAAAATAAAAATTTGGGGTTAATTTTGTTAGGTTTTAATGGCATGTTCGGTTGGATGGAATCGAGGGCGGAATGGAATCGCATTTCGCCCTCAACTCCTATTCCGTTGTTTGATTCTTCAATGGAATCACTTGGAATGAAATTGGATGGAATGAGATTCCATTTAAAATGGGTTGAATGAGATTCCAACCCAATGGAATCAATATCTTAAATTACATGATAGCCCTTATAATTAAGCTCTTGAAAATTGAGAACAAAAATAGAAATTAAAGAATAGAAAGTTGGGAATAGAAATAGAAAATTGAGAACAAAAAATTGAGAACAGAACTAGAAAATTGAGAACAAAAACTGAAAAATGAGAATAGAAACAGAAAATTGAGAATAAAAACCGAAAATTGAGAACAAAAATAGAAAATTAGAGAACAGGAAATTGAGAACATAAACTAAAAATTGAGAATAAAAACATAAAATTAAAGAACAGAAAATTGAGAACATAAACTGAAAATTGAGAACAAAAATATAAAGTTAGAGAACGGAAAATTGAGAACGAAAACTGAAAATTGAGAATAAAAACAAAAAATTAGAGAATAGAAATAGAAAATTGAGAACAAAAACATAAAATTAGATAATAGAAAATTGAGAACGGAAACTGAAAATTGAGAATAAAAACAGAAAATTGAGAAAAAAAAAATAAAAAATTGAGAACATAAACTGAAAATTGAGAACAAAAAATAGAAAATTAGAGAACGGAAAATTGAAAAAGGAAACTGAAAATTGAGAATAAAAATAGAAATTAAAGAATTAAAACTAAAAATTGAGAACAAAAATAAAAATTAGAGAACAAAAACTTAAAATTGAGTTGGATAGTGAAATATAATAAAATGAGGAAAGGAATAGAATAGTGAAATATAATAAAATTTTATTATAACCAACCAAGAAGAGAATGGAATAATAATTTTATAAGGGCAAAATAGAAATTTTACTATATTTCACTATTCCATTCTTTCTTTAATTCCATACCAACCAAACAAGATAATGGAATAGTGATTCCATTCACAATTCCATTCTATTGCTTCTCTCATTCCATTACTTCTTCCATTCCATTCCACCCTCATTCCATTCCGTCCAACCAAACATGCCGTAAGAGTATATCTCAACTATTTTTGTTTTAGGATATGAAATTGTAATTATTATTTATTCAACCACCATTATTTGGTTTATGATTCTTTTTTCTTTGTTTGCTATATATTTAATTAGTTTTTATTTTTTTATTTTTTTTATAATTCTTTTGTTCTTTGATTACTTATTTTCTACGTAATAATTTTTTATTTTTTTTTATTTTTTGGCCACTAAGTATCTATAATTTTTGTTTTTACAAGTTTGCTTAGTCTTGCTTCATGTTTATTATGTAAATGTAGTTAAATCAAAGACAAAATTAAAGCTAGCTTTTTATTTTTTTATTTTTTTTAAGTGAACAAAATTGGAGCCGACAGAAAGTAATATGAGTTTCTTTTCCATTTTAAATTACAAAGTTCCTTTTTTTTTTTTTTTTTTTTTTTTTTTTTTTAATCATTTCCTATGGGATTATTTTTTTGTTCTTGAATTATTAATTATTTTGTTGTGTGCAAAATGTGACATTGAAGTAACGAGATTTCGATAGGCAGTAAGTATTTTCGCTTTTATTTTGTTTCGGTTTAACTTATGTTTAATTGTGGTGTTAGTTTAGTAGCTGAATTTCTACATTATTGGATACAAATTGTATTGTATTATAATGTACATTGTTAGTTGATGATGAAATTTAAATATTAATTATTGTTGATTTTTTTAATAAAAACATGTGTAGAATGGTGTATATAGAAGATATGATGTCAAAAAAATTAGATTCAATTTTTTTAACAGCCATGTCTTCAGGTACGGATTATACGTTAGTATATATATAAAAGATCAAGTAATTAGTATAATAAATATGTTGTTGAATTAATTATAGTTAATTAATATAGAATTGTAGATATGTTTGTTTTATTTCGGTATGGAGGAATGTATTTTATTTTAGTGTGAAATGTGAATGAATGTTTTTAATTTTATTTTTGATGAAAATTAATACTGGTAAGTACTAATTATTATATATGAATCTATTTTATAATTTTAACTTGTTATTTGAATGATTATTTTTTAAATTATAAAAAAAAAAATTATAGTATCGGGTTTGGATTTGAAAATTTTTGTTTAGAGCCGAGCTCTGGGATAATAATAGAGCCCAGATATAGGGACGAGTTGGGTTTGGGCTTACTATTTTTTTTTTTTTAATAATATTCGTGGTAAAGCCCGGCCCCTTATCAGAATGTCCATTTATTGTGCTATCTGCGGTTGAAATCATTGAACATATATTCTTCCGTGTAAATGGTAATTTCTTTGAAAAAAAACCCCTTTAATGTTTTGACATTTTGGAGGCTAAAAGAAATTGCAAAAATAATAACACAAAAAATGTGAAAAAAAAAATAAAAATATTATTTTGAAGATTGGCACCAAAATTTCTAAATATACACCTTTTTTTTCTAGTTATACACCTCCAAAAATAAAAATATTTACTTGAGTTAGTATTTTACCTTTTAACTTAATAACATATCCCTTATATTTTTTTTTTTTTTTACACGTTTCTCCCTCTCCTTTTTTCTCTCATCTCTGGTGAACAACCATCACCGATGCTGATGTCAAATTTTATCTATTTTCTCACCTACTCATCTTCTAACCCCCTACCCTCTACATCGGTACCACCCCCACCCTGTCGGTATGCCCAACCTACCCAGCACTGCCGTCCGCCATCCCCTTTAAAATCATTTTGATTTTTAAAACAGAAGTGTATATCTAAGAAAAAAATTTGTGCCATAAAATTACCTTTTAGTTTTATTTGCCACATTGAAACCCCGTATTTTTAATTAAAAGAGAGTATCAGCCTTGTTAGGAGTAGGGGAGCATGGTGAGATAGATAGACATCCAATCCTACAACAGCTAGTTGCTTTCTTGCTTTTTTTTATAAAGTAGCCATTTTGTATTGTGCATCTTTTTTTCTCCCATGCTTTTCGTTGGTAACCTATTACTACCATTCTACAAGGAGGAATGAGTGAACCAATGCAAATATGGATTTGAATAACAACCTAACCAGTTGGGGGCCCGTTCAGCTCGCCCGGAGATTATTTCCGATCGTGCTCTAGCTAGAGGCTAGTAGACTGAAAGGAGCCAAATAATTGCGATCTTGTTGCCTCCTTCCTTTTCCGGAATTGGGTGTATAGAGATTTAGAAAGCTTTTGTGATGAACGTATGAGTATTCTTAGAAACCCATAGGGGATACCGAACTCTGTTATTTTGAGAGTTGGCACCAAAACCATTTCGCATAATCATGTGGGCCTTTTTTGACAAATAGAGAAACCATAAAAAAATGGCTCCCACCAATTTCGGATGGGCTCATTCATTTCTCCAACAAGAATTACAAATCTTAACTATTGTATTTTTTTTTCCTTCTGAGATATTCATTTTTTTTTTCAACCAGAATTAAATTACTCTAAGAATTTATACCTGAATACACTAGGCCGATGTGGAGAAATGTGCTTTTAAGATTCTCGAGTAAAATGATTAATCGAAATATGCTTAAGTTGGCTTGGACACACTTTATCTTATAATTAAAAAAAAGAAAGAAAAAAGAGAATGAGATTAAAAGAGGCATTGGAGATCATATTACTTCTTTTGTAATTTCATCTTGATTTAGTACAATTTTGTGTTGAAGAAACAAAGAATTAAGTGTAATATCGACTTCTACAGAGTCTTCGACGGGTTGGTCATTGGAATGCCGGGGAGGAGTCTTGGATGGCATCAATTTTGAAGTGCGTGTGATTTCTTTGCCTTTTCCCCATAACACCATATACAATCCACACACTATTAGTATTGCCCCTAATACACTGTTCAATAAGAGAGAGAGTTGGCAAACTATGAGAGAAATAAATTATTTGGTTTAGTTTGAAAAATATTTTTTTCGAAACAGGGTTTTTGATTTTCGTTTTCTTTTATCAAAATAATTGAAGGCTGCAAAATGATTGAAAAAAAAAAAAATAGGGTTGAAAATACAAAAAAAGTTTATTTGGTGTGGATGGAAAATAAGATGAAAAAAAAATAAAAAAAATAGAAAGGAACATACACAATTCCTAAACAAATTTTTTCCTCACTAATTTAGGAGAAAAATAAGAGAGAGCTTTTAAAAAAGTTATAATTATATCATTGATAATAGAATTTTAATTTATTTTTACAATATATAATGGTTAAACAACAAATTAAAGAAAATAATTTTCCTTTTGTAATAAATAAAACTATTATCCTCTCATTTTTCTTTTCATTTTATTTTCTTTCCTTCCAGCCAAACATACCTAAGAGTTTCTGATAATTTTTCTTTGTTTTTGTATTCTATTTTTTTGGCCATGTATTAAAAAAAAACACAAATAGAAATAGAAATACTAAGAAAATGGCTACTTAGACCATATCTGATAACGCATATTTTAATTGTTCAAAATTTTAAATGTTGAAATTTAAAGTATTGAAAATATCTGAAACTTATTTGATAAAATTAAAATTTTAAGCGTTGTGTTTCTTTGTGATAAAAATCAAGACTCATGGGCTAAAAAATTTAGGCAACTTATGATATGGGAAAACTCCCGCTCATAACTGATATAGGCGTGGAGTCATAAATGAGCCTGATTGGGTTAGAAATCCGATCCAAAATATACAGACCCAATAGGTAATCTAAACCGAAGAATAATGAGTCTAATGGGGCAGGGTCTTCGGTAGTCTTCTATGCAAGACAAACGATTTCACAAAGAGGCCCATTAATGGGAAGATCAGAGTCCACGGTGTTAAGGTCCAAGAATAATGGTCAGCCCGTCGTGACTGCCTCTCTTATACTTGAAGAGCATTATAAACTGGATTAATTGTAACGACCCATGATTAATGGGGAGCGTTACGGAAATCTCTCCTGAAGTAAATGAGATATTGGTTATCTTCCAAGCCGTTAGGAGCGTATCACGTAACGAGTAGCCTCTCCAATGAAACGGTGAAATATCTCCAAGCCTATATAAGGGGCAGGTATCACTGGTATCGTTTTACAGTTCAATCTGCGTATTAATTCCTTCCATTATCAGATTAACTTATTCTCACATCGGAGGTTCTTTGACCAACATCACATCGATGTCCCCCTTCAGATCTCACAGTTTTGTAGGTATCAAAAGGAAGGCGAAGAGATTTTTAGCACGTGTGGAGCTGCTTCGCATGCTAGGAATTTCTAGTAATATCATTTGACGCCGTCTGTGGGAAACACTAACGTAAAAAGCTTTCCGTCGCAACTATGAGGCAACTAAGAGCAAGAGGAGCAACGCTGAGTCAAAGCAATGGCTTGCCGCCACAATTTGATAATGATGTACTGATGGAAACGCATAAAGAGGTTTGGGTTGATTCTTCGCCGGAAGTGCTGAGCACCGATGTGGAGATCAATGCTCTTACTGAAAAGATGGTTGAGATGGTGGATACAATCAAATATATGGCAGTGATAATCACCAATAAAAGATCACACTCCCCAGCTACCAACAACGAAGTAAGAGAAGAAACAGAGTTTCTCGGGTCCGCTGATTTACAATCCCAAGGGGAGTGAATTGCCTAGAGAAACACAAGTAATCAACAGCGCGAAAGGATGATGCATAGCCGAACTAAGACTGTTGACTCTCGTCAACAGATCAAAAGCAAGGTGGAGAAAGGTCAGCCTTTAGACGAGATCGATATGCTATTAAAAGGTACTGAAATGCCTTTCTCTTCCAATATCCTGGTTGAACCAATGTCTGAGAAGTTTGATCCCACAAAGTTTGAGAAGTATGATGGGAAAGTAGATCTGGTGGACCACATCTGCCAATTCAAGCACTTTATGAATCTATATGGGTCAAGTGATTCGACACTTTGTAGAGCATTCGCCACAACCTTAAAGGGTTATGCCCTTGAGTAGCTGCATACGCTCCCCAACAACTCCATCACATCGTTCAAGGAATTTAGAAAGATGTTTATCAATCACTTTATAACCTGTCAAAGGTTGATGAAGGGTCCTGATTATTTGGTGGCACTACGTCAAGAAAAAAAAAGAGACTCTACGATAGTACATGAGCTACTTCAACGAGGAACTAACATGCATTGAGGGTTGTAATGCTAACTGATAGGTGTGATCTACCTACGTATTTCCAAACCGAATTAAGTTGGTTTTCGAGCGTTTATATAGTATTTTATTATGTTTTAATTAGTTTTTATCTTTTTGTATTAAATCAGGTGTGTGGGGCAAAAATATAGAAAACTGGAGCGAAAACGATAAGATCGAACCGAAGGCAAGTCGAATTTACGGTGGATAAACAAGCAAGGAGGCAAAATTATGAAGAAAGCCCACCGCCTAGGCGTCCAAACCTCCGCCTAAGCAATAAAGATGCTGAGAATGACAAAAGGATGCTGACAGCCCACCACCTAGGCATGAAATTCCTTTTCCTAGGCGGAAACCTTAGTAGAAACATTTCCAAGGCCACCGCCTACTTCTTCGCTTAGGCGGTCACCAAACTTGCAAAGTCGGTACAAGTGCTATAACTTCAAGACTATTTTGTACTATGATTCAATCTGATTTTGGAAACACTCAAAACATGTAAGTTGTAGATAATTTTCTTAGCTTTCCATAGGTTTTTGAATCACCTCAATCGGAGTTCGGATGAAGACGTTACAGTCAAAACAAAATGTAAACTTGCAGTTCCTTCGCCTCGGCGAGAATTCCACCGCTATGGCGAAAAGGCGGCAGAAAGTTAACCGACCTACCTCCGCCTAGGCGAAAACCCTTGACACAGCCTTGATATTTATTAGATATTTTGAGATATTTTGGCTATAAATACCATTCCTTCTCATGAAGAAAAATCCTCGGAGCATGGTGGAGTTGATGGAAAAGGCTAAGCTTTACATAAAGTTGGAAGACGTTAAGCTCGTAAGAGATGGTAGGAGATCTTCCAAGGATCACCCCAGAGAAAGCGAGAAAGACCACAGCAAAGCCAAAACCAGCAGTTCAGATAGGCGGAAAGATCGACCGCGACACTTAGGATCTAGACCAGAATCTTAGCAAGAGCCAAACCTTATTGGTCTACGAATGCTGATCTCAAGAATCCTGCATGAGATACGTGTATCTAAGGTAATTCAATGGCCTTCCAGGTAGGCTACTAAGTCCAACATGAAGAACAAATCAAAGTACCCTGATTTCCATAGGGACCATGGTCACGATACGAATGATAGCTGGGAGCTCAAAAAGGAAATCAAACGGCTGTCTGAGTGGGTCAGCTACGTGACTACCTACAATAACGCTTAAGGGATAAAAAGAGGCCTAGAAACAAAAGCCTCCATGAAGAAAATTGTGATAAGGAGCGCAAAGAGGATCGCCCCAACGAGAATCACAAAGTGATCAGTAAAACCCGATTTTTGTATGTGCATAATTTTTAGTTGCATTTTAGAACGTTTAGAGAATAACGGGTGCATTGTGTAATTTAATATTTACTTTAAAAATTTTAGAGGTCAAGTATCATTTTTAAAATATTAATTTTAGATTTTGGGCTTAAATGATATCTTAAAGATAAGTAGGGGAGATTAATGTAATTTGACAAAAAAAAAAAAAAACACAAATCATTAGGATAAATGTTAAAAAATAATAATAATAATAATAAAAAAAATCTTATCCAAAATGTGGATAAGGTAAAAAATAAAATAAAAAATGTAGCGGTGGCTTTTGGTTTGAGTTCACACACACACACACACACACACACACACACATAAAAGTTCATATGGAGAACTTCAACCGAAACAAACAGAGAAAAAAAAAAAAGGAAAAAAAAAGAAGGAAAAAACTGGGAATTTGATAGGTATGTGTTGTTATATATATATAGTGGGTTCAAGAAATATAGCCGGTATAGAAATATCTAATTTGAAAAAAAAATACAATTTAAAATAAAAATTGTAAATTTTACTAAAACGACAATTTGCAGTATTTCGTCGACTAATAAAAATTTTAGTAGTCGATTAATATTTTTCTACAAATTAAATTATTAACACGAAATTTTGTAATCGTTACTATAATAATTTTCGTATAGTTAATATTAACTTATGAAAACTAGGCGTTTAATAATTTCGGATAATAAAAATTTGGGAATAAGAAATAGTGCATTTTAGGCCCACGCATTGCATAGTAGATTTATTTTAAATAAATTCTTAGTTTAGGCCTTTGGTGGTTAGGTTCACAGGCGACGTCGCCCGCATAATACTTCGGCGACAGTGTTTTCGGTAGCGCAAAAATCGAGATGAGTGTACGATCTTCTATGTAAATTGTTAAATTATATTCTTATACTAAAATGTGAAAAAATGGGGTTTATTAAAATTGATCATTTTAAAACCTTATGCGGATCAAGTAGATTTTTAAATGTGAAAAGTGGTTTTTATTATCTAACTATACCATAGTGTGATTCTGTCAGGAGGGCATGTCCTACGGTATATTGTTGGTCCTAATAGGAGGATTTGCCTTGTAGGACGATATATTGTAACCTGTCAGAAGGGTAAGTCCTGCAGATGGTTGATTATGTTGTTGATATATTGAGATCTGTCAGGAGGGCTAGTCCCTGTAGGTAATTGATTGTGTTGTTGATATATTGAGACCTGTCGGGAGTACAAATCCTGCAGGTGGCTACCCCTACCATTGGGGATATTAAATGACCCTAAGACTGATAGCCACTTTAGATGACACAGTTGTACAGGTTACGGTATCGTCGTAACTCCCAATCGTGAAGTGAAATGATCATATGACTAGTAGAAAAATATGAGTGTGGTATTTTACTATATGTCAAAATGTTTGGATTGGCTGATTTAAATTCATTATCTTATTGAAATGATGATAGTGAAATTTTATTCCGGTATGGTATGAGGATTATATTATATTATATTATATTTTAAAAAATGGTATTTGATAATTATGCGTGATCCATAAATAATTTTTATTATGAAGATAGTACACCGATAAAATATTTGGTTTCAGGTACTGCAGCTAGAGACAGGTCCACTACTGGCACTAGGTAGAGTTAGGAAGTTGGGTCGTTTTGGAGGGTTGGCTGGATAGGTGTGAACCGTGGAAGATTTTTTTTTTTTTTTTGTGGTTTTGTTGTGAATATTTGGGACAAATGTATTCCCAAATTTTGAAATGAGTAAACACATTATATTTTTTGGAAAAGAAAATTTTTAGCAGTGCATGTATATATATATGTATGTATGTATATTTGTTGATCGATCAGGTAACGTTAAATCGATGTCACGTTCGACCTCGGGCGATGGGGGCCTTGGGAAGGGTATGACATGATCTTCATGATAAACTCTGCTAGGCCAGCAACTGAAGAATCCAGTCGTGAACGAAAAAAGAAAGTCCGTTAAGCAGCACTGGAGCGCTACCATGGGAAGCAATGGTAGTAACTACAAATGCGGGACCACTCATCACTTTCTCAGATGAGGATTGTAAAGAGATTGTTCATCCTAATGAAGATGATCTAGTCATCACTCTTTGGGTATCCAGTTTACAGGTAAGATGGATTCTGGTTGATAATGGTAGTTCCGCTAATATCATCTTTGTGGATACCCTGAAGCAGATGGGAGTGCCCAGTTCAGATGTTAGTTTCACCCAAACAGTTATGGTGGGATTCAACGACGACCTCAACTCACCACGAGAGAAGATCACCTTATCCGTCATTGTGAATAAGGAGGAAAGAGGGTACGCCAAAGCTGTAGAGTTCATGGTGATTGACTCTTTATTGCCTTATAATGCAATATTAGGACGTCCATGGCAGCATGCGATGGGATTTGTGTTATTAACGTACCACCAGTGTGTCAAGTATGCAAATGGTGGCTCTGTGGCAGTGATACGAGATGACCAGGTGGCATCAAGGCAATATTTCGTTGTAGTTATGAAAGGTAAGAATAAGCCCTCGTTATAGAAATTAAAGTAAGTACAAGGAACAGCTCTGTCAGAAATCGGCCAATGAAATTAATGATTTAAGGGAACATGCCAATGTGATTCAACCAGTCGAGCAGGTATAAAAGATTGCCATCAATTAGGGTACTCAAAAGCTGATGATAGGAGAATCATTAAGCCAGACTAAGACTGAGGAAATCAGCAGGCTGCTCCAAGAGAATTTGGATGTCTTTGCCTGGACTCCAGAGGACATGAAGGGTATTATCCCTGATGTTGCGGTCTACTGCCTTGATATCTCCAGATCTTATCTTTCAGTTAGGCAGAAAATGAGAACTTTCAGCCCTGAGAAGGAACAAGTGATTGAAGTTGAGGTGAAAAGACTACTCTCCACTGGCCACATAAGGGAAGTTATGTACCCGAAGTGGCTGGCTAACCCAGTCCTCGTAAAAAAAAAAGAACGAAGAGTGGAGAATATGTGTGGACTTTATTGACCTCAATCAAGCATGCCCAAAAGACTGCTATCCAATACCGAGGATAGACCTGATGGTAGACACATCAGCAGGGCATCAGCGGCTGACCATGATGGATGTTTATGCAGGTTATAATCAGATCCGCATGGATTAGCAAGATGAGAAATGGACAACATTCATCATACCAAGAGGTACATACAGATATAAAGTAATGTCGTTTGGTTTAAGAAATGCAGGAGCTACATATCATAGTTAGTGAACTGCACTTTTCAAGATCAGATCAGAGCAACTATGGAGGTTTACATAAACGATATGCTGGTCAAAATCTCTAGAAAAGAGAACTATCTTTGCCATTTGGTAGAAGCTTTTTCCATTATGAGGAAATACAACATGAAGCTAAATATAGAAAAATGCGCTTTTGAAGTTGCATCTGGAAAATTTCTGGGCTTGTGGTAAACCAGACTGGTATCATGGTGGACTTTAGTCAAATAGAAGCTGTCAAGAACATGAAATCCCCTGCGATTATAAGATAAGTTCAAGTACTAACATGAAGGTTGGTTGCGTTGAACAGATTCATCTCTAAATTTACTGACAGGTATGCTCATTTCTTCAAGATTTTGAGGGGGAGTAAAGTCTTTCAATAGGGTGATAAGTGTAAACAAGCGCTCCAATCCATCAAAGATTACTTGGGCTCAATTGAGATGTTAGTCAAAGTAAACCCAATGGAAGAACTCTATCTTTATCTAGCGGTGACACCTGTAGCAGTTAGTGCTACGCTGGTAAAAGATCACACAGGAAGACAGAGGTTGGTCTACTACATCAGCAAGTCACTAGTCCCAGCAGAAACTCGCTACACTGAGTTGGAGAAACTTGCTCTAGCTCTGGTGACCACAACACGAAAGCTCAGATCATATTTCCAGGCACACGTGATTGAAGTGTTAACTTCGTACCCGCTATGAGCGGTAATGCATAGGCTAGAGGCACTAGGTCATCTCATGGAGTGGACTGTGGAATTCGATGAGTTTTTTATCAAGTACAAGCCTAGGACCGCAATTAAGGGACAAGCCTTGGCGGACTTTATTGCAGAATTGACTCTTCCAACTGAAGCTGCTGCACAAAATGGAAAGTGTAGGGATCAGTCAGCTGCACCATGGAAGCTCGAGGTTGACGATACTTCGAACATGAAGGGGTGTGGTGTGGGCATGGTCCTGCAAACACCTGAAGGAGATCATCTTGAAAAAGCAGTACAACTCAGCTTTCGAACCTCCAACAACGAAGTGGAATATGAAGTAGTAATCATTGGGTTGACTCTGGCTAAGGAGTTAGGCGCCCAGCTTCTAGAGGTGAAGTCAGACTCTCAATTGGTGGTCAATCAGATTATTAGAGTGCTCATCATTAATGAGAAAAGATTAATCTTTACATTGAGAAAGTAAAAGAGTTGATCTCCTTATTCCAAGATTGCAAGTTTGAAGCCATCCCCAGGACTGAAAACATAAAGGCAGATGCCTTATCATTACTAGTTTCTACTTTTGGGCCAGATCAACGGTCGAAACTAGAGGAATTCCTTGATCAACCATCCATAGCAGATCCAGTTAACCAATGTGCATGCATAGGTCAATTGGACCAGGAAGAAGACTGGAGAACTCTTTTAATTCGTTACTAAAGGAGAGAATCTTACCAAAAGACAAGGATTCTACCAAGAAAATGCTATACAAAGTTTTGAGGTATGTGTTAGCCAACAACAAACTATATAGACAATCTTTTTCCTAATATTTGTTGCTTTGTTTAGGACTAAAGGAATCTATCTATGTCCAACAAGAAATACGTGAAGGGATTTGCAGAAATCACCAAGGAGGAAGAACCTTAGTTCACAAGACGCTAAGAGTGGGATATTGCTGGCCAAAAATATGCATTGATGCGTAGGAATACGTAAAGAAATATGACAAGTGCCAATACTTCTCTACTGATATCAAGGTCCCTATTCAACAACAGACTCCAATAATCAGCCCTTGATCATTCGCTCAATGAGGGATGTATGTGCTAGGTACCTTCACTCCAACGCTAGGAAACAAGAAGTACCTGCTAGTGGTAATTGATTATTTCACCAAGTGGATAGAAACTGAGGCCTTCACAACTGTCGGAGAGAATGAAGTGAATAATTTTCTTTGGAAAAATATTATCTGTCGTTTTGGTATCCCAACAGTGCTCATTTCTGATAACGGGACACCTTTCACTAGTGGCAAGATTGCATGGATGTACGACGAGTTAAATATTCAACATCGAATATCCAGCCCGGTGTACCCACAAGCCAATGGACAAGTAGAGGTGGAAAACCATTCTATTAAGGAGACACTCAAGAAACGACTGGATGATGCCAAATGAAAGTGAGTTGAAAAACTCCCAGGAGTGTTGTGGGCTCATCGGACCACTCTAACGTTTGCCAATGGGGAAACACCTTTCTCCCTAACTTATGACACCAAAACTATTATTCCAGTAAAGATAGGGATACTATCCAGGTGAGATGACACAATCAACCCGGTGGAGAACGAAGAACTCATGCGAGAAGAAATGAACTTGCTAGAAGAAAGATGTGATAAGGCGCTGATAAGGATGGCAGCTTATAAGTCAAGAATGACTCGAATGTTCAATCATATAGTCCGTCCCTGACATTTACCCGTAGGAGACCTGGTACTTCAACGGGTCATGCCTCATCACCCAGAAGCTTGCTTAGGAAAGTTAGCACCAAACTAGGAAGGCCCTTACCGAGTTACCAAGGTCAACAGACCAGGAACCTATTAGCTAGAAGATCTGGATGGCGTGAAAATTCCCAGACCCTGAAACATCTCTCACCTACGCAAGTATTTCGTATGAGTTCTAATTATTTTCTGATTATTGTTTATCTTTGGATGTTTTGAAGTATTTTTCTCTTAATTTGAGATACTCTTATTCAATAAAGCGAAATGATTCTCTCTCCATAGATTTGGTAACGATTGTTATTGTACTAATCTACTTTTACATGTTTACAACACTTAGTAAATTGAGAGTAAGTTTAACAAATATTAAGGTCAACTTAACTGGGCACCTCAGCCCAGCAACTACTGTGCTCCTTAGCTTAGCACTTAAATGAGCAATTTATCTCAGCATTGAGCAGAATTGATCTGTTTACTCAATCTCAATTGAGCAGAGTAGGTTAGTTTACTCACCTAAACTAAGCATATGAGCTCAGAAAAACTGAGCTCCTTAGCTTAGCATTTAACTGGGCACTTTAGCCCAGCAACAACTCAGCTCTTTAGCTCAAGACTTAACTGAGCAATTTAGCTCAACATTAAGTAGAGCTGATTTGTTTACCCAATCACAATTGAGCAAAATAGGTCAGTTTACTCACCTAAACTGAGCATATAAGCTAAAACAAATTGAGCAACTTATCTCAAAACTTAACTGAGCATCTCAGCCTAGCAGAAATTGAGCTTCTTAGCTCAGTACTTAATTGGGCACCTCCGCCCAGCAGCAACTGAGCTCCTTAACTCAGTACTTAATTGAGCAATTTAGCTCAACATTGAGCAGAGCTGATCTATTTACTCAATCTCAATTGAGCAGAGCAGGTCAATTTACTCACTTAATCTAAGAGTATAAGCTCATAAAAACTGAGCAACTTAGGTCAGAACTTAACTAGGCACCTCAGCCCAACAACAACTAAGCTCCTTAACTTAGCACTTAACTGGACACTTTAGTACAGTAGAAATTGAGCTCTTTAGCTTAGCACTTAATTGGGTACCTTAGCCCAGATTTAACTGAGCTTTTAAGCTCAACGCAAACTGAGCGCCTTAACTCAGGGTTTAACTGAGCATCTTAACTCAGCAGCCAACTAATCATTTAAGCTCAGTATTTAATTGAGCAGTTTAGCTCAGCGAATGAGCATATCTAGATTGTTCACTCATTCTTTAATGAGTAGAACATAACAATTAACTAAGTGCTTAATCTTAAGCTCAACTCAGCATTCAACTGAACACTCTAGCTCAGCATGATCTGGTTTAGTGATGACTATAAAGAAGAGCTAGACACCCCAGCTAATTTTAACAAAACAGATCAGCCCAGCCTTGGATGACACTGTTTGAATCACTTCGCTCTTTAACTTTTGATTTTACCAATTCAACGAAATAAGTGTTTTATGGACGCCTGCTAATTTCCATAATTTTCTTTTCATCAACACCGTTAACTCTTTCAATGCGAAAAATCCAGAAAACTTATTTAAGTGATGAGTTCAAGACTGGTTAACATCTAGGAGATATGGATTTTATAATGGTTAATTTGATCACTCTCCATGCAGTAATGCTGGTTTTTATAACTATGTTCGTACTTCCAATGTTCAAATTACTGCCAAATGCCTAACGATTAGTTCATAACTAGCTTAATTTTCTAATCAAGTTATGAAGGAGGGCAACACAAACAGTCAGTCAATCAACAACGCAGCAGCACCACACAAGATCAAGAAAATCAAGAACCCCATATTTTTTTTAATATTTTTTTATCAAAAAAGAGAGGGGGGGGATATATTGCCAAAAAAAGAGAGGCAAGAATAGAGAAGATTGTTCTCAAGAACATAAAAGACTATTCTTAAAAAAAAAAAAAAAGGATTTTCTCTTTCATCATAAACTAGGGCTGAAAATGGCTTCATTCTGACATCGGAGAAGCAGGCGAACCCAAATCTTCTGAATCGAAGTTGGAGAAATAGAAGGCATGCTCCTTATACTTATTAAGCTTGTTGATCAGGTCACGAATCTTGGCCCTCATTGATTTGTTCTTCTTCAGGAGATTGTCCCGCTTCGCCTTGACAGTGTTGGTGAAAAGCTTGTGATAGTTGAAGTTGGCGACTAAGTCGTTCTTGCTCCTTTCGATCTTCTTTAGTTCCTCCTCGAGTTCATGGAAGTGAGAGATTGCTTGGAAATGCGCCACTTTCATGGCAGAAAAAATTGCGGTGGCTTCCTCTAGAGCACGAAGATGAAGACGATCCTCCATGGCGGTCTTCGCCACCCGCATTAGGTAATAAAAATGATCTCCCAATTCTATTTCATGTAATTTTTCAGACTGAATTGTTTCGAAGGAAGAAGGTTTGGACCATGAAATGATGCCATAAGTGCAGTTGGTGTGAAAAGAAAGAAGAAAGAAGTACTCAAGAAACCAAGATTGAAGCAAAAGAAAGCGTTTGAACTTGTGAAGAGTTATCAACGCTTGGCCTCTCTTTAAATAGCCAAACGATTGAAGAGAGAGAGAGTAAACTGAAATATCGAAAAAACGGGCATTAAATGTGTAAGTGACGTATGCTGACAAAAGGCGTATCGCAATTACTGATGAGAATATATCAGCTGTACCAAGAGATCCGTTGCATGTTCCAGTTGACCCAATAACAAGGGCAAGGGCAAAAAGATTAAAAAAAACACTTAATGGGCTTATTCGAGAGATTGGGCCGAAACTACAATGGTGAAGCCTAAATTAGGCCCATCGAACAATCAAGGCCTAATCCATCTCATCAAGACAAGCAAATGGGCTTAAAGCGTGATCCTGAACGGGCCAAGAATGAGACCTACGAATTTTATTTTATTATTTTAAAGTCTTTTAATTATTTTTAGGTTGATTTGTAAGGCTTGATTGCCAAGTAAATCTTTTCATTTTCCAACTAGGAATGTAAGACAAATTAGGAAGCTTCCTTATTTTTATTTAGCAATTAGATTTTAGGGTTTTTTTTTTCCTCCATGTAGACCCACGAATTTTCAAGTGAACTAGAGTTTATTTCTTATTCTCTTAGCCGCCTATTTAAGGGGCTTTGTAGACCTACGAATTTTACACTTTTGATATTGATTAATATATTTTGGGAGAGTTTTCTTTTGAGTTCTTCGAAGAACTTTTCTGAACTTATCAAGTTTTCTTGTGGTGTTCAACCTCTTTGGTTTGTGATTCTCTTGTAATCATTGGATCAAAGATTCTCTTATACCTTTAGTTCGCGTTTCATTCATAAACGTCAAGTCAAGGTAATCTATCAACTTTCTGTATTTTCTTGTGTTCTTCGTTTTCAAATCTGAATTTAGATTCGAGTTATGATAATCACGATACTCGACATTATTCTCAACCAATACACGT
The DNA here is from genome assembly GCA_016647705.1 of Eucommia ulmoides. Lineage (NCBI taxonomy): Eukaryota > Viridiplantae > Streptophyta > Magnoliopsida > Garryales > Eucommiaceae > Eucommia > Eucommia ulmoides. The sequence goes on from CM028331.1 coordinate 12,314,389, forward strand.
GAACACGATACCCTTACTCTCCCAACCTATACTAAAACTTGACCTGTACGCTTGCGGTGAAAGTAGAGACACTTAATTGCAACCACTAAGTTTTTGGCGCCGTTACTGGGGATTGTGTTTTAGATTATCGTTGATATTGTTAGTAAATAACTTGATTTTAATTTAGGCATTTGTTTTGTTTATAATTTTTCTTTTTAGTTTTGTTTTTGTTTACGAGGTACTTGGAGATGGATCATCGACAAGTCCTCTTTAGGTTCTTTCAACAAGATTCTGAACCGTTATACTGTGCCTAGGAACGTTACACGGTGTTACTACTTCGGTTCCCGAATTATCATTTCCCGAGGGAGTGTCAACTACTGAACTTCCTCGATGGGTTATAAGCCGTAACAAGAAATTGGGTTGAAAGAAGAAGCGGTACCACATCTTTCGACCAATTAACCACGGACGAAGCCTATTGGTTATTGGAAGATATGACAGTATTTGATTATCAAAGTTGCAATTCTTCTTCAAGCTATCAAAGCTTGGGGGATAGTTATAACGCTTCGGCGCCATGGATTGACACTCCGGACCACGATGAGGAGTCTTTACCCAATCTGGAGAAAATATTTGCTACTGTCATGAGGTCGACTTAGAGAGTCTTGAGGGAAACAAATGACCATATCAATGAGCACGAGGATTGTCTTGATTTTATTGAGATGGTCTGCGCCGACATTGATGCGATCATAACGTCTTTGCAGACGCAAATCGGTAAGCGAATTTGCTTCATTGAAACTGAGTCATATGTGGTGGCACCGAGAGACGATCAAGTTATATTCGACTGTGAAAGCCACCAAGAGGAACTGGAGACGAGCGGAAGGAGCTTGGGAGCATTCATTAGCGATGATTCGAATGAGACGGGAACCCAAGCATGGCTCGACGATGGTGATTCTCAACCATTGGAGATCCAAATGTTGATGTCTCCGTCGATCCAAGAAGATCACATTTATGAGGATTCGATATGGCTCAATTATCATTCGTCGCCATTTGTACCGTACATTCAAGCCAACCGAGCACAGAAGAAGGAGAATAATCTTGTTGAGAGCCCGAGCCGAGTAATGCCATATCTCGCCAAGCTTGAGGGCGTTCACAACCAAGACTCATATGTTGTGTTATTTGACATGTACTATGGGCGAAAGCTTCTCTTTAATGAGTCCTTCGCCATGTCAAGCCGATGACCTTAAATCAGGCACTTCTTGGGAGACACCCCAAGGAAAAGAAGAAGAAGTTAAATCCGTCACAACCGACTTGATTCGGAGGTGAGATTCTCTCGCCCCCCAGGTACGTGTTCTAAACCTCAGTCTTCATTATAATGATTTATGCTTTCATTGGGATCTCTGATTGGGTTAATATGGACATTGTCTCGTTTTAAGTTGGGAGTGATGTGTAGTATGTAGTATGTTTTAGTTGTAATTTAAATTTATTGTTTTTACGTGTGCATGTTTGTTTAGGCTAGTTTGTGTTTGTTTGTATTTGTAGTTGCATGCTGAGTTTTGCACCCATCTGGGCCATTACCCGATGATGAAATTACCCCCTAATTGTTTGTCATGGTCAAGGGTAATACCTATTCATGTGTGTTCTGTGTGCTTGGCATGTCGATTAGGTAAAAATCATTCTGATACTAAAATGCATGATCGCATAGACTCAGTGTATAACTATTCGAACGATTTGATGTTGATTATTTAGTAATAAGTTCATTACAAATTTGATAAATTTAGAACTTGATTGGGGGAAACTTGAGGCGAAATTATAGGTGAGGTAATTCCGGAGGCATGATTTAGGCTTTCATTTTTATCGCTTGATTCCTTTAAAGCTACCTTGTAAAATTTTATCCCTCATTACCCTGTCGAAGCCGATAATTGTTTCAATTCTGAACACGTATGAATACCATATCCAATTAAAATGTTTCCAAACCGTTGTCTCTAAGCCAAATATGCAAATTGAGTGAAATCAAGTAACATTAGTTTATGCTACTTGAAGTGAGCGGTTGGGGTTCGGATAAATTTTCTATTGATTCGGTATTAGTGTACTCACTTGTCGTTCTTTGTTCATATCTCTCACACCCCTTAAATTGTAATAATCGAATAAGTTTGGGGGTGTGGTATTTGTTAAAAAACAAAAACAAAAAAAACAAACAAACAAACAATACTATGTGAATATAGTTTTATTTTCGTTTCTTTTAACAAGTGAGTGCAAAGTCCTTAAATTCTTGTTCAGGGTATGTTTTAAATGTTTGGGGTTACGAGAGTGAGATAGCAACAAACGTTTGTGCCTCGGGTATCGTTGAATAATAACGATCACCTGTTTTCAAATCTTGAGATACCCTTGGCTAATGTCCAAAAACCGAACCAAGCCCTATTAATCTCTGTGAATTTCTGAACCTACATTAGTGGATAGTTGAGCCCGGTTAAGCATATGGTTTTCCTAATCCTTATCGGTTTAAGTCATGAACTTAGTTATTGAATAATCCAATCCGGTGTTTGGATAGTTATATATTTGATGTCTCTCACACACACTTGATATGGATCTAGAATGGTTTTTACTGACATTGAGTGTCAAAATTCTAAAGCACCACATGGTGCGTGTTACTCCTAAACTTGGCAATATTTGGGGGTTGTTGAGGGGAAAATGTGTTGGTCGATAAAAGAATGTAAAACTTGCATAATGTTATGTTTAGGTTGTTTATATTTAGGTTGTTTGTGTTAGTCATTTCGTTGTGTTTTTTTTTTTTAGTGTGAGTGTTTTGTTCGGAACTAACAAAATTCTAAATTTGGGGGTATTTGATAGGTGTAAATTACCTATCTATTTCCAAACCGAACTTATTAGTTTTCGAGTATGTTTAGAACGTTTTATTACGTTTTAATTCGTTTCTATTCTTTTTGCCATAAAATAGGTATTTAGGGTGAAAAGAGACTAAAACGGTCTTTATGCGGTCAAATTGAATCAAGAACGGTGGAAGAACGGTGGGAAAACAAGCAAGGATGCAAGATTATGAAAACATCAGCCTACTGCCTAGGTGGTGAAAATGCAGAGAAGACAAATTCTTGCTGAAAGCTCACTGCCTAGGCGGTGAAACGGAAGAATGTTTTCCAATTCCAGTGCCTTCTCCACCTTTGCGGCGATCTCTGAACTGACATACTCAGCGCCTAGGCGGTCACTCTGCAGATAGTTTAGCGTATTTAGGATATTTTGAGATATTTTTGAGCCTATATATATCCTCCCTTCTCCTCCAAACAAGGGGTTAGACGTTTCGGGAAGTCTTGAGAGCTCCGAGGCCATTTGACCAAGGGAAGATCATGTTGTGAAGAAGGAGGAAGCATTCTCGGAAAGGTTTTAGCGTTGGATCTTCGGATAAACGACTAGTTTCCTCGTTTCTATCTGTCTCTCTTAGGTTTGGTTAATTGTTTGTATATGTTTAGCTCGTTTCTAGTTGTATATAGGGCTACAACCATGTTTAGCTAAACATATATTGTCTAGGGCTTGATTGAATTCTTGAAAACGTTGTTTATATAAAATTGATGTTTTGTTAGTGGTTGTTCATGTTTATATGATTGTGTTTGCCGTGTTGTATTGTTTATTATGCTTGCTACAATATACTGAGAATATGGGGCTTGACACTCGTGAGAGGTAACCCCAGATTCGGATTAGGGTAAACACAACGCGACGATCCAATAACCTGGGAGGGAGTTGGAGAGTGTGCAATCAATAACGTTGGTTCATGACTCATGTGACTATGCGTTCAAAAAGACGTTTGAGGGGGGCCTCAACGTCAATGTGAAGTCATATATTCGTTCTCTTTACACTCGGAAGAGGGAGTGAGCGAGTTATAAATACAAAGATTGTCGGATAGGATGAACACCATTGATGAAAATAGATTGAAATGAACACGTTTAAGTGAACGATATTGATCCCTAGGCAATAATTCCCATAAACGTCCTACCAATATATTAGTATAATTAGATAAATTAGTATTGATTAATTAAATACCATTTTTATCGCCTAGATAAAGTCGAGTTATGATAATCACGATACTTGACGATATTCTCAACCAATCCTCGTGAACACGATACCCCTACTCTCCCAACCTATACTAAAACTTGACCGTACGGTTGTGGTAAAAGTGGCGACGCTTAATTGCGGCCACCAGTTTGTATACTCCTTTGCCTATACCTAGTGAACCTTGGACTGATATTTCTATGAATTTTGTGTTAGGTTTGCCTAGGTCAAAAAGAGGTCGAGATTCTATATATGTGGTTGTAGATAGGCTTTCTAAGATGGTTCATTTTATTCCATGTCATAAAACTGATGATGCATCACATGTTGCTGATTTGTTCTTCAAGGAAATAGTTAAGTTGTATGGCATGCCTAAGACTATTGTTTCGGATAGAGATGCTAAGTTCTTAAGCTATTTTTGGAAGACTTTGTGGGGTAAGCTCGGAACTAAACTTTTATTTTCTACTACTTGTCACCCACAAACTTATGGTCAAACCGAAGTAGTTAGTAGAACTTTATCTACTTTATTGCGTGCTATAATACAAAAGAATTTGAAAACATGGGAAGATTGTTTGCCGCATGTAGAGTTTGCATATAATAGGAGTGTGCATTTTGCAACTAAGTTTTCACCATTTGAAATTGTGTATGGTTTTAATCTATTGACTCCTTTGGATTTAACTTCTTTACCTATGCATGAGTGTGTCAACTTAGATGGAAAGAAGAAGGCTAATTTTGTTAAGCAGATCTATGAGAAGGCCCGACAAAATATTGAGAGAAGAACTGAGAAATATGCCAACCAAGCTAATAAGGGGTGCAAGAAGGTTGTATTTGAACCTAAAGATTGGGTTTGGTTGCATATGAGAAAGGAGCGGTTTCTCCAACAAAGGTATTCCAAGCTACTTCTAAGAGGGGATGACCATTTTTAAGTGATGGAACGAATTAATGACAATACCTACAAATTAGACCTTCCAAGTGAGTTTAATGTAAGTGCTACTTTAATGTGACTGACCTATCTCCGTTTGGTGTAGGTGAAGATTTGAGGACAAATCCTTTTCAAGAGAGAGGGAATGATGAGAATATATCAGCTGTACCAAGAGATCCGCTGTATGTTCCAGTTGGCCCAACAACAAGGGCAAGGGCAAAAAGATTCAAAGAAGTACTTAATGGACTTATTCGAGAGATTGGGGCCGAAACTACAATGATGAAGCCTAAATTAGGCCCATCGGACAATCAAGGCTTAGTCCACCTCATCAAAGCAAGCGAATGGGCTTAAAGCGTGATCCTGAACGGGCCAAGAATGAGACCCACGAATTTTATTTTATTATTTTAGAGTCTTTTAATTATTTTTAGGCTGATTTGTAAGGCTTGATTGCCAAGTAATTTTTTTCCTTTTCTAACTAGGAATGTAAGGCAAATTGGGAAGCTTCCTTATTCTTATTGCAATTAGATTTTTGGGTTTTTTTTTTTCTCCATGTAGACCCATGAATTTCCAAGTGTACTAGGGTTTCTTTCTTATTCTCTTGGCTGCCTATTTAAGGGGCTTTGTGGACCTACGAATTTCACACTTTTGATATTGATTAATATATTTTGGGAGAGTTTTTTCTTGAGTTCTTCAAAGAACTTTTCTGGACTTATCAAGTTTTCTTGTGGCGTTCAACCTCTTTGGTTTGTGATTCTTTTGTAATCATTTGGTCAAGGATTTTCTTATACCTTTGGTTCGCGTTTCATTCATAAACGTCAGGTCAAGGTAATCTATCAACTTTCTGTATTTTCTTGTGTTCTTCATTTTCAAATCTGGATTTAGATTCAATCCTTTGCGAAGAAACCCTAAATTGGTTTCGGGTCTTACTAATCCTTAGTGAGATTCGCATCAATTACCATAAGTACACATTCCTAACTAAAATGATGGATACTTTTTAAATACAAATCATAATGATAAAATGTTATTATTACCAAAAATTAATTACAGACGTGAAAAACGGAAGTTGAAAAGACATTAGTGTAGTTTTCAGAGGGTAGCGCTTTGATCGGTGATGTTTGGTTGATCCGACGTCAGCATGGCAGTAGTATTAGCTGGCAGAGCTTGATTAGGAAGTGAAGTTGAGCTTTCCACTGGTACCTCGGCAATTGATGAGGTCAAAGGCTCTCTAACCACGACGATCTCTTCTTCGCCCTCATCAGCATTTTCTCCTTCTGGCTCATCTTCGAGTTAGTCCGCCAGGAAAGAAAGGTCCAAGTTAGAAAATTATACTGATACTCATCTCTAACAGTAGGAAAAGACAACCTTCGAGAGCTTCTTGGATTCACCCTGGACCACAACCCAGAGGTTTTCGATATCTTGCTAAGACTGTTTAGCCTTAGCTGACAGCTCGACCACTAGCCTCTCCATCTCTTGCCCTTGATCAGTAGACTTCAGTTTCTCCTAATCCAGCTCAGTCGCTAGGTGATCTCTCTCAGTTCGTAGATGCTGGAGGGCAGTTTTTTTCTCTTAAAGTGCGTTATATTTGGCTTGGAGGGCAGTATCATTTGCTTCGAGATCAACATTTTTTTAATCAATCACTAAGTGAGTTGAGCTGATCTTATCAGTTAAAGCACATACGTCATCCCTTAAATATGAGCAATCTCCTGTCACGGCAGTAATGTCCGCCTTGAGTCCACTGTTCTCTGAGCAATAAAGTGCGTTACTTTTCTGTAAGGCCTCCTTTTGCTCATTAGTAGAATGCAACTCCAGTTTGAATCTTTCCTGCGAAGATCTCGCCAATGCAAGGTCCGTCTCTAGGCTAAGTTTCTGTCCTCCAAGGCACGATTCTTCTCTTCCAGCTTGCTGAATTCTGTCAACTGGTGCATAAGTTGGGTATCCAACTCAATTGTGTATTCAACACAGTTAACCATGGCAGAAGACATGTGCATGCACTACAAAAAAGTAAGAAATAAGGAATTAACCAACAACTTGAAGAAACAGAAACTCGCAAGTTATAAAAGTTACTTGGAAAAGTGCACAAATTATCATATAGAATAGTTCAACCTTGTTTTGACCGTTAGTTCTTTCTTTGCCCTTTTCTTAGGACCTCTCATATAGAAATTTGATAACATTGCCAAAAATTACGCAGCGACCTGAAATAGAAGGTCCCACTTCATTAATCAATTGACATATTTGCCGCTTAGACATTCCACGGCCGCTTGAGGTCCCCTGGATGGAAACAGGAGCTGGGCAAGGTTGACGACTAACAGAAGTAGGCTCAACAGTAGGAAGGTCAGTTAGAACGTCTGTTTCCCTTACAGAAAACTCTGGCCCTCTGACTTCCGACGGGCTAGGAGTTGGAATTGGTGGGACCGCTTCCAAAATCACTCTGCGTCTACGAATACTTAAAGGTTGGGAGTCGTTGTCAAATTCAGTAGCCTTCCATGCAGTAGGCTGAGGAGGTAAATTGATAGTAAGCTGAATGGTGGGTTGAGCTGCTTGACTGATCTCTAAATGAGCAGAGGGCACAACAAGACAGTGAGTTACCGGTCCTGCAGTAGCAACAGTAGTGGTCTGGGATGATAATTACCCAATAGTCCTAGTAGGCTTTTTCGCAAGCCTCTTTCTCTTCTTGATTCCAAGTTGCAGCTCAACTAATGCATTAAATCGAGGCGAATCCATTTCATGTCTGATGAATGGATGATAGGTCAAGACTTTGTATGAGCGCTCCGCTAGGATCAACAACCTCCTTAACTCCCCTTCAGCTCTGGTTGTGAGGCCAAGGCTTTTGCAAGCTTTATCATGTGCATCAGAAACCCCAGGCAAAACATTTAAACCATTTGAATAGAATTTCAGAAGAAATCAAACTGTTAAGAAAATAACAAGGAAAAATTACTTGGGGTATTAAAGCGTCTCGGCACAACAGAGGGTTACCCCACTTCTTCAGGAGAGAACTCCTAATCACCAGAGAAGAAAAGGTACCACTGTTTCCAGTCCTTTACTTTAGCTGGAAGGTCAGTAAGAAAATAAAATTTCTTGGGAAAAGAATAGTAATATCTCCCAAGATTGGTAAGGAATTTGAGGTATCCTATACTCTTAATTGTATCTACAGAGAGAGATGTTTCATTTACTTGAGCCAGGTCAATGTCTCCCATGATTTAGTCAAAACCATTTGGGGTTAACTGGGCAGGGGTGATTTCTAATTGACGAAAGAGATTTCAAAGTAATGGAAAAAAAAGGGAGAGTGAATCTGTACTCAAACATCCAAGAAAAATGCATATTTCATCATCTATACCATCGAAGGGACGCTCATCTTCGGTTGGAACCCTATTTGACACTAATGGAGGAATACCGAATTGTTCCCTAAATGGCGCAAACCATTCATGTGGAAACTTGCTTGCACCGTGATCCCTCTTATTTTCTAGGGGATTGGAGGGCTGAACAACCTGAGTCGTCGCTGTCGTCTATTCCACAATGGGATTTGACGATGAACCAGACTCAACAGGACTATTCGATTGAATCAATGACATCTTATGGCAGAACAAATAGCAATCGGAAACAGAGAATATGAAGAAAAAGTTACACAACCGAAGGATCAGGGGAAGATGATAACTTACATAAAATGAAAGTGATCTTTCGTCTTTCTTATCTTGAATCGTTATGAAAGTCAAGAGAGCAAATGATATGGGAAAACTCCCGCACATAACTGACATAGGCGTTGAGCCTTAAATGGGCCGGATCGGGTCAGAAATTCGATCTGAAATAAATAGACCCAATGAGTTATCTAGGCTGAAGAATAATGAGTCCAATGGGGCAGGGTCTTCGACAGTCTTCTGTGCAAGACAAACGGTCTCACAAAGAGGCCCATTAATGGGAAGAGTAGAGCCCACGGTATTGAGGTCCAAAGAGTAGTGGTCAACCCGTCGTAACTGCCTCCCCTATACTTGAAGAGCATTATGAATTGGATTAACTGTAACGACCCATGATTAATGTGGAGAATTATATAAATCTATCCTGAAAAATTGAGATATTCATTATCTTCCAAGCCGTTAGGAGCATATCACGTAACGGGCGGGCTTTCCAATGAAACAGTGGAATATCTCTAAGCCTATATAAGGGGCATGTATCACTGGTATCGTTTTTACAGTTCAATCTGCGTATTAATTCCTTCCATTACCATATTAACTTATTCTTACGCCGAAGGTTCTTTGACCGACACCACACCGGTGTCCACCTTGAGAACTCACGGTTTTGCAGAAATCAAAAGAAAGGCGAAGAGGTTTTTAGCACGTGCAGAGCCGCTTCGCGTGCTGGGAATTTCTAGTAAGATCAACTTTATTGAAAATTTTGCATAAATTTAAAGTGACAATTAATTAAGTAATATTAATTACAGTTCTAAAAAAATAATTAAACAACTATATAATCACTTCAGTTCTCAGTAATTAATTAAGTTATCAAACATGACTGTTTAATTTTTTTTTTCTTGAAGTAATAAAATTACATCTTAATAAAATCGAATTAAAGTTTGAATATGTATTCAAATTTTAATTCGATTTCATTATCTCTATCCAAATATGTATTGTCCGTTTATTTTGTAATTAAAAAAAATGTTTTTAGATTTTGTTAATAATAAGAATTATTTTATTTTATTTTTGTTGAAGTAATAAAAAGGCATATTTATGTACCTTCCCAAATGTAGTTTCTCATTGAGAGTCAAAGATCCAGCAATTGCAGTGAGCACAGGCATCAAAGGGCCAAACACCGATACAAAAAGTGGCCCCCTCATGTGTATACACCACATCACAATGATCACCATCACTCCTGACGCCACAATCCCCTATATCATCACACCATGTTATTGAAGTTATACCAACAAAATGTCTAACTTTTCATGGGATAATGATGCTCCAACATTGCCACGCTACAAATTGAAGATTTAATTCTGTGCAGCAGAGTTGAACTTTGAGTGGAAAAAAAAGAAGACTTTTTCTCTTATCAACCACACTAATATAGTCGTTGTAATTAATATTTAATGCATGCAACATCCAAAAAATTTGGAGTTTTTACACTTTTTTTCCATTTAGACAGGCATCTCAATTATTTTTTTAATATTTAACACTCTTTATCATAGTTTATTGATAAAGATATTCGTACAAATTTTTTTTTATTATTTTAATTTTTATTTTGTACTCTCTATTTTTCTCTTTTATTTTCAATTTTTTTTAACTTTTGTTCAATATTTTTTATTTTATTCTTTTATTTTTTGTATGTGGTTTATCCAAAATTAAAAAAAAAGTCAAATTTAAATAATTAGAAAACGAAAAACACAAAAGATAACAAAAAGAAAACTTTAAAATTAAAAAGATTTTTTTTTTGTATTATTTTCTCAAATTCATTTTTTAATCCTATTTTTCATTTTTTTTGTTTATTTATTTATTTTTCATTTTGTTTTTTTAGATTTTTTACTTTCTTTCTTTTTTTCTACAAATAGCATACCAAAAGATAAAAAGTAAATAAAATCAAATGAAATAAATAGAGAATAAAAAGTTAAACATAAAAACAAAAAAACAAAAATAGAGAGGGAGAGAAAGAGTAAAAAATTAAAAAAAGAAATATGAAATAAAAAAAATAAAAATATTATGTTGTAAGGGCATTTTTGTTAACAAAAATTGATGGAAGGTATTATAGTTAGGGGTATTCATGGACGGGGAGCCTCGATCAACCCGTTCAGTTCGTTGACTATTTTTCAAGGTTTGGGCTTGAAGTTCGTGTGCATGGATAGGATCAGGGGCCCAATAATTACGCTCGATTATTTTTAGAGTTGGACTAATTTTAGTGTTGGACTAAGGCCTAGCCATTTATATTTAGGGTCAACCCGGTCCGGTTTGGCCATCTAATTACTAAAAAAATATTATATATAAAACAAATGAATTATAACATATGACACATTTAAACTTGCTCTCCTAATTCAAGAAGACGAAAATCGTTGGTTGGCTTCGTCCAACCAAGAAAGGCATGGGAGTCTATGGGCATTGGTTGGGGTTGGGCCAAGTAAACCAGTTAGAAAATGGAAGTCGGTCTTTCCAGGCCAAGGTCACTATGATTCTTGATCACGCCAATGCTACCCTTAATTAAAAGGTTTTAACGGAGCTTAATCGCTCTTCCTGAAATTCTTGTTTTCAATGAGAAGAACACGGATAAAACTTGTAATTTTGTAATTATCTAATGAACCTCCAAATTAGTTGTATGGTTCTTAAGACTTCCCTTTCACTTAAAATTTAAACAAATACATATTGGGTTTGGTGGGCACTATGATCTAGCTTGGGTTTTATGCATTTTAAAAAGGGACAATTACTAAGAAGTCCTCATAAGAGGACAAAATTACTAAATACACATTTTTTAAAAACATATTACAAAAGAGTTCTTTTGTCTTTTTGTGACGATTTTACTCCTCCACACATTGGAATAAAACACAAAATCGTGTTATATTTTATTTTCACCACCGTTCAAAATTTACCAAGCCGTCGCCGACTGCACCACCACCCATTCCATCTCACCAAAACGATCATACAATATATCCAATAAAAGTTCTACTCCACCAAAGGTATAGACTAAGCCCCCCTTCTCTCTCTCTCTCACACACACATAAATTTGTTTAGGGTGACGAGTTCGGGACCTCGGGCCATCGTGTTATATTCAACACTATCTCGTGTTGAATATATCATGAGATCGTGTTATATTCCAATATCATCATTCAAATTGATAATTCTCTCTCTATATTTCATCAAATGACTAAACAAGCAAATTCCACATTAGGCTCACATGGGTGTTCTCTCTCTCTCTCTCGAAGCTTAGTGTCACGGTCTAAGCTTGTCCAATGCTTGTTCTTGTACATGGCCGCTTACTCGTGACACTTTTCTTTTGTTTTCTAGAATAGTTTAGTGTAGTATAGTTTAGTTTAGTTTATTTCCTTCATTTCTTGTAAAAAGACCTCATTATGTCTCCTCGAGCATAATGATATCTATTGTTGTCACTTGTATTTTTTTGCTTAAAGTATTATATGGGAGGACATGCTCTTGAAGTCATTCAAGCCTTTCACACCTTGTAACCTTTCATATTAATACAATTGTTGTTGTTATTGTAGTTGTATTATTCTCTACATTGCCGGTATATGTTATTGTAGGAAAACTCGTTGCTATTGAAACCGCTTTCGCTATTTAAGATCCTCTGATCTTCAGGTTTGCTACTAGGCAATCCCCTATTTAGTGCCGTACGATCCACTTTCTAGCCTCAAAAGGCTTGGCCCGTGACAATTGGTATCAGAGCAACGGAGCAATCCGTTGCCTGACCACGTTGCTAAAATCCATGACGACTAAAGATCGTCACAATGCCCTTAAATAAAGCGTTTCTCGCATCGACGCTGTTGTAGCTCTTCTTCAAAACCCCAATGCTAATGGGGAAGGGACGTCTCATAATCCCTAAATCGATCACTTGATCAAATGGATAGTCCGAGTTGCCGCAACATCTGCTGGCCATCATACTGAGATGGAAAAATCAGTCTTGGAGCTCCAGGGCGAGCTAGAAGAACTGAGGAACATTGTGTACCGGGCTCTTGCTAAAGACCCTGATCAACCAACTTCGAGGGTTTGTGTTTCTGAACCTCAATCCTATGGCGGCGCAAGAGACGCCAAGAGACACCAAGGAGCTAGAAAATTTTCTATTCGATATGGAACAATATTTTCGTGCTACCCGAGCCACGACCGAAGACACAAATGTGATGACTGCAACCATGTATCTAAGCGGAGATGCCAAGCTGTGGTGGCGAACGAAATACCAAGATATCCAAGCAGGAGAATGCACTATCGAAACATGGAAAAGTATCAAGAAGGAATTGAAAGCCCAATTCCTCCCTGAAAATGTCAAGTACCTGGCTTGACGACAATTGAGGGAACTAAAGCAAACTGGAAATGTACGAGATTATGTGAAAAAGTTCCAAATCCTCATGTTAGACCTTCACTCATTGTCAAAGGAGGATAAATTGTTTTGGTTCCTTGACAGTCTCAAGAATTGGACACGGCAAGAGGTCTAGAGACAACGCCTCTAGAATATGTCTGCCGCAATATCTGCTGCTGAACACTTGGTCGATTACTCTGCTGAGTCTACCAACATCAATGAGAGACGAAAGGACGTAAATGGAAATCAGAATGATAGGAATGGGGGACCATTTCAGAAATTTGGGATGCCTAAGAATGGAGGAGCTCCAAATACGAACTTCTCACAGAAGAACCAATATAAAGGTCAACCCTCCTACTCAGGTCAGTCATCCAACATAGGACAATCCTTCAATTCAACCAATCGGTCTCCATTTTGGGGTAACAAGACCTAGGGAAGTTTATATCTTTCGTGTATTTTATGTAAGGTCTTCATCCGATTTCGGAGTGTCCTCACAAACACGCCTTAACGGCTCTACAAATATCGATCCAGGAAGACCACTCAGATAATCAGAACGAAGAAGAAAAAGAAAAGGAGACACGAATGAGTGTTGTTCGTATGCTTAATGCAGTTAGACAACAGACTTCTCCCGTTCGGAAAGACTCGCCCAAAGGTCTCATGTTCGTGGACCTAAAAATCAATGAGAAGAATACCCAAGCACTTGTAGATACTGGTGCCACACACAAATTCATATCCGATACCAAGGCAACGCACTTAGGCTTAATCTTGGAGAAAGAATTTGGTAGGATGAAAACCGTGAATTCTGCTGCGCGCTCTATCGTTGGGATAGCTAAAGGGGCCTCTGTAAAGATTCATTCAAGGGATGGAACAACCAAATTCACAGTGGTCCCTATGGATGATTTTCATATCATACTGGGGATGGAATTTTTTGAGGGAGACAAAATCAGTCCCTATGCCATTTGTTGTTTCTCTTTGTGTGATGGGGGATAAACCGTGGATGATCCCTTCTGTTCAACAACCAACTTCAGATAAGTTCCTTTCGTCCATGCAATTCAAGAAAGGAGTTCGTCGAGGGTAGCCCATTTTCGTGGCCGTACTTGTTGAGGAAGATAATTCTTTCGAGGGGATGACCCCTACTGCAATAAAGGAGTTACTGAATCACTTTAACGATGTGATGCCAGCCAAACTCTCAAGAAAATTACCCCCTCAGCGAGGTGTGGATCATCAGATTGAACTCATTCCGGGTGCCTGACCGCCTGCTCGTGCACCCTACAGGATGTCTCATCCAGAACTTACTGAATTACGAAAACAACTTACGGAGATGTTGGACTCTGGCTTGGTACGCCCCTCCAAATATCCTTATGGTTCTCCAGTACTATTCCAGAAGAAGCACGATGGCAGCTTACAAATGTGTGTTTACTACTGAGCCCTCAATAAACTCACAATCAAGAACAAGTATATGATTCCATTGATTTCCGACTTGTTCGACCAACTAACGAGGGCTAAGTATTTCACGAAACTTGACCTACAGTCAGGATATTACCAAGTTCGTATTGCCGAGAGAGACGAGGCAAACACGGCATGCGTCACACGTTATGGCTCTTTTGAGTTTTTGGTAATGCCTTTTGGGCTTATGAATGCTCCTGTAACCTTTTGCACGCTGATGAATCAAGTGTTCCATGACTACCTTGACAAGCTCGTGGTCGTATACCTGGATAAAATTGTCGTCTATAGCTCTACAATGGGGGAGCATATCGAAACACTTGGGATTGGTATTTCAAAAACTTCGAGAGAATGAGTTGTATGTTATGGAAGAAAAGTGCTCTTTTGCTCAGACTAGTATCAAGTTCCTAGGACACATCATTGAGAAAGGAAAGATCTGCATGGATACTGATAAGATCAAAGCGATCCAAGATTGGAAGGTACCCTCCAACCTAAAGGAGGTGCATTCCTTCTTATGATTGGCCAACTACTATCACCGCTTTATTGAAGGGTTTTCTTGGAAATGTGCCCCTCTTACGGAACTGCTGAAAATGGAAAAAAAGTGGGATTGGACCTTGAAGTGCCAATTTGCTTTCGAAGAGTTGAAAAAGACGGTTATGAGTGATCCCATATTGGCTCTACTAGATATGTTGAAACCCTTTGAAGTTCAGACAGATGCTTCAGATTTTGCTCTAGGTGGGGTACTTCTACAAGACAATCACCTAGTGGCCTACGAGAGTCGCAAATTGAATACTACTGAGAGAAAGTATTCGGCTCACGAGAAAGAGCTCCTTGCCATAGTACACTACCTTCGAGGGTGGAGACATTACTTATTGGGGTCCAAATTTGTAGTCAAGACTGACAACACAGCGGTGAGTCACTTTCAAACACAACTAAAGCTAACCTCCAAACAAGCTCGGTGGCAGGAACTAATGGTAGAGTTTGACTTTGACTTCGAATACAAAGTAGGTAGGACTAACTAAGTCGTCGATGCCTTGAGTTGGAAGGCCGAGATTACCACGATGAAGTTCTTGGCTCATGTTGCTATGAGTGAGTTAAACACTAACTTGAGGGAGAGGATAAAGGTGAACTTGGCCAAGGACCCGTTAGCCCGATCTCTACTTAAGCTAGCAGTAGAAGGGAAGTCCCGTCAATTCTGGATGGAAGACAATTTGCTGATCACCAAGGGTGACCGACTGTATATGCCTAGTGCCGGGGAACTTCGAAAACGTCTCCTTAAAGAGTGTCATGATACACCGTGGGCTGAGCACTCCAGATGGTTAGAGGACATTGGCTCTCTTAAAACAGGGATACTATTGGTTGCAAATGCGTGAAGAAGTGATGGACTATACAAAGACTTATCTTACTTGCCAACAAGATAAGGTCGAAAAGCTAAGCTCCCGGGTTCGTTGGAGCCCTCGCCAATTCCTTACAAACCATGGGAGAGCGTCTTCCTGGATTTCATTACAAATTTACCAAAAGTCAGAGACATTTGTGGAATTTTGGTGGTAGTGGATCAATTCTCGAAGTACGCAACATTTATTCCAACACCCAAGTTCTGCTCTGCTGAGGACACTGTCGCCTTTTTCTTCAAACATGTCGTCAAGTATTGGGGTGTCCAAAAAAGCATCATCAGCGATCGAGATGCGCGATTTACTGGTTCCTTTTGGACTGAACTTTTCAAGCTTTTCGGGTCATCCATCAACCTCTTCTCAAACTATCATCCCCAAACTGATGGTTAGACAGAGAGATTCAATGGACTTTTGGAGGAGTACCTACGTTATTATGTCAATTCCAGCCAGAAAAATTGGGTACAACTGCTTGACATAGCCCAACTCTGTTTCAATTTTCACAAAAACTCATCTACCAATAAAAGTTCATTTGATATTGTTACAGGCCAGCAACCATTGTTACCCTACTCAGTGGGTATGCCATATAAAGGAAAGTCTCCAAGGGCTTTCAACTTCACCAAGGAATAGGAGGCAAACACCGAAATTGCTAGAGCATATATTGAGAAAGCTTCAAAGAGGATGAAAAAATGGGCCGACCAAGGACGAAGACCTCTAGAGTTTCACCCGAGAGATCTTGTGATAATCAAGCTTATACCAGAACAACTTCGCTTCTTGCGTCGAGTGGACAAACGTCTAGTTCGCAAGTATGAAGGCCCTGTTCCAGTTCTAGAAAAAATTGGTAAGGCCTCGTATAAGGTTGAGACTCTTACATGGATGAAAGTTCACCCCATGTTTCATGTCAGCTGCCTCAAACCATTCTATGCCGATCAAGATGACCTTACTCACAACCACCCCTCTCGACACCAAATTAGCACCAGGCCTCCAGCCGTTCGACAAGCAGAAGAGATTTTGTCTGATAGAGTGGTCTGCGCCTCACGCCGACAACATCCTGAGTATTTAGTAAAGTGGAAGGGGCTTGAAGATGAATAGATTAGCTAGGAGAAAGCAAAAGACTTGCTGCCATTTGTGGACATAATCAAAGAATACAGTAAGAAAAAGTCTATGAGGGCGTCGACTGCTCAAGTGGGGGAGGATGTCACGGTCTAAACTTGTCCAGTGCTTGTTCTCGCACATGGCCGCTTACTCGTGCCACTTTTCATTTGTTTTCTAGAATAATTTAGTGTAGTATAGTTTAGTTTAGTTTATTTCCTTCATTTCTTGTAAAAAGATCTCATTATGTCTCCTCGAGCATAATGATGTCTATTGCTGTCACTTGTATTTTTTTGCTTAAAGTATTATGTGGGAGGACATGCTCTTGAAGTCATTCAAGCCTTTCACACCTTGTAGCCTTTGATATTAATACAATTGTTATTGTTATTGTAATTGTATTCTTCTCTACATTGTCGGCATGTGTTGTTATAGGAAAACTCGTTGCTATTGAAACTGCTTCCGCTATTTAAGATCCTCTGATCTTCAGGCTTACTACTAGGCAATCCCCTAGTTAGCGCCACACAGTCCACTTTCTAGCCTCAAAAGGCTTGGCCCGTGACACTTAGGATTTGAATTTTACCTCCGCCACCAAGCCAAATTGAAGAGCAAACTAATTCAATGGAATCAAATAAACAATCTAGTTGCAAATCGAAGCCCAAAAACACGAAAAAATAGATGTGGAAATTCAATGTTCGGCCTCGTTATCTCCGACCAAATTATGCTTAAAAAATTCATCACTGGCAATCCATTACCATCAATTGCAACAATCAAATTCTGCAAAACCCTCAGTTTTCCAATTCAAAATCAAATCAGTACTTGGGCAAATTAGATGTATTAGAAAAAGAGAAAGCTACTACAAGTACCACCGTCGCTTCCAGCATCATTCCCATCTCCTCCACCGCTTTTCAAAGCCGCCAGAGTCACCACTCCTGTGACCACCTGTGCCTGCCTCGTCACCGCCGTGGCCGAGTTTTTGACCGAATCCATTTCTCAAATAGCGGCTAGATCTGGCCGCGATGTGAGAGAGACAGAGAGAGCGTGAGAGCAAAAGAGGTGAGGGAGAGAGAGGGAGAAGAGCTTGGAACAGATGGAGGACGGCGATTGCGAGAGCTTGTGTGAGGGTGGTGAACATACAGTGAAAGAAGGGTAAAATCATCAAGCCAAAAATTCAGGATTATTTAGTATAAAATAACACTTTTTTTTAGGACAATTGTGTGAAAAAAAAAAAAAAACTCATGAGACCATAGATTTAGTAGTAAACCTAGACTTTTTGGTATTTTTTCCTTTTAAAAATCCAACTAAATATTAGTGATGGTGTGAAAAAAAGAAAAAAGATAATGATGATGATACCGAGTAAGCAACCGAGAGGAGTCGAATATCCCAAACCAAGTTCCACTGCTTCCAGTTTGTGTCTGAACAAAGAGCGTACACAACTGCTTGTACCGATCCCATTACGGCTATGAGAGCGGTGGTTGAGTAATGTCGCGGGTACCTCTCGCTCATCTTTGCCTGCTGACACCCAAAAAATCAATTCAACCCATAATTAACATGTATTGTCGTGGTTGCTAGAAGAATTGAGACCTGAAGGATTAATGAGAGTGCACTGCTGAAGCAACTTGTGATGGCGAATAGAGAACCCAATATATGATCATTTGTTTTTGCAGTTGCGGACTCATGTAATAGGTCAATGTGGGTTGACCAGAGGTTGATCTCTGGCCCTTTGTACAATGACAACACCACCGCCCCACCTATGCTCACTATTGTCCCCACCACCTTAGCTTTGCCTGCTATTGCGCCCAATCCCAGTGTCTCCAACCTTCAAAAATAATAGACACAGTTTGCAAAACTATTTTTTAATACAAAAAGTAGTAAAATTAAATGTATACGATTGAGGAGGAAAAAGTACCCAAAAATGATGGCGAAAAGGAAGGTGATGACAGGAACAAGATTGCTCATAGCAGAAGCAAATGTTGCTGAGGTTAATGCCAAACTCTGCGCGTACAAGTTTTGTGCCAACGATGCCCTATATATAAAATGTCATTCACAATTTGAGTTTGCCCCTGTCATCCCCACAACTTATTTTTTTTAAAATTTTTTAGTATGGTATTTGTAAGAAAACTTAAAAACAAAATAAAAAATTAATAAAAGAAAATAAAGAAATAGGATTTGAAGAATAAAATATGAATTAAAAAATTAAAAGAAATATAAAAAGAAATAACGAAAAAAAATAAATATTAATCATCCAAATAAATAGTGTCAAACGAACCTTAAAAAGGAAAAAAAAATATAACATCTGAGTGAAATGGATATCAAATTTCTTTCGCCAAGTCTATGTTTTTAATTTGTTGATATTCATCTCTTGGTATATATAAATTTAAATTCAGTTATAATTTTGAATAGTAAATTTATCAATTTAAAATAACAAAAATTAGTATATTGTTCACGTTATTTTAAAATATTTTTATCCTCAATTGTTTTCTATTTATGTTTTAGTGGTTTAATTTTTTTTTAAACTTTCAATTAACATATTCAATACATCAAATTAATGTTAATAAATGTAAATTTGGCATTTGATATCAAAATTAATGACAAATAAAATAATAATAATTATACTAAAAATTAAATAAAAAATAAATTAATAAGAATTAAAAAACAAATCACTCTATAAATAAAAGAAAAAAATTTAAAAACAAATGTAAACGCTATAGCATAAAAATTACTTAAATACTAACTTTCTACTATAATTTATGTATTTTTTCTAATTTTTTAAGTACCACAATATAAGTTGACTAAATCTATATAGATATTTCAACGGGATAATTGTTCAATGATTCAAATTACACGGTGTAATCCATAACTTAACTTATTTTAATTTTCAGTAGAGCATAAATTCTTTCATTATATTTTTCCATATTTTACCTTGTGTTTGAATCCCATAGTTAATAAGGTTCCCTTATTTAGTTAAATACTTTCAATTAAATATTTGTATCGTTGGCCATCGATGCCACCCTCCATTGCCGCCTACCGCAACCCTATAGTTGGATCTCAGGCTTTCGATCATTGAAATCCGGCCACTGAATATTTTTTTAGTTACATGTAACTACTTTTCAGTATATCTTTTTGTTATGCATTTTTCATTTATATATTTTTTAAGTCTATTTTTTTTTGTTATATTTTTAGTGTATATTTTATTTATATTTTTTTATGTTGCCAAAATTTACCCAGTGAAACAGAACCTCACGTGCCGGAAATCTACACAACACACAACCTTTCTAAAGTTAAATTACTCTAAAGAAGGTAAAAACATAACAGTATATAGAGAATTGTATACAAAGAGTTATGAGTTGAGAATCCTTTGTGTGATGCCTATCTTCCCCATATATATTCATGCCAATTACCTTTAGAGACGTTATAGCCACGATCCTCTCCACGTTCCATACTTAGCCACCGTGACTGTTGCTTGTGTGCTCATTTAGGGATGGTGCGCTAATCACGTCCGTGCATAGGTGGAAGGATTAGTGAGGTAACGGTTACTGTTGACTTACCGTACCTAGATCTGATCCCCAGGCACCCGTTAGGGGCTTTATTTTGTATTGGGCCAGTCTGTCTGCGCAGCTAGGCTTTATGAGCAGGTCTGGTGCTTCCTTGCTTGGGTCAACAGATTTGGTGGCCCATGATCAGCTATTAACCTGTAGCTCGGTTCTATCGAGTTAGGCATTATCCCTCGATCCAACCCGTTGTCTTGAGTCCGACTCCATTACCCATATGTGGAAATTTTTCCTACATCATTTGCCCTCCCAACTTCTGTGACGATTCGTCAAAGTAGGACGGAAGATCACTCTTATTTTTCATTCCCTTGGTAGGTGTCTATTATGATTCTGGCCTTATTCTGGGCCTCTTGACCAGAGGGAGGTTGAGCCAAAATTTGAGGTTGATGTGTTATGAGCCAGGTTGGGGCAATAACCAAGACATCAGTAGCTGCAAATTGGGCTCTTGGGCCTCCTAGTTGGGTCTAGTATTCTTCTGATTAGGATCAACCCAATCTTAACCAAGCTGGGCTTAGCATTTGGACGAGATCAGTTCAAATTTAACCAAGCTCTTACATCTACCAGATAGTATAGATCAGCTAGGCACTATTTGGTTAATTGGTTGTAGTTTTGGTCTTATCAGTAATGTAATGATGACGTTTTGGGTAATTATAGTCTACCTTAAGCTCCTACCGTCCTTGTTCTGGAAAACCGTCACTTTTTCTCAATCTTCCCTTTTGGTTTCATCTTCTTCTGTTTCCCATTTCCTCCTTCTACTCTAATACAGACATGGCTTCATCATCGTCTGCCTCCGATATTTTCGACGCTGTTCAAGCTGAACGGAAGAAAGAGGTCAAGCAAGGGATTCTTTTTTGCCAACTCATGATGAAGGCAAAGGTCTTTTTACGAGAAACTCCCCAGGCTTTGGGACATTGAGAAAGCCTCCGTCCTCTATACTTCATTCGATGTTGCTCATACCTGGGTGGTGTCCCAGCTCTAAGAAGTCTGTGGTCAGTTGCGGGCAATAGAGAAATAAAATGAGAGGTTACGGACCTAAGTGAAACTCCACGAAGCCCGTAATGTTGCAATGAAGGTAAAGAAAGAGAAGCTTCTTGACAAGAACGAGGAGAAGAGGGAGAAGATATGCTCCCTGTCCCTGGTACTGAGCCAGTACGAGGTAGGAGACTTCCACTGCTCAAGCTCAAACTCCGAAGACTCAGGCTCTTTGCCTTCTCTGGGGTTTGAGTAATTTTTCTTTATTGTTTTTGTAAAAAAAAAAAACTCAAGAGCATTTTTTGAACAGTAAGGGCTTATTTGTCACTAAATAAGCTCCTATGTGTTTGAAAAAAGCCTCAAGAGCATTTTTTGAACAATAGGTGTAGGTCGCTTTTCTAATCCTAACTCCATGGTAAGAAGTGTTAAGCTTAAGACTGGAAAAGAATAATATTTCTAGTAGGATTCTTGAGATGTAATTACTTTCGTTATGTATTGACTCCGTGGTGAGAAGTGATAAGTTTAAAAAATTCTTATATTCTATATTGTAATGACAAGTTCGTTGTTCATGTGAAACTGTTGAACCTGTGTGTTGTGTAATTTTTTGAAATAAATCTTGTGTTTAAACATCATTCGTGCACAGCGTATATGTCCTCAAATCTCATGCCTTAAGAATAAACAAAGTTCTGGGTAACAGGGGTGAACCAAATTCGATTTTCCCTTGTAAAACAAGTTTAAGTGATAATCGTCATATGAACCGTACTTAAAAAGATTTTTTATTTTATTATTTATTTATTTATTTTTATCCCTCTGCCCTTCTCCATATCCTGTTTAAGTATTAAACGTGATGTGGATCGTATGAGTGTTAATAGAGATTTTTTTATTATTTCATCCCTTTGTCCTCTTCCATACCGAGTTTAAGTAGTAAACGTGATGTGGAGTGTATGAGTGTTGGTAATTAGTTGTGTGTTAGTCGTCGACTGAGTTGTTGCAATTAGTCTGGGCAACTTAAGACGAGTAGCTAAGTTAGTACGCCGTGATGACCTGATCAGTTTTGGTTACACTGAGATAATTGTTGGTAGGTTGAGCTTATTGGTTTTAGGGTGAGCTGGACTTGGTATCATTTGTCCATTGGGCTAATTTACTTTCGATGAACTGAGCTGGGCATTTCTGTCCATACGTGAATTGGGCTGGGCAATTATGTTTTGATTGGGCTGGCCCTGCTAGCTCAGCCAATTTTGACAAACTGAGCTGGGCAATTTGGTCTGCACGTGAACTGGGTTAAGCCGTTACGTTTTGATTGGGCTAGTCTCAATAGCTCAGCTAATTTTGACAAATTGAACTGGGCAGTTTGGTATGCGCGTGAACTATGCTAGACAGTTACGTTTTGATTGGGCTAGCCCTGATAGCTCAACCAATTTTGACAAACTGAGCTGGGCAGTTTAGTCTGCACGTGAACTAGGCTAGGCAGTTTGCCGATATGGTGAGCTGATCTTTGCCACTCAGTTAGTGGGTGGGCTGATCTCAACAACTCACTTTTGATATGCTTCAAGTTTTAAGTGTAGAGATGGTTTTTGTTGGTGTCTTTGATGGATATAAGTAGCTATAACTGCTCATTGAAAGGTTTACAACCCAAAAAACAACCAACTTTACTTCAAACTAGCATGACAAATAATTGGGGACTCACACAAAGTATTTTCGCAAATGTGCACTATTCCACGTCTGGGGGATTAAAACTCCATCTAGATCTTCCAACTAATATATCCCAGGTTTATTCACCTTGATCACCTTGTATGGCCCTTCCCAGGTAGGGGCTAGTTTTCCTAATCAAGCTTCTGGGTAGTGTGGCATTATCCTCCGAAGCACCAACTTTCCTATAGTGAAGTGCCTTGGGTGTACTGCATGGTTGAATGTCCTTGCCATCTTTGATTTGTAGGCTGTCATCCTCATTGCTGCATGATTCTATTTTTCTTCTAGGTGATCTAACCCTAGGTACACCGCTCTCTCGTTTTCTATTAGACTAACCGTGCTATCTCGTCTTGAAGGCAAGCCGATCTCTATTGGGACGGTTGCCTCCGTGCCATACATCATGGAATAGGGTTTTCTCCTTGAGCTCGCAGTGGTGCGCTAAGCCCACAAGATTGCAGATAACTCTTCCACCTATTTGCGTTTGGTATCGTCCAACTATTTTTTGAAAGCTTCCCTGATTGATCTATTGGTCATCTCTGCTTACCCATTTTCTTGTTGTATTTTCAGTTCGTTGATCATCCAAACAACTTTTCCCCCGGTAAATGGGCTCCCATAATCTGATATCAGCACTGCTGGGATGCCAAAATGACATATCGCCTGTTTCTAAAGAAAGTTCTTCACTGAACTAAACATTCTTCTCTTTTGCTTCACCGGGGAAAGAGGGGGGGGGGGGGGGGGGGAAAGAGGTAGGACTTTGAGATATTGAGTTGGTAAACCATCACCTTAGGGTTAATCCTCTTCACTTCTTCGATTGCCCAAGAAAATACATCCAAATTCTTTTCCAGTAGTCGGATGAGTTTTTCTTCCTCAAGCTGGCACAATAATGTGTCAATCGATAGCTTCTTGGTTCCTTGATTAAGAGTTACCTCCTTACCCATTCAGCGGGTCGTAGAACCCAAGGATGCTCCCTGAAATCAAAACCCAAGGATGCTCCCTAAAATCATCTATCTCCTGTATTGAGCTACTGGGTTGAATCGTGTTGACGACTCAAGCTTCGCTACGTCCCCGCTTTGCATTGCGCTAGTGATCTGAGTATTAGTGGTCTTTTGCTTCTGAGTTGGACCGTCAGTCTTAGTGCTGCCCTGTTGCTGAGGTGGGCTGCTGATCTGATCTACAATGCTCCCCTATTGTTGAGCTGGGCTGTTGATTTGATGCCTGACATTTCTCCGTTGTTGAGTTAGCCCATTGGTTCGATGTCAAACATTTCCCCGTTGTTGAGTTGGGCAGTTGATCTAACCCTTGATAGGTTTTTGCTCCCATTATTGACGGGTTGTCATCTTTTTATTCATTTCCAGGCACTACTTGGGTGCGGCCTGGTTCCCGTAGATGGTGATCCCCTCATCATCCTTCACGTACTTGACGCATTGATGACATGTTGACACTATAGCTCCCATTGCATAGAGCCAAGGGTGTCCCATGATAACGTTATATTGGGTCGCTGAGCCCGTTACAGTGAATTCTTTGGTTAATTCTTTCCCACGTCTGTCGGTTGCAACGGGTAATATGATCATTCCTACTAAAGAGCTTAGGTCTCCGTTAAAACCCACCACCAGCATCTGGGTCGATGCAATGTCGAAGCTGGGAATGCCCATTTGGTTAAGCTTTTTGGCAAAGATAATGTTGACCCAGCTGCCCGTATCAACCAATATCCTTTTGACCTCGAAGTTGGAGATAGAAAGTGTTATGACCAACTCGTCCGCGTGGGTGCAGGACACACCTACACTATCCTCATTGTTGAACGATATAGCTGGTATTTCTTCACTTATTGACACCCTCACATTACTGCTGTCAGGCTCTTGATGGGCTTTTCTTTTCTGCCCCCGATTTGTTTCTCCGATAGGGGGTAAACTCCCTTCATTTTAGAGTCGACTCCAGGAACGTCATTAGGGCTATTTCCCTACATGCCCAAGAGAACAATCGCATGGGCTGCGCTGGATGCCCTCCTATGTGCTTTTTCATCCATGGAGAACGAGATCTTCTTCTTCTGGTTCGGATCTATTGCTTCGAATTGCGACTGTCTCATTTCTCCGACAAACTTCTTTTTATTCAATTTTCCATAGATGGCGTAAATAGATGTTGCCAAAATTTACCCGATGCGTGAACTAGAACTTTATGTGCTGGAAATCTTCACAACACACAATCCTTCTAAAATTAAATTACTCTAAGGAGGGTAAAAACACAATAGTATATAGTGAATTGTATACAAAGAGTTAAAGAGTTGAGAATCCTTTGTGTGATGCCTATCTTCCCCATAAATATTTATGCCGATTGTCTCTAGAGCCGTTATAGCCATGATTCTCTCCACGTTCTATACTTAGCCACCATTACTGTTGCTTGTGTGCTCATTTAGGGACGGTGTGCTAATCACGTCCATGTATGGGTGGAGAGGTTGGTGAGGTAATGGTTATTGTTGACTTACTGTACCTAGATTTGATCCCTAAGCCCCCGTTAGGGGCTTTATTCTGTATTTGGCTAGTCTGTCTACGCAGTTGGGCTTTATGATTAGGTTTGGCACTTCGTTCTTTGGGTCATCAGATTTGGCGGCGCATGATCAGCTATTAGCCTGCATCCCGGTTCTATCGGGTTGGGCTTTACCCATCGGACCGACCTGCCGTCTTGAGTCAAACTCCATTACCCACATGTGGAAATTTTTCTCACATCATTTTTTAAGTCTATATTTTACTTATATTTTTCTAAGTGTATTTTTAGTTATATTCATGTGCTTCTTCAGCGATTGTCAATAAAAAAAATATGTAAAAAATATAATAATAAAATTTCTGGCAAGTGAAGTTCACCGCCGTTACATGTATATGAAAAACAGATGTACTCCTGCTTACCCTAAACCACAAAGAAAAGCTTGCCCTACTACAATCCACGTCATCTTCGGCCTCTGCTTTCTGCAAATCATCAAACAATAACAGCAGTTTAAAATTTAAAAAATAAATGTATTTCATATTTCAATGTGCGAGAAGAAGTAAAAGATGACCGTTCGACGTAGAGGGCGAGAGGAACAACAAAAGCAGACGCAAAAAGGAAGCGGTAAGCGATCAGAATCCTCAAACTCATGCCGTCGTTCGCCGCCATTATGTACAGTACATTCGTTGCCGCCGTTGCCACTTGGACCACCACCATCAGCAACGCGGGCCTCAGCCCGTACCCGGCGGCGCATATATTCCCCATTATATGATATCATAAGGAAACTCGTTCTGCCAATAAGCTTAAATCCATACCCATAATATAATCGGGTTGTATTGAAACAATCGTCCAGGGTTCGTTGCATCTACGGATAAGATTTATATTTTGGCCAAATTAATTACAACTAAAAGTTTACAAATAAATCCTTAATCTTTTAATTGTTTAAATTGAATAACCCAAGTTTCAATAGTAATCAAATTTCTCTTTTAATTTCAATAACTCAAATGATAATTGATGAGGATATTTTCGAGTATCACTGAGTCAATACCTGGGCTCCAACCACGTATCCACCATTATCATGACATGGGTATATTTAGAAATCTAAAGTGTCACACAAGAGCATACACTAAGATTCCTTCCTTGGAATATCCTCTGCACCCAGGGAGAAGCAGTTTGCCCCGCAGAGATGCTGCCGTCCAGAACTCTGTGTCGTGCTTCTAGATGACCAACTTCAGGGATTTAACCGTTTGTCTTGACCGATGCACCATTCGTTTTCCCTCTAGAACTCCACGGATCTCCGATCTCCTCTGCCAGGACTCTTCCACAGGCTTGACAGAAGCCTGTAGGCTTCTCCAAATGGGCCCAAAGGCTAAAGCCCAGTGATTATCGTTTAAACACACTGAATTATCGGCTAAATACATTATTTCGCTTAATTAACCGTGTTTGTGCCTGATTAGGTAAAACTAGTAATCTCCAACGCCTATAAATAACAGGGACTATGCAAGTCCAAGGTAACGCTCAATCGCTATTTACATACTTGACACATTTCTGTGTCTTTTCTCTCTAAACTTTTACTCTCACGTCGAAAGAGTTTTACCGGGATAGTCCCGGCTCAACTTTGTGCAGGTACAACTCCCTAAGAAGCATAACTTTGGACTTCAGCAAGTCAGTCCTCCAGGACGACTGTTACAACTCACTTAAAGAATTTCGAACTTCAACTCCAGCCAAGCAACTCCACTTCAACAGGAGGACCCACTTGTCACCTGACTGAACTATACTCGAGGTGTTGACCACTTTGGGCCACCAACAATAATAAATCATGCCTCCAATGTTTTCTCAAAATTAACGAAACTAATTTGTTATTTAATTGAAAATTTCAGTTGTTGTTTAAAAGATTTAAAATAATGCACATTAACCTTAATATGTGGGGGTAAAATGTATAATTCACTCAATAATCAATGAGTAGAATCTCATGTTGGGCCGGTCGTATTATCGTTCGGCACTTTCAGGCGAGGACAATTTTATCATTAATAGTAATATTAATTAAATTTCGGGATCTTCATGCAATATCCTCTTTCTTTTTCAAGGATAAATATCTTTTCATGTAAGTTCCGACTTTAATTTTGCCACATTTCTCATCAAAGTCTTTTTATTGGTTATATTGACATTTTTCCATACAAATTAATGGCTAGGAGATAAAAATCTGATATTATTTCTTATGTAACTTAAAATAATATATTTATTTTTTATATTTATAAAATATCATTAATCACTAAAATTTATACTTTCATTTTCAGATATTGCTATTAAAAATAACTAAATTCGCTTGTATTTCATATTTTAATATTAAAAATTTATTATAATATGATTATTATTTTTGTAAGTTTGACGCGAAAAGCGGAACTAAATTAGTAATAATAAAAATCTAGCCTTATACAGTACGACACATTATCATTGTTGGTAGCTGTAGAACAGGAAAAGCAGTTAAATACCCTCCAAGATTTCATTGGATTTTGAGGTGCTTTTTGACGGCGTCAGTTTTGTTTTTCTTTTGCCCCATAAAACAGTCCGTGTAAAGGCGGAGAGACCCATACAGATAAATAAATTCAATAGAGATCTAATTGAAAACTTTTGGGATAAAACAGCGTACAATCCACTTATGATAATCACAGCTCCTGTTATGCTGTCATGCAAGGAAAATCAAAGCCAAATAACACTTCATACCCCCGAATTTTACAATAACTCGCACTTTGTATCCTTGACTTATAATTTTACAAAAATTCTATATTAAGCTAAAAAATCCCAATCGGCCAACTCTAACCTAAATATTGGTTTTTCCGGGTGACACTTTCCCGGACTAGATTTTATAAATAAATATACAATTTATGCTTTCATTAAAGATTTAGAGTGTAAATTTTACAATTTAATATAACTCTATGGGTAGAAAGTGTGATTTTGTCCGTTAAAAATAATATTAGTTTGAGCATCAAAGCATATTATCCTTGGATACTGTCGTTTTTATTTAAACAGTCTTTAGCTATGCAAATGTCTTCAACCTAAAATACGGATTACAGCTACTCGTTTAATGTACAAATCTAAATATTAAATCACGGTTTAAGGTATATTTGGTTAATTAAAGATAGAGAAAATGACCCAATAAAATGAATCTACCGAATTATCCTATAATTTTCTATTTGAACCAAATTATCATCAATTTTCGATACCGAATAGTCCTAAATTCAAATCTGAAATTAGATATCGACTATAGTGCCCTTCTACACTTCACTCATAGGATTATGAATAATTACCAAATTAAAATTAAACCACATTTATATTCTTAAAATAACTATATTTTTTTATATATGTTGTTTGCATGATTTGATTACAGATTTTTGATCAAGTAGTTGTTGGCTTCTAAATAAGATCAATTTGTATATATTTTACTATATGATTTATCATCATCTTCAATTCAACAGTATGATGAATTCTGTTTTGAAAGTAACACAATGTGTTGATTGTAACACGAATGTGATTTTTTGGTGAAAAAAAATGACAAACGTGATATTATTTTGAAGATTTTATTTAGACAAATTTGAATATATGATTAGATCATGAAGAAAAAAAAATGTTGAATTCAACACAAAACTAAAAGACTACGAAGGTTCTGAAGTAATATGTTGGATGTAACGAATGTAAAAATTAAAAATTATAAAAAATTTATGCTTAACGTATTTCAAATCTAAAAACTAATGAAAATAAATAGTGAATGCGATATTATTTTGAAGGTCTTATTCAGATAAATCTGAATAGAGAATTTTATATTCGGATCATGAAAAAAATATGTGAAGCAATAGATATTTTGATTTTAATAATGTAAATTT
This sequence comes from Eucommia ulmoides, assembly GCA_016647705.1. Taxonomy (NCBI): domain Eukaryota; kingdom Viridiplantae; phylum Streptophyta; class Magnoliopsida; order Garryales; family Eucommiaceae; genus Eucommia; species Eucommia ulmoides. The sequence continues at coordinate 12,343,820 of CM028331.1, forward strand.
GAATAAGTTATACATCAAGTAAGTAATTGGAGGGGCAAAGCTGAACAAAATAATTACAAATGACTATTTATTAATTCACTTTCAAAAATAATTTGTTTGATAGTTTTACCCTCTTTTAAGGACTTACAGGTGACTGCCCTTAAAGATAAAATAGTAATTTAAAAAATTATATATATATATATATATATATATATATATATATATATATATATATATATATTTCTAAAATAATTATACATTTTTTGTTGTTTCAAAAATAGGTTCTATATACAATCATCTTTTTTTCTTTTTTTTTTTTAAATTGTGTTCGGACCAATTTACTTGCATCTCGATTAATCACTTCTTCGGACAATCTTAAAAGTGCATTCCTCTACATCAGCTTAGTGCATTTAATATTAAATTTAAAATTGATTTTTAAAATACTTTTTCAAAAGAGTCAAACTCTAATTAATAAAAAAAATGGATATTTCCTTTGCCAACAGAACTAATACATGTCAGTTATATACAATCATCTAACATGGTGTTAAAGCATCGCTTTTGAGTTGCGTATACTCTTTTACCACTTGAATCCTATTGAAATCCTCAATTTTTCAACAATAAAAGTGATGAATCAAATTAAAAATTTAAAATGGCAATGCATTGTGAGTTTTAAAAACATTAAATGGGTTTGATTTTAAACTTCTCCTTGAAAAATTAATCTGTTGGATTAATTAAAGTGAAACCCATTAATTAAATTAATCGTATTAATATTTTGTTGCTTTCTTCGTCGTTTGAGGATCGACGTAATATATTTATATGTAAAAAATGATTAAGTTTTGAATAATATTATAATTCTCAAAGGAACCGACATGAGATTAGCTAAAGATTATAATGGATATATTATCCCACATTACTTGGAAAGGAAAACTTGAACACTTTGTCAAGATATAAGTTAAGTTATAAGTTGTAAGTTATCTTATATTGGTTGTGAAGGAAAAATTTAAACTTGTATCAACTTAAAAGTTGGAAATAAAGGCAAGCCACTAACCAACAAACTTTTAAACTTGAACGGGTTGGGTTGAGGTTCAGGTGGAGTTTGACCCGAGTCAATCTAATCAATATTTGAATCGGGTTTTGGTTGGATCTGTTTCGGGTTTGGGTTTGATCTGGGTTGGGTCAGATCTTAACCTGCCAAAACAATTAAAACTTTTATTAAGTGGCAGTTAAACACTTAATTAACTCCTTAACAGTTAATTTTGAATTAGTACCAATGAATAGTTGTGAAGGAACATTGGTGACGGTTTGCGTTAACGTTCACGCGAACAGATGCATTTCCAAAGTTGCATCCATTCAATTATGTATTTTGGTCTTCTATAAATAAGAGAACAGATGCATTTCCAAAGTTGCATCCATTCAATTATGTATTTTGGTCTTCTATAAATAGGAGACTTCACATTTATTTTAATTCGTCTGATTCATAACATTATCACTTCATATCACTACCGAAGCACAAAATATTTAGAATTTTTTGATTGTTCAAACACAAATCTAGTTCGTCGAATTTTTTTTGTTTTAAGTGCTTGTACAAGAAACTTAAAGATCGTTGTACCCTGAAAGACAGACGTCCATTCAACCAGTAACACCAATGTGGGGGTGCGAATCTGCTTTAAGGATATAGAGTCAAACTCTAACCTCGATATACTTTTGTTGTTTCAATATCTGGGTAAGTTTTATTTAAAATTTATTTTATAGTTTTTGTTACATAAACGTTAACATATTATGTCACTACTACTTCTTATATTTCTGTTATATAAACATTTACTTCATTTCTTTGTTGTTACTTCTATTTTTGTTACGTAAACGTTCACATTACTATTCTGGATTAGCATATACTTTAGATTGTTTCACAAAATTTTCATATTTTGATTTAACTGCTCATATATAATTAGTGAATGTTGACATTAATATTATGTAATAATTATTAGTTTTATTCCATGATTATTAGTGTTTATTTTGAAATTTCAGTTATTATCACCAACAATCTTAAAGCAGGTTCGATTTTTTATATTCTGAAATTTTGAAATAAATAATTTTCTGAATTTGTGTAGTTTTAAAATTTGAAAATTCTTGATTACTTAGATTTCGAAATGATATTTGATTATCTTAATTGCTTAGTTAGAATATTGTTGAGACAATATTTGTTTATTGTTTTGGTAATATTGTATGTGTGAACAAGAAATTAGTTATTATTCAAATCAGTAAATATTCATGTTTTAAATCTGTTTCGTACATATTCATGTACTAAATCTATTTCATAAACATTTACGTTCTGTATTAATTTCATAAATATTCATGTAGTGAATATGTTGTGTGAACATCCACATTTTAATCTTGTTTGTGATTATTGTGTGAACATTAACAACCATTTTCTAATTTGTGAAATGTTTCAATTCTTAGTTTGTGCTTTGGTTATAAAGTATTTACTATTCTATTTTCTAAGTGTGTATTACACAAAATTGAAGACATACTACTTTATGATGGAAAGTGAAAATACTATGTCAATTGAGACGTCAAATGTGACGCCTCTTGTGACTCAGACCATTATCACTATGGTGCCTACGTCGTTGCCTAAGACTGAAAAATCTGACAAGTTTGATGGGAGCAACTTTAAGAGGTGGTAACAAAAGATGATGTTCTACCTTACGAGTTTGAGATTGTTTTGTTTTCTCAAAGAAGATACTCTACTTTTGACTAGGAATGCCAATGCTCAAACAAAGGCTGTGGTAGAAACATAGAGGGATTCTGACTATCTGTGTCGGAACTACATCTTCAATGCTCTCAGCAACTCTCTGTATAAAGTATATGGAGGACTTTCAATAGCTAAAGAACTGTGAGAATCCTTGGTTAAAAAATATAAAATGTCGACCTGATTTCCTGTGAAAACAGGGATATGTAGGAAGCCTTTATAAGGTTCGGTCGTTTATATTTCCGTATCTTATAAACTGTTATTGGGTTGTTGTCGCTTAGATTAGTATAGTTTACTGCTTTCATTACATAAAAAATACAAAAAATATTTTCATTTTTATTTGTAGTTGCATGATAGATCGTTAAACCTTTACTGCTTTAATCATGTCAAAATACATATAAAAAAAAAAAAAAGGAAAAACTTTTAAAAAAATTGGGAATTGTTCTTGTTAATGAAATCAAAGAAAATTACTCGAGTATTGTTTAAAAGTGAATATTAATTTAGACTAAGATATCGTTTACGAATGGGTGTCTTGGGATGCGTAAAACCTTTCCCGAGCATAATCGACCCCCGAATTTAAAGAAAATCTCTGGTACATGACCTGTACGAGTCAAAACATAGGTCATTTCAAAACAAAAAATGAATTTTTAAAACCCCTGGTGACCTAGCACACCGTTTAACCCATGCTTGGTGGTGACTCTGTTTTCGACGTAAAATTCTGGCTCAAGAAGTTTTTCAAAATCGATGCCTAGAAAAATCCTTGAAAAATCATTTTCAAAATAAACGGATTTGGAGGACTTAGAGAGGAATGAATGAAAAGTTTATTTTTCCTCTTCTTCCTGATCTTTACTTCTTCAGCTATCAAAATTCAGGGTGCGTCACTAGACCTGAGAGAGCATTTGGAGACTAGAGAGAAAAGGTGTATGTTCAAGCCTTATTTCAAATGAAAAACAAGCTGCTATTTATAGGCTTGGGTAGCCTATGTATTGGGGAATATGTAGGTATACCCAGCCTGTTCCTCAGACTGTGTTTTGTCTAGGTGTGACCCTTTTATGTCTCTCACTATTAGGGTTAGAGTCAAATATTAAAAATTTACTTAAATTCTCTAAGTAATCATTAGATTTTGTAATGATTACTAAATCTTGTAAATATCTAAACAATCATTGCTTATGATTGCTCATCATTGGCCATCATGTGTTTGTATATGGGTTATTAAATGCTTGATATGATGTTTTTCGGTTCAATTTGCTTGCTAAGTACTAGTTACTCGAAGTAATCTAGTTACTACCCTTGAAAATATCTCTTTACATTTAATTTGGATACCATTTGAGACACTAAATATTATTTCTTAAAATAAATAATAAATTTATTAGGACACTAAAAAGTGTCATATGAGATACTTATTAGGGTATAATGTACTATCGTAATCTTAAATTTTGAGACGGTAAATAGTGTCTTTATATACTACTTGTCTTATACACTTACTATGTTGCATTCTTATGTCCTAATAAAAGTTTCTTACAGCACTTTGTAGTTCTCTAATATATTTAATTTGAAAAATAGAAAAAAGATATAATGGCAATATATGGTGCCTCGAAAAGTTGGTTTATACGACACCTATTATTACTTTCATAAGTTCAAATTAAAAGAACACTATTTGGTGCCCTAGTAATCTATTGGACCGACGTTTTAGGGGGCACATGCACAAGTGTCCCAAAAAGACTAAGTGTCGCCATAGAGTCTTTATCGCGACACTTTTGCTGTCCCAATATGCCAATTATGTTTTAGTGTTTAAATTTGAGACACCAGTAATATTTTATAAAATGAACATGGATATTTTTCATTTTCCGATCAAGTACATTATTATTTGTTAACTCAAGTTTATGATTGTGAATGAATTTAGAATAGCATTTTCAATCACTGGCAAGCACTATATCTATAAATATGGTACACATTTGGGTTATGTGGTATTTCTGCACAAATGTTACCAAACTAGCAATATTATTAATACTTTTTTATAGAAGGATAATTAGTCAATAGTATCAATTGGATAATAAAATTCATAATTTATCTTATTTTAATTTTAAGATTAATTTTTTAATTATAGTTTTGTCTTGTGTCTTAGTCACATAATCAATGATCTCTTATATCTCTGGTGCTTTAAAGTTTGCATCGTCGGCTACCAGTGCCACCATCTGTCTCTGCACGCTAGTGTCACCCTTTGCAAGCCCACTATGGGACCTCGGGTCTCCGATCGCAAAAGTCTGGTTATCAAATTTTTTTAGTTACATGTAACTATTTTTATTATATTTTTTAATTATTTTTTTAAAGAGTATTTTTAATTACATTTTAGTATATTTTGTAGTTATATTTTTATTGTAGTTTTTCTAATGAATGACAACTGGAAAATTTGTAGAATGTAACACAAAAATATATTAAAATGTTACTAAAAATTAGTTGAATATAACTAAAACAAAATCCGGTGATCAAAGTTTAAACAATCAACGCTTGACGGTCGCTGAAATTCGACATCCAAAATATAGTGGGCAACTGAAGTGGGGCAATTGATGACACCACAATCCTAATTGAAATATTAGTATATCAATAGAATTTAATAAATGTGAGTAAAAAGTAAAGTATATATTTGATTTAATTTTTTTTATTGATTTGGGGTTGTTTGTTTGTAGGACTTCCTATCAACCATCCCTTTTATAAATTGTTTTCTACAAAATTATGAAATAGTTCATAAGCTTATTTTTTCATGGGCCTATTTTTGAAAATACCAAACTATGGGTAATTCAGTAATTGTAAAATCAAAATTCACCCCCAATGCATTTAAGATCATCAGGATTCCCAATATATTTCAGCAAATAGGTAAATAAATTGAGACACCATATATTATTCTATTTCTTCAGTCGCAATCTTCAAGGATGTCTCCCTTCTTAATGACTTGCTTTGTGTCATCTGGATTTGATTCGACTCTTCGGAGGGCATCAACTGAGAAATTTTCTTGGCCTCCTTTCGCTTTCCCCACAAGACAATGTACAAGCCGCAGACTATTATTATAGCTCCAATTACACTGTATTACACAAACACATCACAACCATGCTTACACACTCAAAAGAGAAGATACCGTTAATTATTACCTGCCCAGATGTAGCTTCTCATCCAAGAGCAAAGAGCCGAGAAGAGCCACAAGCACGAGCATCAGAGGACTAAAAATGGAAACAAACAGTGGGCCCTGTGCTTTCACACACCATGTTATCATTGTAAACATTACTCCTGAGGCCACAATGCCCTTACATACATAAAAAATTATATTTAAAATCCAGATATCTTTCCTTTGGTACCAAGGAGAGGGTTTGAATACTAGAATTTTTACTAAGGAAACACACTAGATAACCGCTAGGTTTCAAGTTTGTCACATGTCTAGTGGATGGACAACACTATATTTAATTAGAACTGTTTTTTTTTATTTGGTAGAACAGATTCAAAACAAACCCTACTTAATGATTTAACTTTAAAGGCACACAAGAATTGAGAAAAAAATGCTATAAAAACATTTATGCGTTCAATGTTTTTTCACTAGATACTCACAGTGAAAAGCACAGCGATGAGTCGAATGTTCCAACCAAGTTTCCAATGTTTCCAGTTGTCTTTTTCAATGCAGAGAGCGTAAATCACACTTTGTGCAGATCCCATGACAGACATAAGGGCGGTGGCAGAGTAGGGACATGGATATTCTTTAACCATTTTAGCCTGTCCCAAACAAACAAAACACATTTTGTAATATTGTTCATGTCACCAATTCAATACTAATTAAAATTTGAATATTAATTAAGGTTTGAATGAGGCATTTTACCTGAACAATCAACCAGAGTGCGTAACAGCAGCAGCTGCCAAGAGCCAAGAGTAGACCAAAGACCCAGTTGGCAGCCTGAGGGTGGTGCTGGAGGGTCGTGCGTGGAGTTTTATGTAGAATGTGAAAATGGGTTTTCCAGATGTTAATCTCAGGGCCTTTGTAAAATGTGAGGAGCATTGCTCCACCAATCCCCACTAATGTGCCTATCAACTTCGCTTTGCCCGCTGCTGTACCCAATCTCATCCTCTCCAACCTGATTTTTTTCTCACCAAAATGCCTGTCACTATTAGGATTTTTTTTCCTCTTTTTAAATTTAAAAATTTTCAAATCAAAATTAAATATAACATAAATATATATTTATATTTAATTTTAGAAAAAATTATGTTTTAAACCCTATGACTATTGATACGTTTCTTATGTAATTCAATAAATTTATTTTGTTTTAGTTCAAACCCTTTAAGTATTTAATTAGTTTTAAATGATTATTCTGTTAAATTATTTATCCAAATTGATGGAAATGATGACATATGCACTATACATGACTTTTTTAATAGGATTTTTTGATCTTTTTATAATTTTTTCTTTTCCTTTTTTCTTCTTCTTTTCCCCCCCCTCTATCTCTATCTTCTTCACCCTCTTTCTCTCTCTATCCCCGACCAGATCCTTGACGTTCATGCAGGTAGCCACCTCTTCAAAAACCTCTTTTTTTGTTACTATTTTTTTGCTTTTGATTTATCTTTCTTCTTATTATCTATTGATTTTTGCTCTCACTATTTTTAGCTTCTTATTTTTTTCAATTTTCAATTTATCTTTTGATTTTGTTTTATTTGTCAGTTTTGTTTTTTATTTTTTATTTTTTAGTTTTGATTTGTTTTTGGTTATATATTCTTCCTTGTTTAATTTTGAGTGTTTTTATATATATTATAACCCAAATTGGTGAAAAAAAATAAAATAAAAAAAGATACCAAAAATAGAAAGAATAAATAAAAAAATGGGAAGAAGTAAAGTAAAAATTTATATCATAAAGGAAAAAAAAATAAAAAATAAAAAGACAAAAAATTAAAGAAAAGAAAAGAAAAAAAAAAAAAAAAGAATTAGGAAGGGTATATAATTAATTTTCCACGATAATGATTTCGGTAGGGGCAAATTCATTAAAAAAAATATTAATGTCAGCCAATTAACCTTACAATAAATCTGATAGATGTCCCCATATTACTTTTTAGTAAATTAGAAAGGATCTCAAACAACAAGGGGTCTTATTGTTATTTTTGTAAAGCACATGTATTTAATTAAACTTAACTCTTGAATTTTTTATCGTTAGTACCAACTACCCTTAGAAAGTGTGTTGAAAAGACCAAATAATATATTGATCTAAAATAGGAAAACAGTAAAATATTAAATAGAAAACTGTAGAGTAACATCACTACCAATATTATTTTAATTTTTGTTCAGCGGACAAAATACTATATCTGCATTATATTTTTTTTTTGAACAATTATTAGCATGAGATGGTGTATAATTATTATTTTTCTTCCAACAAATTGTAAAATTATTCATGCAAAGTGATTAATTTTCTTTCTATCAAGAAACAACAGTTAATTACGTATTTATATAATAGAAATTGAAAGATATATATTCAAACTATGTTCTTAAAAGATCTTTTATTTACAATACTCTGTTAAATATTAAAGTTGATTTTTTTTTTTTTTTAAATTACATAAATATTTTTTTTTTTTTTTCAAAAGAATATTATTTTAGTCCATGCCTTCAGTTACAGTTACAGGTCATATACTAGTATATATATACCTGAAGAGGATGGAAAGGATATAGGTAATGGCAGAAATGAGATTTGTCATAGCAGCAGCAAATGTTGCCGAAGTCATTACCAAGCTCTCTGCATACATGTTTTGCATCAATGATCCCCTACATTTTATCAAACATTATAATTTTTAAAAAAAAAAAATCAAAATTAAATCAAGAAACGAGAAAATATTTCATTTAAAAATTACCAAATCGAAAACAAAAAATCAGTAATTATTGCCATATATTATATATCATAATACTATAATGCAATTTATGAAATAATTTAAAATTTAAGTATTCCCTAATTGGATTACTGAGAAAGAAAAAAAGTTAGGTCATTTAGTGAAAATGTAATGAGAATTTTAAAAACATAAAAATAAATATACATTTCCAAGCTCCAAATATTTTGATCCAACATACCCAAATAACCCACACAGGAATGATTGAAATAGCAGGGTCCATGTAAGCTTAGGCCTTCTATTCCTGCAATAATACAATATACAATTATTTAATATTAAATATTTACAGATTTTTCAAATTATATATAATTTTATTTATACATTTCTTGTCGGTAGCCTAAAAAATAAGGAAAAATCCAACAAATTTCATTTTATTTCATCTTTTTAAAGGGTCATTTAATTTCCTCTTGTAGGTAAAGTGTTAAATGCATAAAAAAATTAATGTTGGGAAAATTACTTTGAAATCATAAATTTTACAATTTTGCATTTAAGTCCTCAAAACTATGGATCTAGACAAACTATGCATCTAGACAAAGTACCGTCCCAATTAAACCATAAAAGCGAAGAAAGTATTTTGTTGTCCAATTCTTTTTGTTGTTACATAATATTTTAAAAGAAACTCATGAGTAAATACAAATACAAAAAATTGAGGTTGGATTTTCTTGGGAGTACTCTAAGATTTAAATCTTGAATTTAACACTGAATGCACTCGGTCGATACGGGAAAATGCATTTTTGCGATCGCTCGAGAAGATGATTAGTTAAAGTGCGTGTAAGCTGACCCGGACACAGCTAATCGTAAACGAAAAAAAAAATATACATGCATGAAAGTGTGGTAACTCCAAAGCATGCAAAACTAAAACGTATCCTAAATTTGGGTTAAAAACTGTAACTTTCCCTCAAAAAAAATGTTCCAAAAAAAAAAAAAAAAAAACTCATATTTCCCAGGTGATGAAATTATTCCGATATTCAGTCCAACGAAATAGTTCTGGGAAAAAGAAAACGTTTGAAATTCCAAAGACATTTAAATGGGTAAAAATAAAGAGAAAAAGAAAAACCTTTCGACGTAAAGAGCGACGGGAAGGATAAAAGCAGCGCCGAACAAGAATCGATAAGCCACCAAAATCCTCAAACTCATGCCGTCGTTGGCCGCCAGTTTGTACAGGATATTCACAACCGCATATATGGCCTGAACCACCACCATTATCATCCCCGGCTTCAGTGCATTCATTACTTCCCCTATTTTCGCCATTATCTGTTTGTTATCACTGCTATCTCTCTGTCTCTTACCACCTTTCAGTAAGCTACATAGGAAATTTAGAGAGAGAGAGAGAGAGAGAGAATACAGAATCTTGGGAGAATTTATAACAAGCAAAAGTACAAGATTATCAAGTTTTTTTTTTACATGAAATGGGTCCCTGTGTGTGTGTGTGTGAGAGAGAGAGAGAGAGAGAGAGAGAGAGAGAGTCTCGAATCTCTTGACCCTTGTGTAGTGAGAGAGAGAGAGAGAGGAGAGACGCTAATTAAGGTTCAGTAATTGATGAGGGAGAGAGAGAGGTTCATACTTTGCACACACAGAGAGAGAGAGAGAAGGGGGGGGGGGGGGGGGGGGGGGGGGAATAAAGTAGAGAGAGAGAGAGAGAGAGAGAGGAGAGAGGAGAGGGAGGGTCGATTATAAAGTTGTGTTTAGAAGGTGTCTTTATAGCGTTATGTGGGTAACGAGGACGAGCTTATTTTCCCAAGCCAATCACATACGGTCTATTCGTCGCACGTGTAAGAGCAGAGTTCGACACGTGTGATGGCGGAGCTGGGGAGGTTTCCGGCCACGTCGTCACTATTTTTGCATCACCCGCGAGACTGAAAGGGTTCATAAAAAAATGACGTCATTGCTGACGCTTCGGTCAACTTATTAGTATACATGCATTGCAAAAATTTATTAGTGACATTTAGGCAATCTATTTTGTTTTCTTATAATAGATAGACTGTATTAATTCAAAATAAATTTTCAAAAGTAATTATAATAAAATTGCAAAAATTACAATGCATACATTAATTTAACAATTTTTTTTAAAATAATTATTAATAATATATTTATACATAATAAATCTATATTATATTTGTATTTATTACTCTCAAGATCGCTCATGAAAATGATTAATTAAGGTGTACGTAAAATGGTCTGCACATATCTTACTATAAAAAATATATTTATATTTATATCTATATCTATATCTGTATTTGTATATATATATATACATTCATCCAACCCTCAAATCACCCATTTTTCCATCCTCATGCCGTTTGCAACCATCATTAGTGGATATTAATCACAACCCTCTCAATTGATTACAACTCTCAAATCACCCATTTCTCCACCCTGTAACCCATTAACGGCAATCCTCTCGTTAATCGTAACCCTCTTCCATTTCTCCACCCTCGTGCCGTTTGCAACCCCATCCATATCTATTTATATAACAAATTAAAATTGGAAGAAAAAACTTGAGCATGGCGAGAATTCACAAAATTTCGTCTTTTGATTTTTCTCAATTCTCTCTTTTTAATATGTTACTAGTTTAAACACGTAATGCGGGTTTAAAAATATTATAATAAATTTTTAATATCGAAATATGAAATACATATGTATTGTTTAGTTACTTTAGTAGTAATATTCTGGGTAGACATAAATTTTATTGGATAATGCCGTTTTATAAATATTGAAAAGAAATATATCATTAAAAATTACATAAATAATCACAAAAGAAATATAAAATAATAAATTGGATTAATTTTATGAATTTAAATTCTAATTTGAGTAATCTATATTTGTATCTTTTTTTTTCGTTGAAAATATTTTTCAATCACAATTCTTTTTTAAATAATTTAAAATGTATATCTAGGAAATTAATTATATATTTGTGCATTAATTAAAAAAATTAAATATAATTAAACCCCCCAAAAAAAGAGAGGAAGAAATTGAGTAGGACACTCATTATTTGATATATATAAAAAAAATACAAAAACTCACCAAAATTCTTAAAAAAGACATTTTCCAACCTAATTAATTTATATCATATCTAATTTATTTTTGGTTAGAATTATTTTTTCAATCAATTTTTTTTTAAGTAATTAAAAATGTGCATAGGGACATTAATTATATATTTGTGCATTAATTAGAAAACAATAAATATAACTAAAAAAAAAATAAGAAATTGAGTAAGATACTCAGATATATAAAAAAATAAAAAATCACCAAAATACTTAAAAAAATTATTCTCCAACCTCATTAAAACTTTCTCTCTCCTTCTACTTTTAAGTATTAACTAGTTTTAGACCCGCATAATATGCAGGTCTAGAAAAAATTATATCAGCATATAAAAAAAAAAATTAATGCTGAAAAATAAAAATAAAATTGTAAGCTAAAAAACAAATAATCTCAACTTCTGAAATAATTATTGTTCATCACTCACATTTATTTTTAGAAAATAATATATAATATGTAAATAATCTCCTAGAGAATTTTTAAATTTTCTATTTTCTTTAAATAATTGTTTTAAAATAAGTTAATAGGTCTTTTTTTTTTTTATATTGTTTAAAAGTTATATGTAACTAATTGATGGAGAGAGAATTTTATTAAATGGTTGGAGAGGGAGAAGAAAATGAAGAGATAAAGTTACGTGTAATTAGTTATAATGAAAATGTTACGTATAATTAATTGTAATGAAAACAATTTTCAATCAAAATATAGATAAATTTCAGTGAAGACCCGTGTTATTGTCATTGAAAAAAGTTACAACGACACCGTCTGTCATTCGGAAAATATCTTTGCGCCCTTGTCATTTTATAAACAACACTCTAAAACTAATGTGAAGGGATGACATCTAATTTTATTTGACACTATTATGTTTGTTATTTACATATAATGATAATTATATCCCTTTTAAATAAAAAATATTTTTTTTTTAAAATAAATAACAAAAACTATAAATGCTTCAATTAATAGTTTTTTTTTTTTTTTTTTTAACAAAAAATATTTTTTTTAAATTTTTTTATAGGATTAATTACCAATAACTACTGTTTTTAATTCTCTGTTGCTGATCAAGTCTAAGAGTTTGAGAACATACTGGTAACTCCCATCGATAATATTCTTTGCACCAGGACCTTCTGTCCCCTGATAATCGCCTGTGATTGATTACCAATACCCCCTCCCCCCCACATTTCTGCAACAGATTTTTTCAAATATAGATCAAGATTACCATATGCAACGGCACATTCATTTGGGAAAACAGAACCTCCCATTATTAGGGTTTTTTGAAATTCAAAATCAATTTAGAGAAGAGAGATCGGAGAAGAGCAAGTCAAGCTTTCTGAAACACATTTTAGTATTCAATTGAGAGAGCTGAGGTCGAAGAATCACCGATTGAGCATTGTCAGTATTCAATAGTCATCATTTCATAGATTCAGATCTCCTTATCAAAACAGGTATTCAAAAATCAATTTTTTTTACGCACATACCTCTATTTCTGTTAATTGACAGAAGGTAAATATTCAAAATTCAATTTTTTTGATGAAGCTTTGGTGGACAAACATTTTTCCATAAAAGACGTTCATAAAAGCTATCGGTTTTCTCCTTTTTGGTTATCGTTTGTCATGCAATCACAACATTTTTGGACACTTTTTCGACGTCCACATAAACAGAGAATGTTACATTCCACATGCACACGACACAATTCATAGATGTTACTATTGACATTTGTTTTGAAAAAATAAACAATGAGTGTTATATTCAACTCATACACAACACAATGCATGGATGTAAGGGTGTGCAGCGGGGCGGCTCAACTCGTAAAACCAACCCAAACCGCCCAAAACCGCCCGAAATTTGAACCAGCCGAACAGACCCGTGCATTGCGTGGTGTGAACAGTGCCAACCCACTGAGATTCGGAGCGGATCGCGGGTTTGGGTAGTGTGTTTCACGGGTTGACCCGCCCGCCCGCAATAAATGACAAAACAACATCGTATAGCCTATGTTCAAAGGATTCTTCTCAGTTCTCATTCCATGTTCGCCGATGGCTAGGGTTCTCGCATCTCGTTTTCCCTTTTCCTTCCATAAATCTTTGATCTAGATGTCTAATTACCTTCCTAAAATTTTCGATTTCCAATTTCGATTATGGAAACATTGATGCTTTCCGATTCTGGATCTATATAATACAATAGTGAAGTCCTATGAAGGCAAACCGCAAACTACACACTTGATTTCGATTTCGTTTTCGAAGACGAAGACGAAGAGCTTTCGATTTCGATTCGATTTGGATTTCAATCCTATACACATTCGATTTAAATTCCATACACATTCGAGTTCGATTCCGATTTTTCTTCATAGGTACGTATCTTTCCATCTTATGATTTTCTGCTTTTAATTTTTAAATTTGAAAGAGAAATTCCTACTAATATCCCGTTAAGGATCTAAAAAAATTGAGCATTGTTTCTATTTGGTGAATTTTTTAACTCTGTTTCTGTTTCTGTCTATTGTTTCATGTTTCTGATTAAATGAATTTGAGAAAATTTCATGTTTTCTGTTTTTGATTTTCGTTTTTGATTTTCTAAACCTAAAATCAATATGGTTACCTATTGATTTTCTTTATATTTTGTAATAATGTTGGATTGGATAAGATAGCAAATAACCTGTTTAAGAAATCTGGTTTTGAAATCATATGTTCATTTTATGTTCTTGTTACGATCTTAGTCTGTTCTAATCTTATTATGTTCTGGTTAGTTTTTATTGTTCATGTTATGTTCTGACTAGTGTTTATTGTTCATATTATGCTCTTATTTCTGTTTATGTTTGCATCATTTTCTGTTTTCTGTTTTCTATTTCTGTTTCTGTTTGCATTATTGTTTCTGTTTTCTGTTTTCTGTTTCTGTTTCTGTTTGCATTATTGTTTCTGTTTATGTTTATGTTTGCATTATTGTTTCTATTTTCTGTTTTCTGTTTCTGTTTCTGTTTATGTTTGCATTGTTGTTTCTGTTTTCTGCTTCTGTTTCTGCTTCTATTTCAGTTTGTCATTTTGCTTATCGTGGTTTATATTTTTTTTTAGTGATGGACACTACGGTAATAGATGAAGTAAAAGTGGACAGTCCGAATGGGAATATTGATTCGAATGGGCAGCTTCCTCCTGAAAGTATGGTACGTAAAAGAAAAAAATTTGAAGTGTGGGCTCATTTTGTTGAATTTAAAATAGAAGGTGAACCGAAAGCCTCATGCAAATATTGTAAAAAAGTTTATAGTGCTAATTCAAAGATTCACGGCACAAGTAGTTTAAGAAATCATTTGCATAATTGTCCTAAATATCCTTATAGAGAACAACTTAAGGGACAAGCAACATTAGGTTTTAAACCTAAAAAAATTGGGGAAGAAGCTAGTCAACTTGTTGCATTAAGTTTTAATCAAGAGGAAGCGAGAAAGGTTCTTGCGGAGATGATCATAATTGATGAATTGCCTTCTAGATTTGTGAAAAATTATGGGTTTAGGAGGTTTTGTAATGCTTTGCAACCGAAATGGTTAAATATTTCTCGATACACAATTGCTCGCGATATAATGAAGATTTTTTTATGTAGAAAGAGAAAATTTGAGAAAAATTTTGAAGGGTCGTAGGATATGTTTGACTACGGACACATGGACGTCTATTCAGAATTTAAATTATATGTGTTTGACATGTCATTTCATATATGATAATTGGAAACTTGAAAAAAGGATATTGAATTTTTGCATTGTTGACGATCATAAGGGAGAGACTATTGGTAAGAAAATTGAGGAATGTTTGCTTGAATAGGGAATTGAAGGGTTTTTCACTTTAACAGTGGATAATGCTAGTTCAAATAATCTTACCATTAAATTTTTACAAAAGGTGACAAAAAATTGGAAAGGTACAGTTTTAGGTCACGAGCTTTTACATATGAGATGTTGTGCTCACATCTTAAATTTGATAGTGGTGGAAGGGTTAAAAGACTTGGATGATTCTATTCAAAGAGTTCGTGGAGCAGTAAGATATGTAAAATCTTCGCCTAGTAGACTTCAATCTTTCTTAAAATGCGTCAATATGTTGAAAATTGAGTCTAAGAGTCTTTTGTACCTTGATGTGCAAACAAGATGGAATTCCACCTACAAAATGTTAGTCTGGTGGAAAATTTGAAAAGGCATTTGAGAGATTAGATGTTGAGGATCCTAGATTTCGTGCTTATTTTCTTGAAAAAGATATGAGTAATATAACTAGATCTCCTCCGAATGATGAGGATTGGGTAAGATGTCGTGCATTTGTTAAATTTTTGAAACTGTTTTATGAGGTAACGAAACATTTCTCTGGTACTTTATATGTTACTTCGAACTCTTTTTTTGATGAGATTTTTATAATTTGAAGTGCAATTGATCGCTTAATCTTGATTCAAGATAATGGGGTGGCTAAAATGGTGATGAATATGAAATCAAAATTTGACAAGTACTGGGGAAATGGGGACAAGATTAATGTTATTTTGTATGTGGCTGTTTTGTTGGATCCAAAAAAGAAGCTTTCCTATCTCCAATTCTGTTTTTCGAAAATGTATTCTATTGAAATTACAAATTTATTGATTGATAATGTGAAGATTGCTATAAATCGGTTGTATGAATGTTATTCTTCTATGGAGTCAATAAATACGCATGTTGAAACCAGAGGTGGAAGTGACCCAAATGGGAGTGGGAGTGGGGATGTGACATTTACGTCAATTATGGACTTAGATATTATGAATGAAAATCCACATAAGTTAATTGCTTCACAATTTGAGAGTTTTATGGAAGGAAAAATGGATATGGTTGGCGAGTCTGAGGTAGAAAAGTATTTAAACGAATTACCTGAAAGGACTAAAGATGAAAATTTTGATATTTTAGATTGGTGGAAGGTTAATTGTAGTAAATATAAAGTGTTGGCTATGGTTGCTCGTGATGTATTGGCTGTTCCTGTGTCGACTGTGGCGTCAGAGTCTGCGTTTAGTATTAGAGGACGAATACTAGATCCATTTCGTAGTTCATTATCTCCTCAAATGGTTGAGCGTCTTGTTTGTGCACAAAATTGGTTATTATCTTCAGTGCCAATATCTCTTCGCAATATAATGGATGAAGTCGAGGAATTTGAAAAAGATATCGAATCAGGTTTGTATTATGTAAGTTTTTTATTTTATATAATTCAATTTTTTATTGTTCATAATGTTGAGATTAGATTTACTAATTATTTGATTTAATTTATGACAAGGTCTAGATCAATCGGCTTTAAGTTCAACAAGCGGACAATCAAGTACCATTACAATTTGTTGATGACATGGATTATTACTCATTTGTTTCTGTTTTTGTGATGAATAAAGTTTTCATTTTTTATGCTGCTATTTATGTTGTTTGATGTTTCATGTTGTTTCTGTTTCTTTATATTAAATCTTGGTTATTTGGTTTATTTATTGTTGTTGACTTGTTTCATGTTGCTGTTTTTGTTTTTAGACTAATGAATGAAGTTTTCTTTTTTGCTGTTTATTGTTTGTTGTTTCATGTTGCTATTTATGTACATTAAATCTTAATTTATTTCTTGCATCCTTCAAAGCAATAAAAATGTTATTTTATTTAAGTAATATTTATTAGTCCAACCCGAAACTCAAACCACACATTATTGGGCGGTTCACGGATTGAAGTAGTCAACCCGCCCCAACCCCCATAATATTGGACGGTTTACGGTTCAAAGTAGTCCAAACCGCATAGTATCGATTTGGTCTGCGGTTTTACCCCAAACCGCCCCAACCCGACCGCCGCACACCCCTACATGGATGTTACATTCAACATTCACATACTCAGGGGGATGCTCAACATGTATTGCACCGACCTGGGGTTGGGGGGGGGGGGGGGGGGAGGGGATTGGGGGATACGTTTTTGATATGAATAGGATGTTGTGTGAACGTGGGGTATTACATTTCACATACACACAAAACAACAATCCATTTTACGTTACCGCTGACATTTTTTTTGAAAAACAACAATCAGTGTTACATCCCACACTTACGACATAATGCATGGATATTATTAAAATAAAACAAAACGAAAACTTTAACTTATTTATTTATTTATCAAATCTTATTTTTTTGTTTTTTATTTTTGGCATTTTATTTTTTATATATTTATTTATTTTTATTTACCAAAACTAAAAAAGAAAATAAAAATGCATAATGAAAGTAACATATTTAAAAAATAAAAAGTAGAAAACAAGAGAGATATAAGGAGTAGAAAATAGAAAATATGAAATAAACAACAACAAATATTATCTTGTAAAGGTATTTTTGTCAACAAAATGTGATAGAGAATATCTTGTATAATTAAACTAAAAAAATAAGGAGTTTCCTAGGTATTATGAAAATGACAAAGGTGATTTTTGGTATTTATCAAAGTAATAGGGGATCTTTCAAATTTAAACTCTTTATTTACTAGCATGCATCTTTATCAACAATTTATTAACTACAAGGCCATTTTAATAAAGAATGCATGAAAAAAAATACTGAAACTTTACGACAACATATTCCACATGTCATTAATAATATTGATTATGGCGTTTCTATGATCGTGAGAAACTTACTTATATAACAACTTTACCTGCATATTTCATGTTAATATATATATATATTCAGATATTAACATATTAACTAGTCCGAATAATCTAGTAATTTATAAATTATAATATTCAATTGCGCACCAATTAACGCCAATAGTGAGTATAATTTTAATTTATTAGTTTATCCAATTAGTTCATGATATAACCAAACCAATTTATTATTATAATCGCTTAGTTATATATGGTACTAT
This sequence comes from Eucommia ulmoides, assembly GCA_016647705.1. Classification (NCBI taxonomy): domain Eukaryota; kingdom Viridiplantae; phylum Streptophyta; class Magnoliopsida; order Garryales; family Eucommiaceae; genus Eucommia; species Eucommia ulmoides. Next base: position 12,362,317 of record CM028331.1, read on the forward strand.
TTCATTATTAATTAGCTTAAATAAACAAATACATATATACAATTGTACTGATTATTTATTTTTATTTTTTTGAATTAATATATTATCAAAAATTATTATTTTTAAGTATTACTTTACTTATTATGAGTAATGGATATTATAACCTAAGCCTAAGGTGGTTGCAAAACCCGCTTTGATACTACTCTGTAACGGCCCGGTTTCCTAGGACAGTCTCGCAATTTCTCCCTTCAGAGAATCTTACCCCAAATATTTCACTATTTATAAATAAATTAGCATTACTAATATACTATAATAGAAACGGGCTTTAGCGGCAATTCTATTAGCCGCTAAAAACTCATTTTTTAGTCGTTAAAGGTTTTAACGGCATTTCATACAACTGTGACTAATAGTACGATCGTTATAAGTTATAGCGACTAATTTTTAATTGTCACTAAGATTTAGCCGCTAAATATAAAATATTTAGCGGCTATATATATTTTATATAATGACAAATTTAAATGTCACTAAAACTGAATAAAAAAAATATTAATTTTTTTTTTATATATTTAGTGACAAAACAATTTACCGCTAAATATTTAAAATATTTAACGGCTAACTTATATTTCATATAGCGGCAAATTTAAATGTCCTTTTTTTTATATAGTGGCAATTAACGATTTAACCACTAAAAATTAATGTTGATATTCATTTTTATATTTAATAGCAAATGATGACTTTATCAGTAAATATTTTAAGAGTCTCAATAAAATAAGATGAAACTTAGTAAGAAATCACCAACAAAAATCCATAGAAGAATATAAATAATTAAGGATATAAATCTAATATACTCAAACAATACCAACAAAAAAATACATCGATGAAAACAAATTGAACTCCTAATTTAACGCAAATCAATAATCCAAATTATTATTCTCGAAATTTCCTTGGAAGAGTGAAACTAACATCAAACGTCCAATTAACCCAAAAAAAACACATGTATGCATACAAAAACAGAAACATCATAAGCACACAAAAATAAAAACAAAAACATAAATATTAAACTGATATTCATATAAAAAATTTGACAAAATCCCATTTCTTTATGCAACATTCTAAAAGCATTGGTCACCTAAATGACACTATCAAATATAACCAACACCAAAGGAGACAACAAACAACACAACCACAAAAAAAAAAAAGAAAAAAAGAAAAAAAAAAAAAAGAGTAGTTTTCAACACTTATTTTGGAAGTAAACAATATATAAGTCCACCACCTAGGACACTGGAGCCCACCACTTAGGTCTACTGGAACATATCTTGAGTATGGATTGTCGAACCATATAATTTCTCTTATATCATTTGTGAAAACATTTATCTTTTTCTTCACTTTTTCCATCTACAATCCAAAATGAAATAAAATATTAATAAAACATTAATATATTAAATTGTGTTATGTTTTGGAAAACTTATGTTTTGAAAAACAAAACAGTGTTTTGGTTCCAGAACAACACAATTCTAGAACAAAAACAAAACAGTTTTTATTTTTTTTTTTTTTTTTTTTTTATTTTTTTAACATCAAACAGACCCATTATAAATAAAATCTAAATGATTTAAAAATTATCATTTTAAGAACATGGAACGTGAAGTAGGCAAGAGAGGTAGACCGGAAGCTATTGTGAACGCCAATTGAAGATTCAATAAATTCAAGACAGGTTCGTTCTATTCAATTGCCCCCATGATTTATTTTGTACTTTAGCTTTAATTTTTATGCACCTATTCAGGTTCTTCTATGCTATTCTTTGACTGACACATGATACAAATAGGTGTTTGTAATAAAATTCTTCAGTAATGTGTTGTAACATATATATATTTCATAATCATGTACAACAGCAAAGCTCAAGAGTTAAACAGAAATATAATTCTTTTCATAATTTTGCAAGCTGGGAATAAAAATAGAATTTTGGAAAAGAAACATCAAACAGACTTAGTGTAACCTTCAAAAATCATTTTTCTCCTGATCTAAATATTTAAAAAGAACACAAGCAACATTTAAAAAATAAAAAATAAAAAATAAATAGTAACTTTTATTGATGATTTGAAAATAAAAAAACAAAACACTACCTCCACTATCACAGCCGGGGTATCAAAATCAGGTTCACCAGCTGCTAGTCGAATCACAGGCAGGCCAACTTAAACAAGAGTTGTTGCCTGATAGTTATAGCCACCATCTTTGAGGGCTTCATCGAGTTCACTCTAGGACTGAGAAGTATATCAACATCTATTTATTTTCTCAAGAACACACATTACATACTAAGAACGGCCAAACAAACTAATATCATTCAAGAAATCAATTTTGCAGAATTCCTAAGAGCACAAACACGTAAATTTATTTGCTATTTACAAGAAAATCGAAGTAGCAGACTGATCAATCAAGGAACTTTATGCAGTTAAGCCCACAATCAATTCAATGGAACAAAGCTGATGTGATGCATTTGGGCAAAAAACTCAATAAATGCAGTAGTAATTATAGATACAAAAAGAACAAATTCACTAAACTGAATCCTCTTACCTATTAACAAATAAAGGATACCGCAAATATACACATATATATTACATAACCCAACAGAAGAACTCACCTGAAACTGATGTTTTGACGATAAAATTGGGAGGAGAAAGAGATTAATCTGAAGCTCTGCAAATCCGAATCAGTCCAATTTTGGAATTTGTTTATAAACACAAATTATTCAAAAAAATTACAAACCGGTATCACTCTGAAACAGGTCCGACAGCGTGCGACCGTAGATGGCTTGGTGTATGCGTTGAACGATACATACTTAATTAAAATGTTTAATTAGAAATATAAAGAATATTGATCATAGGATTAAAACATAAAACAAAACATAATTGAATAATTTATACTCAATTTAAAATTAAAATATGATAAATTATGAATTATGAACTGTTCATCAATTATTCCATTAATTAATTATACTTAGATTCTTCCTCAAATTCGAATATTCTCGCTGCGGGACTTAAAAAAAATATGAACCTAATTTATAATAAATAAATAAAAGTGGAGTACAAAATGTATAATAAACTTAAAAACTTTGCATGCAAAGCAAAAGCATTGCATGACCCGGGGTTGCCAACCCCGGGTCCTTAATATAATAGCCAAACGGTACCATTTTGGTACCGTTTGACGGAGTCACATGAACCCAGGGTTAGCAACCCCGGGTTCGAGCTTTAAAAAACAAATCAAAAAATAGGTATACCTGGTATTATCAACACTGGGTAGACAAAAAATCAATCTTTTTGTATCCGGTGTTGCTAACCCCGGGTTTTGGTACCCGGGGATCACAACATCGGATAACGTGTGTTATATAAATAAGTTTAAAAACATCCGCTGTCAGTAAATAAGTTTTAAAACCACTCTCATCATGTAAACAACTTGAAGATTATCTCCAAGAGCGGTGAGCAAAGGACTGAACAATATCGCTCAAATGAGATTGAGAGGTAGGGTTTTTGACAAAAATACCATGCTAGCGCTGGCTGGATAGATAGGCGAGATGAATAATTTCATTTGGCACCTCATTTTAGCGTTTTTTAATCAATTATTTATTTTTCTTTTTTAATAAATTTTTAAGATACTATTTTAAATTTTTGTCATATTCAATTTTAGTTTTTCTAATAATTGAATACTTTTTTTTTTTTATTATTTTAATTATTTGCTTTTAACTAAAGACATCGATATCAAAATTTGATGCCAAAATTTGAAACCAAAATTATAACATTTAGTTGCAATTGGATTAAATTAGCGGAATTTAAATAAATTGCCACTAAAAACATATCATTAGTAACTATTTTTTGTCTGCCGCTAAAATAATTGCCGCTACATCCTATTTTTGTTGGAGTGATAATTCCGTTCCGATACTACTTTATAATGGCCTGATTTCCCAAGGCCGCCATGCGGTTTCTCCTCCTGGAGAATTAACACTAAAACGGAATAATCAATATTTTTCTTAATTAAAAGTCTGAGAAATTTTATAATGCGACGTCGATAATTATATTCAATTTATCGAGGTCAATTCTAACACAGTAAATATTAGATACAACTATTTTAAATTCAAATATAACTATAATTGAAATACAATTATAAATTCAGTTATAATTTATTAAAGAATTTTCAAATTCCAATTGCATGACTCCAAATCCTTGCTACCAAACACCACCCACCATCCAACTAGAGGTATTTCCATTATACTTCCAACAGTGGCGTTTTCATTTTAATTCAATTAAATAACCAATATTTTATTTTTATTATAAATCTGAGAAATTCCTCCGATTCTAAAACCGAATATACAAATATTTAATTATTAATAAAGCTGAGAATTTTTACAAATACGACGACGATAATTACAATTATTGAATTTACTGATTACAACGGTAAATGATAAATACAAATTTTACATGTGAATAATAAATACATATTTTACAACTTAAAAGTTCAAATATAACTTCAACACCGTTTCATTCTCACCGGTCCTGCAATCACAACTGTGGGGTTGTGAGCCAACGTTCAGTAGAATTTCAACCCCTCTAATACGTATATTTAATTAATACAACAAATAAAACACATAGGCACAATGTCCACATAATTTTTACATAATTATAGTTATTTCCTAGAAATTAACAACTATATTTCGACAACAATAATAACATAGATCTCACAATTGAGACATTAAACACATATTAAAAGAGTTAGAAATTTTACCAGAAATCTGAAACCAGAATCCAAACCAAAATTGATATTAATATTCTCGCCTAGAAACTTTGTGACATAAGCACTTTGTGATTCCATTAACCTTAACAATATCATCCTTCTACTTTTAATTAACATATATCATTTTATTAAGCCTATGAATGCCTATATATATATATATATATATAATTTGAATGATCATTTATTATTATTATCATTATTATTATTATTATTATTATTATTATTTAAAAAACATGCAATAACACCTACATAAATATATATATATTATGTATTATGGGTGTTCAAAAAAACCGGCAAACTGCAAAAACCAAACCAAACCGACAAAAAAAAAATTGAAAAAAATCGTCCCTACACAAAAAACCGCCATGAGCGGTTTACATTTCTCAAAAAACCGCACACCCGGTTCGGTGTGCAAGTTTAAGGCTCATGAACCGCGGTTCACACCGAAACGCACCGAAGACCCCAAAACGACGTCATTTTGGGGTTTATATAAATATATACATGCAATAGTAAAAGGACCCTAGCCGCCTCACTTCCTCAATCCACGATCAGCTCTCAGCTCTCACGCTTTGGTTCGTCTCTTGACTTCCTCAATTGCAGCCCTAAATCATCGCAACCCTAAATCTTTGCCGCGAGAAGAGATCGCAACGCCAAATCACAACCATCGCAGCCCCAATCGCACCATGTCAACCTTAATCGCAAGATTCACAACCCTATTCGTCGAGAGAACGCCGCTACTTGAACGTCGCGTGATTGAACCATTGAAATTCCAGTCTGGTAGCTCGCAAATCCGTCGTCGCCTTAGCAGATTTGGTATGTTTCTCTCTATTTGTTACAAACCTGGTTATAAATCTGGTTGATTTCTATTTATGGCTGAGTTTTGTATTGTTGGTTTCTATTTTTGAGTCTGGTAGCTCGAGTTTGTGTTTTTTTTTGCCTGTGGTTGTTCTTGCTCCTACTCCTCCCAAGCAAAAACCGCAACCGCACCAAAACCGCCCAAAAACCGCATGTCCGATTTTCTTTAAACATGAAAACTGAACCGTCAGGGAGCGGTTTCCAGCAGATGAAAACCGAGGACCTCGGTTCAGGGACTGAAAATCTCCAAAACCACACCGAACTGAACCATGAACACCCCTATTATGTATACAAATATCACTTCCTTAACATTTAAGGAAGGATAATTATTGTTATTATTATATTATTATTATTATTTGTGATACAATACACACATACGCTTGTATTCATTTATAACCACATATTAATATTTTTATTATTTACGCAATGCCCCCTTAAAATAATAAAAATATTAATTATATCCCAAAACTCTTAAAAATATATTTTAAATAACACACTAGTCCCAAAACTTTTTAAAATCAATTTAAAATTAACATTTGACCCAAAAAATTATCAAATATTATTTATACCATAAATTTGCAAAACAATCCCAAAAATATTAAACTTATTTAAAATAATATTTTCAAAAATATAAATTTTCGGGGTATTACAGGTAATGCAAGCCCAAGGTAACGCAGAATGCTCAATGGTTATTTACATACTTGACATGTTTCTGTACATTTTTCTCTCCGAGCTCTTATTCTCACGCCGGAGGGGCTTCGCGGGGACAAATCTCAACCAGACCTTGTGTAGGTACAGCTCCCTAAGGGTAGGACTCAAGACTGCAACTAGCTAGTCCCAAGACAGTTAGTTATAGTCCACATAGAGAATTTATGATTCCATCTCCAACCAGCAACTCCACTTTAGCAGGAGGACTCACCTGTCACTTGACCGGAGCTTATGATAGGTGTAAATTACCTATCTATTTCCAACCCGAATTTGTTAGTTTTCGAGTATGTTTCTAGTTATTTTTATATGTTTTAATATGTTTTATTCTTTTTGTATTAAAACAGGTACGTGGGGTGAAAAGATATGAAATCGGAGCGTAAACGATCAATTTGTATCGAGAACGGTCGAAGAACGTTGAAAAAATGAGCAAGACGGCAAGATTCTGCAAATAAGCTCACCGCCATGGTGTCCAAACCACCGCTGCGGCGGTGAAGATGCTGAGAAGACACAATTATTGCTGGAGGACCACTGCCTAGGCGAAAATCTAGCAGATTGTTTCCCACAACCACCGCTGACTCCACCGCCTAGGCGAACCTTAACTAACATACTTCACTGTCGCGGCGGTGAATCCCACCACCGTGGCTATCAGCCTCTGCGCAGTGTTAGATATTTTGTCTATTTATACCCATTTCCTCCTTCCTCTTTTCCTCTCCTCCAGCCATTACAGCCCTTAAGGCTTAGGTTAGGATATAGAGAGAGTATGGGGAGTGCTCAAACATATTCGAAGGAGAAGATCAACACACGGAGAAGGAAAATCATTCGGTGGATGGTTTTAGCGGCTAATCTTCGAATTTCGGCTAAGTTCACCCGTTTTTCCTTTTATTTCTTATCTTCTATGTATGTTGGAGCATGTTTAGCCTAGTTTCAATTGTATAAACGGCTATGGCCATAGGTTAAATGTGGATTATGTATGCGATTAATATCGTTTATAAAAATGTGATTTTGGTTGAGTTGTGTTTCTTGATGATTGTTCTTTGCTGTTTTGAGTGTGTTTATCATATTGTTTGTTTATTGTGCTTAGATTTATATATCGAGAATACGAGGTTTGACAAATCCCGGATTCGGATTAGAATAAACAAATGTCACGATCCAATAACTTTGTCGGGGTTAGGATTGTGGACAATCGATGACGTTGGGGCAAGACTCACGTGACCTAGAGTCATTAAGATGTTGAGGGAGACTTCTTCGTTGATTCAAAGTCGCGTATTCCCTCGTCTTACACTCAGGAGAGGTGGCGAGAGAGTTTTAGAACTGAAATTGTCGATAGGGTAAACACAACGCACGAAATCTATGACGTTGGGGCGAGACTCACGTGACCTAGGATCATTAAGATCTTGAGGGGGACTTCTTCGTTGACACGAAGTCACCTTATATCCCTCGTCTCACACTCGGGAGAGGTGGCGAATGAGTTTACGAACTGAGATTTTGTATGCGATCAATGAGGTTAGGACAAGACTCACGCAACCTAAGGTCATTAAGACATTGAGGGGGGACTTCTTCGTTGACACGAAGTTGCGTTATATCCCCCTTCTTACACTCGGGAGAGGTAGCGGAAGAGTTTTAGATACTGAGATTGTCAAATACGTCGAACACCATTATTGTGAACTAAATGAAATCAAACGCGTTTAAGTAAATAGAGTTAATTCCTAAATAATCCATCCGATAACTATATTGTATTAGTAATTAGTATAGTTAAAGTAGTATTTTAGTATTAGTATTAAATTAAATTCCATTTTTGTCGCCTAGATAGAGTCGAGTTATGATAATCGCGGTACTCGATAGTAATCCTAACTAATCCCTATAGATACGATACCTAACCGAAAGGTCCATTATACTAAAACTTGATCCATACGCTTGCGGTGAAAGTGGCAGTGCTCAATTAGCGGCCAACAAGTTTTTAGCGCCGTTGCCGGGGGATTGGAAGGAGTGTTACTATTGATATTGGGAGTAAATAACTTGATTTTATTTTAGGCATTTTTGTATATAATTTTTGTTTGTAGTTTTGTTTTTGTTTCCGATAAGATGCTTGAAGATGTTAGATCGATAGATACTCTTGTGTTTCTTTCATTGCAACATCTCGCCAGTCTTGAGGGCATGTGTCGGGCCGAAAACATTAAACCAAGCGCTTCTTGAGAGGCAACCCAGGGTCACAAATAAGTTAGATATATCTCCGTCGATTTGAGTCGGAGGCGAAATTCTCTTGCCTCCCAGGTACGTGTTCTAAACCCCTGTCTTTAATATCATGCTATATTCTGTCTATTGGGATCGCTGATGGGTCGTTTTGGGCAATGTCTGTGTTAAGTTGGTGGTGATGTGTAGTATGTCTTAGTATGTGTTTATGTTATTAGTTAAGTTTTACTTTTTTTTATCGTGTCCATGCTTGTTTAGGATTAGTTTGTTTAGTTTAGTTATTATTTTGTGCTACGTTTTGACGTCATCTGGGCCTTTACCCGATGATGATTCTATCCCCTGGTTGTTTTGAGGTCGAGCGTAACGCTCATTCATGTGTGTTCTGTGTGCTTAATGTATCGTTTAGTAAAATTTATTGTAAATCCTAAATGCACGAGCATGTAAACTCAATATAGCACTATCTTATTGATTTGAAACCGATTATCCTTCAATCAATTTCATGAAAATAGGGATTCTAGAACTTGATTTGGGGGAAATTTGAGGCGAAATCCTAGGTGAGGTTGTTTAGGAAATATGATTTAGGCAGTCATTTTGTCGCTTGAGCCTTTTGAAGCCTACCATACAATATCATTATCCCTCGTTACCCTGTCGAAGCCTAAAAGTCGTTTCAATTCTGAACACTTAACATATACCCTAGCTGATTGATTTTTGTCCAAACCTATATCGCCGAATTAAAGGCACAATTTGAGAAAATCAAGTTAGCAGTTGCAAATGTTACTTGAAGTGAGCGGTTGGGTTTAGTGCGAACTTTTTATTGGTTCGGTATTCGAGTACTTACTTGTTGTTTTTGTACGTTTTTCACACACCCCTTAAATATTACAAATCAAATGAGTTTAAGGGTGTGTTGTGTAGTTGAAAAAAAAAAACGTTTCTTTTTTACATAACAAGTGAGTACGACGTTCTTAAACGTTCATTCAGGGTCGTTTCTAAATAAACTATGGGGTTTCGAGTGTGAGAGTACCAAGCGACGTGCCTCAGGTAGCGTTAAGTTAACGACGTTAATCTATTTTCCAATTCCAAAGTACCTGTCGCCATTTTCCCAAAACCGAACCAAGCCCTAATGATCTTCATGAACCTCCAAGCCTACATTAGTGGAGAATAGATCCCGGGTCAGGCGTATGGATTCCCTATACTTTAAAGGTTTTAGTCATGAACTATATTTAGGAATAATCTCATTTAATCAACGGATAGTAGTATATTTGAGTTTAATCACACACACTTAAACAGGATCTAGAATGGCGCTTACTATTTTTGAACGTTGAACTTCTAGAACATCACATGGTGTGATTTATGCTTGAACTTGATAGGATTGGGGGCCGATGATGGAAAAATCTTTCGGCCAGTAGATGATAATCAAAACTTACTAATTTTTGTTTTTAGTGTTTTTTGTTTTTACTTTTCAATTTCAAAATTAGTCTTTATAATTTTTTTTTGTATTGTGTGGGTGTTTTGCTTGAGGACTAGCAAATTCCGAGTTTGGGGGTATTCGATAGGTGTAAATTAGCTATCTATTTCCGACCCAAATTTGTTTGTTTTCGAGTACGTTTATAGTTATTTTAATATGTTTTTATTCTTTTTTGTATTAAAACAGGTGCGTGGGGTGAAAATGTATGAAATCGGAGCGTAAACGATCAATTTGTATCGAGAACGGTGGAAAAATGAGTAAGACGGCAAGATTCTGTAAACAAGCTCACCGCCGCAGCATCCAGACCACCACCGCAGCGGTGAAGATGCAGAGAAGACACAATTGTTGCTGGAGGACCACCACCTAGGAGGAGAATCTACCGCCTAGGGGAAAATCCAGTAGATTGTTTCCCACAGCTACCGCTGACTCCACCTCCTAGGCGAACCTTCACCGACATATTTCACTGCCGCGACGGTGAATCCCACCACTGTTGCAGTCAGTCTCTGCGCAGTGTTAGATATTTATTTAGATATTTTGTCTATTTATACCCCTTTCTTCCTTCCTCCTTTACTCCCCTCCAGCCAATACAGCCCTTAAGGCTTAGGTTAGGATATAGAGAGAGTATGGGGAGTGCTCAAACATATTCGAAGGAGAAGATCAACACGCGAAGAAGGAGAATCGATCGGTGGACGGTTTTAGTGGCTAATATTCGGATATCCGCTAAGTTCACCTATTTTTCCTTTTATTTCTTATCTTCTATGTATGTTTGAGCATGTTTAGCCTAGTTTCAATTGTATAAACGGCTATAGCCATAGCTTAAACGTAGATTATGTATAGGATTAATATCGTTTATAAAAATGTTATTTTGGTTGAGTTGTGTTTCTTGATGATTGTTCTTCGCTGTTTTGAGTGTGTTTATCATATTGTTTGTTTATTGTGCTTAGATTGATATATCGAGAATACGGGGTTTGACGAATCCCGAATTCGGATTAGAATAAACGAACGCCACGATCCAATAACCTGGTCGGGGTTAGGATTGTGGGCAATCTATGACGTTGGGGAAAGACTTACGTGACCTAGAGTCGTTAAGACATTAAGGGGGACTTTTCATTGATTTGAAGTCGCGTATTCTCTCGTCTTACACTCGAGAGAGGTGCCAAGGGAGTTTTAGAACTGAGATTGTCGATAGGGTAAGCACAACGTACGAAATCTATGACGTTGGGGGCGAGATTCACGTGACCTAGGGTCGTTAAGACGTTGAGGGGGACTTTTTCGTTGACACGAAGTCACGTTATATCCCTCGTCTCACACTCGGGAGAGGTGGTGAAGGAGTTTATGAACTAAGATTTTGTGTGTGATCAATGAGGTTGGGACAAAACTCACGCAACCTAGGGTCGTTAAAATGTTGAGGGGGACTTCCTCGTTGACACGAAGTTGCGTTATATCCCCCGTCTTAAACTCGAGAGAGGTAGCGGAGGAGTTTTAGATACCGAGATTGTTAAATATGTCGAACACCATTATTGTGAACTAAATGAAATCAAACGCGTTAAAGTAAATAGAGTTAATCCCTAAATAATCCATCCCATAACTATCTCGTATTAGTAATTGGTATAGTTAAAGTAGTATTTTAGTATTAGTATTAAATTATATTCCATTTTTGTTGCCTAAATAGAGTCAAGTTATGATAATCGCGGTACTCGATAGTAATCTTAACCAATCCCTGTAGATACGATATCTGACCGAAAGGTCCATTATACTGAAACTTGATCCGTACGCTTGCGTTGAAAGTGACTGCATTTAATTAGCGGCCACCAGCTTACTACTGGTACTTAATGATTCTTAACACCAAAAGTTTGGCACCGTCTGTAGGAAGTGCACAAAAACCCTTACTCTGATCGTTAGCTCCCTGAAAGGCTAAAACGTGACGATCACAATGTCTGGTCAAATAATCAGATAGAGAGATCAACTTCTTGTGGGGTAATAGCAACGTTCGATCAACTCTCAAGTGATATGTCGGAAGCTCTAGGGACACACCCCTTAGTTCCCCCAATGAGAATAACTACCCCCCAAGACTAGGTAAGGCCATCTACCCTACCTTCCGGGGCTTTTGCTGGATAGACCTCGAGAGTTGCGAAAGCATCTCGGATTGATCTCCTTGAACACCAGATAGGCAAGTTCAAGTCATGTAGGTAACTCCACTTGCACGCCTAACGCTACTCCCCATCTTTGGTGGATCAACTCTTGAGACCATAGGGCTCGAGGGGTGATCCCAATACCATGACGCTCGTGGGGAATCTTCAAAGGGGTGTGCACCCGGTATCGCCTTTCGCCTCATGACTATGAGTTTTTAGGACCGGAGAGGGCCCCTAGGCTATGTCAAGATCCTCTCTACCACGAAGACATGTTGCCAAGAATCGACCAGGGTTACCCTTGGGCTTAACTCCCAACCACACAACAAGGACTGACTTAAGGGCCCATCGTGGGTAAGGGGAAGACGCCTATTGGCCGCTTTCACACTACCACGATGTTTGAGCGACGACAAACCGTGCGTGGGCAGCACCCAAGAGGGAAGCTGTCATAGAACATTGTCTCATTAATGTGGAGGTGCTCCTGCAAGAGATATAAAGTGGAGGACAAACACCTGAGCTACCTACCGAGGTGAGGTCTCCTTTCATGGATGAGGTCTTAGGTGAGGTAGTGCCTATACATTTTCTACACCCCCAGATGAACCCCTACGATAGAACACCTCTATTGTTCTGCTCTTGTTTGCAAAACAGCAAGGGAAAGACCTTGGGGCATTTATCCAAGCTCCATCCTGTCAGGCTTGTGGCGAACTTTGCACTTCATTTTTCTCCCAACTATTCGGACTGAGAAGGTCTTCGTCACAACGCTCCAACTCTGCGAAAATTTGTGGGGACTTTTTTAAAAATGACCAAGTATTGAGTTTTACCCCGACTGAGAACATGCCACAGATGAGTGCTTCAAGTCGATATACAGGCACAACTCAGAGGCAGAGACGAGCGCCCTTTAGCCTATCTCCAAGCGAAGCTCAAGGGCAGAGATGAGAAACCCTCCGTCCTACCAGAGATAGGGACGAGCGTTCTCCAGCCTATCTATAAGTAGAGCTTAAAGGCAGAGACGAGCATCCCACCGTCCTACTAGATATTGAGATGAGTGCCCTCCAACCTATCTCTAAGCAAAGTTCAATGTAGGAGACGAGTAGCCCTTTATCTAGAGATATGGACAAGCCGTCCTCCATCCTATCTCTAAGTGGAGGTCAAAGCCAGAGACAAGCAGCCCTACGTCCCACTAGAGGCAAAAACGAACACCCTCCAACCTATCTCTAAGCGGAGCTCAAATGAGGATATGAGCAACCCTCTGTCCCACTAGAGGCAGAGATGAACACCCTCCAACCTATCTCTAAGCGGAGCTCAAATGAGGATATGAGCAACCCTCTGTCCCACTAGAGGCAGAGATGAACACCCTCCAGCCTATTTCCAAGTGAGGCTCAGAGGCGAAGACGAGTAGCCTACCTTCCTACCAGCGACGGGGACAACAACCATCTAACCTTTATACAAGTAAATCTAAAGGGTAGAGATGGTCAGCCAGCGGTCCCACCATAGACAAAGAAGAATATCAATCTAGTCTCTCTACAAGCACAACTCGATGGTGGAGCCGAGCAACCTTCAGCCCCACCACAAACAAAGCTATGTAGCCCTCAAAACTCAATGAGGGACCAACTGTTGTGCTATGATCAATCTCTAAAAAAAAAAAAAAGAGGCATCCTGACCCTCAGAGTCGTGGATAATTCTCCATAATGGCATCCCGACCCTTAAAGTTGTGGATGATTTTGTAGAATGGCATCCCGGCACTAAGAGTCGCAGGTGATTCTCTAGAATGGCATCCCAGCACTCAACGTCGTGGGCTATTCTTTACAAGAAGTGATATCTTGGCGCTCAGCGTCGAGGGTAATAGTTAGACCCTCTCCACAGGTCGATAGTTTGTACCCGGAGAAAGATCAAGGTCATCTACCAAGGGTGGGACATCGATCGGGTCTGAGAGCCTGCGGCTAAGTACCTTTATCCACCAGTCGACTATAAGTTTGGCATTCTGAAGGGGAAGGTGTTCCTATATGGAATAAATTAGGATAACTCAAAAGGGTTTAGGAATGAACCTAACTACGAAGAACCTACCGACCAACCAGGCACTATGGGAAACCTTTCTCCTAAGTCTGTGACACGATTTCCTTACAATCAACTCGTGTCCTGCACTGAGGGGCTAGTGGTCCACTGGGGAGAGATACTAAAATTTTCAAAATTTTACAACTTTGAAGATGTTGCCAAGAAAAAATCAAATTGGAAAAAACGTCAAGAAGAAGGGATAGACTCTGAGATACCATGGCTATATCGCTTAGAAGCTCATACGCTCGGGCACATAAAAGTAGAAATACACAAAAAATGACTTGCATTGATATATTCAAAAGTAGGTGTATATATAGGGGTCATTAGCCCATTACAAATTAACAAAAAGAATAAGTGAAAAAAGACTACAAAATCCGAAGTGCTGAAGAAGTGATGGCCTGGAGCTTAGTTCTCCCCGCCTTCGTCTTGAGGGGCGTTTGTGTGAGGATAAGGATCATCAATCTCACCCCTCTCAATGCCCTTCTTATCAGAACTATCTCTAGCATCTTTCTTCCCGACACCTCCGTGCTCGGCGTCGTCCTCTTGGTTTGAGAAGTCCATCACTACATGACCGATAGGAAAATCAGGATTCATGTGGTGAATCACCTTCTGTGTGGCCCAGTTTCCTACCTCCAGAAAGTCATTAGCCATTTTCTCTTGGAGCTCCATATATTTGAGGCCTTTCTTCCACCGCTATACTATCTTCAAATTGGTCCCCCGAAAGATAGTAATCTCGCGGTCCATCACCCATAAATTTTTTTGCTCAGGATATCTCTAGCTTTAATCCTGGTAAAAGTTGAAAAAAATTCCCGTCGAGCTGACGTGCTGGCTTTGTCTGCTAGGGAAACACATGCGGCCCCTCTTTAAATTGATCCCCTAGTAAATAGCTATGTTGCGATCCTTTGCCTAGATTAGGGCTGTGCACGGGTCGGGTTGGCCGAAATCCGAGCCAACCCGACCCGACCATCTCGGGTGGACGAAATTCACACCCGAGACCCGACCGTTTTGGCTTAGGAACCGGCGGTTGTGGGTTCGGAGGGTGTACGTCGGGTACGGGCGGGTGCGGGTCAATGGGGATACGGGTTAAAGGTCGGGTCGGGCTTCGGATGGTATGGGTTGCGGTTCGACGGGTCTAGGCATAATCGGGTTCGGGTTCGGGTCTGGGCCCATAAAAAAAAAAACTGAAATTTGAAACAATTAAAAAAAAAAATACAATATTTAGGAAAAACCATTCAAAAAAATAAATAAATCACAACTCAAAACAAAAAACAAAACACACATCCAAAACTAATATTACGGATACAATTTTTAATAAAAAAAAAAAATACAACTTAACAAAAAATACATCCAAAAAAAATTACAACATAATAAAAAAAAATTACAACTCCTTAAAGGCATCGCCGATGCGTCTTCCAATTTTTCTCATTCATTTTGCAAAATAGAAAATGAAACTTCAAGATATTACCTACAAAAATAAATTATAATTAAAATAATATACAAAGAAGAGAAAATAAAAAAATAAACAATTAAATAAATAACCTGAGTTGATGATGAGCCTTGTGAAGGATTTGATATCTTCAAATCCAAATCCACTACAAAAATTAAAATCTAATCATAAAAATACTAATTAAATATCTAATTAAAAAAATTATAAAAAAACACTACAATTTAAATTACCAAAATCTCGTTGCAACTCCTCAATATCATCCATCCCTTTTCGAAGTGAAATCGGCACAGAAGCTTGAAGTCAATTTTGACAACAAATAAGAGCTTCTACCATTAATGGAGATAATGAGCTACGAAATGGATCAAGCACACGGCCCCCAGTACTAAATGCCGATTCCGACGCAACCGTAGAAACCGGTACAGCCAACACATCCCTCGCCAATCGAGATAATACTGGAAACCGACTAGTGCTACTTTTCCACCAACTTAAGATGTCAAAATTTTCATCACTTGCACCTTGAGGATTTTCGGCCAAATATTTTTCTACATCATTTTTACCCTCCAAAAATTGTCTCCCCGCTAAAAAATTTTGAAAACGGGAAGCGATTAATCTATGGGGATCATCCACATCCACATCTACATCGACCGGCTTCTTTGATATTCTACTAGCGCCACTAGTATTACCGCCGGAAACATTCTCAATAGTTGACTCAAAAGAAGCATAACAATCAAACAACCGATTTAAAGCATCTTTTACTTTTCCAATTAACTCATTTGCATACACTTCATCATACATATCGCAAAAACAAAACTGAAGATAAGATAACTTTTTCCTCGGATCCAAAACAACAACAACATATAGAAGAAGATTTATCTTATCTCCAATCCCCCAGTATTTATCAAACTTAGCTTTCATACTAAAAGCCATTTTCGATAGCAAATGATCTTCACTTCAAATCAACTCATTTATTTTCCCATGAATTATAACTATCTCATCAAAAAACGTATTTGACGTAACAAACAAAGTACCCGAAAATTGTTTTGTAGCCAAATAAAAAAGTCTCAAAAACTTCACAAAACAACGAACATTTTTCCAGTCTAGACTATTTGGTGGACTTCCACCACTCTCACCATCAACAATATCGTTATCAAAAAAGTGATCCCGATATTTTTCGTCCTCAATCTCCAATCTCCCAAAAGCTTTTTCAATTTTTTCCGCACTTTCTAGCATCTTATATGTAGAATTCCAACGAGTTGGAACATCCAGACATAAGAGACTTTTCGATTCAATATTAAGCAGTTCAACACATTTTTTAAAAGTATGAAATCTATTTGGAAAACCCTTAACATATCTAACCGCTTCCCGAACTTTAATTACTGACTCATGCAATTCTTTCAATCCATTACACACAATCAAATTCAAAATATGAGCACAACAACGCATGTGTAAAAATTCATGCCCTAAGACTGTACCCGACCAATCTTTAGTTACTCGTTGCAAAAATCTAATAGTAGTACTATTAGAACTCGTATTATCAACCGTCAAGGTGAAGTAACTATCAATATTCCATTCTCGTAAACACGACTCAATTTTTTTCCCAATCGTTTCCCCCTTATGATCTTCAACAACACAAAAACTTAATATTCTTTTATGCAAAACCCAATCATCATCAATAAAATGACACGTAAGACACATATAATTAAAATTTTGTATTGAAGTCCAAGTGTTTGTGGTCAAACATATTCTACGACCCTGCATAACTTTCTTTAAATTTTCTCTCTCCTCGTGATATATCTTCACAACATCTTTAGCAACCGTAGTACGACATGGAGTATATTTTTAAATTTTGGTTGCAAAGCATAACAAAACTTTTTAAAGCCATAATTTTCAACAAATCTAAATGGCAATTCATCCAAAATTACCATTTCCGCTAGCGCTCTTCTAGCTTTATCCATGGAAAAACTAGTTAATACAAAACTATCTTGTCCATCTTTTTTAAGTTGAGTAATTAACTGAGTTTGTTCCTTATCCAACTCCCTATGTGGATGATCATTACAAACATGAATATGAGCCTTTAAATTACTAGTCCCATGAGTTTTTGGATCGGCGTGATACACTTTCCCACAGTAGTTACAAGATGCCATTTTATTTCCATTCTCATCTTCAAATTTCGTAAAATGATTCCAAACATCAGAAATAATCTTATTACCACCGCGTTTTTTCATATTTTTCGGCAGTTGTGGTTTTTCAGTAGGGGGAGTAGGGGCAGGAGTTGGAGGGTTACCTTCGAGGGGTGTAGAAGAATCCCCAACAATAACATTAGCTTGTTCCATATGGGAACAGAAACAGGAACAGCCAAACAGAAACAAGGAACAGAACACTGGAAGTCTGGAATAGAACACTAAACATGGAAAGTGGAAACAAAGTATTAATCAAACAAATATACATTTCACATAGCTTTCAAACAAACAAACAAAAAAAAAAAAAAACAGAAGCAGAAACAGACGCATAGCCAGAAACAGAAACAGTGAAACGGAAACAGAAACAGAAACAGTGAAACATAAACAAAAACAGAGCATGGGAAGTAGGAACAAAAATACATTTCAGTGATTTCACATAGCTTTCAAAAAAAAAAAAAACAGTGAAACAGAAGCAGAAACAGACGCAGAAACAGTGAAACAGAAACAGAAACAGTGAAACAGAAACAGAAACAGAGCATGGGAAGTGGGAACAAAAATACATTTTAGTGATTTCACATAGCTTTCAAAAAAAAAAAAAACAGTGGACGCAGAGGCAGAAACAGAAACAGTGAAACAGAAACAGAAACAGAAACAAAAACTATCTAAAATTCCAGTCATCAAACCAACTGTAAGGACCGTTTATAAACAATCTAAAATTCTAAAGTGTTAAACAATTGTACAGGAGTTTCAGTGTTCAATAAATGGAATATAAACATGTAATGAATGGAAACAAAAAACAGAAAACCGAACTCAACTCACCTTAGTTTTGGTCTTTTTGGATTTTGGCTTCAAATTAATCAAACACTGAAACAAGGGATTCACCGATTCAATTTCAAATATGAGTCAAGAATCTCAAGATACGGCGAAGAGGAAGAACAAGACCATACCTTTATACCCATTGTCATCATTTGTCAAAGGAATTCGAGACGATTTGAAGGGTTTCGAAGCGACGCAAGAGCCTAGAGTTGAGCGGCGCTTACGTCAGGCCTACCAGGTCCAATCTCCGACAGTCCTAGTGTCCGACGAAGTGTTCGGACCTGAGACGGAGTCGGCGCTTAGGGTAGATGAAGATCGGCGTCGGCTCTTAGGGATTTAGGGTTTAGGTGAGAGATGGGATGATGATGATCTGATCTGGGACTGAGACAGAGAGATTTGAGCTTTCGGCTGTGCAAGAACCAAGAAATTCGGACGGGACGGGACGGTCACGGACTGCTGGACTGGGTATATATATATATATATATATAACGTTGGTGTGGTCGGTTCGGGTGAAACGGGTCGCCGGAGATTAAATCCGACGACCGAACTGGCCTGAGGGTCTGTCGGATCGGGTTTTACCCGATCCGAACTTTGGGTAAAACAAACCCGCGTAATTCGGGCCGGGCCGGATCGGGTTTTCGGGCGGGTCGGGTTACGCGGGTTTCTTGCACAGCCCTAGCCTAGATGTTCGCCCTAAAAAAAAATCATCCAGAGAATTGCCCTTCAAGAGTTTGTTCTTTAGGGGTTTGCCCTCTAGAGGACAGCTGCCCAAGATTCTGCACGTTAGGAGATCATCGCCAAAAATTTTGTCACTCAGGAAATTGCCGATCGTGAGCCTGACAAAAGTTGGAAAACTTCCTCGTTAGGCTAATGTTCTACCTCTGCCCAGTAGGAGGGCACATGGAATCCCTCTCCTAAAAATGTTGCTTAGAAAACGCGACGAATTGAGAACCACAATTGGATAAAAAAATTCCATCGACCTGACGTGCTGTCTCTACATGTCGGGGGGGCACATAGAGGCCCTTTCCAAATTGTCCAACCCAAAGATCCGCCCTCCTCCCAAGAGCCGTCCATAGGAATCAAAGTCCGCCGACCAAGAGAAGTTGCACCTGGTCGACGGAAAGCTCTAGAAAACCGGCCAAGGATATTGTTTTATGTGTTTTGAAGCCTCTTGAACGCCCATTTCAGTCGGGATTTGATATCCTTGACCATCTCGCTTCTATCGCCGCCTAGGGCTAGGGGAAACGGATGAGAGTATTTTTGGACATCATTGAGTCAGCACCAGAGCCCCAGCTACGTGTCCACCAACATCGCGACGTGGCTACATTCTAGAGTCTAGAGGGTTATACAGGAGAATACACCGACCAATACTCTTTCCTTGGAATCTTCTTTATACCCAAGAATAAGTGGTGTGCCTTGTAGGGGCGTTGCGTCCCAGATCTCTGTACCGTGCCGCTAAACAGCCAACTTCAGGGACATAACTATTTTCTCAGCCGATATTCTGTTCTAGTTCATTTCTCCTCTAGAACACCACAGATCTCAAAACTTCTCCACTAGCTTATCTCCACAAGTCTAACAGAGGACCGCTAGTTTTTCCAAATGAGCCCAAAAGCCCAATCACATTGATTATCTCCTAAACGACCCAAATTATTGGCCAAACACATAGTTCTGCCTAATTAAGCGTGTTTAGGCACAATTAGGTAAATATATTAATCTCCAACGCCTATAAATACCTAGGGTAATACATGTCGAATGTAACACATGACTCTTAAATACTTATTTACATATTTGACTTCTTACTCTCATACCGGAGGGGTTTCACTGGGATAAATCTTGGCCATGCCTTATGCAAGTTCAACTCCTTGAAGGGCACTTTGAACTCCAGCTAGCCAATCCCCAGGTAGTCAATTATAGTCCATATGGTTCTAATTCCAACTCAGCAACTCCATCTTAGCAAGAAGACCCACCTATCACCTAGCCAAATTATACTGCTTGTACTTACCGATTCTTGACACCAACATATACAATCTTTAAAAAAAAAATCAAAATTATTATGAATTTATTTTTTTACTCTTTCTAAAACGACGCTATTTTTTTTCTTTTCATTTTCACCCATTTATTTTCTAAAATTTTCACAAACCCTACCAAACCCACCCCTACCCCCTCCACCCCACACTAGTCACCACAACCCCTTTCCACAAGGCCCCTTGTTCCCTACCTCCCCCTCTCGCCCAACCCTCATCTTCCTCCCCTATTTCTCTCTCTCTTTCCACAAGCCTCTACGCATATTCAGTAGACCGCCAGATTTGTGTAGAGCTCCTCCGGATCTGCGTATATATGAAGATAGTGGGTTAAAAAAAATCAAAAACGACCAATGAAGGTTACAGATGTAAATCGTTGGAGAAGATGAAGGTTGGATGATGAAGAAGGGGGATAAAAATGTTAAAATTGAAAAAAAATATAAAGAGATATGTGTGCTAATAATCTTAAGAGTAAAATAGTAATTGAATTAGTCTTTTTAGGGATGTATGACAAAAAAAGGTGTATAGTTGAAGCACCCATTTTTTAGTCCTCCTATCAACTGGTGCCTACCAACATTTAACCATAATACCCTTGTGTGATTTCAAGATCATGAATTATCTGTGTATGTGTGTGTGTGTATCCTTGTGGGTTCTAATGCTACGTTTGGTACACTGGAATGAAATAGAATGAGTGTGGTATTAAAATGAATGTGGTATTGGAATGAAATGGCCATTAGCATTTCTATGTTTGATGACAAACGGGATTAAACATGGTATTGGAATTACAATTACCATTCCTACGTTCGGTTACAAAATACATTAAACAATGTATTGGAATGACCGATAAATAAAAATGAAACAATATTCTTAAATATTCGGAAATTTTAGAACAAAATTTTGGGAACATAATAGAATTATTCAGAAACACTAAATGAATGTCACCTAGGTTATCCTTTAACCCGACAAACTAAAGTGCTTGGAATTACTTTCGTGTTTCTGTTTCCCTTTTTTCTCTTCCCAGAAAAATTTATAACTGAAACAAAACAAAAAAAAAATGAATGATTTGTTTATGTTCTGATTCCAGGATTTTGTTGTAAAAATATGAGAACAAATTTTTTTCTATTTTATTGATTTTGTTCCAATCATTTTGTTAACAAACTCAAGATATAGAAACACCAAACTCCACTTATGCCTCACTTGTTTAGTGTTTTTGTTTTCATAAAATTGGGAATACAAATAAACATATGAGGGAAAAGTTATTTATTCCGAGTTTTATATATATATGTTCTAGGTTTTTTTGGAACAAAAATAGAAATCTGGGAACAAATATAGAAATATGGAAACAAAAATAGAAATTTGGGAACAGAAACAAAAATATGGGAACAAAAACAAAAATATGTTCCCAAATTTCTATTTTTGTTCTTGATCCTAGATTTCTATTTTGTTCCCATATTTCTATTTTTGTTTTGTCCCCAGATTTTTATTTTCGTTCCCAAATTTCTATTTTCGTTTCCAGATTTTTATTTTCGTTCCTAGATTTCTGTTTTTGTTTTTGTTCTTGTTCCAAGATTTCGTTCCCATATTTCTGTTTTCGTTCCATGTTTTCTGGGAAGAGAAACATGAAAGCAACACCATCGTATTTTTGTTTTTGTTCTCAGAATTTTATTTTCTATTGTGAAAAATACGAAAACAGAAGTATAAGCCCTTCTTCTTACATAATACCTCATTTCATTTGAGATTAGGTAATCCTAGAATTACCTAATATTTCATTTCATTTGGGATTGACTAATCCCATGAGTTATGGGATTAGTCATTAATTGGGAATGACAATAAAAACCAATCACACCAACCAAATGTAGGAATATAATGATCATTCTCAACTTCATTTTAATCCCAAGATGAATCTCATATACCAAACGTGACCAGAGCATCACCAATATATGTGCTATAAGGTATGCCAAAAAATTTAACCACTATTTTGACATTTTTTTAGCAAAAATTAAAGCTCCAATAGATGTGTCATCTGTTGTGTCAAAATGTCATCATTTCCTTACCTAAATCTTATTGGCTACAAGTGCAAGTCTTATTGAAAATTTAGAGGGCAAAATGTTGGAGTAAGTTATTGCTACAACAATCATCAAAGCCCAAAAGAAAAAAAAAATACAAAAAAATAGTTTGTTAATTTTATTTATTTGGGTCAGATTAGTTTATAAATTAAATTTTATTTCTGTTAATTTTAATTTATTAATTAGGGTAGGTTATAATTCAATTTCTCTCCCCCTAAATTTTGGGATTAATGTAAGGAAACACGCTTGGTAAACACGCATGCATGTTTCTGTGCTCAAAATTTTGGAAGTAATTTGGGACTATTTCCTAAATTTCTTACTAAGAAACAAAAAAAAAAAATGTTGATTCATATTCACTCTCACAAAACTATTCTCACTACCATGTCACAGGCCACAACCATCCAGACCACTACCACCCAACCACTACCACCCCCAGCCACCACCACCCCGTCGGCCATCACCACCCACTGGTCACCATGACCACCATACATTTAAATAAATAAATAAATAAAATAGATGTTGCAACCAAGCATGTTTCTTGTTTATGTTCTCATGAATTAAAAGAAATAATTTCAGGGCAATGGTCGTTATCAAACATGCTTCTATTTCCAGAATACTTCATGGAAACATAATTCACATCTCATCCCATTCCAGTTTACTAGAAGTAGAACCAAAAAAACAGAAACGTTAGCCAAACGCCACCTAATTTGATACATGTAGATACATAATATTAATTCAAATTCAAACTAAATAAAAATAATAATTTTATATTAAAATTTAAAAATTAAAAAAAAAAATTAGATTCAAACAAATAAATTGAAATTTTGTGGTTACTTTAAAAATTTTGTTCAATACAAAAATATATTTAAAAATTACCACACCATTTTTCCCACAATGTTGGAGTACCATTAATCCTAAACTAGATGTGCCATACTATTATTGGTGTGCTATATTGGACAGATGGCACACCAAATTTGGTCAAACTATTAGAGATACTCTAAATAACCCACCAATAATGGAAATAAACACTATGAAAAATATTCATTTTGTGAATATTAACAATAGATTAAATTCTGAAAATTATGTCATTTTTATCTATATTTCATCCTCTTTATTTTGATATTCATATTGATTATTTTTTACTGAAAAAATTACTTTGTGAACATGTACCAATTTAAATTAAATTATGTGCTGAGTTAATTGACTTAGGCCTTAACACAATTCAACAATTAAAATTGGATGTATTAAGTAATTATCAAATTAAGTGTGTTTGATAACAAAACCAACCCAACGCTTAAAATATAAATATCACTTAAAAATTGTTTCTACATTTAAGTGATGTATGATTCACTTAATGTTTTTGGCA
The DNA here is from genome assembly GCA_016647705.1 of Eucommia ulmoides. Classification (NCBI taxonomy): domain Eukaryota; kingdom Viridiplantae; phylum Streptophyta; class Magnoliopsida; order Garryales; family Eucommiaceae; genus Eucommia; species Eucommia ulmoides. Next base: position 12,386,370 of record CM028331.1, read on the forward strand.
CTTGTCACTTAAAATCATCAAACATCTATCTACCACCATCACCATTCAACAAAAAATTTTTAAAAAAAATTCAAAAAAATTATATACAAACAATTATAGATAAAAAAAAATACTAAACTGAGGAAAAACAAATAGAGAGAAAAAGTTATAGAGAGAATATTTTAGAAAACGAAAGTTGTAAAAAGTATTTTAGGGATAAAAATTTGTAGAAAGATATTTTTTTTAGGCTAAGATACAAATATAAGTTCAATATTTAAACTCCAGTGTTTATAAATTTTCAGTGTTATCAAACAAACCCTTAGTAAACTTTCACTAAGATACGAATATAATTAAATTATAAAGTTGATTTAGTGATTGCTCACTAAATTAATTCACATTTTGATAAATATAATATATGTGGGCAACATCCACAAAATTAAGTAATAACTTTTGTTTTGGAGTAATTTTTATTTTATTTATTATTTCTTTTTGTCTTTTTTTTTTTGTGCGAACGTTCTCTAAACAAATGAATATTTACTAATGAAATTGTCCAAGTGAACGTTCACTAAACATTTTTTGCACTGAAAAATAATCAATATGGATAATAAGAGGATGGAATTTGGATTAAAAATTATGTACTTTTCATAAATATAATCCATTTTGAACATTTAAAAATGAGTTTTTTGGTTGGTGTTTATTTTTGGTGATTGATTAATGAATTTTGACCATTTTTTTTTTCTGTAGAGATATCAATTGTAAATTTTATGATATTTAGGAACAACGGTTCAAAGAAAACTGAAGACTATTTAATAAATATTTTTTGAGAACTAAAAATTGATATTGAAGTTTTCTTTTATATAATATTTTTGAGGACTGCACAATGAAAATCTCAAGAATCAATTGGCTCATTAGATAATATATAGAGGAAAAATTAGGGGTTATTATGATTATGATGATATTTTTCCGAATAGACAAAATTATTTTAAATGTTTGACGGAACTAGAAAATTGACATAGACTTGTATTAAAGATTATTAGTTTTAGGGATTCCAACAACAAAAAAAATCAAAAAAAATCAAAATACGGGAATTTTTAATAATTTTTCTAACATTGATGGACTAGGCTAGGGTTCTAAACAAGTTGAGCCGAGTATTGAGTGTTCAAACTTGTTTTGTTTATTTTTCATATTATTCGAGTTCAAGCAGAGTTTGAGCCGAGCTTGAAAATTTATGTTCAAACTTGGTTTGTCTAATAATCGAAATGTTCGAGAGTTTTTTTGAGTTTTTTTTTAAACATTATTTATTAAATTAATTTTAATGTTTGAGAACAATATATATAATATATCTTTTTATAATATTAGTTATTTATAATTGTTTTTTCAAAATCTATACACAAAAATTCAAATATTTAATTTATGAGCAAATAAAAATATAAGAATTATATAAAAATTAATATAAATTTTAAAATCAGTCTATTATAGTAATTAAATAGGTAAAATGAACATTTACAAATTAAAATTTAATTGAACTAACCTCTATAATGATTGGATATGTAAGATTGTACTATTAAAAAAAAATTAAGAGCCTATTTTACAATTTTTTTCATACTAATATATAAGAAAATATTTTAATTTTATAATATTAGTTATTTATAACTGTTTCTCAAAATCTATACACAAAATTCAAATATTTAATTTATGAGCGAATAAAAATATAAGAATCAATATAAATTTAAAAAAAAATCAGTTAATTATAGAAATTAAATAGGTAAAATGGACATTTACAAAATTAAAATTTAATTGAACTAACTTCTATAATGATTAGATATATAAGATTGTACTATTAAAAAAATTTAAGAGTTTATTTTACTAATTTTTCAGACTAACATATGATAAAAAAATTTAATTTTATATTAGTCGTCTAGTTGTCTATGAATACTCATAAGTCGAACTCGAACTTATGATGTTTATTTATTTAATAAATTAGTTTTATAATTAAAAGCTTGAAGTTAATTCATTTATTAATGAGCCAAACTCAGAATATTTCATGGGAATGGCTTCTCCCTATGACCATGACAGGTTGTAAGTTTGTTAAGTGATAAGAAGAGAATCTTCCCCAAATATCAAAATATGAATTTTATTTATTTTTTTCTTAATTGGATTGTTTACATGACTAAAGGCAAATAAATTGACCTCAAAGATATGAATAGTGTCGTTGATTGTGCTAATTAGTAGGGCTAAACAAGTCATTTCTTTTAAAATCAATTTTTTTCCCGAAAATGTTAATATTTACCCATCAAATCCAAATTTGATGCGCTTATTATTTTTTTTTTAATGCCTACTTTGCTAATATTATTACCAGTATTTGATATTGCGTCATTCATATATAGTATCTTAAATCGTTTTCATTTTTAAAGTTTTTTTTTTTTTTTTTTTTTTTTAATTTTAAAATTTAATTTATTATAATTACATAGTCTTACAATACCAACATTATTCTTAACATATAAATGCTTTATAATTATAATTAATTTTTATTTAGTATTGAAAAATAGTACTTAAAATTAAATGCAATTTAATAAAATGGAATTTAATTTTTATTTATAATCACATTAATATAAAATGTGACGCATAATTAATTAACACTGTTTATTTAAAAAATTAAATTGAATTTCATAAAAGAACGGTCACCAAAAAACTCAATAAAAATATATTCCATTAAAAGTAGATAGATTAAGCTATCTTTCCTTTTTATTGTTATTTTTTTTTAATTTTTTTTTCTTTTTTTTTTTTTTTTTGGGTACGGGTTAAAGCATCGACAACTAATGCACTACACTCAACTACCGTGTTTGGTTCATAAATGCAATTTTATTTTTTTGAAATTATTATTATTGAAGTTAAATTTCCTTTTAATACAAAAAAAAAAAAAAAAAAAAAAAAAAAAGAAGAAAAAGAAGAGGAGGGAAAAAGGTTGAAGAAAGACTTAAACTCCACCAACTAATGCATGGTCGATACTCCGTTCTCATGTTGAGTTCAATATAAGTTGTAGGTTGATAAAGCGCTAAATTCATACCATTATAATATTAATAAATAATGCATTTTTTTTTTTTTTTTTTGTAATTCAGAGTTAAAATACGCGTTAAAATGGTTTAATTTTGTAAAACTTGTCAAATTAACATTTAGAATATAATGTGGTTGTGACTTGTAACATTTAAATCTGTTACGCGCAACACCGGATCATTACTCCTGGACCACTAGTTTTCAAATTTATCAGAATAAACTGAGAGTGGGAGGACTTGCTTGGTAGTCACTCCCCTCGACTCACTCACACGATACACCCCCCCCCCCCCCCCCCCCCATCTTCCTCCAATAAAAAACCTACTGCCTCTAGTGCTATCGTTCTCTATCCTACTATCTTATTCACAACCGCTTTTAATTTATCATTCACCATGGTTTCAATAAGAAAACGGCTTGTTATGAAGAATCCAAACATGGTTGAAGACCCTGTTGTGTTAAGCGAAACAGTTACGGCAAATAAAGCCTAGCCGTTATGTTATAGTCCTGTGTTTGCAACATGACTCTTTTTTGAACAATAAAGCAATCTTTTTCCGAATTAGTGTAACATCGTTTAGGGTTGATGCAACCCAGATTTTTTAAAAGAGGAGTAAAGAACGAGAAGAAGAGGAAAATAAAGTTTTGTTTCCTTCTTCCCAACATCCTCAAAAATTGGGTCATTTTAGAAAATAATTTCTCTAGCTGTTCTAGGCGCCGATTTTGAAACATTATTTGGGTCAGAATTTTGTTTAAAAATAGAGTCTCCACCTAGTATAGAATTAAATGGTGTGTTAGGTTATCGGAATTTTAGAAAATCATTTTTTGTTTTAAAATGACCCAAGTTTTAACTTTAAAAAAAAGCAGCTAGTCTTTTACAAAGATTTCTTCAAAATTCGGGGGTCGGTTATGTTCAGGGAAGGTGTTAGGCAGTCCAAGATACTCGTCCAAAGACAGTACCTAAATCTAAATATATTTGCACATTTAAACAAATCCAAGTAATTTCATTTGGTTTTGTTTAACACAATAGTTCTTATTTTTATGTTTTTGTCTTTTTATGCATTTTTTTATGTAAGGATACAAGAAAATTTACTATCTAATAGTAACAACAGATAAAATAGATTAAATGATTTTTTATTTTAATTTTTTAATGTCAGTCAAACCTGTAAAGGTTGCCTACGTATCTCGGTTTTCACAGGGAATCAGGTCAAAACGTAATTCGCCTTTTAGATGATTTTGTTTAAACAAGTGAATGAACTCGTGCGTAAGTTGCCTATGTATCTCAAATAGCTGAGAATCAAGTAAATATATAGTTCATCTTGAGATGATTTTATTTTTTTATGAGATAAGAAAATGAATCGCATTGATGATAAGTGGATATACAATTTTGATTGGTCAGGAACACTCCAACCGAGCTTACTTGCTTAGGCATGTTTAGTGTTAAGGTTTATGTTATTAGCACAAAAGAAAAATAAATATATCATATATGTGCTAGTTCTATTCGTAACTAAAAAAACAAAAATGTTTCAAAAGAAGGTGCACACTTATCCTCGAATGAATAAAGGTCATCCCTTTATTATTAGTCAGAAGTTAGTAGTCCTTTGTCAGAAATTTGTTTTGAATTTATTGGAGTTTGATTTCACGTGTTCTCTATAGAATCAAAGATGCTCTGCACAAATCATGGTGTTCACTACAAGAAAAAAAACTTTTTATCACAGTTTCTTGCTCCAAACCTGACCGTGATAGTATGCGGTGTGATTAAAAGTAGGTTTTTTTTTATCACATTTAAAATCCGAGATGATATATTTTTTATCACAGTTAAAAACGAGATGGTTAGTCCATCTAATATCTCAGTTTTAAAATTTGATTAAAAATATCATATTTATATAATAAAAGTGAAAAACTGTGATTATTTAAACGATATTTATCTCAGTTTTGAATCAAACTGAGATGTTTATCCTCTTCTATCACATTTAAAAACTGTGATAGTTTCACCTATCTATATTTAAAAAAACAAATTACAGCACTATTTTATAAAAAAAATACTATAAAAAATGAATTTCATATTTCTACACCAACATGAAAAACACAAGAGAGGGATGCTGGTGGTACAACCTGTAAGAGCCTCTATCATCAACTTCTTCACAACTTCTTTATGAGGCCCAGAAAATAACTAGAACATAATTGAATTTCACAAAAAAAAAAAGAAAAAACATTGGGGTTGGACCATTTTCATCCACTGCACCTTCCTACTGAACATTGGGGTTGAAACATCTTAGTGAAATTACTGTTATAAGCTTCTTTTGCAGTTGCTTCGGCTGCTTCCTTAGCAGCTTGTTCCTATAACATCAAAAAATGGCACAAAACCAAAGAAAAAAAAAAAAGAAAAGAAAAAATAAGATCATTCAATTTAGCAAAATCAGCCAACAAGAGAACAAGCCAAAGATCCAATATCTAAAAAATTGAATCAAATTAATAATTGAACTTGTTGAAAATTATTGGCACCAATCGTGCCTATAGTGTATGCGCCTAAAGAACACTAAAGTCAACCAAAAGCTCAGAAGATCACCTCAAGATACTTCCTGTTTAAATTCTCCCAAATAATCCTTTTTGTAATGCTTCTCCTTCTCGGTATGAAGGTAATTCTCAACCTGCACAACATTCATTGTTTCGAGTAATAATCATAACCATCACAAATCCATACCCTCCACGGCACTCACCCACCTAACCCCTACAACCCTAAAGGGAAAAAAAAATGCATCACGTAACATAGATATGCCTAGAAACAGAGAAATAAAAATAGAACAATATTGTGAATACGACGTAAAAGTTGTGCACAATTGAGTAGGCATCAAAAGGTTCACGCTTAAAGAGAACCAATGGATATGAATTGTTCATTTTTTTTGTTGACCAAGTCAAGAATTATAAATTGCTAATTACTTGTACATGAAAATTACCAAGAAAATACAATTGAAATACTGCACAAAACTTAATTAAAAGAATGAAAAATTTACACACCTTAGCATCATCAATATCAGAAAAGCTATCTGATTCATCGCCGCCTTTTGGACTTCTATCATTAACTCCACGCAATTTATCGTGATCGTTATCAGAAAAATCTGCATTTGTGAAACCAGACTCTGAATTCATTAAAGCGAAATGAGCATGTCTTCAAACAAATCAAAACAACCAAAGAGATCTTATAAAAAGACACTTTGCTAGATTAAGATAGTAAACAAACCTAATGCTTCAGCCTCTTTTGACTTCAAATTATCATTATCAGTTCCTTTTAGGAGATTTTCTTCTTCATCTAACTATTGAATATTAATTAAATAGAAGAACTAAAATGAATAGATGCTTAAAAATCGAAGAAGATAGAATTAGCATAAAATAAAACGGGAATAAGACAACATAGGCATACATTATTGCCTGTCAAAGAACATAAATAAGGTAAGAATAAATCATCAGGCATGCATTCAAATAAATCATTAGACATTTTAATTCAACGAGCAACAATCACTACAAGAGAAAAGATTTTTTATCACAGTTAAAAACCAAGTGAAATAGAGAATGTAAACTGAACATAGAATAGAAACCAAGAGAAAATGAAATAGAGAACATATGTTGTTATTTCTCTACTTACATAAAGAAGCATTGATACAAAAAAATAAAAAAATATCTTCTCCATCACTTGTGCTACTTCCATTGCAAATAGCATTTGGTTGTGTTTTCTGGAATCTTGAAACACCACCAAAAACAACTATATATATTTTCATTTATGTCCAGATCTAAGGTTCCGTTGGTTTATTCTGTTCCCAAATTTCTAGTTTTGTACCCAAAAAATTTGTAAGAAATTTCTTCTAAAAAACTAGGAGTACGAGAGAAATAATTTTTTTTTTTTTTGTATTTGTTCACCAACAAAAATTTGAGAACATAATGAAACTTCAGTAATTGTTTGAGAAAAGAAACTTGTACCTGCGTCCTCCACTCCTCCTTCCCCTCGTATTGCTCCTCTGTTACCGATCAAATATATCAATGACGCAATACCCTAAAAAAATAAAGCACAATTGAGCTTCAGTAGCTTTAAATCGGAACGATAGCAAAGAATAGATGGATAGAAAAGGGTCAAAAACAGATTGCTTCAATCCTAATAAACCCTGGAATCAATCAAGGGAGATGGCAATTGCAGAAGAGGATAGGAGGAAGAACATGTGTTTATGAGATCTGGTCTTTTTGCTTCAGGATCGTGCAATTGGTGAAGCAATGGGTGACTTGGATGCAAAACTATGAGAAAGAAGATGAGAGCGACCTCGAGATCGAGAGAGGCTGGAGAAGACGACGATGGCGACGGCCAGAGAAAAGAGAACGAAGTGAAGGCTGAAGACGATGAAGTCTGAAGCCTTGGCGACCCTGATGGAGAAATCTCAGTGATTTCAAGATCGAGAGAGAAAGAGGCTTCGACTACTATGGTTGAGCGACGGCTAGGGTAGAGAATGAAGAGATCACGAGAGAATGATTTAAGTGCCAACGAAAAGGGCAGAAGGGGATTTTGATGGGGAGCGGGAACACGAAAAATTTCCTAGCGCCTTTTCTGGGGGGTTAAATTGTGCAAATATCAATTAGTCTCGATTATAAATAATAATTGTGATAAAACCTACAACTTATTATCACGGTTTCTTAAAATAGTGAGATAAAAAATATTTTTTTATCACATAATAAATTTTAAGCGAGGTTATATCTTATTCATATTATTACAATCATAATTTATTCAAAAAACGAGATAAATTATATTTACTAAGCGTGATAAAAAAAAAATAAAAAAAATAAAATAAAATATATATATATATATATATATATATATATATATCTTTTTCTTGTAGTGGTTCTTGATGTTCTTGATATGAACTTGATGTTTTTGATATAAATTTGATGTTCTTGACATGTTCTTTTATATCTACACTATGTATATGATCTATGCATCTAAGAATTAACCAAATATGTTATGTACACGTAATATAATGGTATTTAAATGAAATAAAAAAGAGGTTTGAGAGGACTTACCTAACTTAGGTGAGTGGTCTTTCCCTAAGTATTTTTCTTTCTTCTTCTTTGATCTTATTGATTGTTCTTGATCGTTCCTCAATAACTTCTTGAGATCTTGTTCTAAGAATCTCAAGAACACCATTTTGAAGACCTTTTGACAAGATTTGAAAGTGTTTATGGAGTAGAAAGCTTAGGAATTTACTAGACCCGAGAGAAAATTTCAAGACTAGGGTGAGAAAGTATGTGTTCAAGTCTTTTTCTAAATAAAAAACATGCTTCTATTGATAGCCTCAAGGAGCCTACGCATTGGGGAATGCACAGGCATATCCAACTTGTTCCTCAGGCTGTGTTTTGTCTAGGTGTAACCCTTTGATATCCCTCACTTTTAGGGTTCGATTTCATGTGTTCTCTATAGAATCAAAGATGTTCTGCACAAATCATGGTGTTCTTGATTTCTTGACATGTTCTTGATTTTCATGATATGTTTTGTGACATCTACATTATGTACATGATCTATGGATCTAAGAACTAACCAAATATGTTATGTACAAGCAATATAATGGTATTTAAATGAAATCAAAGAGAGGTTTGAGAAGACTTACCTAACCTAGATGAGTGGTCTTTCCCTAAGTATTTTTATTTCTCTTTCTTTGATCTTCTTGATTGGTCTTGATCGTTCCTCAACAACTTCTTGAGATATTGTTCTAAGAATCTCAAGAACACCATTTTGAAGACCTTTTGACAATATTTGAGAGTGTTTATGGAGTACAAAGCATAGGAATTTACTAGACCCGACAGAGAATTTCGAGACTAGAGTGAGAAGGTATGTGTTCAAGCCTTTTTCTAAATGAGAAACATGCTGCTATTGATAGCCTCAAGGAGCCTATGCATTGGGGAATGCACATGCATATCCAGCTTGTTCCTCAGTCTGTGTTTTGTCTAGGTGTAACCCTTTGATATCCCTTACTTTTAGGGTTAGAGCCAAATATTGAAGATTTACTCTAATTCTCTAAGAAATCATTAGATTTGGTAATAATTACAAAATTTCTAAATATCTAAGAAATGATTACTTACGATTTCTCATCATTGGCCATCATTGGTTGGCACATGGGTCATTAAATGCATTTAATGAATTCAATTAATATAGTTTCTACATGTCATTCATGCATTTAATACTTAATTTGATGTGCATTTAATACCTTGATGGGATGGGAATTGATCCAGTTAGCCTAGTAACTATTTAGTTACTTTTGAAGTAACTAAGTTTCTTTAAGATATTTTGGTGAAAATATATCCATCCATTGAATGGAGTGTTGAACCTTTGATTCAAGCATTAAATACTTGATGTGACCTTGGCTTGATGGGTCATTTATTGTATGAAGTGATAGGAAACCGGTTGGTTAGTTTTGTAACCATTAGTTACTTTTTAAGTAATTAAGTTTCCATCCAAGAATTTTTTTTAGAAAGATCTTGGAAAGATATCCTCATTAAATTCTCATTAATGAGACATTTAATACTTGATTAGGCGTTGATGTGATGGGTCTTGAATGCTTGTCATGATGACATTCGGTTTGGTTGGTTTTGAACCATGTCTTAAGCATTAGTTACTTTGAGTAACTAGATTTGTCATGCTAGATTCTTTGGTTTAATCAAGGATTTTGGCTTGGTTTATTGAAGATTAGTACTTTAAACAAAAAATTAAGAAGTAGTTTTGGTGTAAAAAGATGAAACCGGTGATAGTTAGGAAATAAAGGTAATTGGTGAAATTTCCTTAAGTTAAAGGGTAGTTACTAATTTTTATTCATATTAAAAGTGATTTTAAGAAAATAAACATTTAATTATGTCATTTTAGTCCTCCTTAACTTTAGAAATTTCGAGGTCGACCCGAAACTTTACTTATACCGAATTTAATCAAATTAACCATTTTATACTTTCTTGTATGTTTTTTTTTTTTGGCTTTCTTGTAGTATCTAATGTAATCTAAGGTAGAAATTCGTTCCCTTTAAACCTCCATTTAATATTTATCGATTAGATCCGATACTAAATGGGCAGGACAAAATACGGTGTCTATAGCTGCCCTGTCATGCGAGTTTACTCGTAATGACAAAGAAAAATACACAAACATTTTGTTCCGTGAGACATGAAATTTAAAGACAAAATTTTTAATTTAACTAAGCAAAGTCAAGAATGTTCTTGATCATTTTTGCATCTACACTAGAAAAGTAGTAAATAATTTCTGAAAGAACGGCGAAAATCAATCCTAGAGGATTACTACTGTGTAAGGATGGAGATAAACTGATCCTACAACTCTACATTTGTAAAGGATGGTGACAAACCGATCATAGAGGATTACTACTGGGTAAGGATGGTGACAAACCGATCTCACTTTACATTCCTAAAGGATGGAGACAAACCAATCTTAGAGGATTACTACTGGGTAAGGATGGAGACAAACCAATCCTACTACTCTACATTCCTAAAATATGGTGATAAACCGATCCTAGAGGATTACACCTCAGCGTATGAAAAATGACAACTTATCGTCATCTCTGTAGTTTCCTAGGTAGGCAGAGCTATGTAACTTGCCATATCAACCATAATATTAAATACATTCCTTATCTGCAAGTAAAGAATCTTCTAAAAAGAGGGCCAAATAACTAGTCCTAGAGGGTTACGCCACGGCGTATGGAGAATGACAACTCATTGTTATCTTTGTAGTTTCCGAGGTAGGCGGAGCTATGTAACTTGCCGTATCATCCATAGGATTAAACACATTACTTCTTTGTAAGTAAGAAATCTTCTCAAATAAGGGCTAAATGATCAGTCCTAGAGGGTTACGCCACAACCTATGGAAAATGACAACACTTCGACTCATTGTCATCTTCGTAGTTTCCTAGGTAGGCGGAGCTATGTAACTCGCTGTATCGTCCATAAGATTAACAACATTTATTCTTTACAAGTAAGAAATCTTCTCAAATAAGGGCCAAATAACCTGTCTAAGAGGGTTACACCATAGCGTATAAAGAATGACGACTCATCATTATCTCCTTAGTTTCCTAGGTAAGCGGAGCTAGTAACTTGTAGTAACATCCATAGGATTAACTACATTATTTCTCTGCAAGTAAGGAATCTTCTCAAAGGAGGGCTAAATGATAAGTCCTATAAGGTTACTCCACTGCATATGAAGAATGACAACTCATCGACTCATCGTCATCTCTATAGTTTCTTAGGTAGGTAGAGATATGTAACTCGCCATATCATCCATAGGATTAACTGCATTATTTCTCTGTAGGTAAGGAATCTTCTCAAAAGAGGGCCAAATGACCAATCTTAGAGGGTTACACCGTAGTGTATAGAGAATGACGACTCATTAACTTATTGTCATCTCCGTAGTTTCCTAGGTAAATGGAGCTATGTAACTCGCCATATTGTCCATAGGATTAACTACATTTCTTCTCTACAAGTAAGGAATCTTCTTAAATGAGGGCCAAATGACCAGTCCTAGAGGATTATGCTGCAACGTTTAGAGAATGGAGACTCATCATCATCTTCTGGTTATGACCATACCCATAAGGCTTTCCTACATATCTTAGGTTGCGGAGAATTAGGTCTAATGTAGTTCTAAGATATAAACTAAATCAGGATTAGGTGGAAAGGTTCTAAATTAGGGAAACCAATTATGAGGTGGCTTGTTAGCTTGAGACTGAGGCTAACACGAAAATAGTAAATTAATTTTATTTTATTTTGTATTTTAAATTGGCTTTACCGAACTCCATTAGGGAAACTACATATCTTGGACTAGCTATCATGTCAAATGTAGTTCAAATACTTAATGTAAATCAGTTTCTAGTAGAAAGAGTTCTTGGTTAGAGAAACCAATTTCTGGGACGTCATATCAATGCATGATTGAAAATAACTAAGAGAATTCTCACTAGAGAAATCATTGGGGGAAACTCGATACTTAGTGTAGTTTCCACCTAGGACTACTGACGAGGACTAGAAAATGTCCCGTGAGAAGTTTACCTCGAATAAAATGTGCCCCAATCATGGACTGGGGTTTAGTTATGTTTGTTTCTTTTTCTGGGATTATGGATTTCAATTCTCAAATTTCAAAATTTTCCCCAGCCCTAGAATGGGTGAATCTTATTAAAGAATCTCGATGGAAAAACATCATATAATATGCCCCATCTCTAGTTCGGGCAAAGTTTATCACAGAATCTCGACAGAGAAACTTGATATAATGTGCCCCAGCTCTAGTCGCGGCACAGGAATGTCTTTGGCATTCGAGAGAATGTGACAAAACCCACATGCGTTACCCATGTATGGAAAACTAAGAGCATGATTTTTAATGTCCAATTGAGACCGAAAACCTCGTTGGTTTATTTTTTATCTCATCATGTCTTTTTTTCGGACAATGACCATTAGATGACCAAAACCCACCTTTGTTATCTACATACCCTACTTTCCTAGGTTAGGAATCAATTCAAAATATAGTTCAACACTCGGTATGCTGATTGTTTTAGATTATTGACCGAACCCACAAGGGTTGCGTACATATCCTTGTATTTACCAAGAATCAGGTCGAAGCGTAGTTCGTGCACAAGAATCCCTTGTTGTTTACCTAACAAAAGGAGTAAAATTGGCTTGTCAGGGAAGTCAAGGGATTTCTCCTAATATGCGCCTTGATACAGGGTTGAGAGAATATTGTGAAACTGGTATTTCTCTGATTTCGACCGGACCCACCTAGGTTTCCTACGTACATTGGTTAATTACCAAGGATTAGGTCGTAACGTAGTTTTAAAAAAAAAAAAATTATTATTATTATTATTATTTTTTTTTTTTTTTTTTTTGTTGTTTAAAGTTGATGACCAAACCTGTAAAGATTGCCTACGTATTCTGGTATTACAAAGAACCAAGTCGACACGTAGTTCATTATACGTTGTAATTGATTTTTATTTATTTTTTACTTAAACAGGCAACTGAACCCGTATGTGGGTTGCCTACATATCTCAGATAGTTGAGAATCAGGTCAAAACGTAGTTCATTCTTGTGATAAAGGATTTTATTTGTTAAGGCGTTCCATTATACATCCTGGGATGGAAATGAACACTGATTCCATAAGGAAATCCCAAATTGGGTAAAATGTGCCCCAGTCACTAGCTGGGGCAATGATTGGATAAGTTTCATTGGGGAATGTAATCGGACACTTCTTATTGTGTGATTATGATAATTATAAGTGTAAAATATGCCCCAGCCTGTGGGATAGAGAAGAGACGGATTAGCCACTGGACGAGAAGCTAAGTCGATTCGCCTCGCTATTTGTCGAATGTGATGAAAAATGAATCTGAGATCATTGATGTGAATCCCTAAACACGCTTGCTGATGTGTCTTATTAATGATGAAGGAAAAGGATTTTCTAAATAGGAAGTCGATTCCTAGGATTTGCCCGTTGGTGTAACATCCAGGCTATTCAATCTTTATTTAAGTCTAGACAAAATCAATAGAATGATTTTACCTGCGGTGTCATGGAAATGCAATGTGAAATTGGGAGCTCTCATGGAGAGGCAATGTAAAATGGAGAGTAATCGTGGAAAGGCAATGTAGAATAAAGAGGACTTATGGAGATGTAGTGTAAAATAAGGAGTACTCATGGAATGGTAATGCAAAATATGGGACACTTGTGGAGAGATAATGGTGAAATGGGGAACACTCATGGAGAGCTAGTGTGTAATGGGAAACAACATGGAGAACCAATGTCAAATGGGGGTCACTCGTGGAGAGGTAATGGTGAAATAGAGAACACTCATGGAGAGGTAAAATAAGGAACACTCATGGAAAGGCAATATGGAATAGGGAACACTTATAGGGAGGTAATGTGAAGTGAGGAGCAGTCATAGAAAGACAATGTGGAATAGGGAACACTCATAGAGAGGTAATGTGCAATGGATAACACTCGTGGATAGACAATACATAATAGAGAACACTCATAGAGCGGTAATGTGAAGTGAGGAGCAGTCATGGAAAGACAATGTGAAATAGAGAACACTCATAGAGAGGTAATGTGCAATGGGTAACACTCGTGGAGAGACAATACATAATAGAGAACACTCATAGAGAAGTAATGTGAAATGGAAAACACTCATGGAGAGGCAATGTGGAATAGGGAACACTCAAAGAGTGGTAATGTGAAATGGAAAACACTCATGGAGAGGTAATGTGGAATCGGAGGAACTCATAGGGAAGTAATGTGCAATGGATAATACTCATAGAGAGTTAATGCAGAATAGGGAACACTCGTAGAAAGGTAATGCGAAATAGGGAATACTAATGCAGAGGCATAGATAATAGTCATGAAGACATAATGTGAAATGGGAAACACTCATAGAGAGTTAATGATAGGTAATACATCTTCCAGTCTGTGGCAGGGAAAATTGAAACAAAACTAAACTAACATACCTTCCGGGTTAGGACAAGGGAAAATTGAAAACGTAAGCAATGAACAAACTTTACAGTGTGCCCTATTATGTGGCTGGGGAAAGCATGACTGGGTCGATTTTAAAAGTGTCCTAGCCTATGGTCGAGGAGATCCAAAACCTTAAATATTGGGCCTGTGGCTTGGGTAAAATGAGGGAGCAGAAGTGTAAAATGGGCCCCAACCTATGGCTGGGACAAACACTATTTAGAAAGAACCCATTTAGAAGGAAGATCCATTAGTCCAATTGGGATAAGAGATGTCTTAAAAGGAATAGGCTCATCAAGTGGCAAGGAGACCACTGATCCATGCAAGAATTTATGCAACAGGAAAGACTCCACATCATTTTTTTATCTAACTTTTTGTGAAGAAAACATCGGTCATCCATGGGTTGTCTATAATTTTTTTCTCATTTATTCATTCATTTATTTTCTAATATTTTATGCTTTCATTTTGAGTTATCTCCTTCCCTTTATATTTAATAAAAAAGAATTAGATCCGTTGGGGAGATTGGAAAGAGTATTGTACTTTTACCTTCGTGGTACATCTGGCCTTTCATATTCTTCTCTTAGGAACTAAGATTGATTTCGATACTTGGGGATTTAGAACCCCTATGTGCTTTATATTTCAATCAACTCTTACAACTGTTTTATTAAAAATATACACAAATATTCAATGTTTATTTACTCAAATATCCATTTTTACCTAGTATGATTTTCTATGTTGATTTGATTCGAGCATGATAGGTATGATTTAAATAATAGTCAACATTTTCTCCAAATTTTGTTTCACAAGATGACCCTCCTCACCTAATGAGTATTCAGACCAGTATTTCCTCGATGAGACTTCGAAGTAACTGAAATAAAGATGTTTCTCAAATTTTCATTCATTTTGTTTTGTAACTATATTCCATATAGTTTAATTTATTTTATGTGTCATACGTGATCCTAACCGAGTTGCATTAAGAGCATAAAAAATATTGAGTTATTTTTACCTAGAAATACAAAAAATTGGTTAAAAAAATCATCAATGTTTTCATTGCAACCATATTGAACTTCTATCAAATATCATCTTAAAATCTATTTTTTTTTTCTCATTTTCTCAATTGGAACTTAATTCTGAAATTAACGTTGATAAAAACTTCAATGTTAATTCGTGCATAAAAATATCTAGGGTCAATAAAGCCTTCTTTTTCTCTCTCTTCCAACTTTTCTTTTCTCCCTATCTCTCTCTCAGATTGATCTCTACATCTCATCACAGATTAGCCACCACATTGCAGCTGCAAATCCAACCCTGGTGATAATCTCTCTTTCACTTTTTTTTTTCTCTCTCTCTCTATTATAGATCCGTACCACATCGTACTCCCACACCATGGTCATCCTCGCAGATCAAAACACAACCACCTACATCATTTTTTGTTCTTGAAAACCCATACCAATAGATACCCCTCCCTTATCTATCTCTTTATCTCTCTGTTTCTCTCTCTCTTCTTTTTTTTTTTTTTTTTTTTTTTTTTTTTTTTTTTTTTATCTCTAAAACAAAACTTAAAATTGGCCCTAAAATTGAAAGCCCTTATTAATTTGAGTTGGAAATTATCACTTTTTATTTCACCATAGCTCGCGATGATAACTTGTCCCTCCCTTATGATTACGATGCAAAGATGATTGGCGATGGTTGGATCTGGATAGCGATAGTACTGCAATGCAGATTCAATTTGTAGTAGTATGGTACTTTCTCTCATTATCTCTATCTCTTTTAATTTAATTTTTTATTGTTGACGCAAAGAGCTATCCAAGAGGAAGGGTGAATTGGATAGTTACCCAATTGAAACAATTAATTCCTTTAAACACAAATAATCAATTTTCCTAAATAGATTATTATCTTTATACATAACGAATATGTGTTTAATACTAAATGCACACCTAAACACAAGATAGAAAATAAATCAAGGCAGCACACAAGAATTTATCCTAATTCAGTCAAGTTAGTCTTGCATACGTCTAGTCCCCTGAGCTCCACGAAGATTCACAATCCACTGAACCCTTAATTCCTTTACCAGGTAGGAACCAAACCCTTACAACTCAAGATTCTTTTACAGGCCTAGAATTAACCTTTACAATTTACCATTTTCATGGGTCAAGGATAAACCCCTATCTTTTTACCAGGTTAAAGAAAAATCTCTCTCTCTCTCTCTCACTTATCCTTTTTACAAGGAATGATGAACCTTTACAACTCACTCAAAAATAATTTAATTGCAGGATAAACCAAAACCAAATTCCTATCAAGGGAAAAGAATAACCTAACATTTTTACCTAGCTATCTTTTTTATAGGGAAAAAAGATAGGGGTTTATCCCTAATCTTTTTTATAGGGAAAATATCAAAACCTAGCTATCCTAACTAGACACGGTCCCAAGCATATCTAATTCACTCAAACTCAAATACAAAAAATGTAAGTTTATTCCCATAAAAAGCTTCTACCACCTCAATACAGATATACTTAGTTAATATCTCGAATAATTACTACGTGATAGATACAATGTGAGACAATTCAAATTTGATTAATAAATAATGTGAGTAGCAAAAACCGCTTAAAAATATTTTCATGCTTTTAAGTTCGTAAACGATTTTTCTAACAATTCTAAATCAATTAATCAAGATAAATATAACTTTAAAGAAAATAATAAAACTTGGAAGGATCTCATCGGGAACACAATGAATATAATTATTGAATAGAAATTAGAGCCCAAATCGGTGATGCCAAACAGCTAATGCTTTAGATCAAGAACTTGAATAGAATCTCTCGAAAAAATATCAACGTAAATCTCACTTTTAGAAAAGCTCAAACTAATTTTTCTTGATGTACTCAACTCAATTCCTGCAGATCAATATTAATCGACCAATAACTAGCCCTCCAACAGCTAGTTTTTCAAAGACATGCCATAAAATGACACTCTAATACCCCTTATATGATTGCCTTTCATTTCAAGTGTATTTCACTTTAAAATAACTTTCAATTCTCTCATTTAAGTCTATAAAACTATTCTCAATTTAAAACCATAGAAATATGAAATATTAGACCATTTAAATTAAGAAAATCTCAAAATATATGGACCATATCAATATAGATAACATAATAGGTTGTTAATAGCCCGTTAAGTTTAAATCTCCCAAATCCCTTTCTTGGAATCATAAAAAATGGATAGTTTTTTACCAAGAGCCCAAATCGCCCGAAATCCTAACTTAATCAGTTGGTTAACCGATTCCTACAGGTCAGTTGACCGACCTATCCTCCTCCCAATATAATCGTTGGCACATAGCCAGTCGATTGACCGATCACACACAATTGGTTGACCGATTGGATTAGTGTGATCTATTTTCCACTAATTTATCTATTGACTCAAACGGTTGACCGACCCTTTTCATTTGATTGACTGATTGAATCAATGTGCTCACTTTCTTCGCCAATTCAACTACTGTTTCAAACAGTTGACCGACTAATTTCATTCGGTTGACTGACTGGATCAGTAACACCTCATTTCAACTCCAAAACTCACTGTTTGATTCAGTTGACCGATTTCTCGGTTAATTGAATTAACCTAAAAACTTAAATTTTTATACTTTAAAACATATTTTCCAATTGGGACAATTATCAAATTCATTTCACATAGAGAGCACATATAATATCTTATTTTAGGATCCTAAACTTATCACTTCTTCTCATGACACACATAGAATTAACTCATTTTAAGTATCGTGTATGATCCTAATTTAGGTTGTATTAAGATTATATAAGTAAAGAATTGTTTTCATCTCTTTCTTTAAGGTCTTCAAAATCTTCATATCTTGATTACGTCCATCTTGCACCTTTTATGTTTTCTTCATAACGTCTTTTTTTTTAATCACATGCATAGAACTATAAATCTGAAACACTTGATAAAACTATTAGTTCCACAAAAAATATCAATACTTAATTATTCATCAAAACCTTGGATTCAACAATCTCTCCCTTTTTTATGATAACAATTAACTTTGATGTTTTTTCTTCAATAAAAAATATAACTACGCTCTCCCTAAATTCGAGGATGGGTATTTAAACTCATTTAAGTATAAACATGAAAACATAAGTAAACAATGATAAAGATATTCAATATAAGCCCAATTAAACAGTAATGATATTCAACATAAGCCCTAGAATAACTTCTCCCTTTAATCAATGCAATGCTTAGGCGAACAAATCCCTAAATATCAACTAACTCATTAAACATCAACTTCTCCCCCTTTATCATCTCAAAAAGTGGGGGCAAAAATCCAAAAATATCATTCTAGGCATACATCATTGTACCTAGCCATACACGAACCTCGAATAATTTTTTTGAATTGATTTTGCTCTAAACGTTTGGTAAAAATATCGGCAAGCTATAACGATCCCGATTTTTAGGGCCGCCACCTAATTTTTCCCTTTTATTTTCAAGAGAAGTAGAATTAAAACACAAACCACTCCACCACCATGCTTCCACTACACCACTTTGATAAATAAAATAATAAAAGATGTGACATCGACTTGCCATTACCTAACCAATAGTAAATATAATCTAGCTGTCAACTGACACAAATTTTAATATTTACTTAATACTAAAAAAGTTTGAGCCACTGATTACCAACAATTACCCCGACTGCCTCAAAAGGAGCAACATCCTCTGACCCTATCTAACGCCAGTAGTAAACCCATTTGTACTCAAAGCACCTAAGACAAAATATTTTATTATTGTATTGTCTTCATAATATAAAAATAATTTATGAATCAAGTACATTTATCAAACACCATTTTTCAAGATAGAATATAAATATAACCGCACACTAAGCTGAAATAAAATTCCACAGCTATTATTACAATAAAATAAATGCATTTAAAGTAACTAATCAAATTACTTTGATATATAATAAAATATCACACATATACTTTCCTACTAGCCATAAGATCGTTTCACCTCACGATCGGAAGTAATAACAGTACCGTAGCCTGTACAACTGTGCAATCTAAGATTGTCATTAGTGTCAGAGTCATTCAATACCTCCAATGGTAGGAGCCAATATGTGGTATAAACCATCATATCATTAATATATTCAACTCTACCACATTATACTGTCAATACCATATTCAACTTTACCATATTGATAATCAATACTATATTCGATGCAACCATATTTATAGTCAACAACAATAACAACCACTTATAGGATTGCCCTCCTATCAGGTCACAACACAAACGTTTTAAAGGACATGCTCTCCTGTCAGGACCAACAACATCCCGCAAGACATGCCCTCCTGTCGGGATCACTCTATGTCATAGTTGGATAATAATAAAAATTACTTTCCTTGCTTAAAAATTTACTTGATCTACGTAACGTTATAAAATTGTCATTTTTAATAAATATTTTCTTTCTATAATTTAGTACGAAAATATAATTTAATAATTTATAGAAGACAATACACTGACCTAGATATTTGTGTTACTGATACGCTATCGTCGAAACACTACAGTAGTTATTGTTGCCTGTGAACCTAAAAACGATAAGATCTAAACTAAGAATTTAACTAAATAACTCTAATATGCAATACGCGGCATTAAAATGTGATTTCTCCTATTCCCAAATTTTCTTGATGATATGAAATTTATTAAAATTAGCATCATAATTTCTTAACCCAATATTAATTTTACAACTAAAATATTATAGTCATATTTATAAAATTTATCAATTAATATTTTAACTACATAACTCTAATTTAATAATTTACATAGAAGATAGTACACTGACCTTGATATTTGTGTTACTAATAGGCTATTGTCAAAATACTACAGTAGTTGTCATCGCCTTTGAACCTGAAAACAATAAGGCCTAAACTAAGAATTTAACTAAACAATTCTAATATGCAATGCGTGACATTAAAATGTAATTTCTCCTATTCCCAAATTTTCTTTATTATTTGAAATTTATTAGAATTAACATCATATTTTCTCAACATAATATTAATTTTACAACTAAAATATTATAGTCACATTTATAAAATATATCAATTAATATTTTAACTATAGAGAAAAATATTACGTAACTATTAACAATATTACCAGCCAATGAAATAATACAAAATATTATTCTTATTAAATTTATAATTTAATTTTTTACAAATTATATATATATGTACACACACACACTAGTGTATAACCCGTGCCTGAAGACACGGGAGTAAAACAAACAAACAAAAAAAATAAAATTATCTTTTGATTTTTTATTTATTTTTACATTATCTTTGTTTATACAATATTTTACACATTTTTCATTTGAACATCAATAATAACTAATAGCTAAATATGAATAATAATTGAGAATTATGAGAAACTTTTACTTATATGGTAGTAATAAATAAATTATACTATAAATAACTAAAAAAGAAATTCATGCCTTCACCATTATTATTGATTCCTAATAAGAGAAAGAAATATTATACATTTTTTTTTTTTATAAATATACTCTTTATATACCTAAGCTTTTAATAAATTCTCCTTTTTGCTTCATTTACACCCTAATTAAAATTAAAATACCAAAGAAACCAATTTAGACATGGAAAGAAAAGAGAATTTAGGATTATAAATTTTATCGCCCATTAAGATCATTAAATTCAAGAAATGTCCCTTAACGGTCTTAGGAATTAAGAAATATGGCCAGACTAACGCATTATGTTATCTCTCATGATAATCATGAATATCTTAATTTAACGACAATATATCATATTAAAAAATAGAATTAATATGAAGAAAACAAATCAATGATTACAACGCAACTTTACTTGGATAAACATTTGAAAATTGAAAAAAAATATTTATTCATGTCTTAATTTTACCTTATCAAACTAATAGATTGCGATAGAATCAATGAAAAAAATAAAAATTAAAAATTGATATTGAAACAAAATATATATCAATTTTCAATAAATGAAAATTGAAAAAAAAAAAAAAAAAAAAAAAAAGATATCAATTGAAAAACAAAAATCATTAAAACACAACTTTACTTGGAGAAATATTTGAAAAATGAGAAAAAAGATCTATTAATGTCTTAATTTTTTCCTTATCAAATTAATAGATTGCAATAACAATCAATTATTGTCTCGGCACAAGAATCATACCATCTCCACAAACCAAATCTTGTTTTAATAATTCCTATATACAATAAAAGGAAAAACTTCAATAATCATGCAATCGTAATAGAAACCTATAAAAAATAGATAAAATAATCTTAATAAAATGAAAATTTCAGATTTCATCTATTTATTCCAATATTCCTCTATTTCGATTATATATCACTTAGTTAATCTTTGGATGTGCCAAGAAAAAAAAAAAATATATCAATCCAATAAAATATATTTCTCTATCTCAATGAATTTGCAATAGAAAAAACAAAATTGACATCTAACTTTCTTTCCATTAGAACAAGTACAGAGACAATATATATATATATATATATATATATATATATATATATATATATATATATATATAACATAAAAAATAATTAAAAAGGCACAAAACAGAAACGAAAAATGAAAAGAACAATAGAAAATAAAAAGAAAAAAAACATAAAAGAAAAAACATAATTAAAAAGAAAAAAGAAAAAGCAAAAAAAAAAAAAAAACTACACATTATCAAAATATCTGATTTCAAATAGTGAAATTCAACTAAAAGTAATTGATTTTTAAGCTTGATTAAAAAGACACATGATCAATAAAATAGTGATCATTTCAATAGTAGATGAATTTCATGCTCAAATCTAAATTAAAATAGTGAAACTCAACTACGAAATCTGGATTTTAAGCTTGATTAGAAAACTAATGATCAAGACTATCTCAATTTGAATAGTGAAATTCAACTAAAAAAAACATAATTTTTTGAAACTGCAAGGCTATGCCCTAAAACTTTCTTAATTTGCAATTCCATTGCTACTAGATTTCATAGTCAAATCTCAATTCAAATAGTGAAATTCAACTACAAAATCTAAATTTTAAGCTTGGTTGAAAGATCAATGAGCAAGAATTTGAATAGTGAATTTCAATTGAAAAATATTAATTTTTAGAAATTGCAAGGATTTGCCCTAGAACTTTCTTCCTTCGCATTTCAACAACTGATGGATTTCAACAAACTAAACTACATTTTTTATGCTTGATTGACATACCAATAATCAAGAAAATCGTAATTCCGGTAGTGAAATTCACCTAATCAATCTATTTTTTTAAGCTGAAAGGACTTACTTGAGAAATCTCCTACTTTGCAATTGACAAACTAGTGAACTTCATTTAATTTGGTAGATGATCTTACAATCTAATTGAACTCAATTGATTCAAACTTGAATCATCCTTCATTAATAAAACCACAAATACCCAATTAAACTATGGCTTCGATCTTCTTATCAAAGGCTTCAAACTCAATACTCTTGAGATCTTGATTGGTCTCATCTTATTTACCTTCATCTTTACCTCTGATCTTTCCATGTTTATGTAATATTGATTCTCAGAAGAAGAAAAAGATGAATTCGAAGAAGAATAAACCGCCATTTATCGGCTCATCAATAAAACAAAGTCATCAGAATAATAGCAAGCTCAAATTGACACAAAAAACACAATTAGGAATTCTAGTGAGGATATAATTTTGGGGAAAGAAATTCAAGCAATACCTAAAAACTCATTCGCCCGTATTTTACCCACATTAGCAAGTAGCAAACTATGTTGCAAATGCAAGAACAATGGATAATCTATCCAATCCTTAAGCAATTGCACACTACATTATGTTAATCCTGAGATTTTGATGGACAATTAAAAGTTGATGTTTTTAGTGGAACTAATGTTGAGTGTTTCAGAAAAAAGAATTCCATTTGAAGATTGTATCATGAAGAAAATATCAAGGGTGCAAAGATAGACATCGAGAAATGAAAAGTGTTGAAGATCCTGAAGACATTAGGTGAAAACAACTCAATACTCTTATACTCTTAACGCAATCCGAATTAGGATCACACACAACACTGTTAAATGTATTATATTTTTGTGTGTTTGATTTGATAAATTTTAGAATCCTAATTAGTATTTAAATATGTGATCCTATTTGAAATTAAAAAATAAAAATTGACCTAAATGTAAATCATGTTTAAACTTAAAATTTTGGGTCAATTTAGTTAATCGAGAAAAATAATCGGTTAATTGAATTAAACATTGAGTTTTGGAACAGAAATTGGTGAAAGAATCGACCAACTAGCATTAATATGTTAATTGATCAAAAAAATATTGGTCAACTTATTGAAATAGTGAGGTTTTGGAGCAAAATATGAAGATCCTGCATCAATCAGTCAACCGACGAAGAAGGGTTTGGTCAACTCATGGGTCTAAGGGTGGAAAAGAAAAAGTCTCTGAACCAATTTATCAACCAATTCGAAGGCAATCAGTCAACCAACTACGTTGTGTTTTGGCTGGGAAAACTCCTTGAATCAATCGGTTAACCGACAGGCCATGGTTTAGTTAACCGATTGTTTCGATTGAGATTTCGAGGATTTTGGTCTTCTGGTAAAAAACTAGCCATTTTTTATGATTCCAAGGAAGAAATTCAAGGAATCTGATCTTGTTGAAGATATGGTCCATATGTTTTAAATTTATATTGATTTGATTCACATATTAAATGATTTTCTCAATTTGGTTGGTTAAATACTTCCTATCTTTGTGATTAATAATTGAGAAATATTTTGTGGACTTATTTGAGAGTTTTAAAAGTTATTTTTAAGTGAAATAAATCATAATTAATAAATATGTTACATGGGGTTTAAAGGTGTCATTCTGCTGAGATTATTCAAGAGAGATTTTGTGTTAAAGTTCTTGAGCTAAAACGCTATTGAATTGGCATCACCAATTTGTGCTATCTTGCGATTCTATTTACATTCTTCGGTGTTATCCTGGTGAGATATTTTTAAGTTATTGTTCTTAATTTAGATTTTATATTATTAATTATTGGTTGGATTTCAGATCGTTGAAAAATCGTTTTCAAATTTAAGAGCATAAAAATCTTTTTAAAACAATTTTGTGTGTTTATTTGATTACATGCTTCATTTTGTACTACCCACACTTGTTATTAATCATATATTAATTTACCTCACACTGAATCTATCACGTAGTAAATTTTGGGATATTAATTGAGTATATCTGTTTTGAGATAGTAGAAGCTATTTATGGGAAGAAACTTAATTTTTTGTGTATTTGTGAGTTTGAACAGATTAGAAACGGTTGGGCCAGTGTTATCAGGGTAACTAGATTTCAATCTTTTTTAGTAAATAGATTAGAGTTTGATCTTTTCCTAAATATAAAAAGGTTATGTTATTCGTTTCCCTTGAAAAGAACTAGATTATGATTCTTCCTCAATTGGATTGAGTGAATTGTGAAAGTTTCATCATTACTTGTGAAAATGATACTTGTGAGAGTTGTGAGATTTGATCTTTAACCTGTAAAATGATTAGATGGTGATTCTTCCTGCAATAGAATTATGTTAGTCTTTATCCTGTTAAAAAGATAAGGTTCTTCCTTGGCTTGAGAAAAGAAAAATTGTAAGGGTTGGGTTCCTACCTGGTAAAGAGATCAAAGGGTTTAGTAGTTGCGAATCTCCGTGGAGCTCAGAGGATTGGATTAGGCAAGGCTAGTTTGTTGAACCAGGATATATCTTGGTATGCTGCTTTATTATTTTTATCATATTCTATTTCGTTGTGCACTTAGAATATAAATCCTTTTCCGCTGCATAACGAAGATAATAATTGATTTAGAATAAATTGATTAGTTGATAAATTAAGTGTTGAAAGTTTTAATTATTGAAATGTTTATAAATATCCAATTCACCCTCCATCTTGGGTAGCTCACTGGGCTAACACATTAGGTTTGAAAAATACAAACCTTCATACAATTTTAAAGAATGAAATTAGGAGATTTAGAGGAGAGTTAAATTGGTTTAACAAAATGAGTACAATTAATTAGAAATAAAAATCTAGAAGAATAACTCAAATTAGATGAAGATCAAGACTGATGAATGCAATTGGTGCTAACAAAACCTCAGAGTTATAGTAAAAACATCTATAGTGACCTTTCTTTGTCGGAGATGCATCTTTCATGTAGAACTTCAACAACAATAGTAGAATCGCACGATTGAGCACCGCATTCCAAATCCAAGCACCGATTTCCTTGCAACCATGTGGCACAACTGGTTGTAACCCAGATGCACAATCTGGCAATTCACCACGAAGAGGAAACACACGCTTGGAGAGAGGGGAAGGCTGGTGTTCTAAGAAAAGAGTAAAAAATAGATAAGAAAATAAAATAAAAGAGTGAAATCTTACCAAAAAATATTACAGTATATCTGTAGTTGGTTGTGGCCAACGTGTAAAAAGAAATATAAACATATAAATCATCCAACATATAAAAAGAGATAAGAATCATACCTAATTTTTTTTGAATTGATCTAAAAATTTCTCAAAATAGATTTTAGAAATTTCAAATCAAATCCCAAAATTTCTCCCAGCCGTTACCCGTGAATGAAAAAAGTAGCATAAAAGGGTGTGGAGAGAAAGATTAAAGGGATCGTACCTAAGAGAGGGTTACCAGACCTTTCGATGTAGATTTTTTTTTTCTTCCTTTAACTATAAATCCAATGGGGCTCCACTTGGACTCTGTTTGGACCTCGTCCGTTCGTACAGGCGATTAGGGCATGAAGATAGAAGCTTGGACATTTGCGATTAGGGCAAAAAGCGGTTTGTCGACTTGTATGAGGTACAAATATGGAATGAACAAAAGAGATGATCTCGACTTGATGGATTGATGAGAGAGAGAGAGAGAGAGAGTACCTTTGCAGTCCTTGCCAAGTATTGTCGGTAATGCTCCATCCGTATACGATTGTGACCTAAGACCCGCAGGCGATTCGGCGATGGCGTGACTAGCTTCTTGGTGATGGAGAGTGAAAGAAATTGTCAATTTTGGGAAAGAGATAGGGTTAGGTTTAGGGGGCTAAGTCGGCGGACTGTTGAGGAGAAGTGAGAGAATTCAGAGAACTAAGTACGACGAGGAGATTTGAGTAAACAGGTCAACCGGCTGGTAGCATCTAAGAGAGGGGCAGAAGAAACAGTGCCAAATCAAAGGTGTTGCAGCATAGCAGTGAATAAGAGAAGGTAAAGGGAGCGAAGAAGAAAGGGGGACAAAATATTCAGCGGTGGTGGTGAGCGTGTGTAGGGTAATTGGCTAGAGGGAGAGTGAGAATGCGCGATTGATTGAGTGTGAGGGCAAAGGGAGAGGCACAATAACCCTAATTTTTATTTTATATATAAATTAAAACTCATTTAACGTGTAAAGTTCACAGACCTTGGCCTTCCTACTAGAGAAATTATCTAAGTTTGGATGCCAAGCCTTGTTTATATAGGGTAAAGGTAGAGGGTAGTCTTGGAGGCTTCCAAGTTTCTAGAATATTGTAGGGTAATGTTGAAAATTTTTGACCATCCTAGACACCCCATTTTCTAGAATTTTCTTTTGTAAATATCTAGTAAAATTCTCTAGAGTATTATTTGTAACCGTTAGATCAAAACTATCTACACCATCCATTGTAAAAAAAAACTCTTTCTCCTACTAAAGTTGAAGATACATCATATCTTCCACGTTAGTTTCTTAAATCCGTATCATGAAGACATGGAAGAACTAGGACGCAGGGCATCAAAACAAGCGCCAACTATAGTAGTCACCTCTTTTAACAATGGGGTTGGTTGCATACTAGCCGATCGGGACATATGAAAGAGAGGCGTTCCAAATTACCACAAGTATTTAGTAAAGTGGAAGAACTTTCCAAATAGTGAAGCGAGCTTGGGAATGTGAAGACCAACTGTGGCAATTCGCAGATCATATCCAAAGGTTCAAGGACGAAGGCACGATGAGGACATCACGAGAATAGGTGGGGGAGAATGTAATGCCCCTCACACCTTGGCCTTGTTACTAGATAAATTCTCTAAGTTTGGATGCCAAGTCTTGTTTATATAGGGTACGGGTAGAGGGTACTCTTGGAGGCTTCCAACTTTCTAGAATATTCTAAGATATTGTAGAGAATTGTGGAGCATCCTAGACACCCTTTTTTCTAGAATTCTCTTTTGTAAACATCTAATAGAATTCTCTAGAGCATCATTTGTAACCATTAGATCAAAAAGATCTAGACTATCCATTGTAAGGCCCTTGGCCTATATAAAGGAGAGAGAGCTCATTTGCTCCTCACTAAGTTGTGAACAAGTAATATAAGCGTTCATTCTCCCAAACTCTCTTGCTCTTCTACTCTTTCAAGTTATCTAGCTTTCCTTACTTCTTTCCTTCTCAAATTTGTTTTGTTGTTTGTCTTGATAAGGCTTACTTAGCACTTCCAAGGGGTTGTAATTGATGCTAAGTGTCGTACCGTTACTTCGGGAAAGGTAAGTCCATGACAGCTGGTATCAAAGCTCGAGGTATCGAGCTTGGACTATGGTGATTGCATTAACCAGAACAACCAACATGGTGGAGCCTATAATGGAACGTGACCAGGTTAAGATCCTTCCTACTACCGTCAAGGTAAGAGAAATAAGTCCAAGGACATTATTTGAAGCCTTGAGGGATGGGTGACTGGCCTGGAGAAAATGATGGAGAAAGTAACTTTCGACTTCGAGGACATGGGGCAACATCTTGATGGCTTCGAGTTAGAGGAACAAACTATTAACAAAGTTGTGAAGGTGTCCCTTCGCGAACTTGGTGACTGCCTACGGGGTGAGGTACATGCTCTTTGAGACCAAGTTTTCTTAGAGTTGAATAGCATAAGGAAACACTTCGAAGGCGAAATCTTAACGTTCGAGTTGAGTTGGAGAAAACCTTAGACGTTACTCTAGAAGTGAACTCTCCAAATTCAGGCAGAATTAGAGGAGGCCTGATCGGATTGGGCTTTGTGCAAGCGGGTGGTACTTCAAGAATTACTACCACTCACGAGGTATCGAATATCGATATTCCAAAATCGAACACTTTCTCAGGAAGGCGAAACGCTCTAGAATTGGACAACTTTCTTTGGGGTTTGGAACGATACTTTGCTGCCAAGGGCGTGGTAAGCGAAACCTCAAAGATCAACAATGCGGTAATGTACCTCACAGACGCAATACTACTATGGTGGCATTAGAAAGACAAACAAATTTCTGAGGGTACGTTTGTGATTAATACATTTGATGATTTCAAAAGAGAAATCAAAAGATAATTCTATCTTGAGAATATCGAAGCGGAAGCAAAGGGTAAGCTTCATCGGCTAAAACAAACGGGGTCTATCTCTGACTACGTGAAAAAATTCACAATTCTAATATGGTTGATACCGATAAATTGTTCTAAATCCTTCATGGGTTACAACATTCGGTCAGGACGGAATTAACGCGTCGTGGTGTGCAAGACCTCTCTACCGCTTTAGCTGTAGCAGAATCGCTAATTGATTATAGTTTAAGAGGCGAAGCAAATATGGAAAAATACATGCCCATAAGGTTCAATGAAGGCCAAGGTAGGGGAGACCACGGATCCTTCCAAAGTGGCCATGGAAATCAAGATACTGAGGGTCATAAACCCTTGTTCTCTCGTCTTGGAAGAAAAGGTTATGGAATACGAAAGACAAAGATCATTCTCAACTTAGAACAAATTGTTTAATTTATGATAGGCCACATTGGGTACAAGAATGTACCAAACAAAAAGTGCTAAGTGTCATGACAACAGAGTATGAAGAACAGCATAAGCAACAAAAGGACGAGGTACATATGGGATCCCTTCGTCTGTTAAACACCATCAAGGTAAAACGATTGAAGCTTGAATTCATCAAGGAAAAAGGAACCTTGAAGGTTGTAAATTTGACCACCTAATCATTAAACAGAGTGGCACGAGACGTGCATGCCAATATCAGACAATAGGAAGGGATAATGGATATGTTGGTAGTACCTATGGATGATTTCAAGATCGTGATTGGTATGGAATTTCTCGATAAGATAAATGCTTTCCCCATTCCTTTTGCTAATTAGTATGCATCATGGATAGTGGCAAGGCTTGCATGGTCCCTATAGAACGTGGTGCCAAAATCGAGAAGGAACCTTTGTCTGCTATAAAATTCAAAAAGGCATTCAAGAAAGGGTAAACAAGTTACCTTGCGATAATGAAAGAGATGCCGAACTATCCCATAGTGCTCAACCTGCCCAATTTTCCAGGAGACATCAAGGCAATCCTTGAGGAATTCAAGGACGTCATGCCAAATGAGCTACCAAAAAGGCTATTGCCCCACAGAGATGTGGATCTCGAAATCGAGTTGGAATCGAGTGCCAATCCTACGCCATAGCACCCTATCATATGTCGTCTCTTGATCTCGAAGAATTAAAGAGGCAACTGAAGGAGTTATTAGATGTCGGACACTTGCGAGTGTCTAAAGCACCGTACAGGGGCACCGGTGCTGTTTTAAAAAAAGAAAAAAAAAAAAAAGATGACTTGTTATGTATATGCATCGATTATCGGGTGCTCAATATGATCACGATCAAGATCAAGTTCCCGATTCCTTTGATCATCGATCTCTTCGATTGACTCGCTAAAGCTCAGTACTTCACAAAGCTGGATTTGCGCTTAGGGTATTATCAAGTCCGTATCGTGAAAGGAGACAAGTCCAAGATGACATATTCATAAGGTACGATTCCTTTGAATTCCTAGTTATGCCCTTCGGCCTCACCAATGCACTAACCAAATTCTGCACTTTAATGAACAAGATTTTTCACTCACTCCTCGATTAATTCGTCATAGTCTACTTGGATGATATCCTCATTTATAGCGAGACTTTAGACGAACATGTCCAACATCTTAAACAAGTCCTCCAAGTACTGCGTGAAAATAAGCTCTATATCAAGGTGGAAAAATGTTCATTTGCACAAGAAGAAGCGTATTTTATTGGTCACAAGGTGCGACAAGGGAAGAGTATGATGGAAACGTGAAAGGTTAAGGCGATTCAAGACAGGGAACTGCCCACGAAGGTAACGGAGTTACGTTCGTTCTTTGGGCTCGTAAACTATTACTGACATTTTATAAGGAGCTATTATGCCCAAGCTGCTTCTCTCAGTGATCTGTTGAAGAAAGGAAAGGTATGGAAATGGTTCGAGAAATGCCAAAATGTCATTATGGACTTAAAGAAAGCTATCTCAGAAGAACCATATCTTATGCTTGCCTATTTTTTCCAAGCCTTACAAGGTTTACACGGATGCCTCTTACTTTATTATTGGAGGAGTTCTCATGTAAAAAGGGTATCATGTGGCTTATGAAGTGAGAAATCAAATGACACCAGGAGATGCTATACTGTCCAAGAGAACGAAATGAAGGTTTTGGTTATGGCCTACGAACATGGAGGCACTATCTCTTGGGGTCTCTATTTATCATCATGACCGACAACGTTGCCACTAGCTACTTCCAGACGCAGATAAAGCTAAGTCCAAAGTAAGCATGGTAGCAAAATTTTCTTGCTGAGTTTGACTATCGGCTGGAGCACAAGCCCGGGCAAGTGAATGTTGTAGACAATGCCTTAAGCCATAAGGCGAAACTAACATCCATCAGTAGTCTCAAATGCCTGTTACTGGATCACAGCATGGAAGGACTTCAACACGATCCCCTAGCCAAAAGTCTTAATAGCATGGTCAACGAAGGGAAGATGCGACACTTTTGGATAAAGGATAACCTTCTGTATATGAAGTGGGATAGGCTCTACATCTCTAAGTGGTAAAACATTCAGAAAGAGTTAATGCAGGAAAGCCACGATTTGAACTGGGCTAGATATCCCAGCATGAGATGCACTATAGCGTTAATGGAGGATGCTTATTATTGGCCTCGTATGCGGGATGACATAGAAGCCTATGTCAGAACTTATCTTGTCTATCAACAACACAAGGTGGAACAACAACACCCAACAAGATTGCTAGAACCGCTACCCATACTAGAGCGACCATGGGAGACTGTCTCCATGGACTTCATTTCAGCGCTACCAAAATTGGAAGGCTACGGGAGCATTGTGTTGTAAAACCTAAATTGTAGAACGTACGTCATAAATAGTTGCAATATAGAGCATTAGAAAATTTTAGGGTAAATATTTTATTGATTAAAATTCAAATTAAAAGTTGGGGGTCAAATTGGGAATTTAGAAATATAAAAATTTAAAATTGAGATTTGAATTGGCAATTAAAAATCAAAAAGTAAAAATGTTAAGGGTAAAATTATAATTTTTGAAACTTTTAAAAATTGAAATTTACTAAAATTAAGATCTTAAAGAAACTGGAGGGAGGAAAGTGCAATTTAACTTTTAAATATATATATATATATATATATATATATATTTAACTGCTATATGTGTGTATCAGACGATCAAACCGGCCAGAGGAGGGAGCGATTGAGGGGCGACGTGGCGTGCTTAGGATCGGATTAACCACTAAATTCATGCAATAAATACCCCCTCATGCAAAGAAGTGATCAAATCTGGGAAAAAGATTAGAGAAATTCTAGAGAGAGTGAGGACTGTAGTGGGGGTTGTCGATTTATCTTGAATCGGCATTCCTCCGGCAGCGTGGTCATGGCTGTTAGGGGTGTGCGTGGTCGTGTGGACATCGACGACAGTTCTAAGAGAGAGAGAGAGTGGTTCGGCCAATGGCGTGGTTCGTCAACGGAGTGGCAGTGTGCGTTCTTAGCATCGCCAGTGAGCGGGAGTTGCTGATCGCCATCCAATCATCGACAATCGTTGGGCTAGTGAGTATTTATGTGTAATCCTCTAATTATTTTGGTTGGTGTGTGCATGCATGAGTATTGCTAGTTGGGTCGGTAAATTTCCCGCGATGTGGGTTGTACTCGGTTTTCTTCTTCCGACAGTGTGTGGGTTTGTGTGTGTGTGCTGATTGTCCAGTTAGTGTGTGTGTGTGCGTGTGTGTGTGTGTGTGCGCGTATGTGTGTTGTGTCAACAAGAACCCAGCAAAAAAAAAAAAAAAAAAAAAACAGAGACGGAGAAAGAGAGAGAGAGGTCGATCAATGGCGGTGGCGGTGGTGTGAGATGGGTACGGCTACGGTGTGCCGCTGTGTGTGTATGTCGCCGTCGGCAGGGGTCGTTGGTCCCGTGGCGTGTCGTTGGCATTGGGCATGCATGTGTAGTTGTGTGCATGGTAGTGTGTGTGTTGCAGCGTGCGTGGGTGTGTGAGTAATGATCTGGTAGGTGTGCGGGTTAGCTTGTGAGGTGGCCGGTGGTGGTGTTTGATGGACGTTGTGGGTGGTGCAAGGTCTACGGGATAATCGGCAAGGAGTAGGAGGCCACCGGCGGTCGGCAACAGTAGAAAGAGAGAGGGGGCCAACTGTCGGGTCTGGAGAAGAACCAAGAACCGGCCCGTGAACGATTCGGAATTGGTATCATTTTTCGTTAAATTTATTTTAGTTTTGTTAAATTCAATCTTAGCATAAAAATCTTTGTAACCGGAATAATAAATTTGGGATCTTTCATATTATAAGATTTTTATGCAATAATTAACAGAACGAAATTATTAGAATAATAACAATTCTCATAGATAAACTATGGGGAATGAAAAAATACGGAACTTAGGGCCTGCATTACATGACTAGATGATTTTACATAAAATATTAATTTAGGCCCTATCATTTCTAGGTTCGCAGACGCCAACACCTCGGTAAGCTTTAGACGGTGCGGTTTTTGTAGCACAAGAAACGAGGTGAGTGTACTGTCTTTTAGCTAAATTATTTGTATATATATATGATGGAAAATAGTTGTTTTTAAATTAGATGCTTTTAAAAATTATGCGGTGATTTGACAATATTGATTAGACGATATTATTGAGTGATGTGATCCGCTTCGGCAGAGTGATGTTTATCCGCTTCGGCGGAGTGATGTTATCCACTTCGGCAGAGTGATGTTTATCTGCTTCGGTAGAGTGATGTTAGACGTTTATACTACGCAGTGATTATCCGCTTCGACGGAGTGATAGGTGTTCCAGATGGCACGGTATCGTTGCAACTCCCAATCGTGATATTAAAACGATCATTATGGCTAGCCAGTGTGTGTTGGGGTGGAGTGGTGGTTTGAGATATGATGTTTTATTTATACTGGGTGACTTCTTATTTATTATGGTGATTGGTATGATATTTATACTGGATGATTTAAAAATGGAACTTATATATATTACTTTATTTTTACTGCATATCTTATGAAGACTTTTGCAAGCTATGTGATATCTATATACTTATGCTAGATCCATGTGTAAATGTTGTATTATTTAGAAGGTATTATTATTAAATAAAAATATTTTTATTAAGAAGGTAATACAGTCGCAGGTGAAATTACTAGGAGTCGGTCCTCTACTGGCACTGGGTAGAGTCCGTCAATGGTATAGCGAGGGAGAATTTCGGGAGGTGCAGCCTGAGGCGAACCTAGGAAAGGTTCATTGTTGTTTTTATCTTTCGTTGTTATTCAAAATTCAGGGACGGGTGTGTCCCTAGTTAGAGAAAATATTTATGGCCTGATTTTGGTGATTGTATAATTATGAATGCATATTGTCGCTTTCTAGTTTGGTTTGTCGCTCAGGTGATGTCGTGTCAATGTCATACCGGCCCAATAGGTGACGGGTGTTCGGGGGTAGGGTGTGACAATTGTGGTAGTAGTTAATCAATCTTGTACCATCTGACTGTACTATAGAGGAGACATCTCAACTCTTCCTGAAAAATGTGGTGAAACTATGGGGTGTTCCTCAACATATTATCAGTGATGGAGATCCTCGATTCACTAGCTGATTCTGAATGGAGTTGTTCAAGCTGCTGGGGGCAGACTTGGACTTCTCAACAAGTTTTCATCCACAAACTAACGGGCAGACGGAGAGGATCAATGCCTTGCTGAAGCTATATTTGTGGCACTACGTGAATGCCAACCAAACGGATTGGGACAAATTGCTCGACGTGGCACAATTCTTCTACAATTTGCAAAAGAGTCAAGCTACCAATGGAAGCCCTTTTGAGATTGTTACGGAAACGCAACCTTTGACACCCAACACCTTAGCCACAAGCTATAATGGAAAGAGCCCGGCAACTTACAAATGTGCTAAGGTGTGAAACAAACAAACCGACATGGCTAGGGCGTACCTAAATAAAGTGGCCAAGAAAATGAAGAAATGGGCGAACAAGTCTAGATGGCCGTTGGAGTTCAACAAGGGCGACTTGGTTCTTATGAAACTTTTGCCACAACAGTTCAAATCTCTACGCAAAGTTCACAAGGGCTTTGTTCGGTGTTACGAGGGTCCTTTTCAAGTAATAAAACGAGTGGGGACAGTATCCTATAAATTCCTTTCCCCGCCAAAGTTGAGATACGCCATGTCTTCCACGTCAATTGCTTAAAGTCGTATCATGAAGACATGGAAGAACCAGGACGCAGGACATCAAAACGGGCGCCAACTACAGTAGTCACCTCTTTCGATAAAGAGGTTGGTTGCATACTAGCCGATCGGGTCATATGAAAAAAAGGCGTGCCAAATTACCACAAGTATTTAGTCAAGTAGAAGAACGTTTCGGATAGTGAAACGAGCTTGGGAGTATGAAGACTAACTGTGGCAATTCACAGATCATATCCAAAGGTTCAAGGACGAAGGCAGGACAAGGTCATCACGAGAACAAATGGGGGAGAATATAACGCCCCTCACACCTTGGCCTTCCTACTAGATAAATTCTCTAAGTTTGGATGCCAAGTCTTGTTTATATAGGGTAAAGGTAGATGGTACTTTTGGAGGCTTCCAACTTTTTAGATAATTCTAAGATATTGTAGAGAATTGTGGAGCATCCTAGACACCCCCCTTTTCTAGAATTATCTTTTGTAAATATCTAATAGAATTTTCTAGGGTATCATTTCAAACCATTAGATCAAAACGATCTAGACTATCCATTGTAATGCCCTTGGCCTATATAAAGGGGAGGGAGCTCATTTGCTCCTCACCAAGTTGTGAACAAGTAATACAAGCTTTCATTCTCCCAAATTGTCTTGTTTTCCTACTCTTTCAGGTTCTCTATCTTTCCTTACTTCCTTCCTTCTCAAAGTTGTTTGTCTTGGTAAGGCTTACTTATCACTTCCAAGAGGTTGGAATCGAGACTAAGTGCCCCACGGTTACTTTGGAAAAAGTAAGTCAATGACAGACCGCTACTAATATCTAGATGTTTGTCTCTTGATTCGACAGCCCTCTTTATAAGTGAGCTGATTTACTTTATATATATATATGAGAAGGAGTTCCCTTGATGGATAGAAGGCAAACAACAGAGAGCTAATAGAGAAAGAGGTAAAGGCAAGAGATGAAAGAGATAGTGAGACTATGGGAGAGTTGGTGAGAGAAACAAAAACAAAGCTATGTTTTTGTTTGTTTTTTTTTACTTGATAGCATGTCCACCGCCTCAAGCAACGTTTCCCTTTATTTCTGATTTTTTTTTCCCCTTAAGTTTGAACTTATCTATGCTGTGCCACATGGGGACAAAGCCTTAAATGTCATCATCTTTTAATTGTTAAACTACATAAAGTACCCCATATAAAAATCATTAAAATATTAATTAGACCTCTTAAAATAAATTTTAAACATTGACCATTCTTACCTATCTCATATGAACAAATTAAACGAATTCCCCCGTGAATCTAAATGTCATCTAAACCCTAAAGTTAACAAATTATCATTTTAAAATAATACTTAAGCCCCAAAAAATTTTAGAATAAAATTAAAAATTAACATATTAATCCCTAATATTCTTAAAACTAATTAATTATTATTATTATTTTTAAACATCACAATTACTCCTAATTTTTTTTAAGTGAAATTTAAATAACATAATAAACCCTATTATTTTTTTGATATTCCAAAATATAATTAAAAATATGCCAATACATAAAAATTGGATCTTACAATCATTCCTCCTTAAAAGAAATTTCGTCCCTAAATTTAATTAACTCAAATGAGCAAATGATGCATATGTACAACTCACTAGTCAGAAAGATAAACAATAACTAAAATAATGTAGTACTAGTTGCATATGTAATACCTACTAATCAGGTAAAATGGATTCAAATTCACGTTCCAAACCGACCCCACAACTCAACGACATATCCTATGGCCCCCTACTGACACAACAATAACACCAAGTTTACAAAACCTATAACCTGCACTCAGATACCAACTGTAACGACTCGGTTTCCCAAAGCCGTCACTTAGTTTCTCCTTTTTTATTTTTACGAAGAAGTAGAAGTAAAACACAAATCCCTTCAACCCAACACTTCAGTTGCACCACTCTGATAAATAAAATAATAATAGACATGACCAGAACTTGCTATTACCCAACAAATAATAATCTAATTATCAAATGACACAAATTTTAATATTTACTTAACACTACAAAATTTTGACTCATTGATTACCAACAATTGCCCTGACTAGCTCAAAAGTAGCAACACTCTCAGACCCTATCTAATGCCAGTAGTGGACCCGTCTCTACCTAGAGTACCTAAGACTAAATATTTATCAATGTACTATCTTTATAATATAAAAATAATTTATGGATCAAGGACATGTGTTAAACACCATTTTTTTAAAACAGAATATAAATATAACCACACACTGAGCCAAAATAAAAATCCACAACTATCATAACAATAAAACAAATGCATTTAAATTAACTAATCAAATTACTTTGATATATAATAAAACACCACACACATACTTTTTTACTAACCATAGGATCGTTTTATCTCACGATCGAGAGTTATAACGGTATCGTAACCTGTATAATTACGCAATCTAAGGTTTCCATCAATGTTAGAGACAGTGAATACCTTCAGTAGCAGGCGCCAACACATGGTATAAACCACCATATCATCAACATATTCAACTTCACCACATTATATTGTCAACACCATATTCAACTCCACCATATTGATAACCAATACCATATTCGACTTCACCATATTAATAGTCAATAACAACAACAACAACAACCACATGCAGCACTTGTCTTCCTGTCATGTCACAACACAAATGTCCTAAAGGACATGCCCTCCTATCTGAACTAACAACATCCCGCAAGGCATGCCCCCTAT
Source organism: Eucommia ulmoides (assembly GCA_016647705.1). NCBI lineage: Eukaryota > Viridiplantae > Streptophyta > Magnoliopsida > Garryales > Eucommiaceae > Eucommia > Eucommia ulmoides. The sequence continues at coordinate 12,424,132 of CM028331.1, forward strand.
CAGGATCACATTATGGCATAGTCGAATAATAATAAAAACTACTTTCTATGTTTAAAAATTTACTCGATCTACGTAACATTATAAAACCATCATTTTTAATAAATATTTTTTTCTTCACAATTTAGTACAAAAATATAATTTAATAATTTACATAAAAGACAGTACACTCACCTTAATATTTGTGTTATTAATAGGCTATCGTCAAAACACTGCAATAGTTGTCGTCGCCTATGAACCTAAAAACGACAAGTCCTAAACTAAGAATTTAACTAAACAATTCTAATATGCAATGCGTGAAACTAAAACGCAATTTCTCTTATTCTCAAATTTTCTTGATTATATGAAATTTATTAAAATTAAACATCATATTTTCTCAACCCAATATTAATTTTACAACTAAAATATTATAGTGACATTTACAAAATTTATCAATTAATATTTTAACTACCAAAAAAAATATTAACTAACTATTAATAATATTACCAGTCAATGAAATACTAAAAATATTATTTTAATTAAATTTTTAATTTTTAATTTAATTTTTTTCACAAGTTATATATATATAAAATGGAGTTACCTTGATGGATGGAAGGCAAGCAACAGAGAGCTAAGAGAGATAGAAGTAAAGGCAAGAGATGAAAGAGAGTGAAAATATGAGAGAGTTGGTGAGAGAAACAAAAAGAAAGTTCTATTTTTTTTATTTTTTTTTTACATGCTAGCATGTCCACCACCTTAAGAAACTTTTCCCTTTATTTCTTGCCTTTTTGTTTCTTTAAGTTTGAACTTATCTATACTGTGCCACATGGAGACAAAGCCATAAATGTCATCTTTTAATTGTTTAATTTCATAAAGTATCCCATATAAAATCATTAAAAATATCAATTAGACTTCTTAAAATGAATTTTAAACATTGACCATTGTTACTTGTCTCATATTAACAAATTTCACAAATCACCCCATGAATCTAAATGTCATCTAAACCCAAAAGGTAACAAATTATCATTTTAAAATATCACTTAAGCCCCAAAATATTTTAGAATAAAAATTAAAAATTAACATATTAATCCCTATGTTCTTAAAACTAGTTAATTAATTATTAATATTATTATTGGTGCGTAAAACTGGTACACACCTCGAGTATGATCTAGTCGGATGATAGGTGGGTCCTCTTGCTGAGGTGGTGTCGTGGGTTAAAAAGTCCTCGAGTGAGTTGTACTAGGTCTTGGGAGGACTGATCTGTGGTGTCCAGAGTCCTGATCCTCAAGGAGTGTACTTGCAAAAGGCTCAAATCGGGATTTATCCTGGTGAAGCCCCTCCAGTGTTATAATCAGTACTTTGAAAAAAAAAAGTACAGTAATGCAGCAAGTAAACAAATGAACTTGCGCGTAATATAAAGCGTATTCAAGTATACCTCAGACTTACATATACCTCGATATGTATAGGAGTTAGAGATGATTAGTCGGGCCTAAACATGGTTAATTGGTCGAAACCCTGTGTTTAGCCGATAATTTGTGGCATTTAGGGGATAATTGTTGGGCTTGAGCTTTTAGGCCCATTTGTTGAAGACCGCGAGGGCGCAAAGCAATAGTTGGACCCCTTTGGCCAGTCATTTGAGAGTTCTCCGTAGTCAAGCTCATTCAAGAACCCTTTCAGGTTATCTCTATTTAGTCCATGCTGGATCACTTTCCCTTTTAGAACGTCAGACTTGAAGTTGACCAGTGGGGAGAGGTATTTAGTTGGAGGCCCTTTGACTCGATCAATGCCCCGCCCTTGGTGGATGACCTTGGTTTATCCCCAGGTACGGACTATTGACTTCTGGAGAGAGTCTAGTTGTTACCCTCGACGCTGAGCACCAAGATGAGACTTGTGAAGAGTTACTCGTGACGCCAAGAGTCGAGATGTTGATCTCGAGAATCACCCGTGACTTCAGAGTCAGGATGGGGATCTGGAGAATCATCTGCAATGCCAAGAGTCAGGATGCGGATCTAGAGAATCATCCGTGACTCAAGGCGTCGAAATATCGTTGAGGAGAATTATTCACAATGCCGAGAGCTGGGATACGACTCAAGGGGTTGGAATGCAACCGTGGAGAATCACTCGTGATGTTGAGAGTTGGGATGCAACTTAGGGGATCAAAATGTATCCGTGGAGAATCATCCGCGATGCCTAGAGTCGAGATACGACTCAGGGGGTCAAAATATCGCTGAGAAAAATCACTCATGATGCTAGGAGTCGGGGTGTTGATCTGGAGAATCAGCTGCGACTCAGGGAGTCAGAGTACTATTGTTGGGGACAGGCAGGAGAACGCTCGTCTCTACCAAGTTGGATAAATGATAGCTCATCTCTGCCTTTAAGCCTCATTTGGAGATAAGCTAGAGGGCGCTCATCTCTATCTTTGGTGGGACAGAGGGCTACTCGTCTCTACCATTGAGCTATACGTACACGGTTAGCCATTACTCGATTACCACGGTGGAGCTAGGGCGGTAAGTAGGCACCTGCCTCTGCCAAAGATGTGCCCTCAGGTCGGGTCTTGCTGCGTGGCTGGGCACTAAGCCCAGGGATAACCCTGGACGGTTCCTAACACTATGTCCTCGTGGAGGAGAGAATCTGATCCAACTGGGGGACCCTCTCCAGTCCTACCAACTCGTGGTCGCGAGACGGAGGGTGGTCCCTTAGCGTGTACTTCTTCAAAGATACCACGCGAGCGTCATGGTCTTGAGTTCGCTCCTCGAGCCCTATGGTTTGGAGAGTTGGTCCCCCCTAAACAAGGAACAATGATAGGCATATGAGGAAGAGCTGCATATATGACTTGAACTCGCATATCTGGTGTTTAACTGGATCAATCTGACATGCCTCCGCAACTCCCAAGGTCTGTCCCACTGCCCCAGGTGGTGGAGTGGATGGTCATGTCTAGTCCTGGGGGGGTAGTTTCTTTGTTGGTAGGGCTAGGGAGTGTTCCCTCAAAGTTTTAAACACAATTCTGGAGAGTTGATCGCTCAGGTTGCTATCCACTACAAGAAGTTAATCCCGCTGCCTGACTTATCCGACCGGATCTTGTAATCATCTAGGCTTAGTTGAGCAGAGAATATTGATCATGGGAAGTATTTTTGCACGGTTCCTACAGACAGTGCCAAACTGTTGGTGCAAAAAATTGGTACACACCTTGAGTATGGTCCAGTAGGATGACGGGTAGGTCCTCTTGCTGAGGTGGAGTCATCGATTGAAAAGTCCTCAAGTGAGTTGTATTGTGTTCTTAGAGGACTAACATGTTGTATCTAGAGTCCTGCTCCTCAAGGAGTGTACCTACAGAAGGCTCAGACCAGGATTTATCCTGGTGAAGCCCCTCCGGCGTGGCAATCAATGCTCAGAGAGAAAATGTACAATAATGTAGCAAGTAAACAAATAAACTCGTGCATAATGTAAAGCATATACAAGTGTACCTTGGGCTTGCACAGCCCTCGGTATATATATATATAGGAGTTGGAGATGATTAGTAGGGCCTAAACACGGTTAATTAGTTGAAACTCTGTGTTTAGTCGATAATCCAGGGCGTTTAGGGGATAATCGTTGGGCTTGGGCTTTTAGGCACATTTGGCAAAGCTCGTGGGCCTTTGTCAAGTTTGTGGTAGTGAGCTGGTAGAGAAGAGCGGTGATCCGTGGAATCCTGGAGAATAAATGAATTGGAAGAGGGAGCCGGTCGAGGTGAATGGTTGAGTCTCTAAAATTGATCACCTCGGGCACAGTGCAGAGCTCAGAGCGGCACATCCCTGTTGATTTTCTCGCTCCTCCCTAGATTTAAATGAGGTTCCAGGGAGGATCTGTAGTCGGCGTATGATCCAACGTGGCATTTTGAATTTCGGAATGCATCATTGTCTAAGTCCCAAGTGCTGACTCAAAAGGTGCCCAAAAATATCCTCATTAGTTATTATTATTATTATTATTATTATTATTATTATTTAAACGTCACAATAACTACTAATTTTTTTAAGTGAAATTTCAATGACATAATAAATTCCATTATTTTTTAGATATTCTAAAATATAATTAAAAATATGCCAATACGTAAAAATTGGGTCTTAAAATTTTTCCCCCCTAAAGAAATTATGTCCCAAAATTTAATTAACTCAAGTGAGCCAATGATGTCTATGTACTACCTACTAGTCGGAAAAATAAAATAACAACTAATATAATGTAATACTAAAAGCATATGTACTACCTATTAGTCAAGTAGAATAACTAATATGTTATATGTGACCTTGACTTACTATTACCCAACCAATAATAAATATAATATAGCTGTCAACTTACACAAATTTTAATATTTACTTAACACAACAAAAGTTTGAGTCATTGATTACCAACAACTGTCCCGACTGACTCAAAAGTAGCAACACATTTGTACGCGTGAGGATTCACAACCATCGTCCTCGCAGTATTGCCTACTCGCAAGTATACGAGGTCTAGTTTTAATATAATGGATCTTGTAAGCTCAGATATCGTTCCACTAGGAATGACGTGTAATTCGGTTGAGTATTGCGATTTAAATAGTTTCATATTATCTCGACAAATTAAATTTTGTTTGTTTTCTATTTAATATACTAAGATAAACGACAACTATGAGGTTAGTTCTAATTACACTAATTACTTAGGTATTGATTTCTTTCACATAATGCATAATCAACGCCATTAAGTTAGCTATAATGGTTTTCTATCTATTCTGACAATCTCTGTATCGATAACTACTCCGCTACCTCTCCCGAGTGTAAGATGGGGGATTACACGACTTCGTGTCAACGAAGAAGTCCCCTTCAATGCCTTTACGGCCCTAGGTCGCGTGAGTCTTTAGCCAACGTCATAGATTGCATACGTTCTAACGCCCTCCTGGGTCGTTAGAACATCACGTTGTATTTACCCTAGTCCGAATCCGGGGTTACCTCTCTCGAGTGTCAAACCCTGTATTCACGGTTTATTAATACAAGCATAATATCAAGAATAATGGAAAACACAATCAGATTTAGACAAACAACACATTAAAGTAGCATTAATTCATTCAACTTAACAATTACATGATTTCAACTACACCTAAGTAACATTTAACTAATACTATAAGATCTTAGCCATATACCATACAAAATAAGAGGGATTTACATTCTTAGATATGAAAAGGTGATTGCAAATATAAAAACAAGAGAGAAACGATCAAATCTGGAAGTGAAACGGTTTACTGTCGCTAATGATCGATCCGCAAGTGATTCTTCTTTGTCCAAATGATGAATCTCCTCCTTGATCTTCAAAATATAGCTTAACAGCTCCCAACTAGGGTTAGGGTTCTTCAACAATAGTATTTAGACGTGGGAAAGGGGTATAATAGGCCTAGGGGTTCAAAAATATCTAAACAGATATTTTTGGCTGTTCTGCAGATTCCGCCTAGGCGGTAGAATCTTCGCCTAGGCAGAGTTTAAGTCGGTTAGAATTCCGCCTAAGCGATGGTTTCTTTTCTTAGGCGGAGGACTAACTTCTTGGTCCCCTTTCTTTTTGACGGAATTCTGCCTAGGCGGTAGAAACTTCGCCTAGGCAGATTTTCAGCAGTTCAGCTCTTCCAGCAGTTCAGCACTTCCAGCGTTCTGACGAATTTTCACCTAGGCGGTGGAAACTTTGCCTAGGCGGGTTTCAATACTTCATCCCTTGCAACCTTCTGATAGATTTCCGCCTAGGCGGTGGAAACTTCGCATAGGCGGATTTCAACTTCTCAGTGCTATCAACTTTCTGGCGGATTTCCGCGTAGGCAGTGGAAACTTCACCTAGGCGGATTTCAACTTTTCAGCATTTGCAACTTTCTGATGAATTTTTGCCTAGGCGGTGGATACTTCGCCTAGGCAGAATTGAATTGTTCTTTGAAACCTCTTTTTTTCATCTTTTTGGCTACCATTTTCTCCACCATTTCGTTCGGTTTGCTGATTGTTTACGTCCCTACTCCTGACTAATAAAAACAGCTAAAAAGATATTCAAACTTTAATAAAATACTCGAAAACCAGCAAATTCAGTTTAGAATTAGATAGGTATTTTACACCTATCAAATACCCCCAAACTTGGAATTTTGCTAGTCCTTGAGCAAAACACCCTAATGTTAAATAACACTAACTACACTAATTAGCTAATTTCTAAACTACAAATAAGTACTCATTAACAAATAAGAAGTACACAGCTGTGAGATTTAAGTTCAGTCAAAGAAACCATGTTATTCTTCACTCAACAACCCGTAATCAGATCTGGTTAAAGAATAACACACACCACGTGGTGTTCCAGAATTTCAACACTCAATATCAGTTAAAATCATTTTAGATCCAATTGAAATGTATGTATGTAAGAACTCGGATATATAACTAATCAAATACCGGATTGGATTATTCAATGAATAAGGTCATGACTTAAACTTGTTAAAACATTCAGGAAAGCCATATGCTTAACTGGGCTCAACTATCCACTAATGTAGGTTCGGACATTCACCGAGATCAATAGAGCTTGGTTTGGCTTTGGAGAATGGCCAAGGGTATCGTAGAAATAGAAACTCGTTATAATTTTAACGATACCCGAGGTATAAACGCTTGTCGCTAAATCTCTCTCATGACCCCCTTATCTTTGAAGATATTACCCTGAACAAGATTTAGTAAACTCGTATTCACTTGTCACAACAACCGAAATTAAACACTATATTCACATAGTTTTTTTGTTTTTTTGTTTTTAGACGCACACACCTCCAAACTTATTCAATTTTTTACAATTTTAGGGGCATGTAAATACAACTAAAGGATTGACAAGTGAATACTCTTATACTTAACCAAAAACATTTTAAACTGAAACCCTGATTGCCCGCTTCAAGCTAGCATAATCTAATGCTACTTGTTTTCACTCAATTTTTACTTTTATTCCTAGAGACAATGGTTTTGAAAGATTTACTTGGTTAAAGTATAGAAACAAGTTCAGAAGTGAAAATTTTATGGCTTCGACAGGAGAACGAGGGAATAACTTTTCAGGTTAGCTTCAAATGGTTCAAGCGATAAAAATGAAGGCCTATATCATGCCTCCGGAATTACCTTACCTATAATTTCGCCTCAAGCCTCCCCCAGTCAAGTTCTAGATTCCTCATTTCTGTCATGAACTTATTACTGAATAATCGGCGTCAAATCGTTCAACTAGTTATACAATGAGTTTATGCGATCGTGCGATTTAGGATCAAAATAATTTTCACCTAATCGACATGCTAAGTACACAAAACACACGTGAATGGCATTACCCCTGACCAAAATATGCAATTTAGGGGGTAATTTTCATCATCGAGATATGGTTCGGACAAACTCAAAAACTCAGCATGCACGTACAACTATATTCATTAACATATCTACTCTAATTCTACAAACTAAAATTACTTATGCTAATGATCCTTACACATGCATAGCTAAACATTACACATGCATAACAAAAAGAATTTCAAAATTTACAAAAATTTAACATTAATATCATCATAAACAAAAATTTGTACACAAAAAGAATTTTGTCCCTTTTACATCAAGAAAATTTGTCATCCTTCATATCCCCCCCAAAAAAACAAAAACTACATGTTTGCATATCATATACCCCCAAACTTGAACGAGATAGTGTCCTCACTGCTTAAGCAGCGAACCCAATAGCAGAATAGAAAAATACGTATTGAAAACTGGGACGGACACATACCTAGGAGGAAATACATACTAGTCTAACCTCCTACCGTTCATTGTGGAGGAGATGGCGGTGGCGGCTCATCAGTCTCGGAAGGCGGCACGGGCGTATAACGCGCCATGTCGATTCTGAGATGTTCGAATAAAACTCTTTGGTTTTGATCTTGTTGCTAGATGTAGGTATCCATGTAGTTCTCCATCTGAGAAAAATTAGCTTGAAGCTGGCTCATATCGGACTGGAGACTACGGACATCTCGGGAAATCTGGATGAGCTAGCTGTGGCAGGTTGTAGGAGTCGGTGGCTTCGAAGGGTCGACTTCTTCCTCTTCCTGACCCTCTTCTCCTTCACCTGGTCCGCCTTTCCATAACCCGTTAATCATTGAAAGATCGAGTGGCTTTATAGGTGGAAAGGGGCTTGTGGGACGTGATACGAACTCTGGCTCGTTGACAGAGAGTGGTGAGGAATGAGGGAAAAAGAAGGCCACCCTTCTTCGTCCTGGCAATATGAATTGTTGAAGAATAAATGTGCTAACCGACATTGACAGGTGTCCCTTTATCAATGCTGTAGAGCATAAACGCTCGCTCCTTGGAAACATCGGACATATGGGTGGTAGGGAGCATATTGGCGCAGATAAATTGATGCCAAATCTTTGGGATCGGTTTCAGAAATCGCGACTTGAAGATTTTCTGACCCTGCCATGTGTTCTTCCACTGGGTGTTTCCTGTTGTCAGGGTCTGAATCACCGCACTCATTGTCGGTGTGGCGGCATCGGATAAATCTCTGGAGGCTTCCGGCCCCGTCAATCCAAGCAACTCATTGAAATGGTCCGCACTGAACATAACTGGAATGTTCTAGACCCTTGTCTGAAATCCTGTGGCCTCCGTAATGTTCGCATAGAACTCTCGTACGAGGCCTAACTCCCCTGGTTGGGGTGGAGCACAGAACTGTTCCCATCGTCTTTGTTGAATGACAGTCCTGAATTCTTTAGGGAGTTTATTCAAAGGTCCGAACCCCCTCTGGCGAATGCCGGGACGCTTACTTTCATGATCTTTGTAATGGTCCTCAGCCTGCTTTGAGACAAATTTGAGAGAGTTGTAATCCGAAGCAGCCGGAGGTTCTTCTGTTCGTGGTTGCTTGGTTGCACGGCGCTTTGCCATTTTCCCTGTAAATCACAATCACAACACCAACCACAATAATAACAATAGAACACGCAATTCAAACCCTTGAAAAGGAACACACAATGCCCTATTTTATCAAACATATGCCAACCAAAGCCAAACAATACAAATTTCACAAGATATCCCACCAACCAAAATCAAATCACATTTTTGTCGCAATGTAGCGTCACATAAATGATTCTCATTGTATATCTACACAAAAACATGATAAGGTTTACCATTAATCATTCTTAAATCCCAAATAACATGAAAACTGCAACCTAGGGTTTAAAGGGGTTTAGGGTTCTAACCAAATCCAATAATTTTTGAAATAAATGAGAAAATGAAAGAAATATCTCAACAACTAAATGAAAAATAGGATCATTGACACTTGTTGAAAATTTTTGATCAAATCACCGAAGGATGGCGATCTCGTACTGTTTCACCGTTCAAACCCTAATTTTCGAGAGTGGGAAGAGAAATTCCACGTTTGGACGAAGATTCTTGGTGAAAATATAAGTTTTTAGCAATGTAGGATGAATCTTTAACGGGAGGAAGGGATTTGGGATGGTGAAGTTGAGAGGTCTCTTGAAATTTTTAGGAGAGAAGTGTCGTTTGCGAAGAGGACTACTGCGTTTTAAAACAGGGCTCGCGTGAATTCGCCTAGGCGGTGGTTTTTTCGCCTAGGTGAAGTAGCACCTTTTTCTTTTTAAAAACCTTCTGGTGTTAATTCGCCTAGGCGGTAGTTTTTCTGCCTGGGCGAATTTACACCAGTATGAAACCCCTGATTTCGTTTTAAATTCGCTTAGGCGGTGGGTTTTCCACCTGGGCGAATTTATGCCAGTGTAGGAACTCAACTTTTCTTCATTTTTCCGCCTAGGCGGTGGTTTTACCACCTGGGAAAAATTACAGCAGTGTAGAAATTCAGACTTTTTCTTCCTATTTCCGCCTAGACGGTTGTTTTTCCGCTTAAGCGAATTTACGCCAGTATGTTTTCTCAGCCTTTTGTCCAATTTTTGCCTAGGTGGTGGTTTTTCTGCCTAGGCGAATTTACGCCAGTGTGGACTTTAGCTGGATTCCTTCAAGTTTTCACATTTTTACTCTATACCTCTTACTTCCTCTTCGTTCCTCAAACGATTTGTAGCATGCAAATCAATCCTAAGTGTCTAGCCTCATCAATTCACCACAAAAATAATATTACGAGATCAATACGAACTCCAAAAAGTAATTTATACAAAAGTTGAGAATGTTCGTTACCCTCGATGACATATCAAAAGATGTTGCTTGGTTTTACGTCCCTAGCATGGACGTTTATGAATTCTGACTCTATCCTTCAACGAGGGAGATGTTTTCCACAACTCGCTCTTCATCCTTGAAGTAGTGCTTGATCCGCTCCCCGTTGACTCGGAAAGTTCGTCCATCTTCGCCTTCTAGCTCGATAGCACCAAATGGATAAATATACTTGATCCGGAACGGTCCAGATCACCGGGACTTCAACTTTCCGGGAAAGAGTCTCAGCCTTAAGTTAAACAATAAAACTTGTTAGCCCAGACTGAACTCCCTCCGGACTATCATTTTATCATGCCACCTCTTCATTTTATCTTTGTAAAGCTTGGCATTCTCATAAGCCTAGTGCCGTAATTCCTCCATTTCATTCAATTGGAGGAGGCGTTGCGCATCAGAAGCTTTTATGTCAAAGTTGAGTTTCTTAATTGCCTAGAATGCACGGGGCTCCAATTCAACGGGCAAATGACATGCTTTCCCAAACACTAATCGATACGGTGACATGCCAATCTGTGTCTTAAAAGCCGTGCGATAAGCCCATAAGGCATCGTCAAGCTTCACCGCCCAATCTTTGCGATTAGTATGAACCGTTTTCTCCAAAATTAGCTTGATTTCTCGGTTTAAAACCTCAGCTTGGCCATTTGTCTGTGGGTGGTATGGTAGCGCCACCTTATGTCTAACCCTATACTTTACCAACAAAGTGCTTAGCATTTTGTTACAAAAGTGGGTTCCCTCATCACTGATTAAGGTTCGAGGTGTCCCAAACCGTGTCATGACATTTTGTTGAAGGAACTTCAAAACCATTTTGGCATCATTGGTAGGTGTTGCTACGGCCTCGACCCATTTAGACACATAATCCACCGCTAACAGAATATACTCCTTGCCAAATGATGGCGGAAATGGCCCTATAAAATCTACGCCCCATACATCAAATAACTCAAGCTCAAGAATTGACGTCAATGGAAATTCATGCCTTCTCGATATATTACCCACCATTTGACATCTATCACAAGTTTTCACAAGCGTATATGAATCTTTAAACAAAGAAGGCCAGTAAAAACCTGATTGAAGTACTTTCGATACTGTCCGAGTCGCACCAAAATGGCCTCCACAAGGTGATGAATGGCAATGGTAGAGAATACTAGCCATTTCTTCCTTCGGAACACATCTCCGGATCACCTGATCAGCACATTTCTTGAATAGCAATGGCTCGTCCCACAAATAATACTTTGCATCAAAAATAAATTTCTTCCTTTGGGCTCCCGTCAACTCAGTTGGTAACACATTACATGTAAGATAATTCACGATATCCGCATACCAAGGAAGTGTATTTTTCGCTGAAAATAGTTGTTCGTCAGGGAACACTTCCGTGATGCTAGACTCATCACTAACGTCTTCTTGAATCAACCTCGACAAATGGTCGGCAACAACGTTCTCACTCTCATTTTTATCCTTTATTTTAGCATCAAACTCTTGCAATAGAAGAATCCACCTTATCAATCTTGGTTTGGCATCTTTCTTTGCAAATAAGTACCGGATAGCCGCGTGATCCGTGCAGACGATCACTTTTGACCCAATGATATAAGACCGGAACTTATCACAAGCAAAGACCACCGCTAGCATTTGTTTCTCAGTTGTGATGTAATTCTCCTGGGCATCATTTAATGTCTTACTTGCATAATAGATTCATCGGAAGATATTTTCCTTCCGTTGGCCTAACACCACGCCAACAGCATAGTCACTCGCATCACACATTATCTCAAATGGCATCTCCCAGTCCAGAGCGACCATTGTTGGAGCCATGATCAACTTCTCATTTATCGCCTTGAAAGCCTCTATGCAAGCCTCATTAAATTCAAATGAGATATCCTTCTCAAGAAGGTGACATAACGGCTTCACCATCTTCGAGAAGTCCTTAATAAAGCACCGGTAAAAGCCGACATGCCCCAAGAAACTTTGAACTCCTTTCACATTAATCAGTGGTGGAAGCTTCTCAATCGTTTCAATCTTTGCTCGGTCCACGTCAAACCCCTTGGAAGAGACTCGATAACCCAAGACAATCCCCTCTTTAACCATAAAGTGGCACTCCTCCCAATTTAGAACTAAATTCTTCTCTTCACATCGGTCAAGAACAAGTGCCAGATTGTAGAGACAGTGATTAAAAGATGACCCAAAGACTGAGAAGTCATCTATGAAGATTTCCATTTTCTCTTCCACCATATCAGAAAATATCGCCATCATACACCGTTGAAAAGTTTCCGGTGCATTGCAAAGGCCAAACGGTATACGTCGATAAGCAAATGTTCCATACAGGCATGTGAAAATAGTCTTCTCTTGGTCTTCCAGTACAATGGCTATTTGATTGTAACCTGAATAGCCATCAAGAAAGTAATAGTACTCATATTCAGCTAATCGATCTAGCATTTAGTCAATGAAAAGAAGATAAAAATGATCATTCCTCGTCGCCTTATTCAATCTTCTATAATCAATGCATACACGCCATCCCGTGATTGTCCGTGTAGGAATAAGGTCATCCTTGTCATTCTTCACCACCGTTATACCTCCTTTCTTGGGCACCACTTACACCGGGCTAACCCACTCACTATCGGATATAGCATATATTATTCATGCATTCAAGAGCTTCAACACCTCCGCTCTCACCACTTTCTTCATAGCTGGATTTAGCCACCGTTGATGTTCAATGGAGGGTTTGAACTCATCCTCCATCAAAATCTTATGCATGCAAACCGAGGGGCTAATTCCTTTGATATCCGAAATAGACCAAGCAAAAGCGGATCGGTGCCTCTTCAAGATTCTCAGCAACTTACTCTCCTCTTCTTCTGTCAGAGTTGATGAAATTATAACCGAATCGGTCAAATTCTCTCCCAAAAATATATACTGAAGGTGTTCCGGTAATTGCTTGAGTAAGAATCCACCGTGAGGCGGATTTAATTCCTCGGGAGAGTTTTTAACTTCTTCAATTTTTTCCACATGAATAGGATCTTCTACGTCTTTAGATTGAGCATCCAAAGTCAGCACATAGTCCACAACCTCAAGTTCCGTAGTAGAGCCTTCCTCACCAAGATCCCCCATAGATAAGGAATTTGTGAGTGTATGCTCTAAGGAATCCATCTTCATATTTGCAAGAAAGAACTCCCTCACGCAAGAGTCCACAACATCAACTCGATTGCAGTTGAGAGGTTCATCCAGAAAGTTCATAGTTCTAAAAATGTTGAACCTTATCTCTTCATCATTGACTCTTAACGTCAGATTTCCATTATGCACATCAATCAAGGCCTTTCCCGTTTCAAGGAAAGGTCTTCCTAGGATGATCGGGATTTCTCTATCTTCTTCCATTTCAAGCACAACAAAATCCACCGGAAATATGAATTTGTCTACCTTCACTAACACATCCTCAATGATACCTTTCGGATAGGTTAATGAACGATCCGCCATCTAAAGAGAGATCGTTGTCGGCTTTGCACTCCCAAGTCCTAACTTCTGATAAACGAAAGAAGGTATCAAATTAATACTCGCCCCAAGATCACAAAGCGCCTTATCAAGATGACATTTCCCGATAGTACACGGAATTGTGAAACTACCGGGATCCTTCAATTTGGTAGGTAACTTTCATTGTAGTATTTCACTACACTCCTCCGTTAGCTTCACTGTTTCATAATCCTCCAACTTTTTTTTCTTCGTCATGATGTCCTTTAGGAACTTGCCATAGTTGGGCATTTGTTCCAATGCATCCGCAAAAGGTATGTTGATGTGGATTTTCATGAATTTCAAGAAATTTCTCAAATTGGGCATCCAACTTCCTCTTTTGGAATCTTTGAGGATATGGAAATAGGGTTACTAGAATCGGTGGATTCTCTAAAAATGTTACTCGCCCCGGTATCACCCTTTCATCTCTTCTTCTCTCCTCAACTTTCTCTTGGTTTTTATCCCCTTTCAAGTCTTCACTCGGCTTCTCCTTTCCTTCATCGATTTTTGCTTCAACTTCCACCTCCGCACTTATTCTTGGTTCATCATGAGGAAATTCACGACTCACTCCCGGCTCGGTTTTCATAGGCCTGCTCACTTCCACGTCTTTTTCGCCCCTCAACTTAATCGTCTTGCACTCCCGAGGGTTGGTTTCCGTATTGCTTGGAAACTTTCCCTTTTGTTGCTCTTGGATGGCCCTAACAAGCTGCTCGATTTGAGTCTCTAAAGCCTTCACGTGGCGTTGGTGTTTATACAAGTGGTATCGATCGAGTCTAGCCGTGTTTCATGTTTGTTCATCCGGTTATGCGTCTCACGCATCATAGTTTGAGTCTCCTTCATAAACGAACCCAAAACTTCATCCAAATTTGACTTTGGATTATGCATTAGTGGTTGTTGCATTTGACGATTGGATTGCATAAGATATCCTGAAGCTTGATTTCCATAACCCGGAGGTGGCCGCAAAGCGTTCTGATTGTTCGCATATAAGAAGTTCTCATGGTTACGAAGTCCGGGATTGTAATGAGTCAGAATGTTGGTAGCGGGCCTGAAAGTGTAGACACTATTGTTTAGAAAATGGCATTCCTCGAACTCGTTATCCAATCCGGATTAAGAATAACTTACTGCTATCTCTTCCCCTTGACTCGACAAAGCTCATTTTGTAGACATGGCGACCAACTGATCTAAGAGCTTGGACACCTGGGCCGATAACGTGGCAATATGGTCAGATTCTTGGATAGAAGAGACCCGTCTTCCTATGTTCCTCTCATTCAGCCATTGATAATTGTTAGCCGCCATTTCTTCCAATAATGCATTTGCTTCGGTAGGGGTTTTGGAATACAATGATCCCCCTGAGGCTGCATCAACTATCGTTCTAGTCTGGCCGTCCAACCCGTTATAAAAAAATTGGGTTTGAAACCAATCTTGATACCCGTGTTGGGGGCACCTTCTCAATAGGTCCTTAAATCTCTCCCAAGCCTCAAACAACGGCTCAAAGTCTCTTTGGCGAAACTGCGCAATCTTGCCTCGGAGTTGAGAAGTCTTTGAAGGTGGAAAGAACTTAGTGAGGAACCTTTGTGCAAGGTCCTCCCAAGGATTAATTCTCCCCGGTTGAATCGACTAAAACCAACCCCTTACTCTATCTCGTAAAGAAAACAGAAATAACCTCAACCTTATCACATCTTCGGCAACTCCATTTATCTTGACAGTGTCACAGATCTCGAGAAAGGTTGCCAAGTGGACCTTGGGGTCTTCTTGAAGATTTCCTCCATACTGGTTTTGCTGAACCATATTAATTAAGGCGAGCTTCAATTCGAAGTTATTTGCCTAGATCGGCTACCTCCGGATCCCTAAATAGTTATCCAGCATTAGTGGCCGATAATAGTCCCTTAGGACTCGTTGTGGCCTCTCCTGCTCTGGAGGCTAAAGTGTGTGCGGCTCCGGTGGTTGTGGAACATTTTCACGTCCCCCGGCCATAGCGGTAGCTTTTTTCTCTTTCCGTTTAGCAATGCATTGACTACACCGCATGCATTGTTCAAGTCAAATAGATAAATCAAATAAATAAATGAATTGAATGAAATTTAAAAGTAAAAGAATTATCGTGATTAACATTCAACTACTTTATCACAATATCAACTTAATTGAAAAACACCTTGCCATCCCCGGCAACGGCGCCAAAAACTGCATCCGCGTGAGGATTCACAACCATCGTCCTCGCGGTATTGACTACTCGCAAGTATACGAGGTTTAGTTTTAATATAATGGATCTTGTAAGATCGGATATCGTTCCACTGAGAATGACGTGTAATTCGATTGAGTATTGCGATTTAAATAGTTTCATATTATCTTGACTAATTAAATTTTGTTTGTTTCCTATTTAATATACTAAGATAAACGAAAACTATGAGGTTAGTTCTAATTACACTAATTACTTAGGTATTGATTTCTTTCACATAATGCATAATCGACATCATTAAGTTAGCTATAATGGTTTTCTATCTATTCTGACAATCTCTGTATCGATAACTCCTCCACTACCTCTTCCGAGTGTAAGATAGGGGATTACACGACTTCGTGTCAACGAAGAAGTCCCCTTCAATGCCTTTACGACCCTAGGTCACGTGAGTCTTTAGTCAACGTCATAGATTGCATACATTCTAACGCCATCCCGGGTCGTTAGAACGTCACGTTGTATTTACCCTAGTCTGAATCCGGGGTTACCTCTCCCGAGTGTCAAACCCCGTATTCTCGGTTTATCAATACAAGCATAATATCAAGAATAACGGTAAAGACAACCGGATTTAGACAAACAACACATTAAAGTAACATTAATTCATTCAACTTAACAATTACATGATTTCAACTACACCTAAGTAACATTTAACTAATACTATAAGATCTTAGCCATATACCATACAAAATAAGAGGGATTCAAGATTCTTAGATATGAAAAAGTGATTACAAAGATAAAAACAAGAGAGAAACGATCAAATCTGGAAGTGAAACGGTTTACTGTCGCTAATGATCGATCTGCAAGTGATTCTTCTTTGTCCGAATGATGAATCTCCTCTTTGATCTTCAAAATATAGCTTAACAGCTCTCAACTAGGGTTAGGGTTCTTCAACAACAATATTCAGACGTGGGAAATGGGTATAAATAGGCCTAGGGGTTCAAAAATATCTAAACAGATATTTTAGGCTATTCTGCGAATTCTGCCTAGGCGGTAGAATCTTCGCCTAGACGGAGTTTAAGTCGGTTAGAATTCTGCCTAGGCGATGGTTTCTTCGCCTAGGCGGAGGACTAATTTCTGGGTCCCCTTTTTTTTCTGACGGAATTCCACCTAGGCAGTAGAACTTCGCCTAGGCGGATTTACAATAGTTCAGCTCTTCCAGCAGTTCAGCACTTCCAGCGTTTTGACGAATTTCTGCCTAGGCGGTGGAAACTTCGCCTAGGTGGATTTCAATACTTCAGCCCTTGCAACCTTCTGATGGATTTCTGCCTAGGCGGATTTCAACTTCTCAGCGCTATCAACCTTCTGGCGGATTTTCGCCTAGGCGGTGGAAACTTCGCCTAGGCGGATTTCAACTTTTCAGTATTTGCAACTTTCTGATGAATTTTTGCCTAGGCGGTGGATACTTCGCCTAGGCGAAATTGCGTTGTTCTTTAAAACCTCTTTTTTTCATCTTTTTGGCTACCCTTTTCTCAACCATTTTGCTCGGTTTGCCGATTGTTTACGTCCCTACTCCTGACTAATAAAAACAGGTAAAAAGATATTCAAATTTTAATAAAATACTCGAAAACCGGCAAATTCGATTTAGAATTAAATAGGTATTTTACACCTATCAACCTTCTAACCCTATCTAACACCAGAATTAGATATGTCTCTACCTAGAGTACCTGAAACAAAATATTTTATCAGTGTATTGTATTCATTACATAAAAATAATTTATGGTCAAATACATTTATCAAACACCATTTTTCAAGACAGAATATAAATATAATCACACACTGAGCTAAAATAAAATTCCACAACTAGCATTACAATAAAGCAATTGGATTTAAATCAACTAATCAAATTACTTTGATATATAATAAAATATCATACACATACTTTCTTACTAACCATAGGATTGTTTCACCTCACGATCAGAAGTTATAACGGTACTTTAACGTACACAACTGTGCAATCTAAGTGGTAGTGGAATATTATGTCGCTACTTTCACCGCAAGTGTATGGGTTAAGTTTTAGTATAATGGGAAGAGTAGGGTTGTCGTATCCATAGAGATTGGATAAGAATTGTCGTTAAGTACCAAGATTGTCATAACCTAACTTTATCTTGGCGACTCAATTTATAGTTTTTGTTAATAAAATATACTAAACTAAGTTAATTAAACTAATTATACTAATATGACGTTTAAGGGACTATATTTTCTAGGGATTAACTTCATTCACTTAAACGTGTTTGATTCAATCTAGTTTATATTAACGGCATTCAAATCAATCCAACAATCTAGGTATCGAAAACTCACTCACTACCTCTCCCAAGTGTAAAGTAAATGAATATGCTATTCCGCGTCAATGCCGAAGTCCCCCTCTAGCATCTATATAACACTTGGTCACATGAGTCTCGCCCCAACCTCACATATTGAATACTTTCTAATGCTCTCCTGAGTTATTAGATCGTTACGTTGTGTTTAAACTCTAATCCGAATCCGATGTTATCTCTCCTAAGTGTAAAATCTCGTATTCTTAGATTAACCACAATACCATAACAAGCATATAATGATTGTAAAAAAAATGGTAAACACTATCGAATATGGATGAAAAACTGATAACAAAACAAAGATCAAACAAACAACGTTTTTATAAACAAATCGCTCCCTGGATAATATATATCTAGCTACTCATGGCCATAACCACATATACAACAATAAACAAACTAAACATAATCAAAACTACCAACCAAACAAAGAAATAAAGAGATAAACAAAAGAGACTAGATGTTATCCGAAGAATCGACGCTAAAATTGCTCCGAGATCGTTTTCTTTTCTTGGACTTATGATCTTCTCTTGGTTGATATGGTTTGGAGCTCCAAAATTAGTCCCAAAAACGTCCTTAGTGTTTTGGGAAAAGAGGGGATAAAATGGGATTAAAAAATATCAAGAAAATATCTCAAAATATCTAAAAGATCTGGTATCAGACTGCTGCAGCGGTAGGAATCACCGCTACAACGGTAAGAAGTCAATATGCATTCTGCTAGATGACCGTTGCAGTGGTGGGAAGCACTGCTGCAGCGGTAAGGTTCATCGTTGCAGCGGTGGAAGGGCAGAAGGTTTCTGTTTTATTGATCACTGCAGCGGTGGTTTTACTGCTGCAGTGGTGGGCCTCCAATCCTGAACTTGCCTTCTTCACTCTTTTTCTACCATTCTTCCATTGACGTTCCACCGATTTACTCAATTATGAACCGTTTTTGTCCATTTTCGTCCCAAACACCTGATTTATAACAAAACAAATAAAAACATATTAACACATATTAAAACACTATAATAATACTCGAAAACTACCAAAATCGATTTGAGAATATATAGACAAATTACACCTATCAAATACCCCCAAATTTAGAATTTTGCTAATCCTCGAACAAAATACTCACACTAAATATAAAAAACACAAAAACTAAATAATGAATAAAAACACAAACAACCTAAACATAACAATATGCGAGTTTTGAATTCAACTATTGACCAAAACATTTTCCCTCAACAACCCCTAATTATATCGAGTTCAGGAGTAAAACACACCATGTGGTATTCTAGAAATTCAACATTCGATAATGGTAAATGCACCCTCAAGCTTGGCGAAATGTGGCATTGCTTGGCTCAATTTTTCAACTCAACTTGTCTCTATCTCATGTGCTTGGTGGGTATGAAAGAACGGTGCTAAAGGCGGCGAAGGACAAGTGAACCATATCGGATCCTTGTAGATGTGATCGTCTTCAATTGGTGGTGGCATCACATGGTAGATCTCAAATGGTGAAGAATCACAATCGTCGATCTATGCTTGGGTTTCCGTCTCATTCGAATAATCATTGTTGAATGCTCCCAAGCTTCTCCAGCTCATATCTGATTCCTCCTGGTGGCTTTTGATGAATGCGGCTTGTGTGTCTCTCAGTGCCACCACTTCTGACTTGGCCTCAATAAATAGATAAGCTGACCGATTTGTATTTGAAGAGACGTTACGGTCACGTTAATTTCAGTGTAGGTCGTCTCAATATTGTCAAGACGATCATCATGATCGTTAAGCCGGTCATTTGGCTCCCTCCAAAAAGCCTGAGTCTCTCCTATAAATTCAGCGAATATTTCTTCCAATGTAGGGGGAACACTCCTCCTGTTGGTCCAGGATGTCAATCCATGGTGCCGAAATGGTGGAACTATCCCTCAAGCTTTGGTAGCTTGTTGAATAATTTCAACTCTGAAAATCAAGCTCCGCCATGTCTTACAGTACCCAATAGGCTTCGTCCGCAGTTAATTGATCGAAAGAGGTGGTATTGTTTCTTCTTTCCACCCAAGTTCTTGTTGCGGCTAATAACCCGTTAAGGAAATTCGGTAATTGACACTCCCTTGAGAAACGATGATTGGGGAACTGGAATAGAAATTTCTTGTATCTATCCTAAGCACAATAAAACGGCTCAGAATCGCGTTGAAAGAAATACATGAGGACTTGTTGATGATCCATCTTCAAGCACCTCGTAAAACAAACAAAACTAAAAAGAAATATTATAAACAAAATAAATTCCTAAATTAAAATTAAGTTATTTACTCACAATATCAACAACAATCTAAAAACCTATTTTCGGCAATGGCGCCAAAAACTAGGTAGCGAAATATTACGTCGCTACTTTCACTGTAAGTGTACGGGTTAAGTTTTAGTATAATAGGAAGAGTAGGGTTGTCGTATCCATAGGGATTGAATTAGAATTGTTGTTAAGTACCGTGATTGTCATAACCTAATTTTATCTTAGCGACTCAATTTATAGTTTTTGTTAATAAAATATACTAAACTAAGTTAATTAAACTAATTATACTAATATAACGTTTAAGGGAGTATATTGTCTAGGGATTAACTTCGTTCAATTAAACGTGTTCGATTCAATCTAATTTACATTAACAACATTCAAATCTATCCGACAATTTAGGTATCAAAAACTCACTCACTACCTCTTCCGAGTGTAAAGTGAATGAAAATACGACATTGTGTCAACGCCAAAGTCTTCCTCTAGCGTCTATACGACACTTTGTCACATGAGTCTCACCCCAACCTCATGGATTTCATACTTTCTAATGCTCTCCCGAGTCATTAGATCGTCTCATTGTGTTTAAACCCTAGTCTCAATCCGGGGTTACCTCTCCCGAGTGTCAAACCCCGTATTCTCAAACCAACCATAATATCATAACAAGTATATAATTATTGTAATAAAATGATAAACACAATCGTATATGGATGAAAAATCGATAACGAAACAAAGATCAAACAAACAACGTTTTTATAAATAAATCGCTCCCTAGACAATATATGTTTAGCTACTCTTGGCCATAACCACATATACAATAATAAACAAGCTAAACATAATCAACACTACCAACCAAACTAAGAAATAAAGAGAGAAACAAATAAGACTAGCCGTTATCCGAAGAATCGACACTAAAATCGCTTTGAGATCATTTTCTCTTCTTGGATTTGTGATCTTCTCTTGGTTGATATGATTTGGAGCTCCAAAATTAGTCCCAAAAATGTCCTTAGTGTTTTAGGAGAATAGGGGATAAAATAGGATTCAAAAATATCAAGAAAATATCCTAAAATATCTAAAAGATCTGGTGTCGGACCGCTGCAGCGGTGGGAATCACTGGTACAGCGGTGAGAAGTCAGTAGGCATTCTACTGGATGACTGCTGCAGAGGTGGAAGGGCAGAAGGTTTCTGTTTTATTGATCACTGTAGTGGTGGGACTGTAGTCCTGAACTTGCCTTCTTTGCTCTTTTTTCACTGTTTTTCCAACGACGTTCCACCGATTTACTCAATTATAAACCGTTTTTGTCCATTTTCGTCCCAAACATCTGATTTATAACAAAACAAATAAAAACGTATTAACACAAAACACTATAATAACACTCGAAAACTACCAAAATCGACTTGGGAATATATAAACAAATTCCACCTATCACTAAGGTTATCATCAGTGTCAGGGTCATTCAATGCCTCCAATGGTAGGAGCCGACAAGTGGTATAAACGACCATATTATCAACATATTCATCTTCATCACATTATACAGTCAATACCATATTCAACTCTACCATATTGATAATCAATACCATATTCGGCTACACCATATTAATAGTCAACAACAATAACAACCATCTACTGGACTTGCTCTCCTGTCAGGTCATAACACAAATGTCCAACAGGACAGCCCTCCTATTAAGACTAACAACATCTCCCAAGACATGCCCTCCTATCGAGATCACATTATGGCATAGTCGGATAGTAATAAAAATTACTTTTCATACTTAAAAATTTACTCAATCTATATAACGTTATAAAATTGTCATTTTTAATAAATATTTTCTTTTCCACAATTTAGTACAAAAATATAATTTAATTATTTACATAGAAGATAATACACTCACCTCGATATTTGTATTACTAATAGGCTATCGTAAAAAAACTGTCATAGTTGGCGTCACCTGTGAATCTAAAAACGACAAGGCCTAAATTAAAAATTTAACTAAATAACTCTAATATGCAATGCATGACACTAAAATGAAATTTCTCCTATTCCCAAATTTTCTTGTTCATATGAAATTTATTAAAATTAAAAGTCATATTTTCTCAACCCAATATTAATTTTACAACTAAAATATTATAGTCACATTTATAAAATTAATCAATTAATATTTTAACTATAGAGAAAAATATTAACTAACTATTAACAATATTAACAGTCAAGGAAATACAAAAAATATTATTTTAATTAAATTTGTAATTTTTACTTTAATTTAATTTTTTTACAAATTATATATTTATGTGCGTGTGTGTGTGTGTGCCGCACACAATACACACATATATCGATATATATGCATACCCGTTACAAACATATACGTGTCTATGTATATATATATATATATATACACACAACAACAACCACTAAGCCTTTGTCCCACTTATGTAGGGTCTGCTACATGAATCCATTTACGCCATAATGATCGATCAAGGGTCATCCCCTCTGTTAGGTTTAATGTCTTCAAATTATTTCTAATAGTTTCGTCTAATGTCTCATTAGGCCTACCTCTCCCTCTAGTAACCCCCAACACTTAAATTGAATCACATTTTCTCATTGGAGCTTCTATGTAGGGGTGTTCAAAAAAATCGCCAAATCGAAAAATAGAACCAAACCGACCAAAAAAAATTGAAAAAAACCATTCCTGCAAAAAAACCTCCCAGCTCGGTTTCTTTTTCGCAAAAAACCGCATGCCCGATTTGGTCTATGGGTTTAGGGCTTGTAAACTGTGGTTCAAACCTAACCGCACCGAAAACCCCAAAACAACGTCATTTTGGAGGTTTATATATATACACACATGATAAAAACCCTAGCTGCTTCATTTCCTCAATCTTTCTCATCCCACGCTTTAGCTCTTCTCAATATCGTAATCACTCCTCAAGGACCTCAACTATCACCACCGTAATAGTCGAATCGTGGCTCTCGTTCATTGTCACAGCGATTATTCGTTGTCCCAAGCTTGAAGATAGCAGATCTCAAATCCTCCATGGTCGTCGCAGCTCTCAAATCCTCCATTGACGTCGCAGCCCTTAAATCATCCATTGCCTTCACAGATTCGATTTCTTCCTCCTAAATCCATCGTTGCCTTAGCAGATCTAGTATGTTTTCTTCATCTTCTCTATATGTTAATCAATTACCTCTGATGTGAAGGCCATGAAACTTGTTTACAATTTTTTTGTTTTTTTTTTTTCCTTTTATTCGTTTATGGTTCAATTTTGTTTTTGTTTTTTGTTTTTTGCTTCCAGTTGTTCTTTTTCCTCTTCCTTCCCGTTCCTACTGCCGCCACCCACCCAACACCACCTTCCACCACCACCCACCGCCACCCACCCACCGCCACCACCCACCTCCCGCCACCACCTCCCATTACCCACCACCCAATTGTTCCGCCACCACCCATCATCGCCACCACTACCCACCGCCCACCACCACTACCGGAGATAGAAAGAGAGAAAAGGGTTAATGAAAGGATTAAATAATAATAATAATAATAATAATAATAATAATAATAATAATAATAATAATAATAATAATAATGAAATGGTTAAAAAATATATATATTTTAAAATGGAGGTGGTTAGTGGCAATGGGAGGTGGTGGGTGGCGGCGGGTGGCGGAGGGTGGTAGTAGGAGGTGATGGCGGGTGGGGGCGGTGGGAGGTGGCGGCGGGTGGTGGACGGCGGTGGTGGGAGGTGATGTTAGGTGGGTGGTGGCAGTGGGAGGTGGTGGGCGACGGCGGTGAGAGGTGGCGGAGAGTGACGATAGGAGGTGGCGGCAGGTGGTGGTGGCGGTGGGAAGTGGCAGCGGGTGGTGGGCGGCGGTGGTGGGAGGAGGTGTTGGGTGGGTGGTGGCGGCAGTAGGAGGTAATGGTAGTGGCGGTGGGTGCGGTGGTAGGAAGCGGCGATGAATATATATAAATTAAAAGGTTATTTATGTATTTTAATTTTTTATTATTTAATTATTTTTTAAATAGTAAAGGGTAAAATTGGTATTATAATAAAAAAAAAATTAATCAATAAGGGAGGTAGGTGGTGGTTGAGCAAAATGACATGAGAGATTCTCTGGTATTTGTGAAATGACAGGGAACTATCTGGTATAATACAAAATGATAGGAGAGAAGTCAATGACATATACCCTTACTAATAATATGAATATCAATGATACGTACATATACCCTTACTGATAATATGAATATCAATCATACGGTGCAAACTCCTTTCGTGTTCTTAAATTTAGGGTGTCTACTTTGTGGTGATTCTTGAGATATAAAGGAAGCATATATTTATAAATAAAGAAAACAAATATTAGTTCACATCAACCTTGAATTCTTGGATTATCATGTCCAACAATTTTGATCAACCTATGAAAATACAAGTATTGCCAACAGGCTCCTTGATAAAATTTATATTTCTTGGTTAGATGACATAAAAAATAAAATTTATCGGAAGTTTTATATAGGTATAAGTAGTTTGTGCATTTGTAATGACCTAAAATGTCTCTTTATTATATACGTAAGTTGTCTTATATGATAGATTTTGTTAGATATTCTTTATTTTATATTTACACAAGTGATAAACAATGAGAAATATGTGAATGAGTCGGTTGAAATTTTAACGAATAAAACTCTGTTGTATGAGATTCGAAAATGATAATGTGTATGAGAACCCTTTGAACGAATTTGAAATGTGGTTTCTAATGCCACTTAAATTAAAAAACTAGATTTTTTTTCTTTTTCTTTCTTAAAATATTTATTTTATATCTACAGTTTTAGATCCAAGCTTCAAATTTGACGAAGGGAGATGACCAAAAAATAGGATCAAATAATCCTCAAGTGTCTATGTATTAAATTTTGGATTCATCTCCTTCTCTCTCTCTTTTCTCATAGTTTGATTAGAATTTTGTTTATTTTTATTTTATTTTTTCTTCTTCAACTTCTTGAAATTTTAAATCTTAAAATTTGGGTACATTTTTTTGATAATGAAAGAATCTCAATCCATTGATATTGTTTGTTCCAAAATTTGTGTTCATATTTTTCATGTGAATGTGTTCAAGATGCGGTTTTTTGTATTATAAGCGTTATTAAACTAGTCATTGTTGGTGAACGAAATTGGAGTCCCTAGTTAAAGTAATATGTTTCTTTCCCATTTTAAATTTTAAAGTTCTTTTTCGTTTTCTATTTATTTATATTTTTTTTTTAATTTTAATCTTTTCCCATGAAATTATATTTTGATTTTTAAATTATTAATTATTTTGTTGGAGGTGTGAAATGTGACTTTGAATAATGAGATTTGGATATGCGGTAAGCATTTTTTACTTTTATTTTGTTTCGGTTTAACTCATGTTTAATTGTGGTATTGTTTTAATAGTTGAATATCTACGTAATTAGATATTGATTGTGTTGTATTAGCATTAGTTGGTAATGACATTTAAATGTTAATTATTGTTAATTTTTTATTAAAACAGATATAGAATGTTGTATAAATAGAAAATATTATGTCAATTTTTTTATTTCAAATTCAAATTTTTTAATAGTCGTGCCTTCAGGTATGGATTATTCGTTGTAACTTGGCTTAGTTCGGCGTGCACTTACCGAGCACGACGTCAACTACGCCTCCTTTTGCTGTAATTCTATTTGTATTAGATCTTTATTTGTAATAAGTGTTCAATTGTTGTAATTGAACGAGAATGTTATACAAACAAAGGGTTGTTGAGAATTTTGTTAAGTTTTATTAGTTATTGTTCTATTTATTTGAAAACAAGAATCGAACCTTAAGAATGTTGTATAAATATATATATATTATTAATTTATACCTAATTATGGTTCATTAGAATTATTTGACGATAATTTGTTTTAATAGTTTGATGGTTCCTTTATTTTATCATTCTAATTCCAATTGTTAGCATTGTTTTGTTCTTCTTCAGATTTTTTATATTTTTATACAAAAAAAAATTTCTCTCGAATATGTTTTTGAAGTTATTCCAATTTTAATTTGAAGTTTTGTTTTTCAAATTAAAGTATCTTTTTTTAGTCTGTGTCTGAAGGCACAGGTTATTTGCTACTCAATTGATAATTTAGGTCATGTTTGGTAACCATTCCCGTCTCAAAAAATCTCATCCCATTTTCAGATTTTTGGGATTTCTATTTGGGTATAGCGTTTGGTAAAACTATTTCCGTTCTTATTCTCATCTCAAAATCAAGAATCATTCCCATTTTTTCTTAAGAAGAAATAAAAAAAAAAATTATTTCTCATAATTCTCATCCCATTCCCAAACTCAAAAAGAACAAGACCAGCCGATATTTCTCTAATTGTTAATAAGACCCCCTCTTCAACTTTTGTTAAGCTCATTTTATTGTTTCTTTTCTTCGTCTGCTATAATCTTAAATCGCTTTCGTCTGCTTTTTCTCCATCCTCCATTGCCTTCGTCTGCTTCAATCGCCTTCGTTTGCTTCGTCTACTTCTTCTCCATCTCCATTCAACCCTAAATCGAAATTGATTTCGATTTCGTCGATTTCGATTTAGGATTTAGGGAAATTTATTTCGATTTACGGTATTTCAATTTCGTCGATTTCGATTCCGATTGGGGTCTCGATTTCGATTTCGATTATTGATTGGGATTTATGATTTCAATTTCAATTGGGGTTTAGGATTTCGATTTCGATTGGGGTTTAGGGTTTGATTGCTTCATGATTTTTTTATTGTGGTTTAGGGTTTGATTGCTTGATAATTTTTTTATTGTGGTTTAAGGTTCGTTCTTGATTTCTAGGATAAAATCGTTACCCAAAGCAATTCTGTTCCCAGAAGAAAAAAAAATTGTTGTTATCAAACACGATTCTGCTCCCAAGAAAAAAACAAAATTCTCATCCCATCCTATTCCATCCCATTCCCCTAGTAAAAGAGAATTAATTGGATCACCGAGCAGGAATTTCATAATTCAAGAATCAATTAATATTTATGGACTAATATAAAACTCAAAGTACAACTATGGGTACAAAAGTGAAATTTTACCGCATCATTTCAATTGTAATGCCTTGTGAACTAATACTTTATAGTTAATTTTTTTTTTAAACCCCAATCTCTCTTCCCCCCCCCCCCCCCCCCCCCCCCCCCCTCTTTTCTTTTTCACCCCCAAAAATCTCATAAATCTTCACTTCTCTTCTGCAATTTTTTCTTTTTTCCCTCCCTTGGACACCTCAGCAACCGGTGTTGCCTTGGCCGTCTCCTCGGTTTCCGGCGTTACCTGAGAAACAGTACCATCGGCCAGAGCTGTAGTCTCAATTTCTGACGTTGCCGGAGCAATTGCATCGGCAACCGGAAGAGTCGTCACATCGTTTTCCTTTTGAGATGTTGTTTCGCCTTTAGCTTCTTCTGCTGGAGCTTCACTCTGCCATTAAAAATTCAGAAGTTCAAAATTTAAAAACGAAAATCGTTTATTAAAATGAAATTATATTGAAACTTTAGAATTGTATAGAGAAGGCATGCAGGGATTCCTAGATTTGCAACACGTTCGTGAAAAAGCAGTTTACAATAATTGAACAAATAATTACCCGGGCCAATCAAAAATTAAAATAACATTAGAAAAAAAAAATGAATCTATATGATAAAACAGAAGATGAAATATTTTAAAAATAAAGTTTGAAGACAATTTGGTAGCATATTTTTCATTATATATTTCTGACTGATTAATGCCGGCCAGTCCGGTTTATATATTACTACTAAATATTAATGTATAATATTTAAAAAAAAAATAAAAAATCTAATCTGTAAATTCCACAATCAATTTGGACATAGAAAATCGTAATTCAATTATATAACCACGAATCAATATTATAACCACCCGTTTAGTTTGAAAATCATGTAGTTGAATATCCTTGCAAAAGCACTTTTACATATTATATTTAACCAAAATATTTATTATCAAAAGAAATCGAAACCTAACTTAAAGGAGAAAATTTGTCTAATAAATGTAATTATAAAATTGATACCTCATTGAGTAACGCCTCAATAGATGGATTCTTATCGCCATCTACCACCTTTTCCTCCGCCGCAGTCTCCTTCTCTTTCAGCTCATCGCCACCATTTTCAGCCTTCTTTTCTCCTTCTTCCACCACTTGATCCTCTTTCTCAGCCTCCAATTCTGCTACCACCTCGGCAGTAGTTTCTTCCTTGGGCTGCTCTGGCGGTGGCGCTATTTCTCCTTCGGCTTGCATGGCCTTCGGGACACTTGTACATGCACCCATTATCTTTCTCTCTCTCCTAAAACAGTATTTCTCTCACTAGGAAAAAATGTATGTAGTGAGAGAAAGCTAGATGAGCGAGACGCGATAATAAAAATGGTGGCGGCCTTGAGGGAGTTTATAATAGTTTTTCCCATAGGTTTGGATGCTCCGAAATATAAGGTAAGGGCATAGAGAGAATTAAGGAAGGCAATGGTTGGTTGTCAGCGATTTCTTTTGTCAATTTTATTTGCAAAATCATTCAAAGTTTTAACAGATTGAAAAATGTCAATCACAGATTGTTTTTTCCATATATATTAAGTTTGATTTTTTGAATGATAAGTCAGAACCTTATAATTTCAATGGGAATTATTAGCCTGTTCTTATTTACATTGCCATTTTTAGGGTGTGTTTTTTGACGAGTTTTTCCATATCTACATCATTTTTTTATTTTATTTTTTATATATATTAAATATTAGGAGTTTTAAATAATAAACGGTTGGACTCAATTAGACATATATAAAAAATAATAATGTCAATACTATTGACCTATCATTTTCACTAAAACAGTAGGAAGCTCTTTTAATTTTATTAAAATCTCTTGAGACAACACCTATAATATTATGTATAAGTCTATTAACACCCTTTAAAAAAACAAAAAATGATTTTTATTGTTTAGACCATATCTAAGAGTCTCTATAGTAGGTTACCCAAACAAACAGTTTCATTCCTAAATCATCCAAGTCGTACATTTGAGTTATTTTTAGGTCCTAACAGTTGAAACTTTTGAGCAAGCCTGACCATTGTACCCCTCAATCATCACAGACTCACTAGAAGGCGTAAGTTCAGATATGGTAAGTTCGATCTTGGTATTTTAGGTAACTACCATTTAAATGTTCAATCATTTGTGACAGGCAGATCATTCCATTGTATTCCTTTTTCATTTTTGGCAAGCGATTCATTCCTTTTTGCACTAGTAGGTTGAAGTTGAAAGGACGGTGGCTACCAAGGATCTCACATTCGAGAGACTGACTGCAAAGAATAACCTGCATATTTCGTGACTGTGTTGGAATCGAACAAACAGTGTATTGCGGTAAGTAGTAATTCATATTATCCCCTTTGGTCGAGTTTGTAATATTTTGCAAAATACTGAATACGAATCGTTCATGGCTACCCAGTATTTGTGCAAATATTTAACGTGCAAAGATTGGTAGGTCAATTGGAACAAGAGCACGATAATATTTGTTTGCCCCCAGTTTCCTACGTGCTGATTGTCAGTTTGCCATATGTCATCTGATTTAATAAAAAATGTTAACATTTTGTTCATAGATAATGTAATATTTTAGCACACCCACGACGCAAACAGATTTTTGATGTACATGTTTTAGTATGTCAAATATGGAGTGGTCTTACTTCATGTGAATGTTATGCATGTGATTTCAAGTTAACATTCACTTGAATACGTTAAATGCCACCCGTGAAGAGGCTAAGAACATTAATATTATTCACTGTTGGCTGGCACAATTTTTTCACATATTTTTTGTGTTAATGTTAGTGTTTTGGTCATGTCAATTTTCATTTGATTTGATGCAGAATACACAATGGTGACACTTTGTGGCATTGATGTGCAAGTATGATGGTTACTCCTTAAGAATAAAGGTTGACGTAGATTTCACATACGAGATGTTGATACAAAAATTGATAGCGAGGTGGGATGCATTGAAGGACGAATATATTGAGCTAAAATATTCGGTACCTGGACATGAAATGTGTTTGATGACGTGTTGAGATGACTTAAAAGTTGTAATTTGTCTCGCCTGTTCAATGAAATTGGAGTATGTCGATGTGGACATCAAGATATGTAGGGGTCGGATTGGTTCAGGGGGCAGCTGGTAGACCACGGTAGTTGAATATCGACGAGGACGTGGTGATTGAATATTGAAAGTCGTACACTGTGCCCATCTGATTTGTTTCATTTTATTTATTAGTTGCATTAATAGATGTTCTGTTTGGTTGATTTCTTAGATGAATACTTTTCACAAATTCATGGTTTTATTTTTGGAAGACACCCATTTTGGTGATAATTTGTGTACATTGTCAACTATGATCCCCCATTTTTGGTTAATCTTTTTTGAATGAGACTGTTGTTGTTGAATGTATGCCCCACAACCACGGTAAGAGAGATTCGCCACCAAATTAAGATTCACTTCTACGATATGAGAGAACAAAGAATTAAAACAGGAAGTTGAGAATCTTCGTGTCCGAGTTGCTGCACTGGAAATGGAGATTGAATCACTGAGAGGGGTTTTGGGCCTTGGTTTTGCCCCCCTCCCTAGAGGCCAGTGTGTCATCAGTGGACATAAACTGATCCCTTTGTGTGTGTTTTTTTTCTGATGCCCCTTAATTTTAGTTAACATTCACTACTAGTTTTTTGAATAAGTCTAGGATTATATCCACGATTTTTTGTGTTAACATCCACGCATGGAGGGGCACCGATACTTTTATGTGTTTTTGGTGGAGCATTTTTTAGTGTGTTTTTTTTTCTTTTACACAAGTGAAGTATAAGAATAGACTATAATGTTTGTTAGTTTGGTATCTATGATTTGTTAGGACTTACAGATTTGTTAGCATTCAAGCAACACTATCATTTTTTTATTTTTTTTTTGTGTGTTACGCTAAGACGAATGTTCACTCGTTTTAAACCTCAGCACACTCCAAAACCAGGCCCAATTGACGGGGTCGTTAACATTCACTCAAAGAGTACTACAATCACGTTAACATTAATTCAGAAACCTCAACTGCACACCCAAAAAATCCATCCACATGTATTGCATCATAGTACATTTGCTAACATTCACTCAAGACGAACGTTTTATATATGTCACCGACGTTTTAATGTATGTAAACTATGTTGTATGCTTTGATGCATTCGATAACATTCACTTAGAAGCAACCAATCAATCTCCAAACACATGGTAAATATTTTCTGCACGTAATGTTCCCCAAGATTCTCCTGAATGCCAAGATCGTCTCATCTTCTTCCATTTGCTTCCTTTCAAATTCTTCATGCATGTCATCTAAAGCACGATAGATGTCACCAATCACGATGTCATGCGTGCTTGCCCCGATGGCTGTCATATTTGGTGGGGTGGATTGCATACCCAAATCAAACATGAGAGACTCTCGATTGTTGTTAGGTTGACTGAGGAACGGGGACAAATATTTTCTAATTATAACATTTATCATAGAGTCATTTTCACGGTCGATAATCCCTAATTACAGCTCTTGCAAGGTCGCTTCAATGTTGTGCCCCCTCACCTGACAAGTAATTATCACACAAAACACAGCTGTTGTGAGGTGGTGTTGTTAAGAATCAGAGAACTATGTCGTTTTATATTTGCTAATACCTGGTCATTCAAAAGATAGTTGAGGGAGAATAGAACCAATTGCAGAGTTAACATATGTGGACCCCCTAATTAAGGATGAAATTCTTCTTACCACAGAATAATCACTGTTAACACACATGCAACACAGATTAAGAATATTTTTTTTGAACCAAATTGAAAATCATGCATTAACATTCAAGCAACCCGATGAAGATTTAATTTCGTTTTCAATAACTGATATGCATGCGCTAAGCAGTAGAGCAGACTCACTCAATTAAGAATGCTTAATCGATTTTTTAAACCAGTGAAACTCATTGATTACAACATATCTAATGAACTTAATTCCAAAACGAGTTGAGATTATAACATGCAATCGACAACTCGCTTCACATAATGAAGTCAACTAAAACCATAATATAGTAGCATACTTACTTGGAGGACTTTCACTACCCCCTCATTTTGGATGAAGATTTGTTCGAATCCCCTGGTTGTCACCATTGCAACAAACAGGATATGGAGTAATGGTGTTGAGTTTTGCGTGACAAGGTTTTCATGAGAAAATTGAGAGCAGAGAAGAATGTAAACAGTCGTAATTTTGGGAAGTGGGCGGATTTAACCTGTGTTTAATGGAGAGTTATTTTTGAAAATGAGGCACACACATCGGAATCCGGTCGATCATCAATATACGTTAATGTTCACGTACTACGATTTCTTACCAAAAAAATAAAATTTAAACATTGTTTTGTTGATAATTTCATTAACAATAATTCGTTGGGATTATTTATCTTGCTGCGATTTGATATGTGTCTGCAATTTGGGGATTTTCAGTCTAGACGGTCACCTCATTTGATGTTGAATTTCCATTCACGTAAATGAAAATTGTAGGAGGGGTCAGAGTGGCAGTTTTCGTAATTATAAGTGAACATGGGAGGCAAAGTTAAAGGACCATACTCTAAACATTCTTTGAGGACTAAAAACTTAAAATTTAAAGTCAAAGGGGTATTTTCTAGTTTATACATCTCTAAATGACTAAATAATTAATTACTCAAAAAAAATATCTTCATTATTTATTTTAACATTTGAAGGTCAAATTGATTTTCTTAAGACCAAATTACTCTTACATTAAAAATGTTGGTCCGAAGTGAAACATGAGAAAACCTTAAGAATATAGATTGCAATTAAGTCTTTTTGTTTTCTTGATCTTTGTGTTCTCTAGCAACTACCTAAACCCTCTGTCGCCGCGAGGCAACTACTATGAACCTCACCATCACTGCAACCAAGCGAATCCCACCATAACTCAGTGCACCTAAGTCTCTCTCACTCTCTCTCTCTCTCTCTCTCTCTCAACCAAAGAAATGTCGCCAAGCTTATTGGAGATAAGCCCTACAGACACTCTTAGTTGGGCTTATTCAATTCATGAAATAATATCAAATAAATAAATAATGAATAAGAACAAATTTGGTATTTTATATATAAATCTAGTATTCTACATATCACCATGTATGTATTACATACTCATGAGATTCCATGAATAGTTAGTTGAAATGTCTTCAATTTTAATGGTGAGCGAGACTGGAGATATTTGGTAACTAGTATCCTAAATGTTCCTAATCGAGGGATTATTAATTGATAATTAATATTCCTGGTAGAATAGCTTGTTGGGTATTTTCTCTATTTAGAATGATGAATCTATAAAGTACTAGCATGAGATAATAGAATAAGCACAATGAGACTCGTTATGTATAACAAGGTCTTGAACGTGATCGGAATTGATGGTCTATGTTGGTCTTGGTTAAAGTGAAAATATAATATCTGAGATGAAATGGTGCATATAATATTTTAACTTGAGGTACTACTTGCCATATATCTACGTTCTTATATTTTGATAATATTAAGTGTTGTCTTCTAGTCATTGGGTATAGTGAAACATATATGTGACTATTTGAGTATGCAATAAAGAATTTGTTACCCTTTAGTAAAAACTGAATTATCCTATATGATTAGACATGATTTACTTAAAATCTTTAGTCAAATCAGTATGATGATTAGAATTATATTCTAATTGGTATCAAAAGTAATTAAATTATATCAAGAATTGGTACATGTGATTGAATTAGGGATTTTGACGTTCGTTAGAATACCAGGTTTTGATGATATCATAGTGATGGTGTAGTGGATTAAACATTTAGATCACACAAATAATACATATAAAGTTATGTTTAATTATGTAACATTACCAAATTATATGGTTAAGTGTTTAAGTTTTGATGAATGCATATATGATTTTGCCAATGCTTATATACTTGTACGAACATTTACGTGCACTACAACAGAATTGGCTTTAGGGGACAGAACAAAGTGTCGCGATTGAAACTTTATTGCGACACTTGAACTTTTGGATCATCTCTTACTTGTGCCTTATTGACACCCATCCTAATATGTTATTAGGACACCCAAAGTGCCCTTTTAGTTTAAATTTGTGAAGGCAAAAAGAGGTGTTGTATAAAACAACTTGTTGAGGCAATAGAAACTAATGTTATACTATTTTAAAATTTTCAAACTAACTATACTAGGGCACTACAAAGGATTGAGAGAAACCAATATTGGGGAAAATTACTGTCTCAAAATTGATATTATAACAGTAAATTATGCCCTGATAACTTAATCATATGGCACTTTTTAATGTCCCAATAAAATTTTTACTTAGTTTATGAAATAAATTTGAGTCTCTCAAAACCCATCCAATTAGAAAAATAACAAGATACTCTAAACTCAAGAAATAAATATTACAAATCCATCCCAATAGAAAGAAAGTGCATAAATAACTCAAGTTACCCTAAATATACAACCTAAAAAATAATTAATGAGATAAATCCATTAATATAATAAGATGGGACATTCAAAAATTCTAGTAAACTTGTTTTGGTTCAACCATCAAACAAAAAGAACATTAACCAAAGTATCAGTCAAAAGACAAACCCAAAGTTGTTTTGGTTCAATAATAAACCAAAACAAGATTCATAAACTAACAAATTTCTCGCAACTAACAACCAATAATTTTCTATTTCCAAACTCTAATGCTCCATCTATAAAATATAAGCATACTATAGTTTCCACAATCTTAATCCACCCCTCTTGATAGACAATTCATTAGCTACTTTTTCTCATGTGCTCATCTGAGAGCCATCTTCCAGATCACTTCTGCAGATCTACCAGGGTAACTCATCGCCCCTCTTATCTCACTGATTATCACTGCTTTTCTACTATAC
Source organism: Eucommia ulmoides (assembly GCA_016647705.1). Taxonomy (NCBI): domain Eukaryota; kingdom Viridiplantae; phylum Streptophyta; class Magnoliopsida; order Garryales; family Eucommiaceae; genus Eucommia; species Eucommia ulmoides. Next base: position 12,459,476 of record CM028331.1, read on the forward strand.
TTCATCTGAATGAGCTTCAATCCTATAAAGAGGCTATTACTATTCCTCTTTGGCAGAAAGTAATGGACAAAGAACTTCCGACCCAAGCCAAAACTCATACCTGGGATATTATTGATCTGCACCTAGAAAAACTTCTATTGGGTGCAAATAGGTGTTTAAGATCAAGACCATTTTCTGATCACTATGTTAAACGATATAAATCCCGACTTGTTGCCAAGGGATTTTCTTAGGAATATGGCATTGACTATGAAGAGACATTTGCTCCAGTGGCAAGTCTCACATCTGTTCGTACACTTCTTGTCGTTGTTGCCATTCAAAAATAGACTCTTTCCGGATATCAAAAATACATTTCTCAATGGCAATCTTCTTAAGAAATATTATATGCATACTCCTCCCGGCCTAGCTGCCTCTCAAAATAAAGTTTGTTGCCTTCGTCGTGCCCTATATGGTTTGAAACAAGCTCCACGCGCCTAGTTCACCAAACTCAACACTACCATTCATCAATTTGGGTTCACATCTAATGCCTATGATTCGACTGTGTTTATTCACCACACTACAAATAGTATTATCCTTCTTTTATTGTACGTGGATAGCATGGTTATTACTGGATATAATCTACGAGGTATTTCTAAACTCAAAAGATTTCTCAGTGGACAATTCAAGATGAAGGATCTTCGCATGCTCACTGGTAGGGAGAAAATACGCCGCTACTTACTCTCGCAAGTATACGAGGTCTAAGTTTTAGTATAGTGTGATCGTTAAGATCGGGTTATCGTATCCACAGAGATTGTTGTCGTGACCTAAGTTTATCTAGGCGAAAAACAAATGTATTTAATTAACTAAATTAATACTAATATATCCTAAATTAACTACACTATTATGTTAATATGTTTTAGGGTGAAGAATTGAATAGGGATTAACGTGTTTACAAATACGTGTTCGATTCCTATTTACTCGCGTTTATGTTGTTCGACCTATTTGACAACCTCGGTACGTAAACTCCACCGCCACCTCTTCCGAGTGTAAGACGAGAGAATACATAACTTCGAGTCAACGAAGAAATCTCCCTCAACGTCTTAACGACCCTAGGTCACATGAGTCTCGCCCAGTGTTATTGATTGCACACAATCCAACTCCCTCCTGGGTTATTCGATCGTCGTGTTGTATTTATCCTATCGACAATCTCCATTCTAAAACTCTCTCGCCACCTCTTCCGAGTGTAAGACGAGGGATATAACTCAACTTCGAGTCAATGAATAGATCCCCCTCAACGTCTTAACGACCCTAGGTAGCGTGTGTCTTTCCCAACGTCATCGATTGTCCACGATTCAACTCCCTTCCGGGTTATTGAATCGTGGCGTTTGTTTACCCTAATCCGAATCCGGGATTTTGTCAAAACCCCATATTTTCCATTTATCAATCCAAGCATAATAAACAAACAATACGATAAATACAATCAAACTACGAAGAACAATCATAAACGAAACACCGAAATCATCCAAACAACGTATTTATAAATATAGTGTTAATCCCTACTACAATCCATATTTAACTCAGGGCCATAGCCGCATATATAAGAAAATAACGAGCTAAATATGCTCACATGCTCCTAAGATAAAAAAATAAGGAAAAATGATCGAAAAACTTAGCCTCGTTCGAAGATAAACCGCTAAGAACGCTCAACGATCGATTCGTCGTCTTCTCCACTTCGGGATGCGAGCTCCACCACTAAAATTCCTAACCCTTAACTTAACTATAGCCTAAGGGGCTCTAAAATGCAAGAGAGAGGAGACAGATCCCGGCCAAGGGGGAGGAGAGGGGATATTTATAGCAAAAATATCCTAAAAATATCTAAAGGCTGTGCAGGGCAAATCCATATCTAAAGGCTGTGCAGGTCAAATCTGCCTAGGCGGAGTTAGGTCGGTTAAGTCTGATCGCCTAGGCGGTGAAGTAGGTGATGGACTGGAGAACATTCTGTTGGATTTTCGCCTAGGCGGTAGAATTTTCGCTTAGGCGGTCGTCCGTCAGTAACATTTTGCTCTTCTCTGCATCTTCACCGCTTAGGCGGTGGTCTGGACGCCTTAGCGGTGGGCCTGTTTCATCTTTTAGCCTCCAAGCTTGTTTATCCACCGTAACTTCGAACCTCTTTGGTTCGATTTCATCGTTTTAGCTCCAGTTTCCTATCATTTCACCCGACACACCTGATTTATACAAAAAGTATGAAAACAAATTAAAACATAATAAAATACTATATAAACATATTCGAAAACTAACAAATTCGGATTGGAAATAGATAGATTTTTCACACCTATCACTCACCTATTTTCTTGGCCTCAAAATTTCATCCGGTTCAAATGGATATTTTTTTCTCTCAGGACAAATATGCCTTGGATCGTTTTTCTAAGGCTGAGATCACTAACTCAACCACTACCACTATTCCACTCAAGTGGAACATCAGACTTACTTCACTCGATGGTTTACCTCTTTAGGATTCCACTCTATATCGCCAACTAGTTGGAAGTCTTGCATATCTCACTATTACTCGTACCAACATTACCTATGTCGTTCATCAGGTCAGCCAATTCTTGTCCGCTTCTCAGACCACTATTACTCAGCTGTTCTTTGCATCTTTTCGATAGCTAATCACTGACATGGACATCTCTTCTCTTACTGCCACTACCCTACACTGTAACAATAGAAGTGTCATTCAAATCACCCACAATGATGTCTTCCATGAGCGTATAAAATACATGGAGCTTGATTGCCACTTTATCCATCATCACATTCTCCAGAATACAGTTCGTTTACAATTCACCATTTCAACCAATCAGATAATAGATATTTTTACTAAGACTCATCCACCAGGACACTTTCACTCTCTAGTTTCCAAACTCAAGTTCACCTTCCACTTACCGTCTTGAGTTTGAGAGGAGATGTTAATGTAATATATGGGCTTAGCCTACTTGGCCCATTAGGGAAAAATCCTAACCCTAGCGTCTCCCACTTCTCTTATAAATAGTTGTGTATATCGTTGTATTTTATGTCTCATTTTTATAATATCAATACATTGTTCATGTTCCCCACTTCTCAATTATCTTAACAGAGTAATTTAAAAAATTAATCCGATTAATTAATACTTATATCTGGTGTGAGAGAAGTGCAAATGATTTACAATAGATAATCAAATAACAATCGTGTTACATAAATTTGGTTTTAACATGATGAAGCACAGAATCAAATATCCCAGATAAATCAAATCGTTTTAACTTGGTGTAAAATAAATTTATGGGATAAGATTAATGAGTTTTCAGAAAAATATTTTTTTATAATCAAATTTTAGTTTCAAATATCGAGTTAAGATCTAATCAAAAGATATTTCCAAATATAGCACAGAATAAATCAATACTCTAAATCACAGAGACAAGATAATAATCAAGAACAATTTCTCTGAATGTCTAGTAAAATGTATAAATCAAATCACATAATTTCGATGACAAGGATCTGCTTCAAGAAAACGTTCATACAGAAAAACTGTGACAGATTGCCCCCATAGATTTTCTAAGATTTCAAGCTCACATCTTTTCTATCTTTTAATATGATAAATATATCTCTTTTCCTTTTTCCAAAATATGAATAACACTCTCTTGAAATCTAAATTTTAAACTGAAATCCGCAACTTTTACGAAGCCAATATTCAAAGTCTGTCAATGACTTGTTTAAACAAGATATTCTCTATAATTCAAACCCTAAAACCCTACCACCTTTGACTTCACCAATTTCAGTTAATTTGACTAAGAATCCAACCACAATATGGTCCAGATTCAAGTCAAAGATTAATACATTTAACTAGAAAAAATTATAGGCCAAGAAGATTTTATCGAACAAATCAAGAAATCAAAAAACTTAAGGACCGACATGAAATTTTAAAAAAACCCTCATTTTGAAAAATGTTCCTAATGAAAAATATCTTCAAAATATTTCAAATAAAATAATATTATTTAATAATATTGAAAAATAATTCAAAAATATTTATCATTAATAACAGGTAAAATATCTTCAGAAAACATTCAAAATATTTAAAAATAAAAAATCAATCGACCGATTAGACAATTATGTCGACTAATTTGAAATTTATGTCAAAGGTTCTGAGAACCTGATTAAACTAGTCAACCGTTTTAGAGAATCAATCGATCGAATCATCTTTACTTTAAAAATTATGGGAACCTGTAACTATCAGTCGACTGGTTCATCAGGATAGTCAACTGCTTTAGTCCTTTTCACAAAATCTTTGACAACCAATTTTATCCAGTCGGTTGGATTTCCCAATTAGTCGATTGTTTTGAACCTAGCTTAAATTCTTCTTATTCCTGCATCATTCAGTCGACTGAATCACTCATTCACTTGACTCATTGAACCTAAATCTTAAGATTTCAAAAGTTGATTAAAACTAGTTGACTAGATTATCAAATGAGTTAACTAATTTGGACTATTATACCCCTTAACTCATGCAATGGTGGATTTAACATAACGAGGGAGAAGTGTCAATACTTGATAATGTGAGTTTTATTCAAACTAGAGACCAAATAAGAATTGGATCTTACCTAAAAAGTGAGTAGTAAGAGTTGCGTATTGTCAAAGGATCGGTAGGAGAATATATGATAGTGTGAGGCCCATTGACAATGTTAAGATATTTGATTCCATGTAGTAAATACTTAGAATATACCTATTTCTCCATAGGAATGCAAGATTAAAAAAAATTGTACGAATACATTTAGATTCATAAAATACTGGAATAGATCTAAAGTTAAATATATAATACTTTTTAATTCAATTTGTTTGTTGGTTATACTTTTTTATATAGATAAAGATGAACCAAACCACTTAAAAAAATTCTTGAGAAATTTAATTTAACCAAACCCGATTTCTCATATTACTTTAAAAAATTAAAATTCATTTTAACTTTCAAATAGATATGCAATGTTCAGAATGATCCAGTTTTCTTGCGAGACAAACGCTAAAGAGGAACGTGTCAATATCTAAATAGTGACAAGAGGATTGTAAGAAGGCTCGATATTATTATATAACATCAAGTATTGATTTCTAGATACAATACAAAAGTTTGTTGAACTTGTATGAGATATCGAAGCCTGAAGTATTTTTGTGGAAAGCATAGTTGCATTGCAAGATATATATAATGCCTCAAATGTACAATTTAAAAGTTTGAAAATTTGATAATATCTGATTTCCATAGTTTTGTTAAAGTAAGAGATTAATTGTACAATTTAAAACTTTATGAATTTAGGTTTATAATAATAATAATTGATGTTGCCAAAAAATTCTCGACATGTGTAACAGCCTCACATGTACCAGAAATCTCTGCAACCTGCATCTTTAACCTAACAACTTGCAAAACTGATTAATTCTAAGGGGACACTAGTGTGGTGTCGGCCAAAGAACCTCCGGCGTGAGAATAATTCAATCTGTTTTAAAATATCAGGCAAAAGACTGCCTTGTAAAAGATAATATGATATCTTCCTTTTATAGACTTAGTAGATTATGGGGGTTACGTCCTTTTGGCTCCTTATTATGTTGTCATTTAGTGGGGAGTTACATTATTTTGGCATCCAACTTTTTTAGTTGGGAGTTACACCTTTTTGTGGATCCATGTAAGGAATAATAATTATATCAACAATAATTACTAGCATTATTGGAGAATGAATGCATGGGTTTGCATGGAAGACGTAGTCTTGGCCATGAAGAGGTGATCTCACATGGAAGACGTGGTCTTGACCATAAAAGAGGTGATCTCGCATGGAAGACGTGATCTTGGTGATAAAAAGGTGATCTGGCATAGTAGACATGGTCTTGCAAGCTTTTTGCTGGGCCAAACCTTTCCTCTTCTTGGGCCCAATTCTTTTATCAAGCTCATCTTTTGAAAGCCAAATACAAAAGCGAGAATTTTCCTCGCAATATTTTCCCCCTAACTAGAGTATTGATTCAAAAAAGTGAGACGAAAGGTCACATTCGATTCTTTCACTCAGTTATTGTCAGTTCTAAATGTCTCTTGAATGTGCTGATCTACTCTTCTCTGTGCATGAGCTAATGAGCTGATCTATTCTACTCTACGAGTGACCTGATGAGCTCTACTCTACGAGTGACCTGATGAAATGATATGTTGTGCTCTGCGAGTGAGCTGATGAGCTAATACGCTCTACTCTGCGAGTGAGCTAATGAACTGGCCTACTCTGCTCTACGACTAAGCTGATGAGCTCTACTCCATTTGATATCACACTTGGTGATTTTTATCACTACAAGTGTTTCATCATCGAAGAGGTATCCTTAGACCCGATTTCTTCCGTTGGGGAGTTACCTTCATGCCTGAGGAATTGTAATTGACTTTTCAAAATGTTAATGGTAATTTATAAGTTTATATTAAAAAATAAACTTTAGGGTAGGGACCATAAATATAATTGTTGCCTCAGAGGTCTTAGAATAATTAGCTCTAGATAATTTATAAGTTTATTTTTGAAAATAAACTTTCGGGGATGAAACTATAAATATAATTGTTACCTCATGGGACTTAGAGTAATTATCCCTGGGTTAACTTTTTTATTTTTCATCTCTTTTGCACTTCAACCGCTGCTTTGCGATTTTCCATATCATCAATGGAAAGTCCTCTTCCAACATCTTTTCCAATTTTTGCTTCTTTTCCACAGTTTTCCAGCACCCCCGTCAACCATCCCGTTGACCCCACATTTCAGCAGAAGCGCTAGAATTCCAACTCCCTCACCGCTGAAGCCATCACTGACGTGAGTTGATCGGATTCGACGGGTCTCTGTCACCGGATGATTCAGATTGGAGAAGAACATCGAAGTAGTCACCTTGTACGTGGACTCAGTGGCTAGTGCTAGAGATGGAGATGGCGATGGAGCACCGCCATAAGACAAATATTCACTAGGAGAAAAACTCAGGCAGGTGTACCATTCACCGGCAAGTGATGACCGTATTAGCGGCTCATCAAGAATCTGTATAATAACCTTCACAATATTGTTTTGATATGAAATATGTTGCAAGCGTTTATATGAATATGAAGGTGAAGAAAAAAGACCTGTATGGTGGCGGAGCACATGTTGTGACTCAAGGACAGCCACATCTAGATGAAACTGTGATCGTACATGACACCGATGTACAGACTCACCTCAAACTTCACTACATCGATTGATATCAGGCAGATTGTCATTCTACAATAATAGTTTTTGAATTTTCTATCCCTCTAAATTTGTGGTTTTGCCGATAGCAATCGTAGAACTCACCGATGGTCCAGGATGGTCAAGACAGAAGATGGGTTTGAGGATGCCGCCTAGATAATGAAACACTTGTAGTGAAAAAAATTACCAAGTACAAAGAATAAATCGAGCCACCTAGATCAGTTCGTCAAATCCCCTGGGTATGAGGACGTCTCCCCAGTAGTAGAAGGCAGGTCTAAGGATGCCTCCTCGATAATGAAACACTTACAATGATAAAAATCACTAAGTATAAAGAATAAATTGAGTTGCCAAGATCAGTTTCTCAACCAAACTCAATTGCCTAGCTCAATTCATTCGCAAACTAAGCTGCCAAGATCAGTTCATCAATTAACTGAACTACTTAGCTCAATTCATTCGCAAACCGAGCTTCCTAGATTAGTTCGTCAAAATTAGCTAAGCTGCCAAGATCAGTTCATCAATCAACTAAACTACCTAGTTCAGTCATTCAAAAACTGAAGTACATTGCTCAGATCATTCGCAAACCGAGCTACCAAGATCAATTCATCAATCAACTAAATTGCCTAGCTGAGTTTATTCGCAAACCGAGCTGCCAAGATCAGTTCATCAATTAACTGAATTGCCTAGCTCAGTTCATTCACAAATCGAGCTGCCTAGATCAGTTCGTCCAAATTAGCTAAGCTACCAAGATCAGGTCATCAATCAACTGAACTACCTAGCTCAGTTCATTCAAAAACTAAACTACCTTGCTCAGATCATTCGCAAACTGAGTTGCCAAGATAAATTTATCAATCAACTGAATTACCTAGTTGAGTTCATTCACAAACCGAGTTGCCTAGATCAGTTTGTCAAAATTAAATGAGCTGCTAAGGTTAGTTCATCAATCAACTAAACTGCCTAGCTCAGTTCATTCAAAAACTAAACTGCTTAGCTCAAATCATTCGCAAACCAAGCTGCCTATATCAATTCATCAAAATTAACTGTGTTGCCAAGATTAATTCATCAATCAACTAAACTTCCTAGCTCAGTTCATTTGCAAACCAAGCTGCCTAGTTCAGTTCGTCAAAATTAACTGAGCTGCTAAGATCAGTTCGTCAAAACAACCGAACTACTGAGATCAGTTCATCGAATTAACCGAGCCACTGAAATCAGTTCGTCAAGTTAACCGAACTTCACAGATCAGGTCATCCAATACATACTTGGTATCAAAACATCACATCTCAAAGCTTATACTAAGCTGCTTAGATCGATTCGTTAAGAGAACCAAGTTGTTTAGAACATTTCATCCAAGAAATGATTAGTGACAAGTCATCAAATTTCGATTTGATTTTTCCATCACATGAATGCTTCCAATGAGAATTTCTCTTTCGTCTTGTTATATAACATCATTCTCAAGGTATTGTTCTTTTCCAGTCTTAAACTTATCACTTCCTACTATGGAGTTACTACAGAACTGAACGTGTGTCTAGACTTTAATCCTGGTTAATTGAGTAATGTTCTAAAATTGAGCTGCTTAGATCAGTTCGTTAACGAAATAGAGCTGCTCAGATCAATTCATCAAAGTGAATGTTTGTCAAACTGACAAAAACAGTTTGGAGCAATAACAAACTGTAAGAAGAAAAGTTGACCGTTCATCTCGCTTCTTTGAATCAACACTTAGGTTAGGGGGGTAAATGATGCGGGAGAAAATCCCGCCTAATGGGGGTAATTCCCCACTAAATTAGGGTGTAACTCTCCAAGAAATGGCAATATTAATGGGGGTGTATCATAAGTGTAATTTATCTATTTATTTCCAAGCCGGTTTTAGTAGTTTTCGAGTATTTTAATAGCGTTTTAATATGTTTTAATGTGTTTTTGTATAAATCAGGTGTTTGGGATGAAAATGAGCAAAAACGGTTGAAAATCAAGCTAATCGGTAGAACGATGGTGGAAGAATAGTGAAAAATTGAGCAAAAAGGCCAAACCTATAACTGCAACCCACTGCTGCAGCGGTGAAACAACAGGATGCTCAATTTCACTCTATCTATCCATTGCTGTAGTGGTGAAACAATAGAGTGCACCACCACTACAGTAATCAAGCCACTGCTACAGCGGTGACCACTGCCAACATACCCACCGCTACAACGGTGAACCCTGCACCTGTAAAGTGTTATTTTGAGATATTTTGAGATATTTTTTTCTTCCCTTATCTCCTCCTCCTCCTCCACGCTTAGCCAAGGGGAGCTCATTCAACATTAGATAGGATAGATTTGAGAGTTTTGGGGAGAGCTCAACCAAACCAAAGGAGTAGAATACCAAGCGAAGAAGGAGAAATACTCTCAGAGTGGTTTTACCATCGGATCTTCGGATAACAGCTAAGTTCATTCGTTTCTTTCTTTATTTCTTAACTTTGGTAGTTTGTTTGAGCATGTTTAGCTCATTTGTAATTGTATATACGGTTATGGTCATTGACTAAACATTGATTATCTATGAGATTAATATAGATAAAAATGTTGTTTGTTTGAATTGTGTTTCTTTAACGGTTGTTCTTTGCTATTCGATTATGTTTACCGTTCTTGTATTTCCATTATATACTTGTTTAGATATATTGAAAAATCGGGATTTAACACTTGTGAGAAGTAACCCCGAATTCAGATTAGGGTTTAAACACAACACGACGATCTAATAACCCGGGAGAGAGATAGAAAGTGTGCCATCAGTAATGTTTGGGCGAGACTCATGTGACTATGTGTTCTAAAAAACGCTAGAGGGGGACTTCAGCGCTAACGCAAAGTCACATATTCATTCACTTTACACTCAGGAAAGGGAATGAATAAGTTTACGATACTGAGATTATCGAATAGGTCGAATACCATTATTATTAACTAAACAAAACCAAACACGTTTGAGTAAATGAAGTTAATCCCTAGATAATCCATTCCCCTAAACGTCTCAGTATAGTATTAATTAGTTTAATTAGTATTTTAGTTTAGTATTTATATTTATAAACAAAACATATTTTTATCGCCTAAATAAAGTTAGGTTATGATAATCGCGGTACTCAATGACCGTCTCAACCAATCCTTGTGGATACAACAACCCTAACTCTTCCAAACTATACTAAAACTTGACCCGTACACTTGCGGTGAAAGTAGCGACGTATTTACCCGCTGCCAAGTTTTTGGCACCTTTGTCGGGGATTGTGTTTTAGATTATTGTTAATATTATGAGTAAGTAAATTATGAGTAAGTAACTTGATTTTAATTTAAGCATTTATTTGGTTCATAATTTTTGTTTGTAGTTTTGTTTTTTATTTCTTATGCAGGGTACTTGAATATGCTAAATCAACAAGTATTGTTACATTTCTTTTAACTAGATTCCAAGACATTTTATTACTCTTGGGATCGATACAAGGAGCTGCAATTTCGGTTCCCCAATCATGATTTCCTGAGAGAGTGACAACTTCTAAATTTCCTCGACGGGTTACAAGCCGCAACTAGAATGTGGGTGGAAGGAGGAAACGGTACCACCTCTTTCTATGAACTAACTTCGGATTAAGCCTTTTGGTCATTGGAAGAATTGGCAGCTTTTGATTATCAAAGTTGGAATTATTCACCAAGTTACCAAAGTTTGGGGGATTATTCCAACACTTCGGTACCATGGATTGACACTCTGGTTCAAGATGTGGAGTCTTCCCCCGCCTTGGAAAAAATGTTAGTCATAGTTATGGGGGAGACTCAGACGTTTTTGCGAAAAACACATGATTGACTCAATGAGCATGAGGATCGTCTTGATAATAATGAGATAGTCTGCGCCAAAATTGATGCGAGCATAATGTCTCTTCAGACGCAAATTGGTCAGCTTATCTGCTATGTTGAGGTCGAGTCAAAAGCGGTGACACTGAGAGAAGCATATGTCCTATCCATATGTAAAAGCCACCGTGAGGAACTGAATGCAAGTAGGAGAAACTTGGGCAAGATCGAAGATGATCACGCTAATATTGAGATAACCTAAGTATGGATTAGCGATAAAGAATCACATATTAATAGTTGTGATTTTTTACTGTTTGAATTTCAATTAGTGATGGCGCCTCCGATCCAAGACGATCACATTTATGAGGATCCAATGTGTCTCACCTATCCTACCCCATTTCTAGCTCAGTACATTCAAGCTCCCCAAGAACGAAATTCGAAGAAGAATCGAGTTGAAAGATCAAGCCATACAGAGCCAAATCTCACCAGTCTTGAGGGCATTCTAAACCAAGACCCATACGTAGTGTTGTATGACACTTATTTGGGTAGAAGCCGCTCTTTGACGAGCCCTTCATTATGTCATGCTGAAGACCTTAAATCAAGCACTTCTTAGGAGGCAACCCAAGGTTTCAAAAATAAATTAGATCAGTTACTACTGACTTGATTCGAAGGCGAGATTCTCTCGCCTCCCAGGTACGTGTTCTAAAGCTTTATCTTCATTATAATGCTTTATGCTTTCATTGGGATTGCTGATAGGTCGTTGTGGACATAACCCGTTTTAAGTTTGGGGGTGACATTTAGTGTGTTTAGTATGTTATTATGTTGTTAGTTATGTTGTATTGTTTTTATTGTATGCATGTTTGTTCTGGATAGTTGTCATGCATGTGCTGCGATTTGTATTTCATCTGGGCCATTACCCAATAATGAGTCTGTCCCCTAGTTGTTTATTGAGGTCGAGCGTAATGCTCATTCATGTGTGTTCTGTGTGCTTGATGTCTCATTTTAGTAAAAGTTATTTTAGGATCCTAATTTCACGAGCACATAAATTCAATGTATAACTATCCAATTGATTTGACATCGATTATCTGTTACCCAAGTTCATGACAATAGGGATTCTAGAACTTGATTTAGGAAAAATTCGAGGCGAAATCCTAGGTGAAGAGTTTAGGAGATATGATTTAGGCATTTATTTTGATCGCTTGACCCTTTTAAGCCTACCATGTTATATGTTTATCCCTCATTACCCTGTCGAAACCGATAACCATTTCAATTCTGAACACATAACAAATACCCTGCTCGATAAAACTTCTTTCCGAACCTATATCGCTGAGCCGAACGCACAATTTGAGTGAATCAAGTTAGCATTTGTTATGCTACTTGAAGTGAGTGGTTGAATTTAGGGTGAACTTTTCGTTGGTTCAGTATTCGAGTACTCACTTGTCATTTTTCTTTTATTTTAACTACACCCGTGAAATAGCAATAATCGAATAAGTTTGGGAGTGTGTTACGTTAAAAAAAATAAAAAATAAATAAATAAATAAATAATGGACATATGTAAATAAAGTTCTATTTTCAATTTTGTCTTGACAAGTGAGTACGACGTTCTTAAATATAAGTTCAGGGTTGTTTCGAATTGATCTGTGTGGGGTTACGAGTATGAGTGAGCCAAGCATGAGCCTCGGGTATCGTTAAATTAATAACGTTAACCTGTTTTCTATTCCTGATATACCCTTGGCCATTTTCCACAAACCGAACCAAATCCTAGCGATCTTTTTGAATTTCTTAGCCTACAATAGTGGAGAATAAAACCCTGTCAAGCATGTGAATTTTCTATACCTTATTAGTTTTAGTCATGAGCTTTATTGGTGGATAATCTAATCCGATCAGTGGATATTTATATACTTGAGTTTTCGCACGCACACTTGAATAGGATCTAGAATGACGCCTATTATTATTGAATGTTGAAATTCTAAAACACTACATAGTGTATTTTATTCTGGAACTTGATAGGACTGGGGGTCGATGAGAGAAAACCGTTTGAACGGTTAGATGAAATTCAAAACTTGCACATTATTGTTTTTTCATGTTTTTCATTTTTAGTATTTAAATTTCATAATTAGTTGTTGTTGTTTCTTTTATTGTGTGGGTATTTTGCTCGAGGACTAGCAAAATTCTAAGTTTTGAAGCATTTGATAGGTGTAATTTATTTATTTATTCCCAAGTCGGTTTTGGTAGTTTTCGGGTATTTTAATAGAGTTTTAATATGTTATAATACGTTTTTATGTGTTTTATATAAATCAAGTATTTGGGGCAAAAAGGAACAAAAACGGCTGAAAATCAAGCTAATCAGTAGAACGGCAGTGGAAGAACGATGGAAAATTGAGCAAAAAGGCCAAACCTACAACTACAACCCACTGCTGCAGCGGTGAAACAAGAGGATGCTCAATTTTACTCTATTTGTCCACCGCTAAAGCGTTCAAGCCACCGCTACAATGGTGACCACTACCGACATACCCACCGCTGCAGCGGTGAATCCTACACCTGTAAAGTGTTGTTTTTAGATATTTTAAGATATTTTTTTGTTCCCTTATCTCCTCCTCCTCCTCCAAGTTCGTCCAATGGGAGCTCATTAAACATTAGAGATGATAGATTTGAGAGTTTTGGAGAGAGCTCAACCAAACCAAAGGAAAAGAATATCGAGCGAAGAAGGAGAAACGCTCTCGAAGTGGTTTTACCATCGGATCTTCGGATAACGGCTAAGTTCTTTCGTTTGTTTCTTTATTTCTTAACTTTGGTAGTTTTTTTTAGCATGTTTAGCTCGTTTGTAATTGTATATACAGTTATAGCCATGGCTAAACATGGATTATCTATAGGATTAATATAATTTACGAAAATATCGTTTGTTTGAATTGTGTTCTTTAACGGTTGTTCTTCGCTATTCGATTGTGTTTACCGTTCTTGTATTTTCATTATATGTTTATTTAGATATATTGAGAAATCGAGGTTTGACACTCGTAAGAGGTAACCCCGAATTCATATTAAAGTTTAAACACAACGCGACGATCTAATAACCCAAGAGGGAGTTAGAAAATGTGTAATCAGTGACGTTGGGATGAGACTCATGTAACTATGTGTTCTAAAAAATGCTAGAAGAGAACTTCGGCGTTAACGCGAAGTCACATATTCATTCACTTTATACTTGGGAGAGAGAGTGAATGAGTTTACGATACTGAGATTGTCAGATAGGTCGAATATCGTTATTGTTAACTAAACGAAACCAAACACATTTGAGTAAATGAAGTTAATCCCTAGATAATTCATTCTCCTAAACGTCTCATTATAGTATTAATTAGTTTAATTAGATTAATTAGTATTTTAGTTTAGTATTTATATTTATAAACAAAACATATTTTTATCGCCTAAATAAAGTTAGGTTATGATAATCGCGGTACTCAACGACCGTCTCAACCAATCTTAGTGGATACGACAACCCTAACTCTTCCAAATTATACTAAAACTTAACTCGTACACTTGCGATGAAAGTAGCGACGTGTTTACACATTGCCAGTGTAACTCCCCACTAAATGACGACATAATGGGCCAAAAAGATGTAACTCCTAGGAGGTGATTTAGTCTATAAAAAGGGAAAGGTATCACCTTTACAATTACGTTCAGTCGTTTACCTAATACCTAAAAACAGATTAACTTATTCTCATGCTGGAAGTTCTTTAGTCGACACCACACCGGTGTCCTCTTAAAACTAATTAGTTTTGCAGGACAAATTTACAAGTTATGGAGATTTCTGGCACGTGAAGAGTTGTTACACGTATCGGAGATTTTTTGGTAACATCAATATTATTATTATTATTATTATTATTATTATTATTATTATTATTATTATTATTATTATTATTATTATTATTATTATTATTATTATAAACAATATTAGAACAGTTTGATGGTTAATAAACTGATTAATTAGTAACAATGTTAAAATATAACTAGTTTTAGACCCACATATTATGAGGGTCTAGAAAAAAATATATTAATATATATTTTTTATTTGAATGTTATACATAACATACAATTGATCTGTTAATTTTATATTCAATATATTTTATGGCATAGGTTTCTTTTCTTTTCAAATAAAAATTTTAAAATTATGTAATATGTCGTTTTATGTTATTTAATAGTTTTTATTATTTGATTAAAAATGATTAAAATACTTTTTGAGCAAATGAAATTGAATAAATTTTATATGTAATTAATAGATGGAGAGAGAATTTTATTAAATGGCTAGAGAAAGAAGGAGAGGAAGATATAAAATCACATATAATTAATTATAATCATAATATGGATAAGTTTCAGTGATTCCCTATGTCACTTGAAAACCTAAACCGATATCTTGCGTCATTTGAAAAAAAAATATCTTCAACACTCCCTTCGTTTAATGTTAAATATAAAATTAATTATTTGTCCATGCTAGTATACTATTAAATAATAATTAAAATAATATAATAAAACAATTACTCTTATAACCCTCTTAAAAGAATTACAAATTTGGACAAGTTTGACTTTTGTATTTAAATTTTGTTTATGTAATACATTTCCAATTCAAATTTTTCTTTCATTCTTTTTAGATCTAATGTTGGTTGTTACACATTTTTTTAGTATTTAAAGAAAACTTAACGTTGAATATTTTTAAATTTAAAAATATTCTGAAAATTAAATGTTATTGATTTATGTAATACATTTTCAATTGAATTTTTTATTATTTTTAGGATCAAATGATGATTTGTTTTATTTTTTTAGTATTTAAATAGAACTTGCTATCGAAATTGAAAACTACTATAAGAATTAAATATTTTATATTTATAAAATTTAGTTACAATTTATAGATAAACTATTTCATTTAGTACTAGTTTTTTTTTTTTTTTTTGTTTTGTGTTTTTTTTTACTATTATTATTATGTTGTTGTTGTTGTTGTTGTTGTTATTGTTGTTGTTGTTGGATAAAGTTTCATATGAGACTTTATTTAGTAATAGTTTTACTTAAATTAAAAAAAAAAAAACAATGGATTTGTAGATCTTTTTAATTGTTATTTTTTACCCTTTTATTATATTTGTCTTTTTTTTCTTGTTTTGAATATGAAATTATTTTTATAAAAAGAAAAGAATTTTTTTTTAAACTTCTATCAACACTTAAATGAGAAATAACAAATAGAAAAAATAGAAAATAGGTTTTTTTTTTTTTAAATAAAAGGTCTAGTAAATGAAACATTTATAATTTTTATTATTTATTTATGTGTCATCTAAAACTTATTTTAAAAAATGTCAAAGAAATAAAAATTGAGAAGAATGGGTCATGTGAGCATTTAATGAGGAATTGGAGGTGTGAATGAAGAATCAATAAGAAAGCAAGAAATATATTTGTTTGAGTTCTCCTTCATTCTTAAGTTTTTATATATAAACTATTTAACTTACTTACAGTTTTTTTTTTTAATTGTTTGGTGAAATTTTCACATGAGATTTTATTTAATAATAGTTTCACTTAAATTGAAAAAGCAATGGGCTTGTGAATTTTCTAATTGTTATTTTTTACCATTTCTATATTTAACTTTTTTTATCTCATTTCGTACAGGAAATTATTTGCATAAGAAGAATTTTTTCATTACTTCTAGCAACACTTTATGAGAAAAAAAGAATAGAAAAAATAGAAAAAGAAAATATTTTTTTCCAAAAAAAAAAATAAAAAGTCTAGTGAGTGAAACATTTATAGTTTATTATTATTTATTTATTTATTTATCATTTAAAACTTATTTACATAAAATGTTAAAGAAAAAAATTGAGAAGAATGGGGTTTGCAAGCATTTTATAGGGGATTAGAGGTGTCAACAAATAATCCATGAGAATGCAAGAAATATATTTGTTGACCTCTCCTTCGTTCTCAAGTTTTTATATATAAAATATGGGGCTTATACCATTTATCTCCTTTGTCTTTTTTGCCGCTAACCGAATATTTTCTTTGTCATTTTACAAATACTGGTTAACCCTTTATCATTTATAGTCAAAGGCCACTCTGTTCCCCTATAGGTAAAACAAATTACTAAATATTTATTGTAATGACAACTTTACGCTTAGATTAAAAAAATTACATTCAATTTATTTTAAGGGACTATTTAGAAACACATTCAGAAGTTTAAGAGTACAAAGTAACATTTTACAGACCCAAAACTCTTGCAAATGAAATCCTTCAAGACTTTCACTACCGAACAAACCCATGAAATCTTTCAAGACCTTCATTGCTTAAACCCAAAACTCTGCAAATAAAATCCTTCACCGCCAAACAAATCGACCGACCACTACCATCTTTTGAGAGATAAAAGAGGTGATTCAACATTTGGAGAAGAGGAATCATTTCAGGACCGATCTTTGGCGACAGTGGACCACTCCACTTAAAGATTCAATCCTTCTTCCTTTATTTCTATCTTTGTAACTTAACTTTTTATATAAAATAATAATGAATCCTTCTTGTTTTAATATATGTATGGTTAAGATCATGGCAGGCTAGATACATATTATCTAGGGATTGATGTAACTCATGTAAATACCTGTTTGATTGAATATATGTTACTTTAATGGTTGTTTATCTAAATCCGATTGTGTTTATCATTCTATTACAATCTTAATATGCTTGTTAAGGTATTAGGGTTGGTTTTGAGAATACGAGGTTTGACACTCGGGATAGATAACCCCGGATTCAGACTAGGGTAAAACACATCACGACAATCTAACGACTCGGGAGAACGTTAGCAAGTGTGAAATCCATGAGGTTGGGTCAAGACTCATGTGAATATGTGTTATATAAAATGCTAGAGGAGGATTTTGACGTTAACGCGAAGTCATATAATCGCTCATTTTACACTCAGAAGAGGTAATAAGCGAGTTTGAGATACCTAGATTGTCGGATAGGATAAACATCGTTATTGTTAGCTAAACGAATTCAAACATGTATTAAGTGAATAAAATCAATCCCTAGGTAATCCATTTAATTAGAATTAACCCAATAGTTGTTAGTGTAACTTAGTTGTTAAATATTTAAACTCAAACATTTCTTGAACCGTCGAGATAATATAAGATTATGTAAATCGTGGTATTCAATTAATCAAACACGTTTCCCAGAGGATAATATCCGATTGAAAGGTCCACTATATTAAAACTTGACCTCGTGCACTTGTGAGTATATTAAGATGTGAAAAAGCGATACACATCCAGTTGGTTGATTAGCATTTGGAGGATTGGCAGCCTAAGTTGGGATTAGCATTCTAAGCTTTGCACATGACCACTGCAAGGGCGTGTGGGCTCTATACGGGTGTGTGGAGAGATTAAACTGATCGGTCTGGGCTATTCGGCCCTCTAGGTAGGGCCCATGGGTAGAGTGTATGGAAATAGATGGATGGCCCAGCTCATGATGCCGGGTGGATATTCCTTTTGATCCTCCACACAAGAAGTTCCCTTCCTTATCCTTCTCACAGAAATAAGACAGGAAAGGGATGTCATCGCAGAGGAATTTGTAGAGGTGGATTTCGAGATGGAGAGTGGCGACCTGGGGATACATCCGAGATGAGAAGAGGTTTTCCCAGCCGGACAACGGACCTTCCTGGACGTAAGTAGGGATGATCTCTTAGGGGTGACCAGTTCAGACTGAGTCATGCCTCTGGTTAGCAAAATCTTCGTTCTCCGTCATTAGTAGAACTGAGTCCCACTGGGAATCTTGTTGATCCCTAGGTTTTCATAAATAATTAAGTGTTAATGTTTTTTGTGGAACTATTGTGTTTGTTGAGTGTTTCAGAATAAAAGTTCCATTTATTGATTATGTTGAAGATGTTGTGAAGAAAATGTTTAAGGGTACAAAGATGGACAAAGTGAAGAAATGAAGAGTATTGAAGACGTTGAAGAAATAAGGTGAAAATAACTCAATACTCTTATACTCTTAATGCTAAATGAATTAGGATCACACGACCCTATTAAATGAGTTATATTTTTTTGTGTGTTGAAATATTAGAGTTTAAGATCCTAATTATTGATTAATTATGTGCTCCTTATGTAACCTAATTGAAAATCATGATTAAAAGTTGAAGTTTAGGGTCAATTCAGTTAACCGAGAAAAGAAATCGATTAATTGAATCAAATGTTGAGTTTTGGAGCAAAAATTGGTGCAGAAATTGAACAACCAGTATCAATCGGTCGAGTAATCAGAAAGGATCGGTCAACCGTTTGAAATAATGAGGTTTTCAGAAAACCATGTGAAGATTCTAAAGCAATCAGTCAACCGACTAAAGGCAATCAGTCAACCGATGGGCTTAAGGATGGAAAGGTAGAAGTCTTTGAACCAATCAGTTAACCGATTATGAGGCAATCGGTCAACCGACTGTGCTGGAATTTGGCAGGGAAAACTCCCTAAACCAATCGGTCAATCAACTAAAGAGGGATTGGTTAATTGACTGTCTATTTTGATTGGCCTAGTTTGCACATTGAATCAATCAATCAACCGATAGGCCAGGGTTTGGTCAACCGACTATTTCAGTTGAGATTTCGAGGAATTTGGGATTTTGGTCAAAAACTAGCCATTTTTTATGATTCCAAGGGAGAATTTCAGGGGACTTGAACCTACTGAAGATATGGTACATATATTCTGATATCCGTATTGATTTTGTCTATATAATTAAAGTTTCTCTCAATTTTAGCAACTAAATACTTCATATCTTTATGATTGATAATTGAGAAATATTTTATGGACTTATTTAAGAGTTTTAAAAGTTATTTTTAAGTGAATTACACTAGAATTGAATGATTATATTATATGGGGTCTAAAGGTGTCCTTTAGAGGCATATCTTTTGAAAAGTAGCCGCTGGAGGGCTTAATTTCAATCTATATATATAAACCTGAGAAAATTGGATCAAATATATCAAGAACTATTAGTTCGTACGCTTTTTTAAGAGTTATCATTCTGATGAGATTATTCGCTAGAGATTTTGTGTTAAAGTTCTTGATCTAAAGCACCGTTGAATTGGCGTCACCGACTTGAGCTATATTGCAATTCTGTTTTCATACTTTGGTATTTTCTTGGTGAGATCTTTCTAAGATATTATTCTTACTTGTGATTTCATATTATTATATTTTCTTGGTTGTTAGGATCGTTAGAAAATCGTTTTCAAATCTAAAAGTCTGAAATTCTTTTTAAAATGGTTTTGTGTGTTTATCTGATTACGTGCTATAATTTGTACTACCCACACTTGTTATCAATCATATATTATTTTGCCTTACATTGAATCTATCATGTAGTGAACTTCAGAGCATTAATTCAGTATAACTGTATTGAGATGGCAGAAGCTCCTTGTGAGAAGAAACTTATTATTTTTTGTATTTGTGAGCTTGATCGGATTAAACACGGTTGGGTCAATATCTAGTCTAAGTAGCTAGGTTTTAATCTTTTATGGTGAAAACGATTGAGGTTTGATCTTTATCCTAAGGTATAAAAATGTTAGGTTATTCTTTTTCTTGAAAAGAACTAGGTTTTGATTCTTTCTGGAATTGAATTAATTTAAAGTAAATTGTAAAGCTTTAATCCTTACCTGAGGAAACGATACTTGTGAGAGTTGTGAAGTTGTGATTCTTCCTGTAATAGAATTATATTAGTCTTTAGCTTGGTAAAAAGATAAGGTTCTTCCTTAGCCTAGGAAAAAAAATTGTAAAGGTTGATTCTAAGCCTAGGAAAAGAATCGCTATAAGGGTTTGGTTCCTACTGTTAAAGGAATCAAGGAGTTTAGAGGTTGCGAATCTTCATGGAGCTCGGGAACTAGATTAGACAAAGCTAACTTGTTGAATCATGATATATCTTGGTATGCTGCATTATTTACTTTCTTTATATTTTGTTTGGGTGTACACCTATAACGACCCGAATTCCCAGGGTCGCCATACGGTTTCTCCCATTGGAGAATTTATACTAAAGTCAATTGACCAAAATTTTATTCTATAAAATTCGATAATTGTGTTAATCGTCACGCTTAAAAAGTTTCTAAGTAAACATATTTTATTTTATTTTGGTGTATTATTAAAAGGCCTAGCTACTCACTATTTTAAATACCAAAAACTATAAATGCCTCAGCCAATTGCCAAATTGAACATGTAGTGGACGTGCCTTTTACTGTTAGTGTACATAAAAGACAATGTCAACTCTCATTATGATCTAGGAATAATTTTAGTTGTCGATTTTTACAACGGTAACTAATTGATTCAACTATTACAAATTTATTAGAAATTCAACTGAAATTTCTATCGCCGCATTACTTTTAAATACCCAAATAAATATTTGGCACCGGTTAATTTAATACTAACGTTTAAATTTCTAATTTAGTATACAATTACGGCGATAATTATAATTATCAATTTAAATTTTAACATACGATGACAATAATTATATTCAATGTATCGAGTAAATTTTTACAACGATAAATATTAACTACAATTATTACAATTTTCAATAGAAATTCAATTAAAACTCCCGTCATTGTCTCACTCTCACCGACCCTGAAATCAAAACTGTGGAATTGTGAGCCAACGCTTAGTAAAACTTCAACCCCTCTAATACGTGCATTTAATTAACGTGACAAAATAACCACATTGACATGATTTTCACATAATTTCACATAATCATATTTATTTCATGCGATCTAACAACAATAAATTTTACCGACAATAATAACACAAATCACCCAATAGACAGATTAAATATAAATATTAGAAGAGTTAGAAATTTTACCTGAAATTCGAAGTCGAAATCAAAACCGAAATATTTTACTCGTCCCAAAAATTATTTAACGTATATATTTTCAAACAAACCGAAGCTAATTCCTCATATACATGTTTTTGCTTAATATGTATACATGAACCCAAGCAGGCGCTTACAATGTTAAAAGCCTTAATATCTATACCAAAATGAAACCAATGGCCACTTAATGTTAAAACATTCTTATTATTATGATTATTATTATTTTTAAAAGTATAAGTGTACACGTGTAATACACTCAACACACCCATATGTTAATATATATATATATATATATATATATATATATATATATATATATATATATATATATATATATATATATATATATATGTATATGTATGTATGTATATTTTAATTTGTGGCCGCTACGTTTTCCTTAAGAAGTAAGAAATGAGAAATTACACTTTACACCCTTTATTTATAAAATAATTCATATTAAATTCAATAATTACACTTATCTCCCAAAGTTATCAAATATCTTATAAATTTGCATAATATACCAAATAACTCAACAATATTACACTCATATAAAATAATATTTCCCAAAAATGTAAATTTAACATTTAACTCTATATAAATTATCAAATGTTATTTGTACCATAAATTCACAAAATAATCTCAAAAATATTAAACTTTTATATAAAGTAATATTTTCAAGAATATAAATTTTCGGGATATTACAATCTACCCCCCTAAATAAATTTTGTCCACGAAATTTCATTCAAAACAATAATAATTCACAATCACATCACACGGTCATGTTAGTCGCACTTGATTCTAGAACAATTTGTTTTCTATGTAGGGTCCCATAACCAAAAGTCACTCATAATTCTTAACCGTTAAATCAATTCGACACATCGTAACCTTTTCATTCGTAGTGGCCCACATTGTATCCAATAACCGACAAATAGAGTGCACTTTGGTCAGTAACACCTAGCACAGACAACCAACTGTCAAAGAATCTTATATTCCTAAATGCTTCCGCTGCGCTACTCTGATAAAAATAGCAATAAATAACAATATATCTTGAAAATATCACAATAATCTCACTGGATTGGATCTATCTCATTTCCAACAAGTTTGCAACCTTAATAATTTTTCCACTTGGCATGACTTTTTAAGTCCACTGCCATATCCCATGGCCAATGTTTATCAAATTTATCCAATATTTAAGCCAATATTTTGCAGCTATCATCTTATCCAACAGATAGCCCAATTCCTTTTAATAATCTCGTAAAGTTTTTTTAATAATATCAAACACAATTCAACTTTAGTAATAAATTTTTTACAATACATCTAATACACATAAATACGTTTCAAATCACATAAATATGTCTCAATCATGTAAATACGTGTCAAACTATAAAAATCAAATACGCCTCAAATAAATAAGTCTCAAAACCTCTAAGTACTTCTCAATCATGTAGATACATTTCAAACACATAAATACATTCCATCCACATAAATATATCTAGAATCATATAACTATTTGGAAATACGTAAATACAATGCAACTACGTAAATTCGTCTCAAAACACTCAAATACATGTCACCCATATAAATACGTCTTAACGATATCTAAATATATTTCAATTCACCTAAATATGCCTCGAACGTATAACCACGTGTTAACTACATAAATATGTGTCGAAATACATAAATATGTCCCAAACTACAAAAATTCGATACGTCACAAAGAGTCAATAGTCATTGTAACATGTATAGAAAAATATTATATAAAGCCTCAATAAATTTCTAAAATACCAATCCATCTCAAGAATAATTCCAATTAACCTTTCCGCATTAACTCCCAATAATCTCCCAATGACCCCACGCTCCAACTCCTCCTATAGGTAGTAGTAGACCAATATCTACCTGAGTTATGTTCAAAGGTGTACTGTCTTCGTAGTATAAAAATATTTTATGAATCAAGTATTTTTTTTTTTATCAAAATCAATTTTTCAATAAAATATAGCCACACTGGACAGTATTCAAATCTCAACAAAATATAACCGACTCACTGTCAATATCAAAATCCCAACAAAATATCTTCAACATAGAACTGGATTTAAATCGACTATCAACTCACTTGTATATAATAAAATAACATACTTCCTTGTCAGTCATAGGATCATTTATCTCATGATCGAGAGTTATTAATATATATATCTACCCTGCAGGACTTACCTGACAGGTAACAACAAATATAATATATACACCCTGCAGGACTTGCTTGACTGATAACAACATATATAATATATGTAACATATTCACTCTACAGGACTTGCCTGACAGATAACAACATATATAATATATCACCCTACAGGACTTGCCTGACAGGTAATAATACATAATATATCCACCCTATAAGACTTACCTGATAGGTAATAACATATATAATATATCCACCCTGCAAGACTTGCCTGACAGGTAATAATATATATCCACATCTCGCAGGACTGGCTCTCCTGACGAGAAGATAACTATGGCATAGCAGGATAATAAAATTATTTTTCACCTTTAAAATTTCTACTTGATCCATTAATCATCGTAAAACCATCCATTTCATCAATAAAAAAAATTTTCCACAATTTAATACAAAAATATAATTTTATTATTTATATAGAAGACATTAAAAACCTTTTTTTAAACCAATTCTTGCGGTCCACGACTAACACGGCACTCACCAAAGTTTATTTAACTTATTATTGGTAAGTTACATTAATTAACTGCAATCTAAGACATTAATATGTTCAAATTAAAACAGTAGGGACTAAAGTGAAATAATGGTAATAACACATTGGTGCAAAGTGTCCAACCACCGAAAAAACATACAGGAGATATCAATGCATATATAGATTATTAATCCCACCGCCAAATATTACTATTTTTATCCAAAACCACATATCAGGAATTTGTCCACTATCGCATATTAATACCAAATCAAATCCTCAATATTTCATTTATAAGAATCCAAGAATTTATCATTTAATCGATTAAATTTTACAATAATAATGGTTTATACAAATATCACAAATGATAACTTGATATCAAGTCCCAATTTTTCAAGTCCATTTTAATACTAATAATTTAATATGATCAAATTGAAACCATAGGGACCCAAAGTGTGATTTTAGTTAAATTTCGAGTTAGCATAATGTGTCCAAAAATACAAAATGATCCCAAACAACCAAAATGAAACCAAATGTACAAATTGAAACTATAGGGATCAATCTGTGCAATTTCGCAAACCAAAAAGGTCCAGATAAACAATCACCCATAATTTAGGGGCCAAAATAGAATTTCCAAAAATGTAAAGGAAATGAAAACAGTAACATCGACTTCTTTTTTTTTTTTTTGGGTGATTTTCAGTTTCAACGATTTTTTATTTTTATTTTTTTTATTTTTTTTTTAGTGATTTTTCACTTTCAGTGTTTTTTTTTTCACTTTTATTTCACGATTTCTACTAAAATTATTATTTTTACATATTAAACAATTTCTTATGAATAATGGGCGTCGTAACCCAATCTCAGGGCTGTCGCAAACCCGCTCTAATACCACCTATAACGACTCAATTTTCCAGGATCGCCACACAGTTTCTCCCATTGGAGAATTTATACTAAAGTCGATTAACCAAAATTTTATTCTATAAAATCCGATAATTGTGTTAATCGTCACACTTAAAAAGTTTCTAAGTAAACATAATTTTTATTTTTATTTTGTGTATTATTAAGAGGCCTAGCTACTCAGTATTTTAAATACCAAAAACTATAAATGCCTCAGCCAATCGCCAAATTGAGCATGCAGTGGACGTGCCTTTCACTGCTAGTGTACATAAAAGACAATGTCAACTCTCATTATGATCTAGGAATAATTTTAGTTGTCGATTTTTACAACGGTAACTAATAAATTCAACTATTACAAATTTATTAGAAATTCAGCTGAAATTTTTGTTGCCGAATTATTTTTAAATACCCAAATAAATTTTCAACACCGGTTAATTTAATAATAACATTTAAATTTGTAATTTAGTATACAATTACGGAGGCAATTATAATTATTGATTTAAATGTTAACATACGACGACAATAATTATATTCAATGAATCGAGTCAATTTTTACAACGGTAAATATTAATTACAAGTACTAAAATTTTCAATAGAAATTCAAATAAAACTACCGTCCTCGTCTTGCTCTCACCAACCCTGAAATCAAAACTGTAGGGTTGTGAGTCAACGCTCAGTAGAACTCCAACCCCTCTAATACCTGCATTTAATTAACGTGAAAAATAACCACATCGACATTATTTTCACATAATTTCACATACTCATATTTATTTCATGCGAACTAACAATGATAAATTTTACCGACAATAATAACGTAAATCACCCAATAGACATATTAAATACAAATATTAGAAGAGTTAGAAATTCTACCTAAAATTCAAAGCCGAAATCAGAACCAGAATATTTTACTCGTCCCAAAAATTATTTAACGTATATATTTTCAGACAAACCGAAGCTAATTCCCCATATACATGTTTTTTGCTTAATATGTATACATGAACCCAAGCAGGCGCTTACAGTGTTAAAAGCCTTAATATCTATATCAAAATGAAACCAATGGCCACTTAATGTTAAAACATTCTTATTATTATGATTATTATCATTATTATTATTATAAGTGTACACGTGTAATACACTCAACACACCCATATGTTAATATATATATATACATATATATATATATATATATATATATATATATATATATATATATATACAATGTCCTTGCATGGTTCTTTGCCTCTATTAACACGTGTCCCCCTCCCTCCCTCCCCCCCTCTTTTTTCTTCCCTTATCCATTGTATATATGTATAACCTCTAATATCTACCTTTATGTGAATAAGAAAAACAAACATGGTGGGAATATTTTTCTCCTTATTATATATATATATATATATATATATATTAATTTGTGGCCACTACGTTTTCCTTAAGAGTTAAGGAATGAGAAATTACACTTTACACCCTTTATTTATAAAATAATTCATATTAAATTCAATAATTACACTTATCTCCAAAAGTTATCAAATATCTTATAAATTTGCATAATATACCAAATAACTCAATAATATTACACTCATATAAAATAATATTTTCCAAAAATGTAAATATAACATTTAACTCTATATAAATTATCAAATGTTATTTGTACCATAAATTAGTAAAATAATCCCAAAAATATTAAACTTTTAAGTAATATTTTCAAGAATATAAATTTTCGAGATATTACAGCATCTAGAATTAAACACTTATCCGCTGCGTAACGAAGATAATAATTGATTTAGAAAATTTTGATTATTTGATAATTAAGTGTTGAAAGATTTATTTGTTTAAATTTTTTATATCTACCCAATTTACCTCTCTCTTGGGTAGCTTACTGGGCCAACAAATCTGTATACACATTGTAGTAATCTATTGGGTGCTTGGGGATGACCATTTTTACACTTATCTATTATCCCCTAGGACCTCGTGCCGAGAAGGAACTTGAGGCATTGGGGACTCTATTCTACTCTTAATTGGTATCTTTATGTTTCTTGTAATTATTTCGAAATGCTTGCTCGTTTCAGGACTACAGCGCAGTACCGTTTAGCGGAAGAGTCCCCTTTCAAGAAGAGAAATATTCTAGCATAAGGAAAAGATGGGCGGCCTGAGATAAAAACGAGTTGCCCAAGATCAGCTTGCCAGGCCCATATCGTTTTAGCTTCTTTGATACACTTTGTGTTCAACTGTCGGATGGATGACATACGTCATATACTCTCTGACGGGCGCATTGACCAAGGCCTCCCATCCGTTCGATATCGCGACGGTTCAAGCTAGGTTACATAGGTGTTAGGCCATTTTTGTTTGAAAAAAATATGTGTTTTCCATTCTCGACTTGTACCTCTTCATGGTTGAGTTATTCTCAGTTAGTCCACCTTATCCATATCTTCTCTGTCTCCCAGCCTACTATCCAAGCAAAGCTCGAGTAGTAGGATTTAAATCGGGGTTTGTACTCATAAGGCATCTGGCCCTCACAGTCCTCAGATGTATGACACTATATTCGATCCCCTATGGTCAGTCATAAGTGGGTTCTCCTTAGTATGGCTCATCCTTGAGCATTTTCGGGTTATCCCAATTTACCCTTACAGCAGCATTGTCGCTTTGTATCGCTTGAGCTCAACTCAGTTGTGAGGGGTCAGGTGTTTAATTGCAGGTCATCAGACCTAATCGATGTTCCACCAACAAAGGACGACCGAGGTCAGTCCCCAGGCATAAACTACCAACCTATGTAGAGGGTCCGGCTATCACCCTCGATGGTGCGCACCAGGATACCATTTTGTTGATGTGCTGAAGGGCTTTTCATCTCTATCCGTACTGCGATGAAAGGCTATTTTTCCCCCCACCTCTACACTTTATTTGGAGATTGGATGGAGGGTTGCTCATCTCCGTCCATGATAGGACAGAGGGTTGTTCTTCCCCGCCTCCATATTTTTAATTTTTTTAGAATGGAGGACGCGTCGAACCAAATACTTCTTTCATTGATAAATAATTTCATTACAAGCTCCGAAAGTAAAATTTCTACAATTCTAGACTACTTCTTCTTCTCTGGGATAATAGCGTTTCTGATGCTCGGCATTCCAGGGGTACCTCAAAAGGATTTTTTCTTCCATTTCCAGCTCATACGTCCCAGGCCAAGATATATGGGTGACCTTATACTACCCTTCCTAGGTCAGAGCTAGTTTTTTGGTGTTTTGATCCTTGGTGACTAGGGTAACCTTTTTGAGAACGAGGTCGCCAACGTTGAATGACTTTAGCCAGACCCTTTAATCGTAGTACCTGGCCACCGTTTACTAGTAAGCTACTTGCCTTACTCGAGCTCGCTCCCTCCTTTCCTTAAGAAGATCGAGGTTCAGAGCTAACAAGGCATTGTTCTCTTCAGGGCGGAAGGGCATGGTCGTCCTAGGTAAAGGCATAACAATCTCGGTAGGGATGATGGCCTCGAATCCGAAGGTCATCGCGAACGAAGTCTCCCTGGTAGGGGTCCTTGCCGTAGTGTAGTATGCCCAAAGGATAGGGTACACTTATTTTAACCTATCTCCCCTTGGATTTATCCAACCTAGTTTTGAACCCATACAAGATTGTTCAGTTGGTAACTTCCACTTGTCCATTTGTTTGCGGATGTCCTAGGGAGGCGAAATGGGTCCGGATCCCCAGCCCGGCATAGAATTCCTAGAAGAGATCATTATCAAATTGCTTCCCGTTGTTGGACACGATGGCCTTAGAAATTTTGAAGCGACAGACCATGTTTTTCCAAACGAAGTCTTCGATCTTTTCTTTCGTGATCCGTGCTAGGGGCTCCACTTCTACCCATTTTGTGAAGTAGTCAATTACAAAGATAAGGAATTTCCTCTACCCAAATCCTTGAGAAAATGGTCCTAGAAGGTCAATGCCCTACTAAGTGAAGAGACACGGACTTGTCATGAGGACTAGAATGGTGGGGGCAACTAAGGATGAGAGGCGAACCTCTGGCACTTGTCACATTTCTTAGTAAACTCCATGGAGTCTTTGTCCATTTCTAGCCAGAAGTACCCATGATTGATAAGCTTGTGGACCATAGACCTCCCCGCTAAGTGGTTTCCACACACTCCCTCATGGACCTCTCTCATTACGTAATCAGCCTCTTCCGGTCTCAGGCATCAAGCATATGGACTTGAGAATTACTTGCAATATAATACCCCATCCATGAAGGTGTACCTTACTGCCATATACCATATCATCCGGTCTTCGACTCGGTCACTTGGAAACATCCCGTGCTAAAGGAAGTCTTTTATTAGATCCATCCAGGCCAGCCCACCGATAAGGGCACAAATGGTGGCCTCTTGGTCAGATATGACTGTGCTCAGCCCATCCAGATACTCGACGAGTATACTTCTCTTTGGGGTAACTCCACCACGGAGGCCAGGTTGTCCAAAGCGTCAACATGTTTGTTCTTTTCTTGTGGGATTTGGCACACTTGAATGTTTTTGAAGTTTTCCATTAATGCCTTCACCGTCTTGAGATATGTAGTCATGCTTGGATCCTTCTCCATGAACTCTCCATTGACCTGATTAACAATGAGCTACGAGTCACAAAAAAACTTAGAGGTTTTTGGCGTTGAATTCCCGTGCCAGCCAGAGTCTAGTGAGTAGGGATTCATATTTGGCCTCATTATTTATGGCCTGAAAGCCTAATCTGAATGCATATTATATCTTTTCTAGGTCTGGGGCTACCAGCACTATCCCGACCCCACATCATCCTATGTTTGAGGAACTATCCGTGAAGAGCTGTCATTTATCTGGGGCAAGCTCGGTGCTTGGACCAGGCTAGGATGAAATCCCCTTAGGGATAAGGATAGCAATTGGATCAGGTTGAGCCTCCTACTGGGCAGGGGCTTGATGATCTGGGTTGGGCATCTCCGGGAAGGTTAGCTCAGCTATGAAGTTGGTCAGGACTTGTCCCTTGAAGGCTATCCTTAGTCGATACTCGATGTGGAATTGACCATGCTCGAGACTATACTTCATGAATAGGCCTGAGATGTTAGGAGAGTGAAAGAATAGTCTCAAAGGCTGGTCGGTCAAGACTACAATCATATGTGCTTGAAAGTATTGCTTCAGCTTTATCGACGTGACAACAAGAGCATAATCCAGCTTCTTGAATCGTGGGTACCTCATATCAGCGTCGGTAAGTACCCTGCTAGAGTAGTATACTAGGCTCTGGATGCCACCATCTTTCCAAAAGGGTGCAGTGCTCACAGCTGTGTCTGATGTGGTGAGGTATAGGAACAGTTTTTCTCTAATCTTAGGAGTGCTCAACAGCTGAGGAAAGGTATATCTTGAGTTCTTGAAAGGCAGCCTCATACTCATTATCCACTCAAAGGTCTTGTTGCCACTTAGGACCTTGAAGAAGAGGAGGCACTTCTCCGATGATCTTGAAATAAAATGATTCAAGACAGCCAGCCTTTCGGTTAGCATCTGGACCTCTCTCTTTGTCTGAGAAGAGGCCATTCCAAGAATAGCACTTATCTGATCCAGGTTGGTATCAACGTCGCGCTGGCACACCATATAACCAAGGAACTTTCTTATTGAGACCCCGAAAATACTCTTGGTGGGATTCAACTCTATACAATGAGCCCGGAGTCTGTCAAAGCAGATTTGGAGATGGGCTATATGATCAGACACCATGGTTCTCATCATGAGTATATCATCTACATACACCTCCATTTTCAAGACAATCGTTTTCTTGAACATCTTGTTCACTAGCCTATGATAGGTCGCCCCAGTATTGCGAAACCAAAGGGCATGACCTTATAATAGTACGTACCTCTATTCATAATGAATGAGGTCGTGCCCTTATCTGGGGGGGACATTGGTATTTGATAGTAGACAACGTAAGCATCCAGGAAGCTCGACAGCTCGTACCCTACTGTGGCATCTATAACGACGTCTATTCTCTGTAGGGGGAAGAAATCCTTTGGACACGTTTTATCTCTTCGAAGTTCACACCAAGTCATCATTTGATCTGGGACTTGGGTGTAAAAATGACATTGGAGAGCCAATCAGGGAACTTTACTTCCTCCACCATGGCTGATTTCACCAACTTATCTATTTCTTGCTCTATAATCTTTTGGCGCTCTAGGTAGAACTTCCTTCATTTTTTCCGAACAAGGGGATAATGAGGGTTGACATGAAGACGATGCATAGCCACACTCAGATCGATCCCAAGTAGTTCATCGTGGGACCAGGCAAACACATCATAGTTTATCCAAAGAAGGTCAATGAGCTCAGTTGCTGATCTGGGTTGAGTTTAGCTCGGATTCTGACAGTCCTCCCTTTAATATTTGGGTGGATAGGCACTTCCAATAACTCATTGTGGTATTGTGGATAAGGTTCTTCCTCACGAGGGTCGTCAATTAGAATGGTCCCCAACTCGGACAAGGCTATGAGCTCAACCTTCCCGATCCTGGGACCAGCCATTAATTGGTATTTCTTACTCTTGAGCGCCCTCTTGGCACATGCCTTGGCTACTTCTTGATCTTCTGTCACCTCCTTTACCTCTTCATCAGTGGGAAACTTTATTATTTGGTGATATAGGGAGCAAATA
The DNA here is from genome assembly GCA_016647705.1 of Eucommia ulmoides. NCBI lineage: Eukaryota > Viridiplantae > Streptophyta > Magnoliopsida > Garryales > Eucommiaceae > Eucommia > Eucommia ulmoides. The sequence continues at coordinate 12,491,508 of CM028331.1, forward strand.
GCTTTTAGGGCAGCTAAGGTTGGTCAACCTATAATTGCGTTGTAGGGAGAAGGCATATCCACGATGAGGAACTTGGTCCACATCGTAGCCTACCTAGGCTTTACCCTCACTGTGATGGGTAAAGAGGTCCATACCAATGAGTTAACAATGTCTCTGCCGAACGCTTGGATCCACCTTCATCTTGTTGAAGTCCCACTTGAAGATTATATCCGTCGAACTGCCACTATAGACTAAAATCCTTCTCACCTTGTAGTAGTTGATCAGGGTTGAGATCACTAGGGCATCATCGTAGGCGGTATGCACCCCTCTCAGGTCGGCTTCATTGAAAGAGATGGCGTTGTGCATGGAGGTATCAACCGTACTCACCTTGTACACGTCTTGGTCAGTCTTCCTTTTCTCTTTGCATTTATATCTCTTCCAAGAAGAAGACATCTTTCCTCCAAAGTTGAGGCTACTGTGGATAACGTTTATTTCACAATCCACATGCTAATCATTATCGTGTTCTGCTCTTTCCCTCTTGGGAGGAGGTCGACTATGGTTTTTCCTTCTCTGTCGCACCTTGTGCTCATCTCGATGATCGTTTTCCACGGTTTCTCCATTCTCTTTATGGACATAATTCCTGAGATATCCTCTTTTTATAAGGGCCTCAATTTTCTCTCGAAGTTGAAAGAAGTCTTCCATTGGGCCTCAGTCCCGAAGGAACTAACAATATTTGTTGATGAACTTTCCCATGTGTTTTTTCCTTAGGGGAGGAGCAGGAGGGAAAATCCCATCCCTTAATTTTTTGCAAAAATGATTGCTATAGATATTGTTAGGGGGTAAACCCTTGTCCAATCCCTGGGGGTGGAGGTAGCCTCCGATCCTCGAGAAAATGTCCTAACCGCCCCTCTGTTTGAAGTCTGGATGAATCCTAAGCTTTGCCCAACACTTCATCTACTCGTTCCTTTTTCTTTTGGGCCTCTTCTTAGTCTCTTTTCACGTTGTCCCTCAGATCGGCCTCGTAAAAACTTGTGCCTCTATCTAAGGACAATTTTCAATGTCTCAGCTTGTTAATGAAAGCATTCAGGGCTATGGCATCAGGGAGGTCCTCACAGTAGAGAGTCTTCCTCTAGAATCTATCCACATAGTCGCCTAAATTCTCCCCGACCTCCTGTTGGAGAGTCAGGCTGTAGGTCACGGTCTTCGGCCTACGCCGGGAACAATTAAATTAGGCCAAGAAGAGTTACTCGAGTTAAGTGAAGGTGAATATTAAAGCTAAGGCCAGATCTTGGAACCAAGTGCAGGCTATGCCAGCCAGAGTGAGAGGAAAATATTTGCATCTTATTGCTTTGGAGGCTGTGTGCATGTCTATATAAGATACAAAAATGGAGAGGTGATCCAAGAGGTCAGTGGTCCCATCGTATAGGACCATCGAGGTACTGGGAAACCTATCTAGTATTGCCTCCTCCACAATGCTATCAATAAATGGGGATATCACCCCAAACGGCAGCCTACTTACCCTCCCAAATCCCTAGATCTGATGGAGTACCGCTTCCATCTTGGCAATGCGATGCTCCAGGGTTGTGTCTCCTTTAGGCAGCGCTGCAACCGGGTTAGCCGCCGCTCTGGGTCCTTGCCTTCTAGTTGGGAGGGGAGTGAGAGTCCATTTCCCAAGCACGCATAGATCTTATGCTCGGAACAGGAGACATGACTCAAGGCCCTTCCTGGCTGGGGTTCGTGACGATCCTCTATCTGGCGACCCTATGACGGTGGAGATGAGGAACCCATAAGAGTCGAAGGAGCTAAGCCTCGTTACCTTACAAGAAGATCATAGGGATGAGGTTGATCCCTTGGTACATATTCGTTTGAATGGATTATGTGATCTCCTTATTCTTAGGGGTACTTATCTCCCTCTACATCATGGATAACCGATTGCCACTAAGCCGGGGCAGGTGGCAGACAGGAGAAAATGACTTGGAAGTAAGATTGGACCTCTCCTAATTGGTGCTCCAAGTTATCGATCCATGATGCCTCCATGGCTCCGAATATCTGTCCAACAAAGATGCCCAATGGTGGAGCTGACAGGGCCACCTAGCCCTCAAGAAGTAGGTTTTCTTCTTCAATCGGGATGGGGATGAGAGCCCTAACATCTAGCCTGGGAACTCTAGACATTTCTCTGGTCGGGTTTCTATTCACCGCTACGTTCAAATCTCTTGGTAGAATGATATAACCAGACCTTGTGATCATTAAACCTTAGGCAAGCTGAGAGTCGATGATTGGAGGAAGGCTTTTTGTGCATTTTCCACAGATAGCACCAAACTGTTATGTCAAATCTTCATCAACACCAACGGTATGGCCTAGCCAGGGTATTTTGGTCTTTTTTTATGTTGGGGTGGAGTTGGAGAAGTCCAAGATAAGTCTTGTTTCATTGGTAATCTTAGAAACCTTGGTGTCCGAGATCAATTCTAGTTTTTCCTAGGTATACCCTGAGCTGTTACCTGCACAAAGAACTAGCCAGGGTGTGCCCGGCGTGTCCCTTCCAACGTGAGAATAAGTGCTGAAGGTGAGATATAAAAATGATCTTGCTCAAAAGAGTATTCCAATAATTTTTAACCAAATAATAAAAACTATTCAATAATATATATATATATATATATATAAGAAACTATATCAAAACATAAATACATTTGTTGGTGTCGTAAAATAATTCCACCAGCTGTATGGTCCGGTCGGCTTCCACGTGGAGAATCCCTGGCGAACTAGAGATATTCCTCGATGGAGCAGATTCCTCATGTATTAAGAACCTCGATCCTACACTTTTCCAAGCTAGGGAGGCATTATCCGGCCAAGCCTTCAAGTCGATACCTATAAATAGGACTTGTCAGAGTATTCTCGGCGTGTCCCTTCCAGCGTGAGAATAAGAGCTTTGGGGGAAGAAATTGAGGTCGCTTGGATAAATTAAAGTTTTTACCTCTTTACATAACCTACTGAAAGGTTTTTCCATGCCTTTCTTTTATAGGCGAGAACGTGATTACATCCCCAAAATTAAGGCCTTAAGCTCAGTTACCCGCCCTAATAAGGCACGTAGATAGCGTGTGGAAGGATTAGAGCTATGGGCCTGGGCTTTTGGTAGTTGACAGAGAAGTCCATAAGCCGCACCATTGAGATCAATGAGCCATCCTGGACATCAATACTGACGCTGAGGTGGTCATGCCAACCTAGACCTCATCAGTTGTATCCGCATCGGGTGTTGAGAATTTCCCCTTAGTGATTAAGCCCTTCTGGATAACCGACCTGGGGTGACATCGAGCTAATGGACAGTCGGGTTGATTAGGCCATTGATGATCTGGCACTTTTAATCTATGTGGCAGACACGTGGAGGCCGGTTGATTTTCACCCACATCAGTTACCCCTTAAGCCTTAGCATGGAAATAGAACGTGACGCGCTAAGGGTTCTGATCTGAACTTGCTGGAGAATGGAATTCTGGGCTCAGGTGGAACTGATCAGCATTAAAAATGATCTCGGTTCTTCTTTGTTGGGCTTCCTCGAGAAGCCTGACTGCAAACTGAGCGGATATGCGACACATAGCCTGATAACTCAAGAATCGAAGCCCTACCCATCGTCTAATTAACGCGACCATTTGACTTCCTGGCCCACCTATAAATAGACAATTTATCTCTCATTTCTTCTTCATACCAAAGTAATCGTGAAAGCTCATCCCGACCTCAAAGCACGGTACTCTTTCTTCTCTCCCTCAATTATGTCTTCTTCTTATTCACTGGAGTACAACCCATCAGAGTCTGAATGGACTAGGAAAAACTCCACCATAGATTAGATTGAGCTCAGCTCATCTGCCACAGAAATCGACTGGATGACCTCGTCGTTCGAGAGGGACTGCAGGTCGGCCGGAGCAGGGACGTCCTAGACTCTAGGCGCGACCAGCGGCCCTCAACATTAGAGAACTAAAGGTGAGGTGGGCTCTTCTGGGGGGCCCGGTACTTAGCTTGGTGCGGATCTTGTTAATGAGCACGATACTATGGGCCCATCCATCCCAAAAGTTGCAGCCTCTCCACCCTTATCGGGTTGGGCCTCGATGGCTAGTCCAATTTTTTACTAGCTCATCTGCAAGGTTTCTTCTGAAGCTCCAATCTAGTGATTTAAATCTGAGCTAACAGAGGATGATGTAAAAACATGTCGCTCCAAGTATGCCTTCCCTAGCTCGGTGGACCTGATGGTTCTCGGGGAAGATGACTGAGCTTGTGCTCCTCTGAAGGGGTACATCTCGGTGTATGAGAAGCAATTGTTGGCCGGCTTGCGATTCTATATTCAATCTTGGGTGTGGGCTGTTTGTTGGGACCTCGGGCTTTGTTTGTCATAGCTCGCTCCCAATAGCATGAGGATGGTGGAAGTAGCCCACATCATCTTTATGGCCAAGGGCATTATGTCATCCTTGGAGTTATTCCGGGCTCTTTTCCTTGTGAAGTCAATGCCTAGCAGAAAGAGTTGGTGCTACATCACAGCCCGGCAAAACTTCCTTTACGGCTATGACGACTACATCAAGGATTGGAATCCCAACTTCTTCTTTCTCAGAGGGAAAGAATGGAAGTTCAGCTCAGCTGCAGACATGGACCACCTAATCCAAATGCATTGGGGGACCATGGGTAAGTACAAGCCCGGCATGAGCTTGTTTTCCCTTATCGATATATCTTCCTGAATTCTTTCTTTTTTGTATTTTCAGCCTAGAAGAAGAACAAGCCTAGCCCCAAGATCATTACCTAGAAAGACCGAGTGGTGAAAATGCCTTACAACCATGTTAAGGTGTTGACCATATCGTCCCTGTACAATATCTATTTCTAGAGTAATCCTTCTCTCCTCACGCCGACTTTAAACCAAAACTCGAAGAACAGTACGTAACCTCACCTTGGCTTAGTAGGATTTTTGTACTTAGGGAATTTTTTCGTAACTTCTGTACTGATCATTACTATCTTTCATTCAGCCACGGATATAAAGGCGATGATGTGGTTAGCCATGGAATAGGCCCACCAGGAGGCAGTCGAACAGGGCTCACAATAGGGCTTGTAGCTTAGAGGAAAGAGTCAGGAGGAGCAAGCCTAAACAACCCCTCACGGGACCCCTGCGAGGTCGGCGTCGGCCAGGAGGGCCTCGACACCGGTGGGAAGGACCCCGATCCCCAGTAGAGCCCATAGCCTTGGAGAATGAGAGTCTGGCACCTACTGAGATGAGGGATAAGGGTAAAAGAAAGGTCATCACGATGGAGGTGGTGGCTGAGCCCTAGAAGAAGAGTATGAGAGAAGGTTAGCCCAGGCAAGCCAAGACCTTTGTTGCTGACATCGGCCTCCATCTCGACCATCGTATCCTTGATCAACCCAACATCCTCCTGAGCTTTATTCACAAGATCACTTGTCCTGAGGACCAAAGCAGGATTATCGCCAAGTCCGACATCAAGCTAGCCACTGAGCTCTATAAAGATGCTACGTCGGTACGTTTTTCTTCCCGGCACTATTTTATAACTTGAAATATTTCCATCCTCACTGATCGTTCATTCCTTTATTATGAAGAACCTAATCAAGGTTGCAGAGATGGGGCGGCACCTCCACCAGGCCAATGAGCGGATCAATAAATTTGGGAAGATGAAGACTAAGATGATTTCAGGCCGCAACGCCACCGTCAAAAAGGTGCGCGCGCAGGAGGAGACAGTAGAGAAGCATCAGGCCTAGGTCAATCAACTAAGAAGGGACAACAAGTTGTTGAGGAAAGATAAGAACACCCTACTCGAACTGTCCGAGAAATACGATGATAAACTCACCAAGGCGGTCGACTAGCTCAAGAGGTGTGATTCAGACAAAGTAGCGGTAGTGGATCAAGTCGAGAGGGAGATGTGGAGGCCTGGAAGCAGAGCTAGGACTACAAAAATCTCGAGACCAAAATCGACACTGCAGTGATGCGAATTGGCCACGATTCTTCCATCTACTCCCTCCAGCATCAGCACCCCAACTTCGACTACACAACCATCAGGATGGAATTCCCTAAAACGCAGGTTGAAGGAGGCCAGGGCGATAATGCAGGTCCTAGTACTGATGGCGGGGACCAGGCTAGTGCGGCTCCTTGATCACTAACCCCAGTCTAGTTAAAAACTTAGACTTATATATTTTCATTCCTCCTTTTATCTTTTCTTTTTGTGTTTTCATTTCAGCCCAGCACGGGCTTTGTAATACTGGGCTTCAGCCTCTCTTCTTGTAAAAACAAATGAATGAATGGAAATTCTTTGATCTTTCTCTAATCTTTCTTTCTTTTCTTAGGTAGTTATAAAAAATTTAAGCAAATTCTTATCCTTCATCACTTAAATAATCATATAATTAATTTAATTCAAAATCAATTATTATCTTTATAATGCAATGAATAAGTATTATTTATTCCAGGTGCACAATCAAACAACAAGAAATAAATAAAGTAAAGAAAACAGCACACAAGGATATATCCTGATTTACCAAGCTACTCTTGGCTAATCCAGTCCTCCGAGCCCCCACGAAGATTCGCACCCACTAAACCACTTAATTCTTTTAAAAGATAGGAACCAAATCTTTACACAATAATTCTTTTACCGGCTTATAATCAACCTTTACAATTCCCTTTTCATAGGATAAAGAAGAACCTTATCTTTTTTCAAGCTAAGAATCAAACCTCACAAAACACTCCAAGTATCCTTTTTACCCAGTAAGGATGGAACTGTTGCAAAGCACTCAAATTTAATTCTAATCGAGAAGAATCAAGCCTAACTCTTTTCAAGGGAAAAGAGTAACCTAACATTTTTATACAATATGTAAAGATTAAACCTCAATCTCTTTACCGGAAGAGATTGAAACTAAGCTACCCCTGACTAGATACTCCCAATAGTATCTAATCCGCACAAACTCACCAATTACAAGAATTAATGAATTTCTTCTTACTCGGAGCTTCTACCACATCAAATCAATTTAAATCGATTAATGTCATGAATTTACTAGTGATAGAATTTTATGTGAGGAATTCAAAATTTAATTATAATAGATATGGGTAGTACAAAATAAGCACGTAATCTGATTATCACAAAAATTGTCTTAAAATCATTTTTGTACTCTTCAAAGTTCAAAAACGATTTCATAAAGATCTTATATCCAAACAAGCAATACTAATATAAAATCAAAATTTAAGAACAAAAGCTTGCAACGATCTCACCAGGATAACCACCGAAAGATTGAATATGAATCGCACGACGATGACGCCAAAAAACATAGCGCTATTTCTCAAAAAAAATTCTCACAATGATCTCTCAAGAAAATAGTATAATAGTGACTCTTAGAAAGCTCAGGAATAATTAGTTCTTGATGGAAGTGATGTCTTGATCTTAAAAAACGCAGGTCTATTTAAACTGATTTGAAATAGGTCTTTTAACAGCTAGTTCCCACAAGATTTGACAATTAAATGCACATATAGACTCCATATGTCAATACCATTTAATACTGATTCAATTCACTTAAATATGGATTTTAAAATATTCAATTAAGTCTCCAAATTAATTCTTAATCTTAAAACAAATAGATAGAAAGTATTAAATGAACTAAATTGAGAAACACCAATATTTTATGTACCATATCTATAGGAATATACAAATAAGAATAACATATTATCAATATATTCAAATTCCTAAGATATCTCCAAAAGATATGCCAAAAAACGGCTAGTAACGGCTAGTTTTGACCAAATCCCGAAAATCCTCAAAATCTGAAACAGACCAGTCAGTTGACTGACCTCTGCCCATCGGTCGACCAATAGATACAAGATGTATCCCAGCCTTTGCTCAAACAATGGTCGGTTAACCAATCCCCAGTAGGTCAGTTGACCAATCGATACAAGATGCTATCTTAGGCCTAGTTTCGACCCTGGTTGGTTAACCAATCGTCGATGGTCGGTTGACCAATCAATACAGGATGTTTAGCTTTTGGCCATCGGTTGACCAATCTCCCTTGGTCGGTTGACCGATTCATTCAGAGACTCTTCATTTTCTAGCCTTGCCCATCGGTTGATCGAACCCTAGGTCGATTGACGAATTGTTGCTGGAACAATATCCCTCTCAATATATTTCAACTCCAAACTTTGACATTTTCAACCCTTTAACTGATTTCTTTTCTCGGTTAACTAAATTGACAGTAATAATTAATTTTAAACACTAATCTTGCTTAAGTCAATTTTCCTTTTTCAATTTCACATTGGAGCAAATATTTAAATAATTATTAGAACCTTAATTTAAATACACATAAATATAAATCATTTTTGTGTCATGTGTGATCCTAATTGGGATACGTTAAGAGTAAAAAGGATTTGAGTTGTTTTCACCTTGATTCTTCAGAATCTTTAATCTCTTAATATCCGTCTCTATATCCTTCATAATTATTTTATGATGTTATCTTGATTAGAACTCTTTGAACTGAAACACTCAATAAAAACATTAGTTCCACCAAAAATATCAGCACTTTATTGTCCATCAAAATCTTAAGATCAACAGATCTTTTTGTCTGCTCAGTTAAGGTTTTTTTGTTAGCTTATCTTGAACTGATAAAAGTAACAGACCTTAATCAATCGACCTAGAAACCATGAATCAGCTCGGACACCTCCACACACTTCAATGCACCTCAATAATCGGATAGTTAAGCAACTCGGTGGCCTTGACAAAACAAGCATATCAGCCTCTAATTCTTCGAGCTCATTGTTTGCAAACAGCTCGATGATTCCCACCCACTTGGGCTTCTTTAACAATTGACTTAGGCTCCTTTTTGACTAAGTAATTTTGTGAAACCGACATCATTGTCTGAAATCAAGTTGGTAGTCCAGTTAATTGGACGTTCAAATAAGCTCGGTTATCTCTAAGCACTTGGTAGTGAATTGTTTTCATTCAAATGCCTAAGCATAAAAATTTTAAGAACCAGGCAAGATATCACACCGACCTTAGTTCTAGTGCCAAGATGTACCCCTTTAGACTTAGGACTTATCCAGATCATCATTACAACACCGAGAGGTCACACCTCAATTAAGTAGAACACCAAGAAGAATTTAATCTTCAATCGAATGTCACACCGAAAAGACATTGTCTCACTTAAATGTCGAGAGAGATTAGGTCGGTCCTTTAGCCCTTTATCCTTCCTCGATCATTCTACTCCCCGGTCAACTACTGAAGCTCTATTTGGTTGTGCTCGTGTATCCAGTTTATTGGTAAGGGTCTATGACTTGGGTTGGGGCCTCTCGGTCCACGAACTTCAACACCTCAGTAGATTCACATGGTTGGTCATAGGTGAGTTCTCCGTAGTCAGGCTAATACTTGAGCCTTTTAGGGTTATCTCAAGTTTGTTCTTACAAGAGCATCATCCCTTTAGGTCACTTGAGCTCCGCTCGACTATAAGGGAGTGGATGCTTAACTACATGTCCTTAAACCCGATCAATGTAACACCGTCGGTGGATGACAGCGGTTAGTCCCCGGGCTAACACTACCGACCTATGTAAGGGATCTGGTTATCACCCTCGTCACTATGAACTGGGATGCCGTTTTATATTGGAGATTAGCTAGAGGGCTGCCCGCGCTCATCCGTGGTAAGAAAGAGGGTTGCTCGGCTCCGCCGTTGCACTTATGCAGATTTTGGACATTGGAGAATACTTTGAACCGAACATCTATTTTCAATGAATGAAAATTCATTACATACTTGGAAATTGGGATTTCTACAAGTTTTAGAAAGATGCTTATTCCCTGGGGTAGTGGCCCTTCATGTGCTCGGCATTCCAGGGGTGTCTCAGAGGTACTCCTTCTTTAGTTTCCAGGTCGTATGTACCAGGCTAGGCTATACGTGTGACTAGGTATGGTCCTTCCCAGGTGGGACCGAGCTTACCGGCATTCTGGTCCTTAGTGGCCAGGGTGACCTTTTTGAGAACGAGGTCTTCGACATCAAAAGAGCAAGGTCGGACCCTTCTGTTATAGTACCAAGCTATTCTTTGTTGATAAGCGAACTGATACACCCGGGCTCTTTCCCTTCTTTCTTCCAAGAGATCCAAGCTTGATGCCATACCTATTTCATTATCAGCTAGATTAAAAGAGGTCGCGATTCGTGGTGAGGGCATATCGATCTCAACCGGGATAACGGCCTCAAACCCAAAGGTTATTGCAAAGGGCGTCTCACTGGTCGAGGTCCTGGCCATTGTATGCTAGGCCTAGAGAACAGGGTACAAGTCTTCCACCCACAGCCCTTTTGACTTGTCTAGTCTCGTCTTCAAGTTTTTCAAAATGGTCCTGCTGGTAACCTCAACCTGACCATGGGCTTAGGGGGGGCTAAAGAGAAAAAGTGAGCATTGATCCCCAATCCCAAGCAGAGGTCGGCAAACAAGTCATTGTCAAACTACTTTTCGTTATCCGAGACGATTGCCTTGGGGATACCAAACTTGTAGATCATGCTCTTCGACACAAAATCTTTGATTTTCTCCTTGATGATCTTGACTAAGGGCTCGGCTTCCACCCACTTTGTAAAGTAGTCAATGGCCACCACCAAAAAAAAAAAATCTGGCCAGTGCCTAGTGGAAACGAGCCTAAGAGGTCGATGCCCCACTAGGCAAAAGGCCACGGGCTAGTCATGGACACTAGCTCAGTCGAAGACGCATAAGAGTGGGCAGCAAACCTCTTGCACTTGTTGCATTTCTTCACGAATTTTCCTGCGTCCTACACCATTCTTAGCCAATAGTACCCATTCTGAAGTAGCTATCGAGCTATTGGTCTACCCCCCGAGTGGTTGCCGCAGATCCCTTTGCAGACTTTCCGCATGACATATTTGGCCTCCTCAAGTCGGAGGCATCTAGAATAGCGATCCGAGAAATATTTGTGAAATACAACTCTGTCAAGGAGGATGTATCTTGTAGCTCAGAATCGTATTCTTCTGGCCTCAGCTCAATCTTCTGGAAACGTCCCATTGTCAAGGTAGCTTCTAATCGGATCCATTTAGGTCAGGTTGGAATTAAGCGCACATATAGTCGTGACCTCATCTAAAGCAGCTATGCTCGGCTCAGCTAAATACTCCACAAATATAGTCCTCTTGAGCATGTATTCCATCATAGAGGCTAGGTTAGCCAATACATCAGTGTGCCTGTTCCCTTCCCAGGGATTTTTCTTAACTTGTACTTTTTTAAAGCCATTTAATCAAAGCCTTCACCCTCTCCAAGTAGGAAAACATGCTCGGGTCCTTATCATGGTAGTCGACGTTTACTTGGTTGACCACAACCTGAGAGTCGTATAGGACCTAGAGAGTTTTCACACTAAATTCCCAAGCTAACCTCAGCCCGGCAAGCAGGGCCTCATATTCAGCTCCATTATTTGTAGCTTAGAATCCCAACCAAATGGTATATTCTACCTCTTCCTTATTTGGGGCTACAAGAACCATCCCAGCACTACAACCATTATGGTTAGAGGATCCATTAGTTAAGAGCTACCATGAATCTAGTTCCAGGTTGGTTGCCACAACTAGAGCTTTACCGACCTTTTCGTCTATTGGGGAGGTCTTCTCGGTCGCTCCCAGGTCGGCGCTATGCTCCTCATTGAAGAAGGTCAGCTCGGCTATGAAATCAATCAGAACCTGCCCCTTGATCACTGTCTTGGGCCATTATTTGATGTGGAATTAACCCAATTCGAAGTTATACTTCATCAACCACCCAGAAACATCAGGAGAGTGGAGAATTTGCCTCAGGGGCTTATCAGTCAGCACAATGATGGTATGAGCCTAGAAATACAGCCTTAGCTTTCTTTAAGCAATCAACAGGGCATAGACCAGCTTTTTAAACCTCATGTACCTCGTCTCGGCGTCAGTGAGGACCCTATTGGAGTAATAAACTGAGCTTTGGACATCTTCTTCTTCCCTAACCAGGGCGGCGCTTACCGCCGTGATTGACTCCACAATATAGAGAAACAGCTTATCTGCTTTCCTCAATGTGTTGAGCAGGAAAGTCAAGGAAAGATATATTTTCAGGTCCTAGAACATTGTCGCACTCCTCGATCCACTCGAATACCTTGTTTCCTTGGAGGATTTTGAAAAATGAAAGGCACTTCTTGAAAAACTGGGAGATAAATCGGTTATGAATTGCCAACCAACCTATAAGCATTTGGACCTCCTTTTTGTTGTGGGTGAATTCATCCCGATCATAGCAGTGATCTGATTGGGGTTGGCATCAATCCTACGCTACGACACTACAAAATCATTGTGGGTGAATTCATCCCGATCATAGCGGTGATCTTATTGGGGTTGGCATCAATGCTACGCTACGACACTACAAAATCGAGGAACTTACCAATAAACACCCCAAAAATGCATTTACTCGGGTTAAGCTTCATGCAATGAGCCTGGCGTTTGTTGAAGTAGGCTTAGAGATGTCGAACGTGATTAGGAAGTCGGTTTCTTTTTACCAGTATGTCGTCGATATATACTTCCATTGTCTCCCCGATCTCCTCTTTGAACATCTTGGTCACAAGTCTCTGATAGGTTGCCTTAGCCTTGCGAAAGCCAAACGGCATGACCTTATAGTAGTAACTGCCTCTTTCCATGATAAACGAGGTCTTGCTCTTGTCAAGTGGTACATTAGGATTTGGTTATAGCCGGCGTAGGTGGTAGAGCGTAAATACGCCGCTACTTTCACTTGCAAGTATACGAGGTCAAGTTTTAGTATAAATAGGGAAAGTTAGGGTTATCGTGTCCATAGGGATTGGTTGTGACTATTATTGAGTACAGTGTTTGTCATGACCTAATTTTATCTAGGCAAAAATAAATTGTATTTATAATTAATTAATACTACTACTAAGTTAATTAATTTAATTAAATTAACTATACTAATATTACTATGAGATGATTTAAGGAAAATATTGCCTAGGGATTAACTTTTTTTACAAAAATGTACTTGATCTCGTTTTAGTTTAAGTTAATGGCGTTCGGGTATCCGACAATCTCAGTTTGTAAACTCACTCATCATCTCTCCCGAGTACATGACTTCGCATCAACGAAAAAATCTCTCTCAACGTCTTAACAACACTAGGTCACATGAGTCTCGCCCCAACGTCATTGATTGCACACTTTCTAATGCCCTCCCGGGTCATTAGATTGTCATGTTGTGTTTACCCTAATTCAAATCCGGGGTTACCTCTCCCAAGTGTCAAACCCCATATTCTCTAATTATCGAAACAAACATAATGTCATCACAACACGTCAAACACAATTGAAATTATTATAAAATACACATTAACGAAACACAAACTTAAACAAACAACACTTTTATAAATTTACATTAATCTCTAGACAAAAACCCATTTAGCTCATGGCCAAAGCCGGTTATACAACAATAAATGAGCTAAACATGCTCAAACAGTATTCCTAAGTTAAGAAATAAAGGAAGAAATGAGAGAAACTTAGCCTAGTCCAAAGATTTATCGCTACGAACGTCCCAAGAATGCTTTTCCTTCATTGCAATGTGTTATTCTCCTTAGGATTTGCTTGAGCTCCCCAAAATCCTCTCAATCTAACCCTAAAAATGTTATAAAGGGTAGAGGACCAAAAATGAGGAAGGATGGAGGTTTTTATAGGGATAAATATCTCAAAATATCTAATAAAATATCCTAATATGGTGCAAAGTGACCACCTAGGTGGTGAAAATGCAAAGAGTTTAGCAACTCTCTGCTGTTTCACCGCCGTGGCGGTGGTGTCACCGCTGCGGTGGTGACACCTGTTGGTATTTTAGTTGTAACTTTTTCTTTCGAACTCCAATTAAGATGATTCAAAAAGATATGGAATTATGAGAAATATATCTACAACTTCCATGTTTTGAGTTTTCCCAAAATTGAATTTCATCATGTTCGCAAATGACCTTGAAGTTACTGTACTTGTATCGGTTTTGCACGATTTCACCATTTTATTCAAAAACCTACCAAACAACACAAAAACATATTAAAACATACTAAACATACTCAAAACTAACAATTCTCGAATTGAAAATAGATAGATAATTTACACCTATCAGTAGGCATCAAGGAAGCTCAACTACTCGTACATGGTCGTAGTGTCGATCACGATGTCAATTCTTGGAAGGGGGAAGAAATCCTTCGGGTAAGCCTTGTTAAGATATTTGAAAGGCTCCATTTTTTACCAGCCTTAGGAGCAAGGACCACGTTGGCTAGCCAGTCTAGGAATTTGACTTCTTCTACGACGTCGGATTTGATGAGCTTATCCATTTCTTCTTCAATGATCTTCTGCCGATCTGGGTGGAATTTTCTCCACTTCTGCCAGACTAAAGGATGGTGCACATTGGCATGAAGCTGGTGCAGGGCCATGCTGGGGTCAATCCTAGGGAGCTCGTTATGCGACCAGGAAAAAACATCATAATTCTTTTGCAGCTGCTCGATGAGCTCAGCAAGTTGCTCGAATCGGAGCCTAATTCCTATTCTTACAGCTCTTCCTTCGATGGTCGGGTGAATGTGTACTTCAAGGAGATCTTCGTGGGGCTGAGAACTGGGCTCTTCATCTTTGGAATCATTAATTGGGATGAGCTCGGTTTCACCGTTAAGGGACATGAGATCGGGAAATTATAGGCAATGCTCCCTGGGCTCAAACCCTTTCAGTAATTGTTATTTCTTCTCCAGTGCCCTCCTTACATAGGCTCAGGCTGTCTCTTGGTCTTCTCAGACCTTTCCCACCCCAGAACCAGTAGGGAACTTCATCATCTAGTGATAGGGAAAATAGATGGTCTTCATGGCCGCTACTGTCGGTCGCCCCATGATTACGTTATAGGGCGAAAGTCTATCCACAATAAGAAACTTCAACCATATTATGGCTGTTCTGGGCTAGACCCCACCATGATGGGCAGGGAAACCCATCCGATCAAGCTCACAATATATCTCCCGAATCCAACAAGAAGAGCTTTCACGGGCTAAACAACGCTGGAGTCCACCTTCATCTTGTCAAAAGCCCACTTGAAAATTATGTCAGCAGAATTGACCCCATTGACCAGGATCCTTACTGTCTTGAAGTGGTTGATCAGGGCTGATATAACCAAGGCATCATTGTGAAGGGTATACACCCCTTTAAGGCTGGCCTCGCTAAAGGAGATGACGTTGTGCGAGGCGGCATCCATCGTGCTCACCTCGTATACTGTTGCTTGGCCTTTCTATTCACCTTGTTCTCATACCTTTTTCGGGAGAAAGACGTTTCACCCCCGAAACCCAGTCTGACGTAGATGATGTTGATTTTGCCGTCCACTCTTTAGTCATTGTCATCACCGAGGTTACTATCCCGAGGTGGAGGTCAGCTATTGTTCCTTCTCCGTCATTGGCCTCTGTGCTCTTCTCGATGGTCGTTTAGGGTTCCCTATTCGTCCTGCGCACATAGTTTCCAAGGTATCCCCTTTTAATTAGGGCCTCTATATCTTCCTTCAATTGGAAGCACTCATCGGTAGTACGATTATGGTCTTGGTGAAACTCATAATACTTGTTAACTGACCATAGGCTCCCCTCTTAGTGGAGGGGCAGGCAAAAATATTCCTTTGTCGGAGTTCTCAGCAAAAATTATAGCGATCGAAACTGTCAAGGGGGTGAACCCGTTCTATCGAGGCCTTGGGGGTAGATGAGGTCTCCTATCCCCGGGCAAAGTTCCTAACCCCCCTTGACCTTGGAGCCTTCTCAAGCCCTGAGATTGGCTCAGGCCTTCCTCGACTCGACCCTCTTCTTTTGGATTCACTTTTTTTCTCTCTTCACCGTGTCAAGCAAATTAGCTTCATAGAAGTTGGTACCATGGTCCAAGGCGTTGTAAAGGCTCGAAGCTGGCCATGAGCATAGGTCGTATGACAACCTTCTGTGCCTCAACCCGTCAATGAAGGCATTTAGGGCAACGGCATCCAAGAGACCCTCGTAGCTCAAAGTCTCCTTCCAAAACCTATCTACATAATCACCCAAATTCTCATTGACCTCCTGCCTAAGGGCAAGGATATGGTTCACGGTCTTGGGCCTACGCTTAGAACGACTGAATCGGGTGAGAAAGAGTTGCTCGAGCTGGATGAAGGATGATATTGAGGCGGGAGCAAGATCGTCGAACCAAGTTCGGGCTGGACCAATCAAAGTAAGAGGAAAGAACTTGTACCTCACTGTTGTGGAGGCCATATGCATGTCCTTGAAGGATGCAAAAAATAGAGAGATGGTCCACAAGGTCAGTGGTCCCGTCATACAAGGTTACTGGGGGATTGGGAAATCTGTAAGGCACAGGCTCCTCTCCAATTTCATCAACAAAATGAGATATTACCCCAGCATGCAGCCCAGCTATACCTCTAGCGCACTAGATTTGGTTGAGTGCGGCCTCTATCTAGGCCATACGACACTCCATAGCCGTTTCTTCTCTAGGCGGCGCCACAGCCTGGCCGGCGGCTGCCCAGGCTTCACGCCTTCGGGTTGGCTATAAAGAATGAGAATCCATCTCTCGAGTTCAACAAAACCGGTGTTTAGATTGGGCCACGTGACTGGGCACCCTAGCTGGTGACGACTCTGGTCTGTCTTCATATCGATGTCCATGAGACGGCTGAGATAAGGTCCCTAATTGCTCAGTTGCAAGGCCGAGGTCGGGCCTAGAGCACATGTCCATAAGAGTGAATCACTCGATCTTCGAACTCCTGAAGTCGGTCCCCTCCCTCTACGGTCTAGAGATCTGGTCCCCCTTGTATTAGGGCAGGAGGTAGGCAGGAAATGAGGACTTAGAAATAATTTTGGAACTCACCAAGCCGACACTCCAAACTGTCGATTCTTGATGCGTCAACGACCCCGAACGCCTAACCTATGAAGACACCTAAGGGCGGAGCTGATGAACCGACCTATCCCATAGGAGGGACATTCTCTTCTTCAACCGGAACGTGGGATATCGCCCTGGTATCCGATCTGGGAGTTATGGATATGTCTTGGGTAGGGTTGCTGATAGGGGTAATTTATCCATTTATTTTCAAATCGAATTTGGTAGTTTTTGAGTATTTTTATCTTATTTTAATTTGTTTTAATTAGCTTTTATTTGTTTTTGTATAAATCAGGTGTTTGAGACAAAAAAAAAAACTAAAATGGTTGAAAATCAAGCTAATCGGTGGAACGGCGGTGGAAAAACGATGAAAAGAAATAAGGATTCAAACCAGCACATCCACCACTACAACGGTCAGGCCACCGCTGCAGCGGTAAAACTACTGGGAGTACAGAAAGTTCACTGCCGCAGTGGTCAAGCAACCGCTGTAGCAATGAAATAACAAGATGTCCACTGATGAACCACCACTGCAACGATCAAGCTACCGCTGCAGCGGTGAACCCCTGCACCTGTAAAGTAGATTTTTAGATATTTTGAGATATTTTTTGCCCTTAATATCTCATCCTCCTCTCATTTTCGGTATTAGACCTCCTTAGAGGATTAGATAGATTTGAGAGTGTTTTGGGGGAGAGCTCATCCAAACCCGAAGGAGAAGAACACAAAGCGAAGAAGGAGAAGCGATCTCAAAATGGTTTTAGCATCAAATCGTCGGACAACAGCTAATTTCTTTCGTTTCTCTCTTCATTTTTTAACTTTGGTTTATTGTTTGAGCATGTTTAGCTCATTTCTTGTTGTATAAACGGTTATGGCCATGAGCTAAACTTGGATTATCTATGAGATTAATATAGTTTATAGAAATGTTGTTTGTTTGAATTGTGTTTCTTTAACGGTTGTTCTTCGCTATTCGATTGTGACTACCGTTCTTGTATTTCCATTATATGCTTATTTAGATATATTGAGAAATCGGGGTTTGACACTTGGGAGAGGTAACCCCGAATTCAGACTAGGGTTTTAACACAATGCGACGATCTAATAACCCGGGAGAGAGTTAGAAAGTATGCGATCAATGACGTTGGGGCAAGAATCATGTGACTATATGTTCTAAAAAATGCTAGATGAGGATTTCGGCATTAATGCGAAGTCACATATTCATTCACTTTACACTCAGGAAAGGGAGTGAGTGAGTTTTCGATACCGAGATTATTGGATAGATTGAACACCATTATTGTAAACTAAACGAAATCAAACACGTATTAGTAAATGAAATTAATCCCTAGATAATCTATTCCTCTAAACGTGTCAATATAGTATAATTAGTATTTTAGTTTAGTTTAGTATATTTTATTAAAAATTTAATTTGAATCGCCTAAATAAAGTTAGGTTATGATAATTATGGTACGCAATGATAATCTCAACCAATCCCTGCGGATACGATAACCCCTACTCTTTCCATTATACTAAAACTTGACTCGTACACTTGAGGTGAAAGTAGCGACGTATTTACGCACTACCAGTTGCTATTCACCGCGACGGTCCGATCTCTTTGCTGAATAACTTGACCAGACCTTGGATCATCAAGTCTTAGCTGCACTGGGAGTTGATGATCTGACGAAGCTTTTTGTAAGTTTCCTACAGACGACATCAAACTGTTGGTGTTGGAAAATAGTTCTACCGGCGGTATAGTCTGGTCGGTTTTCACATGGAGAATCTCTGGCGAATTGGAGATCGTCCTCAATGGAGCAGATTCCTCAAGTCTTAGAACCTCGATCCTATACTTGTCCGAGCTGGGGAGGCGTTGTCTAGCCTGGCCTTCAGGTCGATACCTGCGCACAGGACTTGCCGAGATGTTCTCGGCGTGCCCCCTCTAGCTTAAGAATAAGAGCTCGGGGGGAAGAAATTGAGGTCGCTTGGATAAATTAAAGTTGTTACCTCTTTTCACGACCTGCTAAAAGGCTTGTCCATATCTTTCTTTTATAGGCGAGAATGTGATTAGTATCCGGGAAATTAAAGTCTTAAACTTGGTTACCCGCCCTAATATGGCGCATGGAGAGCGTGTGAGGGGATTAGAGCTATGGGCCTGGGCTTTTGGTAGTTGACAGAGAAGTCCATGGGCCGCACCATTGAGATCAGTGAGCCGGCCTGGATACCAGTACGAACATTGAGGTGGTCATGCCGACCTGGACCTCGTCGGTTGTGTCTGCAGCGGGTGTCGAGAATTTCCCCTTCGCGATTAAGCCCTTATGGATGACCGACCTAGGGTGATGCCGAGCTAATGGACAACCGAGCTAATCTGACCATTGATGACGTGGTGCTTTTGATCTACGTGGCAGACACATGGATGCCACATGGAGGCCGGTTGATTTTCATCCCCACCGACCTTCATTTGAAAGTGTTGATAGTAGAATATCAAAATCAACATATTATTTGTATGTATTTTTATTTTCCTAAAAGTGTAAGGTCAAGCATCTGAATTCCAGTCCTATTTAATTATTAACAGTTCACATTTATTCTCGACAATTAAATCATTAAATGGATATAACCTGAATCGTCAAATACAATTTTTCAGATGTATTTTTTCTTTTCCCTTTTAAAAAAAAATTAACGAGTGAACCCAAATTAAATATATTATTGCCAATGGATTCCAATTACTTACAATTGAACCAAGCAAGCCCAATGTACAGGTTTTCCAAACTAATTTGTCCATGCGAAATTGGCGAGATTGGAAATTGTCTTTTTTAAACCGCTATTCCTTTATGAAATAATTTCATTTTATTAAATTAAAATAACTATTTTTTTTATATTTTTTTTTTCACAGTTTAATTATATATTTAGATTCATCTTAATAAAATCTTCAAAATGATATCACATTCACTACCACTATAATCACCAACAACCATCACAAACATTCACCACTACAACAACCACCACGACCAAAATAACAAAAATCACCATCACTGTGATAGCAAACATTGACCCCTACGTTGCAAATACATATAGTTTAGGTATTCTTATTGAAAAAAATAGAAAGATAAAATCCAAAAATAATAGAAAATGGAAATAGAGTTGAACTCGCGCCCAATTGTGGAATCTTCAAGGGAAATTTTTGGGAGGAAAAAGTTTTGTTTGAAAGTTGGGATTTTGAAAAAATTTCGAAGGGTTGGAGCGTAAAAGTGAAATGCTCAAAATATTTTGAATATTGAAACTAAGAGTATCTTAAGGCCGAATTAACTTGGAAAATGACGCATACATTATTGAGAACCGTTGCAAGGAATAAGGACTCGTTCCGAAGAGCCAATTTTGAATTTCAAAAAGTTAAGAGGTCAAAATGAAAACCTAAAAAAATTAATTAGAGGCCCCAATTGGTCCAATTGATCCACAATTTCATAAATTCGAGGGTTTATAAGTGCTCAACATTTTTCAAAACTCAATTTCAAGGAAAAATGTTAGAAACAAACTTTTAAAATATTTTCAATTTCACCGAAACTTTGGGTTTAATAGAAATTTGATCTTGGTTGAATCCATTAACCAATTTAGTGACAAATTTTAATTTCGATCACAAATCAAATAGTGTATAGTTTAATCCTCATAATTTGGATTCATCCATAAATTCAGAAGTTCAAAGACTAAATTGAAGGGAAAAAAAACTCTTGCATTTTCATCCCAAATAAATTTTATTCCCCATTTCTACCCCAAGGCAAGTCAACTTTCCTTCCTAATGGAGAATTGTTGTCCAAGGTATTGAACCAAAGATTTATCCAAGAGGAGGGTGAATTGAGTAGATTTAAAAATTTAATCCAATTAATTATACCTATTCAAATTTTATCCGATTTAGTATGGAAGCGTTTTAGCTAGGCACACACAAACCGATAAGGATAGAAACTTAACGCCAAGATTTTATAGTAGTTCGGCAAACTACTCTTGCCTACTTCCGCTCCCTTAAACTCTTATAGAGAATTAAATTTGATCATCTTCTCATGTGAGAATCATGACTCAGCCCGACTACAAATGTGAACACGATTCACAAGATAATCATTTTAACAATCATGTTATGTAAGTCTGGTTTTAATACAGTGAAGCACAGAGTCAAATAGTCAAGATCAAATTGTCTTTAACTCGGTACAAAACAAATTTTCCAAGATAAAGATCCACGAGTTTTCAAAAAATAAGTTTTAAAATCAAATTTTCACTTTCAAATTTCAAGACAAGATCTAATCATAAGATATTTTCAGTTATTGCACAGCATAGATCAACAATTTGAATCAAAGATAGAAGATAATAGTTAAGAACATTCTCACCAAATATCCACTAGAATGTATGAATCGAATCAAAGAATTCATGTGACACAATTCAAAGTAAAAAGTGCAGCTCAAAATAAGGTGAAATGTTAAACCCTCTAACGGCTAGTTTTAGGTTTAAATTCTCCACAATTCAAGCCCTTAAACCCTAATGCATTTGACCCCTCTTTTACTCCACCAATTTCAATTAATTTGATTAAGAATCCAATCAGAATAAAGTCCAGATTCAAGTCAAAAATCAATTCCTTTGACTGGAAAAAAATATAGGTTAAGTAAGTTTTACCGAACACATCAGAAAATTGGAAACCTTTAGGACCGATATGGAATTTTAATAAATCTCTCATTTCAAAAATGTTTCTCATGAAAAATCTCTTTAAAAATATTTCTAATAAAATAATATCATTTCAGAACATTAAAAATCAATTTTGAAATATATATCATTAATAATAAAGCAAAAATATCTTCATAAAACATTCAATTTTTTTTAAATGAAAGATTAGTCGAAAATCTAGTTAATTTAGTCAATTGAATTAAATATTTTCACCAAAGGTTCTGGTAACTTGAATCCACCAGTCAATTGTTTTAGCCAAGTCAGTCTATTGTATCAACGCCTATTTGAAAAACTCTGGGAACCTGTATCTCTCAGTCGACCATTTTATTATATCAGTCGACTGATTCAGCTCTTTTCATAAAATCTATGGGAACCAATTTCATTCATTCGACTAGATTTCCCAATTAGTCGACTATTGTAATTTCATTTTCAATACTTATGGTTCCTGCATCAACCAATTGACTAAACCGCTCATTCAATGGACTCATTGAACTTGTTTCTTAAAATTTGTAATTTGTTATTTAGACCAGTGGATAATTTATCAAATGAGTTGACTGATTTAGACTATTTTAACCCCCAACTCATGCAAGGAAGTGATCAAGGCATTTTTAATGAAATTGATAAGTACTCTAAACACTTAATCACGCACAGATAAAGCAATTAATAGATTTTAAAGTGCAGTGCGTGATTCTAATCTGGTTGACATGAATTTAAACAATATAAGTGTTGTTATACCTTAGGAATACAAAAAATAATCGTCATATCAAATTTCTTCATCATTTCACTGAACTTGTATCATCTTGATTATTCATGTCTTCTTCCAATACTCAGATTTGTCATACCGTTAACTTGGTCAATCGTAAATCTGACTGATATCCTTTTAATATTGTCATCACCTCTCAAACACGATATTAGTCCAGACAAATATTCAGATTAGTTGGCTACTGAAAATCGTCAAAACATGACTTGAATCTTTTAGTGTTAACACATGGTGGAAATTAAGGGGAAAATCAAGTCAAAATGAAGAGAAAAAAAAAAGTACAACCTATAATTCTACAGGTTGTACGAGGGTGGAGTTTGCAATTTGCAAACTACACCTGTAGTTTTGGAGCAACCGTGTGCATCGAAGGGATGTGCGAGGGTAGGCTTATATATAGGTAGCTAACCCTCTTTCCGAAAAAAAAAAGATTCAGTTTTCTAGCCCCCCCCTAATCCAGGTTTTTGGCTATTTTTACCCCTTAAACTCTCCTAACCTCCTAAATCTTACCAAAACACACTCTCTTGTCAAAAAAGCAAAAAGAAAAAAAAAACGAAAGAAACACAAAAGACCTATTCCGATACCAAGTGTTCATTCCTTTTTACCCAAGGTAAGTTCTTAGACTTAGTTACTTTTTATTTTGTGTTTATATTTCTTCCTAAGGTTTCTTTATTCAAAACAAAATAACCTTAATCCTCCCAAGAAAATAATAAGTGTTCTCGCAATAACTAAGTAGTCGAAATCACTTTGTAGATCTAACGAGATATCGTAAGGATACAAATGACATTTGAGTAGTTAGATCCATTCATGGACTCGACAAAATATCACTAAAAAGAACAAAAAAGGTGCATTTTTTCTTTATGGCTTTAAGGGACTTAAGTTTTCTTGTTTATTTACTTCGTGTATTTTTCTATATTTTTACTCTTGTAAGCATTGGGGCAAATTCAAATGATATAATGAGTTGAGGGAGAAACTTTTGTACCATTGTTTTGATTCCCCAAATATGTGTGTAATTTTAAATTGGCGGATTTAGGAGATTTTTTCCTTTAGCATGTTGTCTCGTTGAAGTCGGCATTTTGTTTTATAGGAATTGATTTTGGTGAAACTTCTGTCCATGATGTTTTCGCGATTCTTATTCCTCTAGAATTCGAGAAGATGTCTAAATGAATTTTTATGATATAAAGGGACAAATTAAAATAAGAGAATAATAGATATTTAAATTAGAATCATTTAGTTCATATAGATGTCATGCATCTTTATATATCGCATCATTTAGAAACTTGTCTATGACACTTTTCACTACACTTAGTTATCTTTTATGTCATTCCATGCATCATCTAAAATAGACCATTCATATTGTTTTCATAAATAAAATTATTTTATCATATAGTTGTGCAGGTGTAGGATATATAGACTAAGACATTCACGTCATTTTCTAAAATCAAATTATTTCATCATATGCTTTTGCAAACTTAGGACATATAGAATAAATAGGACATCCCCATCGTTTTTCAAAAATTAAATCATTTTATCACATAGTTTACATGTTTAATTTAAGACACTTCACCATACACATTCCTTTCTCATATTCATTAATCATATAAATCATGTTAGTTAAAATTACTTTCTCTTCACCTAGATTATACCATGTCATTTAGTGTAGAAATCATGTTTACTATTTTACACTCACTTTGCATATTGTAGTAAAAAGTATGTAAGAGTGCATTATAAAAAAACCATTTAAAAAAATTCATTTGTATCATGCTAGTTTAGTATCATAGGCAGTTACATTTGCATCCATAGAATCATTCGATATCCATTATTTAATTAAGTTGACTTGCCCCTTTAATTTACGAAACTCACAATAATATTCGTTGGTGTCCCAAAGTGTCCAACACCTCAAGTATGGTTCAGTTAGGAATAAGTGGGTCCTCCTACTAAGGTGGAGTTGTTGAGTCGGAGCTGAAGTGGAAAATTCTCCGAGTGAACTGTTAATGAAGATATTCGGGGACTCACTAACTGGAATCCAGAGTCTTGCCCTTCAGGGAGCTGTACCTGCACAAGATCTGACAGGGATTTGTCTCAGCAAACCCCACCGGCGTGAGAATAAGAGTTTAGAAAGAAAAGGTTACAGAAATGCGTTAAGTAATTAAATGAACATTGAGTGTTACCTCGGGCTTGCATGACCCTTAGTATTTATAGGCATTGGAGATAATTAAATTTACCTAATCGGGCCTAAACACAATTAATTAGGCAAAACTATATGTTTAGCCGATAATCCGGGGTGTTTGAAGATAACCATTGAGCTTGGACTTTTGGGCCCTTTTAGAAAAGCCTGCAGGTAGAGACATGCTGGTGGAGGAGTGTAGAGAGCTATAGAGTTATGGAGGAAAAATAGACTGAAATGGTGTGCCAGTTGAGAAAAACAGCTAAGTCCCTAAAGTTGATCGTCCAAAGGCATGGCACAGAGTTCTGGGCGACAACACCCCTGCAAAGCACACTGCTTCTTCTTGGGTACAAATGAGATTCTAGGGAAGGAACTTTGATCAGCGTATGCTCATGCGTGGCACTCTGAATTTTGGAATGTGGCTATGTCATGGTGATGGTAGACATGTGGCTGAGGCCCTGGTGCTGACTCAGTGATGACGAAAAACACCCTTATCAGTTGCCCCCCAACCCTGGGCAACGAGGGAAGCGCGATGGTCAGGGATATTACTTTTTTGCTGAAATGGGAATCCCGAATACTTCAAAACACGAGAAACGATACAGGGGAACGGCGGTCCTTCAAGTGGCTGTCTTTTGCGCGACATTCATCGGAGTAACCATCTTTTGGATGACACTTTTGGAGAGGGCTTCCACGATTCCCCTTAACAGGCTCAGCGGAGAATTTTTTCAACCTTTGCAGAAACCAAGTCCAAGTCCCAATGCCCTCCCCTTCATCCAGCCCTACTTCCACTAAGAATAACCCATTGTTACCATCAAGTGTCACAGCTGAGAACAACACTCCACCATTAAGTTCTTCAAGTAATAAGCATCCACCCCCAATAAATGGCCTACAACCAGCGAATTATCCCTTCTTCAATGCATCAAATGAAAGAGAAAATTGACAAAACACAAGATCTGAATTTATATTTGGTTTAAAATACTTGTTCTTCGTTAAACTCACAGGTTAGTCTTCTTCACTTGATCTCCATATCCAGTCAGTAGTACAAAAGACTTCACATGACTCCTCTCAAACCACTTCAAATCCTTAACCTTAGCCCTATAAAGTTGTCTTCTTGATGCCTCTATCCCCCAAGTGGCCTTCAATTTTTCTTATTGACTATCTTTATCAATGGTTAGGCAGATCCTATTTTCATTCAATAGTTTGTGTGCAATCCAAGTTGAGTTAGCCTCTTTTACCTTATTCCTTGACCTAATACATGTGTGTTTTTTGTAGTAAGGCTTGATAACAAAAGTGGAATGATCTAACACTGGAGTAGCATGAATTCTCCACTTACATCCTTCAACAGAACAAACCATGGTTACTCTAGTTCTTTCATTTTTCTTCTTATGCACTTCAATAGCCTTTTTGCCACTATGTAGTTCGTCACAACCTCGCTAAAGGCATCTAGACTTGTGAACACTATATCCTTTGTAAAATCAATATCTTTGAGATTATCTGGACTCTTGTACTCAACAAATTTAAAATACCTCCTTTTCACTCCACTCAAATGTTCTTCTGTCTCTTCATTATCCTCTTCTTCATTATTCTCTTCCTCATGCAGTGGTGCCCTATTATCATTCTCAGGGTCGTAATTTTACAATGCATCATTAGTAGCCAAAATTTTAGAACTCCTCTGCCTCAAGATCACTTACAACATCCTCATCATCTCAGCTTCTTCAGCTTTCCAATCATCGTCTTCTGAACTTAAGCCATAAACATCTACTACTTCTTCTCCACTTTCTTCTTCCTCACTTTCTTCTTCCAATCACTTTCCCCTATTTTCACAACCCTTATTTTCGTATATTCATCCTCACTCAGTCACTCTCTTCTTCCCCATCACTTTTTCCTATTTTCCCAACCCTTATCTCCACATCTTCTTCCTCACTTCCCTTCATGTTGAATCCAAGATTTTAATGAACAATTAAGTGTTGATATTTTTGTGGAACTAATAGTTTTTCTAAATGTTTCATATTTAAAGTTCCACGTCTTTTGTTAATAAGAAGAATCGTCGAAGAAAGTGTAACGGGTGCAAAATGGAAATGATACAGACATAAATAGTTTTGAAGACATTAAAAAAAATTAGGCAAAAACAACTCTTTACCTATATATTCTTAATGTAACCTGAATTAGGATCACGTACGACACTTAAAATAAATGAATCTTATGTGTGTCTTAGTAAGAAGTGATAAGTTTAAAATCCTAAAATGTGATTTTTATGTGCTCCATACGTAAAATGGTTTTGATCTAAGTGAAAATTTTGTTTTAAAGCATAAAATGCTAAGTTTTCGGATCAATTCGATCAACCGAGAGAATGAGTCGGTCAAGCAATGGAAACAGTGGATGAAATATGGAAAGGAAGTAAGCCTCCAATCAATTCAGTTAACGGACAAGTTTTGGTTGATCGACGGAATAAAACACTAGCCGAATTGGAGAAATTGGGATAGGCTATTGATCCTATTAATCAATCGACAGTGAGGGTCGACCAACCGACAGGGTTAAAGCCAACGACTAAATTTAGCGTTTGGTATGGGGCGGTCAAGTAGTCGACTGATGGATTACAGCGGTCAACCAACTAATTCAATCAATATTTTGATTGTTTCAGTTTCTTGGTCAAAAAATCTCATTTTTTATGTTCTAAGAGAGGCTTTTGAGGGATTTGGGTGTATTTCATATATACATAATATATTTGGTGATCCCTATTCAATTCATCCGTTTAATTAAATATCGTTTTAATTAAAGTGCTTTTATACATCCTATTTTGATGGATTTCGAATTGAAGGGTCTTGGGATGTCATGTAATGACTTATCTTTTAAAAACTAGGTGTCAGTGGTCTAGTTCTAAGTCTATTTATACAGACTATATTATACAGACCTGTGGGATTGAGTCAAAAAAATATATCAAGAACTATCAATTTTAAGCTTTCTAAGAGTTAGAATATTACTGAGATTTTTACGAGAGACTACTTTTGAGTTCTTCATCTAAAGCGCTTGATATTTGCGTCATTAGTTTGTATTCTTATTGCGAAATCATTCTAGACTTCGATGAATCCCGGTGAGATCCTTCCAAGTCTTTTTATTTGTTTTCTAAAATTTATATATATTGTTGATTGCTTGTTAAGGATTATTATAAAATCATTTTTGAACTTAAGTTCTAAAAATCTTTTAAAACGATTTTTGTTTGATTATCTGATTACGTGCTTATTATGCATAACTTGTTTTATTATTTAATCAGATTTAATTTACCTCACATAGTATTTATTTAGGTCATTGATCGAGTATATTTGTATCGAGGTAATAGAAACTTCTTGTGGGAAAAAACGTTGTATTTTTTGTATTTGTGAGTTTAAGTGGATTAAACATGTTTGGGTCGGTATCTAATCAGGGTAACTAGGATTTCGATTTTTTTCCTGAGAAAAAAAATTAAGATTTGATATTTGTCCTGCAAAAAGTTTAGGTTATTTTTTTTCTCTTGAAAAAAATTAGGTTTTTATTCATCCTGTGATTAAATTAAAGTTTGATTGTAAATGTTCGTCCTAAACTAATGAAAAGTATATAGTGGTAGGTTAATTCTTAACCTGTGAAAAAAAATCAGGGATAGTAAAAGTTGATTATAAGCCTATGAAAAGAATGAGAATTATAAGAGTTTGGTTCCTACCTAATAAAGAAATCAAGGGATTAGTGGATTAAGAATCTCCATAAAGTTCAGGAGACTGGACGTAAGTAAGAGTAGTTTGTCAATCCAAGATAAATTTTTATGCATTGCATTGATTATTTTCTTATATTCTGTTTAAGTGTGCATTTAGAATTAAATACATTTTCGCTGCATTGAATTTTTGTGTTTAAGGATTTAATTTTTTAAATTTTGTAATTACTTAATTCACCGAATAACTTTTTGGGCCAACGCCCCAATTGTCCAAATCCCTATCTCAACGACTTCTTCCTCACTTTTCTTATCATCTACACTAGTTGTCCTCTCCCCTTCAAAATAATCAAATTCCTCATAATCTTTACTAGTTTCAACAAATTCTATCTCAGAATTCATGTTTTCTTCACCTATAACAGGTTCCCTTGCATCATCTACACACCCTCATGTCCTTCCAATTGAAGTCCCAAAGGTACAGTTAATAAAAACATCAATTCAATATCTCCTACGCTTTCGATACATATTAAACATCATTGATATCTCTTGATCAATCATCAAAGTCAACTTTTCAGTACACCCACACATCTTATAACACAATGTCATGGCTATTCCAAGTTTTACAAGTAACGACTCCAAGTTTAACAACTCAAACATGTTATATCCATCAGGATCAATATATAAAAAATAAATAAATAAATTGTCAACTCTCCTCGTAAAATGACAATCCATAGAAAATAATTACTCATACCTGTTAATTCATGAAAGAAAAATACATTATTGAACAAGAATCCCATTACAAAGATTAAAACCCTAACAGACAGTTGGAACCTAAAACGCATTAACAGAGCACATGGAGGTTGGAATCAAACACATAACCTAAGACCACGTTTTAAAATAGTAAAATGTCAAAAAAAAAGTATCTTGTAACAAGGCAAGGAAATGAACACAATCCTAACATGCAAGCCCACAGAAGAAAACGAAGAACAAAAAAGAAAAAAGAAAAAAGAAAAAAAGATAAATACAGAGAAGGAATAGCAATGAACTTCCGGGAAAGATTAAAAAAATGATGATCGCCGTACATAAAGATTAACTTTATGATTAACTTCATCTTTCAAAAATCAATCCTTCGTTCATGTGCAAAAAAAACCTTCTAATTTGTGCTCTTCGATTGAGAAGTTGGAAAACTAATGGTTCTTCCAGTACTGGTTAACCTTCGGACTTGGGAGGACTTTATTCAATATTACAAGGAAAGTCAAATGGAAGGGGTAAACAGGTATTCCACGATACGCTTAAAATAATTTATTAATCCATAACAAAAATAAGGATATATAGGTAATTTAATTTTCTCCGGCATGGAATCTCCGACAAAAGTCAGAGAATTATTGTGGTCATTGTCCCAAATACAGGGATGTCCCTAGTAATTTCTCCATATTTACTTACAAAGTAAAGTTAAAAAAATAAATTTAACTCTAAATAGAATATTATTTAAACAAAAAACTACAAATATGTTTCTTTACCCTATAAAATATAATGGAAAAAAAAAAAATTGAGGGGGAAAAAAAGATATTTGTATAAAAATAAAATGAAACAAGGCAAATATCATTCACCTATTCTGAAAAGTAAAGGATATTTTTATAGAAATTAAATGAAACAAGGCAAATATCAGTTCCGATCAAGACAATATTATAAATTAACATTTTCACTCACTTCATATCTCTATTTTTGAAATGAGTTTCCTTTCACTTTTCCTCTTCTGCTTCCTTTCTTTCAGTGAAAACCGATATTATCTCTTGTTTTTCATCCATCTAATTCTTTCCACCCATTTTTCCTTCGTACCAAAGACCGCGTAAGTTCTAGGTTGATACGAATGCTCGAGACACTACCGGTTTTCTTAATGTATAACCGGCAATTACTTATTTTGTTGCTTACTAGAAAAATAAGCTACCACAGCAAACACCAGAAGCAAATAACCCTTAGGTTATGCTCTAAGAATGATCTCTGACACGATCATTACGCCCTTGAAAAAAAAAAAACTGATAATAACACAACTCTAACGGAGTATTTATTGCAAAGGCTGCATAAAACTGACAGTTAGGAATACCGATCCTGTGATAGTAAATACCGGACCAAAAAAAGAGAGAGTAAATACAGGACCAAGTGGCCAAACTGATGGGCCAGAATAGGGATGACATGTGCAAGAAAAGAGTAATATTTGTTGGTAATGTAGGAGAAAGCAAGTACCGGCTAGCCACAGCTTCTAAAATTACTCCCGGTATTTTATTGAAAAAGAAAGAAAAAAACAGAAAAATGTATCATTTCTCCAAATCAACTCCTTTCAGTTCTAAAATAGGCCCAAACAAACTGAAAAATCAAAATCAAACTACCCAAACAATATTATACAAACAGTCCAACCTACAAAACATATTGAAACACAGTAAAACAGCAAAACCTAAGATACACCCATCACAAATTACCCAACTCTATATTATAACATAGTACAGTTCCAAACATTTTACTCCAAACTTGAAAAAAAACCAAACAGAACTCTAATACGACACGGTTTCGAAAATAAAGGGAAGATATACCATTGGGTTTGTCTTCACACAACTCAGAAGCATTTACGATGAACAATGGAAGGACCAGATTCATCATATTCGGCCTTTGAAATCCACATCTGCAAGCATTGACAAGCACAAGCCAGATAATGTCATACAAATCACCTTTATATGATCAAATACAGATTGATAAAGTGTGTGTACAATCAACATATATAAACACTGTTTTTAATGTTTCTGTTTTAAAATTTCTATTTGTGTTCTCAGTTTTTTGGGAACATTAAACGAAATATGGGAGTAAAAATTTTATTTCTGTTATGTTCCCAGATTTGGAAAAAAAAAATGGGAAAAGAACAAAACCATTCTCATGTTTATGTACGATGCACATATATGAACATTATTTTGTGTTTCTGTTTCCAAATTTCTATTTGTGTTCTCAGTATTTCGGGAACATTAAAGGAAATATGGAAGTAAAGATTCTATTTCTGTTCTGTTTCCATATTTGGAAAAAGAATAGGATAAGAATAAAACTGTTCTCATGTTTTTGTTATCCTTCCAAGTTCTTTGGGAACCAAAACAGAAATTTGAGATCATAAACACTGGGGCCCTGTTTGTTTAGTAATTCTATTCCCAAATTTATGAATTGCTGCCAAACTGGGAGAGAAGCAGAAATATGTGGGAAATACGTTTTTTCTCTGCTCCCAGATTATTAGAACAAATTTCTGGAAGAGAACAGGATTGTTTCAAATTTTTGTTTTTGTTTCAAGTTTTCTAGAAATAGGAACGCTAAACAAATGCCACCTTAAACACAATTTTCGGTGGTTTGTTTAGGGCCTGTTTGATTAAGCTGTTTTATGTTTTTTAAAACAAGAAAAAATCAACTACTACCCTTTCTCGAGAACAAGTTTACATCACAATTTTCACAATACTCAATCAATCACATCACCTATTTTTAATATTAAACTTTTATTATTTATAAATTTAATTTAAATTTTTTATGTATTTTTTTTTTACAAATACTCTCAACCACACATTCACACAACAAACATAATTACTCTCTATTTTTCAACATCATATTTTAACGAACCACATCACTTTTAATTTTATAATTTTAACACATTATTAATAGACAATCCTCGTTTTCATAAATTTTTCAAAAATAAAACCAAACTTCTCCCAATTTTCAAAATCTAAACCAAACAATACCTTAATGTTTATGTTCCCAAAAAATTGGAACAAAAACAGTCATGCACAGAAATTATGTTCTATTCCCAAAAAATTGTTCTTAAATCTGAGAATAGAACACAAAACAGTTTTTTATTGGTTCCCATATTTCTACTTTTTGTTCCCAGTCTCTTGGAGAAATAAACAGAAAACTGGGAGAAAAAACACTAAGCAAACGGTGCATGAGTACCCATTTGGTCAGATCTCATAGTGAGGTTTGAAAATCATCTAAATTATTGTGTCTAATGGGGGAGAGAGAGAGAGAGAGAGAGACACCTGCTGGAAGGTACTGAGTGAAGCTAAGATAGACCCTCCAATCCAGACACTGTACTTCCTCTCAGGAGGTGCCACCACCTTGATCTTCATGCTGCTAGGGGCAAGTGCCGAAATCTCCTTATTCATACGCTCAGCAATCCCTGGAAACATCGTTGACCCACCGCTAAGCACAATATTCCCATACAAATCCTTCCGGATATCAACGTCACACTTCATGATCGAATTGTAAGTGGTTTCATGAATCCCCGGCGACTCCATCCCGATGAATGACGGCTGGAACAGAACTTCCGGACAGCGGAACCGCTCCGCCCCTATGGTGATGACCTGACCGTCAGGCAGTTCGTAGCTCTTCTCGATGGCGGAGCTGGTCTTGGCAGTCTCCAGTTCCTGCTCATAGTCGAGGGCAATGTAGGCGAGCTTCTCCTTGATGTCACGTACGATTTCTCGTTCTGCTGTTGTGGTGAAGGTGTAACCTCTTTCGGTGAGGATTTTCATTAGGGAATCCGTTAGATCACGGCCAGCGAGGTCTAGCCGGAGGATTGCATGGGGAAGGGCATAACCTTCGTAAATTGGTACCGTGTGGCTGACGCCGTCACCGGAGTCCAAGACGATACCTTTCAAAGAGAAAAATCCAGTTTAAGCAAACAATGAAAGCAAAACAAGCAAATGCAAATCAAAGGGGGAGAATTGATGTATAGAATTGAAAGAGATGGGGAAAAATCATTTTTAGGTGGCTGGCACCGGTTCAGTTTTCTATTCCCAAACTTGTGTTTTTGTTTCTAGAAAACTTGGAAACGAAACAGAAATCTGGGAAGTGGGGAATAATTCTGTTCTGTTCGCAGAAATTTGTTCTAGAAAATTGGGAGCAGAATAAAAACAACTTTTTTGTTCCCCAATTTATGTGTATGTTTCAAATTTTCTGGGAAGTGGGAACATGAACTGAAATTTGAAAACAGAAACATTAAACAAAGTAGGGCCTTATCATAGAGGCATAGAGCTAGCCCAGCCATTAAGTACAACTTAGCATAGAACATGTCTCTTTGCTTGCTAATCGTGATTGTACGTTATAACAACTAAATACAATATTAACTTGCATTGTACAGTGTACAACAACTTACAAAAAATTGCAATAGTTCAGACTTGCTACATTGATCCGGGAACAATTCTGTTGTTCCCATAAATTTGTTCTAAAAATCTAGTAGCACAACAAAAAAAAATGTTCCCATATTTATGTTTCTGTTCTACTTTTTCTGATAACATAAACAGAATCCGGAAACATAAGCGCTAAACAAATGGGGGCTTACTCTCCCAATTGATTCCCAGCACAGAACCTATATGGCTAGCCAAGTCATAAAGTACAACAATACTATTTATCTTTCACCTCTTTCAACTGGTCTTGAGTATTTCTCAATAATTTTCATGTAACTAGTACAAAATAACTTGATGTGTTTTGATAAGGAATTAATAAATTCATGGAATTTATGAATCACTGCATTTAAAAATTTTGAATTTTAAGATCTGATTATTTGCAATGTATGGGTATATTTTTTGAAAATGAATTTTTTTTATGTAATTTCACAATGGAGAGTTATGATTTACAAAAAAAAATCAAAAATTCCCTATCAAAATCAAATCTTCTCCCAAAATCCTTCATCCAAACACACCATTATATAAATATTTTGAGAGAGAGAGAGAGAACCAAATACGAGAACTTAACAGGGGTATAAGACTGGTGTTACAAACCTGTTGTACGACCACTGGCATAAAGAGACAGAACGGCCTGAATAGCAACATACATTGCAGGCGCATCAAAGGTCTCGAACATGATTTGGGTCATTTTCTCTCTGTTAGCCTTGGGGTTCAATGGAGCTTCTGTAAGTAGTATGGGGTGCTCTTCAGGTGCAACACGAAGTTCGTTGTAGAAAGTGTGGTGCCAGATCTTCTCCATATCGTCCCAATTGCTGACTATGCCGTGTTCTATTGGGTATTTCAAGGTAAGGATACCTCTTTTTGACTGTGCTTCATCACCAACATAAGCATCCTTTTGGCCCATCCCAACCATAACACCAGTATGTCGAGGTCGGCCAACGATACTGGGAAACACAGCCCTTGGAGCATCATCACCAGCAAATCCAGCCTAAGGAATCAACATTTGTATTTTTAAAGCAAACGCAGTGAAGATAGTCACTATAAAGGTATAATAAGATTGTTATACCCTTTATGTACATGTATGTATATAGGAGATCACTAAAAAGGTGTGAAAAAAATAAACTAACAATGAAACCAAACTAATTTAAAATTTAAAATAAATATATATACAGTCTCCCTACCTTTCCTTCCCAATCCGTCCAAATTGGATGGATCCAACTTCTTTCCATTTTTTACCTCAAATTTTTCTCTCTCCTCATCCTCCCTCCCATTGAAATAACAAACACGGTCTCCTCCCCTCACCCCTCTTTCCCCCAATACAAACATCGTCTAAAGGAAAACCCATGCTAAAAGTATTACTGTTGTAACTTTTTCTTTAGGGAATGGGTGGGAGGCGAGGTGGCATTGGGAGTTTGAAAGCTCATGATAGGGGTAACTTGAATTTTTGAAACCCAACTATGAAGTACCACAATTTTCAAATTTAAGAATAGTTGATGCAAAAGGAATCCCAAAGCGAATTTAAATTGAAAAAAAAAAAAAAAGTTAGAGAGAAGATTCAACTTCTAACCTTAACCATTCCGGTTCCATTATCACACACCAGGGGTTGAATGTCCTCAGCATCAGCCATTTTCTACAACCCTGAAAATTGAAGATGGTACAAGTGAACAAACATAAAAATATTAAAGAAGTGCTTAACAGCCTAGGAACAAAAATGTTTCAATCTACTTTTAAACCAAACAAAAATTAGTCATGTACTAAAATGACACAAATATTAACTGATTAGTATCTTGGAGTGGTCAAACAACTTTGAATTCTTCAGTTCTTGTGATTCAAAAGGTGAAAGATAGGAAACTCAATCTCAGTTAATAACTTCCAAAGACAACCCAAATCAAAGAAGTGGAGGACCAAAGGCTCTGGTTGACAACATCATTACTACATGAACACGAAAAAATCTTCCTAACAAAATGTTATAATTGTTTTGCGAAGCAATATTAAGATATCATAGGACAGGGGTGTCTTTATCTTGTATGGAAGTCTCTATCACATATACTGGAATAGTTCATAGTTCAATGCATAAGAATTATTCTTTATCTTGTATGGAAGCCTCTATCACATAAACTGGGAATAGTTTATAGTTCGATGCATAAGAATTATCAACTAGGTAGAATATAGACAGAGTGAAGAATAAAACATAGAATTCCTAGATAAACCAGACCATAAAATTGCAGAAACAGAAAAAGACAATTTCCAACCACTACTCTGTCCTTACTTCCCTTTTCCACGATCAAAAACTTATGTTAAAACCTAGCCATCCTTGTTCCTCATATACATCTAGGGCTGGCAAAACAAGTAACAGGTCGTGTAACAGGTCATTACACGAAACACGATAAGACCGAAACACAAACACGACACGATAAGCATATCGTGTCAGACTACCCAAACACGAACACGACACGAAAATTATCGTGTCAATACGACACAACACGATAATTTTTCGTGTCACACGATGACACGAAACCTATCAGGTAAACACGACACGATAAGACCTGATAGGTTTTGCATTACACATTAACCTACCCATTACATGTTAACCCATTACACGTTAATGACCTGTTAACCTGTTACGTTGACTAAGTGAGTAGGGTTAGGAAAATGTGAATATATATATTAGGTACTGAATTATAATATTTGATAATTTGGGAATGTAAAAATAATTTATTAAATTAACGGATAACCTATTAGATTTCAGGTTATCGTGTACCCTAAATACACAAAATTATTATCGTGTAACCTATTAGGTTATCAGGTCAACCTGATAACCTGTACTATTTCTTATCAGGTTATCGGGTCTGACACGATAACGACCCGATACCTAATAAGCAAAACCTAGACCTGATAATTTCGTGTCGGTCTCGTGTCGTATCATCGTATAAATACCTGTTTTGCCAGTCCTATATACATCCCAGAGAAAGTAACAGGAACACAATCAACCAATACTTCAGATATTCATGTTCCAGACAACAGAATTTAAAGATTCACTCTTTCCAGTACACGGGAAACCAATTAGTTAAAAACTTGTTTGCTAACTATATAAATTCAAGAACCATGAGCAAAAATAATCATTCTCCATTTCACCTCCACCAAGCAAAACTTATAGTTGCAGAAAAATCAAACTGAATATAAAAAATTTCAATGCATTTGGTTGCGTAGAAACCATAGAATGAAGAATAAAATCCAATTTCCAACAAAACTCTGTCGAATTTTCATTTTCTTCCAGCAATTGACGGGAAAGGGGAAAAAATCAAATCCAATGATAGACACGCTCCATAGCTATTAA
Source organism: Eucommia ulmoides (assembly GCA_016647705.1). Taxonomy (NCBI): domain Eukaryota; kingdom Viridiplantae; phylum Streptophyta; class Magnoliopsida; order Garryales; family Eucommiaceae; genus Eucommia; species Eucommia ulmoides. Next base: position 12,528,156 of record CM028331.1, read on the forward strand.
TGGAATTAATTTCATCCGCTTTAGCAACCAAAGAACCTCTAATCGAAATAAATTACAGTCAAAATCAACAAAACAACAATCGATTCAAACGAGATCGCTAGTGAGGGACCGATACGCAATAGTTCACGCTTCAACAAGTAAATATACGTAAGATGCTTTATCGCCGAACAACAAACGGATCAGGAAATTGTTGATGGAAATCAAAAGGATAACAATTCGAAGAATCTAAATCAAATGGAGAATTGTAGAATACCTGCAGTTCACAGAGACGATTTGAGAAGCAATCCAACGGGAAGGGCTCACTTTCCACACCAAGTGCCTGAGCAAAAGCGTCGCGTGGGAAATACTAAAATGCAGAAAGACAAAGCAGGCGTACACTTTATATGCTTAGTGCGCGTCTCACTAAATTATATTTTAGGGTTTTTCAGATTGGTCCCCAAGTACAATTATTTAGTACATTAATCCCCTCTTTTTTCTATACTAAAAAAAAAAAAAATTGAACAACAACAAAAATTACAAAAAATATATATATATACAAAATCAACAATAAAAATTTGAAAAAATCGATATATTCATTGGGAACAATAACAAAAATTGTAGAAAATCAACTAAAAATATTGCAGAAATTCAAGAAGTTCAACACAAATAATAATATAAATTACAGAAGCTTAGCAAAATCAATAATAAAAAATCAAATTTTCATCGAACATTTCTAACAAAAAGTATTATAAATAAACAAAAATCGGTAACAAAACTATTTTGCTTATTGAATCAACAATATATGACCAGATTTGAGAAGTTATTTCTCGCAAGATTGCTGCAATTGTAGGGGCGAATAAATTTTTAGATAAGCAACTTTAGTGATTAGATGTAAAAAGAAATTGCAAAAAGAGTACCAAAGTAACCAGATTCAAGACCATCATATCAAAAGAACTCCAAAAGGTATGAATAGCCAAAATTTGTCTATGGACTTCCTTAAAATAAAAATCATAAAAACTTACAAAAAAAAATTGTTCATTTGCGCCAAACAAAATTATTTTTAAAATAACATAAATGAATTTAAATTTAAATTTACTTATCTGTTTAAAGCAATTTTATATATATATATATATATTTTGAGAGATCGGCTATAATCTTTCTACTCAAATTCTTGCTGTGATTATGTTGATCAATATGATATAAAAATAATGTCAATAAATCCTCTTTACATTGTCAAATATATTTTTGAAATCCTTACTCTTTTTGGTGTCATGAATTAAGGTTGGATCGATCATGAATTAAGGTTGGATCGAGTTAGTGATCTGACCCAAAAGATGTAAATCCGATACGCTATTCGGGCTAAGTTTATCAGGCCCAACGGAGAAAAAAGACCTCAGCAATCAATTATACAAACAAATAGGCCTCAAGAGAAGGCCCATCAATGAGCGATAAGAGAACATGATGTTCATATCCCCTATGCATATGGAACATTACATCCTATTGACTGTAACGGCCTATATTTGATGGGAGCATGTTACAAAGATCTCTCCCAATTTTAATAGAGAAGATCATGGTTATCTCCTATGTCGTTAGAAGAAGATCACATAACGGGCAAGTTCACCAACAAAACGATAGAGATTTATTAAGCCTATAAAAAGGGAAGGCATCATTATCTATTTTTTACAACTAATTTGAGTGTTTTAGTCTTCTCTATAATCAGATTAACTTATTCTCACGCTGAAAATTCTTTGACCGACATCACACCATGACCCTCTTAAGAACTCAACAGTTTTTCAAGTTGAAGGAAGAAGTTGAAGAGATTTGTGGCATGTGGGAAGCTGATTGCACGTACTGAGAATTCTTGGCAACATCATTTGACGTCATCTGTAGGAAACGCTTACAGAAAATCTTTCCGTCACAACAATAAGACAACTATGAGCAAGAAAAGCAGCATCAAATCAGAGTAGTGACTTACCACCACCACCTGATAATGAAGTTCCTATAGGAGTATTTGAGGAGGTTCATGTTAATCTTCCACTAGAGGTGCAGAACACTGATGCAAAGATCGACGCTCTGACTGGGAAGATATTAGAGATGGTGGACATGATCAAGTACATAGCAGAGATGATCGCCAAAAACAAACCACAACCTCCTACTGTTGATAACAGTTTAGGGAAAGAAGTAGAGTCTCTAGGGTCTGCAGTCCCACAATCCTAAGAGAATAAAGCTATCCAGGGAGATACCAGCAATCAACAACAAGAGAGAAGAGTGTTCAACATAACTAAGACTGTTGATTCACATCAGTAGCCCAGAAGCAGGAAGGAGAACGATCTACTCCTAGATGAACTGGATACGCTGCTAAAAGAAACTAAGATGTCGTTCACCTCAGACATCTTGGTTGTACCACTCTCTGAGAAGTTTAACCCACAAAGTTTGAGAAGTATGACGGGAAATCAGATCCTGTGGACCACATCCGCCAATTCAGCCCTGTCATGGCCTTGTATGGGGCAGGCAACTCAGCATTGTGCAGAGCTTTCACCACGACCTTGAAGGGCTCTGCCCTAGAGTGGTTACATACACTTCCGTTTAATTCCATCTCATCGTTTTAAGATTTTGGGAAGATGTTCATCAACTGCTTCATAACCTGTCAAAGGTTAATGAAAGGACCTAATTATCTGTTAGCCTTGTGGCAAGAGAAGGGAGAGTCATTGTGCCAGTACATGAGCCGTTTTAATGAAAAACTAGCGTGCATTGAAGGGTGTGGCTCCAACCTTATAATCAATGCGTTTACTTCAGGATCGCGCCATGACAGATTTCAAGACTCCCTCACCAAGCACAATCTTAAGGGCATGTCTAAGCTAATGGAGAAAGTTAAGCCCTACATGAAGTTGGAGGACGTCAAACTTACGAGAGAAGGAATGAGATCTACCAAAGATCACCCAAGACAAAATGAAAAGGGCCATAGCAGATCAAAAGGCAGCGGCTAAGACAGGCGTAAAGATCAACCCAAAAGTTCAGGTTCCAGATCAGATCCATGTTAGGAACCAAATCTCCTAGGTCTACGCATGTTAATCTCCAGAATTTTACATGAAATTCGTTCATCTGAGATGGTTCAATACGTAATGGAGAAGATCATGGTTGTCTCCCATGTCGTTATAAGGAGATCACGTAATAGATGACCTCTCCTACAAAACGATAGAGATTTATTGAGCCTATAAAAAGGGAAGGTATCATTATTTATTTTTTACAACTGATTTGAGTGTTTTAATCTTTTCTATAATCAGAATAATTTATTCTCACGCCAAATTTTTTTTGACTTGTTCACACCGATATCTTCTTAAGAACTCAACAGTTTTGCAGGTCGAAAGACGAAGTTGAATTTTTTTTTGATATGTGAGAAGCTGATTGCACGTGCTGAGGAATCTTGATAACATCATTAATATCTTTACTTGGTCCATCTCAATTAATCTGTTGTGTAAGTTCGATCCTTTAACTCACAGACTACCAAATCTCTGTCATTGATTGAGTCAAATTTCTAGGCTTAACAATAATCCATCAAATCGGTATAAATTATTTTTTTATACTTTTTGAGTTTAATATTATAGTTTTTTTCTCTTGTAGTGATGAGCCCTTGAAATTTTATGAGTTGCCATTTCTCAAAATCAAATAAAGTGTCGGGGGGAATCCATCAAAGAAAGCGGTTGGCCGTCCAGGTAAGAATTTGTTGGAGGGTTTGAATTTCCACCTCAGCAAGGCGGCCAAAAGTGGGTGGGCGGTGTGCCATTCTAACGCCTATGTGCCGACCATGCAAAGTCGGCTATGTCTGCATCATTATTTTTTATAATACACAAATAATGCAGACATGCTTTACACGTGTAATAATATATATATACACATTAATTTTATACCAACACGAGGTACAGTTTTAAAAAATCAAACTAAAATTTATATTAATAATATTTAAAATTTGATTGTTAACATTTAAACTGTTATTTTTTTTTATTTCATATTTAACAATTTTTTTTTTTTAAAAAATACATTTAAAAAAAAAATAACAATTTTAAATAACTCTCATTTGTTTTCACACCTAATAATAATAAAAGAGTTGAAAAAAATTTAAGTATCAAGTTCTAAGAGAAGATATATAATGTTTTTACATATGTGTTTAAATAACAACTTTATTTATTTATATATTTTTTATTTTTTTTTAAAGTTAGTTTTTAAGCGATATAATAGTTTTGAATTTATGGTGGTTAGTAAATATTATTATTTAAAAAAATTATTAATGATTAACATACATTTTTTTTCAAGAAAAAGATAAACTATATATGTAGTGTACACTCTCATTAAAAAAATATTAAAATTATTCTTTCATTTTTTTTAAATAACTTCAAATTATTTTCTTTTTCCATTCATTAGTTTTCCTAAATATTCACTAACACTCCGCGAACAAAATCACCATCTACGAAGATCCAACAAGTTGGCGGTGGGATGGGGGATGTATATTTAGAAGCACTATAAAGAAATGTTGACAATAATGATAAAAATATTTGATATAATTAAATATTAACTAACATTATTTTCAATAAAAATTTCTAAATATGTCATAAATATATTTACAATGAAATAATACTCATAAACAATAAAAAATAAACTCTTAATAAAAAATTTGTAGTTGAACGTAAAATAATATAAAATGTAAAACATTTTACAACAAATATTCAGAAACCCAATACATACAATAATAAATATTTCGGAACTTAAAATATACAACAACGAATATTTTATGACATTAATAAACATTGTGAAATTGTATTCTTCAATAATAAATTAAAATACATGAAATTAGTAAATAAATAAGATTATACTTACAGTTTTTTACCGATGACAATATCAGAAAATTTATACCGATCGAGGCTATCGTTTGAAGATATATATATATTGAAAGGCCCAAATTTGACTCCGAAAAAAATAAAATGGTTTAACCAAAAGATTCAAAAGTTCAGGAGTCGGTCATACTCGAGGAAGGTATTAGGCGCGCACCTCAAGATACCCGTCCGAAGATAGTACCTTTGTCTAAAAAATCTTCATTTAGAAAAAAAGTGAAAGTTCCTTTTTTAAGATTTTTTTGTTTTTTTTTGGAAAAAAGCATTTCTCTAAAAAAATTTGGAGGAAATGGAGATTTTTTTTTTTGAAATTTTCCTTCGGAAAACAATTTAATAGAAAACACAGTAGTTTTTTTAATACATTTTTTTTTAGAAATAAAATAGACCATGCATAAAAACCTTTTTTTGGGACTTCAAAATGGATTTATGAAGAAAAAAAATTGTACAAGGGGTGCAATTTATTATTATTATTATTTAAAAAATGAATCCTTCCTTGAAAATGTTTTTGAATATGAAAATTTTGCTTGGAAGGGTCTCCCTAACTTTTTAGAAGAAAGAAAGAAAAAAAATCTTATGAAATAAAAAGTTTTTTTTTTTTTAGCACATTTTTTTTAGCAAAACAACAAAAGATTATTATTACTCTCTTTCAATACATTTTTTTTAAGAGAGAAATGACTGTGCAAAAACAAGATTTTGTTTTTGACATGATGAAAAAAAAAATATAGAATGCAAATGAGGTTTTGGTGTTTTTTTTTCAACTTAAACACACCTTAAAATCCGGCTCATGGAAGTGCCTTCCTAAACTTACGATTTAAAATTTTACACATGTCGGAAAATCCGAAACGGTGATATAAAAGACTCTCCCTTTCTCAAATGTTTAAGTATATATATATTTTTTTATTTCAAAAAAAACTTTTTAGGGCAAATCGGGATTACTGCATTTTTTTTCTATTTTTCTTTTCCATCTTTTTTTTTTTTTTGGTTTTTTGTAGACAAAACTAAAAAACACCATAAAGGGAAAAAGAAATACAATATTTACAAAAAAAAAATAAAATGTTATTTCCTTCTTTTCAACCATGAACAAATAATCCTTTTTGACTCCTTATAGTGTTTTCGTCGGGTTCTAAAAGAGCGACCACGTCTATTTTACCGTAAGAATGAAAAAAAAATACCAAGATTTATAAAAAATATATATTTAAAAAAATTTATGTGTCCTTACTGTATTTTGCCGGGTCCTGAAAGAGCAACCACATTTACTTTGTCGTAAGAATGGTAAAACATAAAAAAAATACCATAATGTTAAAAAAAATGCGTGTAGTAAACTAAAACGAAAGAAATGATGCACTTTTCTTTTTTTGTTCTTTTATCTTATGTGTACTTACAGTGTTTTGTCGGGTCTTGAAAGAGCAAGCATGTTTACTTCACTGCAAAAAAAATTTTTAGTCGGGTTAATTATTCTTTAATCCATAAGGTTTAGTAAAAGAAAGTACTAAATAAAAAAAAAAAAAGTAAGACAAGGGGAGTTTTAAGTTTAGGGATTTACCTTAGTTCAGGATTAGGTCTTTTTATCCTTTTCCTTCTTCCTCTTCTTCTTTCTTTCTTTTTTTTGGACTTGATTATGTATATATATATTTTGGAATTTTCTCTTTTTTCTTAGGCTTAAAAGAGGGATTTTGGGTAAAATTTTTAGAAGGTTTGAGTGTGTGTTGTAATGGGGAAAGAGGGCTACCTTTTATAGGCAACCCTCTATTTCGCACATCCCCTGATGTTCGGGCCTTGTTTTCGTGCTATCAGAAATCCTAACTGCTGACAACCCCTTATTATATATACTAATACACATTTTAATCCCTGCAAAGTGTGATTTCGTGAGTTTCCTAAAATCATTCCATTATGTTATTTTCTACATGGGTAATGCCTAAAAACACTCTCAAACAAACCCCCATCCACACCAAAATGGAATCCACGACTTGTGATATTTCAAAGTCAGTGGGAAAGAAGCAAAATTATTATTAAATGCATTTTTAATTTTTTTCTTTTTCTTTTTCTTCTTCAATTGATGATGAATAAAAAATAATTGGTCGTCCAACATTTCATTGGATCCCCCAATTTGTAAAAAAAAAAAAAAAAAAAAAAGGTGAAATCGCCTGCCTATTTGATGAATTTTCAAAAATACTCAAATTTTGGGGTCAAAATGGAATTTTTCCTAACCCTTTATTTTCACTTAGTGAACATTCTCTTTTGAATTTTCCATTAAAAAATAATAATATGGAAATCAAAATAAATAGGATGAAACATAAATTAAAATAATATAAAATTCATAAATTTAATCCACTGTGAGCATTCACAAAATAAGTTTGTTTGTTGGTGTTTATTTCCATAATTACAACGTTATTAAAAAAATAATATTGATAATTTTTAATGAACTTTCACTTTTGATTTTTTTTCACTAAAAAATAATCAAAATGGATATCAAAATGAATATGAAATGTAAATTAAAATTATATATTTTTTTATGAATTTAACCAATTGTGAATGTTCACAAAATAAATTTTTTTGTTGGTCTTTATTTTTTGTGGGTCATTAATGACGCTTGATCACTTTTTATAAAGAGTGACGTCAATTGTAGATTAAATAATATATAAGAACAAGAGTCTCATGTAAGATGATTATTATTTAATGAATGCCATTTGATGACTAAAAACTTATATTGAACCATCCATGTTTTATTTATTTATTTATTTTCCTATAGAATTAATTACTTTGATGACTAAATAATAAAGATTCCTTATCTTTACCCCTATCTCCACATTCAGTCACCCCTTTCTTCTTCGTCCTTTTTCTTCTTCACAGATCTGGCGTGTTGGAGAGAGAGAGAGAGAGAGAGAGAGAGAGAGAGAGAGGGAGGGGGGGGGGGGGGAGGGAGAGAGAGAGAGAAGAAGGTGGAGGAGGAGGAGTAAGAAGAAGAAGAGGGTTTGTGGGACGTGTTGGTGTGTGTGGTAGTAGGGTTTGTAGGAGGGGGTTAGCCTATGGGTTGGGTGTGTGTGAAAATAATTAAAAAAAATTTAAGATTAAAAATTAAATTTTCAAAAATAGGTGTGTTATTGATTTTTTTTAAAATATATATATTTTGTGTCTATTTGCACAAAAATAATGGTTAAAATAGCTAACTGATATTTAACAAATAAATAGAAAAAGATTTGTGATTTTAAGCCAAATGAAGGGAGGTAAATTGTAAAATAATAATAATAATATTAAATAGATAAATAAATAAAAATTCATGTCATTTGGGGCAAAGCTAATCGAGGGAATATCATATGGGCTTATGTTGTAGCCCAACGAACAACTAACTGTCCCGACCCATTGGAAGGTTTTCTAGTATTTTCCATGGGCGCACGCTGCGCACCCGGCGCAAGCTAATTGACGTATCAGACATAGCAAAGCTAAAAACAAGTCTAAGATCAATCTCCGTCGTTACTCCTCGCCTGAGTTTGTAGCTTCAGATTGCGACTCCAGCGCCGAATAGGTATTGCCAGGTATTCTAACGACAAAGATTTATTCTGTATATTTGTTTTAATCTGAATCTTTAGTTGGATCCATCTACTGGATTGATTTGTTAATCGAGGGATTTATATGTTTATCGCTTGTTAGATGATTCCTTGTTACGTTGATTATTTCCTCCGCTGTCGATATAGTTTTGTTGTCGTTTCAAGTGTTGACAAGTGAATTTATTGGAAATTCGTGTTTCTAGGTGATCCCGGTGAAACAATCGGTTACTTCCTTTTGCCATGTGAGTGTTATGTATATCTTTTGCTACGTGAGTGGTAGTGTATTTCATGTATCGTAATGTATACTATTTATGATTTTGGTTAGTATGTCACTTTAATGTCATTATAGATTTTGAATTTCTTGAAATTATAAGATTATACACTTAGTTCATCCATGATCAAGTAATCTCAGCGGAAAATGTTCATGTGGGCGCTAGCTTAAGAAGTTGATATGTTATTTATAGCCTTTAGGTGTGAAGCTTGTTGCTTGTAAAGTTAAAAACTTAAAATGTTATTATTTTTGAATTATGAGTTTAGAGGCTATTTTGTGGTGGAAATGTGGATCTTCTTACAACCAAGAAAAAGTTTCCAATGGTTAATTGGTGGATAATTTTCCTCCATTAATTAATTGTTCAGTCGTTTCACTGTTGAAACAAAATTCACAATTTCTCTTATAAACTACGATCAAATCAGGGACAATATGGTCAAGGTCAACATAAAGACGGGATATAAATTATAGTCTGTGAGATCACGCGTCTCATGCCAAGTGGATATCCTAAAGTCGTATACAATTGCCTTGCATGTATTTCGGACAGTTGTGTACTAGTCCAAGTTACTCAAGATCTTCACAGGGTGTCTAATCGATACCAAACGGAATTGCAATACAAATTGATTGCCCAAATGAAGTATAAAACGTATAGCCAATGTAAATAATACATTGTAAATATGGAAGAGAATTAGAATTACTTAATTGAAAAAGGGGTTTAGTATTTATAGGAAAGTAGATACCTTTATAGAGAGAACACAACTCCTCACCTGTACCTCCTTGGGACGGAGACAACTCTTCATTCCATAAAAGACGTAAAAACAAGTTTTATGAAATACTATTTCACAAATCACCCTACTACTTCTTGAACAAAGTTATTTAATCGTTAACTTCAATAAAAATGGCCCACAAAATAAAAATTATTCGGGAAAATTATACTATGTATGTGTCCTGTGGACTTGACACTACACTTGGTGTTTATAGTTTCTATTTGTAGGAACTTTAGTGAACTAGCTCTTAAACTAGACCCCTCCAAGCCAAACTTTAACCATCATGTGTATGGTATTGATGCATTTAGTAGGCGCGGTAGTGTTATTAATGGCCATGTGCTATATCTTTATTCTCACGAGAGCTCTAGATACCATATTCAGGGTCTCACAAGAACTCACGCTGAGACATATGATTGGTACTTTGTAGGAGTTTTCATGCCTTAGTCTCATTTAGGGTAAACCCTTTCCTAAACACCACGTTATCATCAATCCAATGCCACAAGAATGAGTGATTTTTTTTTTAGTTATGTGCCTCCTTTTAATAGTATTGGAATATTAGTAACACAATCGAGTGAACATTTTGCTTGGCATCTCCAATGACCGATGTTGAGTTACCTACCTTCGTAACTCCCTTACAATACCTTCGGTACGCGGGATTGAACTAAGGAATGGAATGGTTATAGGAATGATCATTCCATTCCCATGTTTGGTACATGCGATTCAACTAAGGAATGGAATGATTATTGGAATGATCATGGTAATGAATATGATCATTCCATTCCCATATTTGGTACGTGGGGTGAGTTTTCATTCTCATTTTTAGGTATTTGCTATTCATTCTCATTTTTAGGTATTTGCTAGTCTCACAAATCATGTGTTTGGCAATACCAAATCAATCATGGGATTAGACAATCCCAAATCAAACATTATATTAGGTTGGATGCGACGATGCATCATGAAATTTAAAATGGGAGAAATATTTGTAATTCAATTGTTTTCATTACCTTGTCACCTTTTCCGACAAAGTTGCTCGGGTTTCGGAAACCTCTTTGTAATGTCGTTGGATGTCCAACAACTTCGCCAGAATGCTGCCGGAACTCCGGCAACATTACTGGAATGTCACCGGAATTCCGGAAATGTCTTCGAAATGTTGTTGGAACTTCAAAAATATTACCGGAACATCATTATGACTTCTACATATTTTTGGAATATAGTGGGAATTTTGGTAGTTTCACCGGAATGTTGTCAAAACTCCGGTAATGTCACCGGAATGTTGCTACAACTCCGGAAATATCACTGGATGTCGGAACTCCGGAAATGTCACCAGAATATTGTGAGAATTACTCAAATGTTGTATTTTTTTTTTTCTTTTCTAATTATTCAGCATCATATTTGATATATTTTATTTGACAAGGCATTCTATTCCTATATTTAATTCTCACGCAACCAAACATGAGAATGGAATGGTAATGGTCATTTCTTTCCAATCCGATAAACATTCAAATCTTATACGCATTCTATTCCATTACATTCCATTCCTGCGTTTGGAACGCAAGGTTAGGACTTTAAGCCCATTCCCCTCAACATAAAGAACCAGTCTCTAGCCCATGGACGATTATTCCTTCTAGGAATATCAATATTATGTAAACCTCATAATTAGCACTTCGTGCATATTTTGTGCAATTTGATCGAGGCTTCAGAACTCTTATGAATGAGTCACAAGTCACTTTCTCAATTCAAGCTTTGGCTGCAAAGGTGCACCAGTATATTTGAGACAGTAAAATATTATTAGTCAATGAATATTCTTGTAGCTGAATAATATCTAGTCGTATATACTTTGTCTACTTTCAAAAGTTCTAATATGCATGGCAGTAACTTACTTGAATATCTCATGCTTTGAATATTTTAATCTGTTCATCACTTTTAAGTTCTCATAAATTACTAAACAAGTCATAAGATATTTCCTAATTTAAGAATAAACAATAGAAGATCAAATTTAATAATATACTGATTACTGATATACCCACATCTTTATCATGCGTGCGCTAGTTGTAACTATGATCAACCATTTATATATTTGATTTGGAAAGAGTAGAACCATTGAATTGCTTTGGAAAGACTAGAACTGTTGCATCATTGAAATCACAAACTCTGTTGGGCAACAAGTCATTGCTAAACTGATCATATGTATGTGTGTGTGTGTGTGTGTATATAATTAAGACACTGCATGGTAATGTATGTTTTAAGTACTTTTTTTTTTCTTTAAAGATTTTTCTTTTTTTTAATAGAAATAGCTTTTGTTTTGTACTTTTGAAAATATAAAAAGTATAATGTAGTTTGAAGTACTTCATGGTTTGTAATATCTTTTGAAGTCATTGTATTTTAGATGCTCTGGTATCATTAGTAGTTCACCCGTGATAGATATTTTCCACAGTGCGTTTGTAAGATTTGAGATGCTCGGGATGGATCTGGGTGTATTGGGTTCGGGGCACGACAAAGTTGGTATTAGAACCAATCTTGGCTTGGAAATGTCATCGTGGTGGTGTTGATGGAGGAGTAAAGGAGCTCGATTGGGGTAGAGGCCTTGAGTTATTTAGCTTGTGTTCATGTAGGGGTTGTTTCGTGTCTGTTAGGTGGCGTTTGGTTAGTGTTTCTGTTTTTCTATTTCGACTTCCAATAAACTAGGATGGGATGAGATGAGAATTTTTGTTCCATTTTGGAGTATTCCGGAAATAGAAAAATGTTTGGTCACGACCATTGTCCTAAAATTGTTTCTTTTAATTTATGATAACCGAAACAAGAAACGCGTTTGGTTGCTAACATTTGTTCTTTTTTTTTTTTCTTTAAATGTATGGTGGTCGGTGGGTGGTGGTGGCCAGCGAGATGGTAGTGAGAATAGTTTTCTAAGAGTGAATAGGAATCAATGGTTTTTTTGTTTTTCAGATTCTTATGGAATTCAGGAAATAGTCTCAAATTACTTTAAAAATTTTTGGGAATAGAAACGTGTTTATCAAACATGGTTCTGTACATAAATACCAACATTTTGGGAGCAGGAACAACAATCAGGGAACAAAACAATAACCGAACAGGGCCTTAGTTGCTATCTGCATTATCAACCAATGGATGAACTGAGTCAATGCGACGAGGATGTTGCATATTAGATTGAGGGATATCCATATCCCACATTGGCATTTGACAAAAAGATAATCTGATATTAAAGAGCCATTTGGGTTACTACTAGTAACTTGGTTTAAGTTGGGGCATGTCGACCCAGCTCGAAAGTTACTAAGCCAGTGTACAAATTGATAAGCTGCACGTGGGGAAATTACACAATGTTCGGATAATGGCTTAGAAACTTGCACAATTTTAGGATAATGGCTTGCCATGTCTATCATGATCTCGCTGGCTATATTTTATATTCTTGATTTTATTTTGGCGATATACTGTTCTTGATTTAGATCATTGAGAGTCCAAGATATTGTGAATTTTGTTTTGACGGAAATTGAGTTCTTAGAGAGCTTCTGTTTCATGAAGTCATGTTGAGGTTTTGTTTTGGGAAGATTTTGTTCCTTATCAGCATGAGTGTGAGCCACTATCTTATCTCTCATAACCAAGTTGGGAGTGGCTGTGTTGCTATTTATGCACGTCATATTTCCATCTTCATCTCAAATGCTCTGATATGTAAATTTCTAACTTTATCTCATTTATTATTATCAACAAGTCCTTTAAAGTTTCCTAAAAGAGGGCAAAAGAATTATACACGCAAATTCTATTGACGCTTGTGAGAAATCTGCATAAAGTGGAAGAGAGTTGCCTTTGCTGCCTTGGGAAACCGTCTTTTACTTGTTTCCAATAAAGCCTTCTAGCAGCCATGTAACTTAATGAAATCAAGAGTTAGTTTTGTGCTAGTATTGAAATATTCCCCCTCTAGCAAATGAAGTTCAAAATTGGTCTTGAAAAACTATTATGGTTTGCAGTTCATGTTTTTAACAAACTGATTGACATTTGCATGTACCGTGGCACAGTATGTGATGGCAAAGCAGCTGGTGAGTATTGGGTTTTTTTTGTCTGATTTTCAACACTACGCACTATATGTATTTTATCATATTTCCGAATAACTACCAATTTTTTCCCCTTCTAGTATACTTACTCCTCATATGGGCTTAATATAAGACCACATCTCAACTTACGTCTGTCATGCTCCTATTTTGGAATCATGTCGTGCTCAATTTGTCGTGTTATCTTCTCCAAATTATTATATTTTCTTATTATGGCATTTGCAATCCTTTTTAGCATTCGTTCATGCAAGTATTTTCCACATGTGGAATCCTGGCTTAAATTTGTCCTCCACCTGTTTCCTGAATTTAGGGCCGACGAGGAACTGGTTGACCCAAAAAAGTATCTTGAAGAGTCTTGCAAGCCAAAGTGTGTGAAACCTTTACTTGAATATCAGGTAACTTTTTCTTTTTTTTTTTTTGGGGGGGGGGGGGGGGGGGGGGGGAATTATAATTTAATACCTTTGCCATAGTTATTATTTTGTGCGTTGTAAATATTATATTCAGAACGTATAGGTTGATTTTATTTGATTGCAATTGTAGGGGTGTCCACTTTGTCCAAATAAGGCCAAGGGTTTCTATTTATACTTTACTTTACCCCCAAACTAATGTCGGTTAGGAATTAAGTAGCCTATCCATTGAGTTGGAGAAAGAGCCTGAGAATGTCCGCTTTTTGAAAAAGCAAAGATTGAGAGCGTCAAGAAGGCATTTGTGTTTTATTATTTTTATGAAACATACCACATGTTTTTGCAAATTTTATAAATTTCAAATACTTTAGGCTTTGATATTTTTCATATATCTTTAGCAAATTTTCTGTCATGTTTTGTATCGGCCAACTCTTTGTCAGGATTTATTATATATGATGTAAGAGGAAACTATAACAATATGAGAGGTAACAGGAAGTAGAAATAATAAGCAATACATATATCAGCGAGAATTGTGATTGTCTAAGATCCCAGTATTTGGCCACATCATTGCATTTTCTGATGAACAAGGACTGCTTTCCATTATTGTACCCAACCCTAATTAAGCCGACAATGCACCTTTTAATCCTTAGATATTCATGAGCAGCTTGGTTTTTTAACTTTTATTTATCTACAGGCATGTGCTAAAAGGATACAAGGTGATGAAAGTGGTCACAAGCACTGCACTGGACAATATTTTGATTACTGGCATTGTATCGACAAATATGTAAGCCATCCTTTCTTCCTTCTCAATATACTGGCAAACTCAATGGTAGTACTAACTCATAAACAGTACTACTAACTGATTATGCTTTTTAGAAGTAAGTATGAAAACGTAAAAAAATAAATTGGAAATAAGGATCCGTTTGCTTTTATTCAAGAAAAAAATTGTTTATCATTTTCGGTTTCTCTTCAGAAAAAATCCGTAACAGAGAGAAAAATAAAAAAAGAAACGCTAAGGCCCTGTTTGTTAAGTGTAGAAACGCTAAGGCCTCGTTTGTTAAGTGTTTCTGTTCCGGAATTCTGCTTCTGTTCCCAAGAGAAACAGAAATATGGAAAGAAATCTGGTTTTGTTCTATTCCCAGATTGTTAGAACAAATTATAGGAGAAGGGCAGAATTATTGTTCCAAGTTTTATGGGAACAGATACAGAAATCTGAGAACAAAAACACTAAACAAATGACACCAAATTAGACCCCACTTGTTCTATTTATACTAGTTTGCTGCCAAACGTTTTATTTATGTATTTATTTTGTTTTTGGCTGAAATACAGGTTGCACCTAAACTGTTTACAAAACTGAAGTGATGGGAAGAGATAATCACATTAAGATCATCATGTCTGCTTGTTTGTTTGTTTTCAACAAGACATTCCCATATTTTTGCCTGCCTTTGGAACACAATTGTTGTATGGCCCATTTAATCTCCATGTTTTTTTAAACCCCGAGATAAATTAATAAATGAGAAATTTGTGGAACTGAACTACATTTAATTGTTCTATAACTATATATAAGCTCCATGTTATGGTGGAATGTATTTTCAATTAAACCGATCGACGATGTACTTACGACCATTTAGTAATCTCTCTTTTGGGAGGATTTGATCCCAAAAGAAAAAGTGGTGAATAGGGAGTCTCTATTACACCTTCAAGGGATGGCGACCAAAATGACTCCTATGAAGAAGGGAGTTTTGGAAGGGGATGGAGCCTGTTTTGAATATGTTAAGGACCTTGTTTCGAAAGTTGGAAGTAGTTCCTACACTCTTGTGACTCCAAGCCATTAGCTTCGATCTACGTGGGTCCTACCTTGATCTTTTGGTGAGAGGACTCGGACTTCTCGAATTGTGACTTTTGCTTTCAAATCACGTTGATTTCTGTTTGTATGACGAGGTGTTGCAAATTTTTGTATCATTTACGCTACCTATGATGGCCAACTGTCACGATGAATAATTGGATTTGCCACTGTCAAATTACTCACAATAATTTGGTTTGCCACTTGCAAATAATATTTTGCAAGTGCATGGTGATAGCTAGATGCCCATTTGTTATTGTATGAAAAAATCTCCAAAGATGGTGGTCGTCATGATTTGGAATAACAACAAATTAAAATAATATTCTTGCAAGGGTTTTTGACACTTTGAACACCTGAAGTTGGACTCTCGTCTCACTTTAGTCCTAACGTTTTTCGTTTCAATACATCACACATCAAAGTTTTAAAGTCGTCCCTGTTTTAGTTCAATTGACTATTTTTGTTAATATATGAATCATGAAGGAAATTACCCCCCCCCCCCCCCCCCACCAAAAAGAAAGAAACTTTTCATTATTATTGTGAAAATAGGGAGGAAAACAAAAAGTGAATAGAAACTTTAATCTTGTGCAATTTTGAAATCCCCATTTTGGATGGAAAGGGAGGAAAAATTATGGAGATAGCCGTGATTTATCAAATTTACTTTTATGCCCCTGTAGTTACTCATATTTCAAGGCAATACATGTTTTATTTATTATTACAAAGTATGGTACAATTATGAATATACTGAGTGATCATTTCCTTCTCCTTTCCATTTCCATTTACACCAAATAATGTGAAACGTAATTTTCTAATTTCGTTCCACTATACCCTAGGAAGCAAGGACATTAGCCGAAGGATTGCTATACTCGTATCAAACATGAATACGCAGTGGACATGGCGGGGACATTTACGGATATGTGTTGGAGTGTATTGAAAAATTAAATATTTTCAATATTTTCAAATTTATAGGGCAATAAATATAAAGAAATAAAGTCTAAAAAATACAAAGGGTCAAAATAACTCACCCCTTCACATCTAAAAACTATAAGATACACCCCTATACAAAATAAAAATAAATTTGATAATATTACCCTTAAGTTTTGTGTGATTTAGTATTAAATAAATACTAGTTTAGACCCGCACATCGCACGAATTTAGAGAAAATAAAGGACTATGAAAATTTCATATAATACTGAAATTATGAAGATTATTCAAAGATGACAGAAGAAGGATTGATGAATTTGTCATACTGCAATGTAAATTTGATGATTATTTAATGTCGGCAAAAGAAATATTGATGAATTTTCTATATCCTATTAAAAATTACGAAGATTATTTAAAGCCCCTAGACAGAGAAACAAAATCATGATAAATAAAAAGAGTGACTTTGGAGAGCCCTTGTTTACTTAATATTAGAACAAAAGCTTTTTGTTTTCTTATATGATAATTTTCGGCTCGCATAATTATATGTGATTTTTTTTTATTGTGGTTGTGTTTAAATGTATTTTTGTTATATGTCAAAGTAATTATGGTCGAGTTGTTTGATAATAATGTAACAAACACTTTTTTTTTTTTTTTTTCTAAGAGTGATTATATTTGTCTAATTATAAACTCTGTTATGCAATTTATTTTTGGGTATATGTAATAACATCGATATGCGTAGATTCTTTTATATTGGAAGTCAATAAACTTGTACAGGGGAAAAAAAAAAAGAAGCCAATGAACTATTAGAAAGAAAAAAACAGATGAACAATTAGTTTCAAGTTTCAAATAAACCTTATATTGGTGAAAGCATTGAAAGTTAGTTTTAATTTCTTAATTTATCCCTAAGTTTACTAAAATAGGTTTTGTAAAAATAAAATAAAAATGATTTTACCTCAAATTAGTCAAGCTATGTTTTCAACATTATAATTCAACCTCAAATTGGTTAAATTATGTGTTTGAAATTTTAATATCTTCTAGGATGTTTAAATTAGTCTAGAAATATTATAATTTAACCCAAGGTTGATTAAATTAAATTTTAAAATTGTGGCTTATCTCTATGATGGCTAATTAGGTTTTCAAAAATTATAATTTTACTCAAGGTCAGTTAAATTATATAGTTTATGTTACGATCTTAGTCATAAAATTGCTTAATCCGGCAAATAGATCATGAGATTCTTTATAAGCAAAATACATTATTTTGAAACAAACTCATTCAGTATTGTACATAATCCAAAATGTCCAAGATACAATACATTTGGAAAAAAGAAGAAGAAAATAATTACATCATTGGCATCTAATTCATCATGCACTCGAGGAGGATCTATAAAAACAATATAGGATCAACATTAGAATTTAAAATACTCATGATGGAACATGCGAGAACATCCACTGTATCTATAGAAGGTACATAAATAGACAAAACTTGAAGGTACGAAATAGGTAAAATAAAAAACTGTGAGCATTGTTAGATCCATGCCAAGCCAGTAACTAAATAGACAAAAATATAAAATAAAATAAAGTATATCTGAAAAAATAAAATAAAATTGTAGAGTAAGATAAAGAATGAAGTTCTCACCACAAAGAAGTAAAAAAATGGTCGATAGGAGCGTTGTTCATTGTCGATTCACTATTATTTTTCACAGTCTCAGTCGTTGTTGGTCGTTACTATCACCACTGTTGTCACTACCACAAGAAACCCTAGAAGATCAAACACTCAAAGATGCTGACCAAAAAAAATAAAAAAAATAAAAAAAAATTTGAAAACGAAAAATAACAGTAATGAAACACAATGATATGTAAGTAGATCTGAAAAAAAAAAATAATTGTAGAGTAAGATAAAGAATGTTCTTACCATAAAGAAGTAAAAACATGGACGATAGGAGTGTAGTTCATTACCGCTTCGCTATTATTTTTCATAGTCTCAGTCGTTGTTGATCATTGTCTTCACCACCGTTGTCATTACCACATGATGCCCTAAAAGATCAAACATTCAAAGATGCTAACAAAAATAAAAAAATAAAAAATTGAAAACATAAAATAACAATAATGAAAGACAATGATTTGTAAGTAGATTTAAAACACACAGATGGAAGCACAAAAAAGATAGAAAAAGAATGATAATGAGTATATCCACCAATAGAAGATTCATGAAAATCATCTATGAAGATTGTCGTTATTCAATTGAGAGTTGAGGGGAGAAGTAATTCACTACATAAAGCAAGGGAGAAAATAGAGAAGATCAATATATAAACAAATAAGATCACTTTGGAATGGGGATGGAGATGGAGATGGATTTTGTCTTCCAAAATCAAATATGTAACACCATTTTCTTTAATTAAATTTGTAGAATGGAGATGGTCATAGAATATAGTCCTTCTAATTTAAAGCATTAATTAGTAGAATTGTGAGGTGTAACGGCTGGTAGATTTATGATATTAAAAATGAAACCTTTAACATACTCATAAATGACAATGAAACCATTGAAGATAATACAATAACTATATGCAAAATGAGAAGAAGAAAGAAAAATAGATTTGGATGACTTTTATTCATTTAAGAGCTTTTTATTATTGAACTCTTTTTTGAGAAAAACATTTTTAAATAGTTATGTTGTAAATTAGTTTTTTTTTTATAAATATTTTTAGTCTACAGCCCTTTGACCGTTGACTAAATTTATTAAGAGACATTTATACCCTTCTTTATATATTGATGGAACCCTACTCCATTTCTCTTTCTCTCAGCTGCCACTTGCATTTGGAAGAAAGATTGCTAGCAGATTCAGGAATGGGGCAAGGGTTATACTTTAATAGCTTCACAGTTCACACACATTTGATTATTGTATTCATACAGTTGAATTTTGTACTGTTTTTCCTATTGAAGATTTTATAGTTAGAGAAATTGTTTTCCCATTGAAGATTTCTCTCTCTCTCTCTCTCTCTCTTTCTAAATTCATTCACCGTCACTGTTGGATATGGTGGTTCTTTGTTTGTTATCTCTGCCGTTGTCGTTGTCATTGTCCTGATTGCCGTCGTCTGCCTCTGCCTCTCCCTTGTCTTTGTCGCTGCAGATCTGGACGGTAACACCCCCATACCCTCTCTCTCCACTGGTGGCCAAAAATTCCAGATCCGCCATTCACATCTGCCGTTGATGGTGGCTTGCCGTGTCGACTTCGATGGTGGTTCATGAGGAGGTGATGATGTCATTCTTCCATGGTGATTCTCTTTGGAAGATGACAAAGAAGGGCAAAGGATTGATAAAGATGAACAATAATGAACATTTAAGAAATATTAATTACATTTTGTCTCCTCTTTTTGTTTTAGTTTCACTTAAGTTTATTTTACATTTTTCTCCCTAAAGTATTTCTTTTGGAATATTTTATTTGTTTTGAAAAGGATGTTTAGAACTGGAATTCTTAGATTTGATTTTCAGATCTGGATTTCCGGTTCTTATTTGAATTTTTCTGTGATTTTAGTAGTTTTTTTTTTATTGGTTGATTTTTGTAGATTTTTTCTGAAATGTTTATACCAAATGTGGTTTGGTGAATATTCACGCATGTGTTAACTTACGATTTTGCGTGAATATTAACGTACATGTCCCCTTTCTAGGTTTGAATATGATACGTGAATGTTGATGCAAATGTATAAACTATTGTTGTTGATTGAAATATTAAGTGAACATTTTTTTTTTGAAATTTTTGAGTGACGATTGATTTTGAATGAACTAAAATAGTGTTATGAATATATTGAGTGAACATTCACACAGAAGAGTTGAGTGAAATTGAACGAATATGGAATTTAAGGAAATTGAAAATATTGTTCCGAAATATTGAATGAGGATTTATGTAATTATCAAAATGACACATTTTGTAAATAAGAACAAACATGGAGGACATTTGTTGGGATTTTTTTTCTATAGTCTCTTTGAGAACTAAAAACTTAAAGTTTGAAATCAAAGGTCTATTTTTTAGTTTATACATCTATAAAGGACCAAATAATAAATTGCTCTTAATTTAAAGGTTTGAGCTTCCAATTTTAGGTTTTCTTAATATAGAAGAATTATATTTTAATCTATTAACTTTTTTAATCTTAATATACGTAATTTATGAATTTTAAAAAAATATTTTTTTTCGTTAAGCATATTATACCTTGCCTGCCAATTGTTTTTCGTATCCCTGTGTCATACCCGCGTCGGACACGACATGCGTAACCGTTTCCGTGCTTCCTAGAGTATACCAAACAAAAAGAAGGCTAATAAATTTCCTTTCTCTAAGGATGGGTATTGCACCCATCTTAGTTTTCATTTTTAAACTTTTCATCTTTCTTATACGGTAGCTGGTGGCTAGGTTGTGACTAGCACAGTTACATGTAAATCCCCTGGAATATTAACAAGGTTAATTAATTGGATTAAAATATAATGATTTTAAAACCTTGAGGTCATGTTCTTGGTAATAAATTTTTTTTGTTATAGAAATATTCCAAACTACATAAAAAACAAAATGAATTTTTATATTACAATACTGAATAGAAAAACAAGAACAAGATACTTATTGTATTACTGAATTGAGACAGAAACAAAAATATCAGAAAAGAAATCAAGGCAATCGTTTGACGATTACTCCTTAAAGTAGATTTTGCCCCCATTACGGTACTTACGGTTTAAGTGAGCCTCTGTCTACTAGAATACATCGATCAAATAGCTACCGGTACCAGCATTGAAAACTAAATACTCAACGAATTAGAAATATGTTAAACTTTCTCAAGAACTCTTAAAAGCAATGAAAACAAGCTATGATAATTGGGTGCCTAATTGCCTATATGCTGAGAATGTATGTTTTTATTTTTATTTTTATAGGAAATATAACCAATAACTGAAGGCAATGAAGAGACTGGAACTTCTGAATGAAGATGGAAATAAATAGTCCAGTAAACTTGAATAATTAGGCCTTTTAGACTCTACTTGGGATTAGATTTTCGGTTTCTCTTTAAAAATATACCAAGTCCCAAGCCAAGAAGACTCCAAGACCCCAAGGACACCAGCCTAGGCCGGACCCAGGACCTAGGATCCAAGCCCAAGCCTGGCCTGGCCTGACCCGACCTAGCTGTTAGTCGGTCTGTGGTAGTGGCACATGCACGTGTGACTTTATTTATTTTATAACTTTTAGTCTACTTTCTGTCCATATCAGTTTAATGCCCTAGAGGACTTACTTCCAAGAGTTAATTCGAGCCTTAATAAATGACTCTTCATATTCTTTAGTTACCAATGGGGGATAACCTACATAACATATCAATCAATAACTTCAAGTGGGTACTTTAATAAATAATTGTAATTTACATCTGAAATAATTTTTACACTTATAAATATACCACATTCATTTTCTCACCAAGGGGAATACATTGGTATTTTTATATAATCTAAATTAAGATTAGGTCTCACAAATAATTGGATCATAAAATACTCAAAATATTATTTTATATAACAGTCTCCCACATGAATGAAAATTGATTGAATAAACATGTATATGTAATACAGACTAGAGAGAGAGAGCTCCAAAAAAAAAGGCAATTACAGTAGGACAGGTAACTTTTGGCCTTGAACATTCCTAGTTAGAATATATTGGATTTAAACAGCCAAACAATGAACATGATGTCTTGAATTGTTCGACCTTTGGTGTAGACCAAGACAATAGAAACTACACAATTATTTTTTTAGACACTTTTCGTTCTATGATTGTGTTTATTTTGGCCCTAAACACCCTGATACTTCACAAGTGCTTCTAGAGAATTTAGCCTTTTCATCCTCCTAGAACCGTCACAGTTCTTACTCATATAAGTGATTTTTTATAAGGCGTATTTTACTATATCTTGTTGAAATTTTCAAGATATAGAAATAATTAAAAGTCATATTAATCCTTAACCATATTAAAAATATCACTGTTATATATCATAGGAATGAGTTGTAGATTTTGTCCACTAAGTGATACACTTACAATCACCTTTATAATTCGATTGTTAGTTTGAACTTAGATCTTGGGATCTCCAGTTAAGTAGGTTGGGTTACTATTATGTTGACTATTTCATAATAGGCTTTATCTCCTTGATAAACAATTACTCTGTCTTGTGTAAGCAGGAATATGTGCGGTGTAGTTCGGTGCGGTTTAGGAGCGTATTAGTGACAAAATCAAGGGTCTTGATTTGACATATATGAAAATTGAAATTGCTCAGTTACGTTTTTGTGAGGAAAAAAAAAACAGACTGTGCGGTTCGACTCGATTTTCGGTTCGATTTTGGTTTGGGTTTGGATTTGGATTTTTTGGAAAGATGAAAAGGTGAGGCAGAGAGAAGGAAGAGTAAGAGGTGAGGAAGAGTTGTATTATTAAACAAATAAAAAACAAATTCAAGGATCAAGTTCAAAAATTCTTGGTGATCTAACTTTCGACGAAACAAAAATAATATATATGTTGCAAATTAGGGAGTTTCCATCAAATAAATACTAAATGATTTGAGAGAAAGATGGATAGAAACACAGAATACTAGTGGTGGCTCAACAACGATACAGGTCTAAGACATGGTTCAACAAAGGTTGGATCTGTGAGCCTTGACATTCTCCTCAGTGACGACTGCGACAGGTCCTTTTGTGGGAGCGATTAACGATGTCGTCTGGGTGAGAGAGATGAGGCGCTAAGGGACGACGATGAGACGAGACAAATGAGAGACGAAAGAGGTGAAGAAGGACGATAATGAGATGAGGCAGAGGAGGGAGGGAAGAAAAATAGATGATGTAGGGATAGTAAAGGAACATATTTGCTGCTGAATAATTGAAGTGGACAACTAGGGTTTCAAATGAATATATATATATAAACCTTCATTCGGTTAAACCGGCTAGTTTCCAGTCATGAACTATAGACTGGACTAGGAAACTCGATTTTGCCTTATATTGAAACCGAATTGGCTGATTCAGATTTCAACGATTCATTTTTGGTTTTTTCATTGGTTCGGTTTGGTTTTTTTGTTTGATCGGTTTTTTGCACACCCCTATGTGTAAGACCTTTGATCAATGGACTAGTAATATTATCTTTTGACTTAATATAATCAATTGAGATAACTCTATTAGAAAGTAACTGCCTCACAGTATTATGCCTTCGACTTATATGTTGAGACTTACTATTATACATACTACTCTGTGCTCTTCTAATCGCTGATTGACTATCGCAATATATGCAGATAGTTGTTATAGGCTTAGTCCACATTGGAATATCTTTCAAGAATTGTTGAAGCCACTCTGTTTCTTCTCCTGCTTTATCTAAAGCAATAAATTCAGATTCCATTTTGGATTTGATAGTACACGTTTGCTTAGAGGATTTGTATGACACAACTCGTATTCCTAATACAAAGACATATCCACTCGTGGATTTAGTTTCTCTAATATTAGACGTCCAATTTGCACCACTCTACCCTTCAAGTACTTCTCGAATCATATATAATGCAATCCATAATTTTCAGTATATCTTAAATATCTCATAAGTCTTACTATAACTTTCCAGTGTTTTCTAGCTAGATGGCTAGTGAACCTGCTTAATTTGCTTACTACGTAAGCAATATAAGGTCTTGTATAATTAATTAACATCTACTCGTGTTCTTACTACACCACAATCATCCTTGTTAAACTTTTCAATGATCTTCTAAATGTAATGAGATTGAGATAAGATCAATTATTCAGACGTTTTTGAAATTTTAATCCCAATAATGATATCTATTTTTCTCAAATTCTTCATCTAAAAAAATTTAAATTTATTTGTAAACATTTGTTTGGTAGATTTTATGATATTGTCACTACTACCAATAATACGCATGTCATCTATATATAATCATACGATAACATAACAAGACTATATGTCTTAATATCAACACTCTTGTTACATTTATTTATGAGAATCGAATCTTAATTGACAAAAAAAATAGACAACTCTCCTTGTTAGTGAGACGTTAACACCTCTTGAGTAACGGTTTGTCGTTCTAATACAATGTTTGGAGATATAATTTTCTGGAATAAAAATGTGTTGGTCAAAGTTTGGAAAACAATTATATATAGAGAGGCTAACTGTATAATGACCCTTGCCAACAAGTTTTGCTTTAGGCATGTTTTATGCAACTACCTACCTTTGCAAATCTTCCAAGAATCAGGGCGTTTGATTCTCTTGAAGACAAATGTCAAGGGATGAGAAGTTGGCGTCTTCGCTTAACATCATGTGCAAATATAAATTTGAACTCGGTCTACGTATGCGGGGTGTGTGTATATAAACAAATATTGTTTTTCCTCGTAATGGAATCAATTCTAATATAAACAAATATTATTATTATTTTTTATTAAAAATGTAATTGATTACAGTTTTATATTGGTTAGTGGGTGATCAAGCTTGAAAATCTTAGCTACCCCTACTCTTTATATTAACATATTTATGACAGCTTTATTTATTTATTTTTTTTTTGGGGAAAATCTTTATTACGTCTTTCGTTTTTAATTCTTAATAATCATTCGATATCTAATTTTAAATAATAGTTATTTAAATTATTGTAGAATTCTTGTTAGGAGAGAGCCTGATAGCATTTTCCATTGAAGTTTGGTGAAAAAAATATGTGTGTTTTTTTTTTTTCTGAGAAAAATTATTAAAGGGATAGTTAGTCGAAAATTCTAAAAATGACATCAAATTGATAAAAATTTCCAAACTTAATAAGTACTTTAGTTTTAATCTCATTTATTAAAATTCATGAAAACACTAATATTCTAATTGGTGTCGTGTCCCCATCCGCTGCTAACCACAATACTATGGATATCGCTGATCGTCGGATGTTTTTGTAGTTACAACAACTAATTTTTAAGTATGCTTTTTAATTATATTTAACTAAATTTTTGGTTGCCTGTTGCCAAAAATTTCCATATATGTAACTAAAAAATATAATAAAATGTAACTAAAACTATAATTAAAAAATACATTAAAAATGGTCAAAAGTAACTAAAAAATACACTAGAAAAAATAGTTACATATAACTAAAAAAAACATTTACATTTAACTAAAACAAATCCCGACGGCCGGTGACTAGAGGCCTGAGGTTGGCAATAGGCAACGGCGAGGTGATGACGGAGAGTGGTGCTAACAGCTGACGATGCAAACCTTAATTGAAAGTATCAGAGATATAAGGGAGTATTGGTCATGGGACTAAAATACAAGATAAAACATAATTAAAAGATTAATATTAAACTTAAGATTAAAATATGATAAACTATGAATTAAACTGTCCAATTGGAACTATTGACCAATTATCGCATGAATACTTTGTTCATATTTTTTTCTTTTTCACTTTTAATCCTTTGATTAACATCGACTACATTGAATATGTCAAGTTGATACTAACAAGAATTGAATTTGCATTGGATATCATAATTAAAATTAATTAAAAAACCGATTAGAACTTGTAAAAAAATAGTTTTTTGGTGTGGGCCCCAAAACCTATACATTAAAAAATGTTATCCCCATCCTATTATTTTTTTAAACGAAAATTTCAATTCTAAAAGTGTATATTTTTTTGTGATAAAGATACCCTTCAAGTAATTTTTTAATAATAAATGCTAATCATCACAACAAACATTCACTATCAGCGCTAGAATTACAACAACCATTCATTATCATTTCCACCACCAATAAACACATCCGCCATTATATCAAAATCACCACCACCACTGCAACTACTACCTACCATCACTGCAGTCACAACAACCATTCACTAATACAACAAATATTCATCCCACCACAAATCTTACTACCATTACAGCCACTATTAATCGCCACATCAAACCAATGAACATCACCACAACAAACATTAACTGTCACCACTGTCACCATCACAATTAACATTCATTATCACCACCGCTACTACCACAGTAGACATTCCTATCACCACCACTATCACAATAAATATTCACTATTTTTGTCACCACAATTAACACAAAATTTGTTATCACCATCGTCATCTCCACAACAATCATTCCTATCATTGCCTCCGCCACAAAAATTATTTGTTGTCACCCCTACCACGATAGCAAATATTCGCTATCACTGCCACTATCACAATAGATATTAGCTATTATCATTGTCACCACCAGGATAAATATTCTTATCACGGCGTCTACCACAACAAATATTCATTGTCACCACAGTTAAAATGAAGTTTATTGTGCAACAATTATTATGAAAAGTATTTTTGTTATATAATATAAATAGTTGTTGCACAATAATTGGTGTGTGCCTATAAATTGAACATTACACTCTATTTTTCTACCCAACGAAAACGACTATCAGTTCATATTCAACATGGATTAAGATGAGAACATGTATTGTTACACGTAAAAAAAAAAGTTTACATCGCATCAACTATTCTGGAAAATATTTTTTTTAGAGCATAAATAGTTGCTGTACAATAATTTATGTCTATCTACTAATCGTATAGTACGCTTTCTATTTTTCTACCCAATGAAACGACTTTCTGTTCATTCAATGTGGATTAAGATGAGAAAATATGTTGTTACACTTCTAATGTGAAGTCTATTGTGCAACAACTATTCATACTAACTAAAAAAATATTTTTGCTAGTTAGTATAAATAGTTGATGCACACTAAGTTATGTATACCCATTAATTGTATATTACGCTCTATGTTTTTCTACCTAATGAAAATGTATATCTATTAAACAAATAGATATTGGTGGTTACGACCATATTTAGACCACCACCACTAGATCTAGTGGAAGCTAGTCACCAACTGGTCAGCTACGCCCAGATTGAGATCAGATCTGGTCGTAGCCAGCCATACCTAGGCAAGTGCCACTATTTGGTCGTAGCCGGTTAGATCTAGGTCACTACCACCAGATTTGGTGGTGACGACCCAGATCTAGTTGACTACGGCCAGATTGTGCACGATCACCACTAAATCTGGTGGAGTTGGTAGTATTGAGAGAGAGAGAGAGAGAGAGAGAGAGAGACTTCCATTATTGATGGTGGTGGTCGATAATGTTGTGGTGGAGAGTGTGAAGGCTATCAGCAGTGTGGAGCTGGAGTTGGTGGTAGAGGTAGGAGTCGAAATATAGAGAAAGAGAAAGAGAGAAATGATGAGTATAGAGAAAATTAGATATCTATTTACATGAATTAGTCTTTATCTGTTTATTAACAAAAACAATATTTTTAGACTACCAAAATTAGATAATGGTTTTTTAAAAAAATTTATTGGATCTATGGCGCATGGAAATTTATTTTATAAAAATTGGGTTACCTATAATTACTTGTAAAACATAAAGGGCCGGGATGCGATTTTCACTCATAAAATCACCTAATACCCTCATTTTTTGATTTCATATAAAAAAATTTAAAAAAAAAACTGACTATTACACTCCTTTCACTTTATTAAGGTCAAATTTTAAAAATGTATTTAATATTTCAGGTGCAATATTATTCTTTCAAGAACAACAAAAAAGATAAAAAATTAAAACATTATTCAAGATAAGAATTTTTTAAAAGAATATTTTAATCAATAATTTAAAAACTAATTCTTTTATCCAACTGGAAAAGTAAACAGAATATTTACATCAAATGGCATCATAACTATATAATTAAATAATAATACATAGTTGAAGGTCTGATTTATTTTTAAAAATCAATTACAATTATCTAAAAATTAATTTAATGTATCAGATAACAGCAATGAAACAATGAGCAGTACCATAATGAGAATAATTAAAGTACAGAATCAATTGAAATTATAATTGTTTGAACAAGAAACACATGCACATTTGGGAGTTACAAAAAATCCATCTAAATTTTAATATTTTAACAGTTAAATTGGTAAAAAATAATTAAAAAAAATAAGAAAATACTAAATATTTTAATAATTTATATTAAGTGATGTGTCTTTTGGTAAATTAACTTTAAATAAATTAAAAAAAGACTATAATAGTTGATGGTAGGAGTTCTAATAGCAGTGCACAAAATAAAGTTGTACTCTATAAATAAACTAAAATACTTTTAAAACCAAATATAGATGACTATATAATAAGTTTTTTTTTTTCCATATATTGTGAGACTTTGCGAATTGACCAAGTGGACCGCATAGAGACATTTTTCATAAACCTGTGGACTAATTGGTGGTGTGGAAATAGACTTCTTGGGAATGCATTATTCAAAATGAATGGGACCTTAAGGCCTCTGATATTATTGATAATGATGGAAACTAGTTTATCCTCCCAATCTTTCACATTACTTCGGACAGCCAAAAAAGAGACATTTTAGAAATGAGTCCTCCTTTGTTCTTTCAAGAGGACATGGTGGTGTGGAAACCTAAAGCTCCATGGCTCTTCTCACTGCAATCGACTTACGATCTGGCTAACTTTGAAGGGGTTGCAGAGTCTGGTCTTAAATGGGTTTGGATTTGGAAATTTAAAATCCCCCAAAACATTAAGTTCTTTATGTGGTTGATCTTCCACCAGAGATTGATGACAAATGAACTTAGAGCTAAGTGGCACAATGATGATTTGGTGATATGCTGAAGAAATAATGAAGCGATAGAATCAATTGATCATGTTCTAAGGATTTGTAAAAAAACAGTTACCATCTGGGTTGTTTTTTTTTTTCTCTCGATAAATCTTATTCAAAATGGCAGAAACATTGAGCTGAAGGACTGGATAAAGGGTAAAGGAAAGTCTTCTTCTCTCTTATCATTTTATCAGTTTATTGTGATTCTTTGGGAAATTTGCAAGTATAGAAATAAAGAGGTGATCGAAGGACTTGTCCAAGTCCCTTCTCGGTAGCTTAGAGAATATCCTGGTTTTACAAGGATCTTTTGGCAGCTTTCTATCCTACAATTAATCCCCAAGAATGCTAGTTCTAACTAGATTGCTCCCATTGCAGGTTTTTTGAAATCAAATACAGATGGCTATGCGAAAGGCAACCTAGGTTTAGGAGGTTTTGGAGGCGCGCTAAGAAACTATCTAGGTGTCTGGCATATGGGATTCGTTGGATTTTTACCCAACTGTAGCAACTTGGAAGAAAAAATTAGGGGTATAACAAAGTCCTAATACTCGCATGTTATGAAGGATACCCGAGGTTGGCAGTTGAAACTGACGCAATAGTTAAGCTCCTCAATGAAGAGTGTCCAAGGAATTATCAATTTAAACTTTGGATTGATCATTGCAAAAGAATGATAAGGGAGAGGAACTACCTCGTCCAACTCATTCCAAGAGAAGACAATAAGTGCGCGGATCATCTTGCCAAGAAAGGAGTAGAGAGAGGAGTAGAAAATTAATTAATTTTCAATCCCTCTAAGGATATGATTGATATTCTATTTGTTGAGATGCGTCTGGAAGCCTTTGATAACCTTTCATGAGATTTTTTTTTTCCTTTTTGTCTATACCAAAAAAAGAAAAAAGAAAAAAAAGAAAAGCAACGTGTTACAATTAAGAGTCAAGTTACAAAGTACAATCAAATATAAATATCCAGGGTGCATTGTATCATTAAGAAATTATGTTAAAATATGTATAATAAAATAGGATGGTGTAACATTAAAATATTTAATAGAATTATTGATAATTTTGTTATTTTAATTTAAAATTAAGGGTTTTTATTTTTTATTTTTCTTCAATTAATTTAATAGAATCTATTTAAAATATAGTCTAAAAATTAAGGGTTTAAAGTATGTTTTCCATCCTTATGATCATCTTCTCCACCGTGTTCGGTGTTCTTTAATTCTGACTCCTTCATCCTTGTTGAATCCAAAATTTTGATGAACAATTAAGTATTGATATTTTTGTGAAACTAATGATTTTATTGAGTGTTTCTGATTTAGTGTTCCATGCATTTGATTAAAAAGAAGTTTTGATAAAGAAAATATAAATGGTGCAAGATGGATATAATGAAAATATGAAGAGTTTTGAAGACATTGAAGAAAAATAAGTGAAAACAACTTGATGCGAACCTCACCAAGAATTAGTGAGACTCAAAACTAACTTAGGGTTTCTTTGTGAAGGATCGAACTAAATTCAGATTTATAACGAACTAAAAATATAGAAATTGAAAGATAGATTAGCTTGATCCAACGTTTATGAATGAAACGCGAACTGAAGGTATAAAGAGAACAAACCTCGGCCCAATGATTATACGTGAATCATGAACTGAAGGTATAGAGTTTGAACGCCACAAGAAATTCTTAACAAGTTCAGGAAAAGTTTGTTGAAAAACTTAATAGAAAACTTTCATAATTGTATTAACAAAAAAATAATGTGTTTTTCCCATGGGATACAAGTATCTTAAATAGGTGGCCAACAATAAAAGAAATCCTAGACTAATAAATAGTGCAACCATGAACAGTACCTCGTGAACAGTGCGGCCACAGTAAACAAATAAGAGAAAACCCTAGAGGAGCAAAGAATCCTAGAGAAACAAGGAAACCCTACTTCTAATCTAAAAAAAAAAGGACTAATTCCTAATCTAAAAAAGGAAAAGGTTAAATTGGAAATCATTCCTTACAAATTATCAAATAAATAACCTAGATTAAAATTAAAAGACTAATAAATAGTAGAAATATGCTGAGAATTTCGTGGCTCTCATGCTTAGGCCCATTCAAGTTCAAGCCTAAGTCCATTCGCTTGCCTTGATGAGATGGATTAGGCCTTGATAATCATTTGGGTCTAATTTGGGTTTCACCATTTTAGACTTAGCCCAAATATCTTAAATTAGCCCATTGAGTGCTTATTTGATTTTCTTGGATCTTGTCCTAGTAATTGGCCCAATGGGAGCATGTAACGGATCTTTTGATAGTACTTGTTGGTTCTCATCATCCTCCCTCTCTTCAAAAGGATTCGACCTCGAATCTTCACCTATATCAAATGGAGAAAGATTAGAAACATTAAAAGTACCACTAACGTTATACTCGCCTGGAAGATCCAACTTATACGCATTATCATTGATTTTCTCGCGGACTTGAAATGGGCCATTCTCTCTAGGATGTAGTTTGGACCGTATACGAGATAGAAAGAGTTATTTCCTCATATGTACCCAAACCCAATCACCCAGTTCAAAGATGATTTGTCCATGGCCCTTCTTGGTTTTGGTCGCATATTGCTCATTTTTCTTCTCTATGTGTTGTCGCACACTTTCATGGAGTTTTTTTTCACCATCTCAGCCTTATTTTGTCCATACAAACTAACCCTCTCATTAACTTGTCCTTTCAAGTGCTTCAAGGACTCATGGTCGGTGTGTATGACAAACTCTCTCGGCCATAGGTAATGTTGCCAAATCTCCAATGCTCTCACCAATGCATAAAACTTTTTGTCATATGTCGGGTAGCTCAAGGCAACTCTATTTATATTTTTCGCTAAAGTATGCTATTGGTCGGTTCTCTTGTATCAAAACAGCTCCAATACCTATTCCTGAGGCATCACACTCAATTTCAAAAGTTTTAGAAAAATCAAATAATGCTAATAAAGAAGCACCACATAACCTTTCTTTAATCTCATTAAATGCACGATCTTGCTCATTACCCCATTTAAAACCCATAGGTTTTTTAACAATTTTAGTGAGTAGTGCAGCCAGTGTACTAAAATCTTTAACAATTTTCCAATAAAAAACTAGCCAAAAAATGAAAACTTCTCACATCCGTGATTGACTTAGGTGTGGGCCATTCTTTGATAGCCTTTACCTTTTTCTCATCCACCGCAATCCCTTTCGCACTAACAATATAGCCAAGAAACACAATTTTGCAAGCAAAATGAACATTTCTTTACATTAGCATATAGTTTTTCTTTCCTTAAAACATTAAGCACACAATGCAAGTAATCAATATGCTCATCTAAGCTCTTGATATACAACAAAATATCATCAAAATAGACCACAACAAATTTGCCTATAAACGCACGCAATGCATGATTGATTAACCTCATGAATGTACTTGGTGTATTAGATAGACCAAAAGGCATAACCAACCACTTATATAATCCATGTTTAGTTTTAAAGGTAGTTTTCCATTCATCACCCTCCTTCATTCTAATTTGATAATACCCATTTTCAAATTAATTTTTGTGAAAATACATGACCCATGCAATTCATCTAACATGTCATCTAGCCTAGTAATGGGATGTCAATACTTTATCGTAATATTGTTAATAGCTCGGCAATCAACACACATATGCTAAGTTTCATCATTCTTAGGCACAAGTAGTATTGGTACTGTGCACGGACTCATACTTTCTCTTACGTGTCCTTTGGCCAACAACTCCTCTATTTGCCTTTGAAGTTCCTTTGTCTCCTCTGGATTACTTCTATAGGCTGGTCGGTTAGGAACTGTTGCACCTGGCACAAAGTTAATTTGATGCTCTATACCTCAAATAGGTGGCAATCCACCAGGCATGTCGTTAGGGAACATGTTCTCAAATTCCCGCAACAAAGAAACAATAACACTAGGTAAGGATTGGTCAAGTTTGTTAGTATTAAAACACGCATCTTTGTACAATAGTACAAATATAGGCTGGTTTGAATAAAAAACACTCTTGATATTACTTGCCTTAACATAAAATCTCAATTGTTTCTCTATTTTTCTCTCATTTTTTTTCACTTCCTTTTTCCTTTTCACTCTCTTTTCTCTTTTCACTTTTTTTCTTCTTATCTTTTTTTGAACTCTTGGTTTCACTAGTTTTTTTTTCAACTCATTCTCTTTTTTCAATTTAATTTGATCCTCATACACTTGTCTTAGAGTCAACGGCACAAGAGTAATAGTTTTATTGTCTTTGATAAATGAGTGCCTATTCTTGAACCCGTCATGAGTGACCATCCTGTCAAATTGCCCCGGCCTGCCCAACAATATGTGACCTGCATGCATTGGAACAACATCACAAACTACTTCATCCTTGTACTTCCCAATTGAAAAGGAAACTATCACTTGCTTATTTACCCGAACCTCCCCACAATCATTCAACCACTGTAACTTATACGGTCTACGATGTTTCAAGGTAGGTAAGTTTAGTTTTTCTACTAAGATAGGGCTAGACACCTTAGTACAACTTCCTCCATCAATGATCATACTACATACATTGTTGTTGATATAACATCTAGTAAGAAAAATATTCTCCCTTTATTGTTCCAAGTCATCCTCCACGACTTGGGCACTTAGAGCTTGCAATGCCACAAGTGACTCTCCATCTACCGGGTACTTCATATCATCATCACAAGAATCCTTAAGTGGTATCACCTGGTCATCATCACTCTCTCTTTCAGTTTCTATTCCTCTATCAGCACGAGCTATCATAGTTCTCTTATTCGAGCATTGTGAAACTATGTGACCCATTCCCAAACAACGAAAATATTTAATATCACGGTTACAAGTTTGGATTTCGATTTTACCTTTATTGGAATCGAGCACATCATCTCTCCTTTTTGGCGATTCGATTTTGGACTTTGAAACAACCCCTTCGTATTTCCTCCTATTCGGCCTCCACGAAGTAGAAGAGTGATCGATTGATTTTATCTATATTTTTCAAGTTAAATCTAGTAGTTTTAGAGTGTTTTATTAATACTTCAAATCATTTTTATTTGTTTTTATACAGATAAGGCTTTGTGGGCGATAAAGATTGCAAATTAGGCCCATTGGTAGGACGTTGGTAAAGAAACAAGCGAAAAAAAGGCCATGTTGGTGTTCTGCTAAGGGCGCGCTGTAGTGAGCTCCTTGCGCGCTGCAGCGCGCACCTATTTTGGCCACTGGCCTTTGCGCAATATAGCACATATTTATTGGCGCTCCTCTTTATTGTTTGAGCGCTAGTGCGTTGTAGTGCCCTCCTTGTGCGTTGCAGCGCCGTTATACCAGTTGGCAACGCATTTTAAAGTCTTTTTAGTCTTTTTTGAGAAATCTATTTATACCCCTTGATGCCTCCTTTGTTGGGGACGTTTTTGGGGCCCTAAGATCAGACCAAAGCCAAGAGATCACTATTAAAGAAGAGGAAACGACTTGGAGCGGACTTTGCGGAAGTGGAATCATCTACTCTTCAGATTTGGCTATCATTCTTTGTTTCTCTCTTTCATTTTAAACTCTTGGTTGGTTGTTTTGATGATGTATATCTTATTTGTTGTTGGATATTTGATTATGGTCATTTGTAGCTAAATATTTATTATTTAGGGATTAATGTAGTTCACAAGTATTGTGTTTGAATAAATCTATGTTTTGATAATGGTTGTTCATCCCTATTCGATTGTGTTTACCGTTTTATCACTTCCATTGTATACTTGTATATGATATTGTGATTGATTTGAGAAAACGGGGTTTGACACTTGGGAGAGGTAACCCAGGATTCGAACTAGGTTTAAACACAACACAAGTTCTAATATTTCAAGAGATTATTAGAACTTGTGCAATCCGTAAGGTTGGGGCAATACACATGTAATAATTTAAACTCTTGATAGAGATATTGGTTTTGACATGGTTACATATTCACTCACTTGACGCTCGGGAGAGGTAGTGAGTGAGTTTTAGAAATCTTGATTGTCGAATAGGTTGATTACGTTAGTGTAAACTAGAATAAATCAAGCACCTATGAGTGAACGAAATTAATCCTTAGATAATCTATTCCTATAGAATTTATTCCGAGTATTGTAGTTTAATTTATTTTCATATCTTGAACACCTCTCAAATCTTTAATCCTCTAGATAAAATTGAGTTATTCTAATTGTAACTTAGCTTGTTCTAACGATCAATCCCTATGAATGATACTTGATCTTCGGATCACTTTATTATTTGTTGACC
This sequence comes from Eucommia ulmoides, assembly GCA_016647705.1. NCBI lineage: Eukaryota > Viridiplantae > Streptophyta > Magnoliopsida > Garryales > Eucommiaceae > Eucommia > Eucommia ulmoides. The sequence continues at coordinate 12,563,713 of CM028331.1, forward strand.
TCATGCACTTATGAGTAATTCATAGCGCATAATTTATCGCAACAAGTTTTTAACCGTTGCCAGGGATTTAAAGTTAGTAATTAAGTTAATATTACTATCAAGTAACTTAATATTAATTTAGACACTCTTTTGTTTTACTTGTTTTTGTTTAATTATTTTCGTTGGTTGTGGTGATTGACAGTGTATGTGACGTAGCCGTAGCTTGGAATTTCTTGCTTTTGATCCAAAAATTAAATGTACATTAAGGAGGCTAAAGAGAGAACGGAGAAACCAAGCTCGAGAAATGGACAACGGTGGTGATGACCGTGTACCACGACAATCGCCGGTGCCTCAAGCACTACCGCAACAACTACTGGAACCTGAAGTACAACAATAGCGGGTCCTTCAAGATTACTACATACCCGTCATGTTCAATAACTATTCAGGGATTCAGGGGCAACCAATCCAAGCCAACAACTTTGAGTTGAAACCTGACCTGATCAACATGGTTCTACAGAACCAATATAGCGGGAATCTACATGAGGATCCAAACATTCATGTGCAGATGTTCTTGGAGATATGTGACACCGTGAAGATCAATAGAGTTGCGGAGGATGTCATTTAGCTAAGGCTATTCCCATTCTCCCTTCGAGACCGAGTCGGAGGTTGGTTTCAATGCGTCCAACCGGGGAGTATCTCAACTTGGGAGGAACTATCTCAACGGTTCCCCACTAAGTTCTTTCCCCCATAGAAGACGTCACAATTGAGATGAGAGATTGCTCAATTTTGCCAAAGATATTATGAACCACTTTTTTGAGGTATGGGAGCAATTCAAGGACTTGTTGAGAAAATGCCCCCAACACAGATATCAAGATTGGTTTCAAACCCAACTTTTTCTATAATGGGTTGCATGGACAGGCGAGAATAATCGTGGACGCCGCATCTAGAGGTTCTCTGTTATCCAAAACTCCTGATGAGGCTCAAGCTCTATTGGAGGAGATGGTGGCCAATAACTATTAATGGCCTAATGAACGTAATGTGGGATGAAAGGTAGCCGCTATTCTAAGGCCAATCCTCTTGTTACCTTGTTGGCCCAATTTTTGAAACTTACGGAACAACTTGTCGCTTTCTCCACCCGAGATGCCTCTTCAAGTCGGGAAATGGAAAATATGGCAAGTACTTCCCAACTGGAGATTGATAGTGAGTTCGAGGAATGCCATTTCGTCAATAACCGAACCTATACCTTTAGGCCCATCAATAACATCCCAACTTATTATCACGCCGGGATTCAGAATCATGAAAATTTCTCTTATGCAAACAATCATAATATTTTATGACCTCCTCCTGGATATTCTTCGCAAATACAAGGATTTCAGCCGCAGCAACCAAGTCATCCCTTACAACAACCGGTGGAGCAAAATATTATGCGAGAAACGCATAATCGTCTCAACAAACATGGGTGTATGGCGTAGCGCTTGTTACATGCTCGCTTATTGACTACTCGCAAGTGCACGAGGTCTAGTTTTAATATAGTGGATCATTTAAGATCGGATATCATTTTTACAGGGACGGGTTGAATAATTGAATACCGCAATTGGCATAGTATCCTATTATCCAAACGGTTAAAGAAATATTTTAAAATTAACTAATTAAAACTAAATTAAACTACAATTAGTGGGTTAATCCTAACTAAGTTGATTAACTAGGGATTGATTTCATTCACTTAATACATGTTTGAGTTCGTTTTAGTTAACAATAACGGTGTTTATGGTTTCTGACAATCTCGGTTCGTAAACTCCTCCGCCACCTCTTTCGAGTGTAAGACGGGAGAATACGCGACTTCGTGTCAACGTCAAAATCTCCCTCAACGTCTTAACGACCCTAGGTCAGTTGAGTTCTGCCCCAACGTCATCGATTGCACACTAACTAACGCCCTCCCGGGTCGTTAGATCGTAACGATGTGTTTACCGTAGTCCGAATCCAGAATTACCTCTTTCGAGCGTCAAACCCTAGATTCTCAAATCCAACCCTAATACCTTAACAAACATATTAAAGTTGTAATAAAATGATGAACACAATCGGATTTAAAAACAAACAACCGTTAAAGAAACATATATTTCATCAAACTAGTATTTACACAACTACATTTATTCCTAGCTAATATTTAACTAATCTAACATGATCTTGGCCATTTGAACTACAAACCAAGAGGTATTCATCATCATTTACAATAAAACATTAAAGTATAAAGAGAGAAACAAAGAGAGAAAGATCAAATCAAATCTTAAAGTGGAGTGATCCACTGTCGCCAAAGATCGATCCGACAATATTTCCTCTTCTCCGGATGATGAATATCTTTTTCAAGAATAGCTAAGGATCAAGGCCTGAGGGTTAGGGACGTTCCATGCTCCAAGATACTTCAATGGAAATGAGGGAATGAGTATTTATAGGTGCAAGGTTTTAAAATATCTATTTTGCTGTGCAGAGCCTATCGTTGCGGCCGTGGGATTCATCGCCGTGGCCGTGGGTAAGTCGGTTAGCTCACAGATATTTTGCCGCTACGATGGTGGAACAACATCCAAACTCTCTGATCTTTTACCGCCGCGGTGGTGGCCTTGCGATGCGGCGTTGGGACTTGTTCAAATTTAGCACTCTCTGCAATCTAATTGCCGCGGCGGTGTCTTCCTCACCGCGGCGGTGGCTTCTGTGATCTTGAAACCTTATTTCTTCAACATTTCTTCACCATTTTCCCACCATTTTCGCTTGTTTATCGCTTGTTTGCGTCCCTACACCTGAATTACATAAAACTAATTCACTCGAAAACTACCAAATCCGACTTAGAAGTAGATAGGTATTTTACACCTATCAAATACCTTTAAACTTGGAATTTTGCTAGTCCTTGAGAAAAACACCCTAACACTAAATTAAACTAACTACTCTAATTAACTAACAACTAATCTAAAAATAAAAAACTTTAACAAAGAAGAAGTATACACATGTGAGTTCCAAATTCAATCGAAGCGACCAAGTTGGTCCTTGGTAGCGCGTGAAATACGCCGCTACTTACACTCGCAAGTATACGAGGTCTAAGTTTTAGTATAGTGTGATCGTGAAAGATCGGGTTATCGTATCCATAGGGATTGGTGTTGTTACTATTGAATACTGCGTTTGTCGTGACCTAATTTTATCTAGGCGAAAAACAAATGTAATTAATTAATTAAACTAATACTAATATAACCTAAATTAACTACACTAATATGCTAATATATTTTAGGGTCAAGAATTGCCTAGGGATTAATGTATTTACAAATACGTGTTTGATCTCGATTTACTCATGTTTATGGTGTTCGACCTATTTGACAATCTCAGTACATAAACTCCACCGCCACCTCTTTTGAGTGTAAGATGGGGGAATACATGACTTCGAGTTAACGAAGAAGTCCTCCTCAACATCTTAACGACCCTAGGTCACGTGAGTCTCGCCCAACGTCGTTGATTGCACACAATCTAACTCCCTCCTGAGTTATTGGATCGTTGCGTTGTATTTACTCTATCGACAATCTTTGTTCTAAAACTCCCTCTCCACCTCTCTCGAGTGTAAGACGAGGGATATAACGTAACTTCGAGCCAACAAAGAAGTCCCCCTCAACGTCTTAACAACCCTAGGTCGCGTGAGTCTTGCCCCAACGTCATCGATTGTCCATGATTCAAACCTCGACCGGGTTATAGAATCGTGGCGTTTGTTTACCCTAATCCGAATTCGGGATTTGTCAAAACTCTGTATTCTCCATTTACCATTCTAAGAATAATAAATAAACAATACGATAAACACAATCAAACTATGAAGAACAAACATAAACGCAACACCAAAATCATCCAAACAAACATATTTATAAATATACCGTTAATCCCTACTACAATCCATATTTAACTCGTGGCCATAGTCGCATAAACATATAAATTGAGCTAAACATGCTCACATGATCCTAAGATAAATAAATAAGGAAAAACAATTGAAGAACTTAGCCTCATCCGAAGATAAACCGCTAAGAACGCTCAACGATCGATTCGCCGTCTTCTCCACTTCGAGATGTGAGATCCACCTCTAAAACTCCTAAATATACCCTTAGATATAGCCTAAGGGGCTAAAAAATGCAAGAGATACTATATAAGGGGGAGGAGAGGGGGTATTTATAGCCAAAATATCCTAAAAATATCTAAAAATATCTCAAGACTGTGCAGGGGATTTTTGCCTAGGCGGTGGATTCTTCGCCTAGGCAGAGTTAGGTCGGTTCGGCTGATCACCTAGGTGGTGAAGTAGGCGGTGGACGTGGAAGAACATTCTGTTGGATTTTCGCCTAGGCGGTGGATTTTTCCGCCTAGGCGATCGGCTGTCAGTAGCACATCTTCGTTCTTTGTTGGATTTCCGCCTAGGCAAAGGAATCTTCGCCTAGGTTGTGGTCCGTCAGTAACATTTTCTCTTTTCTCAGCTTCTTCACTGCCTAGGCGGTGGGCCTATTTCATATTTTTAGCCTCCGAGTTTGTTTATCCACCGTAACTTCGACTCGCTTTGGTTCAATCTCATTGTTTTCGCTCCAATTTTATATTTTTATGCCCCACACACCTGATTTATACAAAAAGTATGAAAACTAATTAAAACACATAAAAATAACTATAAACGTACTCGAAAACTAACAAAACTGATTTGGAAATACGTAAGTATTTTACACCTATCAGTTCTCTCTCAATAGCCCTCAATCTGATCAAGTTTAGGAAATAATACACACCAAGTGGTGTTTTAGAATTTCAACACTCAATTTCAATAAAAACCATTCTAGATCCATTTGAAATGTGTGTGTGTGAGAGCTCAAATGTATAACTAACCAAACTCCAGATTGGATCATTCAGTAGATAAGTTCATAACTAAAACCTTTAAGGATTTAGGAAAATCATATGCTTAACTGGGCTCAACTATCCACTAATGTAAGTTCAAACATTCACAGAGATCAATAGGGCTTGGTTAAGCTTTGGAGAACGACCAATGGTATCGCTGGAATAGAAAATAGCAAATCAGAAAGATTGAACGATACCCGAGGCACAAACACTTGTCGCTATATCACTCTCTCGTAACCCCATATTGAAAATACAACCCTAAACAAGAATTGAAGAACTTTGTATTCACTTGTCACAAGAAACAGAATTAAAAATTATATTCACATAGTTTTTTTTTTTTCACCCCCAAACTTATTCAAATTCCGATAATTTTAGGAGTATGCAAAAAGGATTACATAACATACCCTCAGATTTATTTGAATTTCTAAAATTTTTTAGGAGTGTGCAAAAAGGAATTTAAGAGAATGACAAGTGAATACACTAATACCAAATCAATAGAAATTCATCCGAAACCCCGCCTGCTTACTTCAAGCTGCATAAACTAATGCTAACTTGATTTCACTTATTTTGAAACTTAGGATTAGCGACAATGGTTTGGAAAAATTTAATTGGATTGAGTATTGAAATATGTTCAGAATTGAAATGATTATTAGCTTCGATAGGGTAACGAGAGATTAATTTTTTTTTTCTTCAGGTTAGCTTCAAAAGGTTCAAGCGATAAAAGTGAAGGCCTAAATTATGCCTTCGGAATTACCTCTCCTATAATTTCGCCTCAAGTCTACCCCAAATCAAGTTCTAGATTCCTCATTTCTGTCATGAACTTATTATTGAATAATCAACGTCAATTTATTCAAACAATTATACACCGAGTCCATGCTATCGTGCGATTTAAGGATCATGATAATTTTTACCTAATCGACATGCTAAGCACACAAAACACACATGAATGGCATTACCCTCGACCTCGATATACAATTAAGAGATAATTTTCATCATCGAGAAACGACACTAGATGAATTCAAAAACTCATCAAGCATATACAACTTCATACATACACAATACTATATTAAATCTAAATACTAACATACATAAACTAAACTAAGCATTTAACATGCAAAAACTTGAAAATTAAACTACAACTTAAACTATTTAATTAAAGTCTACATAACATAAAACATTTAAATTAAACACATCAAAAAATCAAAAAAATTGTTCATCATTCTTCTACAAAAACACAAAAATGGATGAACACCCTCCCAAACTTAAACATGGTAGTGTCTACACTGTCTAGCAACGAACCCAATAACAGTTTATATCAATGACAAGTAAAATTGGGTGCCGACACATACTTAGGGTATAAGATGTAAAAGTCTCACCCCTTACCGTTCGTTGGAGAAAAGTGATCACCACCACTATTACGTCGGAATAGAAATTATGGCGGTTGTAAAAGGTACGGTGGCAATGCCAAAGCGGTTGCACATGAACCTGTGGAATTGATCTTGCGCATACACTAATCACAACGTTTCAACAAAATATGAACAATATAGCATGAAATTTTGTTTCACACAATTTAACAATTCATAGAAACTAAGTTATCACAAAAAATCAAACTAAAATTCCAAAGTAATAAAGAAAATCGCGAAATGGGGTTGAAAATTGATTTGTGGTGGATGATTTGGGGTGGAAATCACAAATTTTGTAAATGGAAGGATGAATTTGAACATTTGAAAGGATGAAAATGGAGAAATTTTGGAGTTTTTGAAGTGGTTGTGGCGTTTTTGTATTGGCGGGATGGCTTTAATCAAACAGGGGCCTCACCGTCGTGGCGGTGTGGGCGCCTTTTTAAAACCATATGCATTCTGTCATTTCACCACCTAGGCAGTGAGGTGTTTATGCTGAAAACTTGACATCCTGAATTGTCACTTCCGCGGCAGTGCGTCCACGGCTGCGACGGTGAGCCTGCTGTTGGATTTTTATTTTTTCTTCAAATTTTCATACAAAGGGTCCACACCATGCATTTCCACTTTGTTTTTTCAATGATTTTAAGTGCGAAATACATCTCTGAATATCTTCACTCCTTAATTTACCTCCAAACACGCTTCAAGACCAATCCGGCCTCCAAAAAATAAATAATAGCAAAAATCGGGTAAAATTTGATACCCTCAATTTTGGATAAAAAAAATGTGACTTGCTCGATTTAACATCCCTAGTTGGACTTGGTTGAGCATTTTTCACCAAAATTCCTCATAGACAAGGAATTTGGAGTTGGATTCATATCTCTCTCCTTATCGTTTTCAACGTACACTCGATCTTGGGATCAAGAGTCAAGAATTGCAATTTCTTCTACGTTGCACGCACTGTTTGATCACAACAAATGAAACCAAAAAAAATTAAAAGAAAATAAAACAAAAAAATTATCTGGATTAATATTCAACTACTTAGTCACAATATCAACCAATTCAACACCATCCCAGGCAATGGCGCAAAAAACTTGCATGGCGTAGCGCTTGTTACACGCTCGCGTATTGACTACTCGCAAGTGCACGGGATCTAGTTTTAATACAGCGGATTGTTTAGGATTAGATATAGTTCCCACAGGGACGGGTTGAATAATTAAAAACCACAATTGGCATAGTCTCCTATTATCCAAACGGTTAAAGAAATATTTTAAAATTAACTAATTAAAACTAAATTAAACTACAATTAGTGGGTTAATCCTAACTAAGTTGATTAACTCGGGATTGATTTCGTTCACTTAATACATGTTTGAGTTCGTTTTAGTTAACAATAACGGAGTTTATGGTATTCGATAATCTTGGTTCGTAAACTCCTCCACCACCTCTTCCAAGTGTAAGATGGGGGAATATGCGACTTCATGTCGACACCGAAGTCCCCCTCAATGTCTTAACGACCCTAGGCCCAGTGAGCCTCACCCCAACGTCATCGATTGCACACTAACTATTGCCCTCCCGGGTCGTTAGATCGTAACAATGTGTTTACCCTAGTCTGAATCTAGGGTTACCTCTTCCGAGTGTCAAACCCTAGATTCTCAAATACAACCCTAATATCTTAACAAGCATATTAAATTTGTAATAAAATGATGAACACAATCAGATTTAAAAGCAAAAAACCGTTAAAGAAACATATATTTTATCAAACTAGTATTTACACAACTACATCTATCCCTAACTAATATTTAACTAATCTAACATGATCTTGATCATTGGAACTACAAACCAAGAGGTATTCATTATCATTTACAATAAAACATTAAAGTACAAAGAGAGAAACAAAGAGAGAAAGATCAAATCTTAAAGTAGAGTGATCCACTGTCGCCAAAGATCGATCTGACAATGTTTTCTCTTCTCCGGATGATGAATATCTTCTTCAAGAATGGCCAGGGATCAAGGCCTAAGGGTTAGGGACGTTCCATGCTCCAAGAGACTTCAATGGAAATGGGGGAATGGGTATTTATAGGTGTAAGGGTTCAAAATATCTAAAAATATCTATTTTGCTGTGCAGAGCCCATCGTTGCGGCCGTGGGATTCACCGTCGCGGCCGTGGGTAAGTCGGTTAGCTCACAAATATTTTACCGCCGCAGCGGTGAAACAACATCCAAACTCTTTGATCTTTCACTGCCGCGGCGGTGGCCTTGCATTGCTGTGGTGGGACTTATTCAAATTCAGCACTCTCTGCAATCTCACCGCCGCGGCGGTGACTTTTGTGATTTTGAAACCTTGTTTTTTCAACATTTTTTCACCATTTTCCCACCGTTTTCGCTTGTTTGCGTCTCTACACCTAAATTACATAAAAACTAACAAAAACATAATTAAATATAACTAATTCACTCGAAAACTACCAACTCCAGCTTAGAAGTAGATAGGTATTTTACAACTATCAATGGGACGTGTCTTAACAACATCAAGACGACGTGCACCAATACTAATTTGACCGTAAAGTCTTTGGAAACTCAAATTGGTCAGCTCGCTTGTGCCATAAAGGGGCAAACCTAGGGGAAGTTCCCAAGTGATATGCGGTAGGGGCATTTTTCGCACGCCTGCTTACACTCGCTAGTATACGAGGTCTAAAGTTTTAATATAGTGGATCTTTGAAGATCAGATATCGTTCCCATAGAGAAAAGTGTGAATAATGGAATTGAATACCGCAATTGACGTAATCTCATGTTATCCTGACGACGGAAAGCGTGAATTGAAATTAAATTAAGCTAAACTACAATTAGTGGGTTAATTCTAACTAAGTTGATTAATTAAGGATTGATTTCGTTCACTTAATACACGTTTGATTTCGTTTGGTTAACAATAACGGAGTTTAGGTATCCGACAATCTCAGTTCGTAAACTCCTCTGCCACCTCTTCCGAGTGTAAGATGAGGGAATACGTGACTTTCGTGTCAACACCGAGGTCCCTCTCAATGTCTTAACAACTCTAGACCGCATGAGTCTTGACCCAACGTCATCGATTGCATACTAACTAACGCCCTCCCGGGTCGTTAGGTCGTAACGATGTGTTTACTCTAGTCCGAATCCAGGGTTACCTCTCCCGAGTGTCAAACCCTAGATTCTCAAATCCAACCCTAATACCATTACAAGCATATTAAGATCGTCATCAAATGATAAACACAATCGGATTTAAAAGAACAATCGTTAAAGAAACGTATATTAAACCAAATGAGTATTTACACAACTACACCTTTCCCTAACTAATCTCTAAATTACACTAACATGTTCTTAGCTAATACAACATAAATCAAGAGGAGATCATCATTACCAACTATAAATATTAAATACAAAGATGAAAACAAGGGAAGAAAATCCAAATCTCAAAGTGGAGTAGTCCACTTTCGCCAAAGAACGATCCTCCCGAGCTTCCTCTTTTCGCTTGATGAACTTCCTCTTTTAGCTCTTCAAGGATTGGCCAAGAACACTCTTTACAACTAATCTAATCTACTTCCTAAACTAATCTAATCTAACTAAGGCGGAAGAGAACTCCCAAGAACAACCGGAGCCTCCTCTCACGTCTAAGGGGTCCTAACCTTTTTTTTTAGGTTTGGTGGAGAAAGGGGTTTTATAGGCAAGGTTTGGAAATATCTTCAAAATATCTGAAAATAGATATTTCTGTGCAGAGTGTCACCGCCTAAGCGGTGGTTCACCGCTTAGGCGGTGGACTTAAGTCGGTTAACTTCTGTTGGTGACTTCGCCTAAGCGGTGGTTTTTCCGCTTAGGCGGTGGCTGCTGGCAAGATATTCTATTGTTTTCTCGCCTAGGCGGTGGTTTTCTCGCCTAAGCGGTAGTTCAACCCTTTAGCACTCCAACATTCTGCCTCTTTTCCGCCTAAGCGGTGGAACTTCCGCTTAGGCGGTGGTCTTCATTCACTGAAACCCTGTTTTGTACATTTTGTTCACCGTTTCTCCATCGTTTTCACTTGTTTCTCGCCATTTGACGTCCTTTCACCTGTTCTACACTAAAACACAATTAAATATAACTAAAATGCTTGAGAACTAACAAATCCAGTTTAGAAATAGGTGGGTTTTTCACACCTATCAATACCCCCAAACTTAGAATTTTGCTAGCCCTCGAGCAAAACACTAACACTAAACTAAACTAACTAACGAACTAACTAACAAAAAAATTGAAAAATTAAACTAACACAAAAGAAGTATATGCATGTAAATATAGAGTTCAATCGAAATGACCAATTTGTTCCTCCCTCAACATCCCTAAATCAGATCAAGTTCGGGAAGTAACCCACACCAAGTGGTGTTCTAGAATTTCAACTATCAATATTATTAAAAACCATTCTAGATCCATTTGAAGTGTGTGTGTGAGAACTCAAATGTAGAACTAGTCAACTACTGGATTCGATTATTCAATCGTTAAGCTCATAATTTAAATCGTTTGAAGGATTCAGGAAAACCATACGCTTGATTGGAGTCTACTATCCACTAATGTTGGCTTGGATATTCACGGAAATCAATAGGACTTGGTTTGGCTTTGGAGAACGACCACGGGTATCATTGGAATAAAAATAGAAATTCAGTTTAATCGATCGATACCCGAGGTAAAATCGCTTGTCGCTATCCTCTCTCATGACCCCACCACATTTAAAGTACAATTCTGAATAAGAAACGAAGATCCTGGTATTCACTTGTCAAATTTATATATATATATATATATATATATATATATATATATATATATATATATATATATATATATATATATATATATTTTACAATATATTCCTAAATTAAGTCGAATAATTACAGTTTTAGGAGAGTGCAAAAAGAAGTTAGAGAAACACACCCCCAAACTTATTCGAATTTGTACAATTTTAGGAATATGCAAAAGGAAATGATAGAAACACACCCCCAAACTTATTTTAGGAGCGTGCAAAAAGAAATACAAAAGTGACAAGTGAATACACTAATACCGAATCAATAAAAATTTATCAAAAACCCGACCGCTTACTTGATTTCACTCAATTTTTAAAATTAGGCTTAGCGACTTTGGTTTAGGAAAAATTTAAATGAAAAGAGTATTTGAAACGTATTCAGAATTGATTACGTTATCGGCTTCGACAGGGGAAATAAGGAATAGAAATTTTCAGGTTAGCTACAACGGATCAAGCGAAAAATTGACGCCCTAAATCACGTTTCCGGAATTACCTTACCTAGGATTCCGCCTCAAGTTTTTCCCAAATCAAGTTCTAGTTTCCTCATTTTCTGTCATGAACTTAATATTGAATAATCAACGTCTAATCGTTCAGATAATTATACTTTGAGTTCAAATGTCGTGCAATTTTCGGATCGAGATAATTTTTACCCAATCGACATGTTAAGCACACAAAACACACAAAGAAGGTATTACCCCCGACCTTAATATGCAATTTGGGGATAATTCTCATCATCGGGTCTTGGCCCAAATGAACTCATATCTAACATTCAAACACAACTTTATATATACACAATACTAAACTAATTCTAATACTAACATACATAAATTAATCTAACAATAAACATGCAAAAAAAAAAAACAAAAATTAAGCTAACTAAACTAAAAATTTAAAAATTAAAACATTCATAATACATAAATAAATAAAGGTCTGTACAACAAAAATTTTCATTTTGTTCAAAAAATAATAATAATACTTGCTCATCCTTTTCTACAAAAAGTCAAAATGGATGAACATCCACTAAACTATCATCCAATTCATACTACTCAGGCCTGAACATGGCCGTGTTCCAATATCAACGAACCCAATAAACATATAGCATGCTTGCACACAAAATGGGTTGAACACATACCTAGGGAATAAGACTTATTCCCTACTGTTCATCTGAAGACGAATCATTACCATCATCACTTTGGGAAGGAGAGGGTGGTCTCTGGAGTAGATGTGGTGGCACAGATGGCATCGGTGGGTAATCGTCCATCTCAAGGCCAAGGCCCTCCTAAATCTTCCGTTGGACTCGATCTTGTTACCTCGAAAATTGGTCCAGGAAAGAAGCAATCTCGAATTGGTTCTGGAGGACGGTCTGAAACTTGTTGTTTATCCTCTCTTGGGAGTTTTCATCACGAGCTCCAGAAGGTCCAGCCGTATCATCTGGTTACTCTTCTCCTTCTTCAGGCTCAGGTTCAGGTGCCTCTTGCGCCCCAGTCTTCCACAATCGATTTATCGCTGACAGAGTAAGTGGAGCGATAGGGTCACACTGGCTTCCCCCGGATACAGTCACATCAGCTAATTTGAAAATATGAGTCAATAGTGACAGAAACGGGAGCCCACCATTTATCGTTTTTGTAGCATGTAAAATCGATGAATAGATCAGAAATCCAACGTTGATTGGTTATCCGGTCTAAATTTTATAGATCAAATAGGCCTTGTCTTTTGAGACGTCTGACAAATGTAATGTCGGCAGGAGGCTTCCACAGATTAAGGAGTGCCAGATTTTTGAAACTGGCTTGAGGCATTTTACCGAAAAAGTAGCGACGTTCGGCCCCTGGTGTTTCCACTTTACCGTGCCAGATGTGATCGTTTGGATGACCCTATGCAAAGTAGGGACCTGGCTTTCAAGTGACTCCGGTGCCGACAGCCCAAAGATATGGTTAATGAAGTCAGGGCTGAAGATAATAGGCTGATTCCGAACCCTTGCTAGATCTTCGATGGCCTCTGTAGTGTTTGCATAGAAATCTTTGACCAAAGCGATTTTGCCTGGGGGTGGCGATTTGCAGAATTGCTCTCAGTGGTGGCTTCGTATTTCATTCTGAAATTCCTCCGGGAGCTCCTCGATCGGACTGAATCCCCGTTGACGTATGCAAGCATGATGTTTTTTGTGTTCTTTGAAGTGTTCCGCCGCTTGTTTTGACACAAAGCGGGTGGCATCAAAGTTAACGTCGGTCGGCACCCTAGGGTTTGAACTCGACCCTTCGCCTCTAGCCAACTTCTTAGCTTCTCTTTTCGCCATTTCCTACAATCACAATCACAAAAACCCAACACAACCTCATCATATATGAATAATTGAAAAACATAAGCTTCCTTAATCACATTGTCAAGAACACATTCATCCCAAAACGATCACCCTTTTGAGTTTTTCAAACAAATTTCACAAATGTGACATCCTATATTAGTCCACACACTCAACCACTCCAATTAAACATGTGTATCATCAAGAATCAAACCAAAAACCCATTGAACTTCGAAATCGCGAAACTAGGGTTAAGGGTTTTTGGGCAAAAATTTCAAAATCCATTGATTTCATTGATATAATCATGCAAAACAACCAATAATTTCAACAACTAGACTAAATGTAATGTAAAAGAAACTTACTTGTTGAGAAATAGTGGTCCAATCAAAAGAGAATGAAGAAATTGCACCTTTCTCGCAAAACCCTAAATTTTCGAAAATAGGGGTTGAAATCCGATTCTTGGAGGTTGAATCGTGATGGAAATGATCACTTTTGGTAATGGACGGATGATTTTTGAGATTTGGAATGGTTTGGGAGTGAAGTTTTAGAGAGAAGGTGGAGAATTTGGGAGGGAACCTTGCGTTTTTAATTTTTTTTAGCGACGGGCTGTTTTTAATAGCAGAAGGTCCACCGCTTAGGCGGTGGATTCACCGCTTGAGTAGTGGAACTCTTTTCTTTAAAATCAAACCTTCTGATGAAATTCAACTTAGGCGGTGGTTCTTCCGCCTAAGCGAAATTACACCAGTATGCAAACGTTTTGTTCTACTGTTAATCCGCCTAGGCGGTGATTTTTTCGCCTAAGCGGTGGAGCATATTTTGAAATTTTGGTGCATCCTGTATTTTTACCTCCTGAGCAGTGGTTTACCACTTGGGCGGTAGGCTGTTTTCACCCACTCTGTATTTTTACCGCCTGAGCGGTGGGTCTTTTTTTGCTGAAAAACACCTTCTCTGTATTTTTACCGCTGAGTGGTGGGCCTGAAACTTCCACTTTTGTGTTTTTCTCAAATTTTCAAAATACGGCTCCACCCCGTACATTTTCACTTCGCTTGTTCAACGTGTTTAAATTTAAAATACTTTCCCAAACTTCTATGCTCCTAAATTCACTGCCGAACACGTTCTGAAGCCATGCCGACTTCCAAAAAGAATAAATAATCAAATAAATAGTAACAAAAATCGGGTAATTTGATACCCTAAGTTTCATTTCAAAAGAATAGAGCTTGCGTTACCGTCCCCAGCTGGACTTTTGTGTCACTAAGTATTTTTCACCAAAATTCCCCATAGACAAGGAATTTGGGCTTAAATGCTTAGTCGGATCAAGATCATGGCTTTCAAAATCGGCTTCTCCTCTCAGTCCTTATCATTTTCAATAAGCTCCATCTCGGGATTGAGAATTAGCCTTCTTCATCGTTTCTTGCACTGCTTGATCTCATTAACACAATAAAGCAAAAATAAAAATTAAAAACTAAACAAAAATAAATGTCAGGATTAACACTCGACTACTTAGTCGCAATATCAACTTAGAATTCACACTAATCCCACGTCTACAACGCCAAAAACTTGGTGTGTTGATGGAACTAGGATACGATACATTTGCTTTTCCTATTTAAAACTTAAGTTCTGAGCCGATACCACGTTTCTTTTGCAATATTCAATTAAAATTCAAATAAAATTCACATTTTTCCCCTGCAACAGCGCCAAAAACTTGGTAGGTGCGTTTTTGCGCACGCCTACTTACGCTCGCAAGTATACGAGGTCTAAGTTTTAATATAATGGATCTTTGAAGATCAGATATCGTTCCCACAGAGAAAAGTGTGAATAATTGAATTGAATACCGCAAATGACGTAATCTCGTGTTATCCTGACGACGGAAAGCATGAATTGAAATTAAATTAAGCTAAACTACAATTAGTGGGTTAATTCTAACTAAGTTGATTAATTAGGGATTGATTTTTTTCACTTAATACACGTTTGATTTCGTTCGGTTAACAATAACGGAGTTTGGGTATCCGACAATCTCGGTTCGTAAACTCCTCCACCACCTCTTTCGAGTGTAAGACGAGGGAATACGCGACTTTAGTGTCGACAAAGAGGTCCCCCTCAATGTCTCAACGACTCTAGGCCGCGTGAGTCTTGACCCAACGTCATAGATTGCATACTAACTAACGACCTCTCCCGGTCGTTAGGTCGTAACGATGTGTTTACCCTAGTCTGAATCCAGGGTTACCTCTCCCGAGTGTCAAACCCTATATTCTCAAATCCAACCCTAATACCGTTACAAGCATATTAAGATCGTCATCAAATGAGAAACACAATTGGACTTAAAACAACAACCGTTAAAGAAACGTATATTAAACCAAACGAGTATTTACACAACTACACATTTCCTTAACTAATCTCTAAATTACACTAACATGTTGTTAGCCAATACAACATTTAATCAAGAGGAGATCATCATTACCAACTATAAATATTAAATACAAAGATGGAAACAAGGGAAGAAAAGCCAAATCTCAAAGTGGAGTAGTCCACTTTCGCCAAAGAACGATCCTCCTAAGTTTTCTCTTCTGGCTTGATGAACTTCCTCTTCTAGCTCTTCAAGGATTGGCCAAGAACACTCTTTATAACTAATCTAATATACTTCCTAAACTAATCTAATCTAACTAAGGTGGAAGAGAGCTCCTAAGAACAAACAAGCCCTCTGCCACGTCTAAGGAGTCCTAATATGTAAAGGGTTGTCCTTTTGGTTTGGTGGAGAAAGGCGTTAAAAGGAGGGATTTGGAAAATATCTTCAAAATATCTAAAAATAGATATTTCTGTACAGAGTGTCACCGCCTAAGCGGTGGTTCACCGCTTAGGCAGTGGACTTAAGTCGGTTAAGTTCTGTCGGTAACTTCGCCTAAGCGGTGGTTTTTTCCGCTTAGGCGGTGGCTGTTGGCAAGATATTCTGTTGTTTTCTCGCCTAGGCAATAGTTCAGCCCTTCAGCACTCCAACATTCTGCCTCTGTTCCGCCTAAGCGGTGGAACTTCCGCTTAGGCGGTGGTCTTTATTCACCGAAACCCTGTTTTGCACATTTTGTTCACCGTTTCTCCACCGTTTTCACTTGTTTCTTGCCCTTTGACGTCCTTTCACTTGTTCTACACTAAAACACACTAAAACACACTAAAACACAATTAAATATAACTAAAATGCTTGAGAACTAACAAATCTGGTTTAGAAATAGATAGGTTTTTCACACCTATCAATATGGAAACTAACCCAAGGGATTGTACAACTATCACTTTGAGAAGTGAAAAGAAAATCGAAGAAACAAAGCCAAAGGAGGACGAGTCCAAGGAGAAAATTGATGTTAAAAAAGAACTCGTTCTGGACAAGAAGACGAAGGAAGCTCCAAAGGCAAATTCGGGTTTCATCTCTTTTCCAGACAATCCACTAATGATCACTCCACCTTTTCCATATCCGTAACGGTTTCAAAAGAAGAAATTGGATATCCAATTTGCAAAATTTCTTGAAATTTTCAATAAAATCCATACCAATATCCCGTTCACCGATGCATTGGAGCAAATGCCCAATTATAGGAAATTTTTGAAGGACATATTGACTAAGAAGAAGAAATTGGAAGAATACGAGACCTTGAAGCTTACGGAGGAGTGTAGTGCAATCCTTCAATGGAAATTGCCCCAAACATTGAAAGATTCTGAAAGTTTTGTAATTCCATGCACGATTGGAAAATCTCATTTTGAGAAGGTCCTTTGTGATCTTGAAGCAAATATCAATCTCATGCCGTCATCAGTTTTTTAAAAATTGGGGCTTGGAAAATCAAAGTCCACAACTATTTCTATGCAAATGGTAGACCGTTCCTTAACCTATCCAAAAGGGATTATTGAAGATGTGTTTGTAAAGGTGGACAAATTCATCTTTCTGGTGGATTTTGTTGTGTTGGAGATGGAGGAAGACCGAGAGATTCCCATTATACTTGGGAGGCATTTTCTCACAACCAGGAAGATGTTGATAGATGTGCATAATGGAAATTTGACTTTAAGAGTCAATGACGAGGAAGTGAAGGTCAACATCTTTAATACCATGAAGTTTTTGGAAGAGTGTTTGACTTTCAATCGGGTGGAAATGGTGGACTCGTGCGATAAGGAGTTCGTTTATAAAATCGTGCACCAGAACCCTTTGGAGTACCGTCTCACAAATTCCTTATCTATGGGGGATTTTTATGAGAAAGAATCCACTACAAATGAAAGTTTTGTGGACTACGTCTTATCTCTCGAAGCTGTACCTAGCGACCTAGTAAATTCGGTTCAAATAGAGACTCTTGATTAAGATAAGTGTTGATCCTAAGATTTTGATGAACAATTAAAGGTTAATATTTTTGGTGGAGCTAACGGTTTGATTAAGTGTTTCAGTTTATTAGTTCCAAATGATGAAGATATGATGATAAAGATGAAGAAGAATTAAGCGGTTGAAGAATTTGAAGAACTTAGGGAAAACAACTCAGGATAAATTTCAACTCTTAATATCCCAATTAAGATTATACACGACACAAAAAGATTTTTAAATGATTTTTATAAATATGTGTGTTTTTAATAGGATCCTAATTAGCTAAATTATTTGCTCCTATGTGTAATTGAAAAAGAAATATTTATAATTGATTAAAATTGAATTTAAGTATTTAGTGGAGCTAATCAAGAAAAGAAATTGGTTAAATGGGTGAAAATGTTAATGAGAATGAATTAAAAATGAGTTTAGAATAGGTTCCAGTATCTATAAGTCGATAAGTAAGTCGACCGGAACAAAAAAGGAAAACTCTCTGTATCTCTCGGTTGACAAGTAGGTCGACCTGTGCTTAAATATAAACTCTTTGTATCGATAAGTCGATAGAGAGATTGACCTATGAAGAGAAATGGAACTCTTTGAATCTCTAAGTCGACAGATAGGTCGACCGATGGACACAGAATCTTTGGCTTGGCTACATCCTGAATCGAGCGGTCGACTGTTGATCTTGGTCAGTCGACTTATGGGTATGTTTCAAGATATTATGGAATTTCGGATTTTATTCTAAAAGTAGCCATTACTAACCATTTTTTGGTTAGGATTCATTAGATATTTTAGGGATTTAATATTATTTGAGATATGCAACACATATTATAATATCCCTATAGATTTGGTTAATTAAGTTTGAATATTTCTCCATTGGTACATATAATTGTTTCTATTCTATTTAATTGTGATTGAGAAATATTTGGAGAACTTAATTGAGAAGTTTAAAAGCTATAATTAAGTGATTTGAACCTGAATGAGGCCTTAATGATATAAGGGGTCTATAAGAGTAATTAAGTGTCATAACAAATGGGAACTAGCTGTTAGAGAGCTGATTTTAATTCCATTTATATAGACCTGCGTTTTTTCATATCTTTAAGAGAGATTAAGAGAGATCAAGAGATATTACTAAGATTTTCTAAGAGAAATCATATTAAGATTTGTGAGAGTTTTTCTAAGAGTCATTCTTGAGAATCATTACTACTACCAAATTTGAAGTAATATCGCTCTAATTATTTTTTCGGTGGATTCCAAGTGAGATCTTTCTAAATTATTTTCTATTTAGTATTGCTTGATTAATTTTTGGAATTTGATATTTAGAAATTGTTTTCTGATTTTTTATTTGAAAAATATTTTTTAAACAATTTCTTAAATCAATCTGATTACGTGCTCAATTACGTGCTACCCATTTTTGTTTAAAATCAGATTTTGAATATCTCACTTTTCTATTACTAGTTTTTGGGATATTAATCGAGATTTAATTTATCTAGGGTGGTAAAAGCTCCGAGTGAGAAAAATCACTTGTCAATTTTTAATTAGTAAGTTGAGTGACAGATTAAATCACTTGGATTGCCTAGCTGGAGCAATGGCTATTTGATTATAGCCAGAATCACCGCCAGATACTTTTTGGACTATGCAACGCTCTAACAACTTTTCAACAGTGTATGATGGCAATATTTTTAGATATGGTGGAAGATTTAATGGAAGTCTTCATAGATAATTTCTCAGTCTTTGGTTCATCCTTTGACCATTGCCTCCACAATCTATCACTTGTGTTCAAACGATGTGAAGAGAAAAATCTAGTTCTTAATTGGGAGAAGTGTTATTTCATGGTTAAAGCGGGAATCGTCTTAGGCCATCGGGTCTTTTCCAAGGGACTTGAGATGGATCGGGCGAAGATTGAGACAATTGAGAAACTTTCCCTACCGATCAATGTAAGGGGAGTAGGAGTTTCCTATACCACGCCGGCTTCTACCGGAGATTTATCAAGGACTTTTCTAAAACGGTGAAGCCGTTGTGCAATTTGCTTAAAAAAGACTCCCCATTCATTTTAGATGATGGTTGTGTGGGAGCGTTTAATGAAATGAAGGAGAAATTGATCTCGACTCCGATTATAGTTGCACCCGATTGGAATGAGCCATTTAAGATTGTGTGACGTGAGCGATTACGCGATTGGAGTTGTTTTGGGCCAACGCAAGGAGAAATGTTTTTGATCAATATACTATGCAAACAAAACTCTCAATGATGCACAAGAGAATTACACTACCATGGAAAAAGAGATGTTGGCGGTGGTCTTTACTGGTGATAAGTTTCGATAATACATTCTTGGGTCTTAGGTGATCATTTATAGGGACTATGCCGCCATTCGATACTTATTTGCAAAGAAAGATGCAAAGCCTCGTTTAATCTGGTGGATATTCTTACTACAAGAATTTGATGTCGAGATTCGAGACAAGAAATGGAGTGAAAATGTGGTAGTTGATCATCTTTCAAGGCTCGTGTTAGAAGATGTTGGTGATGATTTGTGTATTACAGAAGTTTTCCTGGATGAGCAATTATACAATATTGAAGTTAAACTTCCATGGTTCGCAGATATAATCAATTATCTTGCGTGCAAGGTGTTGCCCGGACCTATCTAGTGCTTAAAGGAAGAAATTCCTATTTGATGTGAAGAGTTACATGTGGGATGACCCCATATTGTTCTAGAATGCATTGATTAAGTCATTTAGAGATGTGTTCCGAAAGAAATAATTGCGAGCATTCTACATCATTGTCACTCATCGCCGTGTGGGGGGCATTTTGATGCAACACGGACAGTCGCAAAAGTGCTTCAACCAGGTTTTTACTGGCCGACTCTTTTCCATGACTCATATATTGTTGTGAAAACCTGTGATCGGTGCCAGAGGGTCGGCAATATCTCGAGGCGGTATGAGTTACCCTTGACAACTATTCTCGAGTTGGAACTCTTTGACATTTGAGGAATTGACTTTATGGGATCGTTTCTTCCATCCTTTGGTAAGGAGTATATTTTGTTGGCTGTAGATTACGTGTCAAAATGGGTAGAGGCTGTGGCCACGGCGACCAACGATGCTAAAGTGGTTCTAAACTTTCTTCAAAAGAACATATTAACAAGGTTCGAAACTCCTCGAGCCATTATTAGTGTACGGTGAAGCATTTGTTACATGCTCGCGTATTGACTACTTGTAAGTGTATGAGGTCAAAGTTTTAGTATAATGTGATCTTGAAAGATCGGGTATCGTATCCACAGGGATTGGTGTTGTTATTATCGAGTTTCGTAATTGTCATGACCTAACTTTATCTAGGCGACCAAAAATGTAAATAATTAATTAAACTAAACTAATATAACCTAAATTATCTATACTAATATACTAATATGTTTTAGGGGGAAAGAATTGTCTAGGGATTAACGTGGTTTACAAATACGCGTTCGATCTTAATTGACTTACGTTTACAGTGTTCGACCTATTTGACAATCTCGATATCTAAAACTTCTCCGCCACCTCTCTTGAGTGTAAGACGGGGGATATAACGCACTTCGTGTTAACAAAGAAGTTCCCTTTAATGTCTTAACGACCCTAGATCGTGTGAGTCTTTCCCCAACCTCATTGATTACACACAATCTAACTCCCGATCGGATTGTTGGATCGTGCGTTGTGTTTACCCTATCGACAATCTCAGTTCTAAAACTCCACTGCCACCTCTCCTGAGTGTAAGACGGGAGAATACATGACTTTGAGTCAACGAAGAAGTCCCCATCAATGTCTTAACAACCCTAGGTCACGTGAGTCTTGCCCCAATGTCATCGATTGTCCACAATCCAACTCCTTACCGGGTTATTGGATTGTGTGGTTTGTTTACCCTAATCCAAATCTGGGGTTTGTCAAACCCCGTATTCTCCATGTATCTATCTAAGCATAATAAACAAACAATACAATAAATACAATCAAACTATGAAGAACAAACATAAACACAACATCGAAATCATACGAAACACATATTTATAAATATATTGTTAATCCCTATACAATCCATGTTTAACTAGTGGCCATAACCGTATTTACAAATAAGAATGAGCTAAACATGCCCAAAATCCTAAGTTAAAGAAATAAGGAAAGAAACTAAAGAACTTAGCCTATATCCGAAGATTCGGTGCTTGAACTGTTCAATAATTGCTTCACCGTCTTCCTCCAACTTGGGATGTGAGCTCTCCCTTTAAAACTTCTAAATCCAACCCTAAGTATAGCCCAAGGGGCTCTAATGGACGGAACTTTCTTGAGGAGAGGAGAGGAGTGGATATTTATAGGCAAAATATTTCAAAAATATCTAATAAATATCCTAAGTTGTACAGAGGTCACCACCGCGGCGGTGGGTAGGTTGATGGCTGATCGCCTCGGTGGTGAAGAAGGTGGTGGATTTGGAAAATATTCTGTATTTTCACTGCCTAGGCGATGAGCTTTCAGTAAGAATGGGGTTTTCTCAGTATCTTCACCGCCGCGGCGGAGGTTTGGACGCCGCGACGGTAGGCTTCTTTCACAATTTTGCCTCTGAGCTTGTTTTTCTACCGTTCTTCGACCGTTTTTGGTTCGATCTCATCGTTTTTGCTCCAGTTTTCTATCTTTTTGCCCCACACACTTGTTTTATATAAAAAGTAATAAAACTAATTAAAACATAATAAAATACTATATGAATGCTCTAAAACTAACTTAATTTGGTTTGGAAATAGATAGGTAGATCACACCTATAAATTAGCGATGAAGGAACCCACTTCTGCAACAAATTTTTTATCACTCTACTGACCAAGTACGAAGTCGACACAAATTGGTGCTTGCTTACCATCCTTAAACAAACGGACAAGTCGAAGTTTCTAATCGGGAAATCATACAGATTTTGGAGAAGACAGTTCACTCCAACCGGCAGGATTGAGCGGTGAAACTCGATGATGCATTATGGACCTACCACATGGATTTTGAAATATTGATTTGAATGTCTCCATATCGGTTGGTGTGCAGAAAAGCATTCCACTTATCGGTTGAGTTAGAATACTGTGCCTATTGGGTGATTAAGAAGCTAAATTTTGATCTCAATGCTTTAGGGAAATAACGTCTACTACAACTCAATGAGCTAGAGGAATTCCAAAATAAGGTATATGAGAGTGCCAAATTATACAAGGAGAAAACCAAGAGATGGCACGACAAGCACATCGTTAGGAGAGAATTCAACCCAGGACAACAAGTGTTACTTTTCAACTATCGACTGAGACTTTTTCCCGAAAAGCTGAAGTCCAGATGGTCCAGACCATTCTAGATTAAACAAGTATTTCCATTCAGTGCCGTTGAATTGGAAGGTGACGATGAACGAATTTTCTAAGTCAACGAAGAAAGAATCAAGCATTATTATGGAAATGAAGAACGAGTTATGGAGAGTATCTCTCTCGTTGATAACTAATGTGGATCATTGTTGAGTCTAGCTAAGGACGTTAAATTTAGCACTTTTTTTTGAAATGCAACGCACGGGAATGGTTCTCGCCTATTTTTGCTAAAAAATAATAATAATTTTTTTGGAGGTTGTAATGATCGCGATGCGTGTTTGTTGATTAAATGGAGGAGTACGAACATTCGGGGATGCTAAATAAATCTTGAATAAGAAGAAATAACGGAACGACAACGAAACGGTGGCTGACCATTAAAAAATTTAATCAGCACAGGAGCTAAGGCCTACTGGCCTAAGCGCACTGTAGCGCCCAGAAGGTAGAAGACCTTTTGGTCTTTGTGTGCTAGCTTACGCGTTGCAGTGCGATGACCTTTGTTTCGATAAATGGGGGTCGATCCTAAATATTTTCTCATTTTAAACCCTAAAACCAACCGTTTCTCCTCTATTATCTCCCAAACCAAATTCCACCCTCAAATTCATCCCTCCCATCGTCAAAGATCTAAATCCCCACCACAAATCCTCTAATCTATCGCCATTCACACAACCCAAGCTTTGGTCGCTCATTGGATTAGATTTTAAGTGTCGTGGCTTCATTTCACATGATTTAGGCACCTAATAATCTTCAAGTAAGTTGTTTCAATTGCATTTCCACTTGTGTGCTCTCATTTCGTCGTTGTTGGTTTGTTGGATTGGAGTTTAATTGTGAAATTATAAATTTTGTTTGAAACCCTCGAATATTGAGTTGCTATTGCAGATTTTCTCTTTTGCTGAGGTTGTGGGTCAAAATTTTTATATCGTGAAGTCTACATTGTGTTTGGTGAGAGTTTTTGTGTGTTGGCTAATAAAAATCATGCCGCAGAAATCCCTTTCGAAGTGATAAAGGGGTAAGGGGTCTGATTCGCGAGCCGCGGATTACGATTTGAGCTGCTTCGTTTCTAAGCAGACTGAGCTGTATTTTAATAAGTATGAGAAACACCAAAATTGCGTTCGTGAACGTGGATTTGCCAATATTATTGATATTCCAGATGAAATAGCAGATGTGATAAGAGAGAGAGGTTGGTAACGCTTCTGTAGATAACCGGCCCCAAGTGACGTCACCTTAGTTTATGAATTTTATGCAAATGCCGTGGGATGTGAGAACTACATGACCAGGGTAGGGAATTGTTTGGTAAAATTTGATATTGAAATGATAAACGAATACCTGAGGTTGCCTAATGATGAGTTTGATGAGGATTCTAATGAGGATGAGACGAAAGAGGATTTAGATATAGTTATTAAGGCGTTATGTTCTGGAAATGTGCATTGGATACCAACAAAGAATGATCAGGCTATTTTCGCGTCCAAGCACTTAAAAAAATTCCCGAAAATCTGGTTCCACTTCGTTTGCGCTAGACTGTATCTGACAGCTAATTTGACAGATGTGACAAAAGACAGGGCATTGGCTCTTTTTGCTATTGAGACAAAGCAACTATTGAACGTCGGCTATCTCATACATTCATCTATCTACTACGCCATCCAGAACACCAATGTCAGCTTTTCCTTCCCCTCTCTACTTATCGAGTTATTTCAGAAAACGGGTATTGCAATTTTGGACGACAACTTGTGCCAGCCCATTCGAGCTTTGGATTTCACAGCCGTGAAGATAATTTGGAACAAAGAAGCTGAGAGAAAAACAGAATATGAAGTAGATCCATCCAGAGCCCTAAGTTTTAGGGACCCAGGCAAAGCAAAAATCTCAATGGAAAGTCTTCGTCAGCAAGTGGTGTACCAGGGGGAACAAATTCAGGCTTTACAACTTGAAGCCACTGCTTTATGAAATGAAAACACTGAATTCCAAATGTATCAAGAGTCGTGTAACCAAACAATGCATCAGGTTATCCACTACTTTGGAATGTTAGTCGACTACGACATGAGCGGCTTTCCCCAAATGCACCCGCTCCCGCCTCATCTTCGGTAACCATCACAAAATCCCTCCCATCATGACGGAGGTGGGGACAAAATACATCATGATGCTCATTAGGAGGCAAGACTTAAATGTATTGCCTCCCAAGTAGGTGTTCAAAAATCCCTTCGTCACTATACTACATGCCAATTGTTGAGTTGAAGTTAGGTCGTTGTGGATATTACCCATTCTAAGTTTGGGGGGATTTTTTGTATTTTGCATGTTTTGTATGTTTTCTTGTTTACTGTCTATTTGTTGGTTGTGTTAGTTTAAGTTTAAGTGTTGTTTAGTTACTTTCATGCATGTTTGTTTAGTTTAGGTGCAAGTGTGTTTGTAGCCTGTTGTTTTTGTGTGTTGAGTTTTGTTGTTCTTCTTGACCATTACCCGATGATGATATTACCCCCTAGTTGTTTGTCGAGGTCAAGCGTAATGCTCATTCATATGTGTTCTATGTGCTTAACATCTCATTTTGATAAAAGTCATTGTGGATCCTAATTTGCACGAGCACGTAGACTCAATGTACTAATTATCCAAATGATTTGACACCAATTATCCAGTTAGCCAAGTTCATGACAAATTTAAGGGATTCTAGAACCTGATTGGGGAAAATTTGAGACGAAATCCTAGGCGAAGTAGTTCAGAAGAGATGACTTAGGCATTTAATTTGATTGCTTGAACCGTTGAAGCCTACCATACAAATTATTTTACCCCTCGTTACCCCATCGAAGCCTTTTATCCGTTTCAATTTTGAACACACATCAAATACCCTAACCAATTAATTTTTTTTCAAACCATTGTCGCTATACCTAAGGCACGAATCGAGTTGTTATCAATTTAACATTTATTTATGCTAATTGAAGTAAGCGATTGAGTTTTGGGCAAACTTTTGATTGGTTTGATGTTCTAGTACTCACTTGTTATTTTTCTTTCGTTGTTCTACACCTGTGAAATTGTACAAATTAAATAAGTTTGTGGGTGTGGCTAAAAAAAAAAAACTTGTGCAATTAGTGTTTTGTTTTTGTTTGCTTCGACAAGTGAGTACTGCAGTTTTAAAAGTAAGTTCGGGGTTTTATCAGATTTGTCTTTATGGGTATGAGTGTGATTAAGGGCTAATCTTCGTGCCTTGGGTATGGTTGATCTAATGACGCTTTCCTGTTTTATATTCCTGTTTTACCCTTGGCTAGTTGATAAAAACCGAACCAAGTCATTTTTATCTCTAAGAATTGCTTAGCCTATATTAGTGGAGATGGAACTCGGTCTGGCATATGGAAATCCTTTACCTTTTCAGTTTTGGTCATGAAATTTACTGGTGGATAATTCAATTTGGTCTTTGGATGGTTGTGTAATGAGAGTCTTGGAACATACACATGGAAAGGATCTAGAATGACATTTATTGTTATTGAATGTTGAAATTCTAAAACACCACATGGTGCGGTTTTATTCTTGAACTCGAATTAGGGGCCATTGAGGGAAAACTTATTGGCCATTAGTTGAAATTCAAAACTCACATATCATTGTTTTTAGTTCGTTTATGTCTTTCTTCATTTATATTTGTATTCGTGAATTCGTTGTGGTAGTTTTATTTTCTTGTGCGGGAATTTTTGCTTGAGGACTAGAAAAATTCTAAGCAAATTTGGTAGTTCTTGAATGTTCTATTAGTGTTTTAAATCACTTTTATTTGTTTTCATACAAATAAGGATTTATGGGTGAAAACGGTTGCAAATCAGGCCCATCGGTTGGACGTCGGTGAAGAAATGAGCGAAAAATGGCCATGGTGGTGTTCTGCATAGGGCGCGTTGGAGCTAGCTTCTTGCGCGCTGCGGCGCACACCTATTTTTGCCACTGGCCTTTGCACGCTTGTGCACTGCAGCTTGCACTTATTGGCGCTCTTCTTCGTTGTTTGAGCGCTACAGTGCCGTTGCACCAGCTGACAGTGCATTTTCAAGCTTTTTTTTAGAGTTTTTTGAGAAATCTATTTATACCCCTTGATGCCTCCTTTGTTGGGGACATTTTTGGGGCCCTAAGATTAGACCAAAGCCAAGAGATCACTATTAGAGAAAAGGAAATGGCTTGGAGCGGACTTTACGGAAGTGGAATCATCCACTCTTCATATTTGGCTATCCTTTTTTTGTTTCTCTCTTTCATTTTAAACTCTTGGTTAGTTGTTTTGATGATGTACATCTTATTTGTTGTTGGATATTTGGTTATGATCATGTGTAGCAAAATATTTATTGTCTAGGGATTGATGTAGTTCACAAGTATTGTGTTTAAATAAATCTATGTTTTGATAACGGTTATTCATCCCTACTCGATTGTGTCTACCATTTTATCACTTCCATTGTATACTTGTATATGATATTGTGATTGATTTTAGAAAACAGGGTTTGACGCTCGGGAGAGGTAACTCCGGATTCGGACTAAGTTTAAATACAACACAAGTTTTAATGTTTTGGGAGATTATTAGAACTTATGCAATCCATAAGGTTGGGGCAAGACGTATGTAATCATTTAAACTCTTGATAGGGATATCAGTTTTGACGTCGTTATATATTCACTCACTTGACGCTCGGGAGAGGTAACGAGTGAGTTTTAGAAATCTTGATTATTGAATAGGTTGATTACCGTTAGTGTAAACTAGAATAAACCAAGCACGTATGAGTGAACAAAGTTAATCCCTAGATAATCCATTCCTATAGAATTTATTCTGAGTATTATAGTTTAATTTGTTTTCAAATCTCGAACACTTCTCAAATCTTTAATCGTTTAGATAAAATTGAGTTATTATAATTATAGTACTTGGATTGTTCTAACGATAAATCCGATTGGATGATACTTGATCTTCAGATCACTTTATTACTTGTTGACCTCATGCATTTGTGAGTAATTCATATTGCATAATTTATCGCAACAAGGAGCCCGACTTTTGAAATGACTGAGTTTTCTTCCTTTTAACTTGCCGTTCCACCTTTATTTCCATGTGCACCATGTCCTCCAACTTCACATAATGTTGCAACTCCACCACATTGGCAATCTCCTGATTCATCCCATTTAAAAACCTTGCCATTGTAGCTTCTCTATCCTCCTCGACATTAGCCCGGATCATAGCGATCTCAATCTCCTTGTAGTAATCATCCACGCTTCGATAGCCTTGAGTAAGACTTTATAACTTCTGGTACAGTAGTGATTAGGGACAAACCTCTTTCTCATGATGGCCTTCATTTTCGCCCACGTCTCGATAGGCCTCTCATGGTTTCTCCTTCTATTCATCACAAGTTAATCCCAACATATTATAGCATAATCAACAAATTTAATTACAATGAGTTTTACCTTTTTCTCCTTGGAGTAATTGTGGAACTCAAAAATCAACTCAACCTTCTTTTCCCATTCCAAGTAAGTCTCAGGGTCATTTTTTTGTTGGAACAACAGTATCTTCATTTTGATGTTCCCTAGGTTTCGGTTAACCCCATCTCTCTATCTCGGATCTCTACGAAAAATTCTACCACGTCTTTCTGCCATTGGCATGAACCTTCCCTTACCATTCAATGAAGATTGTTCTTTATCATTTTCTTACTCATCTTCGTGGTTACTATCAGAATATTCCATGTGCACACGCCTTTCTTTACTTTTAGCATTAGGGACTCCTTGGGGCTGCCCCTTACGCCAAGCGGCAATAGCAGCGTCTTGCTTATCAATTCGATCTCGAATTTCATTAAACACCACATTTAAGTGTTCAAATTGTTGTTTCATAGCCTGTAATGTAATGGATGTCACTTTCCCTCCTTCATTGTTTGATGTGTTACCCCTGGAAGACATATTTTGAAACTAAAGAGAAATATTAGAGAATAAGTTCTCACACACTCCCTTTTGTGTTTACACTCAAAGTATGTTACTCTGCTCGTGTATCACTCTTAATTGGCTTTTTTTTCTCGATATTAGTCTCACACTCTCTTGCCTTTTTCCACTCTTTAGTTTACTCTTTTAGTTCTTTATTGAACTTAACCAACCTCAATCAGTAATTTCTTGTAATAATTCAAACTCAACAAATCGATTTCACTAAGAATGAGATTCAAGACAAAAGTAAAATGAACAAGAAGAGCACAAATGATAATCTTATGGAATAGAACAAGAAGAGTTTAAATCTCAATATGGCTGCTGTTTTTTTTTTTTTTTTTTTGATTTTGTTCATTTTTTTTGGTTTTCTTTTTTGTTTCTGAAACTGCAACTTTGAATTGAGATTTGAAGAAGCACAGTATTTACATGAAAAATATGATCAGAACGAAGATGCACTACGTTTTTTAACAAGATCGAACCGGATTTGAATTACAATAAAAAAACGCACAATAGATCTGATGATATAATTCGATCAATAAAATAAAATAGGAATAAATATATATCAATGAACGAAAGAGGAAAAGAATAGATGAAACCTGATTTAGAACCTTACTCTGATTACTAAATGATGCGAATCTCACCGAGGATTAGTGAGACTTGAAACCAACTTAGGATTTCTTTGTGAATGATCGAACTAAATTCTGATTTATAACGAACTAAAAATAAAGAAATTAAAAGATAGATTATCTTGACCCAATGTTTATGAATGAAATGCGAATCGAAGGTATGAAGAGAACAAATCTCGATCCAAGGATTATAAGTGAATCACGAACCAAAGATATAGAGTTTGAACACCACAAGAAATTGCTGATAAGTTTATTGAAGAACTTAAGAGAAAACTCTCACAATTGTATTAATAAAAAAGTAATGTATTTTTCCCATGGGATACAATTCTCTTAAATAGGTGGATAACGATAAAAGAAAACCCTAGGCTAATGAATAGTGCAGTTGTGAATAGTACCTCATGAACAGTACCTTGTGAACAGTGCGACCACAATAAAAAAATAAGAGAAAACCCTAGAGGACCAAGGAATCCTAGAGAAAAAAAGAAACCTACTCCTAATCTAAAAAGGAAAGGACTAATTCTTAATCTAAAAAAGAAAAGGCTAAATTAGCAATCATGCCCTACAAATTATCAAATAAATAACCTAAATTAAAATAAAAAGACTAATAAATAAAATAAATATGCTGAGAATTTCGTGGCTCTCAGGCTTAGGCCCATTCAAGTTCAAGCCTAAGCCCATTCGCTTGCTTTGATGAGATGTATTAGGCCTTGATTGTCTTTGGGTTTAATTTAGACTTAACCATTTTAGACTTAGCTCAAATATCTTGAATTAGCCCATTGAGTGCTTCTTTGATTTTCTTGGATCTTGCCTTAGTAATTGGCCCAACAGGAACGTGCGGTGGATCCTTTGATGATACTTGTTGGTTCTCATCACAACTCTTTACTTATATATTCTTAGTGCAACTCGAATTAGGATTACACACGACATTTAAAATGAGTTAATTCTATGTGTGTTATGATAAAAAGTAATAAGTTTAAGATCCTAAAATGAGATATTATATGTGCTCCTTATGTGAAATGATTTTGATTGTTGACCTAATTGAAAAATGTATTTTAAAGTATAAAACATTGTGTTTTTTGGTCAATTCGGTTAACTGAGAAAAGTAATCGGTCAACTGAATCAAACAATGAGTTTTGGAGTTAAAATGAAGTGCTACTGATCTAGTCTGTCAATTGAATGTAGAAGATCAATCAACCGTTTGAAATAGTAGTTGAAATCGGTAAGGAAGTGAGCACATTGGTCCAATCGGTCAACTGAATGAAGAGGGTCGGTAAATCGTTTGAGTCAGTAGATGAAATGGTAAATAATAATTTGAAGACACTGATCCAATTAGTCAACCAATTGGGCATGATCGGTTAATCGACTGGTGTTGTGCCAACGGCTAATTGGAATCTTGGCATAGGTCGGTCAACTGAATGGTTTTGCTTAGTTAACCGACTGATTCAGTTGGGATTTCGGCTGATTGTTCTCTTGGTAAAAAAACTATTCATTTTTTTATGATTCCTAGAGAGGAATTTGGATGATTTGAATATATTTTGTTGATCCTAAGATTTTGATAAACAATTAAATGTTGATATTTTTGGTGGAACTAACAGTTTGATTAAGTAGTTTATTAGTTTCAGTGATGAAAATGATCATGAAGATATTATGGCAATGCTAAAGATGATGACAAAGATGATGGAAGATTAAGAGTTTGAAGAAATTAAAGAACCTAGGGAAAACAATTCAAGTTAAATTCTAACTCTTAATATCCCAATTAGAATCACACACGACAAAAAATGATTTTTATAAATATTTATTTTTTTGATAAGATCTTAATTAGTTAAATTATTTGCTCTTGCGTGTAATTGAAAAAGAAATATTGATAATTAATTAAAATTGAATTTAAGAATTTAGTGGAGCTAACTGAGAAACGAAATCGGTTAAATGGGCGAAAACGTCGATGAGAATGAATTCAAAATGAATTAAGGAGAGGATTTCAGCATTGGTAAGTTGAGAGGTAAGTCGATCGATGCATAGAATATGAAGTTGCTGAATCTCTCGATTGACAGGTAGGTTGACCTGAGCTTAAATGGTGAACTCTCTAAATTGATAAGTCGATAGGGAGGTCGACCTGTGACCAGAAATGAAAC
This sequence comes from Eucommia ulmoides, assembly GCA_016647705.1. Lineage (NCBI taxonomy): Eukaryota > Viridiplantae > Streptophyta > Magnoliopsida > Garryales > Eucommiaceae > Eucommia > Eucommia ulmoides. The sequence continues at coordinate 12,595,372 of CM028331.1, forward strand.
ATTCTGAATCTCTAGGTTGATAGATAGGTCGACCAATGGGCAAAGAATTTTTGGCTTGGCTACATCCTGAATCGATTGGTCGACATGTGATATTTGGTTGGTCGACTTATGAGACTGTTTCTGGATTTTGTGGAATTTCGGATTTTATTCTAAAAGTATCCGTTACTAGTCGTTTTATGGTTAAAATCTGAGAGATATCTTAGGGATTTGATATTATTTGAGATATGCAATATATATTATGATATCCCTATAGATATGGTTCATTAAGTTTGAATATTTCTCAATTTGGTATATGTAATTCTTTCTATCCTATTTAATTGTGATTGAGAAATATTTGGGGGACTTAATTGAGAAGTCTAAAATCCATAATTAAGTGATTTGAACTAGGATGAAGTCGTAATGATATAAGGGGTCTATAAGAACAATTAAATGTCATAACAAGTGGGAACTAGCCGTTGGAGAGGTTATTTTATTCCCTTTTATATAGACTTGCATTTTTTCACATTAAAGAGAGACATCTAGAGAATTATTCTGAGTTATTCAACTTTTGAGCTTTCTAAGAGTTATCATACTAAGTGAATTGTGAGATCTTTTCTGAGAGTTATTCTTGAGAAATATTTGCTGTGGATCATTTCTACTACCGATCTGAAGTTTCATTGCTATCATTATTCTTTCAGTGGATTCCAAGTGACATTGTTCCAAGTTATTTGTTTATTTGTTATAATTATTATTTACCTGAAATTTGATCTTTGAAATTATTTTTCAGTTTTTTATCACAAAATATTTTTGAAACAATTTCTTGAAGAAATCTGATTACGTGCTCAATTACGTGCTACCCAATTTTTGTTTAAAATAAGATTTTGAATATCTCAATTTTCTATCACTAGTTTTGGGATATTAATTGAGTTTTAATTTATTTAGGGTGGTAGAAGTTTCGAGTGAGAAAAATCTCTTATCAATTTGTAATTGGTGAGTTGAGTGACAGATTGAATACTATTAGGAGTATTTAATCAAAGGGTAGTTGGTTTCAGTTTCTTCATGTAAAGAGATTGAGGTAATAATTATTCCTTGATTGAATTGATTTGTGGGCAATTTTATAATGGTTCAATCCATACCGGGTAAAAGTATATTTAGAGTGTTTGTGAGGTTTTGATTCTTTAGCCTAAGGTACAAAAAGAATTAGGTTATTCTTGAGGTTATAAAAAGTAGAGGTTATTCCTGAGCTTATGAAAGGAATTTGTGAAGGTTGATTTTGAGCCTGTAAAAAGAATCTTGGTAAGGGTTTGGTTCCTACCTTTAATGGAATCTTACGTTTAGTTGGTGCGACTCTCCGTAGAGCTGGAGAGACTGGATTAGCCAAGAGTAGTTTGGTAAACCAGTATAAATTTTTGGTGTGCTGCTATTTTTCATTATTTATTTTTGTTGTTTGGTGTGCACCTAGTTGATATTATATTTTCACTGTTATATAAAGATAATAATTAATTTAGGATTAAAATTAATTATTTGGATTTTTTGAAGTATTTTCTCTGATAATTTTTTATCTACCCAATTCATCTTCCTCTTTGGTAGCTTACTAGGCCAACATATTTCAGATATGAACAACCTATTATATGATCCCTATTGATATGGTTCATATATTTTGAGATTGTCTTAATTTAAATGGTTTAATACTTCCTATTTCTATGGTTTTAAATTGAGAATAGTTTTATGGACTTAAATGGGAGATTCAAAAGTTAATTTTAAGTGGAATATACTTGAAATGAAAGGTAATGATATATGGGATCTTAGAGTGTCAATTTATGGTATATATTTAAAAAACTAGTCGTTGGAAGGCCAATGTCTATTAATATAGACCTGCGGGAATTGAGTTAGATAAATCAAGAACATCAGTTTGAGCTTTTACAAGAGTGAGATTTTTGCTGAGGTTTTTACTAGTGATTCGCTATAATTTCTTGATCTAAAGTGCTCGTTGTTTGGTTTCACCAATCTGAAGTCTACTTGCTACATTGTCATTGCCTTCAATGTTTTCTTGGTTAGATCTATGAAAGCATTATTGATTTGCATTGAAGTTTTATTTATCTTGATTACTTGGAATATGATTGTTAGAAAAATCATTTTGAACTTAAAAGCCTGAAAATCTTTTTAAACGATTTCTATCTGTTTATCTGATTACGTGCTAAATTTGTGTTACTCACTTTATTTAGTAATCATATTTTAATTGCCTCACATTGTATCTATCACGTAGTAATTAGTCGGGACATTAATTGAGTATATCTGTATTGAGGTGGTTGATAGATGTGAAAAACCTATCTATTTCCAATCCGAATTTGTTAGTTTTCGAATATGTTTATATAGTATTTTATTATGTTTTAATTAGTTTTCATACTTTTTGTATAAATCAGGTGTGTGGGGCAAAAAGATAGGAAACTGGAGCTAAAACGATGAGATCGAACCAAAGAGGTTCTAAGTTACGATGGATAAACAAGCTTGGAGGCTAAAAGATGAACAGGCCCACCGCTTAGGCGTCCAGACCACCGCCTAAGCGGTGAAGATGCTGAGAAGAGCTAAATGTTACTGATGGACGACCGCCTAGGTGAAGATTCTATCGCCTATGCAGAAATCCAGCAGAAGACGAAGAAGGGCTACTGACAGCCGCTCGCCTAGGCGAAATTTTCTTCACCTAGGCGGAAATCTAATAAAATGTTCTCCCAATCCACCGCCTACTTCACCGCCTAGGCGATCAGACCGAACCGACCTGACTCTGCCTAGGCGCAATTTCCACCACCTAGACGGATTTGCCCTGCACAGTTTTGAGATATTTTTAGGATATTTTGGCTATAAATACCCCCTCTTCTCCCCCTTGGCTAGTGACTCTCTCTTGATACCTTGGATTTTTGAGCTCCTTAGGCTATATCTAAGGGTATAGTTAGGATTTTAGTGGTGGAGCTCATATCCCGAAGTGGAGAAGACGACGAATCGATCGTTGAGCGTTCTTAGCGGTGTATTTTTGGACGAGGCTAAGTTCTTCAATTGTTTTTCCTTATTTATTTATCTTAGGAGTATGTGAGCATGTTTAGCTCATTATTTTATTGTATATGCGGCTATGGCCTCGAGTTAAATATGGATTGTAGTAGGGATTAACACTATATTTATAAATACGTTGTTTGGATGATTTCGGTGTTTCATTTGTGATCGTTCTTCGTAGTTTGATTGTGTTTATCATATTGTTTGTTTATTATGCTTGTATTGATAAATGGAGAATACGGGGTTTTGACAAACCCTGGATTCGGATTAGGGTAAACAAACGCCACGATTCTATAACCCGGTCGCGGTTTGAATCGTGGATAATCGATGACGTGGGGCAAAACACATGCTACCTAGGGTTATTAAGACATTGAGGGGAACTTATTCATTGGCTCAAAGTTGCGTTATATTCCTCGTCTTACACTCAGAAGAGGTGGCGAGGGAGTTTTAGAACGGAGATTGTCGATAGGGTAAATACAACGCGACGATCCAATAACCCGGGAGGGAGTTGGATTGTGTGCAATCAATGACGCTGGGTGAGACTCACGTGATCTAGGGTCATTAATACATTGAGGGGGTCTTCTTCATTAGCTCAAAGTCATGTATTCCCCCGTCTTACACTTGGAAGAGGTGGCGGTGGAGTTTACGTACCGAGGTTATCAAATAGGTTGAACACCGTAAACGTGAGTAAATCGAAATCGAACATTTATTTGTAAACACGTTAATCCCTAGGCAATTCTTCACCCTAAAACATATTAGCATATTAGTGTAGTTAATTTAGGTTATATTAGTATTAGTTTAATTAATTAATTATATTTGTTTTTGCCTAGATAAAATTAGGTTACGACAAACGCGGTATTCGATAGTAACGACAACAATCCCTGTGGATATGATAACTCGATCTTAATGATGACACTATACTAAAACTTAAACCTCGTATACTTGCGAGTGTAAGTAGCGGCGTGTTTTTCCCGCGCTACCAAGTTTTTGGTGCCATTGCCGGGGATTGTTTTGATGTTATTGTCAGAGAAACGCGGTAATGGCTCCGGAGACTTAAGTTTTAGATAGGAGAAGCAAGTGTTTAGTATTTCTGGGATTGGCGATTTTGTTAGTATTGATATTGTATGTAAATGACTTAATTTTACTTTAGGCATTTCTTTGTATATAATTTTTGTTTGTAGTTTTGTTTTTGTTTCTTATGCAGGGTACTTGGCGATGTTAGATCGACGGGTATTAATGCATCTCTTTCGATGGGATTCCAAGCCGTTTACTGTGCTTGGCCAAGCACATAAGCCGATGAGGCGTTTCGTTGAAAGATCGATCCATCCAAAGCACAACCTCGCCAATCTTGAGGGCGTTTAGAAAATTTCGGGCTGAGGACATTAACCACACACTTCTTGGGAGGCAACCCAAGCAATTCTTTTTGATCCATCCCATCTGACTTGATTCGGAGGCGAGATCCTCTCGCCTCCCAGGTAAGTGTTCTAAACACCCTTCGTCAGCATGCTTTAAATTTTATATGTTGAGATTGATGATTGGGATTGCTAAGGACACTGTCTATTTTGAGTTTGGAAGTGATGTGTAGTAGTAGTATGTTAGTTTATGTGTTATTATTTTTCCGTATTGCATGTGTGTTTAGGTTAGAATGTGTTTATGTTTTTGTGTTGTTGTTTATATATTGAGTTTTGCATTCGTCTGAGCCGTTACCCGATGATGATAATTACCCCTGGTTGTTTTCGAAGTCAAGGGTAATACCCATGCATGTATGATTCTGTGTGTTTGACTATGCTTTTTGGTAAAAAATATTGTAAATCCTAATTTGCACGGGCACATAGACTCAATGTATTTTTATTCAATTGATTTGAGGACGATTATTGATTAACCAAATTCATGACACATTAAGGATTCTAGAACTTGACTGAGGGGAAACTTGAGGCGAAATCCTAGGCGATGTAGTTCAGGAGATGTGATTTAGGCATTCGTTTTGTCGCTTGAGCCTTTTTAAGCCTACCTTGTTACATGTTTATCCCTCGTTACCTTGTCAAAGCCTAAATGCAAATTCAATTCAGAACACATAAACTAATACCATGGCCAATGGATCTTTTTCCAAACCTAAATCGCTGAATTTAAAAGCACATTTGAGTGAATCAAGTTAGCCGTTGCAGAGGCTTCTTGATGTGAGCGGTTGGGTTTAGGGCGAACTTCTAATTGGTTCGGTATTTGGGTGCTCACTTGTCGTTTTTCATTTATATTTCACACACCTCTTCAATTGTAACAATCAAATAAGTTTGGGGGTGTGTTTGTTGAAAAGAAAAGGAAAAAAAAAAAAATAGAAAAAAATAAAAATAAAAAAATCAAATGTAAATACGGTTTTTTATTTCCGTTTCTTTTGACAAGTGAGTATGTCGGTCTTAAATGCATGTTCGGGATTGGTTCCAATCTTTCTATGGGGATTCGAGAGTGAATGTGCCAAGTGTTGAGCCTTGGGTAACGTTAAGTTAAAAACGTTAACCCGTTTTCTATTCCAAATTACCCTTGGCCAAATATACCAAAATTGAACCAAGTCCTAATGATCTTCATGAACTACTAAACCTATATTAGTGGAAAGTGGACCCCAATCAAGCCTATGGAAATCTTAGTCCTTTACGATCTAAGTCATGAATTTCGTTGGGGGATAATCTAATCCGATCGTTGTATAGTTATATTATTGAGTCTCGCACTAACACGTTTAAAGGATCTAGAATAGCTTTCACCATTATTGCATGTTGAAAATCTAGAATATTACATGATATGTGTTACTGCCTGAACTCGATACTACTGGCGGTTGTTGAGGGAAAAATAAATAGGCCATTAGAAGAATTGAAAACTCGCATGTTGTTATGTTTAGATTGTTTTTAGGTTGTTTGTTATTTATTTCAGTTTTTTGTTTTTGTATTTTTTTCATTTTAGTGTGTGTGTTTGGCTCGAGGACTAGCCAAATTCTGAGTTTGGGGGTATTGATAGGTGTGAAAAACCTATCTATTTCCAATCTGAATTTGTTAGTTTTCGAATATGTTTATATAGTATTTTATTATGTTTTAATTAGTTTTCATACTTTTTGTATAAATTAGGTGTGTAGGGGCAAAAAGATAGGAAATTGGAGCTAAAACGATAAGATCGAACCAAAGCAGTTCGAAGTTATGATGGATAAACAAGCTCGGAGGCTAAAAGATGAAATAGGCCCACCGCTTAGGCGTCCAGACCACCGCCTAAGCGGTGAAGATGCTGAGAAGAGCTAAATGTTACTGACGGACGACCACCTAGGCAAAGATTCTATCGCCTAGGCAGAAATCCAACAGAAGACGAAGAAGGGCTACTGACAGTCGCTCGCCTATGCGAAAATCCAATAGAATGTTCTCCCAGTCCACCGCCTACTTCACCACCTAGGCGATCAGACCGAATCGACCTGACTTCGCCTAGGCGCAATTTCCACCGCCTAGGCGGATTTGCCTTGCACAGTCTTGAGATATTTTTAGGATATTTTGACTATAAATACCCCCTCTCCTCCCCCTTGGCCGGTGACTCTCTCTTGATCCCTTGGCTTTTTGAGCCCCTTAGGCTATATCTAAGGGTTTAGTTAGGATTTTAGTGGTGGAGCTCACATCCCGAAGTGGAGAAGACGGCGAATCGATCGTTGAGCGTTCTTAGTGTTTTATCTTTGGACGAGGCTAAGTTCTTTGATTGTTTTTCATTATTTCTTTATCTTAGGAGTATGTGAGCATGTTTAGATCATTATTTTATTGTATATGCGGCTATGGCCTCGAGTTAAATATGGATTCTAGTAGGGATTAACACTATATTTATAAATACGTTGTTTGGATGATTACGGTGTTTCGTTTGTGATTGTTCTTTATAATTTGATTGTGTTTATTGTATTGTTTGTTTATTATGCTTGGATTGATAAATGGAGAATACAGGGTTTTGACAAACCCTGGATTCGGATTAGGGTAAACAAATGCCACGATTCTATAACCCGGTCGGGGTTTGAATCGTGGACAATCGATGACGTAGGGCAAGACACACGCTACCTAGGGTTATTAAGACATTGAGGGGGACTTCTTCGTTGGCTCAAAATTACGTTATATCCCTCATCTTACACTCGGAAGGTGGCGATGGGGTTTTAGAACGGAGATTGTCGATAGGGTAAATACAACCCGACGATCCAATAACCCGGGAGGGAGTTGGATTGTGTGCAATCAATGACGCTGGGTGAGACTCACGTGATCTAGGGTCGTTAAGACGTTGAGGGGGACTTCTTCATTGGCTCGAAGTCATGTATTCCCCCGTCTTACACTCGGAAGAGGTGGCGGTGGAGTTTACGTACCGAGGTTGTCAAATAGGTTGAACACTGTAAACGTAAGTAAATCGAAATCGAACACGTATTTGTAAACATGTTAATCCCTAGGCAATTCTTCACCCTAAAACATATTAGCATATTAGTGTAGTTAATTTAGGTTATATTAGTATTAATTTAATTAATTAATTATATTTGTTTTCGCCTAGATAAAATTAGGTCACGACAAACGCGGTATTCGATAGTAATGACAACAATCCTTATGGATATGATAACCCGATCTTAATGATCACACTATACTAAAACTTAGATCTCGTATACTTGCGAATGTAAGTAGCGACGTGTTTTTCCCGCGCTACCAGTGGTAGAAGCTCCTTGTGGGAAGAAACTCATATTTGTTTTTGTATTTGTGAGTTTTAGTGGATTAGACACATTTAGGAGGGTGTCTAGTTAGGGTAACTAAGTTTAGATTTTTTTCCTGTGAAAAATATTGGGGCTTGATATTTGTCCTGGTAAAAAGGTTAGATTATTCATTTCCCATGAAAAGAATTAGGTTTTGATTCATCTTGCAATTGAATTATTTTTTGAGTCATTTATAAAGGTTCATCATTCCCTATGAAAAAGATAAGTGAGAGTGTTAGATTTATCTTTAGCTTGGTAAAACGATAAGGTTCATTATTGACCTGTGAAAATAGTAAATGGTAAAGGTTGATTCTGTGCCTGTAAACGAATCGTAAGTTGTAAGGGTTTGGTTTCCACCTGGTAAAGGAATCATGGGGTTTAGTGGATTGAGAATCTCTGTGGAGCTCGAAATATTAGATGTAGGTAAGAGTAGCTTAGCAAACTAGGATATATTGGTGCGTGCTGCATTGATTATTTCATATATTGTGTTTGAGTGTGCATTTAGAAGTACACACTTTTTCGCTGGATATCAAGATAATAATTGATTTAGGAAAATTGATTATTTGTGTGTAAGTGTTTAATTGTTAAATTTTAGTAACTACCCAATTCAACCCCTCTTAGTTAGCTTTTTGGGTCAATAATCCTCTTTCTCTCTCACTATTTTGCTTTCTTTTCTCCTATTTACTCTCTGTCTCTATGTATGTGTGTGTGTAATATACTCTCTCACACACACATACATACACAATTGCATATATATAGTGATAGAGATAGCTCGAATCAATTTGGGTAACAAATTATTAGAGAAGAAGCTCAACGCGAGTGGTTTTTTCTCAATTCTTGATGGCGTGAATCGGACGGGCTCGAATCCCAAGGATTTTGTTGGGGTTTTTTACTACGCATTGAGATTGGTGAGAAACTTTGTGAAGTAGATGGTTCGTGAAATGGAGTCGGCGAAGTAGCATATTGAAGTGGTGACGAACGTAATTGAGTAGAAAATTGCATTACGAAACTTGAATCAACGGTGTTTCATCTTTGAATCGTTCATTTGTAAAGATGTTTTATGGGTTTAATCTTCATGATTTCTATCTGTTAAGAGATGGGTTGTTGGAGGATGGATTTTTTCAATGATTATACTTTTTCGATGCTCTTAAAAGTCGATATCTGCGGGTGCAATTTATTCCCTTTGATAGAATCAGAATTCGACGTTCGAACAGTTCTTGAAAACAACTCTTGTTTGTTCACCTGAAAATAGAGACCTCTTTCTTCGGGAACTTGAACCAGAGAAAAGTGACCAGTTCCAGCGAATGACCAGTGTTGGTGCACAAATTTACAGAATATGGGGTGAATAGAGTTGTTATTAAAATTTAAACACTTAAATATTCAAATATACAAGTTATCAATTTTCCTAATTGATTAGTATCTTGTATAACAATGGAAACGTATTTAACTAATTGCAAAACCAAACAACAGAAATAGAAAAGAAACACACATGATTTATCCTAGTTTGATAAGTTACTCTTACTTACGTTTAGTCCCTTGAGCCCCATAGGATTTTCAATATCCGTTAATCCCCTGATTTCTTTTTCTGGTTGGAAAGCAAACCCTTACAATCATTTTCACAAGTTTAGAACTAACCTAATTCTTTTCACATGCTCATAATCAAACCTTTACACTTTTCCTTTTTCATTGGCTCAAGAAGAAACTTATCTTTTTACTAGGATAAAGACTAACATAATTCTATTAGAGAAAGAATCAAAATCTAATCCTTTTCATAGGCTAAAGATCAAACCCTAACTACCCTAGTAAGATACCGTCCCAAATATGTCTAATCCACTCACACTCGCAAATATAAAAAAAATCTCGAGTTTCTTCCCACAGGAGTTTCTACTACCTCAAAATAATTATGCTCAATTAATATTCCAAATATTACATGATAGAATTACATGAGAAAATAAATTTGATTTAATTTAATTTAAAGCACAGATAATATGTAATCATATATTTCACAGGCAAAAATTATTCTTTAAGATATACCAGTAATTCAAACGAAAAAATTATTTTTCTAACAAAAATATTCCAAGTTATCAATTAGATAATATAAGAAAAGCAGTTAATCAACTTGGAAAGGTCTCACCGGGATTTCTTGAAAATAGATGAGATAACTCAGTAAATAATAAAACCGGTGATGAAAACTTTTGTGCGCTTCGATCAAAAACTCTTTTAGAATCAATCTATTGGAATATTTCAGCAAAAATCACTCTATTTTTAAAGTTAAGGTTGATTGTTCTTGATTGATTAAAGTTAAAAACGCATGTCTCCTTATATAGAATTCAAACTATGCCTATCGAGGCTAGTTTCCAAAAGATAAAACCTAAAATAACACTCTAAGACATCATATATAATATGCTATCAAAATAGATATATTTCTTTTAAAAATATTCTTAGGGAACTTGATTTGGTGCCCAAAACTTTTAGATTCAAAACTCTTAAATATAGGAAGTAGTTTTACTAATTCAATTCATAGAATCAATTAATATATAGACCCATTTAATAGGATCTTAATAATTTATGATGCATAATAGTGATATACTCAAATTCCCAAAAAATCTATTTTTCTAGCATTTAAAACATAGAATCCATTAATATATGGACCCATTTAATAAGATCTTAATAATTTATGATGCATAATAGTGATATACTCAAATTCCCAAAAAATCTCTTTTTCTAACATTTAAAACCATAAGATTTGGGGTAAAAGATCACCAAAATGAAACAGTCAAGTTGATTGAATCAGAGCCTATCGGTCGACCACTTGCCTGTCAGTTGATATACCGCTTTAACTATCCAAAGACTAACCGTTGCCTCATTTCTTGTCGGTAAACTGCCTACATGGTCAATGCACCGATTCCTCCAGTGGCCTCCTTTTTCAATTTTCTTCAAGTCACTATTTACACATTTACTTTCAAGCTATTTTTTTGGTTAGTTGACCAACCTTTTTCGTCGGTTTAACGAATCAACGAGAAACTTCTCATTTTATGTGTTAAAAATATTTTCTCAATTCAACACTTTATCAAAAATATTTTCATGATTTTAAGAGTTTATAAAATCTGTTAGGATCTTGAATTTACTACTTCTAACAATAACATACATAAGATTACTCATTTTAAAATGTCGTGCGTGATCCTAGTCCGAGTTATATTAAGAGTATAAGAGTAATGAGTTATTTTACCTAGGAATAGGAAAACCCTTTAATGCTCCAAAAATATTCAATGTATTTATTTTGCCCCTATCTTGAATCTCTTCATAAAATATTTGTATTGTAAATCTTCAACGATTATTTTTTGATTAATTATTTTTCTTATTTGAACACATGGAACTTTTAATGTGAAATCACTCAATAAACCCATTAGCTCCATAAAACATAAATGCTCATTTGTCCATCAAAACATTAGGTTCAACAATCGGAGATGGCATGTTTCATGGTGTTTGCCAAAATGGCGAGAACGATTGGCTCCTCTATTGCTTAGCTTTCTCCTTTAATCAAGAAATTGGCATTTTTCAAGTGGAGAAGAATTGCAAGTTTTCAGAGGCTTATATGGAGAGTCTAAACGATGACGTTTTCTCCATCGGAGATGGTTCTTTACAGTGGGTTCACCGGAGATGTCATCGTTGCCCAAACAAGAGGAACAATCATTTGGAAGAAGTGGAGAATTTGATTTTGTCAAATTATTTTTTTCACCCTTAAACTTTTAAATATTTTATAAAACATCCACATTAAATTAATTGAATGTGATTTATTTTAATTTGAAGGGTATAAATGTCGTTTAACATTAACTGACAGAATAATGTTTACTTTTTCATTTTGACTGCTAAAGTTAACGGGGAACTTAACCGTTGCACTTATGTCTAAAGTACAGGGGGTGTAAGTGGTGATAAAAAATACCATAGGAGTATAAAGTGCAATTCGGTCAAAGCACAAGGGTGTAAATTAAAATTATCTCTTTCGTATTTCCTCGAATTACAAATATTTTAGAAATAATTATAGATTTTTCTAATTTCCCATAATTAGAACTTTTGATGTCGGATCTTGGATGACCTTCACGGTATGGTCACTATTGATGAAGATCTTTTTCTTTGTTGGGATGGGGATGGAGAAGTCTGGGATCAGTCCATCTGACCTCGGATGGGTAGAGCTAGAGCGACCAGGGATGGAGACCAAGCGGTGAAGCAACCTGGGTGTCTTCGGATTCATGGAAAGTCTTCTTATCCATGGAGAATCTTCCAAGAAGGGATGAGTCCGAGCTGGAATGAGCTCAACTATCTTCTGGTATGAGAAGAGATGGGTCTGAGTTGGGATTAGCTCGAATGCCTTATGGTCTTCTTATCCGTGGGAGATGTGTTCGAGCTGGGATGGGCAGCACCTTGACACATGCATAAAAGACTTGCCGGGATGGACCCAGCGTGTCCCTTCTGGCGTGAGAATCAGTGCTCAAGGGGAAGAGATAAAAATATGCTACCAAGAAGAGTAAGAAAATTTGGTGTACCTTTGGGCATTGGTATTCCCTTCTTTATATAGGCAATGAATTGATTAGTTTAGGGGGTTTAAGCATAGATTAGTGTCCCATCTCGGTGCGTGACCAATGAGAGGGCGAGTGGAGTGCTTAATTTCGTGGGCCTGGGCTTTTTGGCCCTTTTACTGAGGCCCATGGCCGAAAATATTAACAAATGGAAAAGTGGCCTAGCCTATGATCCGAGATGAGTTTGTCCTGTTGCCCATGAGATGGGGAGTTCTGTCCCCTGCCTTTCCCGAATAGTCGAAGACGGGAAGGGGGAAAGTTCCCTGCTTGCCTTTCCCGGATAGCCGGAGACGGGAAGGGGGCACTTTGTTGAGGAGCTTGTGGAGTCGATTTTTGAGATGGGTAGCACTGCTGTGGAGGATGCCGAGATGGGAAAGGTTTTCCTATCCTGATAACATCTTGCTCGCTCCGCCTGGAGGGTATTTCTAGTGAGGTCTTTGGAATGGCCAGCTTGGGCTAAGGTGTGTCTCTTCCCGGAATAAGCTTCATACTTAGTTTTTGGTAGGCACGAGACGGGTCCTATTGGAGAGTTGCTTGACACGTGGCGGTTTTCTGTTGGTTGTGTGGGAGTGACCATTTTTACACTCATCAAGAACAAATTTGTAACTAATTTCCACTAATTAATATACTAAAATTATAAAAATTTATAAGTCTCCCTAATTAGAAATAATCCCCTCTAATTAATATATAGAAAAATTATAAAAATTGTTGACCTATAGATCTACTCAAGGGGGGGGGGGGGGGGGGGGGGGGTTGAATTGGGTAGTGATAAAAATTTAAACAATTAATTATCAAACACACAAATTACCAATTTCCCTAACCGGTTATTATTTTGTATTGCCGCGGAAATGTATGTAATGAAGTACACAACCAAACAACTAGAAATAAAGAAACAACACAAAAATATTTATCCTAGTTCGGTAAGCTACTCTTACCTACATCCAACCTCCCTAAGCTCCATAGGGCTTTCGCAATCCAATAATTCCTCATTATTTTCCCAGGTTGGAACCCTTTTTTTCACAAGTTTAGGATTAACCTAATTATTTTCACAGGCTCAGGATCAAACCTTCACAATTTTTCTTTTCACAAGCTAAGGAAAAATCCTTATCTTTTTACCAAGATAAAGACTAACACAATTCTATTGCAAGCAGAATCAAAACTATTTTTTTCACAGGCTAAAGATCAAATCTAACTACCTTGATTAGACACCAACCCAAATGCGTCTAATCCACTCGTATTCGTAAATACAAAAAATAACAAGTTTTTTCCCACATGAGCTTATACCACCTCAATACAATATATGCTCCATTAATGTCCTGAAACTCTGTGAGAAAATAAATCTGATTAACTCAATTAAAGTATACAGTAATATATAATCAGATTTCATAGGTATTCTTAAGATATGCAAGTTATTTAAACTAGAAAATGATTTTTCCATCACAAATGTTACAAGTTTGAATAAAGATATACCAATTAGATCATGTAGGATAAACATATAAATTGACTTGGAAAGATCTCATAGGGATTTGTTGAAAACAATTAAGATAGATTAGAGTAGCATAAAATCGGTGACAAAAACTTTTTTACGCTTCGAGAACTCTTTTAGAATCACTCTTTCAATTTTTTTTTTAGTAGAATCACTCTCTCTTTTAAGAAATGGCGAATTTAAACTCTTTGTTCTTGATTGTCTTAATTGAAAAGCGCTGGTATTATTATATAGATTTCAAACTATGTATATAATGGCTATTTTTCAAAACATAAGACCACTTATGACATTTTAAGATTGCATATAAAATATTTCAAAATAGATGTATTTTATTTAAAAATACCTTTTGAAAAACTCAATTTAATCCCCAAAACTTCTTTGATTCAAAAACCTTAAATATGGAAAATAGTTTTACCAATTCAACTCATAAAATCAATTAATATAAGGGCCAATTAATAGGATCTACAAAATATGTAATAGACATTTAAAATCTAATCAAATACCCTTAAAATCTAATTTTATGTTCAAAAAATAGGATTTGGGTTGAAGATCTTGAAAATCGAAATAGTCAAAGCAGACTGAATTTGTTGCGATTGGTCGACCGGCCTCCTGTCGGTCAATCGACTCTGCTCAATGGCTCAAAGTCCAACCGTTGCAACCTTCGTCGATCAACCGACCCTTTTAGTGGTCAACTGTTCTAGCCAGTAGTTCCCTTTCACATTTTCTTTCAAGCTTCTTGGTGATGCGTAATTAACGCACGCCACTTTCACTGCAAGTGTATGGATCAAGTTTTAGTATAGATGGGGAGAGTACGAGTATTGTGTTCTAAAGGATTGATTGAGACTATTATCGAGTACCGTGATTATCATAACCTAATTTTATCTAGGCACTAGAAATGCGTTTAATTAATAAATACTAAATTAAATTACTAATTTATCTAACAATACAATAAATATTATATTGAGATTGTTTTAAGAGAGTAGATTGTCTAGGGATTAATTTCATTTACAAATATGTGTTTGATCTCATTTTAGTTTGCAATAATGGTGTTCGACCTATTCAATAATCTCTGTATCGAAAACTCGCTCGCTTCCTCTTCCGAGTGTAAAGCGAGCGAATATGTGACTTCGTGTTGACATCGAAGTCCTCCTCGAACGTCTTTTCAAACACATAGTCACATGCGTCTCACCCCAACGTCATTGATTGCACACTTTCCAACTCCCTAGCCACATGTCTATCCTCGTCGTGACATGGATTCATTCTAGAATCCACAACGACACGCTGAAGTATAATCCGATCAAGGCTCTTCCCTGGAATCTTATTTTTATCCTGGAAGGAGCAAGGTGCACCGCAGGGACATTGCCTTTAGCTTTGCACCGTACCCTAGATGACCAACTTCAGGGACTCGGCCGTTTACCTAGACCAACTCCCTGTTCCAACTCATTTCTCCTCAAGGACTCCATAGATCTCTACTCTCCTCTACCATCTCACCACCATACGCCTAATGGAGGCCTGTGGGCTTAGCCAAATGGGCCCAAAAGCCCAAGCCTAGTGATTATCTCCTAGACATCTCAGATTATCAGTTAAACACATGGTTTCACCTAATTAACCATATTTAGACCCGATTGATCATCTCCGACACCTATAAATACCAGGGGTTATTCAATCCTGAGGTACACTTTACTCTACGAATGCTTTGAGTTTATTTATTTACTTGATGTATTTCTGTACCTCTTTTCTTTGAGCTCTTATTATCACGCCAGAGGGGTTTTGCCGGGGTAAAGTTTGGCCTGAGCCTTCTGCAGGTATCACAAACTAAGAAGCAGGACTCTGGATATAGCAGGTCAGTCCTCCCAAGACCTAGTAAAGCTCATGTAAAGAATTTTCAACCGTTGACTCCACCTCAACAAAAGAAAACCTGTCATTTGATTGGACCATACTTGAGGTATTTACCACTCTAGGACACTAACAGATTGGTGCTATCTGTGGGAACTGTGCAAAAAGCCTTCTTCTAATAGACAGACCTAGAATAGAAGAAAGAGAAGACATGTCAAGAACTCCAAGGGCATACCCCCAGTTCCCACCAACAAGGATAACTGCCCCCCAGGACTAGGAAGGACTATCTACTCTGCCACCTAGGGCTGTGGGATAGATCTCGAGAACCATTGAGGCATCTCGAGTTGATCTCCTTGAATGCCAAATGAGGGAGTTCAAGTCGTGTGTACAACTTCTCCTCACGCGCTTGCCGTTACCCCCTGTTTAGGGTGGACTAGTTCTCCAGACCATAGTGCTTGAGGAGCCACCTTAAGACCACGATGTTCTCATGACCACTTCAAATGGGTATGTGCTCGAGGACCGCCCTCCGCCTCGCAACCCTGAGCTTGCAGGACGTGAGAGGCCCCCCCAACAATGCCAAGATCTCCACCTTCTCTGTCATGAAAATTTATGATATAGGACCTGTCAGTGTCCCTTAATGGTCGAGCTCTTTATTAGCTAGCCAGGTTCGACCTCAGAGGCTGGTGTAAGCGTGAAGTTGGTTCCTGCTCGCCTCTCTCCCATCATACTGCGATTTGAGCTGTGGGTTGTTATGTATGGGGGGAGCCTCGAGTAAGGGAGGCTGTGGAGTGCTACATAGCTGACATAGAAGCCCTCCTTTAAGAGGTGTAAGGAGGTCGGGTAAGACTGGGTGTTATTGTGGAGGTAAGGTATCTTGTTGTGGAGGAAGTTCTTGAAGAAGTAGCATCGAGGTGCTTCACTCACCCCTAGATGAGTCCGTATGATGGGAAATTTGATCTCGTGAATCACCTATCCGTGTTCAAGTCTCATATGGACATACAAGTGGCCTTTATATCTCTACGGTATAGAGCCTTTCCCATCACCCTCACAAGTACAGCAAGGTCCTTGTTCCAGGGTTTGAGGCCAACATCTATTTTCACCTTCAGGAAGCTCGAGCAGTTGTTTGCTGCTCCCAGCGGAGGCCAAAGACTAGGGCTTATATCCTTGCTATTTAGAAAGATCTCATTGAATCTTTGGGAGAGTACGTCGAATGCTTCAACCAAGAAGCAAATGAATATGATGACCTTCCTGAGAGAGTAGCACTAAATGCCTTTATGGATGGGCTTTGGCATCAGAGGTTGTCCTATGACCGCTGCTCCAATCTTACTCCCATTCTCGATCAAGTTCTGGACCATGGGACTAGGTTCCATAGTGCTGACCTCCGTGCAACAACCAAGTGGGAGAGGGAAGGAATGAACAAGCCGAGATAACCAAGGAATAAAGGTCCAGTTCAAACCCAAGACTCAAGAAGATTACAGGCAGAAGGGAGATTGGGACCCCTAATCGGGAATAGGAGACCACTTCCTCTCCTAGGGCGTTACCAACAAGGGTTTACCCCGCATATGGCCTTGGTGGATGCTATTTTTGTGAAGAACTTAGGGAATGACTTCTTTCCTCCACCGCCGATCCTGAGAGAAAAGTCGATTAGAAGGGCAATGACCAAGTATTGTGAGTTCCAGTGGGACCAAGGCATTCTACTAAAATTTACTTCTAGCTCCAGTGGGAAATTAAAGCATTTATCCGATGAGGATATCTCAGAAATTATGTCCAGAGAGAAAATCAAGAGTACCCCATTGAGAAAGAACCACTGATAGAGCCTCGGGCCTAGAGGAAACAGGGATACCGCGCCCATCTATAGCCTCGGAGGGTTGAGTCCGGGGATGATCAATAACGCGTGGATGGCGAGATCAACGTCATCCATGGTGGATTCAACTCCAGAGGCAAAATGTCATCCTCTAGGAAGAGGCATGAGCGAAGGGCCAAACAGAATGCTGACGAAGACAAATAGAGGAGTTCAACTGACATCATCTTTAAATGGGCCTTTGGCAAACTGAAGACATAAGCTGGTGCTTTGCAACCCACCAACTCTCTTCTAGTTGGTTTTAGGAGAGATTGTGTCAACTACTTTGGATGGGTCTTTCTGCCCATTAAGATTGGGACAAGTTCAAGGTCCGCGATGTATGGACCAAGTTCTTAATTGTGGACATACCATTGCCCTATAATGCTATCATGGGATGACCGATCGTCTCAATATTCAAGGATGATTGCTCTCTGTACCACCAAGTCATTAAATTCTTCACCAATCATGGGATCAGAGAGGTTAGAGGTGACTAGGAGGCGTCACGAACTTGTGCCCAGAAGGCACTGGAACAAAAGAAATAGCAACTAGCGGCGGGGCTTGGGCCCCAAGGGTTTGAGCTAGCAACTTCTGAGCTCATGAACCTAAATACTGAAGAAGTCCTGGTGCCGATTGATGACAACAGGGATGAGGAGTCGGGCACCTACCCACATAAAGACTTGGTTAAAGTTTCAATGTAGCCAACTCTTGAAGAAAGAACTGTCGGAGTAGGATCCAAGCTCACCCCAGAACAATGGGCTGAGCTTACAAAGCTGCTACGAGAGAACGTTGATGTGTTCGCCTGTTCCCATGATGAGCTCCTAGGAATCGATCCAAAAGTGGCCATGTATAGGCTCCATACAAACCCACACCATTTTCCAGTCAGGCAAAAGAGGAAGAAGTTCCACCCTAAACGCTAGAAAATCATCGAGAAAGAAATACAAACATTTATTAAGTCTGGTGTTATGGAGGAGGTGACTATCCTGGATTGGTCGTCCAATGTCGTACTCGCCCCCAAGCCCGGAGGTAAATGGAGACTTTGTGTCGACTTTAAAAACCTTAACAAGGCCTACCCCAAAGGCTTCTTTCCTCTACTGAGGATTGATCTAATCATCGATGCCACGATAAGTCACGCACTCCTTAGCTTTTTGGACACGTATACCAGCTATAACCAGATCCCCTTGTTCCTCCCTAACAAGAGTAAGATATCTTTTCTCATGGACAGAAGAATGTACTGTTATAAGGTGACGCCCTTCGGCCTGTGCAATGCCGAAGCCACCTATCAGAGGTTGGTCTACTTTACATTAATGATATGATAGTAAAGTTCTTGCGAGCTCCTAATCACTTGGCGTACCTCCAAAAATGTTTTAGCACGCTGAGCACCCACTAGATGAAGCTCAACCCCTCTAAGTGCATCTTCGACGTCTCTGTCGGGAATTTTCTTAGATATATGGTCCCTCAACGAGAAATTGATGCTAACCATAACCAGATCACCACTATACTCGGTATATCCCTGCCCTTCTCGAAGAAGAAAATCCAAATGCTGACCGACAGGCTTGCGGCCCTAAATCGGTTTATCTTTAAGTCTTCAAAGCAGTGTTTGCCTTTTTTCAAGGTGCTCCGTCGGAATGAAGACTTCAACTGGATAAGTGAGTGTGAAGCAGCATTTTATGATATGAAACACTACTTCTCCTCGGCTCCCCTGCTCAGCATCCCGAAGGGGGGAGGAGTTGTTCTTGTATATTTTTGCTTCCTCAACCACGGTAAATGCAACCTTGGTGAGGTAGGAAAATGGTGTTCAGAAGCCGGTGTACTACCTAAATAAGGTTCTCCTGGATGCCGAGACTAGGTACTTAAAATTTGAAAAGTTGACCTATGCCCTGCTGATCGCCTCTAGGAAACTCCGACAATATTTCCAGGCACACACCATTGTGGTTCTGACCGGCCAACCCTTGAAGTAGATCCTACATTTCTAATGTCTTGAGAAGACTGATGAAGTATAACTTTGAGTTAGGGTAGTTTTATATTGAATGTCGACCAAGAACGACCATAAAAGGCTAAGTCCTCATTGATTTCATCGCAGAACTCACCTTCTCGAAAGAGTAGGATCCAGAAGCAAATTGCCAAGGACCTCCATCCCTGGGGGACTCGAGGACTTCCTCTAACCCCTGTGACTTTGGCTTGACAACATGGCATCCCTACACAGATGTATCATTTAATGTGAGCGACTATGGGATAAGAATGATTCTGGGGGCCCCGGATAAAGAAGTTGTTGAATATGCTCTCCGACTAGGATTTAGAGCTACGAACAATGAAGCTCAATACGAACCCTTGTATGTCGATCTCCGTTTGGCAAGAGAATTTAATATACAAGCTCTTTTGGTCTTCTGTGACTCATAACTTGTGGTCAACCAGGTTAATGACGATTACATGGCCGAGGACCTGGGTATGTTGGCATACTTGGAGAGGGTGAGGGCACTTATTATAAATTTCGAAAAAATCCAAAATCCTGCGGGAAGAGAACAGGCATGCTGACACCCTAGCAAATCATACCTCGGTGGTGGAGTGGACTCTAAAGAATAGCATCCCTGTGGAATATCTTGACACTTCGAGTATTGCAACCTCGAATTGAGTGGCCACCATATGTGAACACACTGATCATCCAACTTAGATGGACCCAATCAAGAAGTACCTGGAACAAGGCGCTCTTCCAAGGGATACGCTACCGGTCAATAAGGTACACTCTCATTAACGTAGTTCTATACCGGAAGTCATTCTCAAGCCTCTATTCTAGATTTCTCCATCCTGAAGAAGCCAAAAATGTCTTAAGCAAGACTCACTAAGGATTGTGTAATAATCACTCGGGGGCAGGTCCCTTACCAGCAAAAAACTCCTGTTGGCCCAAAGAGCTACCCAAGAGGAAGGGGTGAATTAGGTAATTACAAAATTAATTCCTTTAAACACTTAATATCAAATAATCAATTTTTCTAAATTAATTATTATCTTAGTCATAGAGCAGATATATGTTTAATACTAAGTGCATATCTAAACACAATATAATGGAAAATAAACAATATAGTATACAACGATATATCCTGGTTAGGTCAAGTTAGTCTTGCCTACTCCAGTCCCTTGAGATCCATGGAGATTCGTATCCCACTAAACCCCTTTGATCCCTTTACCAGGTAGGAAACCTTTACAATGATTCTTTTATAGGCACATAATCAACCTTTACACATTACCCTTTTCACAGGCCAATGATGAACCCTATCATTTTGCCAGGCCAAAGATGAATCTAACTCTCTCTCATTTTATCCTTTTTACAGGGAAGGATGAACTTGTACAATTCACTCAAAATATAATTCAATAACCGAAAGAATCAAAACCTAATTCTTTTCAAGGGAAAAAAATAACCTAACATTTTTACAGGACAAATATCAAACCCTAATATTTTTCACTAGAAAAAGATTGAAACCTAACTACCCTAACTAGACACTATCCCAAACGTGTTTAATCTGCTCATACTCACAAATACAAAAAATGTAAGTTTCTTCCCACAAGGAGTTTCTACCACCTTAATACAAATATACTCGATTAATGTCACAAATAATTACTACGTGATAGATACAATAAGAGGAAAACAAAATCTGATTAAACAACAAAGTGGGTAGCACAATTTTAAGCACGTAATTAGATAATCAAATAAAATCGTTTAAAATAGATTTTCAGGCTTTTAAGTTTAAAACGATTTTCTGAACAATCTTAAACCAAGCAATCAATAAGTATGATATAACTTCAAATTAAATAACAAAGCTTGAAAAGATCTTACCGGGAAACACCGAAGATAATAATAGAATCGCAATAGAAAACAAGTTCGTGACGCTAAATTACAAGCCCTTTAGATCAAGAGAGAAGAATAAATCTCTCACAAAAATCACATCATAAATATAACTCTTAGAAAAGCTTGAACTGATTATTTTTGATGTATTGATCTTTATTCCCATAGGTCTATATTAATAGACAAATATCAAGCCCTCCAACAGTTAGTTTTTAAAAGATATGCCTCTAAGAGACACTCTTAAACCCCATATAATATTACCTTTAATTTAAGGCGTATTCCACATTAAAATATCTTTCAATTCTCTCAAATAAGTCCACAAAATTATTCTCAATTTAAAACCATAAAGATAGGAAGTATCAATCTATTTTAATTAAGAGAATCTTAAAGTATATGGACCAAATCAATAGGGATAATAGAATAGGTAGATAATATCTTAATTAAGTTTAAATCCTCCAAATCTCTCATTTGGAATCCTAAAAAAACGGATAGTCTTTAACCAAGAGACCAAGTCACACGAAACCTCAACCGACTCAGTCAGTTGACTGAGCCGTGATGATCAATTAACTGGTCGATCTTGAGTTGAAACACAACCTGAACTTATGGGCCATTCAATTAACCGTTTGTCTCAAATCGGTTGATTGATTGGTTCAGGTTGTTCCAATTTCTCTTCAATTTACCCACTGACTCAAACGGTTGATCGATTACCTCCAATCGGTTGACTGATTGGTTTAGGTTATTCACTTCCTTCACCAATTCAGCCACTGTTTCAAATGGTTGACTAACCTCTTTAGTTCGGTTGTCTGACTAGATTAGTAGGACCTTCTTGTCACTTCAAAATACACTTTTTAATTTGGTTGATCGATTGCTTTTCTCAGTTCACCGATTTGACCAAATTACTTTATCATTTATACTTTGAAACATGTTTGCTATTTCGGTCAATTATCAAATTCATTTTACATACGAAATCTTAAATTAAGATCTTAAACTCTATCATTTCATATCAAGACACACATAAAAATTACTCATTTAAAGTGTCATGTGTGCTCCTAATTCGGATTGCATTAAGAGTATATAAGTAGAGAGTTGTTTTCACCTAATTTTCTTTAAGGTCTTCAAAACTTTTAATCTCTTTATTGCATCCATCTTGCACCCTTTTATGTTTTATTCATGTGGTCTTATTCTTAATCACATGCTTGAAACTTTTAAATCTGAAACACTTGATAAAATCATTAGTTCCACAAAAAAATCAATACTTAATTGTTCATAAAAACTTAGGGTTCAACAATCTCCCCATTTTTGATATTGACAATTAACTTTGATGTTTTCTTTAATAAAGAATGTAACCATGACCCCTTAAATCCGAGGACGGGTATTTAAACTTATTTAAGCATAATTATGGAAATACAAACAAACAATAATAAAGATATGCAATATAAGCCCAATTTAATCAATAATGATAATCAACATTAAGTCTAATAACTAACATCTTTCTTTAACAAATGCAATGCTTAAGCGAACAAATTCCTAAACATCAACTAACTCATTTAACTATCAACTTCTCCCCCTTTTTCATCTCAAAAAGTGGGAACGGAGATCTAAAAACACCACTCTAGGCATACATCATTATACCTAGCCATAACTAAATCTCAAATAATTTTCATAAATTGATCTTCTGCTAGAGGTTTGGTAAAGATTTCGACAAGATGATCGGAGGTATCACATACTCAATAGTTACCTCACTTTTCTGAATGTGATCATGAATAAAATGATGTCTAATCTCTACGTGCTTAGTTTGTGAATGTTGTGTCGGATTCCTACTTAAGCATATAACACTTTTATTATCACAATAAATAGGGACTTCTTCCATACATATTCCAAAATCATATAATTGTTGCTTAATATATAGAATTTGAGCGCAACAATTACCACATGCCATTTACTGAACCGTTATAGTAGATAAGGCAATTGAGTTTTGTTTCTTGCTCGACCAAAAAATCAAAGCATGTCCAAAAAAGTGACATGACCCGCTTGTGTGACTATATAGTAGATAAGGCAATTGAGTTCTGTTTCTTTCTAGACCAAGAAATCAAAGCATGTCCTAAAAAGTGACATGATTCTCTTGTGCTTTTACGCTCAACCTTGCATCCGACAAAATTAGCATTGGAGTAACTAATTAACTTAAAGTCACTCTTCTTAGGATACCACAATCCTAAGTCACTCGTCCTTTTCAAATATTGAATGATTCGCTTAACCGTAGGCAAATGCAATTTTTCAGACAAGAGTGAAATCTAGTACATAAGCATACACTAAACATTATATCAGGTTTACTAGCAGTAAGATACAATAAGCTACCAATCATACCTCGATAAAATTTCTCATTTACATTTTTACCTATATCGTCTTTGTCTATTTTCGCAGCTGTTGCTATAGGAGTTTTGTACTCTTTAGCGCCATCCAAGCTGTACTTTTTCAATAGCTTTTTAGTGTGCTTGGCTTGATTAATGAAAATCTATTCTTTGGTTTGCTTGATTTGTAACCCAAGAAAGAAGGTTAACTCTCCCATTATACTCATTTCAAACTCCACCTGCATAATCTTGGCAAACTTTTGACAAAAATCGTCATTAGTAGAACCGAATATAATATGATCAACATATATCTGTACTAATAGGATATCAGAATCATTTTTTCTTGATAAATAAAGTTATATCGCTAAGACCCCGTCGAAAACCATTTTCGATCATATATCAGCTAAGTATCTCATACCAATCTCTAAGAGTTTGTTTGAGCCCATACAAAGCCTTCCAAAGTTTAAACACATGATCGGAAAGTTTATCACTCTCAATCCCGGTGGTTGTTTGACATAAACTTCTTCTGATAGAAAGCCATTCAAGAATGCACTCTTTACATCCATTTGATATAATTTAAAATTCCTTGAATATGCAAATGTGAGTAGCATTCTAATAACTTCTAATCTAGCCACAGGAGTATAAGTCTCATCATAATCAATTCTCTCTTCGTGATTATAGCCATATGCTACTAATCTTATTTTATTTCTAATCACTATACCTGTTTCGTCATTTTTATTATGAAAAACCCATTTTGTGCCAATTACAGGATGAAAGTCTGGTCTAAGAACTAGAGACTACACCTTATTATGTTCAAATTGAACTAATTCCTCTTGCATCGTGGAGATCCAAGATTCATCAGTTAACACCTCATTCTTAGGCTTAATTTGAGATAGAAAGCAAGATTAATTACATCTCTAAGAGAGGATCTTATACTTACACGTTTCTTGAAATCACCAATAATTTTTTTTACCAAATGTCCCAGTATTATCTTTATAGTACATAGTAAAGTTGTCTCCTCTCCTTTAGGTTCCTGATTCTGTGGTTCATTTATCATATCACCTCCTTGGTTTTGGTTATTTTGTGTACGACCTAAAAATATTTAGGAAGATAATTCTCATTCAAAATTGTTCTGACTATTTTCTTGAAGCATTTTGTTTTTCCTCTCCAAAATACTATTTTGTTGTGGTATTCTTTAACATAATATTCATTACTCACATGGATGTCGTCTTTAGGTGTAAAAGACATAATTTTGGCATTTATCTCTCATCATGTACTGAGAACAACCTTTTCTTAGGAACAATTTATCCTTATACATAGATGTTTAATTGATAACCGACAAGAAGCACATCAGAATGTTCCAAGATGGTACCCATTCTATGTGGGTTTAATTTTGTTAATTGGATCCCCTTTTATTCCTATAGGAACGCATACATGCTTATATTTAGATCTCTTCAAAAAACATTCACTAAAAGTATGCCCCATTCTGAACACTTCGAATTGATGAGTGTAAGCAGTGATTTTGGATTGCTTCACTTGACAAGTTTCTTTATATATGGTCTTCAATGTATCCCGCATTTCTTTCGTTGAAACACAACCTGAAACTATACTGTAGTCATTTGTATTTAAGGAACAAAACAAAATGTTAATAGCTTGAGAGTTAATGGACAATTTTTGTTTATCAAAGGAACTCAATTATTTCTTCCCCTTAATTATTCTATTCTCTTTAGGAATGTATGGACAATTTTCAATAACCAACCATGCTTTGTCGCTTGACGAAATGCAATCATCCTGTTATTTCAAAATGCATAATTACTACCTATAAACAAAGGTGGACGATGCATAGTCTGCCCTTAACCTAGAGTGCCTATGGGGTACACCATATTATCTTTCTTAGCTAGGATTTTAAGCCAAACAAGCTAACCCAGCTTTGGTACCAATTGTTGACCCAAAGAACTATCCAAGAGGAGGTGAATTGGGTAGTTACAAAATTAATTCATTTAAACACTTAATATCAAATAATCAATTTTTCTAAATTAATTATTATCTTAATCACACAACGGATATGTGTTTAATACTAAGTGCACATCGAAACACAATATAATAGAAAATGAACAATGCCGTACACAACGATATATCCTGATTCGGTCAAGCTAGTCTTATGTACTCTAGTCCCTCGTGCTTTACAGAGATTTGTAGTCCACTAAACCCCTTTGATCCCTTTACCAGGTAGGAACCAAATCTTTACAATGATTCTTTTACAGATGCAGAATTAACATTTACAAATTACCTTTTTCCTAAGCTAAGGATGAACCTTATCTTTTTACCAAGCCAAAGATTAACCTAACACTATCTCACTCTATCCTTTTCACAAGGAAGAATGAATCTTTACTATTAACTAAAATATAATTCAATTACTGGAAGAATCAAAACTTAATTCTTTTCAAGGAAAAATAATAACTTAACCTTTTTGCTGGACAAAGATCAAACCCTAATTGTTTTTATAGGAAAAAGATCAAGACCTAACTACCCTAACTAAACACCGTCCCAAACGTGTCTAATCTGCTGAAACTCACAAATATAAAAAATGTAAGTTTCTTCCAACAATGAGCTTCTTCCACCTCAATACAAATACTAGATTAATGTTCCAAATAATTACTACGTGATAGATACAATGTGAGGCAAAAAACAATCTGATTAAATAACAAAATGGGTAGCATAATTTTAAGTACATAATCAGATAATCAAATAAAATCGTTTAAAATAGATTTTCAGGCTTTTAAGTTTAAAACAATTTTCTAAACAATGTTAAACCAAGCAATCAATAAATATAAAATAATTTCAAATTAGATAACAAACCTTGAAAAGATATCACTAGGAAACAATGAAGATAATGATAGAATCACAATAGAATACAAGTCAGTGACGCCAAATCACAAGTAGTTTAGATCAAGAACGAAGAATAAATCTCACACAAAAATCTTAGCGTAAATATAACTCTTAGAAAAACTTGAACTGATTGCTCTTGATGTATTGATCTCTATTCCCACAGGAATATCAAGCCTTTCAATGACTAGTTTTTCAAAGATATGCCTCTAAGAGACACTCTTAGACCCTATATAATATTACCTTTCATTTCAGGTGTATTCCACATTAAAATATCTTTCAATTTTCTCAAATAAGTCCACAAAACTATTCTTAATTTAAAACCATAAAGATAACAAGTATTGATCTATTTAAATTAGGAGAATCTCAAAGTATATGGACTAAATCAATAAGGATAATAGAATAGGTAGATAATATCTTAATTAAGTTCAAATCCCCCAAATCTTTCCTTTGGAATTTTAAAAAATAGATAGTGTTTCACCAAGAGACCAAGTGACACGAAACCTCAAACGACTCAGTTGGTTGACTGAGTCCTGATGATTGGTTAACCGACAGATCCAAAGATG
The DNA here is from genome assembly GCA_016647705.1 of Eucommia ulmoides. Classification (NCBI taxonomy): domain Eukaryota; kingdom Viridiplantae; phylum Streptophyta; class Magnoliopsida; order Garryales; family Eucommiaceae; genus Eucommia; species Eucommia ulmoides. The sequence goes on from CM028331.1 coordinate 12,622,505, forward strand.
AAACACCGCCTAAAATTACAGGCCAGTTGGTTAACCGACTACCTCTAATTGGTTAACTGATTGGTTCAGGTTGTTCTAGTTTCACTTTAATTTACCTACTGGCTCAAACGGTTGACCGATTGCCTCCAATCGGTTGACCGATCAGTCAGGTTGTTTACTTCATTTGGCAATTCAGCCACTGTTTCAAACGGTTGACTGACCTCTTTAATTTGATTGACTGACTGGATTAGTAGCACCTCATTTTTGCTTCAAAACATACTATCTAATTTGGTTGACCGATTGCTTTTCTCGATAGACCGATTGAACCAGATTACTTCGCCATTTATACTTTAAAACATGTTTTTTATTTAGGTTAATTAGCAAATTCATTTCATATATGGAGCACATACAAAATCTTAAATTAAGATCTTAAACTCTATCATTTTATATCAAGACACACATAAAAATAACACATTTAAAGTGTCGTGTGTGATCCTAATTTGGGTTGCATTAAAAGTCTATGAGTAGAGAGTTGTTTTCACCTAATTTTCTTCAAGGTCTGCAAACTCTTCATCTCCTCATTGCATCCATCTTGTAGCCTTTATGTTTTCTTCATAAGGTCTTCTTCTTAATCACATGCCTAGAACTTATAAATCTGAAACACTTGATAAAATTATTAGTTCCACAAAAAATGTCAATACCTAATTATTTATCAAAACCTAGGGTTGAAGAACTCCGCTAGGGATATTTTTGGCCCAAGATGCAGGAAGACACCATGGAATTTATCAAGAAATATGAAAAGTGTCAGAGGTTTACTTTGCACACTCATGCTCCTCCAACCATGCTGGTTCCAATGACTAGCCCATGGCCTTTTTCTTAGTGGGGCATTGACCTGCTCAAGCCTTTCCCTTAGGAAACCAGACAGAGGAAGTTCCTGGTCATCGCCATTGATTATTTCATGAAGTGGATCGAGGCTAAGCCTTTGGCCTAAATCACCAATGAAAAAAACTCCAAAACTTTGTTTGGAAGAGAATAGTGTGCCATTTTGGGGGTCCTAAGAGAGATTGTGCCTGACATTGGCACCCAGTTCGACAACTCCCTCTTCATCACCTGCTGTGCATAAATAGGGATCAAGATGAACTTTGCCTTCCCCGACCACCCTCAGTCAAATGTCCTAGTGGAGGTCACGTCCAAAACTATCTTGTACAGGTTGAAAACAAGACTTGACAAGTCAAAAGGATGGTGGGTAAAAGATGTCTACCTTGTCCTTTGGGCCACACCATTCTAAGGACCTCTACAGGAAAAATGCATTTTGTAATGGCCTTCAGCTCTGTGGCCATCATCCCCACAGAAATAAGTATACAGACTCTCAGAACTGTTGAGACCTTTGATCAAGCCATAAATAATGCGACGCTGTCATTAAACCTTGATCTTCTCGAAGAACGAAGGGAACAAGCCCGCGTTCGGCATGCTGCCTACCAACAGAGTATCAACAAGATACTATGACTGACGAGTCTGCCCCCGCTCCTTCTTCATCGGCAACCTTGTTCTCAAAAAGGTCACTTTGGCCACCAAAGAACAAGGCACCAGAAAATTGGCCCTCACCTGGGAAGGGCGTACATAGTCACCAAGATTATGCATTCGGGCACCTACGATGTTAAAACAGAGGAACGTGTACTGCTCAGGCACCCATGGAATGCTAACCATCTGAAGTACTACTTATTTAAGGAGAATCCACTTTTGTAAATAACTTCTAGTTTATATAAAGTTTAGCTAATTTTGCATGTCGAAATAAAGAAGGTGTTTTATGCAATGCGTCTTGTTCTCCCTCCAAATGAACAACATCCTACCTCTCAAAGTTGTAGATGATTCTCTATAATGTCCTCCTGACCCTCAGAGTCATGGATAAATCTCCAAAAAATAGAATCCTGACACTAAGAGTCGTGGATAATTCTCCACAAGATTCATCTCGGTGCTCTACATTGAGGGTGATAACCAGACCCTCTCCAGATATCAATAGTTTGTACCCGAAAAAAGACCAAGGTCATCCACTAAGGGCGGGGAATTAATCGAGTTTGAGGACTTGCAGCTAAGTACCTCTCCCCAGCAGTCGACTATAAGAACCTGACTATAGAGAACTCACCAATGACTGACCACAGCGGACCAACCATTGCTCTGTGCCCCTACGGACCGAGAGGACCCAGCACCCTGGAAAAACCTCCTCCTAAGTTTGCAACACGATTTCCTATAGAACTTGTGTCCTAGATTGAGGGGCTAGTGGTCTATAGTGGTAGGCAGAAACGAGAAATTTTTTAATTTTTTTTAAAATTTTTTTACTACTCTGAAAACAGTACCAAGCCGAAAGTGACTTGGCAAAATCATCAGGGAGAAGGAGTAGACTCTGAAGTACCTTGATGATACTGCTAAGAATCTTACATGGTTGTGTGTAGAAAATCAAGAATAAGTGAAATGGAGTCTACAAAATCCCATGTGCTAAAGAAGCGACGGTCCGAAGCTCAGCCCTCCCCGCCCTCATTATAAGGGGCGTCAGTGCAAGAAAAAGTAGCGTCAAATTTACTCTCCTCAGGGCATCCCTCGTTAATACGGTCTTCTTCGGCATCTCTTTGCCCAATAAATTTGTGCTCGACACCTTTTTCCATTGCTCTACTGCCTTTAGTCTGACCTTCTCTTTAACCCGACTAGCAGGATTTACATGGAGACCATTTCCAAAATGCCCTGTTCAGAAGTGCCTTCCCAAAAAAGGGTCATCTAGGTACGCTATCCAGAAACTTCGCATCATCACTAGCTGATATCGTTTTATCTTACGCCCACCACCCTACTGAGCTACTTCTGGCTGACAAGGTATGAATGGGCTTCTTCTCCAAATGTGTCAACCAGTTCTAAGCAATCAACACCTTAACGTGTTCCTTACGCTCTTCGCTAAGGCTTAACCCATTAAGAAAGTGACGACAAAAGACACCGTGTTGAAGTAATGATCTAAGCCTCGAGGGTGCAAAGTGCCAAAGTACTAAGTAGGCTTTAGTGGGGAAAAAATTGTTAAGGTGATAATCAAGCCTTAAATATTGATCAAAGTAAAGCCGAAGGAAAAAAACAAGGTGCAAAACACAAAAACTACAGGCCCTAAGGCAAGCAGCATGCTGGTTGTAGAGGCAACTGGCCAGCATACCCGACCCATCGGTTGCCGGACCACCCCCTGTCCGGCCACCCAACCACCATGGGAATTGGGCATTTTCTAGGGGGTGTGCCTACCTTGCACCCTACCTTAAAGCGACATTCCCCACTTGGGGCTCGCCTTTATTTTATGTACAGTGAAGTCTAGTCTGTGCTCAGAATTTGTTTATAGTTTAAACGAGTGCTTCCTTAAAATTTGAAGAAATTTTGGGGCTGCTCTATTGTGCTACCTAACCCTCGAACCCGGCTGTATGGGGGTCTATTTCAAATTCTCTCCCCAGAAAAAGTTAATCATGGGAAAAGTGCCAAGTAGAAAATCGAAGAAATTTTGGGGTCGCTTAGCCGTGCTACCTTACCTCGAAAGATGGCTGTATGTGGGCTTACTTAAAATTTGTTCCCAGAAAACGTAAACTGTTGGAAAAGCGCTGTCCAGAAAATCATAGAAATTTTGGGGTTTCCTTACCATGCTATCTGACCTCGGAGCCTGGCTGTATGGGGGCCTATTCCAAATAAGCCCTCCAAAATATGTTAAGGATTTAAAAAGTGCCCTACAAAACTCTTCCGTTGACAGAATCGCCCAAAAGGCATGTCCACCTCTCAAGAGCTCCAATAACTTAGAGGCTGGTGCCGAGGAACCTTATATATATTGGCAAGGAGGACTGACCTCTAGTCAGTAGAGGGCTCCAGAAAGCCGACCAGGGGTATTTCTTATACTTCAAAGTTTCTGGGCCGCCTGTTCTAGCCAGAAATTAATATCCCCGACCATCTCTTTTCCTCGCCGCACAAGGCTAGGGAGACAACTAATGAGGGTATATTCAAGCACCATTGAGTTAGCACCTAAGATCCAGGTACATGTCTATCCTCGTTGTGATATGACTGATAGGTGTGAAAAGCCTATCTATTTTAAAACCGAATTTGTTAGTTTTCAAGCGTTTTAGTTATATTTAATTGTGTTTTAGTTTGTGTTAGTGTAAAACAGGTGAAAGGACATTAAAGGGCGATAAACAAGTGAAAACGGTAGAGAAATGGTGAACAAAATGTGAAAAATAGGATTTCGGTGAATGAAGACCACCGCCTTGGCGGAAGTTCCACCGCCTAGGCGAAAAAGAGGCAGAATGTTGGAGTACTGAAGGGCTAAACCACCGCTTAGGCAAGAAAACCACTACCTAGGCAAGAAAAGATCAGAATGTTATGCCAGCATCCACCGCCTAGGAAGAAAACCACCTCCTAGGCGAAGATCCGACATAAATTTAACCGACTTAAGCCACCGCTTAAGCGGTGAACCACCGCTTAGGCGGTGACACTCTGCGCAGAAATATCTATTTTCAGATATTTCCAAACCTTGCTTATAAAACCCGTTTTTCCACCAAACCTCAAAGATTATATAGACGTGAGAGGAGGCTCCGGTAGATGTTCGAGAGAGCTCCCTTCCACCTTAGTTAGGTTTAGGTAATTTAGGAAGTAGATTAGATTAGTTTAGAGAGTGTTCTTGGCTAATCCTTGAAGAGCTAGAAGTGGAAGTTTATCAATGGAGAAGAGGAAGCCCGTGATGATTGTTCTTTGGCGAAAGTGGACTACTCCACTTTGAGATTTGGCTTTTCTTCCCTTGTTTCCATCTTTGTATTTAATGTTTATTGTTGATATTGATGATCTCCTCTTGATTTATTGTTGTATTGGCTAAGAATATGTTAGAGAAATTAGAGATTAGTTAGGAAAATATGCAGTTGTGTAAATACTCATTTGGTTTAATATACGTTTCTTTAACCGTTGTTGCTATTAAGTTCGATTGTGTTTATCATTTGATGACGATATTAGTATGATTGTTATGGTATTAGGGTTGGATTGGAGAATCTAGGGTTTGACACTCGGGAGAGGTAACCTTGGATTCGGATTAGGGTAAACACATTGTTACGACCTAACGACCTGGGAGGGCGTTAGTTAGTGTGCAATCGATGACGTTGGGCCAAGACTCACGTGTCCTAGAGTCATTAAGACATTGAGGGGGACCTCTTCGTCGACACGAAGTTGTGTATTCCCCCGTGTTACACTCGGAAGAGGTGGCAGAGAAGTTTACGGATCGAGATTGTCGGATACCTAAACTCCGTTATTGTTAACTAAACGAAATCAAACATATATTAAGTAAATGAAATCAATCCCTAATTAATCAACTCAGTTAGGATTAACCCACTAATTGTAGTTTAGCTTAGTTTAATTTTAATTCATGTCTTTCGTCGTCAGGATAACATGAGACTACGTCAATTGCGGTATTCAATTATTCACACTCTTATCTGTGGGAACGATATCCGATCTTCAAGATCCACTATATTAAAACTTAGACCTCGTATACTTGTGAGAGTAAGTAGTGGCGTATTTCGCGCGCTACCAAGTTTTTGGCGCTGTTGTCAGGGATTTTTGTGAATTTAATTGAATATTGCAGGAGAAACGCGATAACGGCTCAGGACTTAAGTTTTAAATAGGAAAAGAAAATGTATCGTATTCTAGTCCCATCAACGCACCAAGTTTTTGGCGCCGTTGCCGGGGATTAGTGTGAATTCTAAGTTGATATTGCGACTAAGTAGTCGAGTGTTAATCCTGACATTTATTTTTGTTTTGTTTTTAATTTTTAATTTTTGTTTTATTGTGTTAGTGTGATTAAGCTGTGCGAGAAACGATGAAGAAGATTGGAATTCTTAATTCTCAATCCCGAGATTGAGCTTATGTTGAAAATGATAAGAACAGAGAGGAGAAGTCGACTTCAAGCCATGATCTTGATCCGACTGAGCATTTGAGCCCAAATTCCTTGTCTATGGGAAATTTTGGTGAAAAATACTTAGAAACACAAAAGTCTAGCTGGGGAAGGTAACTCAAGCGCTATTGTTTTTGAAATGAAACTCAGGGTATCAAATTACCCAATTTTTGTTACTATTTATTTGATTACTTATTCTTTTTGGAAGCTAGTATGGCTTCAGAACGTGTTTGAAAGTGAATTTAGGAGGGTGGACGCTCGGGGAAGTGTTTTAAGTTTAAACACGTTGAACAAGCAAAGTGAAAACGTACGGGGTGGAGCCGTATTTTAAAAATTTGAGAAAAACATGAAAGTAGGAGCTGCAGGCCCATCGCCTAAGTGGTAAACCACCACCCAGGTGGTAAAAATACAGGTTGTATGTTTTTAGCAAAAACAGCCCACCGCTTAGGCGGTAAAAATACAAGATGCAACAAATTTTGAAAATACGCTCCACCGCCTAGGCGGAGAAAGGCGGATTTGCAGCAAAACAAAATATTTTCACACTGGGGTAATTTTTCTTAGGCGGAAAAACCACTGTCTAGGCGGAATTTCGTTAGAAGGTTTGATTTTAAGGAAAAGGGCTCCACCGCCTAAGCGGTGGACCTTCTGCAGTTAAAACAGCCCGGTCGTTCAAAATTTGATATCACAAGGCTCTTTCCCCCCAAAACCACCACATTCTCTCTAAAACCTCACTTCCAAACTGTTCCAATACTCAAAAATCATCATTCCATTACCAAAATTTGTGATTTCCACCCCGAATCATCCATCACAAATCAATTTTCAACCCCATTTTCGCAATTTTCTTTATCACTTTGGGATTTTGATTTGATTTTTGGTAATAACTTAGTTTCTATGGATTGTTAAATTGTGTGAAACAAAATTTCATACTACATTTTTCATATTTTGTTGAAACGTTGTGATTAGTGTGTACGCCAGATCAAATCCACAGGTTCATGTGAGACCACTTCGGCATTGCCGCCGCACTTTTTGCAACCGCCACAATTTTCGTTCCGACGTTATAGTGGTGGAGAAGAATTTCTCGTTAGGTGAATAGTAGGGAATAAGTCTTATTCCCTAGGTATGTGTTTAACCTATTTTGTATGCATTAATGCTATATGTCTAGCGGGTTCGCTGACTGAGGAACACTTCTTTTGTTCAAGCATGTTTTGGTATGGAGTGGATGATTAGTGTAGTGGATGTTCATCCATTTTGATTTTTTGTAGAAAAGGATGAACCATTATTTTGAGTATGTATTTTATTATTTTAATGAATGTTTTAGTTTTTAAATTTTTAGTTTAGTTAGTTTAATTTTTGTTTTTATATGAGTAGTGTTAGTATTAGATTTAGTTTAGATTTGTGTATGTATAAAGTTGTGTTTGCATGTTTAGATGTGAATTCATTTGGGTCAAGACCCGATGATGAGAATTATCCCCTAATTGCATATTGAGGTCGGGGGTAATACATTCCTTGTGTGTTTTGTGTGCTTAACATGTCGATTGGGTAAAAATTATCTCGATCCTAAAATCGCATGACATTTGAACTCAATGTATAATTATCTGAACGATTAGACGTTGATTATTCGATATTAAGCTCATGATAGAAAATGAGGAAACTAGAACTTGATTTGGGGAAAACTTGAGGCAGAATCCTAAGTAAGGTAATTCCTGAGACGTGATTTAGGACATCATTTTTTCACTTGAACCGTTGTAGCTAACCTGAAAATTTTCATTCCTTATTTCCCCTGTCGAAGCCGATAACGTAATCAATTCTGAAAACGTTCAAATACTCCTTCCATTTATATTTTTTCTAACCCAATGTCGCTAAGCCTAATTTTCAAAATTGAGTGAAATCAAGTGAGCGGTCGGGTTTCTGATAAATTTTTATTGATTCGATATTAGTGTATTCACTTGTCACTATCGTATTTCTTTTTTGCACGCTCCTAAAATAATTTTGGGGGTGTGTTTCTATGATTTCTTTTTACATATTCCTAAAATTTTATAAATTCGAATAAGTTTGGGGATATGTTTCTCTAACTACTTTTGCACTCTCCTAAAACTGTAATAATTTGAATTAAATTAAGAATATGTTAAAAAAAAAAAAACGTGAATATAGTTTTCATTTTCTTCTCTTTCGACAAGTGAATACAAGGATCTTCATTTCTTATTCAGAGTTGTACTTTAAATGTGGGGGTCATGAGAGAGGATAGCGACAAACGATTTTACCTCGGGTATCGATCGATTAAACCGATTTGCTATTTTTATTCCAGTGATACCCGTGATCGTTCTCCAAAGCCAAACCAAGCCCTATTGATCTCTATGAATATCTGAGCCTACATTAGTGGATAGTAGACTCCAATCAAGCGTATGGTATTCCTGAATCCTCCAACGGTTTAAATTATGAGCTTAACGATTGAATAATCGAATCCGGTATTTGACTAGTTACACATTTGAGTTCTCACACACAAACTTCAAATGGATCTAGAATAGTTTTTATTGATATTGATTGTTGAAATTCTAGAACACCACTTGGTGTGGGTTACTTCCCGAACTTGATCCGATTTAGGGATGTTGAGGGAGGAACAAATTGGTCATTTCGATTGAACTTTATATTTACATGCATATACTTCTTTCGTGTTAGTTTAATTTTTCATTTTTAGTTGGTTAGTTCGTTAGTTAAGTTTAGTTTAGTGTTAGTGTTTTGCTCGAGGACTAGCAAAATTCTAAGTTTGCGGGTATTAATAGGTGTGAAAAACCTATCTATTTCTAAACCGAATTTGTTAGTTTTCAAGTGTTTTAGTTATATTTAATTGTGTTTTAGTTTGTGTTAGTGTAAAATAGGTGAAAGGACGTTAAAGGGCGATAAACAAGTGAAAACGGTGGAGAAACAGTGAACAAAATGTAAAAAATAGGATTTCGGTGAATAAAGACCATCGCCTAAGCGGAAAAGAAGCAGAATGTTGGAGTGCTGAAAGGATGAACCACAGCCTAGGTGAGAAAACCATTGCCTAGGCGAGAAAAGATTAGAATGTTATGCCAGCATCCATTGCCTAGGCGAAGATCCGACAGAAACTTAACTGACTTAAGCCACCGTCTAAGAGGTGAACCACCGCTTAGGCGGTGACACTCTGCGCAGAAATATCTGTTTTAAAATATTTTGAAGATATTTCCAAACCTTGCCTACAAAAACCCTTTCTCCACCAAACCTCAAAGATTATATAGACGTGAGGGGAGGCTCCGGTTAATGTTCCAGAGAGCTCCCTTCCACCTTAGTTAGGTTTAGATAATTTAGGAAGTAGATTAGATTAGTTTAGAGAGTGTTCTTGGCCAATCCTTGAAGATCTAGAAGTGTAAGTTCATCAATGGAGAAGAGGAAGCTCGGGATGATTATTCTTTGGTGAAAGTGGACTACTCCACTTTGAGATTTGGCTTTTCTTCCCTTGTTTCCATCTTTGTATTTAATGTTTATTGTTGATATTGATGATCTCCTCTTGATTTATTGTTGTATTGGCTAAGAACAAGTTAGAGTAATTAGAGATTAGTTAGGGAAATGTGTAGTTGTGTAAATACTCGTTTGGTTTAATATACGTTTCTTTAACGGTTGTTCCTTTTAAGTCCGATTGTGTTTATCATTTGATGATGATCTTAGTATGATTGTTATGGTATTAGGGTTGGATTTGAGAATCTAGGGTTTGACACTCGGGAGAGGTAACCCTGGATTCGGACTAGGGTTAACACATCGTTACGACCTAACGACCTGGGAGGGCGTTAGTTAGTTTGCAATCGATGACGTTGGGTCAAGACTCACGCGGCCTAGAGTCGTTAAGACATTGAGGGGGACCTCTTCGTCGACACGAAGTCACGTATTCCTCCGTCTTACACTCGGAAGAGGTGGCGGAGGAGTTTATGAACCGAGATTGTCGGATACCTAAACTCCGTTATTGTTAACTAAACGAAATCAAATATGTATTAAGTAAACGAAATCAATCTCTAATTAATCAACTTAGTTAGGATTAACCCACTAATTGTAGTTTAGCTTAGTTTAATTTTAATTCATGTCTTTCGTCGTCAGGATAACATGAGACTACGTTAATTGCGGTATTCAATTATTCACACTCGTCTCTGTGGGAACGATATCTGATCTTCAAGATCCACTATATTAAAACTTAGACCTCGTATACTTGCGATAGTAAGTAGCGGCGTGTTTCACGCGCTACCAAGTTTTTGATTCTGAAATCCACAACGCCACGCTGGAGCATACGCCGACCAAGGCTCCTCTCTGGAATCTCGTTTGTACCTAGGAAGGAGAAAAATACCTCGCAGGGATGTTGTCACCCTAAGCTCCGCGCCGTGCCCTAGACGGCCAACTTCAGGGACTCAATTGTTCACCTCGACTGACTCCCCATTCTAGTTCATTTCTTCTCTAGGGATCCACAAATCTCCACTCTCCTTCACCTGCTCACTACTACAGGGCTGATGGAGGCCCACGGGTTTCGCCAAATGGGCCCAAAATCCCAAGCCTAGTGACTTTCTCATAAACGTCCTAAATTATTAGTTAAACACATGATTTTACCTAATTAATTGTGTTTAGGTCCGACTGATCATCTCTGACGCCTATATATACTAGGGGCTATGTAAGCTCGAGGTAAGCTTTATTATGCGAATGCTTTGAGTTCATTTGTTTATTTGACGCATTTGTGTACTTTTTTTCTCTGAGCTATTATTCTCACGCTTGAGGGGTTTTGCTGGGACAAATTCCGGCCTGAGTCTTGTGTAGGTATCACTCCGCAAGGAGCAAGACTCTAGATATAGCGGGTCAGTCCTCCCAAGACCCAATGCAACCCATGTGAAGAATTTTTAACCGTCAACTCTACCTCAGCAAAAGAACATCTGTCATCTGACTAGACTATACTCGAGGTGTTGACCACTTTGGGACACCAACAAACACTTTATGAAAATCATTTAAGATCTTAAATTTATCATTTCTTACCATGGTATGCATAAGAATACTCAATTTTACATATTGTGTGTGATCCTAATTAGGTTGCATTCAGAGCATGAAAGTATTGAATTGTTTTTACCTAAGAATACCAAAAACTTCAATGCTCCAAAAATTCTTAAACATCTTCGCTTGCAATCATCTAGAATCGTTTATAAAACATTGTCTTGTAAATCTTTAACGTTCAATATCTTTTACAATTCAATTTTTTTCTCATTTAAATAAATGAAACTCTAATTTGAAATCACTCAATAAATACATTTGTTTTATAATACATCAATGGTCAATTGTCTATTAAAACATCTTGGGTCAACAAAAATAATTATGAATATTTTCAATTCCCCCAAATTAGAGTTAATTCCCCTAATTAATATGCAAAAATTATAGAAATAATTATACATTTTCCAATTCTCCCTAATTAACATACCAAACTTATAGAAACAATTGCAACAAATGCTAATTCTCCCTAATTAGAAATAATTCCTGATAATTAACATACTGAAATTATATAAATAATTATAAAAAATTCTAAATCCCCCTAATTAACATACATATATTATAGAAAATTTTAATTTTCCTAATTATAAATTATTCTCTATAATTAGAAATAATTCTTATTAATTTTCACATTAGAATTGTAAAAGTAATAATTAAATTTTGCCTCTCTCTCTTACACCTTCCATAAGAATCATTTAAAGCTTACCGGCTATAATCTCTATTACTCTCTATAACATATTTCCCTCACCAGAAGTAACCCTACATTAATTAGTTGTTGTCTTACTCATTGTCAGTCGGGATGTTTCTTTTTGCCGTAAACCACAATCAAGGGTTTACAGTTAAACTCCCTCTCTATTGAACATTTTTTCAATATTGTATGCCTCACAAGTATATAGAATAATTTTTCTTTCTATTTGTCATGTTTTAGAGATTTAATTACACATGAATTAGTTAACTGAAAAAAGTAAACACACGAATCCATGAATTGTGAAAAGTAAGCATATGAATCAATTAACTGAATATTTACATTCTCTAAAATTCCTAAACCATTACTTAAAATTCGACGCTGATAGGATTTTTGCTTTACCAGTGAGTTTATTTGTCGATACTAAAAACCCATGTTCTATATTCGTTTTTATTCAATTCTTATCAAACCAAAAACTAATTTTCATGTCCTTGAAGTCTACTAGGCTCCATTCTTTTGTCTTTGAATTTGCAAAGAATCATGTTATATGTAATTAATCTGTGGTTACATATTTTAGAATCTTAGATTACCGTATCTCCATTATATTTATTTTTTGGACCCTTGTTGGGTGTTGGTCTACAATTTTTTTTTTCCAACAAATTGCAAAACAATATCTAAATAGTGATTTTTTTTAACAAACAGAAAAATTGATTATTACAAATCTATACAATAGAATAGGAAAGAATATAGATTCAACCTATAATCTTAAATGATATTTTTTATACAATAAGCTGTTAAATATTAAAATTATTTTTTTTTTGTTATATTATCTAAATATTAAAATTATTTTTCCTCGAATTGATATTATTTTTTAGTAGACGCGTTATATGTTATATGCTGGTTATAATAAAGTTTTGTGTTGGATTTTGGAGCGGGTTGGGTCGACATGTGGAGCGTCCATATGGGCCCATGTTTCATGGATAGTCACCATGTGAATAGGTACACCTCTTGGTCTTAAGGATCACATCTATTTGATATACACTTATTGGAACGGACACACACTTTCGGTAGACACCCATTGGAACGGACACACCTTTTGGGATTTTCTCTATAAATATACATTGATACCTCTAAAGATTTTAAATCCTATCAGATTACAGAACATTTGAGTAGCCTTGGTTAGTGATGTGTGAATATTATCAAAAAAATACTTTAGTAGCATTTTTCTTATTGACGGGAGAAGAAATAAAGAACGGGTTGTAAACGAGTCTTCCAAATACGAAAGGTACACTTTCGTTTTAATATTTCTACATTTGTTTACATTAGTATCAAAGCATTATAGACCCGTTTTGCTAAATCACATCGTTATGGTGCTTGAACAGTAGTATTCATGATTTTTTTCATTATTGGTCAAAAATATTTTTTTTTGAAATGTTTGATATTTCTGAAAAAAAATTTATACAAAAAAAATTCTATATTTTATTTTGAGTCCAACGATATAAATTTTATAAAATTTGGATTTACGATTGATTTTATATATTTTTTTTAAAGAATGAAAATGTATAGTGCACTGTTCATTGGCCATTTTCTGGTTTCGGTGGAATGAAAAAGACGATGCAAAATGGCATTGTTTTCATTTATGATACAACACATCTTTTAATTTATTCACATAACAAAACGCTGTTTCGGTTCATTGGCACTTCATTGTGTTTGGGTTATTGAAATAGTACGTTAGGTTTAGGGTTTGAATCTGGGCAGACTTCGTTGTTTTTTAATAAAAAAAAAACATTATTACTTTTAATGGCGAAAAGGACTTCATGTAAGGGCCTAAACAGATGCGAACCAATAACCTATTGAAGGGAAGTAGAATTTAAGAACCACCAAAGCACGAGAACATGTTGTGAACCTTGTTACATTGTTTATTTATAACCTTGCATGTTTAGGTTACAATGAATCAATTAACATACATACTAGTGTATGCCAACATGAATTATGTGTGAAAATTTCTCGTTAGTTAATTTTGGTATATATAATATATTTATTTAGAAAAGTATGAAATTACAATTTGTGGGCAATAATAAGTTGAGATATGCTTTTCTAATTTTTTTGCGTATAATATATCTAAAAATGATATTTAGATCTATAAATACAAAAGATGATTATGAGCATAGCGAAATTTTCAATCTTATACTATAGAGATATTTATTATTTTTTAGATTCGATTATTACGGGAAAATAATTAGTGTGTGCGCTAATATTCTAATGTGCATAAAATGTAGTGAAATGACTTTAATGAATATAGTGGCGAACCTTGCTAAAGTTAAGAAACTAGATGGGAATAACAATGATATTTGGCCTCGTAAGATCCAGTATCTCCTAAATGAGCGATAGGTTCTGGAAACATTGACACAGAGCATGGAATCACGTCCTAAAGGTAATTATGCCTAACATTGGTGTAAGATGGAAACATATCAAAATTGGGCCAGTAAAGATCGTAGTGCAAGATTTACTGTGTTAAGGTATATACACGATGACCTGATCGGTGATTATGAAGGTTATGCCACTGTACTAGAGATGTGGAATACATTCAAAGTGGTATTTGCCAGTACGTCAGCAACTAGGTTGCAAGCCTTAACGCTTAAATTTGAAACTTATAAGATATCTCCTAAAACAAAGATGGTTGAGCATTTTCGAAAAATGCCAGCTATGAAACGCGACCTAAAGGCAACTAGTAGGAACCTATCTGATGAGCAACAGACCTTTCTTGTGCTTTGTTCTTTGCCTGATTCTTGGGAGAAAATTAAGCTCACAATGACGCATAATAAAACTATCAAAACTTTTACCTAATTATAACGTCATCTAGAATTGGAGGCAGAGAGGTTGGAGGCACAAGGTAATACTTCTATTTGTCATTGATTCTAGCCATCACCAGACATTTGGGTCTAAGCAAAAGTGGCAGGACAAAGCACGAAAATGAGGAATATGAGGATATTTTTATAAAAGGAGAAATGGGAGAAAGTATAAAAAAAGCAAGCGTGGAGGAAAGAAGGACAAGTCTAAACTTAAATGTTACAACTGTGATAAACTTGGCCACTTCGCACGTGAATATTCTGAGCTGAAGAAGGCACAAACCAACTTTATCTTTCAAAATGATGCTTATGTGTGCAGTCATGTCTTGGTTGCTCATTAATTTCTTAATTGGATTGTAGATACTGGAGTAACAAGACACGTCAGAAAAGATTGAGTAGGGTTCATTGAGTATCGTAGAATTCCAATTGGAAGTCAATGTATTTACATGGGGAATAACACTAGCGAATATGTGATAGGAATTGGAACCTATCAATTAAAGATGCATTCTGGATGCACCGTGCTTCTCTATGATGTTCTCTATACTCCTGGAGTTTAACAAAACTTGATGTCTGTGCAGCCATGCAAACTAGGTTTTTCTTTCAGTTTCACTATAAACTCTATTCAATTTTATTTAGACTCCGTGTTTTATGGTAGTGGACACTTAGTAGATGCTTTTTATGTACTAGATGTTGATGATTCTTTATATTTTGACACATATTTAACTTCTAGTAATAATGATTCTATCACATCGACATCTGTTACATGGTATGCGAGACTTGGTCATATTGGGCAAGAAAGAATGACAAGGTTAGATCGAGAAGGATTTTTAGGTCCACTCTCTAGAGTTAACTTACCTGTCTATGAATCTTGTTTGTTTGGAAATGTTACACCCTGCTTTGGGCCCCTAACACCCAAAGGCTGGGCATGACGTTGATTGGACGTTACCCAACTAACAATATCATATACATAAATATGTACCGAGGTAGATTTTTTTTTTTTTTTTCCAAAAATATATTTAGTAACCCCAAAACTTAGAAATTCATATGTCTCAAATATTCATAATAAAACCACAAAAAAAAAACAAAAAACCTAAACATTTCATGGTTCACACCTGTCAATCCTCAGAAAATGACACCACCCTCTGACTCTACCTAGTGTCAGTAGTGGACCTATCTTTAGCAGAGGTACCCTTTGACTCTACCTAATATTTTTATATTATGAAGAAAATAGATCGATAAAATATTTTATCTTAGGTATTCCAAGTGGCGACAGGTCTACTATTGGTGTTAGATAGAGTCAGAGGGTGGTGCGACTTTTGAGGTTGTCAGGACAAGTGTTGATCAGGAAGGGTTTGAATTTTGTAGTTTTGCTATTGAATATTTGGTTATATATAATCGTTAAATTTTGAATTGATAACATATATTATATTTTTGAAAATCTAATATATTATATTTTTGAAAATCTATGTCAATTGACACTTAGTGGATATTATTATTAGTATTTTTATCAGAATCGCGTAGCGGAAGTATGGTGGTGGAGCGTTTTGTCTTTTATTTTTACTTCTCCATAAAAATGGAAAAACCGTGTGGCAGTCCTGGAAAATTGGGCCATTATAGGAAAAGTCACAAGAAAGCTTTTTGGTAAGGCTAGAAGGGCTAAATCTCCTTTAGAGTTAGTCCATTCTGACATTTACGGACCTATGAATGTTAGGGCATGACATGGTGCTAATTATTTTATCACATTCATTGATGATTACTCGTATTTTGGTTATATTTATCTCATTTCTCACAAATTAGAGGCATTGGATTGCTTCCAAAGATTTATTCATTTTGTTGAGAATGAAAGGGGTAAAAATCTTAAGATTTTACTTACTGACCGAGGATATGGGTATTTGTCTAAATAATTCAAGGACTTCTGTGATAATAGAGGCATCATTAGACAATTGATGATTCCCGGTACTCCACAACAAAATGGAGTAGCTAAGCATAGGAATCGAACTTTATTGGATATGGTTAGGTCAATGATGGTCACGTTAATCTACCAATCAATTTCTGGGGAGGTGCTTTATTGACAACAACCTATATCATTCATAGAATGCCCTCTAAGTTTGTAGCATCTACAACATATGAGTTATGGACTGCGTTGAATCCAATATTTTGATGAACAATTAAATGTTGATATTTTTATGGGACTAATATTTTTATTGAGTGGTTTCAGATTTATAGTTCCATGTAATGTGTTTAAGAAGAGGAATTGTCGAAGAGAAATTGTTGAAGAGAATATAACGGGTGCAAGATGGAAATGATGAAGACGTGAAGAGTTTTGAAGACATTGAAGATAACTAGGTGAAAACAACTCTTTACCTATATACTCTTAATGCAACTTGAATTAGGATCACACATGACACTTTAAATGAGTTATTTTTATGTGTGCCTTGATATGAAATAATAGAGTTTAAGATCCTAATTTAAGATATTGAATGTGCTCCTTATGTGAAATGAATTTGATAATTCACCTAAATAGAAAACATGTTTTAAAGTATAAAAAGTGAAGTAATCTAGTTAAATCGGTCAACCGAAAAAAGCAATTGGTCAACCGAATTAATCGGTGAGTTTTGAAGCTGAAATGAGGTACTACTGATCCATTCGGTCAACTGAATTAAAGAGGTCAATTAACCATTTGAGACAGTGGCTGAATTGGTGAAGGAAGTGAGCATATTGATCCAATCGATCAACCGAATGAAATGGGTCGGTCAACTGTTTGAGTTAGTAGGTAAATCGAAGAGAAATTGGAACAACTTGAACCAATCGGTCAATTGATTGGAAGCAGTCGGTCAATCGACTGGGATGAAAGACAACGATAGATATTAGTTGTGGACAGGTCGATCACTTGACCTGTGGGGCTTAGTCAACTAACTAAGACAGTTGGGAAATCGAGAGATTTGGTCTCTTGTCAAAATCTATCCATTTTTTAGGATTCCAATGAAGAGATTTGAGGGATTTGAACCTAATTGAGATATTATCTACCTATTTTATCATTCCTATTGATTTGATCCATATACTTAGAGATTTTCCAAATTCAAATTGATTAATACTTCATATATTTACTGTTTTAAATTGAGAATAGTTTTGTGGACTTATTTGAGTGAATCAAAAGTTATTTTTAAGTAAAATACTCCATAATTGAAATGTTATCATATTTGGCGTCTAAGAGTGTCTTTTAGAGATATATCTTTGAAAAACTAGATGTTGGAGGGCTTAATATTTGTCTATTAATATAGACTTGCGGGAATTAAGATTAATACATCAAGAACAATCAGTTCAAGCTTTTCTAAGAGTTATGTTTACGCTGAGATTTCTATTAGAGATTTATTTTACGTTCTTGATCTAATGCACTTGAGGTTTGGCATCACCGATTTGTGTTATATTGCTATCATTTCATTATCTTCGTTATTTTCTGATGAGATCTTTCCAAGTTTTGTTATTTACTTTGAAGTTATTTTTATCTTAATTGCTTGGTTTAAGATTGTTTAGAAAATCAATTTAAACTTAAAAGCCTGAAAATATTTTTAAATTTTTTTATTTGATTATCTGATTACATGTCTTAAATTATGCTACCCACTTGATCAATTATTCAGATTTTGTTTGCCTCACATTGTATCTATCACGTTATAATTATTTGGGACATTAATTGAGTATATTTGTATTGAGGTGGTAGAAACTCTTTATGGGAAGAAACTTACATATTTTTGTATTTATGAGTTTAAGCAAATTAGACACGTTTGGGACGGTGTCTAGTCAGGGTAGCTAGGTTTCCTTCTATTTTTTTTTTTGTTTTGTGAAAATATTATGGTTTGATCTTTGTCTTGCAAAAAAGTTAGATTATTTTTTTTCCTTGAAAAGAATTAGGTTTTAATTCTCCCAGTAATAGAATTGAGTGATTGTAAAGGTTCTTTCTAAACTTGAGAAAAGGATAAGTATAAAAGTGTGAGAGACTGGTAGGTTTGATATTTAGCTTGTTAAAAGGATTATGTCTTGATTCTTCTTGTAATAGAATTAGGTTAGTTTTGAGCTTGGTAAAAAGATAAATTTTTTCCTGAACTTAGGAAAATGATAAATGTAAGGTTGATTATAAGTTTGTGAAAAAAATTGAGATTGTAAGGGTTTGGTTTCTACCTGAGAAAGAAATCAGGGGTTAGTGGATTGCGAATTTCCGTGGAGCTCAAAGGACTGGATGTAGGTAAGCGTAGCTTACCGAATCAGGATATATCATTGTGTGTTGCATTAAATATTTTGTATATTGTGTTTGGATGTGCATTTAGAAGTAAACACATTTTTGTCGTGTATTAAGATAATAATCCATTTAGGAAAATTAATTATTTGTGTTGAAAGAAATTAATTGTTTAAATTTGGTAACTACCTAATTCATACCCTTCTTGGGTAGCTCTTTAGGCCAACAAACTAGTTTTAAACCAACACTAGAACACTTGCGACCATGGGGATCTGCATGTTATGATCGTGTTACATTACATGCACATGGAAAATTGGGTCCTAGAGGTCAAAAGTGAACATTCATTAGATATCCTGATCACTACTAAGGATATGTGATGTTACATGAACGTTCTGATGGCGTACTGATTGAGATTGAGTCACACGATGTCGAATTTATGAAAAATGATTTTCCAAGCAGAGGAGAATTAAGAGGTAGTAGAGAACTTTATGAGCTGAATGAGTTAAATGATAACTCTACACCATTACTCGGTGAGAGTGGGGAAGTTAATCCTCGTCCTTTTACAAACACGCCAATGATCGCTGAGGATAGTAGGGAGAGATTTAGAAAATAATGGGAGTATACTACAACATAAATAATTCTCAAACTCTTCAGCGGCGTAGAAGTCAACGTGAAAATATTCCTCAACGTTTACTTGGTATTGATGAAGAACTTTTCATGTGTTCTTTACTAGAATAAGACGAGCCTTCCTCGTATCATGGGGCTTTATCATCACATGCTGCTAAAGCATGGATAACAACAATAGAAGATGAGATTAGTTCTATGTAAAAGAATCAAGTATGTGAACTAGTTTTTCTTCCGCTTGGACGGAAATCTATTGTAAACAAATGGGTTTTAAAGATTAAATATAAGGCAGATGGATCTATTGATAGGTACAAAGTTCGTCTCATGGAGAAAGATTATACTAAAAAAGAGGATGTCGATTATGAGGATATGTTTTCACCAATTGTTAGGTTTGCTTCCATTCGCCTAATCCTAGCCATTGTCGGTCATTTGGATTTAGAATTTTTTCAAATGGATGTTAATAATACTTTTCTCAATAGTGCACTAGATGAGGAGACCTATATGAATCAACCGATTGGTTTTGTGGTCAAGGGATAAGAGCGCAAAGTGTGCAAGCTAAAATGTTCCATTTATGGCCTAAAATAATCATCTAGACAATGGTACCTCAAATTTCGTTAAGCCATAATTATTTTTGGCTTTATTATGATTTAGGAAGATCATTGTATTTATATAAAGTGGTCAAAGAAGGATTTTATTATCCTTACTCTGTATATAGACGATATTTTATTAGCATAAAATGACATAAGGATGATTGTCTCCATTAAAGAATAGTTGTCCTTTACTTTTTGATATGAAGGACATGGCTAAAGTAAATTATGCACTTGATGTTAAAATTATTAGTGACCATTCTAAGAAACTTCTTACTTTGTCTCAAGAGATTTATATCAAGAAGTTACTTGAACGATTTCGAATGCATAATGCTAAGCATATAGACACTCCTGTTGAGAAGGATAGTACCTTGAGTTTTAATCTTTGTCTTAAAACTAATGTTGAAAAAGAAGAAATGTTTTATAAACCATATGAAAGTAAAAATGGAAACCTAATGTATTCCATGATGTGTGCAAGATCAAACATATGTTATGCTGTGGGGTTGGTTAGTCGTTTCCAAAGCAATCCAGAAATTGTTCATTGGAGAGCAGTTAAAAGGATTTTGCGGTACCTTCATAGACCCGCAGACTATATGCTTTGTTATCGTGGTGGAAATATACTGATGCAGATTGGAGTAGTGACTTGGACGAACGTAAGTCGATATTAGGATATGCTTTCATACTTAGCAACAATGCTATTTCGTGGTCTAGTAAAAAGCAATCCTACATAGCACTATCCCCTATAGAAGCATAATATGTTACTTGTGCTTAAGTAATTCAAGAGGCTATTTGGTTAAAAAAAATTCTAGAAAGTCTTGATATAATACCACATTCTACAGATCCTGTAACCAATCATTATGATAGTGTGGCTGGCCTCGCATATGTCAAGGATCTTAACTATCATGGAAAGACGAAGCATATTTAGATTGGATATCACTACATCCGAGATAGAGTCTCATATGGATAAGTGGTACTTAAGCATAATTCTAAAACTAAAATGGTGGTTGATCCCTTAACCAAACCTATTTCTAGAGATTTGTTCCAATCTCATGTAAAGTCTGGGTTTTCGTAGATTGTAAAAGATAAGTTTAGCTTGTTAACTTTATATATTTGTACCACAATGCAAATTTACAATTTCATACTTTATTTGAATTTATTAAAAGTAGGATGAATAATTTATGATATTTGATATAACACACATTTTACCATGATGGTAGATGTCACTAGACTAAATGGTTGGTTACTCACACAACAACTAGCATCGACGCTAAGATAACGTGCGAGATGAGACGTTAGGATTCTGAAGATTAAATTAGAGAATTCTTTACAATGCCCCCTTGGATGAACCAAGATTTGGTTTGTGAAAAACCGAACATGAAAGTTTCCCACATTTCGTGTAACTAGAGAATAGCCGAATGTGAGATTTTAAGTAGATACTCGAGGCAATACCAGCTTGAAGTTCTCAGGTCAATCACTTATGTTGTGATTGGACTTAGATTCGTACAGTAATTTAGAATGTCATCCTCCTTTTTTTTTTTTTTTTTTTTTTTTTTTTTGTGAGTATAATACTGTAGTATGTAAATTATACTACATGTGCTTTAAGATAACCACATAGGAAGTGAGAAATAGATCCTTACTTTCTCACTGTGTGAGCCCTATATATATAGATCATTGATAATGATCTAATTATGCCCTTATGACTTGGAACTATGTTATAATTCAGAAATTTGATGTTGCTACTTTATCTAGGAAAGTAGTTAAATAGAAGTTGAGTAACATGAGGATCAAAGGAAAACAATTTAGTAACACATCTTGTTAAAATTGCATTGTATGGAGCTTAATGATGGCCACCACATATAAAGCTATTTTTTAAAATTACATTATATGTAAAGCCTAGTTCCTGCACATGTATATTTCTAGTTGCATTTTACAACATTTAGAAAAATAATGGGGTTCATTAAGTTATTTAAATTTTACTTTAAAAATTTTAGGAGTTACTTCGATATTTAAAAGTTTGACTTTAAAAATTTTAGGGGGTAATATGTTAATTTTAAATTTAACTTTTAAAAATTTAAAGATTATTAAATTATTTAAAATATAATTTTAAAAAGTTTTGGGATATAATTAATATTTTCTTTATTTCAAAAGGATAATTAGTGTAAGTAAATAAATAAAAAAAAATAAAAATAAAAATTAAT
Organism: Eucommia ulmoides; assembly: GCA_016647705.1. NCBI lineage: Eukaryota > Viridiplantae > Streptophyta > Magnoliopsida > Garryales > Eucommiaceae > Eucommia > Eucommia ulmoides. The sequence goes on from CM028331.1 coordinate 12,644,627, forward strand.
TGTGATAGACAAACGTTACCTTCCTAATTAAGGAAGGCAACAATGTTAGCATTACAGGGACACATGTGAGTTATTAAAAAAAAGGGTTAATTACACTTTATCCCCTGTGGTTTGGCCCATTTGCACTTTATCCCTTGTGGTTCAAACGTCGTCACTTACCCCCCTGTGGTCTTGGGCCTAGGGATGTTCATGGGCCGGGCTAGGCTGGGCTTGGGCTGGGTTTTACCTAGGGTATTACAAAAAATTAGTCAGCTCGAGCTCGGACCGATCCTATGATTGGGCCCTATTGTCACGCCCAAGCCCGGCCCTATCAAACAAATTAGGGCCCACGCCCCTAGAGCCGGCTCGGCCCGACCTTATAACTCAACACACAACTCGCAACGCTAAACAAACTGCTAAAATAAAAAAATGAAATGGGATGAAATATGAATCTAAGGTTTGTTTAAATCTAGGGTTTATTTAACAATAAAATATGAATCTGAAGCATGAACAAAAATCAAAATGTTGTTACCTGAAATCCATTGCGATGGCAATCAACGACCAAGAGAGGCTCTGGGGGAAGAAAAACAAAAGCGTCGAACAGTAAGTATCGATAGACAGCGAAACAGTGATCGACGGCGAGATAGCGATCGGCAGTAGTGGTGAAGAGAAGTGAAAGCTGGGAAGAGTGAGCGATAATTGACAACAAAGCATCGATCGATTGCAAGATAGCGATCGATAGTAGCGGCGAGGCGAGATGAGGCAAAGCTGTAGGCAGAGGGTAGTGGCGAATACGACGATGAATGGCAGAGACAAAGAGGAACGATCGAGATTAATCAACAACGGTAGCTATGAATGATTGGCAGTCGTAGTCTTCTTTTTTTCTTATTTTTTTGGTTAAGTAGTGAGAGAGTATGAGGGAAGGAGTATTGACGAACAACCGAAAAAATGAGGGGTGAACGTCTGAATAAAGGTCTTGATAGATGTGACAATATTAATTTTTCTTAGGGAAAAGTGAAGCTTGCAAGGACCTAGGGAAAAGTGAAGTATGCAAGGACAGGGACAACTAAGTGAATCATTATCACTTTAGGGTTAACTTATATATATGTAAAATATAATTTTTATATTTTTAAAAATGTCCAGTCGGGCCGGGCCGGCCCTAAACAAAAATAGTTAAGCCCTAGCCTAACCCTAAAAATGAATGGACCTTAGTATTTGGGCCCTAGCCCCGCCCATGGGCTCAAACACAGTCCCAACTGTAAAAAAATAGGGTTGGGCTGAGCGGGCCGGTCGGGCTGAGCGGGCCGGTCGGGCCTCCGGGCCCGTGACTACCCCTACTTGGGCCTGAGTGGAAAACTAGCAGTTTCTGTCAAAATTGACAGAATTGAGCCCCACGAGTCAGGAATGTGGTTGGGCCTATTTTCTGTGTTTTTTCCCTCCAAAATCCTTTTTCTTTGTTTTTAATTTACTCCCACATTTCTCTATATAAGTATAAGATTTCTCACTCATTTTTTGCACCAAACCAACAATAATTCACATTTATTACACCACAATAATTCTTAATTTATTATTTATTTTCAAGACTTCAATCATTATTATATCAATTTTTTTATTTAAAATTTATCTTATTAATTTCATTTGATTATTCAAATATCACATTTTTTTATTCAAATATTTATTAATTTTCATGTCTTTTAATTAATATTACTTAATTATTAAAAATCAATTTTTAACACTGAATGCATTTGTAAATAAAGTCAAGGTCAATTTATTGAATCCGAATACAAGGATAACTAAATAAAAATTCTAGTGATTAATTCAAAATTAAAATATAAATTGAGAGGTGATAATGTAATTTATTTCTATACTTAGAACACTTAATTTGGAGTTACAGTTCTTCTTCTTTGAAATATTTTTAAATTTTAATTGTTCATATATCAAAATGTAAATAATCACATTTTACCATAATATACCATTGTAATACACATCACATTAAAATACTTCAATTTAAAAATTGTAAACATCAATGTACTAGAAACATAAATTTGAGAACAAAACACCAAACAAACACCAGTAGAGTTGCAACAGATATTCGTTTAACATTTTACAATAAAAACCAAAATAAAATATCAATTCACAATTCATAAATTAACGTGGCGCATGATTCAAGTGTTGAAATTGACATTGACATTTTTTTAAAGATTTTTACATCATATCCAAAGGTCTAATTCCATGAAATCAAACACCGCCATATTATAAAATCGAACAATTAACAAATTCAATGAAAACCCAAACGGGCCTTAATAATTCTTGAATTTGCATTCATCAGATGAATAACACAGTCTGAAAACATCGGATCCACGAAGGGAACGACGGCAAATCGAAGAATTCCAAATCCTGCAACATCGAAACTGTAAAAAAAAAAAAAAAAAAAAAAAAAAAAAAAAAAAAAAAAAAAAAAAAAAAAAAAAACCCGCCAATTTAAAAAATCAAAATCATTAATCAAATCGAACCGAATCCAAATCATTAATCGATCTGGATGATCGAGAAGATCTCAACGAAAAATTATGTTTTGTTCCCAAAATAGAATCAAATTTGGGAACAAAAAATTGCAGAACATAAACAATATTTAGGGTGTTCTATATGGAGTCCAGCATAATTTTCTGTTCCCTAAAGACAAAATGTCAAGATAAAACAAAAACTTTCCCACACAGAATCAACAAAGGAAAAAGTTACTTCAGACTTTAGAGATGCAAAGCTTACTATTACTCAGACCTCATAAGCAATCCAAAAGTAATAAGAAAAAATGAAGAACATTGCTTCCATATGTATAAGTAAATGAGAAATTTGAAGTATACATAATTTTCATATCCAATTATATAATGAATTTTTATTAAAAATTCAATAAAAACATGAAATAACTAGGTAACGATCAGATCCCGAAAAAATTCCCAAAATTTCCAAGTGAATCTAATTTTGGAATTGAGCTAACAAGGTTTTCTAAGGTTTAACATGTTTTAACAAATCAATCATAAAAAAAAAAAAAAAAAAAAAAACAAGCATAAACAACATTTTCTCAATAAAAAATCCCCACGTAATAAGATATAAAATATGAATTTCCACAAATTTGGGAACAAACAATTGCAGAACATAAACATAGACTATGGGATTCATGAAATCCTTAAGCATTCGAAGCCAAATCAAAGCCCTAACTACTCACTGAAAGAAGACGACTGTACGTGAGAGAGACGAACCAGTAGAGACGATACAGGTCTAGAGAGAGCGTCCAGATCTGGCCACCGCTATCCAGATCTGTCCAAATTTAAACCCTATTTTGATTTCAAACCCTATTTTGATTTTGAAATCGAAATCGATTTCTTTTTTGAAATCAAACGTGTTGTTTGATTTCAATTTTGAAAATGAAATCGATTTCGAAATCACTTGAAGATTGGCGAAGAACGAAGAATGAAGATGACGAAGAAGCAGACGAAGCAAATGAAGAAATCGACGATGAAGAAGCCTAATTCTGAGATTAGAGAGATTGCAAGGTTAGCGATGAGATCTATGTCCAGATCGGCTGCGAGGGCCGCCGTCGTCGCGACAACTCAGAGGAGCGTCGGCGCGAGATCGGAGAGGGAGCACGATAGAGAGAGAGTGAGGAGGCGACGGATGTCAAGGTTTTTTAGAGAGAGAAGCTCTCAATGGAAAAGTGCTGAAAGGCATTTATGGTTAATTACACTTTATATCCCAATAACTGTGAATAATTATGAAGGGTAAAATCGACATTCCACGTTTTTCGTCAACGGAGTTAGCGTTGCACTTAGGTCCACAAACCACAGGAGGGGTAAGGGGCGACGTTTAAACCACAAGGGGGGTAAAGTGAAAATGGACCAAACCATAGGGGGTAAAGTGTAATTAACCCTAAAAAAAACAACGCTATGGCGGTGGCATGGTGCAAGAGTTATCATTTAGGTGTGTGTGTATATATATACGATTCACCTAAAAAAAAAAAAGAGGCAGAAGCAGCGGCGACTTGTAGGTACTCACTATTTTTTTTTTCACACACACACACACACACACACACACACACACACACACACACACACACATATATATATATATATATATTGTTAAAATAAAATATATTATACATTTGATTTATGGGACTAACTATACGGAAATGTATATATGTATATTTATATATCAAAAATAATTTGTGGGTTCGAGAAATATAGTGGGTATAGATATATCGAATTTACGAATAATACAATTTAAGATAAAAACTGTAAATTTTATTAAAACGACATTTTTTTAGCATTCCATCGACTAATAAAATTTAGAGAAATTCCTTGAAAGGTCCCATCCCATAAAACCACCACTTTGCAGCGTCCTATAACAATGAATTTTTAACACATGAGATAGTCCTTATAAAGTGATTTTTTGAATCTTGGGATCTCTAAAAAAGTTTCCCTAAAATTTTTAACAGTCGATTAATGTTTTTCTGTAGATTACATTATTAACTTTTTTTTTTTGTAATCATTGTTATAACAATTTTTGTACAGTTAATATTAACTTAAGAAAATAGGCGTTAAATAATTTCGTACAATAAAAAAAATGAGAATAAGAAAGATTGCATTTTAGGGTCACGCATTACTAATTAGATTTATTCAAATAAATTCTTAGTTTGGGCCTTGTTGTTGTTAGATTCACAGGTGACGCCGACCATGTCTGTATTGCGACAGTAGCATACTTAGTAACACAAAAATCGAGGTGAGTGTACTGTCTTCTATAAAAATTATTAAATTATATTTTCATACTAAAATAACCTGATTGGTTAATTCAAATGCATTTATTTTGTTACAATGATAATTGTGGAATTATATTTCGACTCAGTGTGTGGTTATCTATTATATTTTGAAAAGTGATATTTGATAATCATGTTTGATCCACATAAATTGTTTTTGTATTATGAAAATAGTATATCGCTAAAATATTTGGTTTCAAGTACCACAGCTAGTGACAGTTCCACTACTAGCACTAGGTAGAGTTAGAGGATGGTGTCATTTTTGGAAGATTGTCGGAACAGGTGTGAACCGCGAAAGGGTTTAGTTTTTGTAGTTTTGTTTAGATATTTGGGGACACGTGTATTTTTGGGTTTTGAGTTTGGTAAATATTATTTAAAAAAAAAATCTATAACAATACATGTGTGTATATATATATATTTGTAGGTTGGTCGAGTAATGTCAAGTCAACGTCGCGCCTAATCTCGAGCATTGGGGGGGGGGGGCTTGTGGAGGGGGTATGACAGTTTTTGGTATCAGAGCTTAGGTTATAGGTTCTGTAGATGTTCTAGATTGTCTAGTGGACATGTAGTGGACCATAAAATAGAATGTTGATAGGTTGGTTCGGCATGTGATTGGTAGTTATTTTTATTGGATTAAATGGTACATTTCTGTTATGCACTGTTGTTTGTATTGTTGACTCTGTTATTTGTTAAATTTTATTTCAGATCTTGACGATGGAGCGTGAGAATGAAAATCGTGAGAATTCTGGACCCTAGAGAAAAAGGGATAGGATACAGGAAAGCTTGAATGCCGTTGAGCTAATTTTACAGGCTGTTGCACAACTAATAGAGTAGCAAACAAAGATGATGGAATGCCAGAAGGCCAAAACCAAAGTAGTCACTACTTCGGCGTTACTCTTGAAAATATTCAAGGAATTGGACCCCCCTCGATTTTTACGGGAACTGCGGGTCCTACTGATGTTGAAAATTGGTTGAAGAGTGTAGGGAATATATTTGAGGCAATGGGCATTACTAATAATAGTCGAGTTCCTCTCGCTGCCTTGCAGTTGAAAGGAAAGGCCGAACATTGGTGGGAGGAAATAAAGAGGTTAATTTCAGCTCCAAGCGAGGAGATTTCTTGGGATCAATTTGTTGCTGTATTTAATGAAAATATTTCACTGAATTCTATCGGTTCGAGATGGAAGAGAAGTTTATATTACTGAAACAACGGAAGATGTCCGTTCTGTAGTATGAAATCAAATTTGATGCCCTATCCCGATTTTCTCTGGATTTGGTGAAGACTTAAGAAACAAGATGTAGAGGATTTCAGAAAGGACTCGATTTGCAAATACATTTTAGATTGACTAGTAGGCGGATCAAAAGTTATGTAAAATTGATAAACACGGCAAAATTAATAGAGAAAGATGTACGGGAAGCTACCGAGAATCGTGAACAGTACAAAAAGAGTAGATTTGAGTCACCTAATAGATATTCAGGTAGCACTTCTCGAGAAGTTGTAGCTCGATTGCCACTTTCTCGAGCCCCAACAATCGACCAGTCAATTAGGAGCCTAGGCTTACGACAATCTTATTCTGCGTGACAACAGATCGTACTTGGACAGAGTTCGGGTCAGTAAGGACATGGCAAGAGTCAGACATTTAGCCGAGCTGAAACAATCGCATGCTACCAATTTGGGTCATCGAATCATTTCATTAGAAATTGTTCTATGGCGGGTGGTTTGATATGTTTTGGTTGTCATGAGCTAGGTCATACGTCTTCATATATACCTACTCTTATGCGAGCAGTGTGGGTAGCGTTGGCCTTAACAGTGTTTAGGGGCGTGGTAGTGGATCGATCGGTAGGCCTCCAACTTGAGGTCATGTATTTGCTACTACCCAGCAAGACCCCTAGGCTACCCCGGATGTAATTACAGGTATTATGTCTTTATATGATAGAGATATATTTATACTTATCAATCTCGGTTCTACTCATTCATTTATTTTGGCGACCTTTATGATGTATGTAGGCAAATTTCCTACTTCTCTGTCATATAATATTATTATCTCTACCCCTGTGGGTGAGTTGATATTGATAGATAGTGCGTATAAAGATAGTCCACTTCGTATTGGTGATAGATAATTGTCAGTGGATCTATTACCCTTAAGTATTCATGATTTTGATGTGATACTGGGTATGGATTTACTATCCAGCTATCATGCCACAATTGATTGTTTAAAAAAAGAATTTACTTTCTGCGTCTCAGGTGGATTAGAGTTTGTATTTTCGGGGGACAAAATCATTACCCCTGTTAGTTTGATTTAAGTCCTAGAGGTCAGGGAATTATTAAAGAAGGGATGCCAGGGATACCTCGTGCATGCGATTGACAACAGTCAGAATGAGGTACAAATCCTAGTGGTCGAGGATTTTCCCGATGTATTTCCAGAAGAATTGTCAGGGTTTCCAGTAGATAGGAAAATTGAGTTTATTATTGAATTCTGGGAACTTCTCCTGTATCAATTCTACTTTATCGTATAGTACCTACCAAGCTAAAGGAGTTGGAAATTAAGTTACAAAATCTGTTAGACCGCAGGTTCATCAGACCTAGTATTTCTCCGTAGGGAGCTCCAGTGCTATTCGTACGGAAGAAGGATGGCACGCTGATGATGTGTATTGATTACAGGCAGTTGAATAAGGTGACTATTCTTAATAAATACTTGTTGCCTGGAATTGATGATTTGTTCGATCAGTTGCAAAAGGCTAGGGTATTATCCAAAATAGATGTTCAATTAGGATATCATCAACTGAAAGTCAAAGATAGTGATGCGTCGAAGACAGCATTCCATACGAGGTATGGGTATTATGAATTTCTGGTTATGTCATTTGGGTTGACAAATGCCCCTGCCACTTTTATGGATATGATGAATCGGATCTTCTAGCCTTATCTAGATCAGTTTATTATTGTGTTTATTGACGATATATTGATCTATTCCCAAAACTAAGAAGAGCACGCAGAGCATCTTAGGATTGTGTTGTAGATTTTGAGATAGAAGCAGTTGTATGCGACATTCAATAAATTTGAGTTTTGGCTGGATAGAGTTATATTCTCTGGGCATGTTATCTCGGGGGATGATATTCAAGTCGACCCAAAGAAAATCGAAGTTATTGTTCAGTGGTAAAGGCCAAAGAGTATGACATAAGTTTGAAACTTCCTAGGATTGGCGGGTTATTATTGCCGTTTTGTACAAGGATTTTCTGTTATAGCTGTGACCCGCAAGGAATCCAAATTTGAGTGGATTAATAGATGTGAACAGAGCTTCTAGGAGCTAAAAAGTAGATTAATATCTATGCCAATACTTTCTCTCCCGACAGAAGGTGATGGCTTTGTGATTTAGAGTGATGTTTCGCACTAGGGGCTAGGTGGTGTACTAATGCAACATGGCCATGTAATTACATATGCCTCTCGACAATTAAAGAATCATGAGTGTAACTACCCGACACATTATTTGGATTTGGCAGCAGTTGTGTTTACCTTAAAACTCTGGAGACATTATCTATATGATGAGATATGCGAGATATATACCGATCACTAGAGTTTGAAATATTTGTTTACTCAGAAAGAACTAAGTCTGAGAGAGAGGCATTGGATGAAGTTGATCAAGGATTATGATTGTATTATCCATTATCACTTTGGAAGGACCAATGTTGTAGCATATGCGTTGATTCGAAAATCAGCAGGTTCGGTCGCACACCTTCAAGTTGTTCACACTAACCTATATGCTGAGCTAAGATCTTTGTGAGTGATTTTAGTTGGTGGTTTGTCAGACGGAAACATTGCTTGTGACTTTGACCTTGAGACCGACGTTAATTGACCGTATTGTAGAAGCGCAGTAGTCGGATACCTAATTGGGAAAGATCAGAGATGACGTAAAGAATGGTCAAAGAGTCGATTATCGCATCAAGGATAATGATGAAGCCTTGGTGTTTGAGAATAGACTATGTCTAATAATGCTAATTTTGAAGAAAGTTATCTTGGAGGAAGTGCATAGCTCAACATATGCAATGCATTTAGGCAGTACCAAAATGTATCGGGATTTGTGAGAACACTATTGGTGGAATGGAATGAAACGAGAAATTACAGAATTTGTTTTCTGGTGTCTCATTTGTCAGCAAGTCAAGATCGAGCACCAACGTTCGGGTGGATTATTGCAGCCTTTGCCTATCCCAGAGTGGAAGTGGGAACATATCATGATAGATTTTGTTCCGGGATTACTCCATAACCAAAAGAAGCATAATTCCATCTGGGTGATTGTTGATAAACTTACGAAATTAGCTCATTTCCTGGCTGTGAAAACTATGTATTCTATAGACAAATATGCAAAATTGTATATTGACGAGATTGTTAGATTGCACTGTAAGGCCTCAATCGTAGCACGTACATCATTTTAGTTGCATTTTAGAGTAATTGGGAAAATTCAGGGGAATTTGAGTCAATTAAAAATTCAAATATAAAAGATTAGGGATCAAATTGAAAATTTAGGAAAACATTCTATCCAAAATTGGCATTTAACTTTTTAAATTGAAACTTAAAAGGGGTGAAATTTCAATTTTAGAACTTTTAAAGAAGTTGATATTGGACTAAAAAGAGGATTTTAAGAATTAGGGGGAGAAAGAGTAACTAAACAAAAAGTTTTATTTTATATATATATATATATATATATATATATATATCCATTTTGTGCGTGTGTGCTGTGTGCCATGAAGATCCGCCGGAGGTAGAGAAGAATCGGGAAGTGGGAGACGTGGCATTTTTAGATCAATTCTTTAGACCACTTGATTCATGCATTATATACTTGCATGCAGACTCAATCTGAAGGGAGGAAATGAGAAACACAAAAAGAGAAAAACATAGAGAGAGAGAGAGAGAGAGAGAGAGAGAGAGCAGGGTCGGACAGTCGGTGTCCGTCGCCGGCGGTGGGTTAGAGAGAGAGAGCTCGCCAGCGGCTAAAATTCAAAATAGAAAATAGAAACGCAGCGTGGGTATGTGTTCATGTTCTTTGTGTGGGTGTGTGTCGTCATCAAATTTTAGAGAGAGAGAGAGAGAGGTTCGCTTCGGTGGGTATGGGATCGTCGTTCGTCCGGTGGTGCGTAATCATCGCCGTCGTTTGGTAAAGTGTGTGTGCATGTTCTGTGTGGTTCGTTCAGCATCGCCAGGGTGTGATTATTCTGTCAGATAGGTGTGTCGGTGTGGTCGCTGTCGTCGCCGAAGTAGAGAGAGAGGGTGTCGTCGGCCGGTGGATGCTGTTGATTTCATGGGTTGAGGTGGTTCGGATGTGCGTGTGTGTGGGTGTTCTTCAGTCTTGACGGTGTATGTGTGCTCTTTCAACGAGTGTGTGCGTGTGTCATCGTTGGTGGTATGCGTTGGTCGTCTGACAATGTGTGTGTGTGTGTGTATATGTGTTCCAGCGGTGACGGTGGTGCCATGTTCATTGTGTGTGTGTGTGTGCTGCCATTTATGTGTGTGTGGTGGGTTCGGTCAGTGAATCGGTCATCTGGTCCGATGGTGAGAGGTTGTGGTCACCGGCTGGAATTGATGCTGAAGTAGGAACCGGAAGCGGAAGCAGGAAAAAGAAAAAGAAAGAAGAAGAGGAGAAGAAAAGATGAAATTACATAAAGAAGCCCGATAAAATCCAAAAATCCATCTCATGACCCTTGAACGATTTGGAATGGGTAACATTTTTTGTTAAGTTTATTTTAGTTTATTAAATTAAATTCTAGCATCAAAAGTTTGTAACTGGAATAATAAATTTGAGACCGTTCGTATTAATAAATTTTAACGAAAGAAAAATTTACCGAATAACAATTTTCATAAATAAAATATGGGGAATGGGAAAACATGGAACTTAGGGCCTGCTTTGCATGATTAGGTTATTTTACATAAAATATTAATTTAGGCCCTATCACTATTAGGTTCGCAGGTATCGGCGTCCCGATAGCGTGTGGTCAGTGACAGTTTTGCAAAATGGATATCGAGATGAGTATACTGTCTTCTTGTAAACCTATTTTCAAATATATGATTGAAAAAATGTGTTTACCTAAAAACTGGACAAATTTATAACTGATATGGATCAAACGTATTGGGGTGTTTTGGAAATGTGGATTTCGTTGGTTTTAAAAAGAGGGTGGAAAAATGATAGTTGGATTAAATCTGTTTTGGAAATAGAGGTCGATGTTATTGATTTGCAGTTTGACAATATTGTCATTGATTTTACGATGCTATTGATTTTATCTGCTTCGACAGAGCGTTGATTATCTATTGAGTTGTTGTTGTTGTGGTTGAGGTGGAGATGAGTTATTGTTGTTGGGGTGAGGTGAAGATTGGTGTTGGATATTTACTTGCTTGGTATAGTCCAGTAGAGCGGTGTTTCACCCGCTTGGCATAATCCAACAGAGTGTTGTTCACTTGCGAGGTATAGTCCCGCAGAGCGTTGTTCACCTGCTAGGCATAGTCCGGCAGAGAGTTGTTTATGTCTCGTTAGGAAGGCAAATCCTACGGGTGGTACGGTACCATTGTAACTCTCGATCGTGAGGTTAAAATGATCACATGGCTAGTCGAGACGTTGTGTGATGTGATGAGATGTTGTGTGATGTAGGGTGGTGTGATGTGATAAGGTGTGGTGTGATGTGATGTGGGGCAGTGTGCTGTGATATGGTGTGGTGTGATGTGGTGTCATGTCGTATGTGGTGTTTTGTCGTATATGGTGATTGGGGTGAGTACATTTATACATATTCTTTTATACTGGATATGTATGTTCTGATTTCATTATACTATATGGTTAGTTAAGTTATTCTGGTTGATTTTCATTATTTAGTAGGGATGATATATATATATATATATGTGTGTGTGTGTGTGTGTGTGTGTGTGTGTGTGTGTGTGTGCGCATATAAACGTTGATTTTGTGGTGATAGGAAAAAAATATTTTCTTTATGGTATGAGACATTTATATATCATGAGATTTTTATTTGATATGTAATATTTATATGTTTTATACTTGATCGATCTAAAATATTTTTATTAAGAAGGCAATATACTCGTCCGTACATCAGTTAGGAGTCGGTCCCCTACTGGCACTAGGTAGAGTCCGACGATGGTGTGGTATGGTAGTATTTTGGGAGGACCTGTCTGAGGCGAACTTGTAAGAGCTTCATTGTTGTTATACTTTTGTTGTTATTATAATTCAGGGACGGGTGTGTCCCTAGTTAGAGATGATGTATATGGTCAGAATTTGTGGTTGTATATTTATGTATGCATTTTGTCATTTGCTAGTTGGTTTGATGTTAAGATGATGTCATGTCGACGTCACGTCGGCCCCAGGGTGATGGGTGTCCGGGGTGGGGTGTGACAATTTGTGGTATCAGAGTCTAGGTTATAGGTTCTGTAGACTTGCCAGTAGTTGTGTCAGTAGAGGATTATGAGATAGGAAGATGTGTCAGTTGTCTAGTCAGTAGGGGACTTTGAGATAGTGGGTCGATAGGTAGTGTCGAGCCAGTGGTGGACCATGAGATAAGGTGTTGATAGGTGGGTTCGGCACGTGAGTGATAGTTATTTCATTGCATTAAGATGGTATATTGACATCGTGCATGGTTATATGTCTTGTTGGTAATTAGTGGGTGCGATGAAGTTGTGAAACTGTCAGTTGGTGGTTCGGGTAGTGTGGTTGGTAGTGGTAATAGGTGGATCACGATTGTGGGGGTGCTAGTGGTTGGGAATATTAAATTATAACTAATAAGTAATTTTATTCGTAGTATTTGACATTGGGATTCCTTGTTGGTAGTACGTAATATATTTATTGTTAAACCAACAGTGTGGCAAAGCACACTTAATTCGTCCAATATTAAGTTATTCATTAAATTAAATTAGTAGACAACACTTTATTTATGCAATTACACAACACACTGTGCTACTATTTGAGATATGCAGATTATATCATAAATGTGCGGGTGTGCTTGTGATTTTATTAGAGAGGGACGTTCATATGGTTAAAGCAGAAAGAGATGACCATTTGGCGGTATGAAAATAAATCTGATTTGGTAAAAATGGAAGAGACAAGATGTAGACTAATCTAGACAGGATTTACTTTGGAAATACGTTTTAGGTTGTCGGGCAGGCAAATTTAAAAGTTATACGAAATGGGCAAACGTAGTGAGAATTAATAGAGAATGATGTGTAGGAAGTAGCCAAGAACTATGAGTCCGTGTTAATAGTTGGTGCGTATAAATATAGTTCACTTCCTATTGGTGGTAGGAAGTTGTCGGTAGATCTATTACCTTTGAATATTTAAGAAAGTGATCTTTCGAAACTCAGGCGAGCCATAATTTGTATTCTCGGGAGACAGAATTATCACTCTTGTTAGTCTGATTTCAGCCCTAGAAGCCTAGAAATTATCGCAGAAAGGATGTCAGGGATACCTTGCGCACATGATTGACATCAATCAGAGAGAAGTTTCGATAGCAAATATTCCAGTGGTCAGAGATTTTCCCGACAAATTTCCAGATAAATTGTCAGGGTTGCCAGTAGATAGGGAGATGAAAGTCATTATTGGGTTGCTTCCAAGAACTGCTCTTATATCGATTCCCCCTTATCGTATGGCGCCTACCGAGCTGAAAGAATTGAAAGTGCAGTTGCAAGATTTAGTTGCAAGATTTATTAGACCGTAAGTTTATCAGACCTAATGTTTCCACATGAAGAGCCCTAGTGTTGTTCGTGAAGAAGAAGGATGGCACATTGAGATTGTGTATCGACTATCGACAGCTGAATAGGGTGATCGTTCGTAATAAATATCTGTTGCCTAGGATTGATGATTTGTTTGATCAGCTTCAGAAAGCTAAAGTGTTTTTCAAGATAGATTTTCGATCGGGGTATCACTAGTTGAAAGTCGGAGACAGTGATGTGGCGAAAACGACATTCTGTATGAGATATGGACACTATGAATTTTTGGTCTTGCCATTCGGATTGATAAATGCCTTTGCTGCCTTTATGGACTTGATGAATTGAATCTTCCAATCTTATCAGGATCAATTTATTATCGTATTTATTGACGATATATCGATCTATTCCCAAAGCAGAGACGAGTATGCAGAACATATTCCGATTGTGTTGCAGACATTGCGAGAGAAGCGATTGTATGCGAAATTCAGTAAATGTGAATTTTGGCTAGATCATGTGGTATTTATGGGGTATGTTATCTCAGGAGATGGTATTCAGGTGGACCCGAAGAAAGTTGAAGCTGTTGTTTAGTAGGAAAGGCCGAGAAATGTGACTGAAGTTCGAAACTTTTTAGGATTGGCGGGTTACTATTAACGATTTGTGCAGAGATTCTCTGTTATAGAGAGCTCATTGACTCATTTGACCCACAAAGAATCCAAATTGAGTAGACTGACAAATGCGAATAGAGTTTCCAAGAGTTGAAAAGTAGATTGATATCAGCGCTAATACTATTCCTCCCGACAGAAGGGGTGGTTTTGTGATTTATATTGATGCATCCCACCAATGGTTGGGATGTGTTCTGATGCAGCATGGTCACGTAATCGCATATGCATTTCGACAATTAAAGAACCATGAGCGTAATTACCCGATGCATGATTTGGAGTTGGCAGCGATTGTGTTCGCCCTGAAGATTTGGAAGAACTACCTGTATGGCGAGATGTGTGAAATATACACCGGCCATCAGAGTTTAAAATACTTGTTTACTCAAAAGGAACTAAATCTGAGGTAAAGGCATTGGATATAGTCGATTAAAGATTACGATTGCACCATCCATGAAGGCAAAGGCATGTTTACGTGAGTTGGAATTTGAAGTAGGTGATTACATGTTTTTACGTATATCTTCGTGGAAAGGCATCATGAGATTCAGGAAGAAGAGAAAGCTAAGTCCAAGGTATATTGAGCCATACGATATTCTGGAACGGGTTGGCACAACGGCCTATCAACTAGCCTTGTCGCCAGAATTGTTTAGATTATACGATATTTTCCACGTATCGATGCTTAGAAAATATGTGCCAGACCCTTTGCATGTGTTGGCTTCTCAATTTGAAAGAAGACTTGTCATACGTTGAGGAGCCAATATAGATTCTAAGTCATAAAGATCAAGTACTACGGCTAAAAATGATTCTATTGGTGAAAGTGCTACGGCGTAGTCACTCCGTGGAAGAGGTGACGTAGGAAATAGAAGAGGAGATGAGGAAGAAATATCTGCAATTATTCGTTCAAGGTAACTAAAATTTCGGGATAAAATTTCTTTTAGGGGGGAAGGATTATAAAGCCTAGTTCCTGCACATACATATTTCTAGTTGCATTTTAGAATATTTAGAAAAATAATGAGGTTCATTGGGTTATTTAAATTTTACTTTAAAAACTTTAGGGGTTACTTGGATATTTAAAAAATTGACTTTAACTTTAGGGTACATTAACTTTAAATTTGACTTTTAAAAATTTAGAGATTATTAAGTTATTTAAAATATAATTTTAAAATTTTTTGAGATATAATTAATATTTTCTTCATTTCAAAGGTGTAATTAGTGTAAATAAATAAAGAAATTTAATTGTGATAGACAAATGTTGCCTTCCTAATTAAGGAAGGTAACAATGTCAGCATTATAGGGACACGTGTCAGTCATTAAAAAAAAAAAGCTATGGCGGTGGCGCAGTGCAAGAGTTATCATTTAGGTATATATATAGGTTATACGTCATTGACCTCCTCTATCATTTTGCACTATACCAGATATCTTCCTTGTCTTTTTGCTCAAACACCATTTACTACCCTTTGGACAAAATTGCATTTATATTATTTTTGAAAAAAAATTATTAGCAAACTTATATTTTTAAAATTATATTTTTTACCCTTAACTTTTTAAATAATTATATTTACCTCTCATTACTACCCAACTTCCACCGCGATCACCACCGCCCAACTCCCACCACCCACTGCCACCGCCACCTTCTGTCATCGCCACCACGCACCACCTTCTGCCATCTCCCACCGCCGCTACCCAACACCACCTCTCACCACCACCCACTGGCACCGCCCAACTCCTACAACTACCTCTCGTCGCCACCTCCCATCACCTCCCACGACCCACTGCCTAATTTTTTTTCCACCACCCACCGCCACCACCACAACCACCGGAAAAAGAGAGAAAAGGGTTAACGAAAGGGTTAATTTTTTTTTTTTTAATGAAATGGTTTAAAAAATATATTTTCTTAAATGGGAGTGGGTAGCGGCAGTGGGAGGTGACGGTGGTAGGAAGTGGCAGAGAGTGGCGGCGGGTGGTGGGAGGTGGCGGTGGCAATGAGAGGTGGTGTTGGGTGGGTGGTGGCAGCGGGTGGCGGCGGCGGTAGGAAGTGGTGGTGGCAGTGGGTGCGGTGGTAGTAGGTGGCGATAAATATATTTAAATTAAAGGGCTATTTATGTATTTTAGTTTTTTATTATTTAATTATTTTTTAAATAGTCAAGGGTAAAATTGGTATTATAATACAAAATTTATTATTTTTTAATAAATAAGGGAGGTAAGTGGTGTTTGAGCAAAAACACAACAGAAGTTTTTGGTATTTACAAAATGACAGGGGAGGTCAATGACATATACCCTATATATATATGTATGTATGTGTATATATATATATTGTTAAAATAAAATATATCACACGTTCGATTTATGAGATTAACTATACGGATAAGTATATATGTATATTTATTGTAAAAAATATATTAGTGGGTTTGAGAAATATAGTGGGTATAGATATATCAAATTTACGAAGAATAAAATATAAGATAAAAATTGTAAATTTTACTAAAATGTCATTTTTAGCATTTCGTCGACTAATAAATTTTTAACAGTCGATTAATATTTTTCTGCAGATTACATTATTAACAGGAAAGTTTTTGTAGTTGTTGTCATAACAATATTTGTACAATTAATATTAACTTAAGAAAATAGACGTTAAATAATTTCGTATAATAAAAAAAAAATGGGAATAAGAAAGATTGTATTTTAGGGTCATGCATTGCATATTAAATTTATTCAAAGAAATTCTTAGCTTAGGCCCTATTATTGTTAGGTTCACAGGCGACGCCGACCATGTCTGCATTGCGACAGTAGCGTACTTAGTAGCGCAAAAACCGAGGTGAGTGTACTGTTTTCTATACAAATTGTCAAATTATATTTTCGTACTAAAATGTGAAAAGAAAAGATTTATTAAAATGAAATATTTTATAACGTGATGTGGATCAAGAAAATTTTTAAATGTGAAAAGTGAAAAGTGATTTTTAATATCTGACTATGCCATAGTGTGATCCCGACATGAGGGGATGAGCTGCGGGATATTGTTGGTCTTGATAGGAAGGCATGTCCTGTAGGACGTTTATGTTGTGACCTAACAGGAGGGTAGTCCTGCAGGTAATTGTTGTTATTGTTATTATTGTTGTTATTGTTGTTAACCATTACTATGGTAGAGTTGAATATAATATTGATTGTCAATATGGTGGAGTCGAATATGGAATTGATAATATAACTGTACATGTGTCTGTGTATATATTTGTGGGTTGGTCGGGTAATGTCAAGTCGACGTCACGCCTGGCCTCGGGCATTGGGGGGCCTGGGGAGGGGTGTGACATTATATATGTATATATATATATATATATATATATATATATATATATATAAGCACGCTACTGCAAAGGAGATTAAACATGTTTTTCATTTTAAACTATAGAGGGGTTAGAAATACTTAATTTAATGTGACTGAATTGGTCTGGAGCATAGACGAGTATTTTATTTTGCAGCGGGTTGTTGTCATGTTAGTTAGATAGAGACTTAATATGGTGCTCCCACATTATTTGGAGACACTCGTCTATCGCATAATTTACTAAGTTGTATGAAGAAAGTATAATGCATGAATTTGAAGAAAGAAACACATTTAGTGCCTATTGTGTCCGAGTGGGAGATGTTGGATTATGGAGTGGGTTAGGTCTACCCGTGGAGCATCCACATGAGCCTCATGTTTCATGGATAGTCACCATATGAATAGGTGCACCTCTTGATTTTAAGGATCACGTCTATTCAGTAGACATCCATTGGAACAGACTCATCTTCTGGGGTTTTCTCTATAAATATGCATTGATACCTTAAAAGGTTTCGATTCCCATCATATTAAAGAAAATTTGAGTGGCCTTAGTTAGTGAGTGTATAGATATTATCGAAAAATTCTCTAGTAGTATTTTTCTTGTCAACGAGATAAGAAACGTAGAATAGGTTGTAAATGAGTCTTCCGAATCCAAGAGCTATGCTTCCATTTTAATATTTCCGCTTTTGTCTACATTATGTAAACTTGCTTTAAGGTTAATTTTTTGTCGTTAGATGGGAAAAGTTTAAACATGTTTTCTTTCTCTACTCGTATTAAAGTAATTTCATAATTTACTTTCATGTTTAAGTTGATTCGGTTCATTAACACCCTAGACATGACTACCTATCATATTTTATTGAAAAAATTATCAAGTGGTCCCAATTTAAGTATGAAATTATTAATTGATTCCAACCGTTTGAAAATAAACCTAACAATTCTAGTGTACAAATTTTCCAAACTATCTAATGCCAAATTTAAAAATGTGAAAATTTACATGATTAATTTACCCTTGCGAGATCCCTGGAATTAAGATTTTCCTTATTTAATCCTTGTTCCCATATGTAACAATTTTCACAACAAAATTATTTTATTCGAATCAAAATAACTATTGTTATACACATTTTTGTCATCATCTAATTATATAGTCAGATTTGTCTGAATAAGATCATCAAAATTATATTACATACACTATATTTTCATCAGTTCCTAGATTCGGAAAATATGATTATGGTCACCCTAAATGTGGCTCGAATCCGTAGTCAATCAATATGATACTTCCAGAATTTTTAATTTCCACATTTGTGTTACATTTAACACGATGTTATACGTTGTTTTAATATAGTTAAGTGTTACATTCAACATTCAAATCATCTTTATCTGTAAATCATGCTACATTCAACACGTTCATATAATTTGTGCTATTATTAATATTATCACAGTTGAGTGTTACATTCAATATCTAAATCATTTTTAGCAGTAAGTCATGTTACACTTAACATATTCATGCTATTATCAACATCAATTTTTGTTATTTTTAAACATAACAAATTATTATATGTTTTGTAGTTTAATATGTACATCAGGATGTCAATTTTTATTTCATTAGATGTTATATTCAACACTAATGAGGTACATCAATTGTAGTGATATTATATATAATATTAACATGAAACGTTATATATAATATTCACATGCATTCTAATCCAGAACTTAAAAAAAATAAAAATAAAAATTAATATCTCATTTTGAAAAACATGATTTACAGATCACTGTGTTATAAAAAAATTATTAAACAATAATCACAATTGAGAGAAATTGAAAGTTTCGTTTTTAGTTTAATTGCTAGTTTATTACCATATATTGTTCCGCGTTTTTGGGGAAGCAACGGATATAAGGAATGTACCATCTCATTTAATAGGGGTAGATTAGTCTACAAAATATCAATATGAGTAATTGGTGCAAAAAACCAATTGAATTTTTTTATACCAATTTGGGAATTATTAGTAAATGTACCTATTTTATTTTGATTTTTTGGGTACAGGCATATCACATTTTATAAAATCTCTCTCTATTTCTCTCTCTTTTTTTTTTTTTTTTGTGTGTGTGTGTGTGTGTACAGTACGTAAAACCAAGTTCACATTTCCTTTATAAAATACAGCGCGTGAAAGAATCAGATGCTCCAACTCCAAGTCATGCGTCCCACTAACAAAATCCACCTAAAGCCTAAAGGCCATCAACTCTCATATCACATCTTCACCTTTTAACATGCTTATAAATAGCCAAACCCCATTGGGCATGTGCCCTCCACACTCCCCCCCTCAACATTAGCATTCACATTCCACCAAACAAATCTCTTTCCCACTAATCTTCTTCCCTCTCTTTAATCCTTTTTCTCCTCATTTTCAATGGCAAATCAACAAAATGAAACAAAAGAGACAATATCGAGCAATATTGATATTGAGACTCAAGGGCTTGAAATTGAGATTGTAGACTACTCCAAGAGAGCACAATGGCTGCGGGCCGCCGTCCTAGGTGCAAATGATGGGTTATTGTCCACATCGTCGCTGATGATGGGCGTGGGGGCCATTAGGGAGGATGTCAAGACCATGATCATAACTGGTATAGCTGGATTGGTAGCCGGCGCGTGCAGTATGGCTATTGGGGAGTTTGTCTCAGTATACTCTCAATACGACATAGAAGTGGCTCAAATAGAGAGAGAGGCTCGTGCTAGGGTTGGAACTGCTGGTAAGGATGAGTCACAGTCAAGAGAGATTCATGCTAGGATGAATACTATTCTGGACGAGTCTGATTCAAAACTAGCTCATATCAAAAAGAATAATTTGCCCAGCCCCGTGAAGGCGGCCATAGCTTCTGCAGCTGCTTTCGCAGTAGGGGCGATGGTGCCGCTATTGGCGGTTGCCTTCGTGAGGGAATATCGGTTGAGGTTGGTGGTGGTGATAGTGGCGGTGACTTTGGCGCTTGTAGGGTTCGGGGCATTAGGAGCTGTGTTGGGGAAGGCACCCTTGGTGAAGTCGTCCACGAGGGTATTGTTTGGGGGATGGTTAGCCATGGGAATCACTTTTGGAATAACCAAGTTGGTTGGTACTTATGGAATATGATTATATTAATACTATATATTATTACTCTTTATATATAATGCTACTTTAGGGATTTGCCTTCCTCTATCTTGCTTTTGAGTTTCATATTCCTTTATATCTTTTTTGTGGTCTGGAGGTTCCGGAAGTGTATGGAAGCCAATGAGAGCTTACTTTTGGCAAATTTCAGCTTACTTTTGTGAAAGTATATGTTTTGAAGTCTTGTACTCGTTATTTGTTCATATCATGCTTTTTACTTGTGCTGTAAGTAAAACATTATATATGATTTAAAGATTCTCTCTCTCTCTCTCTCTCTCTCTCTCTCTCTCTCTCTCTCTCTATATATATATATATATATATATATATATATATATATATATTTGTATATATATGAAAATTTATCGAAAAGTCTAAGTATTTAATCACAATATAGTCCTCTAATTAGCATTATAGGTTACCCAAAAGTTCTAATTTCAAACCTGAAGTTATCTTTGGACGATTTTACTCTTCCGCACCTAAACATCTATGATTTTCACATCATAGCCTCCACACAGCCGCTCCTCACCGTCCCCACATAGCCACCTGTCGCCATTGTCCTCTTTCTTTTGCCGCTCATCGCCGTTGCCGCCCCTCTCCCTCAGCTTCTCTCTCTTTCTCTCTCAAATCGTTGCCAAATGTGGCTGTCGTGGCCAGATCAGTTCAAGATCGGTGGCCCCGCCATCGTCAACCACCACATCTCTAGTACATCGCCACCGTCGGACTAAACCCCTCTATCATCAACTCGATTGTGATTTTCAGGTACCAGAAAGGGGAGGGATTGGTGGAAGACACTGTTTGTTCAGTCTGCTTGAACGAGTTCGCTATGCTCATCATCATAGCCTTTTGCCATGCTCTCGCCGTTTGCTGTGCTTTCTCTCTCTCTCTCTCTCTCTCTATTTCTTTCTTTCATATTTGGCTGCAACGGCTAGATATGAGAGAACAGATTTGGCCTCGAATACCAGATCTATTCAAGATCCTAACACGAAAAGATCATCGTCAGCGACACCTAGGGTTAGTAAACTGAGCAGATGAGTGGCGAAATCTGGTGCCAATTCACCGGCGACCCTTCAGAATCCTCGCATCTCCGTCCATCGGTCCCCCATATCATTGACTTCGAAGCCGGTAGTGATAAATTGAAGGTCGCCTTAGCTTAATACTCCACCGCCTGATTTGGGGGTCTTATTTGGGAGTGGAGAAATTTGAAAATGATTTGCGGGTCTTATTTGGGGTGTTTGGTTCTTGGTGTTTGAGGAGGGATTGCAATTACTGAATGGGATAAGACATTTGGGTGTTGGTGAAGCTGAGAAGATTGAAGAATATGGTTGTTTGAAGGGGTGGCGGTGCAGTTGGCTGCGGCTTGCTAGGGTTGAACGACGGTGAGTGGAGCTGCGGTTATATTTTGAACGATCTCATGTTATATTTATAAAGGAAAGTGGAATATAACATGATATCGTCTTATGTTCAAAATTGTGGAGAGGCAAAATTGTCACAAAAAATAAAAAAGATTAATTTGTAACATGTGTTTTCAAAAGGTGTAGTAGGTAGATTTGCCCTCTTATGAAGACTCCTCGGTAACCGTCGCTTATAGATATATTTTACATACAACCTAGGCTATATCTTGCGTCTTGAATTTTCAATTATAGGAAAAGGTTGTCTAATTAAATTTATAAGTCGTCTCTAAAATATCCAATTAATTAATTTTTGACGAAAATGATCATAAAAATGTTTTTTCAGACTTTCCATGAATGGCTGTGACATTTTCACACCATAATGGTACTTTTGAATAAAATTTTGTTTAGAATTGCCAATTGACCAATAACATCTTTTAAAAATAATTTATAAACAAGTGTTAATATGTTGTATATCACATTTCATAGTTCAAAGTTGAAAATACATTTACGTTTAAACTTTCCATGCGTAAAATATTGATATGCTCACAATTATTTATTAGTCTAGCCAAAATAATATTTCCTCTCACTTGTTGTGTCACATCTGTCAAAAAATAGAGCTAAATAGAGTTCTTTACATATATGGGTCCAAAAGATAAAAAATCACAAAAAATGGATCCCCTTTTCATTTATTTTCCATATTGGGTCTTTTCGGCCAATATATATATATATATATATATATATATATAATTAGTTAATTCAAACCCATTGTCCTGGGTTCCCTACACCTTCGATACTTGACTGCGAAGAATCGCATCAACGGGTATGCTCGCTTGTTATCTATGAATCGTTCACGGTGTATTTTTTTTGACAATTTGGAGTTAATAAAAAGTAGTTTATCCATACACAAAATAAACCAACTTTTTTTGTACACAAACACATAACACTATTTTTTTTGGAACACTATTTTTTTGGGGACACTATTTTAAGCTTTTTAAAAGAAAAATGTTTGATGTAAAATGGCCTGCATATTTTAATGTTTTCGGCAACTTTGAGTTAAGTAATGGTGGTATATCGGTATTTTAAATAAACCCATTTTTTTTTGTGTGCATAAATTAAGTTCAAAACACTCCATAATGCAATTTACAATACTAAAAACAGACAATTGAACGATTTTTAAAAAATCGCTAAAGTTCGCCAGATGAGTTGTTTCGATGACGATGTAATTTTTTCGGTAATTTGAATTTAACAAACAGTAGTTTATCTGTACACAATATGAACCCGGGTAATTTCATATACAAATTATGTTCATAACACTACATAATAAAACTTAAAATACTAAAACGGACTAATGAATAATTTTTAAATAATCATCAAAGTTGGTCAGATGAGCTGTTTCGATGATGATGCAGTTTTTTACTACATCATCGAGTCACAAGGAAAAGTCACAAACTCCCTGACCCTGCAAAAGTATATATTACAACTCCATAACAATAAAAAATTATTTTATCAGCAAATGATAAACAAAAATTAGGGTCTATTTTTTTTTTAAAAAAATTAATTCTAAAATTTGTTTAATATTTTTAAATTTCAAATCTAATAAAAATTATAAGTTTTGTATAAATTTTTATATAAGTTTATTGTATAAGTTAAATTACGATTTGTAATATTATAAATTTGTTGAGTTTTTATATTTTGTATAAGTAACAAAAAAAAAAAATTATGTACCAAAATCATTGATCATTGATTATGTATTTAGAAATTGTTTATTAAGTAAACTTTGATTTGTTAGTTATTATTTATAATAAGAATAATTTAACTAAAAAAATAAAATAAAAAAGTCGAGAAAAGAAAAAAAATAAAATTAAACTAACATCAAGGTCGGAATCAATTCAAGAAATTAATTCAGAATCAATTAAATTGATTCCGGCCCTGACAGGGCTGGAATCAGTATAATATAAAATATATTCCGGCCTTGTCAAGGCTGAATTTTGTCATTTTTTTAAGTATTTTTAAAAATCTAACAAAAAGTTATAATTTTTGTATAAGTTTTTATAAGTAATAAATTTTGTATAAGTTATGTACCCAATTAGCTTATTTTATTAATTAAAATTGTTTTATTTTTAAAGCTTAATCACGATGAACGTTGTGTTACATTGGGATGGTAGTATTATACGAGAATCAAATGGATTTATATCGTAAAGTTTTTGTAAATTTTTAAATTTTGTAGTCTAAGTAAGAAAAAAAAAAAAAAAAATCCAAAACTTATTTATAAAAAAATAGAAAAATTTGTTTAAAACAAATAAATTTTTTTTTATATTGTTTAGACTTAAAAAGTTAAATTATTGAATTACTAATCTTAGTAAAATATATATTAAATTACTAAACTTAGTAAAATATATTCGTAATAAATTTTATTAGAAAAAGTTGTTAAATTTTGGTTTGTGAGTTATTATTTATAATGAGAAAAAGAAATTGAATATTTTTTTTATTTTTTTTAAAAAGCCTGGAAAAGGAAAAAATAAAATAAAGTTAACACATTAAAATCTGTCCTTGTCTGGGTCGGATTCTATCATTTTTTTTTTAATATTTTTAAAAAACTAATAAATTTTTTAATTTTTGTATAAGTTTTTATAAGTAATAAATTTTGTATAAGTTATGTACCCAATTAGCTTCTTTTATTAATTAAAATTATTTTATTTTTTAAATTTAATCATGACGAATGTTGTGTTACATTGGGGTGGTAGTATTATGCAAAAACCAAATAGATTTATATCGTACAATATGCCTCATAAACACCCAAGATCATTTAATATCGGCAGGACATTGGACGAGTTTCTAGATGCGATTTGACCGAAGGAAGTTTTAGACGGTCAAAATATACGTTTGAAACTTTAATGCAGATACCCACTGTATCAATGGCAGTCACATTGGATGAATACATTGTATCCAGTTGAGTATGACAACGTGCTTATAGTGTGCTTGCGTATACCTTTACAATTTCTCAGGGTATATGTAGTTGAATTTTACGTGGAGAAAGAAGTCATTGGAACAAAATATTTTGGTCTTGCGTTGTCCAATGAAGTAGGGTAATATAGTTGGACGCTAATGGAAGAATGCAATTTGAATGATTTTCCGAGCACTTCCCATTACAATCCATCAGGTTACTTGCAAGACCATGTTGGAAACTTCCAATCATAGTCGGTCTACCAGGCCGATGTAGGGCCTATTGGAAGTTTTGAGTGAGGCCCGTCTCGCATTTGTGGAGATTCGACGGATGCAGTTCGGTAGCTGGTGGTTGAGCTTAAGGCAACGATGGACGATCCATCTACAATGGACAACCATTTTGACACAAGAAATTTCGATGAGAGTGTTGTTGAGGAGTTGATGGCAGACGACTCGGTAGATAATTAGAACGAGGATGACATCGACGCGGCAGTAGGGGACGCTAGACCTGTCGATCGTGACGAGATTGATGATGTCATCGATGATGCCAATGATGATAATGTGCAGATAACCTATGAGACCCCGATCCTGTACATGTCAAAATACGACTGTGGAGATACAACCATTATAAGAGACTATAAGTGTAAATCGAACATGAAGACACGAGATCTTGAAAACTCGGAGTTTAGTGTCGGGATGGTTTTTAAGGATAAAAATTCACTTCAAAATGCAGTCAAGATGTACAACATCAAAGTTAATGGTGAGTACGTCGTTAGGGAAAAAAAGCTGAAGAAGTGGATTGTTAAATGCAAAAATAGTTGTCGGTGGCGGTTACGTGCCATTTGGAAAAAAAATCACGATTACTTTGAGATCACTAGATACGGTGGAAAGCATATGTGGCTGTCTTCGATGACGAATCGGGATCATTCCAATTTAGATTCAGGAATGTTGCTCATATATTGCTTAACCAAATCGCTGTAAGTTTCTGATTGTCATCAATTTAAATAGTTTTATAAGTGTACTCTTAATTTTAAATAACAAAGATCCTTGCATCAATTAATGTTGTAGCGTGATCCCGAACTCAAGATAACTGTCATAAGATTGAATATATATGACAACTACAAGTTCATGGTATCCTCTTGTAAGGCTTGGTTGGCAAGAACCAAAGCAGTAGGGATGCTATTTGGGGATTGGGACGAGTTATATGAAAAGTTGCATCAGTATGTTGCTACCTTACATTTCAACCTCGATATTGTGGCGCAATTTGAATACTTTCCTAGTGATACCCCCGACTCCTTCATATTGGACAAATTCTTCTAGGCATTCAAGCTCGCAATAGAAGGATTTAAGTATGGCCGACTGGTGATCTGCATTGATGGTACATTTCTTAGCGGAAAGTATAAAGGCAAATTACTTACTATTGTTGGCATTTTGTCATCCAACATAGTTTTCCTCATTGCTTTTGTACTCGTGGAGGAAGAGGCATATGAAAGTTGACATTGATATTTAATGAAGCTTTGCATTTATGTCGTTGGCCAATTGCCTGATGTCACACTCATATCGGATCGACACCAGTCCATTAAGTCTGTTATCCGGGATAATTGGGAGAATCCATCCTACGAACCACGTGGACATCACCGATATTGTCTACGTTACATCCAAAGCAACCTCATCAAAATATACCAGAATCAACAATTGAAGGACCTTGTTTGGAAAGCCGGTAGTACCCACCAGATTAGAAAATTTGGTCAGATCATGAAGAAGATTGGAGAGCTTAAATTAGAGGTGAAGTCTTGGTTACAAAAAATACTAGCCAAAAAATGGGTACTGTCCCACGATAAGGGTAAACATTGGAGTATACTGACAACAAACTTCGCCAAAATATTTAACTGCATACTTAAGAGGGCGAGAAATATTCCAATCACTGTAGCAGTTCAAATTACATTTTATTGCACTGTCAAATATTTTGATAAGAGACATTGTGAAGCAACTAGGGATAATGCCAATGAAGTTAAGTATACTCGCCATGTCATCGAGGAACTAAGGAAGAATAAAGCTAGGGGAAATACACACGAAGGTGTTAGCGTCAACATGCAATTTTGCATTACTTGTTTTGAATTCCAGTTGTTCCTATTTTTATTTCTTGAAGTCGTTCAATTTGTAAATTTAAATTACCACAGGATTGACGGGAGCTTTGAAGTAAAAACTAGGCAACCAGATTTTGGGGGACACAATCAACAAGTTGTCTTCCTTATACCGGAACCTAATTGTTCTTGTGGTAAATATGCCATATATCGCTTTCCATGCTCATACATGATGGCAGTGACTACTGCTATTGGAGAGGATCCATTTTCACTTGTGGATCCTATGTACACAATGGAAGTATATTCATAGATTTGGTAAAACTACTTCAGTCCGATGCTACACAAAGCTTATTAGCCATCGACTAACATGCTAATCATGCTTCCTCATCCACACCGCCTTAAGACTGTTAGACATGGATGACCATCTACAACAAGAATTCAAAACGAGATGGACGTTTCAAGGAGGACGTTGACTAACAGATGAAGTTTGTGTATTCAAATTGGGCATGACAAACGAAGATGTTCCTAGAGGCAACGACCCTTGGATGGAGTTAAGCTTCCGCAAGAGTTATTGAGTAGAAATATTACTTTGCCATAAATTATTATTATAGTTTAGTTTAATGTCATTACCTTATGTAATTTTTATTTTAATGTTACTATTATATTTTTGTTTATCGCTAAATGTTATTAGTATGTACTAGTTATGAATTTTTCAATTACTATGCACGATACCATTTAGTCGTACAATAGAAATATTACTTTTATATAAGTTATTATTACAGTTTAGTTTAATGTCATTACCTTATGTAATCTTTATTTTAATGTTACTGCTATATTTTTGTTTATTGGTAAATGTTATTAGTATATACCTGTTATGATATTTTCCAGTTACTATGGATGACACCATTGTGGACCAATTGATCCTACGCTATTGTCGAATCAAGCAAACCACAGGTCCTCTACTAATTGGTATGCGGAGGTGCAAATTTCAAGTTATAATTTTAATTCATAAATATTATATCATGTTTGTTATAATTAAAAAAGTTTATTTTTATATTGGGCAGGACGACGTTTCCCTATTGAGGTGCAGACTAATGGAATTAGGAAATTGGTGTGAGGCGTTTGAACCCAGTATAATTTAGTATTTTCACATTGCAGGTTTCTATGGGATATATCATCTCGATAGTTGGAAATGAGACCATGCCTTGATCATGGCGTTGGTTGAGAGATAGAGACAAGAGACGCATGCATTCTACCCGCTGGTGGGGAGTGCACGGTAACGTTAGAGGATGTGGGAATTTTATTGGGCCTAACTATTTAAGGTTGTGCCATGACCGACACAGATAATAATTACGAGCTTACTAGCTGGCAAGAGATGTGCGAGAATATCATTGGAATGGTGCAAACCTTTAGACAATTACCAGATGATATAGACAATTAGATGATCAGGCAATATGCTCGGGCATATATACTCCACATGATTGGAGGAGTATTACTCCTAGACAAATGTGAAGCTTATGTACCTACCCTTACTACAAGACTTCTATTCCATCGGGACTTACAGTTGGGGCGCTACTTGTCTAGCAGTATTGTACAGAGAGTTGTGTCGAGCTACTAGATCATTGGCAAACCAAATTGTAGGATGTTTAATTTTATTTCAGATTCTTTAATACACACACACACACACACACACACATACACACACACACACATATATATATATGGGTATATTATATTAAAACTTCGACTATATATATTTGTTTTCGTGTATTTATAGATTTGGGCATGTGAGCATTTACCTCAAATCAAACCACATAGATTGCAGGTAACGGCGAATTATGCTAATATAATTGATCTCGGGGAAATAGTTCTCCCATGTGGTCCTTACGGATGTCGGTGGATGTAATAAATGAATCTTGATAGAATAATTGTTCATGTGTTAGATACGTACCGAGATCAGCTTGACTATCTCGAACTCGATGAGGTGCATTAATTTATAGTTAATCAACTTAAGTTACAATTATTAGTCATTATTATCTCATTGATATTTTGTATTTGTATGTCGCAGTTTGTATGGACACCGTACACAGACGAAGTCATTTCTTTCTTGCCTGAGTACTGCCTCATTGGCCAAGCTAGTTAGAGGAGTGTCTGGCGTCTTATATGTTTTGATGTGGTGGAGTGGCATCAACCAAATCATGTCGTAGGACAATTTGGATTTTAACAGCCTATTCTAACTGCCCATTCAGAGGACGAAAAACTTTGCAAGATCTATTGTCGTGGTCGATTGAATTTAAATTGGGTAGAATATTACCGTTCCTATGTTGACGCGTCGAACAACAGGCTTGCGACGGTTGTTACTGGAAAGCCTACCTTTAGACCGATGGCGCATGACAATCTTTATTACATATAGTATCGACTCGTCATCCTCATGTTTGTTGGAAATCCATTGCGACGCCCGGACCAAGAGTATCCTAGAACAGCGGTTATAGCACGGATATTGGTAAGTTAGAATATTTATTACTATATCATTGTTATCATTATTCATTTATAATGTAACTGTACTTATGGATATTGTTTAATTTAGAGTCAGGGTATGCTCCGAGTACAAGAACAAGTTAGCGATATTGTACGTACTGGAAGACTACATCCTACAAATCTTTATAGGATGCAAAATGTGTTGTCCACTTGTAACTCAACACTTAAATATTATCATCATGAGGAGACAACCAGCACACAACAACAATTCCCCTCTCCCGCCCAACCTTTGGCTCTTGTTCCCTTCCCCGCCTATCATTCGATGCTTGTTCCATCCCCTGCTCATCCTTTAGTACCTGTTGCGTCCCCTGCCCAACCTTCAGCGCCTTTTTTGATGATAATCTTTCGTCCTGCAAGCTTCACACTTTTGGACCACCAAACGCCTTACAGCTCTTAATAAGGCCATGTAGAGGCTTCAACGTCAACATTCTACAATCCACAACAATTTGATTTTCAACAGTATCAACCTATGCATACGTCAAGTGGTGGCCCCTATCATACTCCAACCGACGATGTATACTGCGTGTCGATGGATTTCCCACCACCCCATTAACCCATTTCATATGGCAGTCCTGTACAGCAAGTATCACCTG
The DNA here is from genome assembly GCA_016647705.1 of Eucommia ulmoides. Classification (NCBI taxonomy): domain Eukaryota; kingdom Viridiplantae; phylum Streptophyta; class Magnoliopsida; order Garryales; family Eucommiaceae; genus Eucommia; species Eucommia ulmoides. The sequence goes on from CM028331.1 coordinate 12,674,748, forward strand.
TGCCATGGACATTTGGGCATTTGGACATGGGCTTCATTACACAACTGGCAGAGATGAGAGATGAAGATATTCAACAAAGGTTACATCAACATGCCACCTATGGTGGGGAAGTTGAGACACAGGCAGAAGATGACGAGTATATGTATGCTCATAGGCCAAGAATGAATACATGAAAGCCACGTTGTGGGGCTGACTGGATTAGATTTTGTTTGTATTTATGTAATTTAAAAATTGCACCATTAATAAAATGACCTGTTTCAATTGTTAGAAATTGATTTTTCAGAAATTTCCAATGAAAAAATCGTAGTTAGTTCGTGTCCAAAATTGGGCTTTTTTTTTTCTTTACATAAAGTACGTTCATACGACTCTAAAACAAAACTTACAAAACTAAAATCAAAACTTACATTTGCGGAATGTTAAAAATCTATCCCATTCAAATGCTTTATCCATTTTAAAAGCAATAATATATGCGGTAGATTAACTGTCCAAATGTAAATATCTTTATTTACATTTATTCATCGTTAAACATGTATCCCTTCGATATGTATTAAACGAGTACATAAGCATTAAAAAACTCATTACAAAGGCAGCACATAAGAAATAAAAAACTCAAATATAATATAATAACAAAAATTACAAAACTCATAGCAAATACAATACATAAGAAATATGGTACATAATGACCCAAACATAGTCACACAAAAAATAAAAACACTTAAAAAGGCAATTCAACTGCACATATATTTGTATTCTTCATTGGACATGTATCCCTAAGACAAATATTCATTGTTGGTTATTACGTTATGGTATTCGTTCGGAGAGAGTGCTCTGTTATTTATGGAAGCCATTTCATTGGTTAGTTGGAGTAGATAATATCGACTCCTGTGCAACGTTATTTTATTATTCTCTAGGCAAATTCTTGTAATAGCATCTTTGATCGCAGCTGTGTCATCAATTATACATCGTCGAGGCATCTGAAGACTTCGACGATGTAGAACCAGTGCATTAAGAGCTCTCAAACAAAATACAAGATTGTTAGACTCTTTCACCATGTATTCTCATTCTTGGCATAACCCGAAACAATACTCTATCGAATTGGTGTCTTGATTGCTCCAATAATCAACATAATATGGTTGAAGAACTCAACGACTATAGTGATCTTAGGGTCCAAGTCAACCCCAAACACCATATGAGCTTTCCTCACTTGAAAAATCATATGAGCTTTTTTCACTTAAATTAATATTTGAAGACATCACGAAAATTGTAAGATCAAGAGATCTTATACAAAACTGAGTTTCTATAGTAGCATGTTGATCGACAGGTCTCAACTTTTTTTGATGATTGATTGAAATTTCAAAACAAATTTTTGTAGAGTTCATTGACATTTTGTGGCAAGCTTTTTCAATGTTTTGAATAATTTGGCTAGTTGCTTTTACAGCCTTTCCAATGTTTTACAAATCGTAATTTATATAAACATATACACGTTGATTGATAGGTCTCAACTTTTTTTGATGATTGATTGACATTTCAAAACAAATTTTTGTAGAGTTCATTGACATTTCATGGCAAGCTTTTTCAATGTTTTGAACAATTTGGCCAGTTGCTTTTATAGCCTTTCCAATGTTTTACAAATCGTAATTTATACAAACTTATACAAAATACTTATACAAAAATTTATACGAAATTATAATTTTTTATTAAATTTGAAATTTAAAAATATTAAATAAATTAAAAAAAAAAAAAAAAAAGGTTTGTGATTAGATTACGGCTTGGTAGGGTCGAAATGCATGAAAATTGAATTCGGCCCTAGTAAGGCCGGATTCTATGAAATATGTATTTTTTTTTTCTTTTCTTGATTTTTTTTTTTAAAAAATTATTAAAAATTCTATAAACAATAACTAACAAACTAAAATTCAATTAATAAACAACTTCTAAACAACTTTTAAACTATTTTTTCCTAATAAAAGTTGTTAATGATATATTTTACTAAGATTAGTAATTTAATATATATTTTAATTGTTAAAAAAAAAATAAACAGTATAAACAATTTTATTTGTTTAAATTGAAATTTTTCTATTTTTTTCCAGGCTTTGTTAGTCCATTTCAGGGTTTTTTTAACTGTTGAATAAAGTATTGAACGACGTGTTTTCAGCCTTTGTCTTCGATACAACCATTGTCATCATTGATTTGACAAATCAGTGACTGCTTTTTCAACGTCATCAGTACTAATTGACTATTCAACTTTACTATGATAGATTGGACCATTCTATTCATCGTTTATCATTAATACAGACAAACACACACACACACATACATACATAGAAACATACATATAAAGAACAATTAAACTATAAAGAACTAAAATCACAAACGCGTTTATCTATTTTTTTTTCTTCTTTTTTTGATTAATTGTATTTGTTAACGTGTTTAATTTCTGTATGATATTTATTATTATTTTAAATTATTTTGCCTTTGAGATCATAGTCTTTTATATAATTTTTAAAAATAATTTAATTAATATATTTAGATATTAATATTTATAAAAACATAAATAGATAAATTCATGGTTAAAAGTTCCTAACAAATATAACATACATAAATTATAAGTCTGAAAATATCATTTTTTAAAAATTATGTTTTAAAATCTTATTTCTTTTTCGAAATAATTTTTTTTCAATATTTTTTTCAATTAATTACATATTACAAACTCATTATAATTTATATATAATTTTTAATTTTGAAATATTAAACAAACTTTAAAATTATCATAATTTTATTTCTAAATTAATTAATATCTTTATAACACAGCGGAATAATATTATCTTTATAACACAACAGAATAATATTATCAATCTAAGTGCACACCCAAACAACAAAAATAGCAAAGTAAATATTGCAGCACACCAAGATATATCCTGATTCATCAAGCTACTCTTGCCTGGTCCAGTCCTCTGAGCCCCACGAAGATTCGCACCTACTAATTCTCAAGATTCTTTTACATGTAGGAACCAAACCCACACACCGATTCTTTTACAGGTTCAGAATCAACCTTTCTAATATCTTTTTCATAGGCTAAGGAAGAACCTCTACTTTTTACATGCTCAAGAATAACCTATCTTTTTACAGGCTAAAGATTAACCTAATTCTTTTTATCACTACGGCTCAAGAATCAAAACCTCACAAAACACTCAAATTATCTTTTTCCCAGGTAAGGATGAAACCTTTACAAATCACTCAAATTAATTCTATCTAAGAAGAATCACTACCTCAATCTCTTTACAGGAAGAGACTGAAACCCTGCTACCCTTGATTAAATATCCCCAATGATATTTAATCCGTCACAACTCACTAATACAGAAATTGATAAGTAAAACTCACTTTGAGCTTCTACCACCCCAGATAAATGAAAACTCAATTAATATCCCAACTAGTGATAAAAATATGTGAGATACAGAAATTTGATTTCAACAAAAATATGTGTAGCAAATTGGAGTGCGTAATCAGATTCAAGAAATTGTTTGTAAAAATATTTTCTTCAAAAATCAAAAACAATTTCTAAGATCAATTTCCAAACAATAATCAAATAATGCAATGAAAGAATATAATTGAAAATATCTCACCCAGAATTCATAGAAAGAATAGATAAAACAATGTAATTTCAGATCTGGTAGCATCAGAAATTAATAGCAGTTGATCTTCAAGATCGTCTCTCAGAAAAGCTCTCAATATTTCAGATGGATAACTGTTATAAAAGCTCACAATATGATATGATATAATTTCTCTCTTGTTTATTGTTTAATTTTGCTAATGAAATTCTCAGGTCTATTTAAAAGAATATGTAATCAACCTTCTAACGGCTAGTTCACAAGTGTCATGACAATTAAAAGCTCTTATAGATCCCTTATATCATATAGACTTTATTTAGGTCCAATTTCAATTAAAAACAATTTTCAAATCTTTTAATTAAACCCCCAAAGTATTTCTCAATCTTAATTAATAAGTATAGAATCTATTTCAAGTACCAAATTGAAAAATATTATTATTTAATGAACCATATTAAAAGGATTTAATTAGTATATGAACCATATCTTAAATATAGATAATATCCCCGAAATCTCTCTCAAATCTTAACAAAAAATGACTACTTTTAGATATGTTTTCGGAATGCACAAGATCCTGAAACAGCTCCATCGGTCGATTGGTCAGTCGACTACCCAATTCAGGATGTAGCCAAGGACGTTCATCGGTCGACTGCTAGATTTAGAGACTTTACTTTCTTCTCATCAACCGACTTATCAGTCGACTGATCAATTCAGTATGTTTGTCTTATACCCATCAGTCAACTTATCAGTCAACTCCTCTTGCTGAACACTTCTCTCCAATTCGTTTTAAACTCTTTCTCTTTTATATTTTTGCCCCTTTAACTAATTTCTTTTCTCAATTAACTCCACTAACTTTCTCAAATTCCATTTTAACCATTTATAAATATTTCTTTTCAAATCACATATGAGCAAATAAATTCATCTTATCAAAACACACATAAATAATAAAAATATTTTGTGTTGTGTGTGTTCCTAAATGGGATATTAAGAGTTGAAATTTACTTGAGTTGTTTTCCCTAAATTCTTCAAACTCTTAAATCTTCAATATCTTCAACTTCATCATTTACCATCCATTTAACTTGTCATCTTCATCACTAGAGCTTTAAATCACTGAAACACTCAATTAAACATTAGTTCCACCAAAAGATCAATACTTATTTGTTCATCAAAATCTTAGGATCAACATAACCTATTTTCAACATCGTTGTCGCCAAGTGTCTTCGACGATTTTGGTTACGTACTGATATTTTCCAGTGAAGTTTTGTCCAAGTTATCCAGTTAATAATCTGAACTTTTATAAATAATTTACATACTTAAGGCGTTATGTTTGATTGTCCAAAGTTCAAAATTCAATTAAATGTATTATTTTTAGGATAAAGTGGAATAAAAATAGATTAACATTTCTTAGTCTAAATATTACCAAATCACATTTCATATATGCGCAATGTTACTAATCTAAATGATATCTTAATTTTTCATTCCAATATATAAAAATACTAGTCTTAGTGGGATACGTGGATCAATTTTGAACAAGCTAAAAGTGGAATCCCAAGAATACATATCTTCGGCCAAGCAATCAGATTCAAAAATGTGAGAAGTAAAAAATAAATAAATTATAGAAGTAAATTGAGCAATACTTTAATCCATTCAATTGATGGAGAAAACACAGATTTTTTTTGTTTGTTAGACTAGAGACCTTTCACACTTGTAGGAAAAATACCACATACATATCATTTATTTATCATTCTTTCCCATCAAAAGAAGTTATAACAAATTAATGGACATTTATAACCCCTTGCTACTTTCCCACTTTGCATTTTCTAAGGGAAAAATGGGATATTGGGCATAACTTATACTAGAATAATGGGCCAAAATTATATTTATCTATTCATTTACATTAACATAACTAATATTCTCCCACTTGGCCCATTCAACACTTAATATGTACCAATTCAATATTGATACATTTTTTAAAAAAAAGTCTCATATATATAATATTCTCATACCCAAACAAAATAGTTTAAATTATATGGATCATGGCAGTAAGTCCTTTAAACCAAGCATTACCTTCCACGTCTTACAATGTAACTTTCTCTTTTGAATGAGAACCATATGTGACACATATCTCTATGAATGAACTTCTAAATCCTCATTTAGGGTCATCAAACGAAATTCAAACATGCATTGTCATTCTCTAAACTTCATGTATATAATTAAATAAGAGAAGACAAATATAAAATTAATGGAGTATTTCAAATCGACAAAATGAGATATAAACATAAAGGGTATTTCAATCACATAAAACTACATAATAGAACTGAGTTCCATATGCTCAATGTGTCCCTTATAAGTAATAGATGGTAAACCTTTTGTCAATGGATTTTAGTACTGATGTGTTCAACAACCATTTTTTTTGCTTTGATGTGTCCTCGAATAGCTAGATACTTAATGTCAATGTACTTACTAGAACTTCCGCTCTTATCATTCTTGGCCAAAAACACTGCAGTAGAATTATTGCAGTGAATTCTCAATGGCTTGGAAATTGTGTCAATAACTTTAAGTCTCAAAATAAAATACCTCAACCACATAGCCTATTATGTCGCTTTAAAGCATGATACAAACTCTGCTTCAGTGATCGAAGTAGCAACCAAAGATTGTTTTTCATTTCTCGAAGAAATGGCCCCTCCAACTAATAAGAAGACATATCATGATGTCGAATTTCTCCAGTAAGACAATGAACAAAGTCTGAATCAAAATACCGAATTACCTCTAGATGATGAGAGTCCTTAGTTCCCTGAAAGTATCGTATAGCTTTCTTTACAACTCTCCAATGGTCCAAACATTGTTACTTTAATATATGCTTTATATTTCAACTACACATGCAATGTCAGGTCTTGTACAAGCCTGACAATAAACTCTCAACTATTGAAACATGGTTGCCTTTCTAAATTATTTCTTAAGCTTTGTTCCAAATTGAATTTGTCGCCTTTGACAATAGGTGTAACACGAGATGAACAATCCTTCATATGAAATCTCTCTAAAACTTTATTGATATAAGCCTCTTGAGATAATCTTAAAACTCTTTCTCTTTTCTTTTCTTTTTTTTTATTTTTTTTTTTAATGCACAATAAGGACAAAATATGACATTAAAGGAAATGATATGCACTTTTGATTTTTGTAAAAGACACTATAACTAAATTAACTTGCTTAGGCAAGGTTAATGTTATTGTTTGCTTTTTGCTAGAAAGAAGAAATATTTCAGAAGAAGGCACAGACTTATTCCATAAGGAATAGAGGGTCTCCCTTTATTCTGCCTCTTAGTCACAAGAGTTTTGACATAGATTTATTTAGAGGTAGTCCAAAGACTTAACTTATATATATATAGGGGGTCAGTCCATGACTTGAGACTCAGGGCCAGTCCATGATCTAGACTAAAGCGCGAAAAGGCGTAGAGTAGGAAAAGTACAACGCGAAAAGGAAAAGAGTAGGAAAAGTAAACAATAAATAGTTAGTAGTTAGTGGTTAGTTTATTTTAGTTTCTTTGAGTTTGATTTATTGTATTTCTTGATAAAAGATAAAATATGATATGCACACGAAAAGCTTCTTGTAGTTCTTGACAAAAGAAAAAAATAATATGCACACAAAACCAAAAACGAAAAGAAAAAATAGGTTGAAGAAGACTTAGCTAACTTAAGGGAGTGGTCTTTCCCTACGTTTGTTATCTTCTTCTTCTTCTTCTTTTTCTATTACTTGGTTGTTCTTGTAGGTTTTCTTGACCTCCTTGTAAAAGAGTGTTAAGATGAGGCTTCGATGGATTTTTTTGGAGCATTTTCCGGAGGTGTTTGAGAGGTAAAATACTTAGGGATTAAGCAAACACAAGAGATGATTGATCTTAGAGAGAGAGAGAGATGAGTGATCACTATAGTGCACTTAAGAAAAATGGCTCCCTTTTATAGGAAATTGGTTGCTTTCCCATTCATGAATGCACAGGTCAATCAAAATGCATTTAATTCCATTTGATTGATGTGGGTTACTCTCTTAAGTATAAATGATGATTTTCCTAGTTTTCCTATATATGGTATGGCATGAAAATCTTCCAAAATATTCAGATTACATGCTTTCTATTTATGAAAACGTCCTTGGGAAGTTTCGAATTGGCTATGTACATTCCCTAGAAGCATCATATGCTTTTTTCTATCCCTAGAGGGTATACTCGTAGTAATCTTGATTTTTTGAGCACCCATTTGTCGAATTAAGCCTTTATTAATTAATATTATGGAAATTAAAAATTTAAACATAAATTTAAACTTTCCCAAATATTATTGGAAAGTTCAATTTGTAAAAATCAAATATTTTTGACCATCAATTTGATAAAACTTGTGAATACAATAGTTTTTTGGATCAAAACGTAAAGTAGTTGTAATTGGTACAATTTCTTCAACTTAAAGGGTATAAACTAAAATACATATTAAAAGTGATATCAATAGAAAACCCACTTATAATTTTGTCATTTTAGTCCCCGATTAACCTTTTAGAAATTTCCAAATTGACCTGAAGTTTTATTTATACCCAAGTTGGATCGAATTGACGATTTTTCATGTTTTTCTTGGTTTTATCTTTTTTGTAATATTAAATTGTAATCTAAGGTGGAAATTTGTCCCTCTAAACCTCAATTTAAAGTTTTTCCAAATTTTTACTTTAATCCCGATTTTTTTTTCAAAATTAAAACAAGCGAGACAAAATGTGGTGTCTACAATTGTTCCTCTTTGTCTTGTGAATTTACTCGTAATGACAAAGATAGGAGACACACATTTTGTTGCACGAGACACAGAAAGAAAAGAAACCTAACCTAGAGTAGTCTAGATTAGTTTTGATAGCGAAGGAAATGATAATGGTATTTTCCAAAGTATCTTTCGAAATTACCAATAGTAAGTAAAACAAATGGAGATTTGGGATTAGCCCGGGAGTAGTACATCTAAATAGTGATCAGAGGGTAGCCTAGGAACACTAAAAATAGTAAATCTAGATAGTGAACCAAAGGTAGTCAAGAAATACTACAAATAGTAAATCTAAATAGCGAACCAAGGGTAGCTGAGGAATACTAAAAACAATAAACTTAAATAGTGAACCATGGGTAGCTGAGGAACACTGAAAACACTAAATGTAAATGGTGAACCCAATGTAGCAAGAAACACTGCAAATAGTAAATGTCAATAGTGATCCAAAGGTAGCGAGGAAAACTTCTAAAAGTAAATATAAATAGTGATCCAAAGATAGCGAGGAACACTGCAAACAGTCAATATAAATTCTTATCCAGTGGATAAGAAATCATCTCAAATGAGAGTTAGTTAACTAGTCCTAGAGAAATACGCCGCAACGTAGGGGATAGAGAATGTTGACTCATCAACATCTCCTGAGTTATGAACGCACCCAACCAATGGTTTCTCTACATATCTCCGTCTCACTGATAATCGGGTCAAATGTATTTCTAACCAGTTCTACCATAAAAGGCTAGGAATAAAACTCTAAAGAGGATCGATTGACCAGTCCTAGAAGAGATATGTCTTGGCGTAGACTTAGAGAAGGTTGATTCATCTACATCTCCTTAGTTTTGACCAAACCCAACCAGGGGTTTTCCTACATATCTTAGGATAGCTAAGAATAAGGTTAAATGTAGTTCTAACAATGGTATTATAGGGTTAGCCCAAAAGTCACTGAAATAAATAAACTAGAAAAGCAAAGCCAGGGTTGTGCTTTGGTATCACTGTAATAGACAAACTAGGAAAGTGGATCCAGGGTTGTGCCTCGGCATCATTGAAATAAATAAACTAGGAAAGCAAATCCAAGGTTGTGCCTGGGCATTGCTGCAGTAGATAAACTTTGAAAAGTGAAGTTAGGATTGCACTCGGGCATCACCAGGGTTGTCATTTCAAACCAAGATTAAGGACAACTAAGAGGATTCTTAACTGAGAAACCCTCAGGAAAACTTGACTCTCAGTAGAGTTTCAGGGCAGCATCTTAACTCAAATAAAATGTGCCCTAGTCGAAGACTAGGGACCGGTGGTATGTACTTCTCAAAAGAAGTGAATCATGATTTTAAATTTTCCCCAACCTAAGATGGGGGTGAATCATATTAAGGAATCTCGAATGAGAAATTTGATATAATGTGCCCCAGCTCTAGGCTATGGCAAAGTAATAAATCTTGAGGCATTTAGAAAAATGTGACATTACCCACATTGGTTGCCTATGTATCCTGAATCAACTGTTTAGGTCAAAAATATATTTTAGACTGAAAACACATGGGTTACTTATATATTTTGATTTAGGTCAAGGATTATGTAGTTCTGGACAATAACTAGTTATTTAATTGTACTACCAAAACCCACCTGGGTTGCCTACGTATCTTGGTCTTCACTAGGAATCGAGTTGAAACGTAGTTTCGGTCAAAGATTCTATTTTAACTGGGTGACCGAAAATAGTAAACTGGTGAGAAAAAGTCTAAGCGACACTCTTTAGTTAAAAGTATTAGACGAATGTATCCACCATCAAAGGCGGGAAAAGAAAGCAACACATCCATCATCGGAGGCGGGAATAAATACTTCTGTTATCAGAGTTGGGGAGAAATGCCTCCGTCATCAGAGACGGGGAGAAACACTTCCGTCATTAGACACTAGAAGAAATGCTTCCGTCATCAGAGATGAGAAGAGACAATACATCTTGTTTAATTGTACGACCAAACCTACATGGGTTGCTTACGTATCCCTGTTTTCACAGGAATCAGGTCAAAACGTAGTTTATCACTATGATTATTTTGTTTTGACTAGACAACTGAACCTACATGGGTTGCCTACGTATCCTGATTTTCTAGGTCAGGAATCAAGTGGAAACGTAGTTTGTCACCACAAATAGTTGTCTAGGCATCCCAGTCTAAGACTAGAGATGGAAACAAATATGGACTCCTATGGGGAGATCCTAAATATGGTAAAATGTGCCCTTGTCTCTAACTAGGGCAGTGAATGAATAAGTTGTATAATGAAGAAAATTCAGCATTTCCCAATATAAGGTTGGGAACGAGATAAGTGTAAAATATTACCCTAGCCTGCAGGCTGGGGAGGAGATGGAATAGCCGTTGTTAGAAAAGCTAAATTGGTACACCCCATCATTAACACGGGTAATGAAAAATGAATTTTAAATAAATGGCAGCAAATCCCTGTACAAGCCTGTTAGTGTACTGTTGGGTGGTACTGGAAAACGTTTCTATAAAAAAAACCAATTCTAAGATTTACCCATTGCTGTAACACCCGGACTATCGAATTTGGTGTTAAACTGAGAAGTATTTTATTGAGAAAATTCATCTATTAGGCATGCTCTGCCATGAAATAACACAACCCGACCATGATTTGACCTTGCTTAGACTTGATTTGACCTTTCGATTGGATTTGACATTTGTTTTTCTAATTTTTCTAACGGTGGGATGTAAGGTGATTTAGACATGCATAATGTGTCGAATGTAGCACGTCTTTTAATGCTCCATACGTCTCAAGATAAGGTTACACTCTTTCAATTTTCGCAATAAAATTTTTCAAAAACAAAATCGAAAAAATCGAAAAAAAAAATCATTTTTAATAAAAAAAAATGGTAAAATTTCAACTTTTGCAACCCTGCTCATTCACTATTGTGTAGGGTTACTTATTTAAATAGCCGACAGACCAGAAGGTCTGTCTACATCGTAACACAAATGGGAGAGAGAGATAACAAGAGACACCCAACAATTATAGCTTGTTTTTTGCCATCTCCTCTTGATTTTATTCAATTTTATTTATCAAAACGTAATTCTAAGGTGTTTTACTTGATTTCACTGAAGATTGCTTGAATTCCTTCTCCTCAAGGTTAGGGTTTTCTCCTATCCTCTTCATTCTTTCATTTTCACAAAAAAATTGCATGTTCAAGTAATTTATTATTAAAATCATTAGTTTGAGATGTTGTTTGAAGATTGTATATAGTTTATAGAGGAAGAATTTTTTTTTCCTTGGTAACCTATATGAAATGGCAATTTTGCCCTTTTTGTATAGAAAATGTTCGTTTTCTTTTGTTCTTGGACTTGTTAATAGATATTAGTGATGTTTGTGAAACTTTTAAAGGTTGTATATGTAATAATTGTCGTTCGAAAGTGTTCAAACGCGTGGGATCGAAGGCTTCCGCATTTTGTTTTTGGACAAATTAGTCATATTTCCCACGTTTAGGGTACATGTGTTTATACTTTTCATATTGTTGCATTGTTCTACCTTCCCATCATACGAAAACCATAACGTGATTGCGATGAATCTTCATTTTAGTTTTTCTCTTTCAAATACTTTTTTTTTTTCTTCAAAACAAAGTTGTCTAGTTTTTAGACAAAATCTTAGTTTATGACAAAACCCTCATAGATCTTTGGATGTGTAATGTTTATGCATATTGTTATGTATTCTTGATATTAATTAGTCTTTTTAGATGTCATTGTTATCTTTATATTTCTCTACCGTGATATGTGCTGGAAAAATTTGGTTTAGCTCAAATTCAGGGGCGGGAGTTTTGAACTTGAATTTCTTGATTTTACATTAGGCTTAGATTTTCAATAAATGGATGAAGTGTGTTTAGTTTAAAAATGAGGTGTACTTGTGGATGTTAGAGGTTTGAACTCATCCTCCCCATTCCTCGAGTTTAGCGAATAATAAACTATTAGTGGTTTGTTTTTAACGACGCAACGAGTTCTTCAGAGCATTGGAAGTGATGAATCCAACGTCCCTTGAATTTTTATAATGTATTTCAAGAGATGGATTTGTAACCTTTCAATTTCTATTTTTTCCTTTAAATTGAATGTCTGGATGACGGAACTTGATTATTTATTTCTTCTTTCTTTCTAGTCGATTCCATGTACAGGTAGGTTTTTCAAGTGAAGGTGGTCGCCGTTCTACCTGCTCTCGTGGTAACGGCAAGGCCACTGATGCACCTACTAGAGGGAACTCTTTGAAGAGTGCTCAAGGTTGGATCAGGGTGTTAACACTCAAGATTTCGAAGGATGTGCCCGAACCTTCTTTCTTTACAGATGAAAGGACTCTACGGGAGTCCCCACCTTCCACCTAGTCGATAGTTAGATCGTTTGGTGTCTCCATGGGTCACTTGATTACTTCCTTCCCGAGGATGAGGTGCCTGAGGAAGGCCATCGGAGGACTTTCCGGGAGACGACTATAGCCCGGTGATCCTATACCTCTGTTTTTTTGGGATAAAGCACTTACTTTTGACGTAGTGTGGCTCCAATATATAGTACTAGTCGATTAGACTCTATATGGAGATCTCCAACATCATCCCTCCATACACTTATGCTCTACTCAGGTTCTTAACTCGAACCTTTTTCTACTTTACCATTTGTTTTAAATGAAAACAATATCTTATTGGTTTGCATGCTGATTTACGTATAGGTTGATCCCGCGTGCAATAAAAACTTTAGGGGATCTTTGCTGTCTTTTTGCATTCTTTATATGAGAAGAATGCATCTCGATTACTACTCTTTCCTTCACGAGTACAGTTTCAGAGACTTCATATCCATTCAAGCTTCTCGTGTGGATCACGACTATCTGAATACTTTGATAGAGCGCTGGTTTGCTTCCACGAATTTGCTGCACCTAGTCTCTGGAGAGCTAGTATCCATGCCTCTTAATTGGGTGATGATCATTGGGATACAATTCTGAGGCCGAGTCATGCCCCTTCAGCAGACTACTTAGGCAAGGGAAGATGAGTTATTGGGTGATATTCTTTCAGAAGTGAGGATGGGCAACCGCATAAGATATAGTCGTCTAATTTTTTTAGATAAATTTCGAGGGCCCTACTCTCAAACACCCAGAGTTGAGAGATCAATACTGTTGTATTTTGTTTCTCATCTTCTTTGGCTGTACTTTTATAGCTTCATCGAGAACTGTCATTCCTCTCCATTTCGTCGAGGCTCTGAGCGATCTAGATTGCTTTGGTAAGTATAACTAGAGGAGTTTCACTTTTGCGGCCTTCTTAGTAGCCATGCGTACACGCCTGTCGACTCGAGTCGATAGCATAGACAGATTCTAGAAGTTTTTACCAATGAGTTCATTCTCTCTTATATTCTTAATTTTCTTCTTTTTTCTCCTTTTGATTTTTCCTTAATTACTTTCATATATTTCCTCTTTCAATTCTGGGCATATGAGTATCTTCTTTCTATCCGTTCTTTTCCTACGTTAGAGGACAACTTCCCCAAGGGATGCATCGTTCAACTTTGGAGGAGGTTTTGTCTTTTAGATATCGTGTGGTGGCTTTGTACTCAGTTAGAGTTCTTCACTTGCTCCAATATTATCTAGCAGCCATATTGCTGAGATCATCGCTAGGAGGACATGCTTCTTGAGAGGATATTATTTGTTCAACACCATTACTTCAGATGGATATCTTCTTGAGATGAGATTACTTTAGAGGGCTATTTTCATGGGAGATGTTCTTGAGGGCCATGCCCTATATTTTTGGAGAATTCGTCAGCCTCTTCAGCCTCTTGTCGTGCTGTCAGGACCTTATGCGTGCTTTGTTGATATTAATCGATTCGACTTAGAGGCCTCAATAGATATCCTGGTCACCCTACCTATTCTTGAGAAGGATTATCTTAGGTGGTTCATGAGGGTCTCCAAACAGATATAGCTCATCTCGTGGGTGGCACTCTTTTAGGCCATCGAGTGCTAGCTTTCTGGGTCAGTGGCAATGATGAGGAAGTGGTCTTTGCAACTGAGTTAGATGCTATTAGAGAAGAGTGAGAGTAGTAGCATCGAGCTGGTAATTTGTGTGTCGCCCAAGTTGAGCTGGAGAGAGATAAAGACGATTTGGACAGAGAGGTCGATCGGCTTTGAACTATATTATCTTCTTATTAGATTCTAATTCCTTCTCCCCAGGCTCATACATCTACTCTCTGTATAGCACAGTATATGGCCGATCTAGAGACCTCGATTCCTTTTGGGATGTCGACCCTACTGACAGAGGGTTCAAGAAAGGCTACTGACTTGCCCACGCCAGATTGTTGATAGGCACAAATATCTCTTTCTTTTTTATTGTATTTTATCTTTGGACATGTTTGCACTATTGTGGGGATATTGTTGCATATTTTATCTACTTGTTCTGGACGATGTATTATATTTTTTTTTCATCTATGTATATTTTTTTTTATTTTTTTTTTTTATGTAGAGTAATTTATATTATCTCAGCTTTATTGTTATTGTTAGTGTGGTGAAAATATTGGTAGAGTAATTCGTATCAAAAAAATCATTTTTCCACTTAGAATTTAAAGCATGTTTATACACCAACTTGTGCTATCATCTTTTTAGTAAAATAAACTGCCATTTTCCAAATCTAATTAAAGAAACCAAAATCTTAATAGTAACTCTTAATGGCGCAGATCTCTTTTATCTAAAAAAGAAAAGAAAATTATGTATGGGATTTTCTGGTTAATCAAGATTTATTATGTCGGGTTGTTTTCAATGCGCCCTTTTTTTTCGGGAGAAGGGAAAGGGAATGACACACCCTTCAATCAAAAGGGTCGATCACCGAGACAAATTGTTTCTTCCCTAAAAGCGGGGAAACCTAGTAGCACTGCTGCTCAGTCTAGACAGGTAGGACTATTCCTTATGGGAATCAAGTTAATTTAAAGAAATTTAAAATTGTACTAGTCATACCTCGCTTTTGTATACCTGTGGATGACAACTTTATTGAGTGAATTTCTCCAGGATATTCCATCACCTTTGAGTTCTAGAGTGTCATCAATTTGCCTCAAAATTTTCGTTTCATCAGCCTAGCCGCTTTCCTCTATCTGTCTGGCTGGAGTTACTGACTTCGACTGAAATGGAGCTTCGTTATGTTATAGTGGATGGGCCATTTTTTTGGACTTTTATGCGCCTTTGGGTTCTAGCGACCTCGTGGTTTCATATCGAATTAGTCAAACTCACTCTTTGTTTAGAGGAGGTGTCCTCCTCACTCTGACTCCCTCTATCAGGAAAGATCCCTCATTTTTCGAGGACATCGTCGAAGACCCATTTATCCCAAACTCTAGGAGTCAAAAGGAAATACCTACCTCTTTGCTCAAATGATACTGATGATTCTTTGGAGCTAGAAATACTCCAACGATGGTTTTTAGATAATTAGGGATACTGACATTATAAAGGCCTATGGAGTAGTTACAGGGATTGGCGCAGGTGTTAGATGATTGTACTGGTGGCTTTGTTAGTGCATGAGACATTATTCCCTAGGAAGATAACTGATCTTTCGAGTCAAACGATTACTATGGATGAAAAAATACTGAGTAATTCGTCTTGTCTAATAGTGCCCTTGTGCTTGTCGAATTGTATCAGTCACTAACAGCTTGTCAAGCCAATGGTCACTATTTTTTCGAAAGTTGTATATTATTTTAGACATGACTTATCTCTCAGTTGACGAGGTTACCTTTGATGTTCTGGCGTTTACAACAATCGATAGTGGATTGCCTTCCTTACAGCTTTTCTTGATCATACAGTAACTTCAATATCCTCCAGATTGGATGTCACTTCTCCTCGAGATTGTCATCTTGAATGTGGTATGGACCACTCGTCATATGATCTCAACTGACGTCTATCTAGATTGCGTGGATTTGTCTTTTATCCCTTTACTTGGATTTAGAGGTTGCATCCCATACCCATTTGAGGTTTTCTCCAGTTCGGATGGACATAACATATCCCTATGATTGACGACACAGTCATAGAACGATATACCTTTCGGTTTGGGAATAAGACTCACGATATCATGACTTATGCTCAATGGAAACGACATCGTTTGAAATCTAACGAGACGCCATTTTCAGTAATGACCCCAAGGTCTGTTGAGACGTTTGTGGCCGAGGTTCCTTCTCTGTTGATATGGGACACTCCTTCCACTTTAGATTATCCTTTGGCTTTCTCGGTGGAAGAGTTTCCCTGGATTTGTGCTTGTTCGAAGGCTCCATAATATGTAAGGTCTCTTAATTTAAGCTTACTGAGCATCGGTCATCTGATGCTTGTAATTGGCCCTTTCATTTGTATTTATTTTCATTACATTTAAGACATTAATAGTTTTACCTGGTAACAGTTTGTAAAATTTAAACTCCTTGTTCATATTTAGTTCTATTTTCTTAAATCCTATGTGATATATAGATGGCAGTCTAATTATTGTCTATGTGATAGTCTCATGTCATTGCTCTCCTATTTATTTTTATATCGCAGTTCTTATGGTTCTTTTTTCAGGTTTGGGTTACATGCTCTTTGCCTTTAGCTATATTTAGGTATTCTCCGTTGTCCTTAAATGGGAAAAATTCATTAGTACCTAACGAGAGAGAGAGAGAGAGACATTTCTTCCTGGCTTAAGAGTTTTGATAACAGGATCGCCTACCTTATTTCGAACAAACGTAACTTCTGCTTCCTTATTGTGCGCTCTTTCTTATGGTTAACTTGATTTTATTGAACGAATTCTCCAATACTTCTAATTTGTGGTAGAAAATATTTTCCAGACTGATTTCCATCCCTTTTGTCTTCCTTTATTCCCCTAGTTTCGATTTTAGTGTCTTACGTTATTGTTCTTACTATGCCTTTCTATATATATATATATATATATATATATTTATTATTTTATTTTATTTTATTTTTTATCTCTGACAGGATTATTTAACTAAAGCATAATTTTACCTTCATATTTGAGTATTCAAACATTTGTTTGTTGTCATATTCTTTTACATTAGAGAAGTTTTGGAATATGGTAAGTATAAATTTAACAGGAATTTAGAATAATCACCTTAATAGTGTATTATCTAGAGTTGTCTAGCTCAATTCCATCAAATTTTGATATTTGATTTTTTTTTCTTTTTTTCTGAGATCTCTATTTGGATTACCTAGGCCCCTTGTATACTTCCCGAGGTTTCTTCAATTGTTCCGATTTACTTTTTCTTTCTTGATGTTGAGGAAAACTGGAACGGGCCTTCCTAAGATGACTCAAAGGAGGGAGAAAAGAAGTAATAGAGAAATAAATGTTGGTTAATGCTAACTAACAAATTTTGATTTATCCTGATAGTATTTAGAGAATGACTTTTATTTATTATTAATATTTTTTTTTTTCCACTCAAGTAACTAGTGTCTCACACTTCCTATATAGTCCCTGTAACGAGCTTTGGGTAGTGATCCCGATCCATTGGCCCAAGTCACTAGGTGTTAAGATACCTCTACGACTTAATTACTTGGATTATATAGACAACTTGATCCACCTGATCACCTTCATGTGACCATTCAGTGTTTAAAAACTTTCTAAGACTACTCTATTTTTTTCCTCTCAGCAATACTTAACTAATTACATATTTGAGATTAAGGCAGTTTGAGTCAATCTCGAGGTCTTCATTGAATTCTCCATTTTCCAAGATACTTCATCATTATTGGTTTCTACCTAGTAACATCTTCTTGCTTTCTTCTAGCTTGCTCCCTTAGAATGTAAAGATCCTTTCCCCTACCTTACTCCTTTTGATTATTTTGAGTAGGCCTTATGGGTTTCTAGGAACTTTCTTTGATAGATCTATTATTTTTGGGTATTATCCTGGTTTATATAACTTCTTCTTGAAGACTATCTTCCTTTGTTTGTTTGCCCACCATTTTTTGAATTTTTCTTTGGCGAGGTCCGGTTTCAAAATTTTCCTTCTTTCTAATAAATGGTTTATTATGAATTATCCTTTTGAGTCTTTAGATATTTCTTCCTCAAGTTGGCTGATTACATATTCTGCAAATCTTCTATTTAATTCTTCATGGATTCTTTGACATCCCCGAGTTGAATCATATGTAATGATTCCAAATCAGGGCTCCTATGCTTTCCTTCTAACTTTTTCAGATTTTACCGTCAATATCTCACCAATGTCTGGTTGAAATAAGACTTTTATTTTAACGTTATACCTCAAATTATGTTCTACCTTAATGTTAAAATTATATTACCAAAACCTTAATCTTCCTGTGGTATATGAATTACGATAGACAAGTCAACTTTGGAAGAATAGAAATAGAAGTTGAAATTGACTTTAGATATGTAATAATACATTACATAAAAGTAGGGCTATATCATACTCTTTGTAGGACATTACTTAAGTAGAAAAATAAGAAGATCAAAACAGCTAGATACCTCATTCCTTTCTTAACTTACTACCCCCATATTCGCTTAGTCTGGTTCTTTTGTTGACGTTTATCACTCCTGCTTGAATGAGATCTTCGACATAGTTCTTGAGGACGTAGCATTGATCTGTGTGATAACCAGCTCCTCTAGAGTGGTATTCGCAAAAGGCATATGGGTTAAATTGCGGAGATTGAGGATTGGGTCAATGAAGAGGAACAGGTGTCAGCAGGTTGCCACTGAGGCATGGATAGTAAATCTAGGAGAGTGGGAGAGGAAGTATAGTGAACTTTCTTACAATCCTGATAGGTTGGTGTGGTTGTATTTATTGTAAAGTGTCTACTCTTTTATTTGGTCGAAGGTCATGTTTTCATCTGCCCTAGGTGGTGGAGATGACGGTTTTTTGCTTAATCTTCCCAAGAAACAGTGTTGGGTTTATCGTGTCTAGTGCTTTCTTTAGAGTAGCAATAGTTTCTTACATTTTGATATACTCAGCATGCATTTACGAAGTTGATTCCATCTTAACATCTTCGTGTATGAGCCTTTAGATGGTTGTTCAGCAACAGCTATTTTTAGATGACTTATTGAGGTAAGGTTTTGTTTATATTATTCAAAAGGTGAATGTAATTGTGAATTATTAAGGCAGGCTTTTTATGTGCACCATTTAAGATGCAAGAGGCATTCATGATTTATGTGAGGCTAATTTTATATTCAAAACTTTCCCATATTTAGTAAAAATCAGGATTCCCAAGCTTTTCCTGCTATTTTTTTACTAGTAGTCCGATTTTGAAATTGTTTTTTACATTAAACATGCTTGCGAGATATGAGACAAAACAAGAATTCTTATGTTGTCTCATTTGCCCTGTTGATCCTAAGATTTTGATGAACAATTAAGTATTGATATTTTGATGGAACTAATATTTAATTGAGTGTTTCAATGATTTAAAATTTCAGTAATAAAGACGTCAAATTAAATGGATGAGAAATGAAGATGTCAAGATGATGAAGAAGAATTAAGAGTTTGAAGAAATTAGGGAAAATAACCCAGGTGAATCTTAACTCTTAATATCCCATTTAGGAACACATACGTGACACAAAATATATTTTATCTTTTATGTGTGTTTTGATTAAGTTAAATTATTTGTTCCTATGTGAAATAAGAAGAAATAATTTTGAATGACTAAAAGGGAATATAAGAATATTAGTGGAGCTAATCAAGAGAAGAAAATGGTTAAAGGGGCGAAATCATAAAAGAAAATAAGTTAAAAACGTATTCAGATAAGAGATCCAGTGATAGCAGTCGACTGGTGAGTCGACCGGACATAGAAGTTGTAACATCCTGTATCTCTAAGTCGACCAACAGGTCCAACGGCCAAGAAGGGCTGAAGTCTCTGAATTAACAAGTCGACCGATAGGTCGACCGGTGAAGCAGTGCTAAACTCTCTGAATCTGTGAGTCGACTGGGCTGTCGACCGATACATGCCGGAACGATAGTTTAGCTACAACCTGAATTGGGTAGTCGACTGGGCAGTCGACTGAACGCGCTGTTTCAGGATAGTGTTTGATCCGAGATTATATCTAAAAGTAGCCATTTTTAGTTAGGATTTGAGAGAGATTTTGGGGATATTCTCTATATTTAAGATATGGTTCATATACTAATTAAATCCTATTAATATGGTTCATTAAATATTAATGTTTCTCAATTTGGTACTTGAAATAGATTCTATACTTATTTATTAAGATTGAGAAATACTTTGGGGGTTTAATTGAGAGATTTGAAAGATATTTTTTTAAGTGGAATTGAACCTAACTGAGGTCCTTATGATATAAGGGGTCTATAAGAGCTTTTATTCGTCATGACATATGTAAACTAGCTGTTAGAAGGTTGATTACATATTCCTTTAAATAAACCTACGAATTTTAATTAGGACGAGTCATTCTTTGAGAGAGAGCTAAAAGAGTTTATATCATTTGTGAACTTTTATAAGAGTTATCATTCTACGATATTGTGAGTTTTTCTAAGAGTGATTTTGAGAATCAATTGCGATTCATTTGAAGCTCCATTGTTCTAATCATTATTTTTGTGGATTCTGGGTGAGATCTTTCCATATTGCTTATTGTTTATTTATTATTCTATATTTGGAAATCGATCTTAGAAATTGTTTCTGATTTTTTTTTAAGAAAATATTTTTTACAAACAATTTCTTGAATTCTGATTACGTGCTCCAATTTGCTACTCATATCTTGTTTAAATATCTCATGTATTATCACTAGTTGGGATATTAATTGAGTTAGTGTTTATTTGGGGTGGTAGAAGCTCCGAGTGAGATTTACTTCTTATCAATTTTTGTATTGGTGAGTTGTGACGGATTAAATAATGTTGGGGGTATTTAATCAAGGGTAGTTAGGTTTCAGTCTCTTCCTATAAAGAGATTGAGTTAGTGATTCTTCCTTGATAGAATTGCGATTTGAGTGATTTGTATAGGTTCCATCCTTACCTAGGAAAAGGATAGTTGGAGTATTTTGAGAGGTTTTGATTCTTGAGCCTTAGTGTTAAAAAGGATTAGGTTATCCTTTAGCCTGTAAAAAGTAGAGATTCTTCCTTAGCCTGAGAAAAAGATATTGTAAGGATTGATTCTGAGCCTGTAAAAGAATCAGTGTGCAGGTTTGGTTCCTACCTTTAAAGAGATCTTGGTTTTAGTGGGTGCAACCTCCGTGGAGCTCGGGGGACTAGATTAGCCAAGAGTAACTTGGTGAACCAGTATAAATCTTTTGTGTGCTGTATTACTAATTTGTTATTTTTATTGTTTAGGTGTACACATAAATTGATAATATTATTCTGCTGTGTTATAAAGATAATAATTAATTAATGGTTAAAATTAATTATTTGATTTATTCAAGTTTTATTCTAATAGGTTTTTTAATTACCCAATTCACCCCCCCCCCCCCCTCTTGGATATTCTACTGGGCCAACATGCCCCTTATTAGTTCTAGAAATTCTCTTCCACAATTCCAAAACAATAGATGTATAAACAATGTATATAAGGTAAGATAAAATTTCTCTCTCCAAGATATTGTCCTAATGCGAAAAGCATTGTTGGATATCATTCTACCCTAGGTTCACTATATGAGGTTCACGACTTTTCTACAAATGCATCCTAGAAAGGTTCAACTCCCAGATTTTCAAACCTCTGAAGTCTTCCTCAGGGGAACATCCAATGTTGGTTGGTGATCCAAGCGAAACAAGTTTTGAACTGGTCCCGACAAATAAACCGCATAACCTTGCTTCTACTGACTCCTCTTTCTAATCCTACAAGGTTTCGAGGCTTAGATCAACATGACGAAATTGCTTTACTTTAGTCCCTATTGTTAGCCTCCTAATGAGGTTTACAACTTTGGGTTTCTCATAATATGAAAATGAAATATGGTGCTCGTGTCTTAGAGAGAGCTTATAGAAAATAAAATGCGAAAATATAAATATAGTTAATAAATGCGGGAAAGTAAAGACATGAAATAAATACAGGAAAAATGCAGGATATAAAGCAAAAAAAAGAAAAAAAATGCAAGTAAAATCGAAAATAAATGCACTCACACACATAGGCATACTAAATTAAAAAAAAAATTATTATATTTTTTTAGAGAAAAGGGAATTATTATGTTTAAAAAATCGAAGACGTATTTCTTGGAATTTATTTGAACTTAAAGATAGATTTAAACTCCGGCTTGGCTTGACCCTCAAAATTCGCCAGCAGAATCGCCCGCTGACGCACCCCGAAATTTGGAACAAAGAAGCGAGATAAGAGAAAAACGTGATTTGCTTTCCTTCCTCTCAAAATCCATTCATTTTAGAAAAAAAAAAAAATAGTTTTAGGGGATTTTCTTGGCGCCGGTTTTCAAAACATTCTTTGGACCAAAATTTATTTGAAAAATAGAATCGTCACTTAGCATTAAGTTAAATGGTCTGATAGGTCATCGGGATTTTGAAATTTTTTTTCTCTAGAAAATGCCAAAGTTTTTGACTCACAAACAGTTCGTCTTAACTAGAACTTTCTTTATAGTTCGTGGGTCTGTTATGCTCAGGGAAAGTGTTAGGCACCCCAAGACACCCGTCCAAAGACGGTACCTAAGTTTAAATAAATCTATAAATTCAAACTAATCCAAGAAATTTTCTTTTGTTTTTGTTAACACACTAATTCCCCTTTTTAATGTCTTTTTTATGCTTATTTTATGTAAAGATGAAAGAATAAAAACATTTAAAAAATAACAACTGATAAAACAGAAAATAAATAAAGAACAAATGTCCCCTTTTAGACTGCCTATCGATTATAGAAGAATCAACAAGTTTGGCCCTGGAAGGGCTTTATTGTGTAGTCAAGGTGGTTTTGACAAAAACTAGTATGCATTTTTAAAGAGGAGAAAAAGAGTTAAATGGTTTTTTTTTTTTTTTTTAATATTTATTGGATGTGGAAAACCATGTATTTTAAGTAAAGAAAACACATAATAATAAAATAAAATAAAAAAGCAAAAGTTTTAACTATAAAAATGAAGTATATAAAAAATATTTATTTATGAAATGATTTAGAAAAACAAAAAGATCTCAAGAATCTTCTTTTGGGAAAATCTAAAAAAAATATTTTTGTTAAGATTTTTTTTTTTTTTAATAATTTTTGCCAATTTTGGAAAAAACAAGGGTTTGTTATAAAAGATTAAAAGAGTATGGAAGAAACATTTTTTTGTAAAACCTTCTTGGAAATAAAACATTTTATAAAAACTTGAGGAAGGGTTTTGTTTTTAAAAAGAGGTTCTTAAAAACAAACAATCTTTTTAAAAGAAACTTGTTTTAAGAAAACTTCAAAAATAATTTTAAAAAAAGAACCATCCTTTTCAAGAAAAATTTAGAAAAATAAGAACAAAAAACATATTTTATGAAACAAAGTAAATATGATTTTTGTAAAAAAAAAATAAAAAAAAATAACCTTGCTAAAAATATATTTTTGGAAAAAAGACATAATAACTTTTTACAAAAATTATGTTTTGAAAAGAAAAAAAAAAAGATTTTTAAAGACAACATGTAATATAGTTTTAGGAAATCAAGTTTGGGAAAATACTTTTTAAAGATATTAAGTTTGGAAAAATACTTTTGAAATACATGAAGTTTAGAAAAAAAAAAAAAAAAAACTTTTAAAGATATTTGTATTTAAGAAAAATTACTTTTTAAAGACATTTCATTTTTTAATAAGAATCTTAAAAATCATTTGTTTTAAAAAAAACTAAAGTTTATTTTTTTGGGAGTAAAACACAAAGTCTTTTTCATGAAGAAAGCTTTTTATGTAAAACTCCCTTCTTTTTTCTTTTTTGTTTGTTTAAGGCAAAATAAGGACAAAACATGAAATTAAAGAAAATGATATGCACTTTTTATTCTTGTCAAGAATGCCACAAACAAACTAACTTACTTAGGCAAGATATAATTGTTTGCTTTTTTTTAGCAAATATATATATATATATATATATATATATATAGAGAGAGAGAGAGAGAGAGAGAGAGAGATATAGTCTTAGTCATAACTAAGAAGGAAGAATGTTTCTGAAGAATGCACACAATTATCCCATAAATGATAGAGGGTTTTCCTTTATTCTGCCTCATAGTCACATGGGTCTTGACATAGATTTATATAGAGTCGATCTGAAAACTTAACTTAACATATAGGGTGCCAGTACATGACCTAAGACTTAGGGCAAGTCTATGACCTAGGTTAAAGTGCAGAAAGGAGCATAATAGAAAAAGTAAAGCGCAAAAAGGTACAGAGCATGAAAAGTATAGTTCGAAAAGACGTAGACTAGGAAAAGTAAACAGTCAATAGTTAGTGGTTAGTTTATTTTAGGTTTTATGAGTTTGATTTCTTGACAAAAGACAAAAAATGATATGCACACCATAAGCTTCTTGACAAAAGAGAAAGATAATATTCTCACAAAACCAAAAAAAAAAAAAAAAAAGGTTAAAGAAGACTTACCTAACTTAGGGGAGTGGTATTTCCCTAAGTGTTCTATTTTTTTCTCTTCTTCTTCTTCTTCTCATTCTCTTACTTGGTTGTTCTTATAGGGTTTATTGAACTCCTTGAAAAATGGTGTCAAGTTAAGGTTTTCATAGATTTTTAGGAACAACCCGAGAGAGGATTTGATCTTAGACAAAGAGAGAGAGAGAGTGTGTGTGATAAGTGTAGTTCCCTTTAGAAAAATGGCCTCCATTTTATAGGCAATTGGTTGCCTACACATTCATGAATGCGCATACCAATCAGAAGGCATTTAATTCCATTTG
Source organism: Eucommia ulmoides (assembly GCA_016647705.1). NCBI lineage: Eukaryota > Viridiplantae > Streptophyta > Magnoliopsida > Garryales > Eucommiaceae > Eucommia > Eucommia ulmoides. The sequence goes on from CM028331.1 coordinate 12,699,852, forward strand.
ATTGATGGGGGGATACTCTCTTAGGTAAAAATGATGACTTTACTAACCTTTCTATATAAGGTATGGCGTGAAAATCTTCCAAAATATTCACATTAAATGCTTGATATTTATGGTAACGTCCTTGGAAAGCTCCCAATTGGCTATGTACACTTCCTAGAAGTATCCTATGCTTTGTCCTATCCCTGGAGGTGTGCTTGTAGTGATTTTGGTGTTTTGGGCACCCATTGTCTAATTAAGGCTTTATTAATTGAGTTTTTAGAAAGTAAAAATTTGAACATAAATTTAAACTATTCAAAACTAATATTAGAAAGTTGGATTTTGAAAAATTAAATATTTTTGGCCATCAATTTTATAAAATCTATAAAAACGAAAGTTTTTGGGGTCAAAACAAAAGTAATTGTAATTGGTGAAATTTCTTCAAATTAAAAGGAAGAGACTAAAATTAAACATATTACAAGTGATATCCATAGGAAATTCACTTTTAATTTTGTCATTTGAGTCCTTGATTAATGTTTTAGAAAATTTTAAATTGACCAGAAACTTTGGTTTATATCGAAGTTCGATCGAATTAGAGATTTTTTTATGTTTTTTTTTTTTTTTTTTTTTTTTTTTTTGTAATATTAAAGCATAATCTAAGGTTGAAATTTGTCCCTCAAACCTTGGTTTAATTTTGTCCGAATTTTCACTTTAGACGTGATATTTTTTCAAAATTCAAAACGAGTGGGACAAAATATGATATCTATAAACGGGTGTGCTATCATGTATGACATTTTGGCTCATATGCCAAATATAGAACATGAAAAGTAAGAGTCAAAATGTTGGGTTAGTAGATTAATTAGAGTTAATTAATTGATTTAGGTTTAAATATGGTTTAGTTAATGTTTGTGTTCGTTTAATTAGGGCTGGCTAGGATTTGTTTAGATTTACATTAATTTTAGTTTAATTAAATTTAATTGGTTTTAAATATATTTTTTTATTTGGGTTTAATTAGGTTTGGTGGTGTTTAGTTTATTAATTTTATTTTATTTGGGTTGGGTTAGATTAATTAGTTAATTTTATTTCATCCAGGTTGTATTGGACTAGTTTTATTTACTTTAGAGTGAATTAATTTAATGGAAAATTATATTTTTGGTCCTCATAATTTGCACGCATTTTTTTATTTGGCTCTTTAATTTTTTGTTTGGGTTAAAGTAGCCCTTGTATTTGCACACAATTTTTTAAGTGGCTCGATATGGGAAAACTCTTGCTCACAACTGACGTAGGCGTTGAGCTTTAACGGGTCGGTGAACCCAAAATAAATAGACTCAGTATGTTATTTGGGTCGAGCATGACAAGCCTATCTGGGAAAAGACTTCAACAGTCTACTATACAAGTTAAATAGCCTCATGAAGAGGCCTATCAATGGGCAATCAAAATCCTACGGTGTTCAAGTCCAATGAATGAATAAGTCAGCCCATCGTGATCGTATCTCCTACACATGAAGAACGTTATAACATGTTGACTGTAACGGCCCATGATTGATGAAGTACATTACAAAGATCTCTCACTAGTTAAAAGGAGAAGATCGTGGTTATTTTCTAGGCAGTTAGGAGTGGACTATGTAATGAGAAACCTCAGTAGAGAAACGACAGAGGATAACCAAGTCTATATAAAGGGAAGGTATCATTGTTTATTTCTTACAATTCCAGCTGTGCATTAGTCTTCTCTATAACCAGATTAACCTATTCTCACGCCGAATGTTCTTTTTCTAACACCACACTGGCATCTCCCAAAGAACTAAATGGTTTTTGTAGGTTAGAGGAGGAAGATGATATGGTTTTGGGCACGTGGAGAACTACTTGCACGTGCTGAGAATTTCTATCCACATCATTTGGCACCGTCTGTGGGAAACACTAACGAACTAGCTTTTCATTGCAACAATAAGGCAACCACGGGCAAGAGAAGCAACGCCAAACCAAAGTAGTGATCTGCCACTGCAGACTGACAATGAAGTTCTAGCGGGAATGCATGAGGAAGTTCATGTTGATCCTCTACCTGCAGTACAGAGCACAGATACAAAGATTGCCGCTCTGACTGGAAAAATATCAGAGATGGCAGATATGATCAAGTATATCGTAGAGATAATCGCCAAAAGCAAACAGCAACCTCTAACTGCTGATAATGGTTTGGGGGAGGAAGCAGAGTCTCAAGGGTTCGTAGACCCACAATCCCAATGAGAGCGAGCTATCTAGGGATATACCAATAATCAACAACAAGAGAGGAGGGTGTACAACTGAATTGAGACTATTTATTCATGCCAGTAGCCCAGAAGCAAGGTGGATAGTGATAAACCTTTGGACGCTCTAGACACATTGTTGAAGGGCACTCAAATGCTGTTCACTTCTGACATTTTAGTTGTACCACTCTCAGAGAGGTTTGATCCCACGAAGTTCGAGAAATATGATGGGAAAGAATATCTTGTGGACCATATCCACCAGTTCAAGCATGTCATGAACTTATATGGAAGAAGCAACTCTGCTCTTTGTAGAGCTTTCGCCACAACTTTAAAGGGCTCTGCCTCTTGAGTGGTTATATACGCCCCTACCTAACTCCATTTCGTTGTTCAAGGAGTTTGGGAAGATGTTCGTCAACCACTTCATAACCTATCAAAAGTTGATTAAGGGACCTGATTATCTGCTAACCCTGTGTCAAGAGAAAGAAGAATCTTTGTGATAATACATGAGCCGATTCAACGAAGAACTGACGTGCATTGCAGGGTGTGATTCAAACCTCATCATTAATGCATTTACTTTCAGGTTGCGCTATGGAAAATTTCAAGACTCTCTCACTAAGAAAACCCCCAGAACCATGCTTGAGCTGATGGAGAAAGTTAAGCCCTATATGAAGCTGGAAATATGTCAAGCTTGTAAGGGAATGAAAGGGATTTGCCAATGATCACCCTAGGCAAAGTGAGAAAGACCATAGAAAGACAAAGGGCAATAGCTCGGACAGGAATAAAGATTAGCCTAGGAGCTCGGGTTCTAAACCGAAAGCACGTCAAGAGCCGAACCTCCTTGGTTTACGGATGCCAATCTCCAAAATCTTTCATGAGAGTCGTGCGTCCGAGGTGGTTTAATGGTTGATCGCTCAAATTACTTACCCTAATTAAGCATAAAAAATTGTAGTATAGTGTGCTTAAGTACGGGTGTCGAACCACAAAGATCGGACTTGTAATTATCAATTTTCGACTATTTTTCTTCTTTTTGGGAAAACGATTTGAGAATTTTTGAAATTTTATTTTGGAAATAGGAAAAGGAAATATTGAAAATAAAATAAAGAAAATAACCAGGTTAAGAATTGTGGGTTTAGTATTTTGAAATTATGTTTTTCTTATAATTTCTATTTAAATCGGATATGTATAAACAAGAGTTCCTAACTACAAGCCAGAACTACTCAGAAAGATTTGGATTATTATTCTCTGGCATGGATTATCTTCGATATTTAATTCCTACATTAAACTAATCTAAGGATAATTAATATATAGGCATAAACCATCCAGACTAATAATCAATCCCCAAGAATATGATTATGTGACCATTAAATCAAGACCACAGGTGTAAGATTTAATGTTCTAGCAGTAACTGGATTTAAAGCAAAATCTCTACAAGAATATTTTGACAATAAATTTAATCACAAGAATATTTTGACAATAAATTTAATCACAATTGAATTCATTTTTGAGAATGGAATTCCTGCCATATAATTGTTTATACAATATGCAAATTTAAATAAGAAAAATACAATATTACATAATTTCAAAAATACAATATCACAACTCTAACATGGTAGAAGAAAATTAGCCGCTCATCGTTGTGTAGAACGGTGTTTTCTTGAATACAATCTTCAAAAACACCATTTACATTTTGTACCCTTTAAAATTCAAACTTCCTTCAAATATAAAAATAAAAATAAAAGAAAAAGAAATTATATACAAGTGGTGTAGAAAATGGAATATGGAATTGATATTATAAGTGGATGATTCTTCCTCTACAATTGATCCAAGCCCTTCTATTTATAGATAAATTTTTAGGGGCAAAAATGGAAAAAAGAAAAGAAGGGGGGGCCAATTGGCCAAGTTGGCCCACAGGCTGGCCGACGGCCAGCCTGTCGGTGGCCTGGGCTGGTATAGCTAACCTAATTGTGGGCTGGCTATACCAACCCATAGAATAGACTGCCAACCCAAACAGGCTGGCTGTATGGCTAGCCTGTGGGCAGCCAACCGAGTCGGTGGCTTGGCTCTTCTCACAAGGGCGGCTTAGTTGAGCCGCCCTGCTCCAAAATTCCCGTCTTCTCTTCAGCTTAACGTGATTTGTTCATTTTTCATCCGATTTATCCCAAATTAACGTCATTTTGTTCCAAATTCAAAATCCTACAAAAGCAAATAAAATAACTTAATTTATAATATTTTAATTTATTTAAAAGATTAATAAAACTTAATTTAGTTGTACTAGATCGCACAAAATGTGGTGCGATCAATAGCCTCCCAGGCAAACTACCAAGTCCAAGAAGAAGATAAAATCAAAGTACTGTGATTTCTATAGGGACCATGTTAATGACACTAACGATTACTGGGAGCTCAAGAAGGAAATCAAGCGGCTAGTTGACATGGGTTAATTACGTGATTATTTGCAACAGAGCTCAAGGGATAGAAAAAGGCCTAGAAATAAAGGTCATCGCTAAGAAAACCGTGACAAAGAGCGCAAAAAGGATTGTCTCGAAGAAATTCACGAAGTGATCTTCATGATAAACTCTACTAGGTCATTAACCGAAGAATCCAACCGCAAGTAGAAAAGAAAGGTCCGTGAGGCAGCACTGGAACACTATTACGGAGAAGCAATGACAATAACCACAAATCTGGGACCGGTCATTACCTTCTCCGAAGAAGATTGCAAAGGGATCGTGCACGCCCATGAAGATGCCCTGGTCATCACTCTCTAGATTTCCAACTTCGAGGTAAGAAGGATTTTGGTTGATAATGGCAGTTCTGCTAGCATTATATTTGTGGACACACTGAAGCAGATAGGATTGCCCAGTTTAGACGTTAGCTCCACCCAGATTGTCATGGTGGGTTTCAATGGAGACCTTAGCTCACGAAGATGGAAGATTACCCTGTCAATCACCGCGAACATATCTTCTTAGGCCAAAGAGTTTATGGTGATAGACTCTTCATCACCTTACAATGAGATACTGGGACATCTATGGTTGCATGCGATGAAAGTAGTAGCATCAACGTACCACCAGTATATCAAATATGCGAAGAATAGTTCTGTGGCAGTAATATGAGATGATTAGGTTGCTTCAAGCCAGTGTTTTGCAATATCTATAAAGGTCAGGAAAAAGTCCTTATAGCAATTAAGGCCAGAATAGGGAGTAGCTCTGTAAAATAGCTCAGCTCATGAAATCGATGATTTTAGAGAACACTTCAGCGTTATTCAACCTACTCAGCAAGTGCGGTAGATCACTTTCAATGGAGGAGCTCAGAAGCTAATGATAGGGGGATCCCTAAGCCAGATTGAGGCAAAAGAGATCAGAAAGCTGCTCAAAGAGAATTTGGATGCCTTTGCTTGGTCTCCAGAAAATATGAAGGGAATCAACCCCAACATTGTAGTCCACCACCTTGATCTCTCTAGATCTTGTCCTCCTGTCAGGCAGAAGAAGAAAACATTCATCCTTGAGAAGGAACAGGTGATCGAAGTTGAGGTGAAGCGGCTGTTCTAAATTAGCCACATAAGGGATGTAATGTACCTGAAATGGCTGGCTAATCCAGTCCTCGTCAAAAATAAAAATGGAAAGTGGAGAATATGCATGGACTTCACTGACTTCAACCAAGCATGCCCAAAAGATTGCTACTCAATGTCGAGGATGGACCAGATGGTGGATGCAATAACACGACATCAACGACTGATCATGATGGACGCATATGCGGGTTATAATCAAATCTACATAGATAAGCAAGACGAGGAAGGGACAATATTCATCACTCCAAGAAGTACTTACTGTTACAAAGTAATGTTGTTTAGTTTGAGAAATGCAGGTACAACATATCAGCGGCTAGTGAACTGCATGTTTGAAGAGTAGATAGGCACAACTATGGAGGTTTACACAGATGATATGATGGTTAAGAGCTCTAAGAAGGAAAATCACCTGACACATTTGCCAGAAGTTTTTTCCATTATGAGGAAGTTCTACATAAAGTTGAATCCAGATAAATGTGCTTTTGGGGTAGCATTTGGAAAATTTCTGGGTTTCGTAGTAAACTAGTCTGGCATCATGGTAGACTTCAGCCAGATAGAAGTAGTTAGGAATATGAAGTCCCTTGTAACTATAAGAGAAGTTCAAGTGCTGACAGGAAGATTGGCGGCCCTAAACAGATTCATCTCTAAATTTATTGATTGGTGCTCCATTTTCTTCAAAGTTTGGAAGGGAAGGTAAACCTTTTAGTGGGGAAAAGACTGTGAACCAGCACAACAGTCCATCAAGGACTACTTAGGCTATGTTCAGATGCTGGCCAAAATAGATCCAAAGGAAAATCTCTATATTTATTTGGCTATAATGCCTATGGTGGTAAGTGCTACACTGGTAAATGATCACCCTGAAGGGCAGATGCTAGTTTACTACATAAGCAAATCATTGGCCCATACAGAAACTCACTACACCAAACTAGAGAAGCTCGCCCTAACCCTAGTTACCGCAGCGCGAAAGCTTAGACCATACTTCCAGGCACATGAGATCAACGTGTTGACCTCTTACCCACTCCGAGCTGTAATGCACAGGCCAGAGGCTTCTAGATGTCTCATAAAATGGGTTGTAGAGCTTAGTGAGTTTTTCATCAAATATAAGCCCAGAACTGCAATTAAACAACAACCATTGGTAGACTTCATTGCTGAGTTGACTCCTCTAGCAGAAATTGTAGTGGAAGATGGGGAGTGCCCTGATCAGTCAGCTACATCGTGGAAGTTATGGGTTGACAAGGCCTTAAACATGAAGGGGTATGGTGTAGGCATAGTCTTCCAAATATCAGAAGGAGATCCACTTGAAAAGGAAGTGCAGCTCGACTTTCGTACCTCTAACAATGAAACAGAATATGAAGTAGTCATTAGTAGGTTGACTCTTGTCAAGGAGTTAGGAGCTCAACATCTGGAGGTCAAATTATACTCCCAATTGGTGGTCAATTGGATTAGTGGAGTATTCACAATAAATGAAGAAAGGTCGCGTATTTACGTTAAGAAGGTAAAAGAGTTAATATATCCACTCCAGAGCTACAAATTCGAAGCTGTTCCACAAGATGAAAATAAGAAAGTAAATGCTTTGTTAGTATTAGCTTCTGCATATAGACCTGATCAATGGTCTGAGCTGGTGAAGTTCCTTGAGCAGCCATCTATAGTAGCACTATCTAATCATTGTGCATGCATAGGTCAACTGGATCAAGAAGAGGACTAGAGAACCTCTCTAGTTTGGTACCTCAAGGAAGGAATTCTGCCAGAAGACAAGGACTCTGCCAGAAAAGTTCTATATAAAGTATCAAGGTATGTGCTAACCGATGACAAACTGTATAGAAGATCTTTTTCCCAACCATTATTACTTTGTCTAAGACCAAAGGAAGCTACCTATCTCCTACAAGAAATCCATCAAAGAGTTTGTGGAAATCATCAAGGAAGGAAGACTTTGGTTCACAAGGCATTATGTGTAGGATATTACTAGCCAACAATGTGCAGTGATACACAAACGTACGTCAAGAGGTGCGACAAATGTAAGTGGTTCTCCAATGATATCAAGGTCCCAACTCAACAACAAACCCCCAATAACTAGCCCATGGTCATTTGCTCAATAAGAGATGGATGTGCTAGAATCGTTTACGCCATCACCAAGGAACAAGAAATACCTACTGGTGGTAATTGACTACTTCACCAAGTGGGTCGAAGCTGAAGCGTTAACAACCGTGTGAGAGAATGAGGTGAAGAAATTCCTTTGGAAGAATATAATCTGTCATTTTGGCATTCTAGCAGTACTCACATTTGATACCAGAATACCTTTCATCAGCGACAAAGTTGCATGAATGTACGACGAAATGAATATTCAACATCGTACATCTAGCCTAGGGTACCCGCAAGCCAATGGACAAACTGAGGTGACAAACCGTTCCATCAAGATAGTACTAAAAAACCGATTGGATGATGCCAAAGGAGAAGTGGGTAGAGGAACTCCCAAAAGTATTGTAGGCTCACCTAACTACTCCAACGTCTGCCACAAGGGAGACATCTTTCGCCATTACTTAGGAAATTTAAGTTGTTGTTCCAGTGGAAATAGGGTTGTCGTCTAGACGAGATGACATAATCAACCTAATAGAGAATGAAGAAGTCATATGAGAAGAGATGGACCAACTAGAGGAGAGACGTGACAAGACATCATTGAGGATGACATCTTACAAGTCAAGGATGGCACAATTGGTTAATCATGTAGTACGTCCACATCACTTTGCAGTAGGACACCTAGTACTTCGGAGGGTAATGCCTCATCACCCAGAAGCTCGCTTGGGAAAGCTAGCTCCTAACTGGAAAGACCCTTATTACGTTATCAAAGTAAACAGGCCAGGGACCTATTGGCTGGAAGATCTTGATGGTATGGTAATCCCCAGGTCTTCGAACATCTCTCACTTACATAAGTACTTCGTATGAGTTTTTTGATCATTCTCTGATTCATGTTTTTCAATGATTATTTTGAAGTTGTTTTTTCTCTTCTTGACATACATTCTTTGAATAAAGCAAATAAATATTTTCTCCATCAATTTTGTGACGCTTATTCTTATGATTCTAATTATATTCAACACTTAGTGAATTGAGACTAAGTGTAGAACAAACATTGGATATTGAAGTAAAAAAAGTGAGCAATTCAGTTCAGCATGAGCAGAGTTGATTTGTTTACTCATTCACAAATGCGCAAAGCAGGTTAGTTTACTCACTAAAATTGAGCAAGTCAGCTCTACATGGGCATAGCTGATCTGTTTACTCATTCACAAATGAGTAGAACAGGTCAGTTTACTCACTAAAACTGAGCAATTCAGCTCAGCATGAGCAGAATTGATCTGTTTACTCATTCACAAATGAGCAGAGCAGGTCAATTTACTCACTAAAACTGAGTTGTTCAGGTCAGCATGCTGATTTGCTTACTCATTCACAAATGAATAGAGCAGGTCAGTTCACTCACTAAAACTAACCAATTCAGCTCAGCCTGAGCAAAGCTGATTTGTATACTCATTCACAAATGAGCAAAGTATGTCAGTTTTACTCACTAAAATTGAGCAATTTAGCTCAGTTTGAGCAGGGCTGGTCTGCTTACTCATTCACAAATAAGCAAAGTAGCTCAGTTTACTCAATAAAATTGCGCACCTTAGCTTAGCCTGGGTAGAGTAGATTAGCTTACTCATTCTTTAAAAAGTGGGCTGGTCAGCTTACTCATTCTCCAGTTAGTATAAAAACTATGTATACTCCAAATAACTAAGCATCTTAGCTCAGCATGATAGCCATGATCAAAGTAAATCAGCTTACTCACATAATGCCTAAAAAGAATAGGGTAGCTCGCTGAGTGTTAGCTGGGCAGATCGGCCCAACCTTAGACAGCACAACTCATTCTGAACAGTGTAGAATCAGTTCGCTATTTATAAATTCTAACTTTCAAGACTAAGGGAAGCTGACATAGACTTATTAGTCACTAAAATCTCCATCAACACAAGATTCTTGTCATCACCATCACAAACTCAATCAAGATAAAAAAAAAAAAAAAAAAAAAATCCAAAAAGCTTACTCAAATTTCCACCAACTCCGTGGTAATGAGTAATGAATACAAGACTGGACAGTATCTTGAGTAGGATGCTACAGACGAAAAAGACTTTTCTAATGGAAAGATTTTTATGATGGTATATCTAATTACCCTATATGTTGTGATGCTGATTATTGCGATTAAGTTTGTAACTCAAATGTTTTACTTACTACCTGAAGCCTAAAAATTAATTCATAACTAGTTTAGTTTTCTAATCAAGTTATGAAGGAGGGAAACACAAACAGTCAACACGTAGCAACACAACACAGACAATATCAAGAACCCCATTTTCTATTAAGCAAAAAAAGGAGATGTACATTGATACAAAAAAAAAAAAGTAAAGAAAAGAAAGATCAGGAATTAAAAAATTGTACATTCAAAGCAAAAAAAAAAAAAAAAACTTTTTCTTCATTAAACCATTTCTTCATTAAACCAAGGCTAAGGGTGGCTTCATTCTGACCCAGGAGAAGCAGGTAAACCCAGATCTTCCGAATCCGAGCTAGAGAAATAGAAGTCATGCTCCTCATATATATTGATCATGTTTATCAACTCTCATATTTTGGTCTTTTTTAATGGAAATGAGTGGCTAAGTCACACTTACTCCTCTTAGATTTCTTCAGTTATGCCCTGAGCTCACGGAGGTGAAAGATTGTGCGAAAATAGGCTGCTTCCATTGCAGCAAAACAACACTGGTATCTTTTAAAGCACGAAGGCAAGGGTGTTCCTCTGTAGCAATCTTGGCCTTGGTAATCAGGGTACAAAATGTCTCACCTAGATCAATTTTTTTTTCTTTCAAATTGGATCTCTTCAAAGCGAGAAGGGGTTGGACACGAGGAATAAAGCGATGAAATTGCCATAGTCGCAAAAAAAAAAAAAAAAAAAAAAAAAAAGATATTCAAGAATACAAGATTAAAAAAGAGAAAGCGTATGGGTTTATGAAGGAACACTTGACACTTGGTTTCGCTTTAAATAGTTAAACCAATAAAGGAAAAAGAAACTAAAATGTCGAAAAAATGTGTGTTAAGTGCATGAATAACGTGTGCTAACATATTACGTACTGTAATTATCACTGTGTATTTTCAAGATTTAAATGGCAGGTACTGTTTTGAACAGATCATGATAATAAAAAATGTATCATTACAAAAATTAATTACAAACGTCAAACAAGGAATTAAAAAGACAGAAGGACAATTCAAAAAGTAACACTTTGATCAGCAACATTTGGCTGGTCAGAGGTCAACGCGACAGTAACGTCAACTGGTAAAGCTTGAGTTAGGACTTGGGCTGAGCTTGTGGTAGGCTGACCAGGAAGGCCTGGGGTTGAGCTATCCACTGGAACCTCAGCAGCTAGTGTGGACGAGAGTAATTTATCTCCAGTGATCTCTTCCTCACCATTACAAGCATTTTCCCCTTTTAGAGCAGCTCTTAGCTCAACTTCTAAGAAAGAAATATTCAGTTCAAGATGCTCCTCCAACACTCTCTACTGGCGGAAGCTGAAGCCCACCATTTAAAGCTCTCTAGATCTTCTCCTAAATTTTGCCCAAAGGTCCTTGATCCTCTGCTCAAACTCATTTGCTTTGGCTTTCAGCTTGCAGCCAACCTCTCTACCTCTTGCACTTGATCAGCAAACATTAGTTTTTCTTGATCCAGCTCAACTAATAAACGATCTTTCTTGTTCTGCGGTTGTTGGAGGGTATTCTTTTTTTCTTGAAAGGTGTCCTCTTTCGCTTGGAAGACAACATCCTTGGCTTTAGGATCATCATCCTTTTAGTCGATCACTAAGCGAACTGAGTTGATCTCTTTAGTCAGGGAGTAGACTTCATCCCTCAAAAACGAGATATCTCCTCTCAAGGCAGTGTTCTCCAGTTAAAGCCTCACGTTCTCTGAGTAGTAGAGATCATTTCTCTTTTCTAGTGTCTCTCTCTACTCGTTAGTAGAACGCAACTCTAGCTTGTATCTCTCCTAATAAGACCTCGCCAAAGCGAGGTCAGTCCCCAGACTAAGCTTATGCTCTTCTAAAGTGTGAATGCTTTCTTCCAGCTTACTAGACATAGTCAACTGATGCATGAGTTGGGCATCCAACTCATTTGCATCATCACCACTGCTGGCCAAGGTAGATGATACATGGATGCTCTACAATTAAAAAACAATCATTAAGAAATCAATAAATAACTTGGGAAAAATAGAAAACTTGTCACAAGGTACAACAATTACATGAAGAAGTGCACAAATTAGCATCTTGGACATCTCGGCCATATTGCGACCATCAGTCCTCTCTTTGCTCTTACTCCAGGATCCCTATGTTCTTACTCCAGGATTCCTCGTACAAAATTTTGATGGTGTTATCAAAGATTGCACTTCGGTTTGGTACTGAGAGACCAACTTCCTGGATTAGTTGGCATATTTATTGTATGGTTATACCATGGCCACTTGACGTACTGTGGCTAGAAGCTGATGTTGGAGAATGTTAGCGATTGACTGATAAAGGCTCTACAGTAGTGTGGTCATTAGCTGCGCTTGTAGCAGGTTCTGGGTCTTTAATCTCTGCAGGAATAGGCGTTGAGAGTATTGGGACCCTCACTGAGATCACTCTGCACTTATGAATGCTTAAAGGCTAGGAGTTGTCCTTGAATTTAGTGACCTCCGGGACAGCAGACTGAGGATCAGCAGGAGGTTGGACGAGGGGTGGACTAGCTGGCTAGTATCTAATGTAATAGAGGGCTCAATAGGATAGAGAGTTGTTGGTCTTGCAGCAGCAACATGCTGGGATAAAGATTGCCCAGCTGGCATAGAATACTTTTTCACAAGACTTTTCCTTCCAATTTGTAGCTCCACCAGCTCATCGAATTGAGAAGCGTCTATTTCTAGTTTGATGAATGGGTTATGAGCCAAAATTTTGTAAGATCGCTCTGCTGGTACCAACAACCTTCTCATCTTTTCTTCAACTCTAGCTGTAAGACCAAGGCCTTTGCAAGCTCGCTTACCTATATCAAAAATCCCAGAAAAGACATCAAAATTACTGGTACAAAATTCTAAAGAATCAAATTGTCGAGAAAAACAACAAGAAAGATTACTTGGGGTATTGAAGTACCTTGGTACAATAGAAGACTACCCCGCTTCTTTAGGAGAGAAATCCCAATACCCTTGAAGAAGATATATCGTTGTTGCTAGTCTCTTACCTTAACAAGAAGGTCGATAATAAAGAAAATCTCTTGGGGAAGGAATAATAATATCTCCCAAGATTAGAAAAGAATTTGAGATGACCTATACTCCTGATTGTATCTACAGAAATGGATGTTTCATTTGCTCAAGAAAGAGCTATGGCTCCCATGATTTGACGAAAGCCATTAGGGGTTAACTGAGCAAGGGTTGTCTCTAATTAAAGAAAAAGGTTACTGAGGAAAGAAGTAAAGTAAAGAGTGAGTTCGTACTCAAACATCCACAAAAAGAGGCATATTTCATCCACTTTGGCATCGTAGGGACGTTTGTCTTCAGATGAAACCCTAATCGACACAGATGGATGGATGTCGTACTATTCCCTAACTAGTGCAAGTCATTCCTGTGGAACCTTGCTCACACCATAATCACCCCAGTTTTCTGAGGGATTGGAGGGTTGAGCAGCTTGGGCTATCATTGTTCGCTCCACAAGGGGATTCGACGACGAACCAGCCTCAGTAGCACTATTCAATTGACTCGACGACATCCTATGGTAGAGTAGGAAACAATTGAAATGAAGAATACAAAGAAAAGCAATGCGACCAATTTTGGAGAAGATGAGAACTTACGCGAAATTGAAGTAATCTTTCATCTATATTCTCTTGAATCGTCACGAAAGTCAGGAGGTAAAAATGGTATGGGAAAACTCTCGTTCACAACTATCATAGGCATAGAGCTTTAACGAGTCAGGTAGGGTCAGTGATCCAACCCAAAATAAATAGACCAGGTATGTTATCTAGGCCGATCATAACGAGCCCATCTGGGAAAGTACTTCAATAGTCTACTGTACAGGTTAAACAGCCTCATGAAGAGGCCCATCAATGGGTAATCTAAAGCCAACGATGTTCAGGTCCAAAGAATGAAAAGATCAGCCAATCGTGACCATATCCCCTATGCATGAAGAACATTATAACCTTGACTGTAACGGCCCATGATTGATAAAGCATGTTACAGAGATCTCTCCCAGGTTAAAAGGAGAAGATCATGGTTATTTTCCAGGCAGTTATGATCAGATCATGTAACGGGCGACCTCACCAAAGAAACGGCAGAAGATAACCAAGCCTATATAAATGGAAGGTATCATTGTTTATTTATTATGATTCAATCTGTGCATTAGTCTTCTCCATAACCAGATTAACTTATTCTCATGCCGGAGGTTCTTTGGCCGACATAACATCAGTGTCCCCCCTAGAACTAAATGGTTTTTGCAGGTTAGAGAATGAAGGTGATAAGGTTTTTGGCAAGTGGGGAGCTGCTTGCACGTGCTGAGAATTTTTGTCCACATCATGGCCCTTTTGTCAAAGAAAGAAATTAACTTTAATGGTTTTTCGTCATGTGACTTGTACATGCAACCTTCAGGAATAAAAAGGTAATTTTTCTTTTTTTGTTTCCCCTTTTTTTCTTTTTCTTTTTCTTTCTCTTTCGTCCTCTTCTTTTCCCATGCTGCTCCACCTCCCATTCCCACTTCTACTTCTACTCCACCAAGCACCACCTGTTTCATCTCCTCCACCATCGTCAAATCTCCCCTTACGATGACACCTTTGATCTCCATCTCTCCCTCCGATCTCCATCTCTATTTTCTCTCTCTACTGATGTAGAGGTTTTAGAGAGAGTAGATGGAGCAACAGAGAGACAAATGAGAAAAACTGGAGACGGAGGTTGGAGAAGAGATGGAGCTCGAACATCCATAACGACAATGTTTGGTCCTAACAAGAAGCCAATTTCCACATCTCTCTCTCTCTCTCTCTCTCTCTCTCTCTTCATACATAGTTACATAGAAAACACAAACAAACACGAGGGACAAAGAATTCGGACCAAATCTTGGGTTCAAGTTTGAAACCAACAATGAATAAAACAAAGCCGAAAAGTTTGCGACATTGAGGATGAAAATTTAGAATCTGAGGCGGCGGTGGCAACTCCCTCGCGAAGCCCTTCTAGTCACTACTGCAGCGCTTATTCTCCTCCATGGCCTCAAATTTCTATATTTGTTTTGGTTGTTATTTAAACAGAGTGTATTAGATTAATGAAAAAAAAAACAAAAGCATATATTTTCAAATATAAATTTGAATTTAAAAAAAAAATGTGTTCTTGAAAAATTTTATTCCCTGCAATTGATTCTTTAGGCAATGTCTAAATCTCAACAAGCTGAATGTGTTATGCATGTTATAATTATCTGAATGAGCATGTTTATTAATGATAATCATTAAATGATTTACCTATAGGCTTTAGATTTATGTGAGAAATGTTTTTTGTTTAAATTACTTCAAAAAAGATTAAACTGTAGTTTGAGGTTTATATATTCAAGGGAAATTTGGTGAAAGGTCCCATTCCATAAAACCATCACTCTGCGGGGTCTTGTAACAGTGATTTTTTAACACATGACATAGTCCTTAGAATTGGTTTTTTGAGTCTTGAAACCTCTCAACAAGATTCCCTATATTCAATCTATTCAAGGTTCCTAATACACTTTGTATACCTAAGCAAGAAAGTTAAGTTGAATTTGCATTACTAAAATTGAAGAACATATGTATTGAAATATTAATTAATGATGTCTTTTCATGAATATCTACAGGCAATCAATGGACATGTTTACAAGTGTGACACCTCCTGGTGTTAATTTTTCTCATATGTCTCTCTTTTTCTCTCTCCTTTCTCTCCAAAACCTTTACGTCATTAGAGATCGAAGGGAGAGACAAATATCGGAGGTGTGATCATCAGGGGGATTCGACGGTGGCAGAATATATGAAAGAGGTGGTTCTTGGAGGATGAGAAGTGGAGGTGGGAGTCGAAGGCGGATCATGGGAATAGTAGAAGGTAAAAAACAAAAGGGAAAAAAAAAAGGGAAAAAGGAAAAAAGAAAAAAAAATACCTTTGTACGCCTGGAGGTTGCATGTTGAATTCATATGACGAAAAACCATTAAAGTTGACCCCCTATTTTTTTACAGAAGGACTTGTCCAAGCAGGGTTCTTCATGGTGTCTAAGCTGGGAGCTACATAGTATCTCTGTTCAGTTTTGCATTCTTAAAAACCTTGCAAGTCCCCATCCGAGCTTTGTCCTCCAAGCATCCTCTGCTTGAAATTCGTCATGAGGAGATCTCTAGTCCGAGCAAGGTCATCTCTATGACCCTTGTATGGTCCAGCACCTTTGGAGGCCTTTGAAGGCCAGTTCTAAACATAGGGGTCCAAGCTTCGTTCTACGAGCACTCTCTGTTCGATTCTCTGCTTAGTAAGCCCTCTCAATGTCCTTATGAGCTCCAAACAAATATTTTCGTCCCAAGATCAAACCCCGAGGACAGAACAACTCATCTCCATGACGCCATTACCATAAGTTCGACCCAATCTCCTTAATGGTGTTAGCTTAGCCCATGGATCCTCCTCGATGGGCCTGAAGGCCAAGCCCAAAAGTTTAATCTCCTTACTCACCTACTTATTAGCCATACGCTAAGTTACAGTAATTAACTGCGCTTAGGTCCCTAATCTTATGACACTAATTGAGCTCATCGTCTATATATATTTGGTTATTAAATGCCCTAAGTAAAGTGAATCATTTGATTAAAAGCATATTATAACCTTCTCTCCCGAGTTCTTACTCTCACGCCGGAGGAACTTCACCAGGCACAACCTTGGTGGGTCTTTGTGCTGGTACAAGATAAAAATCTCAACTCGAAGTATACTAAGTGACTCTAGACCTCAAAGCAATAGAAGTTTACCAATCTCCGATCTCAGTCTCCAACACGCATCACGTCTACCTCAGCTAGAAAAGTCTACGTGTATTCTGACCATATCAACTTGAGAGGTTAACCACTTTTAACATCAACAATATCTAAATAATAGTGCACAACATAGTATTATTGGTGTAGTATATTAACGAACATATTAACCAAATGAAACACAAAAAATAGTATAAACCTTTGCAGTTTGTAACGTCCCTCACACCTTGGCTTTCCTACTAGAGAAATTCTCTAAGTGTGGATGCTAAGTCTTGTATATATAGGGTAAGGGTAGAGGGTACTCTAGGAGGCTTCCAACTTTCTAGAATATTCTAAGATATTGTAGAAAATTTTGGAGCATCCTAAAAACTCATTTTTCTATAATTCTCTTTTATAAATATCTGGTAGAATTCTCTAGAGTATCATTTGTAACCATTAGATCAAAACGATCTAGACCATCCATTGCAAGGCCCTTGGCCTATATAAATGGGAGGGAGCTCATTTACTCCTTACCAAGTCCCAAACTCTCTTGCTTTCCTACTATTTTCAAGTTCTCTAGCTTTCATTACTTCATTCTTTCTCAAAGTTGTTTGTTTGTTTGTCTTGTTAAGTCTTACTTAGCACTTCCAAAGGGTTCGAATTGAGACTAAGTATCACATGGTTACTTCAAAAAAAGTAAGTATGTCACAATTGATATCAGAACTTGAGGCATCGAGCTTGGACTGTGGCCATGGCATCAACCAGAACATCCAACATAGAGGAGCCTATAATGGAACGTGGCCGAGAGGAGAGCCGCGCCGCTATCTCATCAAGGTAAGAGAAACAAGTCTAAGGAAATTATCTCAAGCCTTGATGGATGAGTGACTGGCTTGGCGGAGACGATGGCGAAAGTGACGTTTGACTTCGAGAACATAGGGTAACATCTTGATGGCTTCGAGTCAGAGGAACAAGCTATTAACAAAGTTATGAAAGTGTCCTTTCGCGAACTTGGTGACTTCCTATGGGGCGAGGTACGTGCTCTTCGAGACCAAGTCTTCTTAGAGCTAAACGATATAGAGAAACACTTTGAAGGCGAAATATCCAACGTTCGAGTTGAGTTAGAGAAAAAGTCTTAGAAGTTACTATAGAGGTGAACTCTCCAAAATTCAGGCTGAATTAGAGGAGGCTCGATCGGATTGGGCTTTGTGCAAGCGGGCGATATCGTCAGGGATTAATACCACTCGTGAGGTCTCGGATATTGACATTCCAAAACCGAACA
The DNA here is from genome assembly GCA_016647705.1 of Eucommia ulmoides. NCBI lineage: Eukaryota > Viridiplantae > Streptophyta > Magnoliopsida > Garryales > Eucommiaceae > Eucommia > Eucommia ulmoides. The sequence goes on from CM028331.1 coordinate 12,717,891, forward strand.
CTTTCTCAAGCAGACAGAATGCTCGATAACTGGAAAACTTTATTTGGGGGTTGGAACGATACTTCGCTACTAAGGGGATGGTACGTGAATCCTCAAAGATCAACGATGCGGTAACGTACCTTACACACGTAGCACTACTATGGTGGAATCAGAAAGACGAAGAAATTTTCAAAGGTACATGTGTGATTAATACATTTGATGATTTCATAAAAGAAATCAGAAGACAATTTTATCTTGAAAATGTTGAAACGGAAGCAAGGGGTAAGCTCCGCCGGCTAAAATAAACAGGGTTTATCTTGGACTATGTCAAAGAATTCACAATTTTAATACTAGAAATCCCTAATATGGCCAATAAGGATAAATTGTTCTACTTCCTTGATGGGTTACAAAATTAGGCCAAGACAAAGTTAATGTGCCAAGGTGTGCAAGATGTCTCTACCGCTATAGCCATAGCTGAATCGCTAATCGACTATAGTTTAAGGGGCGAAGCAACAAAGGTAAAAGATCAGTCCAAAAGGTTCAATCAAGGCCAAGGTGGGAGAGACCACGATTCCTCCCAAAGTGGCCATGGAAACTAGGATGTTGGGAGTCACAAACTCTCGTTCTTATCTTGGAAAGAGAGATCATGGAATGCCAGAGACAAGGCTCATTCTCAGCCTAGAACCAACTATTTCATTTGCGATACGCCACATTGGGTGCGAGAATGTCCCAAACAAGAAACACTAGCTCCCATGACAATAGAGTACGAATAATAACACAAGTAACAAGAGGACGAGGTATATATAGGCGCTCCCTTCGTCTATTGAACACTATCAAGGCGAAGTGCTCCGTGCCAGAAGCTTCTCCCAAGGAATTCATGTTCATCGAAGAAAATATTAATGGGGTGCTTACTAAGGCCTTTATCGATACCAGGGCAACTACAACTCCGTCTACTTGGAGGAGACAAAAAGATTGAAGCTCAAATTCGTCAAGGAAGAAGGAACCATGAAGGTCGTAAATTCAGCTGCCCAACCATTACACAGAGTAGCACAAGGCATGCATGCCAACATCGGACAATAGGAAGGAACAATGGATATATCGGTTATACCTATGGACGACTTCAAGATCGTGATCGACATGGAATTTCTCGATAAGGTAAACACTTTTCCCATTCTTTTTGCTAATTCAGTATGCATCATGGATAGCGACAAGGCTTGCATGGTCCCTACGGAACGTGATTCCAAAATCAAAAAGCAAGCTTTGTCTGCTATGTAATTCAAGAAGGCATTCAAGAAAGGGAACGAGTTACCTTGTGGTAATGAAAGAGACTCTGAACGATCCAGTAGTGCCCAACCTTCCCAACGTTCCAGGAGACATCAAGGCAATCCTTGAGTAATTCAAGGCCGTCATGCCAAAGAAGCTACCAAAAAGGCTACTACCCCGCAGAGAGATGGATCACAAAATCGAGTTGGAACCGGGTGAATCGGGTACCAAACCTCCGACCAAAGCACCCTATCGTATGTCGCCTCTTGAGCTCAAAAAATTAAGGAGGCAACTGAAGGAGTTATTGAATGTCGGATACTTGCAGGTGTCTAAAGCACTGTACAGGGCACCAGTGCTATTTCACAAAAAAGAAGGACAACTTGTTACATATGTGCATCAATTATCGGGTGCTCAATAAGATCACAATCAAGAATAAGTACCCGATTTCTTTGATCGTCGACCTCTTTGATGGACTCGCTAAAGTTCGGTACTTCACGAAGCTAGACTTACGCTCAAGTTATTATCAAGTCCAGATTGCGGAAGGAGACGAGTCCAAAATGAAGTGTGTCACAAGATACGGTTCTTTTGAATTACTAGTAATGCCTTTCGGCCTTACTAATGCACTGACCACATTCTGAACTTTAATGAACCAAATTTTCCACCCATTCATTGATCGGTTAGTCATATAGTCTACTCGGATGATATCCTCATTTAAAGCGAGACTTTTGACGAACATATCCAACATCTCAAACAAGTTTTTCAAGTACTGCACAAAAATGAGCTCTATATCAAGGTGGAAAAATGTTTCTTTGCACAAGAAGAAGTGTCTTTTCTTGGTCACAAGGTGCGACAAGGGAAGATTATGATGAAAACGTGCAAGGTTAAGGCGATTCAGGACTGGGAACCACCCACGAAGGTAACAGAGTTACGTTCATTATTAGGGCTCATAAACTATTGCTGACGTTTCATAAGGAGTTATTTTTCCCGATCCGCTCCTCTCACTGATTTGATGAAGAAAAGGAAGGCATGGGAATGGTTTGAGAAATGCCAAAATGCCTATGTCGACTTAAAGAAGGCTGTCTCAGAAGAAGCAATCTTATGCTTGCCCGATTTCTCCAAACCTTAGAAGGTTCACACGGATGCCTCTGAATTTGCTATTGGTGGAGTTCTCATGTAGGTAGGGCATCCTATGAAATATGAAAGTCAGAAATTGAGTGACACCAAGAGACGCTATATGGTCCAAGAGAAAGAAATAAAGGTTGTGGTTCACTACCGACGAACGTGGAAGAACTATCTCTTGGGGTCTCAATTTGTCATCATGACCAAAAACATTGCCACTAGCTACTTCTAGACGTCGAAGTAGCTAAGTCCAAAGCAAGTGCGGTGGCAAGATTTTCTTACTGAGTTTGACTATCGGTTGGAGTATAAGCCAAAGTGAGTGAATGTTGTAACCGATGCCTTAAGCCGTAAGGTGGAACTGACATCTATCAGTAGTCCCAAATGCCTGTTACTAGATCGCATCAAGTAGGGACTTCAACACGATCCCCTAGCCAAAAGACTTGTTAGTATGGCCAATGAAGGGAAGACACGATGCTTTTGGCTAAGGGACAACCTTCTGTAGACGAAGGGTGATAGGCTCTACGTCCCTAATTGGCAAAACATTTGGAAGGAGTTAATGAAGGAAAGCCACGATTTGAAGTAGGCTGGACATCCCAACATGAGGCGCAACATGGCGTTAATGGAGAATACTTATTATTGTCCTCATATACAGGACGACATAGAGGCCAACATTAGAACCTATCTTGTTTGTCAACAAGACAAGGTGGAATAACAACACCCAGTGGGATTTATAGAACCGTTGCCCATACCAAAGCAACCATAGGAGACTGTCTCCATAGATTTCATTTCAGTGCTACTAAAATCGGAAGGCTACGGGAGCACTGTGGTAGTGGTCGATCGATTTAGCAAGTATATAACTTTTATCCCTACAACAGCCGACTGTACTGCAGAGAAGACAACCCGACTCTTCCTGAAAAATATGGTAAAACTATGGGGGAGTTCCTCAACATATTGTCAGTGATTGAGATCCTTGATTCACTGGCCGATTCTGGACGGAGTTTTTTCAAGCTACAAGAGATGGACTTCTCAACATGTTTTCACCCACAAACGGCCTGGCAAACGGAGAGGATCAGTGCCTTGCTAGAGATATACTTGCGGTACTACGTGACTGCCAACCAAACGGATTCGGCCAAATTACTCGACATGGCACAATTCTTGTTCAATTTACAAAAGAGTGAGGCTACTAACTGGTAGCGCGGGAAAAACACGCCGCTACTTACACTCGCAAATATACGAGATCTAAGTTTTAGTATAGTGTGATCGTTAAGATCGGGTTATCGTATCCACAGGGATTGTTGTTGTTACTATCAAATACCGCGTTTGTCGTGACCTAATTTTATCTAGGCGAAAAACAAATGTATTTAATTAATTAGACTAATACTAATATATCCTAAATTAACTACACTATTATGTTAATATGTTTTAGGGTGAAGAATTGTATAGGGATTAACGTGTTTACAAATACGTGTTCGATTCCGATTTACTCGCGTTTATGTTGTTCAACCTATTTGACAACCTCGGTACGTCAACTCTGCCGCAACCTCTTCCGAGTGTAAGACGGGAGAATACATGACTTTGAGTCAACAGAGAAGTCCCCCTCAACGTCTTAACGACCCTAAGTCACGTGAGTCTTGCCCAGCGTCATTGATTGCACACAATCCAACTCCCTCCCAGGTTATTGGATCGTCGCGTTGTATTTACCCTATCGACAATCTCTGTTCTAAAACTCCCTCGTTACCTCTTTCGAGTGTAAAACGAGGGATATAACGCGACTTCGAGTCAACGAAGAGGTCCCCCTCAATGTCTTAATGACCCTAGGTAGCGTGTGTCTTGCCCCACGTCATCGATTGTCCACGATTTGAACCCCGACCAGGTTATAGAATCGTGGCGTTTGTTTACCCTATTTCGAATCCGGTGTTTGTCAAAATCGCATATTCTCCATTTATCAATCCAAGCATAATAAACAAACAATATGATAAATGCAATCAAACTACGAAGAACAATCACAAACGAAACACCGAAATCACCAAACGACGTATTTATATATTATAGGTTAATCCCTACTACAATCCATATTTAACTCGGGGCCATAGCCGCATATATAAGAAAATAACGAGCTAAACATACTCACATACTCCTAAGATAAAGAAATAAGGAAAAACGATTGAAGAACTTAGCCTCGTCCGAAGATAAACCGCTAAGAACGCTCAACGATCGATTCGCCGTCTTCTCCACTTCGGGATATGAGCTCCACACCTAAAATCCCTAACCCTAGGCTTAAGTATAGCCTAAAGGGCTCAAAAATGCAAAAGAGAGAAGAGAGATACCGGCCAAGGGGGAGGAGAAGGGATATTTATAGCAAAAATATCCTAAAAATATCTAAAAATATCTCAAGACTATGCAGGGCAAATCCGCCTAGGCGGTGGAAATTGCGCCTAGGCGGAATTAGGTCGGTTAAGTTTGATCGCCTGGGCGGTGAATTAGGCGGTGGACTGGAGAACATTCTGTTGGATTTTCGCCTAGGCAGTGGAATTTCTGCCTAGGCGAGCGGCTGTCAGTAGCCCTTCTCCGTCCTCTGCTGGATTTCTGCCTAAGCGGTAGAATTTTCGCTCCGGTGGTCATCCGTCAGTAACATTTTGCTCTTCTCTGAATCTTCACCACTTAGGCGGTGGTCTGGACGCCTAAGCGGTGGGCCTGTTTCATTTTTTAGCCTCCGAGCTTGTTTATCCACCGTAACTTCAAACCGTTTTGGTTCGATCTTATCGTTTTAGCTCCAGTTTCTTGTCTTTTTGACCCACACACCTGAGTTATACAAAAAGTATGAAAACTAATTAAAACATAATAAAAATAACTATAAACATATTCGAAAACTAACCAATTCGATTGGAAATAGATAGGTTTTTCACACCTATCAATACCCCCAAACTCAAAATTTGGCTAGTCCTCGAGCCAAACACACACACTAAAATGAAAAATACAACAAACTGAATTAAATAACAAACAACCTAAAAACAATCTAAACATAACAACATGCGAGTTTTGACTTCTTCTAACGGCCTATTTATTTTTCCCTCAACAACCACCAGTAGTATCGAGTTCAGGCAGTAATACACAACATGTAATGTTCTAGATTTTCAACATGCTATAATGGTGAACGCTATTCTAGATCCTGTAAACGTGTTAGTGTGAGACTCAATAATATAACTATACAACGATCGGATTGGATTATCCACCAACGAAATTCATGAGTTAAGGATTACCATAAGCAGGATTAGGGTCCACTCTCCACTAATGTAGGTTTAGTAGTTCATGAAGATCATTAGGGCTTGGTTCGGTTAAGGTTAATTTGGCCAAGGGTAATTTGGAATGGAAAACGGGTTAACGTTGTTAACTTAACGTTACCCAAGGCTCAATGCTTGGCACATTCACTCTCGAATCCCCATAGAAAGATTGGAAAGAATCCCGAACATGTACTTAAGACCAACGTACTCACTTGTCAAAAGAAACGGAAATAAAAACCATATTTACATTTGATTCTTTTTCTTTTTTTTTCTATTTTTTTTTTCTTTTCAAAGAACACACCCCCAAACTTATTTGATTGTTACAATTGAAGGGGTGTATGAAATACAAGTGAAAAACGACAAGTGAGTACTCAAATACCGAACCAATTAGAAGTTCGCCCTAAACCCAACCGCTCATATCAAGAAGCCTTCGTAACGGCTAACTTGATTCACTCAAATGTGCCTTTAAATTCAGCGATTAAGGACTGGAAGGAATTCAATTGGCCATGGTATTGGTTTATGTGTTCTGAATTGAATTTGTATTTAGGCTTCGACAGGGTGACGAAGGATAAACATGTAACAAGGTAGGCTTCAAAAGGCTCAAGCGACAAAGAGAATGCCTAAATCACGTCTCTTGAACTACCTCGCCTAGGATTTCACCTCAAGCTTTCCCTTAGTCAAGTTCTAGAATCCTTAATGTGTCATGAATTTGGTTAATCGATAATCGTCCTCAAATCAATTGAATAACTATACATTAAGTATATATGCCCGTGCAAATTAGGATCTATAATAATTTTGACCAAAACGCATAGTCAAGCACACAGAATCACACATGCATGGGTATTACCCTTGACTTCGAAAACAACCAGGGGTAATTTTCATCATCGGGTGACGACCCAGATGAATGCAAAACTCAACATATAACAGCAACACACAAAAACATAAACACATTCTAACCTAAACACACATGCAATACGGAAAAACAGTAACACATAAACTAACATACTACATACTACACATCACCCCCTAACTCAAAATGGACAGTGTCCTCAGTGAACCCAATCATCATTCTCAATATATGAAATTTAAAGCATGCTGACGAAAGGTGTTTAGAACACTTACCTAGGAGGCGAGAGAGTCTCGCCTCCGATTCAAGTCGGATGGGATGGAACAAAAAGAATTGCTTGGGTTGCCTCCCAAGTAGCGCGCGGTTTAATGTCCTCGGCCCGACATTCAAAATGCCCTCAAGATTGGCGAGATTTGGCTTTGATCGGCTCAATCTCTCAACGAAACGCCTCACCGGCTTATATGCTTGGCCAAGCAACATAAAACGGATTGGAATCCCGTCGAAAGGGATGCATCAATACCCGTCGATCTAACATCGGCACGTACCCTGCATTGAAAACAAAAACAAAACTACAAACAAAAATTATATATAAAGAAATGCCTAAAGTAAAATTAGGTCATTTTCACACAATATCGACAATAAACGACATCGCCAATCCCGACAATACGAAACATTTGCTTCTCCTATCTAAAACTTAAGTCTCTAGAGCCGTTATCGTGTTTTTCCGACAATAACAACAAAACAATCCCCGGCAACGGCGCCAAAAACTTGGTAGCGCGGGAAAAACACGCCGCTACTTACACTCGCAAGTATACGAGGTCTAAGTTTTAGTATAGTGTGATCGTTAAGATCGGGTTATCGTATCCACAGGGATTGTTGTTGTTACTATCAAATACCGCGTTTGTCATGACCTAATTTTATCTAGGCGAAAAACAAATTTATTTAATTAATTAAACTAATACTAATATATCATAAATTAACTACACTATTATGTTAATATGTTTTAGGGTGAAGAATTGTATAGGGATTAACGTGTTTACAAATACGTGTTCGATTTCGATTTACTCGCGTTTACGTTGTTCGACCTATTTGACAACCTCGGTACGTCAACTCCGCTGCCACCTCTTCCGAGTGTAAGACGGGAGAATACATGACTTCGAGTCAACGGAGAAGTCCCCCTCAACGTCTTAACGACCCTAAGTCACGTGAGTCTCGCCTAGTGTCATTGATTGCACACAATCCAACTCCCTCCCGGGTTATTGGATCGTCGCGTTGTATTTACCCTATCGACAATCTCCGTTCTAAAACTCCCTCACCACCTCTTTCAAGTGTAAGACGAGGGATATAACGCGACTTCGAGTCAACGAAGAGGTCCCCCTCAATATCTTAACGACCCTAGGTAGCGTATGTCTTGCCCCACATCATCGATTGTCCACGATTCGAACCCCGACCGGGTTATAGAATCGTGGCGTTTGTTTACCCTATTGCGAATCCGGGGTTTGTCAAAATCTCGTATTCTCCATTTATCAATCCAAGCATAATAAACAAACAATATGATAAATACAATCAAGCTACGAAGAACAATCACAAACGAAACACCGAAATCACCAAACGGCGTATTTATAAATTATAGGTTAATCCCTACTACAATCCATATTTAACTCGGGGCCATAGCCGCATATATAAGAAAATAACGAGCTAAACATACTCACATACTCCTAAGATAAAGAAATAAGGAAAAACGATCGAAGAACTTAGCCTCGTCCGAAGATAAACCGCTAAGAACGCTCAACGATCGATTCGCCGTCTTCTCCACTTCGGGATGTGAGCTCCACACCTAAAATCCCTAACCCTAGGCTTAAGTATAGCCTAAAGGGCTCAAAAATGCAAGAGAGAGAAGAGAGATACCGGCCAAGGGGGAGGAGAGGGGATATTTATAGCAAAAATATCCTAAAAATATCTCAAGACTGTGTAGGGCAAATCCGCCTAGGCGGTGGAAATTGTGCCTAGGCGGAATTAGGTCGGTTAAGTCTGATCGCCTGGGCGGTAAAGTAGGCGGTAGATTAGAGAACATTCTGTTGGATTTTCGCCTAGGCGGTAGAATTTCCGCCTAGGCGAGTGGCTGTCAGTAGCCTTTCTTCGTCCTCTGCTGGATTTCCGCCTAAGCGGTAGAATTTCCGCTCCGGCGGTCGTCCGTCAGTAACATTTTGCTCTTCTCTGCATCTTCACCGCTTAGGCGGTGGTCTGGACGCCTAAGCGGTGGGCCTGTTTCATCTTTTAGCCTCCGAGCTTGTTTATCCACCGTAACTTCAAACCGCTTTGGTTCGATCTCATCGTTTTAGCTCCAGTTTCCTGTCTTTTTGACCCACACACCTGAGTTATACAAAAAGTATGAAAACTAATTAAAATATAATAAAAATAACTATAAACATATTCGAAAACTAACCAATTCGGATTGGAAATAGATAGGTTTTTCACACCTATCACTAACCAAAGTCCTTTTGAGATTGTTATGAGAAGGCAACCTTTGACACCGAACACCTTAGCCATAAGCTATGATGGAAAGAGCCCGGTAGCATACAATGTTGCTAAGACATAGAATGAACAGACCGACATGATTAGGGCGTACCTAGACAAAGTGGCCAAGAAAATAAAGAAATGGGTGGACAAGTCTAGATTACCACTGGAGCTCAACGAGGGGGACTTGGTTCTTGTGAAACTTTTGCAATAACAATTCAAATCTTTACACAAAGTTCACAAGGGCCTTGTTCAGTGTTACGAGGGCCTTTTTTCTGTAATAAAACGTGTGGAGAATGTCTCTTACAAACTCCTTCTCACGCCAAAGTTGAAGATACATTCTGTCTTCTACGTCAGTTTCTTAAAGCCGTATCATGAAGCCATGGAAGAACTAAGACGCAAGGCATCAAAACGGGCGCCAAGTGCAATAATCACCTCTTTCAACAAAGAGGTTGATTGCATACTAGCCGATCAGGTCATACGAAAGAAAGGCGTGCCAAATTACCACGAGTATTTGGTCAAGTGGAAAAACCTTCCGAATAGTGAAGCAAGCTGAGAATGTGAAAATCAACTGTGGTAATTCGCAAATCATATCCAAAGGTTCAAGGACGAAGGTACGACGAGGACGTCGCGAGAATAGATGGGGAAGAATATAACATCCCTTACACCTTGGCCTTCATACTAGAGAAATTCTCTATGTGTGGATGCCAAGTCTTGTATATATAGGGTAATGGTAGAAGGTACTCTTGGAGGTTTCCAACGTTCTAGAATATTTTAGGATATTTAAGAGAATTGTGGAGAATCCTAGACATCCCATTTTCTAGAATTCTCTTTTATAAATGTCTAGTAAAATTCTCTAGAGCATAATTTGTAACCGTTAGATCAAAACGATCTAGACCGTTCATTGTAAGATCCTTGACAAAGGAGTGAGAGCTGATTTGCTCCTCACCAAGTTGTGAACAAGTAATATAAATTTTCATTCTCCCAAACCCTCTTGCTCTCATACTCTTTCAAGTTCTCTAATTTTTCTTACTTTCTTTGTTCTCAAAATTACTTGGTTGTTTGTCTCGATAAAGTTTACTTAACGCTTCCATGGAATTGGAATGAAGATTAATGGTACACGGTTAGTTGGAAAAAAGTAAGTCGGTGATAAGTTGTAACAAGTTGCTCTTAAGACCAGCAGCCACTAGTGTATTTTTCATCTTTTTGAGTATAAATCGCGTGTTCTTCAAACTCGTCGAAACGGTTATTCTCTCCGAGAAACCCTAGACGGATGAGATAACAACCCCGTTTCGGAAGGAAGAAATTACCCTCATGCTCATCCCTCAGTAAAAACCTGGAAATTCGCGGCCGGCGAGGCCACCATTGACAATGACAGACGCCGGCCTACATCCACAGAACAAACTTGACGTACTCACAGTCCCCGTATCACCATCTCCTTCAGCTGCCTTCTCTTCTCCGTCTCGTAAGAAGCGACTTCTCTCCGAGACAAAGCCCCAACGACGCCCTTCCACTCTGTCTCCCCAGTCGGCTTTGTCATCGGATTCCTCGCCAGATCGGTTCAGAAAGAAGACCAGAGATTTGCCCAATCTTTCAGATTGCCACGGCTGCGGAGTCCGCACTAACGCCTCCGACCCCAGAGGTAGGCTTCAGATTCTGGACAGCTTTTGGCGGATCGTGCTTCTCTGCAAGAAATGCGTAAAAGGAGTTGAATTGTGCAAATCGTGCCCTTATTGCTTTAAGGAAACATCCATAGATGGAACTGATTGTTTTCAATGCTGTAATTGCAAGCGCAGGATCCACAAGGATTGCGTTTCCAGGTATGGAAGTTCAGCGCCCTGGTCCTATTGTTCTCGAGATTTGGGGTTTTCTGTTTGCATCGATTGTTGGTTGCCAAAGTCGCTTGCAAATTCGATTAGGGTTGGTACAAAAAAGAAGAAAAAGATGCAAAATAATCCACTTTGCGATGCTAGGGTTACGGTAGATGATGATAGGGTTTTAGGGACTAGTTGTAATCCCAATTCGATGGAAGATATAGTTAAGGATGCCAATTCCATGCTGGAGAAGAGATCTGCAATGACAGAGAATGCTAAAGTGAATGCATCGAGAAAGGCCACGGAGGCAAAAAATGCAGTAGAGTTGGCAAGTAGCACCTTGGATTTTGTTGCGCAAAAAGATAATGAGGATGCCGGGAACAGTGGTTGTTTGGTTACACGTAGTTGTACCGGTAATAGTGTGGATAGAGTAATCGATGATGCAGAACTTGCTTTCCAATTGCATTGTGCTATTAACAGCTCACCAAGGATTTCCAGGAACTGGTGTTCAATAAATTCAAGTATCATGGCCTTTCCTAAGGTAAGGGGTTTAAATGGTGATTTATCAGGTAAAATGCCAGATTCTAGAGGAAGGGTTTGTGCCAGTATGGGTGGAGGGCTTCTGGTTTACACCCATAGGAAGTCAGCTAAGAAACTTGAAAGAACTGTTTTGGAACCTTTTGTGTGCACGAGGGCCTCTGACATTGGTTCTGATTTAGGTAATCTAAGATCAATAAAGAACACTTATGTAAGGAGAGCCAAATTGAAGGCCAAGGAAAGCTGTGACAATGGTGAGATTGGTTTGGCTGGTGGTTGTGCTGGAAAATATGATCGTGTTGATGGAAACATAATGGAATCCAAATCACAGTCTTGTCAAGAGGACAAGAAAACCGAAAGTATTTTGAAGTGTGATGGAAACAATGATGGGCAGAACACTGGGCAATGTAGTTCAAAACCTGATCGTTTTCTCTTGAAATATACAAAGAGACGTATAGGCTCAAGAGCAATTTCGAATGGGGCGACTGAGTTTCATTACAATGCTTCTCGTCTAGAAAATCTATCTTTAGCGTCTGGATTGCCTATGAACTGTTCTGAGAAATTCAGGACATTGGCAGATCCTTTGTTTCAGCCTTGCTGCCTTAATATGCAATCATTTTCTTGTCTTAGTGGGTCACCTGGAGAAGAGCCCTGAAATAAACAGGTAATTCAGAGAGTACTGTTTCTACTAGACGTTAGTTATTTGTAGAAATGGTGTAAATCTTAGTATCCTTTCATTGTTGCTGGTGACATAGATTATGAAACAGAATGCTTGTTCATATCGTGCTGTGTGTCATTTCTGAAGTTGATGAATTACCTGTCAATTGTAGTTGTTTAGTAAAAGTTATTTGGCAGCCAAAGTCATTAACCATCACCACCTTTACGTAGCAGTGGAGAACAAATTTGGATTTGATTTGATCTCTTTCTTATTCTAGCTCAATTAAATTTTTTGTCATTTATACTAAGCTATTTAGTCACTTTATATTTTTTAGCATGAAAATCAGTTCAGTTTTTTAAATAATATGTCCAGTCATTCAGTGTAGAGGTGAATGTGCCTATTAGCTTTTGTGCTGGCTACAACATGCAGTATACTATTCCATGGGGTTGTTAACTAAGGCCAACTTTATTGTCCATCTGAGTTCAACATTATAATGTTTGAAGCTGAAGGAATTGTCCGTAAACCAACTATGGATGTAGCGAGTCCCTCATGTATAGTCATGCTTGTTTGAATCAAAGCTTGCCTCCTCATGTTGAGATAACACCTGCTTAGGTTGCTTCTTACCGGGTATTCTTTGTTTTGTTTTCACATCGTATTGACAGTAACAATTTGAGGCAAAGCAGACTGCATTTGTTATTGTTCCAATTGATTGGGCTTCTAAGACACCCTGTCTCATTTCTTTCCTTTAGCTGCCTCGAGGTTCTGTTTACATGCTACTTGAGATTAATTTTAAATTAATGCTCTGTAACTCTGTTTGATATAGTGAACAGTTCTATCTAAAGCAAGCAATTCAGAGAAAGGATTAGAAAACCCAAATCTCATCTAAAGCGCTCGGTAATACCAAAGAATACCAAAGAATTCAAAACAACATTTCATGAGATAAATCCAACAATAACGAGGGTCATCATTATAGAAAGAAACATAATATTGAGACCCTCCTCTTTTGTAGCAATCGAGGAAGGTCCACACACATGCTGACAACATAGAATTTTGCCAACTTACAGCCACTACAATCAGAAATATCACAAGCTGACAAATTTTCTAATACTCATGTAGATACTAAGTACTTTAAACAAGATACTGAAACATGAGCGATATTAGAATGCCATAAATTAAAGTTAGAAGAAGAAGTCAAATGAAAAGACGACAAGTCAACACCAAAAGATGCAATAGCTAGAACTCTTAGCTTGTCCAACACACACACACACACACACACACACACACATATATATATGTATAGCCCCTCCTTGTCTAGGGCCTGTGTCAATGAGCTTTTGAGATTGCGGATCCTGTACATGACAAGAAGTAGAAGAGAAAAAGACTTAGGCCCCGTTTGATAATGCAATTAAGTACTTAAAACTGAATGCTTTAAGTACTTATCAAATTAAGTGCTATTGATAACAAAATTTAGCAATCACTTAAAAAAGATGTATCATTTACAAAATTGTTTAAAATTTTAAGTGATGTGTGATTCACTAAATATTTTAGCACTTGTCACTTAATACTATAGTATATCTAATTATTACAATCAACATTTTAAACCAATACTGTAAAATCTCATACAAAAAATGTTATATATAAAAAATTATAGATGGAGAAAATATTAAATTGAGAAAAAATAGAAAGAAAAAGTTGTAGAGAGAGAATAGTTTAGAAAAATAAAGTTGTAAAAATTATTTTAAGAATAAAAATTTGTACAAAAATAATTTTTTTGAAGTTAAAAGTATTAAACAATTAAATACTTATGTATTCAACACTTAATGAATTCAACATTTATAATTTCAAGATTTAAAATTCAGCACTTAAAATTTAAGCGGTTATCAAACATGACCTTATTAACTAAAATCACATAATTGACCAATAAAAATAAGATTCATTGCAAGATTTATGATAAACACTACAAAGAGAGAATCGAAGAGTGACAATAGAAGTAATGCCTTCTAACAGCATTGGAGTACGATCAACAGTCATAACAAATACAAATAATGTATAATTTAAAGAAGAAAAAGATGACGAGTTAGGTGACATATGATGAGATGCACCAGAATCTAGAACCCTTATGGAGAAAGACATACCTGTAGAAGTAAGGGGTAACAAACCTACTGAATATGCGATGAACATAGCATGTAGCTGGGGCAAAGAACTTTTGAAACTGCTCAGTAAGGGCAGCTATTATGGGATTAGAAGATGCTTGGTCTTCAAAGGCAAACGAATTGAGGGTACAATTGCTTCAGTATTAGGTTGTAGAGGCCTGTAAGATTGTTTTGAGATTGATTGCCAGATTTTCATGGGGGCGACAATTGTTGTTGCTGTTGCATTCTACTCAACTTAGTGCATTGAGCCTTTCAATGACCCTTCTGCGCACAAAAACTGTATTCATCAAAAACAAACCTCAAATAAGGTTCGTTCTGATGATTAGAAGGTGGTTTAGAAGGCACTACTAGAAAAGATGGACTGAGTATTTGGAGAATTCTTTTTTCTGATTGAGACTTAAAGTGTATCACCTTAGCCAATAACACACTGAGCATTAACCATTGAGTCAACATAAGGAAGTGTGGACTACAATGTAGAATTTTGCCACGAAATCCCTTAAAATTATCATGATGCCATAAAAAATTGGATCAAAAGTTTTTCTTCTTTACAAGCAATGTACAGAGTACACCTGCGTAATTTTGCAAATTTCGTGTAGGCTAGTTGATCCCAAGGATCTGGCATAGCAGAGTTGAAATCCTAAATACTCATATCATTGTATTTTGCTGCCCGAATATCAGATTCTAATTGGTACTATTTTGCGAAGTTAGACTGCATGTATAGTCGTAATAGATATTCCCAGACCTCTTCAACATATTTATACTTCGCTAATTGCATATTGATCGAATGGTTAACATGATTGTTGATCTAAGTGATAATTTTTTAATTGTTTGCCTCCCAAGTGTCTAATAAGATTCATAGTTTTTAGACTTTTGATCTTACTACTAATATAACCCACTTATTTTTGCCTTTAAGAAAATTGTTCATCATATAACTCCAATACAATTTTTTCCCCCATTGAATCTCACACTAATAGACTGAAACGAATCACCCCTTTCAGAAACTATTACGAATACCAATAGAAGAAAATTGCAAATAGAATAGACTGAGAAAGGAAATCTAATACCAGAGGGCGATTCGATAATTCACTACAAAAAACAAAACAAATTAGAGTTGTATGGAAGGCAAAACTGTATAGATGCCAAAAAGTTGATTGGGATTAGGGCTGTACGGACACCAAAGTTGTATGGGAGGCAAAGTTGTACAAACTTCCTTCCATGAGATTAGGATCTTGATACCATGTTAAGATCAATGAAAAACATAGAATTCAAGGAGAAAAGAGAAAGGAGGTTAGGGTTTATTGTTGTGAATAATGAATGTAGAGTTACAAGAAAATATTTAGGAAAGATAACTTATATAGGTTTATAATAGAATTAGAAAACAAAGAAAAATCTATTTTAACCTTGATACTAAATCAATATAATAACTCTAATAGATTTAAGACAGCTTGATCTTAAAGGCCCGAATTGGGTGCAGGATCAGGATCACAGGTAGGGTGGGAGTAAAGAATCGTTTAAGTCAATAAGGTTCAAATGTCTGGAGTGCTTACAAAGCGCTGAAGCATGTATCTTCATTTGGACAAATATATAATATATTTATTAGTGAATATAGTCTTGGTCTGAAGCAATTATTTGACACTGTAATTTTTTCTTTAGAAGACCCATTTCATGTTCTTTATATAAAAATATTTTTCTGCTAAAATATTTGAATGGAATTTATTCTGATGTTACTAATGATAGGAGTGTACTGTGAGCCTGTTGTAAGAGGATAAACGTGAGTATGATGATGTTACTAATGATAGGAGCGTACTGTGAGCATGTTGTAAGAGGATAAACGTGAGTATGAAATGGGTCTTCTAAGAGCTTGATGCTTAGATTTCTTCCTCTAATAGGCCTATATAGATAATTGATTGGGTGACCTTATAGCACTGTACTCCTGAGGATCAGTGAGAGAAGTGAATTTGGAGAAATTACTGGTGATGAACCACTTCCTTAACTCTATAGCCTTGTACTAGTATAGGTATCATCTTCTTGGTACAACTCAGGAAGCTTGGTTAGTAGTTGCTCAAATATATTTATAGTTGTGAACCCAAATCAGCGAGTTACGAAGAAAGTTCACGATTATAAATGTGGCTGATGGCCACTATGCGATATTATGCATATTTCGCTAGCATTTGATAGGTAATGGATTATTGTTAGGAGTTTTGGGCAGATTGTGCGGGAAATGACACTAAATTATGGAAGTTAGTGGAGAAAGTGAGTGCTTATGATTTCTTTGATTCAAATATTTCCAAATTTGCACTAATAAATTTTGCAAATATCCATTTCCATCACTATAGAAGGCATACATTTATATGGGTGTAGTTCTATGGTTCACCGAAATAAATTCTCTTTTGTGTCATCTAAGAGAGAGAGAAAGAGAGACTCGCTTAAGAGAATAGGGCTGTTGGGATTAGAACTAGCTGAGGTGTAGGTTGTATTGTTTGAAGCTAATTGATTGATCAACTTGAGTCAAATTCAGTTGAAAGATAAGATTTGTTAGATTGCTTGCTGAGATGTTAGAGCCTTAATATGTCCAACAATATTTCTACTAGTGGTGGACCTTGTTCAACTACCTTTCTCTAGAGGGGAGATATTGAGTTTCAGGAATTTGTTGGGTTTATTACTTGGCATAAAGCTTCTACCATAACTTCTATCTTTAAATCTTTCTCACTTGAAGCCTGTGTCTCTTTCTATTGGGAAGAGACCAGTAGGCTGCAAATAGACATTTTCTATCAAACAGAAGGCAACAACAACGATGATTTGGAACAAGTGGCTAAGGGATTCTGTATAAGATTATGAAGAAATGTTTGCTTGTTTCTGGAGTATTTTGTTTGGGTTCTTATCTTGTTGAACCATTCTAGGGTGGTTTCTCCAATAAATTAGATGTAAAAAGTGCTTTCATTTATTGGGATACAGAGGAGGCAATATTCATAGAGGTTCTTTATGGATTTGTATTTGAGAGTGTAGGGAAGGCCATGCTGAATGTGGAAAGTTGTAAGTGATGATATCATTAAATTAGTGTTGATCACAAAACATTAATCAATGCCTGTCAAAGGTAAGGTTTCATCCTCGTAGATTCTAATTGCATGTTGATGACATAGTTCACAGGGGCTATGATGAGTAAGAAATATAAGGGTGAATTGAAGGTTTGCAATGGAGTTTAGGATTAAAGATTTAGGCCAAATACATACCTTATTTGGGAAATAATACCCTTACTAACAAAATGTTCACAAAAAAATTGACATGTCAATAATTTGTTTCCAGCGAGCAGGAGTGCCAATCTGGGGAACCGGTGAGAAAGTGAACAGGTGGCCGAAGGCTATGGTTGAGCTAAGGGCCAAGTTTAGGGAGAGATAAAGGAGGGGAAGAACACCAAGTTTGTGTACTTAAAGAACTAGTAGGGCTTGGAGGGTCCCGGGTTCCAATCTTGGAAAAAGCCTCTTTGTATACAGGGGTAAAGCTGCGTACGTCTGATCCTCCCCATACCCCACAATGGCGGGAGCCTTCGTGCAGTGGGTTGTCCTTTTATGTTGGGTTATCAAAGCCTTTTCTCTTTTCCAAATTGGCATCAAAATTGGGATATGTATTTCCGTTGTGTATTGTATTATTTTTTACCTACTCTTTCCTTTATTTCTGAAGTTGAATTGCTTGTTTCTCTTCAGATGCTATGGAATGGCATTGGGACATTCACTAAAGCTACAAGCAAGCGAATTCACTAAAGCTACAAGCAAGCGAAACACAAGGCATACAAGATTGTAATGAGTCAACTTGGCTGAGGATGCACATATCTGTTGAGGATGCACATATCTGTTTCTGCTCCGTTGGGATTTTTCAGTGATTTGGGATTTTAAGGTGGCATTTGGTTAGTGTTTTTTGTTATTTTAACTGTCCCCAGAAAACTTAGAACAGAAACAAAAAATAGATAACAAATTGTATATGTTCTATTCCTAGATTTTAAGAACAAATTTCTCGAATAAGAATATAAACATTTTTTTGTCGTTTCTGTTTTTCTGTTTTTCTGTTTCTGTTCCAATTTTTTTCGAAACATAAATAAAAAAAACGGTAACAGAAACACTAGACAGTAACAGAAACACTAGCAAAACGCGAAGACCAGTAATTGTACCCAAGCATACAAGGAAGCCAGTCATAATCATAATGTTATCAGCTTCGTGCAATTCTATAAATACCCATTTTTGCATATAGTTTGGAGACCTCAAACCAGGTTGGAATCTTCAAATCAGGTTTGGGTCTTTTTGGTTGTCCATCAAACAGATACTAATGGGAGGATTCCTTCATTGCATTGGCCTGCAAATACTTCAAAGAAAACAGAAAATACCTGTTTTATCGTGCATTTTCCATGTGGATTGTATAGAATGCTTCGTAGAGAACGCGATATAAAGATCCCTCAAGTCGAAGTTTTTCTTTTGGCATGGCTAATATTCCAGGTTCTCTTATGCATATTGTAGCATTTTCTGTTCTTTCTATAGTCAATTATATTTTCACAGATTCTCTTCTGCATACTGTAGCATTTTCAGTTTTTTCTATAGTCAATTATATTTTCAATTTCTTGATTTTTAGACCGTATATATTGTTGTTATTCATTTGTATTTTCCAATTAGTGATTTTTGTATCATAAATGTATTCCCTTGAACTAGCATTTTCTTTATTTTTAATTATTTCTAGTGTGTAACCCAAGAAACAGATTCAAAAAATAATCTTAATTGAAAAAAAATAAAACAAGAAAATCAACTTTAATATTCAGTAGTGATTGTATACAAAATTATAATATATTTTGAATTTCTACCCTTTCATATTGTATTGCATAGATGTGTAATAAGATGCTATACTAGCTAAAAAGAAAATTAATTATTATGCATAAATTATTTTGCAATTTTTTTAGAAGAAATTTTCTAATTATACAACACCACATGCCAATGTGTGTTAAAAAATAACTATAAAGTAGATACGGTATTTTGTCGTCGAACAAAAAAGAGATAATATTATTGTAAAGTTCTTCATCTAATTTTTTATTTTTATATATTTTTTCTTATTTTAGGACTTTTTTTCCACTTTTGTTTTAGTCCTATTTGATGCTAACCATTTGAATTTAACATTTAATTGATAGTTAAATAATTAGTTAATATTGAATTAAAGACTAAGAAATAAAGAAAAATGAGAATAAAAAATTATAATTGGCATATTTCAAGGACAACTCAATAATTTTTTAATTTTTATTTTCAAAATTAACAAATAAAAAATAAATAAAAAAGAAGCGAAAAGGCTTAAAAAGTAAATATGAGATAATGTGATGGTTTAAATACTTGTCGATAAAGATACTTGTCCAATAAAAAGAAATAAGGAGGAGGCACACCTTATGTGGCCAATATACTATCAAAGATGGGGTGAATTAGATTAAATATGAAAAATATTAAAATCTTTTTCCACTCCGATTTAAAGTAGTAATGGTAATCAAGTGTTCAACGGAAAGATTAGCAAATTAGAATATCACAAACACAAACCACAATACCAACATGAGTTGGTCCAAGCGGAAGGGGCTTGGGTTCCTTAAGTAACATATCTAGAGATCGAACCTTGGAGGGTTGTGTTTGGAAAGTGCTCTGTTGGAAGAAGTGCCTGCTTCTGCGCCTGACAATACCTCGAGGGATTAGTTTCCGCTGACTATAATGCGGGGGATACCCTGAGAAACCGGAAAAAAACAAACACAAACCAAAACAAAAAATTAAAGAGTAGAGTTAGTTTAACAACCCTTTGCCGACGTCTACCCCATAATCTCCTTCGGAGATTTCAATCCACTAATTTTTAATCTTCTTACCGGTGAAAATTAAACTTTCTACAATTGCCACTTCAGAAATCCATCTCTCAAGATTTTCAATCAAAAGTGAATATGTTTCACTCACAAACTCTTTTCTTCAATAAAATCCTTTCTCAAGAACTTTGGTATATTTCTCTTTGTTTGTTGTGTGTTGTCTTCTCCCAGCAGATTTGTCTTTGATTAAATAGCCAAAAATGACTTATTATCTACCCAAGAGGAGTGCCAAAATCTTCAAATCTTTGCTTGTTGTCTCCTGTAGCAAAGACAAGAATTAAGGCTCCTTTGGAAAGGTATGCTCAACAATTTTTAGGAAACAACTCATTGCCTTGTGAGAAACGGTCAGATTAGGCATAAAAAAACATATAGGATCTACTCACCTTTATTATGGAAAGAAAGATAATTGAGTTGTCTTTCAAATATACCTAAAATCACAGAATTTGCATTTGTGTAGATAAAGTCATGTGAATTATATCATGCATGGTCCATAATAAGTTTTCTAACCACGCATATTCAAAATAAGTATGTAATAAGTGTGCTAGCCATAAAACCTTTCCAAAATGGTCAAAAACATTTATAATATAATGGATATCATATTTTATCAGATAAGAGTTCTGCCAACATGACTTGCATTAATTACAAGCACAGTAAAAGTTATACAAGGTGGCTATGATCAGATTTTAAAAGATTCCACCTATAATGCATTAGTACATGTATATGCAGGATGTAACGTATTTAAAGGATTATACATGATACATTATAGAGTATATGTCGCACAATGTCAAATACGAAACATTTTATATTTATATAAGATCAATCAAAAATAAGTTTTGACACTTAGAACGTTTTATATCTAGCAAAAACAGAGTTTTCCTAGACAACATGTTTGAAAACTAATTAAACTTCAATCCGATGCCTATAACTTGATTCAAAAATGTATATAACATGCTAACATCTTAATTAAGCTTATAATAACATAATATAAGCAATGGTACAAGGTTTTGACAAGAAAAAGCAAGTTTAAGTTCATATAGAAAATATGTCAAATAGTGTTCAAAACCAATTGAATGATTTTGTTCAATTTTGATTTGATCCAATTTTAATTTCATCAAATTGAATGTTTGGTATGATTTAAACACCCTAAATAAGGTATAAAAGCACTTAAAAAGTTTCAAGAAAAACTGAAGAACAATCGAGAAACATAGCCAAAACATAGCAAGAGAGAAACACCCTAAGCCCTACTACCTATTTATAGTTGACTATAGACCCTACATGTAATCAACTAAAAGGCGTCTTCATGGCTAAAATCTTATTTTTCACCTATCCTTTGATTTAGGTTATTATCTATAATCATTTCTCATCCAAAACACTTGTAAACCATATTTTCAAATATTTTTGAAGTGTTTTAAATGATGATATACGCAATGTACATATAGATCACATATAATGCAAATTATCACATAACACTAATATTGTAATCAATATATCAAAATTTCATATAAGCATTATTAATAATATCAAACATGTATATCATGATGTTATCATAAAATAAACATGTTGAATATATTACATCACGAATTATACAATCTCGGTGTGTGTGTGTGTATCCTATAGAGTCCGAGTTCACTATACTTGAGCAATGTTGTAAAAGTATAAAAATAAATATATGTAAATCATACATTTGATCTTGAATCATTCATCCTAATGAAATTCTTTCATTGAAATATGATTTACAACTAGAAACAAATTAATATAGTTAAAACGTCAAATGAGGTGTTGTCTTTGAAACTACGTTCCAGAGATTCCATGATTGAAACCACTCAGGCTAACAATCTCTCCCTTCTTTATGATGACAACTTATTTGATGTTTTCACAAATGATAATAACTTTAGTAGCTCCCCCTAAGAATGAGATCGATTTTTTTTTTTTTTTTTTTTTTTTTTACTTTGAAAGTTCTTTTTCATTCTCATTGGCTTGTAAAGTTGTTATAATTCTCAACAAGATATAATATGACACATATATAAGCAATAAGAATATTCAGATAATAAGCCACCTAGATAGTGCATAATTTCACATTACAATATCCAAATAAAGTAGCCAAACTAATAAGTGCGTCCTAAACATCAACTCTACTTTTCTCCTCCTTTGTCACATAAAAAAGTGAAGGTGAAACTAGTTTTCAGGTGGTGGTGGTAGATATTGCGTGAATATGTCTGATGTGATATGAGTGAATTATCCTATGATCGTTTGAAATCGCTCTTCCACATTATGAGTATGAGCTTCAAAGTGATCCTAGAGATGTTTGATTTTATTCCCTTTATGTATCAAACGAACATTCATCTCATCGAATTTTGAGATTAGATCATCAATCTGAGATGCTTGAGTGTTTGAACCTTTTCCAACTTCGAATGTAAAATCTCTATCGACCGGAGATTGTACTTCATCCATCTCATCCTCTTTACCTGTTTCCCTTTTCTAATATTCTACTTCTTATTCTTGATCTTCTTGATCCACCTTTCTTAAGACCACCAGAACATCGATATTACCAACAATGTAGTTCTCAACTACATTTCTATCTCTTTTTCCCGATTGACTGTTCTAAAAAACATATCCCATCTTAAGAACTGTAGAGAAATCAAAAACTTCATGAATCAATAAGATGTTTGAATGGTTTTGATTTAACGTTGAAATGAAGATATAAAGCGAATAATGCAATGACATAAGGTAAGGATCCTTTGGTTTTGTGCTTTTGAGCAAGCATGTATCTACCAATTATATATGAAAGGTCGATTTTTGTTCCGTCAAGAAAAGATCAACGAAACCTATGTGAGATAGACTTTCTACCCTTGGAACGAGAGAATAAGACATTATAGATTTTATCGAGCAAAATTCAAGAGGAATATATGTCGCCATATATTTTTTATCAGTAGAAAAGAATGGATCGACGAGGGTTGCTACTACATCCCATTCATTGAAGTTCAAATGTGTTTTCAACCAATTATTATTGTTCTTTGGTTGTACTTAATGTTCAAAATAGAATCTAGGGTTCTATAGATGAAAGAAAATTCAACACCCTTAACATAGGATGTGTAAGTGCCATGCTCATGCACAAGATTTGCGTAAAACATTTGAACAATAGTTGTGTACTAAGGCCATGATAATGTAACAAAGTTATCCAACCAACTTGATTCAAATAAGCAAGACTATGAACGTTAAGATTTGAAAGAGATTGGAAATAAACAAGACAACCAGTAATAACCTCTTGATGAGAAAAGTCTTCTTGAATTTAATTTTTATGTGCAAGAGTTGAAAGAGATTATTACTGAAACGTGGTACCTCAATTTCTCTACCTTAGCCTCTTCTAGTTCTCCATGGTGCCATTGAACACCTCATTCTTGAATAAGAACCAAGAAAATCTCAACCTAGGGTTTGATTTTAAGAGAATGGAGAAGTTAGGGTTTCAACTTTTTCAAGAGATATCTCTTCTAAAGATAGTGTGTGTATTGAATCAATAGGTTTAATTATGTGTATATATGTTGAAGAATTGATAGAAATCAACAAACTACCAAAAATACCCCTCAAAACCCAAAAATGCAAATTGTGCCAAAATGTAGTGCCTATAGTCGACGAAGGCTATGCACTATAGTCAATTATAGTTATTGAAGAATTTCCAGCATTGTTCTGGCTTGACTTGATCTTCATTTCGAACCCCGTTTTGATGTATAAACACAATTTTTGGTACATTTATGGATTGTTGGTAAATATTTCAACCCAATAATATTTAGGATTGAATAAAATCATCATATATCCATATCAAAATATAGCCTCAAAGATTAAGTAACCAAAATGTGTTTTTGATCACTTGAAGAATGAGTTTTTGAAATATGGTTTTAAAACTTTTGAATCAAACCATATTATGATTATATACATACATATATATATATATATATATATATATATATATATATATATATATATATATGAAACTCATTTTATAAGTTTAAAAATATAATATAAAGCATTTTTTTTTTCCTTATTAAGTTATTTTTCTACAAAAATAAAATTTTAATTTTTTTCCTCATATAGATATACTTAAAGTATGAATTTTCAAAAAATGAACACAAAAATTATTTTGAAATATCTTTTTATCTAGCCATTCCTAATCCATGTAGAATTTTTAGAAATTATTCTTTTACTAGAGGCTTAGTAAAGATATCGGCTAATTGATTATTAGTGTCAATGAATTCCAAATGAAGTTGTCGTCTTTTTGAATATAATCACAAATAAAATGATGTCGAATCTCAATATATGTAGTTCACAAATGTTAAATTGAATTTTTACTCAAACAAATAGTGCTAGTATTATCAAATAAAATGGGAATGCATCCAACATTAATAGCAAAATCACCGAGTTCTTGTTTCTTGTAAAGAACTTGAGCACAACAACTTCTTGCTGCAATATATTTAACTTCGGTAATGGATAATGTCGTAGAATTTAGTTTCTTGCTCGACCAAGAAACTAAAACATGACCTAAGAAGTTACAAGTGCCACTAATACTTTTACGCTCAACTTTGCAGCCGACAAAATCCGCATCGAAATAACTAAGCATATCAAGATAATTATTTGTAGGATACCATAATCCTAAATCAGAAGTAACAGGAAAATAATGAAAAATACGTTTTACAACAATTAAATGTGATTCTTTAGGACAAGATTGAAAATGAACATATATACAAACATTGAATATGATATCGGGTCTACTAGCTATAAAATAAAGAAGACTACCAATCATATCTCAGTATTCTTTCTCACTTACCTTCTTACCATTTTCTTCTGTGTCCAATTTCATTGAGGTACATTTGAGTTCTCTAAACCGTACATTTTGAGTAAGTCTTTGATGTATTTGGCTTGATTTATGAATATACGGTCTTTTGTTTGCTTAATTTGCAGTCCTAGGAAAAAAGTTAATTCCCCTATCATACTCATCTCGAATTTCTCTTGCATAAGTAGCACACTTTTGGCACAAGATCTCATTAGTACCACCAAATAGGTTGTCATCAACATATATTTGTACTAATAAGATGTTATTTTTACTTTCTTTAATAAAAAAGGTTATATCACCGAAACCTCTTTCCAAAAGAAATTCACTTAATCTCTCATACTAAGCTCTAGGTAGTTGTTCAATGGTAGTGGGTATAGTTGGGGAGAGAGAGAGGGCTGGACAGTGGTGGTGGTGGTAGTGGCGGATAGAAGATTGTGGTGAATGGTAGTGGTGGGTTTGGGGGGGGGGGGATGAACGATAGTGGTGGGGCGGGATAGATTCATCTGCGTTAGAGAGATGGGAGAAAAATAAAAGAAAAAGAAAAAAAATAAAATAAATGAAAAGATAGAAAAAAAAAGAAAAAAAGAAAAAAAAAAAGAATAGTCAAAGTTAACAGATAGGTAAGAATGATAATTAATTAATTTTAGCAATGAATTTTATACTATATGGGTAAAATTAAAATTTAAATGATGTCATGAGCAAGTCAACTACGATTTGGGGGGTCGGCTGTTCCAATTAGAAAAATATAAAGGGTGTCCATGGTATGTGACAAAAGACAAGAAATTACCGTACTCATCATCTCAAATATAGGGTGGTGTCAATGGCAATTGCCTTTCATTTAATAGTTTCTCAAAATATGGAGACAAAATATATAGGTAAATGAGTTATTTTATAATATAGACTAGCATATAACCAGTCACGGACAAAAAAGGAAAACTTTAATTTTAAAATATTAACTTGAATATTTAGGCAATGAAGTAAAAAGGTCAACGAACTAAAAAACAAAAATATCTAATATAAGTCTACCACCCAAAACAACAAACATCGAAACTAATAAGCAACAATTTAGTTATTAACACTTATTTTCAAATGAACAATATACTTCCACTATGACGATTCTAAAACTTTAGAAGAAATTTACAAAATTCTCTCAATTTATATAATATTCTTAAATTTTTTAATTTATGTTTTAAAATGAAACTAACAATAATACCTTAAGAATACTGGTTCAATTTTTTATTTTTTTATTTTACATAATTCTATTTGTTTATACAATATTCTCAAATTCTCTATTATTTTCAAAGATAATAAAGTTAATGAATAAAGATAATGAAATAATATCAATAATTAGATTACCTCATAATAATATTCCTATCAATGTAGAATTTTTTAACCCAATTCCTAGAACAATTAACGAAGGTAATTGAATATTAATGATAAAGTTTTTATAACCAAGCAACAAAATAAATTAATAATTGAATTATCGTACCAATACTTCACTTAAGATCTTCACAATAGAACTTCTGAATAAACAATTTACGTATCGAGACTGTCTTCCTAGAAAAGTACGATTAGTCGATCAAATTATGTATATCTTGATAAAGTAACATATAATTGGCCATGACACAAAAGTGGTGTAGTGAAATCAACTCCAATATATTTCATAGCGTGCTCCTATGATCTATAGTTTCGGCATATTAATTAGGGGGAATTATTTCTAAATAGGGAGAATTAGAAAATTCAATAATTATTTTTGTAATTTTTTTATATTAATTAGTCAAAATTATTTTTAATTGCGGAGAATTATATCTGATTAGGAGAAATTAAAAATTTATGTAATTGTATCTATGATTTGTGTATATTAATTAGTGGAAACTATTTCTAATTACAGGGAATTATAAATTTTTAAAATTATTTATATAAATTCTGTATATTTATATAATTTTCATATTTATCATTAATATTTCATTACCTTCATCAATTGTTGTAGGAATTGGTTGAATATAAATTACTAGTTGAATTATCGTACTAATATTTCACTTGAGATTTATACAGTTCTGAGTAAATAATGATTGTTGTAGATACAGACTTCTCTTCATAAAAAAGTACACATAATCAATCAAATGATGTTCATTTCGATAAAAAAAACAAACAAATAATTGACCACGACCAAAACCTAGTGTCCTGAAATCAACTTCAACAAATTTCACAGATTGGCCATGTGATTTATTAACCTACAGTATTGGTACAAGAATTACTTGAGTTATTCCTAATTTTCATGTGAACTAATTTCCATAATTTTTATATAAAACATATAATCTCCTCCGTATGTTGAGTTCGATTAACGTACGGGCTGAGAATTATAGAGGGAATTTAACCTTAATTTTAGAGAATGAGACATATGGAATTAGGACACAATTGTGCTCTTAAATTAGAATTATTTCCCATCTTTAAAATATGTAGCCAAAATGTGTTATGCAAAATATAACATGTTCTATTTCTTTTATGGATATTTATATAATTTTTGTATTTATCATTAATATTTCATTATCTTTGTTAATTGTGTTGGGATTTTATGTTCTTTAGATCTAAATCTATAATACCTTAATCAACATGTGAAATCACCAAGAGTTTTAATGTATACGTAAATTACGTACCTGGATCCATTATGATCAATTGATTTCTGATACAGAATTCTGTGATAATCGATCACGAGAAGAACATGCATCGAGCGAGTACGTGGTCTTCCTCAACCAAATCTTCAAGACGTCAAGACGGTTTGGTATTATTAGAGACCATAACCCTAATATTATATACTTATATGGTGTGATTAGGGTTCCCATAATCCCTTAATCACCCCAACAGTTTTCGGTATCTACTCATATAACCCATATTCTTTTGAGTAGTGTATGGACTTACCTAAATTAATTAGATCACTTAATTTTAACCCATTAAATTTAAATAGAAAATATAATTGTGTTAATAATATGTTGCCCAAAATTAGATTAAGAAATAAAATTTCCTAACAATCTCCCACTTGGACTACATATTATCCCTGAAACAATTATAGCACAAAATTCCTTAGGCTTGCACCCGTATGCTATTTATCCTTAGAGTTCTCCTTAAACAATCTGGTCAATCTCATATACTAGCAATGAAATTACCACAGCTTATATCATAATACAGTCGTGACTAAAGCACGATAATCACCATACCAATACACTCAATGACATAGATCAAATGTGGATGAGTAGCATAGAAATTACATGCAATGTGATCTTAGATATGCCTATTTCCAACTGGTCCAACTTTAGTTTTTAGTGAAATCAATCCTTAGTCTTTCTATCCTTATGTTAAACCATAATTAGAAAGAATATATTCAGAGTAAATAAAAATTTAATCCATTAACTTTATTCTGCAGAAATCAAAATATACGTATCTAATAAAAGAACATTTAACAAACACAAACTCCTACTAAACCAGCACGTCATTAGATAAAACCACATCTATACGAGTAGTGTGCTCATAAAATACCTTAGATGGCAAACCTTTAGTGAGTAGATCTGCAATCATGGAGTTTTTCCCCATATGTTCTATAGATACAATCCTACTCTGAATTCTCTCTTTGGCAACCAAAAACTTGATCAGAATCAGAATACCCAATGATCTCCAAATGATCTGTCTCCCGATAAGTGAGCATGTAATCTTTTGTTTTTTTTGTAAATACCTTATAACCCGTTTGGCTGGTTTCTAATGATCCATTCCAAGGTTACTTAAGTATCTGCCAACATTCCAAATATGAATGCTAAATCTGGATGCATACATACTTAAACGTACCCAAGGCTTCCTTCTACTGACACATAAAGAATCTTCTATATCTCTTTCTTTTCCAACTCATTCTTGGGTCATTGAGTGAGACTAAACATCTATCCTTTAGCGACATGAGTATTTCTTAGTGCACAATATTTCATGCCAAATCTAGCAAGTACCTTATCGATATAACTCTTTTGTGATAACCCAAAGGTACCCCAAGAGTGATCTCGATGTATCTTTATTTCTAGTACACAAGAGACATCCCCAAGATAATTCTTAGTTAGAAATCTCTTGGTTCATGCAATAAGTCTATATCGTTGCCAGCTATCAATGTGTCATTGACATATAGCACTGGAAATAAGGAATTTACTCCCACTGAACTTGTGGTATACACAATCATCAACTTTATTTACCTCAAAACCATATGAGACAATGATTTGATGAAATTTGTGACACCATTTGACGAGAAGCTTGTTTGAGACCATAGATGGATTTCTTTAGCTTGCAAACCATAAACTTTGGATTACCTGATACAAAGTTTTCTAACTACACCGTATATATCGTTTCTTCAATGTCTCCATTGAGAAACACAGTCTTGACATCCATCTGATGTAGCTCTAGATCAAAATAAGCCATCAGTGCCATAATAGTTCTGAAAGAGTCTTTCGAAGATACCGGAGAGAAAGTCTTTTTGTAGTCTATGCCTTCCTTTTGAGTAAAGCCTTTGGCGACTAAACAAGCTTTATATCTCTCGATGTTACCCTTCAAATCTCTCTTGGTTTTAAATATCCATTTACAATCAATGGGCTTCGTATCTTCAGGTAACTCGACAAGATCTCAAAGTTCATTGTCTTTCATAGACTTCAACTCATCCGTCATGGCATCAATCCATTTTTGAGAGTTAGAACTACGCATGGCTTGATGGAAGTTGATTGTGTCATCTTCTATTAAACCAACACCATCCTCATGTTCTTGGAGAAAGACGATATATTCATCCGAAATCGCACTTCTCTTCTCTCTAGTGGATCTCCTTAATGACACTTCTTGAGGTTGTTGAGTTTGTTCTATAGGTTGTGTTTGAGGAAGAATCTCATTGTTGTCTTGGTCTAGAATCATGTCAGGAAAAACGAGCCTGAACCTGAACATTGGTATCCAGAGTAGGAACAGTGTCTTTAACAGCGATAAGTATGGAGACTTGATCATTGTCAATAACATGTTCCCCTTCGAAGAAAACTGTGTCTTGAACAACAATAGGTACAAAGACCTAATCACCTTCAATAGTAGATTCTTCTTTAAAAACAACATTTGTTCTCCTTCACCCTCAAACTCAACACCCTCAAAGAATCTCGCATTTCTCGTTTTAAAGAAGGATTTTGATGTGGGATCATAAAACTTAAATCCTCTTTATCGTTTAGTGTACCCAACAAAGCAGCAACTAACTATTCTTGAATCTAGTTTTCATTTATTTGGCCTGCAAGGCCTTGCCTCAACCGGACAACCCCAAACGTATAAATGCCATATGCTAGGTTTTACGCCTAACGACAGTTCATAAAGGGTTTTAGCCATTGCTTTACTTGGTACCCTATTCAAAATATATGTTGCAGTCTTAAGTGCTTATCCCCAGAGTGATTCTGGTAAAGAATAATGAATTATCATACTTTTTACCATGTTCTTAAGCGTTCTGTTTCGTCTCTCGGCAACATGGTTCATGCCTGGTTTGCCCGGCATGGTGTACTATGGGGCGATTCTGCATTTCACTAGGTATTTAGCAAAGGGTCTTGGACATTGTTTTCCTAATCCGCCAAATCTCCCATAGTATTCACTACCATGGTCTGATTTAAATGTCTTATTTTTCTTTCCAAATTAAAGTTCAACTTCAGCTTTGAAAGACTTAAGTACTTCCAATGATTGAGACTTCTCATGAATTAAATATAAGTACCCATAACGAGAGTAGTCGTCTATGAATGTAATAAAATATTGTTGTTCATTCCAAAATGCCTTAGGGAATGGTCTGCAATACGTATTACTTCTAAGACATCGGAACTCCTATTGGCACCTAATTTTCTTATGTTTGTCTATTTCCCCTTAACACATTTAATACAAACTTTGCAATATGTTAAATCAAAGGGATAAAAAAATTCCCTTAGAAATAAGCCTCTCTATTCTCTATTTAGATATATGTCCTAGACACGTGTGCCAAAATATGACAAAATTCTCATTAGCTAATTTTCGTTTTGTACCACAATTAGTTATCTGCAAGGTTTCATTATATGAAACAATAATATCCAACAACTATAGATTATCAATTAGAGAATCAGTTGCAATAATATTTGAATCTTGAAAAAGACTGAGGTTATTATTTCCAAATGATTAAGAAAAACCAAATTTGTCCAAACTAGAAATAGAAACCAAATTCTATCTAAATGATGGTATTACATATGTCTCTTTCAAATTCAAAAAGTAACTAGTCTTTAAGGATAATCTAAAAGTCCATATTACCTTAACAACAACTATTTCTCCATTGTCCACATAGATGCATCTTTCAGCATCAATTGGCTTTCAGCTCCACAGGCAACCCTATATAAACACACTTATATGAGTAGTAGCACTAGAAACTACCCATCAAGTGTGATTAGGTACAAAAGCTAAATTAACCTCAGAACAAACCAGAGTGAGAAACATACTCTTTTTTACACGCCATGCGGCGTACTTGGAACACTCCATTTTTATATGTCCAGCTTTCTTGTAGAAGAAACAGGTAAAATTTTGATCATGATTCTTTTGCAATTTGGATTGTTGTGTTCCAACTGCAGCTTTCTAACCTTTATCTCTTTGTCATTTCTTGCCCTTAAAGGTAGTGGCTAAGTGAGCACTTTCTGTCATTTCTCACTTAATTCTTTCTTCTTCTTGCATACAGTCAGATATGAGCTAATTAAGAGTCCATTTATCCTTTCGAGTATTATAACTCACCGTAAACTGACTGTATTGTGCAGGAAGAGAAATGAGTACTAAATGCATGAGCTAGTCCTTAAACCGCTTTAACTTTAGTCCCTTTAGTTCCAAAACGACATTGGACATTTCCATAATGTACTCCATTACGTTCCTTTTTTCCTTTTATACTTTATTGAGACAACATTAGCTAAAAATGTACTTGTCTTTACCTTTTTATTCTTTGTAAAACGTTTTTTTCTTTATTATTTATTTTCTTAGGGAACGTCTCGATAGTTACCTCATCAAATATACCGTCCCTGAATGTTTTCGGAACACTGCGTTGGATCATCATAAGATTTATACGATTAGAACGGCCCACCTCTCATATTCCCTTTTAGCCTCAGGGGAATTTTTTTCAGTGAGAGGTGAAGGCTATTCTTTCCTTAACGCAAGGTCAAAATCCACGTAACCGAGAACAATTGAAATGTTCTCTCTCTAATCCTTAAAGTTTGTGCCGCTAAGCACTAGAATTAAATTTATGTTGGCAGTAATAGTATCAGTAACTAAACATAAAATAAAATAAACAAGCATACATACAAGCATGTTATAAAATAATAAAATAAAACATAAATAATTAATCCAAATTTGGGGATCCATCTCAAGATACCTAGCACAATATTAATTCTTAGTCTTTGGACAAAATAATTAACTGTAATTGGTACTTTCAGTTCAGGAATCAAATGTTGATAATAGGTACTGTCAAACAATAAGCCTTTCTTTGGACCAACTTATTGTTCACATGAAAACTTGATAATCATCACATATTTATTCCCGCAGATATGTTTATTATTTGGCCAAACAATAACATTCTTTTGGGCCGATTATTGATTGCATAGATAATAACTATACTAATCTCAAACAATATCTATTATTTAGTTAAACGATAATCTTCCTTTGGGCCGATTGTGATTCGCATAAACAACAAATATCAATGTTTATTATTTAGCCAAACAATAGTTGTTGGCAATATTTTAATTGCTTTGAATTTTACTCGCAATTGCACGAGGTCAAGCTTTAATAGTATAGGAAGAGTAGGGTTATCGTATCCACAGGGATTAGTTTAAATTGTCGTTAAGTACCATGATTAATGTAACCGAACTTTATCTAGACGATCCAAATTTAGGTTTTTGTTATAAAAATAAACTAAACTAAAAAAATAACTAATTAAACTACAATGCTTGAAATAAAATATATGGGAATAGATTATTTAGGGATTAACTTCGTTCATTTAAATGTGTTTGATTTAGTCTAGTTTACATTAACGGTCATTAATCTATTCGACAATCTAGGTGTCTAAAACTCACTCACTACATCTCACGAGTGTAAAGTGAATGAATATGCAACAGTGTCAACTCCAATATCACTATCTAGCATCTAAACAATTATATGAGTATTGCACACGTTCTAATAATCTCCCGAAACATTAAAATGTCGCGTTGTGTTTAAACACTAGTCCGAATCCAGGGTTACCTCTCCTGAGTATCAAACCCCGTATTCTCAAATCAACTACAATATCATAACAAACATAATATGGAAGTAAAAGAATGGTAAACACAATCGAATAGGGATGAACAACCAATAATGAAACAACGATTTATTCAGACATGTATATTAGTGAACTACATCAATCCCTAGACAATAAATGTTTATCTCATGGCCATAACCAAATATTCAACTAAAAACCGATATATACATGATCAAACAACTAACAAGAGTTTAGAAATAAAGAGAAAAACAAGGGATAATAGCTGATATCTGAAGAATAGATGGTTCAACGTCCGTAAAATCCGCTCCGATCTTGATTTCTCTTCTTCAATTAATGAACTCTCTTGCTTGGTATGATCTTGAGCTCCCTCAAAACTCCCTAAAAACATTCTAGGTAGTGTGTGTAATGAGTGGATATCAATTAGAACACCAAAATATCTTAAAATATCATTGTCAGCTGTTGTCTGGTCACTGCAGCGAGTAGAGGGCAGAAAACACACTGACGGACACTCGCTGCAACGAGCAAATTCTCGCTGCAGTGAGTGAAATTCTCGTTGTAGCGAGATAGGGACAACGTATGGCATCTGATTCGTATTTTTTCCTTAACTTTCTCGTTCGAACTTCGATTGAGGTGATTCAAAAATCAATGGAAATATAAGATGTATATATACAACTTCCAAGTTTTGAGATTTTACAAAATCAGATCACATCATGGTCAACAATGGTCTTAAAGTTACAACACTTTCACGTATTTTGCACCATTTCTCCCACAACACTTGATTTGAATAAAAACAAATAAAAATGAATTAAAACACTTATAAATACTCGAAAACTACCAAATTAGGCTTGAAAATATATAGATAAAATCAATTGATCAATAGTTTTTTTTTGGGCCGGCTATTGCTCGCATAAATAATAAATATTTATATCTCAATATCCCAAAATAAAATAAACTACACAATAGATATTACTTTGGTAACATATTATTTAATTTTAATTTATTTCAAGATATAAGATTATGTTAGTCGACTGTCCTTATGGTCCGTTGATCGAATGCCGGGCAACGAGTTAAAGTTTTCGACGTTGGGCATTCAATCGATCGACTGGTCCTTAAAATTCGACTGACCGGATCTATCCTTAAGCCATCGGTTGACCGACCAGGAAGGTCCGATCGACCGATCGGTCATTAAAATGACCTGATTTCCCAAGGCCGCTACTCGGTTTCTCCTATAAAGAATTTTGTCCTAAATATTTCATCGTTTATAAATAAATTAGAATTATTAACACTGGAGTGAAATAATATTTAAAACATGCATCACCCAAGCCTATCGGATTCACGACGGCGATAGTTTTATTTATCGACGATGATAATTTACTAAATAATCAATATTTTAATTAATAAAAATTCACTACATTTATCCCTTTGGAGAATTAACACTAAAATCGATTGACCGAATTTTCATTCTATAAAATTCGATAAATTTTAAAATGCGACGGCGATAAGAAATTAATAATTCATTTGATAAAAATCTTTTAATTTATAATGCGGCGGCGGCAATAATTATGTTCAATTTATTAAGTCAATTTTTTTCAACGGTAAATATTAACTACAATTATCGCAAATAGAAATCGTCAAATTCGAATTACCAATATTTTATTTCATAAGTCTGAGAACTTTTGCAATGTGACGGTAACAATTATAATTTGTCGATTATCGAGACGATTTTATAATTATTGATAATAAATAAACCTTTTTCAAATTTCCTGAAAACACTAGGATTATAATCTAAATAAACATTTTAGATTTTTCAATTTCTAATTCAAAAAGAATTCCTAATTTCCGTGGCATTTTCCAATTTGAGATAACAAATTTGAAAATTAATCTAACCAAGGGGCACGACTTATCAAATCAATTTTACATCGATAAATAATAAATACAACTATTATAAATTAATTAGAAATTAAAATAAAATTCTTGTCGTCATTTCATCCACACCGGCTCTACAATCAAAACTGTAGAGTTGTGAGCCAACGCTCAGTAGAATTCCAACCCCTCTAGTACATGCATTTAATTAACACGATAGATAAAACACATTGATATACTTTTCACATAATCATAATTATTTCATAAAATTTAACAGTTAAAATTCAACAACAATACTAACATAAATCACACACTAGAAAAATTAAATCATATATTAAAAAAGTTAAGAATTCTACCTAAAATCCGAAAAAATTCAAACCAAAATCAAAAACCGAAATCCGAACACAAAAAAAACACTCAAAATCTATTATAATTAAATAAATAACTATATCCATTTTTAGATGAAAATGAGGGTTTCTATTTCTAATTGTTCTCCCTACCCAACCGACTGCTTGCTCATTCTTATATATTTCTATATATCTATGTGATATGTTCTTATCACTATCATTATTATTATTATTATTATTATATAATACATATATACATGTTAATCATTTGAACACATAAGTTTAATAATAATGTGTTGTCTTCATTATACGAAGATAGCGCATATTAATATTTTTATTATTTACATAAATATTCCTCTTAAAATAAAAAATATTAATTATATCCCAAAACTCTCAAAAGTATATTTTAAATAACATATTAGTCCCAAAATTTCTAAAATTAACTTAAAATAACCATTTAATTCCCCAAAATTATCAATATTATCTATACCATAAATTTGCAAAACAGTTCGAAAATATAAAACTTTTATATAAAGTAATATTTTTAAAAATATAAATTTTCGGGGTATTACAGTCATCCCAAGAAAAGGTTAGGATCCTGAATTAGTTGGTCGACTGATATTTGGCAACCTTGGCATCCTGTATCGATCGATTGACCTACCATAAAGGTCGGTCGATCGATCTATCAGAACCCAAAAACGGTATCCTGAATCAGTCGATCGACCGATCGATCCAGAGCCAGAAACACCTCTTTATTGAATCGGTTGACTGATTCAACTCTAATTCAACCAGATCCAACTTCAATCACTATTTAGACCACGATTCATCCTGCTTCTAAAAACACTCAAAACATAAAAGTTATATATCTCGTTTTGAGATTTCCAAAGGATTTTGAATCACCTCAATCAGAGTTCGGATGAGAAAGTTATAGCCAAAATACAAACATGTATCAAAACTGTTCGAATGCAGTAACTTCAAGCCCAATTTTGACCTTGATACAATTTGATTTTGGAAAAACTCAAAACATAAATGTTGTATCTCTACTTCGGAGCGTTTCATATAATTTTGAATCACCTCAATCGGAGTCCGAACCCTCTCTGCACCTATAGGTTAACCGACCAAGAAGTGTCGGTTGATCGACCTGTTCAGGTCTGATTCGGATCTGAAAACACCCCAAAAAATCCAAAATTTAGGGCTTTTATTTATTTAGATTCATAATATTTAGCAAGAAATCATATAAATCATGCAAAACACATAATAAATCTTAATATTTTCTCCCACTATTTTCACAAATAAGCAAACTTTAATGGAGAAAACACAAACCCTAAAATTCTACGAACTTGAAAAACTTAAGAACCCTAATGATTTAATATGAAGTAGTCTTTTATAGCACTTGTTGGGATTTTATTCCCTATAGATCTAATCTATAACACCTTAATCAACATGTCAAATCACCGAGAGTTCTAATGTACACGTAAATTACGTACTTGGATCCATTACGATCAATTGACTTCTGATGCGGAATCTTGTCACAATCAATTACGAGAAGAACACGGATCGAGCGGGTACGTGGTCTTCTTCAACAAAATCTTCGGAGTTCCTCAATGGGATTCGCGATTCACTTCCAAATAGAGAGAAGTGTGTCGTCAAGACAATTTGATATTATTGGGGACCATAACCCTAATATTATATATTTATATGGTGTGATTAGAGTTTTCATAATTCCCTAATCACCCCAATGGTTTCCCATATCTACTCATTTAACCCACATTCTTTTAAGTAGTCTATGGACTTACCCAAATTAATTAGATCACATAATTTTAACACATTAAATTTAAATAGCAAATATAATTGTGTTAATAATATGTTGCCTAAAATTAGATTAAGAAATAAGAATTCCTAACAAATAGTTGTAGGAATTTGGTGAAAATAAATTACTAATTGAATTATCGTACCAATATTTCACTTGAGATCTTCACAGTTCTGAGTAAATAATGGTCGTTGTAGATAGAGACTCCTATTCATAGAAGATTATCCTTAATCAATCAAATCATGTGCATCTCGATAAACAAAATATATAATTGACCATGACCAAAACCTAGTGTCCTGAAATCAACTTCAACAAATTTCACAGATTGACATGTGATTTATTAACCTACAGTATTGGTAAAATAATGACTTGAGTTATTCCTAATTTCCATATGAACTAATTTCTATAATTTCCATATGGAACATATAATCTCCTCAGTATGTTGAGTTCGATTAACATACGGACTGAAAATTATAGAGAGAATTTAACCTTAATTTTAGAGAGTGAGACACATGGAATTAGGACACAATTGTGCTCTTAAATTAGAGGAAATTATTTCCTTTCTTTAAAATATGTAGCCAAAATGTGTTAGGCAAAATATAACATGTTCTATTTTTTATTTTTTTTATAGATATTTATATAATTTTTGTATTTATCATTAATATTTCATTATCTTTGTTAATTGTTGTAGGAATTGGGTGAAAATAAATTACTAATTGAATTGTCCTACCAATACTTCACTTGAGATCTTCACAATTCTAGGTAAACAATGTTCGTTGTAATTAGAGACTCATCTTCATAGAAAATATACACTTAATCGATCAAATGATGTGTAACATATAATTGACGAAAAACTGGTGTAGTG
This sequence comes from Eucommia ulmoides, assembly GCA_016647705.1. Classification (NCBI taxonomy): domain Eukaryota; kingdom Viridiplantae; phylum Streptophyta; class Magnoliopsida; order Garryales; family Eucommiaceae; genus Eucommia; species Eucommia ulmoides. Next base: position 12,755,925 of record CM028331.1, read on the forward strand.
AAATCAATTTCAACAAATTTCACAAATTGTCTCTGTGATTTATTAACCTATAGTGTTGGTTCGATAATTACTTGTGTTATTCCTAATTTCCATATGGAACATATAATCTCCCGATTATATTGAGCCCAATTAACATACAGACTGGAAATTATAGAGAGAGAATTTAACTTTAATTTTAGATAGAGAGATACATGGAATTAGGGGACAATTATACCTCTTAAATTAGGGAAAATTATTTTTTTATATATAGTTTTTAAAAGAAAAAATTAGAGAGAACCTCACTTTTACTATTAAAATTAAAATGAGTCACTACATACAAGCTCATATTAAAAAAACACCACCTATATATTTATTATTTAAAATAAACCCAAATATATATTCTCTCACTACATCAATTACGATATAATAAATGGGGAATGCAAATGTTACTACCCAGTAACGATGCTAATAGCAATATAATGAAAGGGAAGAGGCAAATGTGTTGCACCACAACAATGTCAATATCAACATAATGAATATTGGAGGATATAAATGTTACTATACAGTAAATAATTACTATATATCAATTGGATTTTTCTCTAAATTTAAATACATACATGGGTATAAGAATGAATTAATAATAAGTCTTGGGGCCCATGATAAAATACCCTTTTTAAAATATATAGTCGAAATATATTAGGTAAAATATACTCTCTCCTATTTTATTATATAAATTTGCATTTGTAAATGGGATAGTAAAACGTATAGAAGTTGCAAAGGTCTATATATCTCCTCTGTGGCATGCACAAAATCAGCTTATGTAATGCTAAAATGCACTTTGCACCCCTAAAGTTTGTGTGTGTTATCATATTGCTCCTTAAAGTTTCACCTTTTGCACATTTCTCCCCAAAGTTTAATTGGCCTACTTGCACGGTTTCGGCCACCTCGTCATTGGTGTAAGGGCAAAGTGCAATGATACGGGCCTAAAGTGCTTTTTTTTATTTCATTGTTTTCTTCTTGTGTGCAACTTTCATGACCAGAAAGTGTCTGCATGGACAATTAGACATGAAAAATACCGAAGGGGATTATACAATAATTGAAACTTTAGAGAACAATATGAAATGAAGACATAAACTTCGGGGGTGCCGAGTAAGGTTAACCCATTTATAATGGCCCCTAAGTTGGTCATGGTGGAAGCTTTGAGGCTTTTAGCAAAATTCAAAAGCAGCTCAGTAATGACTGTTGAATGGTATTGTTTTGTCTTTAGGTGCATTTAAATATTGAGCAGCCTGTGGCCTCAGTGTGGGGTGCACACTCCCTCCAATTTTCTAATGCAAAGATTTTCCCATTTAGACATGCTATTAAAAAAGGTAGCTTTTCCTAACAGTGTTGGTGATGCAAATGCTATCCTACATAGCACTCTATCTACCAACAGATGCACTATTTGTACTGTTGAGTAAATTACACTTTGTATCCTTAATGCTTATGTTATTTAATGCTTTGGACCTTAAATATCTGATTTTAGCATTATGCTCCTCACAGTTCAAATATTTTGCCAATTTTTTCTCAAAGTTGTTGATTGGCTCGATTAGACACAAATTTTGAATTTTAAGTCATGTCACAATTAAAACTTTATGGTATGAAGTGCAAAGCCACTATAATGTTGAGGGACAAAAATAAAATTTAATCGTATTTTGTCTTGAAAACAAGCACCTTCTCTTGTGGAGATCATTCCTGGGATTCAAAGCCAACTATCCTTATTTGATGTCAAGGTATCCTTAAAATCAAAAGAGTTAAGGACAAAGTTGAATGGCGAAGGTAGTGATGATCAGGCTACAAGTGTTCATTAAGGGAAAGAACGGTTCCGAGAAAAGCGGTGATAAATCGAAGAAAAATATTAAGTGTTATTATTGTCATCAGTTTGGGCATGATAAGGCGGAATGTCCAAAGCTCAAAAAATGTGATGGTCAAGAGACAGATGCAGAGGCGAATATTGTCTTGGGTCTGGTCAACAGATTATGGATACATCCGTTGATGTTTTGGAACCGATAGACAAGTTCAAAGAGCTCTTGGATGGTTGGAGTAAATCTATAAAATTGAGATTGTGATGGAGAAGACAACATGAAGAAGAATATTCTCAAGTAAGAAGAAAATTGTGTTAGCTAACAAATCTTGTCAAGATGGAGATTATTGAAAATTGGCTCAATTTGATAGACTTTTTAGTCTTTTTTTGGAGACTTTCATGCATGTGCATGCATTTAAGGAAAAAGAAAAAAAAGAGGTCATAAACGGGGGCTCAATTTAGTAAAAATGTGGGTCGATTTCTTCTTCTTTGTTGAATAATTTTGTGAGTTGATCTTACTCTTTAAAAGAGCCTTTGTTTGAATGATAGATGTGTGAAAGCACATTGGAAATTCCAAAGAGGAATTTTGTGTGCCGAAAGATAGTGTATTTATTGAAACAGTTTTTTTCTTGGAAGATTTTATTGTTAATTCTTGAATTTAAGAACTTATCTCCTATGCGTAAATTTTCTCCATATTAGTGAAATAATTCGTTATTCTTCGCCCGTGGATGTAAGCAAATTGTGCTGAAATATGTTATATCTCGTGTCTTTTTTATTGTCAATTTCTTTACTTCCGTATATTCTCTATATTTATATTTTTGCCGCCCTAACATATATATTCACATAGATAGAAAGATACAAAGAGAAAGAGATCATGTGGGTTACTCTGCAAACTTTTAAGGATCAACATGTGAACTGATGTGAACTTCAAGGTAAAAAGTGCAATTAAACTTTTGATATATGATAGGGGTGCACTATGAATATTTGATATAAGAGATACGAGAGGAGATTAAATGGTAGTATAAAATTGTATGGAGTGTGTATTCCACGCAAAAGTTGGAAAGAGTGATTTATTATACTTGTCGAGGGAGTGTGCATTACACACAAAAAGCCACCAACTCTTGAGGGTGTGATTTTTATTTTCGTTTTATTTTTGAACTTTTATTCTGTTCAAATAATCCAACTCAAGCACCACTAGGGGGAAGAATAGTGCTTTTTCCCTATTCCACTAAAGTAGGGACTGAAAACACAAATGAAAATGAACATGTGCAAAAGTTTAGATTTTTAACAGGTTGATTTTGAATTTCATTTAACGTACTCTAATGTTTTTAATTTTTTACCACCAAACAATAATCCAATATCCATTTTCTCGGTACACACCAAAACTATACACAATAGTTATACAAAATATCTAACACTACAATACATCAATACAAAAGAAATAACGTAAATACTTCCACAAGAGAAGACGCAACAGGAGAAAGGCAACAACTAAATCTGAAACCAACCATCATAGTGACAACACAATCAATGTGATATGATTGTGGGCAACAACAAATTCACATTTGACCCGAAACAATCCAAAAGAAAATGTCCCCCAACTACAAAAAAAGAAAACATACAAAACAATCCAACACCAGAAATAATTTGTAGGCTACATAATTGTCCCATGATCATGCACACAAAAGACAACAAACTTCAAGACCTTCTAAGTCGACAAGCCCCTGACCTTCTTCTTAATACACCCAAACAGCCAATGATTTCTTTTTTCCTCTCCTTTTAGGTATTGAAACTAGTTTCTTTTTAAAATGCAAATGACGTTTACTGCTGATTTTGAAGAAAATCTCATCAATTTCATCATTGGGGTTTGAGTCATAACTATCATCCTAATCACTTGTGAATGACCATTCTTAACTCGAAAACTCTATGTCACTTTTAGCAATTGATTTATGTGAATTGGATTGACAAAAGTACTCTGCAATGATCTCACCCTCTTCTAAGCCATGACAAACATCTTTATTATTTGAGAGATTCTCTCCTCTTATCAACATTAGGAGAATATCCACCCCCAACTAATGTGGGATTCACTACACCCACCTGTTCTAATCCCTTAGCTCAATCCGAAGGCAATCCACCTTCAATGCAATTTGACCCCACATTGTCCCATTCCCTAAGAATGAGATTAACAATCGAATCTCGAAACTCCAATCTATTCAAAATCATAGTCAACCCTAAATTTTTTTCATAATCCATCACCTTTTCTACTCTATGCAACACTAATATGATTCCATTTATCATATCTTTATTAGTGGTGGAGATCTCATAATTATCAAGAACATTTGGCGACTATACTACAGATAAAATCCCAGGATTAGAAGACGCAAAGATAAAAAAAGTGGAACCTCGTCCCACTATGGCAACATTAGGCTTGAATTAAGGAGTAGAACAACATTGGGTTCACAAATTATAGACCCTAAATCGATTCATTCTTTTCTTACCCATTTTTTTTTCACACTAAATACATGGGATTTGCTTACTGCACGCAGCCAAACAAACTTGAATCACTTTATTCTTCACCCTAATCCCATTGAGAATTTTAATCGCATTCAAGACTTCAACCAAAGTAAAAAATCGAGCAAATCTATACTTTGAATTTGTTCTTATTTGCTTTGGAATATAAACATCATGCACCACCCTATGCCACTAAAACATGAATCTGAATCATATTCTTCCCATCTTCTCCAAAATTGAGTCTACAAAAGTAGACACTAACTTTTTTTTTTTTTTTTGATTCACTATAATTCCGATTCGAAATTGCATTTTTACTACCCATAATGAGTTGTAGAGAGAGGAATTAGGTCTAGAAATGCAACAATCCCAAAAATACTGCAAAAATGTCACAACTGCAACACCAACAAAAGTTTATGCTGATAATTTAAAGTTAGGGGTGCAAAGAGCAAGCATGTATAAACTTCCGGACTGAAGAAGTTAATTTCTTATCAGCGCAGATTTGTGATTTCTTAGATCTGATCAGATTTGAGGATGCGATTTACTCTGATTTTAGATGATTGACACCCAAATCTAATCGAAACTGACCAGACAAACTTGACAAATTTGGATCCCCAAACTGATTGATCAACCGCCGGAAGCCACACATGAAGATTGTTGGGCCGACGATTTCTTGTTTGAGACGACGAAGATCAAACTCAAAACAAGCCAAAATCCATAATGGATCGAAACACACAGAGGGAAAAGGTCGAAATTGAAGATGAGAAGCTCTAAAGAGGCGATGAAAGAGATGGAGACGTCAACGATATTCACAACGGCGAGAAGCTGAAGCTGGGGCTGGCGTCGGATAGATATGAGACGCCAACGAGATTAAACTTCGTTTTTTCGATTGGTTATGCGCAGGTGAGGAGCTCCATAGGTATGGCGATGATGGTGGCGATGTCAACGAGAAGCTCGATGGGGAAGGTTGTTGGAAGTCCGTGCCTGAGAGGATCGACGGCAACCCAATTTAAAAATGCCCCTATACCCCCCTTCTCGTCAACCTTGATGTCGACATTTTTTAAATCCATGATAATTCGATTAAAATTATCAAGATGTTGATGTATGGACATACCTACCTCTATCCTGAGAGTATACAACCGTTGCTTCAAATACAACCAATTAATGAGATATTTAGTCAAATACAAGCTTTCTAGGTTATCTCATAGCCCCTTCGTTGTTTCTTCGTTTGTAACATCTCTGGGCTTAGCATTTACAAGAGATAGTTGAATTGCACTATATGTCTTTTCTTCCATTTTTGCGGCCTGCTTCTTGGATAACTTGGATGTCTCATCTGCATCCAATTTATTTTGCCAAACCTTCTTGTTGCAAAAGTAAGTGTGTTTTGGTACGACACAAACTAAAATCATTCTCTCCATCAAACTTCTCTATTTTATATTTTGCGGAAGCTATTAAACCTTGGACTCTGATGCCACTTGTTGTACTCAAGACGGAAAAATATGAATATAGATAATATTCAGAAGCAAAGAAAATGACAATAAAAAAGACATGAAATATAACGTGATTCGGCACAACTTGCCTACATCAACAGGCAAAAAACAACGAATGATTTCACTAATATGAATAAAATTTACACATAAGAGATAAGTTCTTGAACTCAAGAACTAACAACAAAAATTCTCAAGAAAAATACTCTCTCAATAAATACACTATCTTTGGGCACACAAAGTTCCTCTTTAGAATTTCGACATATCTATTGTTCAACCAAAGACTCTATTAAAAGCAAAATCAACTCATAAAATTGTTCAACAAAGAAGAAAAATTGGGCCACATTTTTTATCAAATTGAGTCTCCATTTATGATTTTTTTTTTTTTTTTTTTTAAATGCATGCACATGAAAGGCTGAAAAAAAAATGGCTAAAAAAACTACCGAGCCAATTTTCAACATTACAATGGTGGTGTTTGCTGGAGATTAAAAGCACCTCATGAAGTTGACCTATTTTAAACAGTGGATAATTTGAAAATGAGAGGATTCTATCTTCCGAGTTTGTGTGTGATGAGTCTGATGGCACATTTTTCTCTAAAGTTCAAATGTTTGCATATTGCTCCGTAACGTTTATTTTTCATGTCTAACAGGTTCAGTTACACATTTCAAATCACTGTCAAGTGGGGAGCACAACTAGCTACAATCAAACTTCAAAAGTTGTAAGATGCAAATAAAGGGCATTTAAAATAAAATAAATAAATAAATAAAATTAATTAGATTAAGTATTTAATTAATTAAGTGTATTTGACAAATATAATTAAAATTATTTAATTAATTTAATTTAAAAATTAAGTGAAATATTAAGTTAAAAATTCAGTAAAGTCTCCTTTGTTTTTGTTTTTTTTTTTTTTCAAAAAGTGTTCAACACTTTTCAAATTAAAAAAAAAAAAAAAAAAAAGGATAATTACCATTTTGCCCTTAATTCAATAAGGGGAAATCGAGACTTGCCGGAAGAGGTGGAGACGGTGGCGGACTTGAATGGTGTTTTGAGATTGGAAGGACGATGATGAGAGACCGGTGGCAGATTTTATGAGCTTGGAATTGTATGGAGATTGTTTGGAGAAGGAGCAAGGAGCAGAAGAAGCGTAAAGGAATTTGGAGGATGATGGAAGGGGGATTGATTTAGGAGGTACGGTGGTTGTAGAGAGAGAAAAAGCCACAGGTGTGAAGACGATATGGCGGAAGGCCGCCGGAGGAGAGAGCAGTTGAAGCGAAGGTGGTTCTATTTTCTGGTTTGGTTATCAGGGGAGTGGTGGACTTCGTGGAGAATGAAGGTACACGCGGCAATTCCTTTTTTTCACAAAAATAAATAAATAAGAAGAAATGAAAATGCGGGGGATCGAACCCTATGCCTCTCGCATGCAAAGCGAGCGCTCTACCATTTGAGCTACATCACTGAAGCTCATGCCAAATTACGGAATGTAATCAAACAAACTTTTGAGGTTTTGAAAATTCGTTTTCCAATCTTGAAGTTGATGGCATCGTATGCATTTGGAGTGTACATAAATATTGTTATTGCTTGTGTATCTATTCATAACTATCTTCGAAAAACAATTGTGACAGATGATTTTTTCGACCAATTTACTAAAGATTATGAAGCAAATAATTTATCTGATGATGAAATAATTATTTCAGAAATTGAAACTAGAAGAGGAAGCAAGTAAGCAGATCAAACATATATAATTAGCTTAAGAGAGAGAATTTCAATTGAATTGTTTAATTCTCGGATTTAAATTTTTTTCTTTTTGTTGAATTCTATGTTATTATTTACTTGTGATAATTTATATATTTAAACAATTTAGTATATTATTTGTGTTTTTATTTTATTGTTTTGCTCTCTATTTTTTATTCATTTTATTATTATCTTGATTTAAGGGTAGTTATATAAATTAAACAATTTTCAGCATTCAAATTTTGTACTTAGCAAACAAAAAAAAATCAGCATTTTCAGTACTTAAAATTTTAATATTATCAAACAACCTTCTTAAATTTTGAGCAGCACCTAATTTTTAATACTTAAAATTTAAGTACTTAAAAATTAAGTGGTTGTCAAATATGCCCTAAATTGTTTTGTATTCCGTAAATTTCTTGTCATGTTACATGATTAATTTCACCGAGAAAATTTACTTGAAACAACCAATAGATTCAATTTAAACATGAAAACAAACTTTAGGGAGGAATTAATGCACAACAATTTAAATTCACAAGAACTTCAGGAACCTCTATATTTTATTATAGCTTAAAAGTGGAAGATAATAATTTAAAATAAAATATGGCTAATCTCTCTAATATTTTTATTCGTATTAAATTAATTATCACGATCTTCTCTTTCCATTACTAATAATATTAAATAAAGGGGCACGTACATCATGATGATCCAGGGATAGTCTTGCCCCTCGCGACGTGGTACGCGAACGAGGAATCAACCACCAACGCCCACTTCGCTCGTTAAAAATATGAAGAAACGTGTGAGGACACGAAGGACTGGGGAGGACTCGGTCCATGAGTATACTATACCTATTAGAAAGCAGCGGCAATTGAAGCGAAAAGATGATAATCTTGTCAGGGATATGGTTGTTTACACATGTGAGCCTTCCGTATCTGGTGCAGTCGCTGCTGAACCTCGTGTGTTACCTCCCCAAGATGGCCCTGTTGCTCGTCCGTTGGTCCCATCTGAGTAGGAAAAACTTGAGTTGATTATACGCATTGAAGGATCGTCGTAAGTATTTTATTTGTATTTGTATTCTTATTTGTACTATACATCTACTATACGTACCTCAATCTGCAAACTTTGAAAAATTATGTAATATGTACGTATGGGGCGGTGAGTGGACGGATGCTCAATTATCAATGTGCGACATTCTTGGGTTGTTATGGGAACAACAATTGACGAATTTTGTAAGTACATTTTTGTTTATCCTCCACCACATATTGTGTTACATTCCACACGTGTGGAATGTAACATGCGGTGTTACATTCCACACTTGTTGAATGTAACATGTTCTTTGTTTTTGATTGAAAAATGTAGCATAAACCTTTAATTTTGAATGTACTACTATTTTTCATTCTACACGTGTTATGGGAACACAGTTGACGAATTTTGTAAGTGCACTTTTGTTCATCCTACACCACATATTGTATTACATTCCACACGTGTGGAATGTAATATGTGGTGTTACATTCCACACTTGTTGAATGTAACATGCTCTTTGTTTTTTATTGAAAAATGTAGCCTACACCTGTAATTTTGAATGTTTTTCATAAGTTGTTGCGTCTTTATTTGTTTTGTTTCATGTAGGTTATCAATGCGTATATGGAAATTATGTGGACCGAGTAGTGTAAGGTTGTCAGTCAGTTGCTTGATCTACCTAATTCCTCATTTTTTATAACGAGTGCATGTTGGGTAAGTGTCAGTAGGCCTATACAATTTTTGTTGTGTATTTTTACTCACTAATTTGTAACCTTCCCCCCCTCCCCATGGCTACCTACTGTTGTTTATGTTTTGTACCTTTTTTGTTTTATGCACTTGCCAGACCTGGATCCATCACAATGTTTTTGATTGCCTTAACAATATTCTGGATCCAAGTATAATACAAGCGTTTTCATCACACGTCCGGTATGTGCATTTTCCACTAAATTATAAGGGATCGGGCCCTGAATCAGGACACTGGACGCTCCTCGAATGTGATAAACAAGACACAACCTGGAGTCATTATAATTCTATTGACTACGGAGGCTAGGATCAATTGACATTTATTACGAGAATGCCAAAAAAGTTGTAAGTTTTGTTTTAAAAACTTTTTTGAGATAAAAAGCGCGAAAAAACATTCTGACATTTGGTTTTAATTCTGACAGATTTTATACATCAACCCGTTGCTTTCAAAAAAGGCTAAGCAACATAGGCTGAAACATGTGAAAGTTTCCAATGTTGCTGAAGTACCTAATTAGGGGATGTTAGTGTAAGTGCATCATTCCCCCTCCCCTCCCCTAAATCAGTTGCGCTACCATCTCGTTTATTTATATAACCGTATTATTAACTGTTGTTTCGAATTGTACATATGCAATGTTGACTGCGGGGTGTGTGTGGTTTACGTGATGAAACAGTTATACAATACACAGCCGATCAATGTCAATTTGGGGCTTGAAGATTTCCGAATGGAGCGATCTACACTTGTGCATACGTTCCTTAATGATCCACCCTGTTCTTGGACTATCGACATAGCTTTAGCTAGGAAGCTTAGTGAAAAAACATCGCAGTGAACTGTGTGTACGTCACAATTTTTTTGTTTCATGTTTTTTTGGTTCTCCTTATATGAAACAATTGAGTACGTTGTTTTTTGACATGTTTTTACGTACTGGTTTTGACCTTAAATTACCTAATGCATAAAGTCATGTCCAAAAAACTTGTTGTTTATATGATTGTTTTTACGTACCAAATGCTTACATTGCTGGATGTGCCACTACCTTGTTGAATGTAAAATGACTGTGTCTTTGGATGTAACATGCCTGCCTGTTTTTTGACTGTTCATGTGGAATGTAACATGGATCTATACTTGAATGTTACATTCAACATTCATGTGTGACGTACCCCCCATGATTTACAAGGACCTGTACGCATGGACATACAGACGGGTGTTGGTTGTGCATGTTGAATGTAACATGGACCTTGCATTCGCATGTTGAATGCAACATGTCTTTGTCCCTTGATGTTACATTCAATATTAATGTGCATGAGTTTTTGGGCATACCCTTGATTTGGCTGTGTGTGTTGTATGTAATGTGGCATGCCAATATTACATACAATTTTCCTTTTTGTGTGTGTGATGTCCACATGTGCACAAACTCTGTTTTGTGCTATGCATGTTGAACGTAACATTGCTCTGTGTGTGGATGTTACATTCAACATTTCCCCCTTTCTGCGTGCGTGTTGTGCATGTAACATGGTTTGATTTTGCGTGTTGAATGTAACATTCCCTTGAGTGTTGAATGTAACATGAACCTAAAAACATGGTTTGATTTTTTGCGTGTGGATTGTAATATTGCTTTGCCAAAACAATATCCCATACAGAAACATTATTTTATGATGTTAAAAGGAAGATATAACATGCATATAATAAAACGGTCTATAATACCAATATAAAACTATTGTATATAGCAAAAATAAAATAAAATATGTAACTATGGCAAAGAATAAAAATGTATTATCCATCAAAATGAAGACTCTATCTGTTTTGTCTCTGTTAATGGGAATCTACAAGAAGTAGATTTTATTTTGGTACGAATGAACAAAAAAAATCAAAGTCTCTATCTTCCCCCCTATTCGAGCGGTACTTTGCATGATTTCCTATTGTGTCTCCCCATTTGACCGCATCTCCTACATCGCCTTTCTTTTACCTCTCCACGGGATGCAATCTGAACTTTTCTCGGACGTCCTGGTTGTTTCTTTGATAAAGGGGGTAAGATAATTACTTCACTCTCGACTGATATCGGTTGTTCCATCGTTGGTATTGCATATATGCCTATCAAATACGTCTCCTGATAAAACTAACTCTGAAAATAGTCCTCTTTGTATCTGAATGCTAGCAGTCCACACTTGTTTATAACAGCGAAAGCATGTGCGCATGGAAAACCTTTTATCTGCCACTGTTCGCATGAGCATGACCGTCCCTCGGTATCAACTAAGACAGAATGGGTTAAATGAACCTCAAACACTCCATTACCTAATGAACTAATGTTCCAAGTTCGTCCTTCATTCAACAATTCGCACATCTTATTCTCCCAATGTGGCGTTACCTCACCTTGTAGCTTGTTTGCTTCGTCCTTCATCTCTATCCAAGTCCATCCACTTTATCCTTATCTTGTCAATCAGTAAAATTGTCGGGAGGTATCGAAATTCACTTATCCAAGAATTAAAACACTATACCAGATTGGACGTCATCTCACCATATCGTTTTTCTCGAAAAAACGCGTTACTATATTTCATGGCTAACAATTTATGGATGAATCTCTGCACTTTTATGCCCCCCTCGTGCATTAGTTTATTGTATAACAGTTTGTACATTTCCGGCGTGTGTGCGTATGCCAATCCGTTCAATTTTTGGATCATCATTTCCTTAAATGCCGTACCTGTGCCGGTCATTGCAGCCCTCAAATTCATTTTCAGATGATATAGGCAGTATCCGTGATGGTAATGTGGGAACACGTTCTGTATCCCTTGCAAAATCCCATTGTGCCGATCAAAAATAAATGTTATCACTATATCCGGCTCGACGATCTTCTTGATTTCTGACAAAAACCAATACTAATTATCATCATTCTCTGCACCAACAATGGCGAACGCGACTAGAAACATCCCTGCATAAAATGACGTCCAGTTAGATAATCTATGTTGAATGTCACAAAACAAAAAATGTTGAATGTAACAATATTTTTGGAAACAGAACGTTGAATGTAATATTGTTGTGTCTGAAAGAACGTAGTTTGCATACATACCTTGATTCCCATCCTTTGCTGTTATTGCTAGTAAATTCCCGCCGTACCTACCAGTCAAGAATGTGTCATCAAGAAACAACATGGGACGACAAAATCGATAGCCGTGTATGCATGCTTGGAACGCAATGAATATCCTCTTAAAACGTTGTATGTCCTCGTCGTATTCTAACGCGACATGACTACCCGGGTTTGTCTCTCTACATTTCTCAACATACCATCTTAATTGATCGTATGACGACGAGTAGTCACTAAATACGTTGTTCTTTGCTTTCTCTACACTCATCCATGTATTCCGATATGATATATCTAGTCCATATTGTTTCCTAAAACTCTCAATGACATCTACTAGGCGAGTTTTTGGATTTGCACGCACCTCGTCAGCCAAACATGACGATATAATGTCTGAGCTCAAATGTTTGTTCTTATTTGTACGGAATACAGCCCCGCATGTGTGTTCCTTTACTGAACTGCGAATGTAGAATATTCTATTTTCTCTCCTCACGCGTCTGTGCACAAACCACGTGCAATTTCTTTCCTCTCGCAGTGCACATGCAGCCATTACCCATATCTTGTCGTTTCTAAGGAACCAAAAATTAAACCCCACTTCTATCGCATATTTCTGCAATGCTGTGCGAAAGTCACTTGTCCCCCCTAGAATTTTTGCCCCTCCTCTTGTATACCATTATCCCATTTTGCGGATAACAACGTTTTGTCATTGGAAATTTGTAACATACCACCGTAACTGCCAATATAGTCCATTTCAGCTTCGTTGTCGCTGCTGCTGCGATCAGTAACAGGGACTATCGCACATGATGATGCGCCAGTAGACCTACTTGAATCATTACTCGCCTTTCGACACACACTCCAATCAGCCCGATCTTCATAATCCCCGCTAGGAAAAATATTTCCTCGCAATCATTCTGGTCGTCTAGCATGCATTTTGGATGCCTGGGCAGTGAATATGACAACTCAAACTTCTCGCTGCGTAATTCTGACCATTTGTCTTCAATTTTTTTACGCAACTCACCGATTTCACAATCATTCTTCATCCTCACCGCTGTTGTCACGTTCTCGTATTTGCACAATAATGGTATTGATGATGTCATCTTGTTCAATCAAAAACATAACCCCAGTCAGTAAAAAAATTCTTATACAACAACACACACTGATCATTTTTCGAAAAAAAATGTCAGTAGTACCGTCAAATCTAAACGAGCTATGTGCATGTGCAATGTAACACCCATATGTTGTGTCTTATGACACATATGATTGTGGATGTTGGGGTGTGCAAAATACATAATCGGGGTCGTGTGTATGTGGAATGTGATACTCACTGATTATTTCTCGACAAAATGTCAGTGGTAACGTCAAGTCAGGTCGTGTTGTGTGTATGTGGAATGTAACACTCATGTGCTGTGTGTCAAAAAACAACATGCCTGATAGTGAATGTTGAATGTAACATCCATGTTTTGTGCCGTGTGTGTGGAATGTAACATTCATTATTGCTTTTCAAAAATGATGTGCCATCAAAAAAGTGTAACAACTGATTTGTTGTTGTGTGTGCATGTGGAATGTAACTCCACCATGTTCACTCGACAACTTATTCCAAAAAAATGACACCCGACATCTTATTCAAAAAAATGACAGCAGAAACGTCAATGGCTTATGTCGTATGTATGTGGAATGTAGCATTCTCCGTTATAATGTGTCGTGTGCACACACGTATATTTGTATGGGTCAAACCAAAAATGATATTTACGTACCTGTTTCAATCCGTAGCTCTGATCTATGAAATAGTGACTGATTAATTCTTCGACTTCTGCTTTCTCAATATATTCTACAGTTCGTAGAGCTCGGCCTGTTCTTCTCCGAATAAAGCATATATCGAAGTGTGTTTCGGAAAAGCTCGACTGTTATTCTTTGATCTCTTTTCTCTACATTGATTTTCAAATTCAAAAAACCCACTACAAGAAAAATGGGTTTTGGCTACAAATTGTTTTTGTAGCTAAAGCCCTAATTTTGTAGCGAAAACGTTTTAGTGACGAAAAAATTACTGTTCCAATTTCGTAGCCTATGTGCCATAGCAGAAGGTTTTTGACGATGAATTGTTAATTCATCGCGCAAGACTACTATTTCGCGACAAATAATTTCGTAGCTAAATTCGTAGCTAATAAATTCATTTCGTAGCCAAAGAACAATTAAAAATAACGGGAATAATTTTTTGGCGACAAAAATTTTCGTCGCAAAAAAATAACTAAAATGGCAGGAATTCTTTTGGCGACAAAATTATTTTTGTAGCCAAAAAATAATTTTTTTCAAGAAAATACATTGGTTACAAAAATAAAATTTGTAGCAAATTAAAAGTCAACTAGCCAAAATATACCAATATTCTTAAACATTAATATGACCAAAAAAATAAAATGTCTTATGAAACATCATTACAAAATAACTAAGAAACAAGTTATAGATGATAAGCGATATCCATTGCCTATTTGCCCTCTGATGTGTGATCCGATGTAGATCAATCCTACCTCGAGTTTGCAATTATTCAATTTTCATCTATATCACATATAATAATTGACCATTAAAGTATAAATTGAATTAGAATAATAGACATGCCATTTTCCGAAATGTTGTGCCGAATGACCTTGAGCCCGAAACATGAATCTGTGAACACAAATTGAGAAACAAAAACCAAAACACATAAACAGAAACAAAAATAGCAAACAGAAACAGAAACAAAAATAGAAATAGTAAACAGAAACAGAAACAACAAACATAAACAGAAACAGCAAATAAAAACAGAAACAACAAACAGCAAACAGAAACAGAAACAACAAACATAAATAGAAACAGAAATAGCAAACAGAAATAAACACAAATAAGGGGACAAAAAAATGTTCTTTTGTTCTGCTTGGACAACAGCATGAGAAAGCCGAACTAAAACAGAAACAGAAATAGTATGCAATGAACTTTATAGAGAAATAGTAAAAAGAACCACAAATACACACAAGATTTTTAATTTTGCAATGAAAAACTTCAAAACAGAAATAATGGATACACCGGGAAACATTAAGGAATACATAATATATTTAAAATGAAACCATATAGCACGTGACAAAGAAAAAAGAGGACTTGCAAAAGATTTACAAAATTGCAAAAGATAGAAATCAAAGCCAATCAAGTTCATAAAGAGAATCATTACCGGAAAGATCTAGAAACAGTCTTCTTAACATTTAGCAAAGGCTTTATTCTAATCTTACGTTCATCTATGATGGTTTCTCCATTTTCATCACCAACATCAGCTGGAAGTTTTGATATGACCACCTCCTCCTCGTGTTTATCACGAGGAAAGTAAAGTGGAAACAATCTACAAACATAAAATGGCCAAATCAAAATATTTCCACACTAATTTACTAAAGTAAACAGGTGTAGTGTAATACCTTTTATATATCTCAGAATCAGAAGATGTTATCATACAAAAGCCAACGGCCATGATTTTATTTTTCTGTTTCTCAAGAAACCTCCACACAGTTCCTGATGTGAAACAAATATAAATTGACAAAAAACAATTAAAGGAATACCTAATTTGCCGAGCTCCTCATGTATGCAAATCAAATTTACACAAAACATCTGCATATATGGTGCATTTGTACATCAATATATTTTTTCCTTTTTTTGCTCTGTATGTGCATTGATTTTTTCCTACAACATTAGTAAGTATGTTTGACATGATTTTTAATGAACCAATTTACTCTAGCATAGTATATTTGATTTTATAGCAAAATCAAGTAAAACTAGTACACAAATCTTTTTACATTTTAAGAATGAAACGATGTGTTCGTGCATCGTTCATAGTCAATGCCAACATTCCGTGACACATGTCAAGTGGCCACATATTGCCATGTCCCAGAAAGAAAACTCGGCAGCATGAATTACATCAGGACGTGAGTAACTCTCTTTCATAAAAAAGACCCCCCTTGGTTTAGATTTTTTTCATGTTTACCCAAAACAGTGATGGAAACCTCAAAACCCTATCTCCTCTCTCCAACCTCTTTAAAAACTACTAATATCACTTCCCATTTCTCCCCGGGACACCTTGACCTTCCCCTCAACCTACTTGCACCATCTCACCTCTATATGGAATTCTTATATGTGACAACTATCGAGATCAGAAACCCAATATCAATATTGAATGCATAAGTAATCATTTCAAGTAATACTTATTTAGTCTTAGAAATGATAGATGACTTTCATTCGATACTTACATTACATTTTTCTTAATGTTTTAACTAAAAATTCCCATTATCCTTGGAAACATAGTTCATAGCATATTTCATATTTTTTGTAGCCTAAACAACTCTGAGTATCAACATCATGAAAACAAAGAAAAAAATTGTATATACAACTCAAGTAGTTCCAAAATTTTTGTCCATGGATCATAAAATATGTAAGAATTGACTAAACATACATGCCATGCATTACTCAAAGCAGTATATAGGCACCAAAAGATGAAGAAAATCAATTGCAGATCAATAGAAATATATCTCACTTATTGCAACATGAGCAGCTAGTTCACGATGGATTAATCGACGCCGATCTGAAAATGAACCGAATCGGCACGAAGCTATTAATCGATGATGGATTAAAAATAATCGACGGCTATAGATCTAAACTAATATACATAATAATCGAGATCTATAAGCATAACAAAATAGTGCAATAGAAAATTAATTAATTAATTTTCATTTCAAGCATAAATTCTAACCTCAAATTTGTAGTTGTAAGAGCAAGAACAACGCATAAGAAAGCTCAACTAAAACAGAAATCGAAACAACATGCAACGAACTTTAGAGAGAACACTCATCAACAGAAACAACAGCATGCAATTGTAGAGCAACGAACAAAAAAAGAATGAACCTGGTAGCAACGAACTTGGTATCACCGAATTTAAACAAAGAAATTGAACTGAAATAGCAAACAAATAATATTATAAAAACGTGAACAAAAAACTAACAATTAAACAACCTAATACATAAAAATGGACAAAAAAAAAACAAAAACTGGTGAGTGGTGGTTGGTAGCAGACAAAATTGAACAACAAATTGAACTAAAACAATACACAAAGGCAAATTGAAACAATATACAAAAAGTTGGGAACATGAATTGGTTCTAGAATCGGCTCTGCCACTCCCTTACCATCGTCGAGCCATCGCCACCGCTGATCGCTATCACAAAATCATCATCGTGCACCAACAAACAGCCGTTCTCTCTCTGTCAAATGGCCAGATCTATTCTCCTATAGTTCCAATTTTTCCAAGATATGGGCTTATTTGGTCCGACAACAAAGCGAGGGGAGGAATTGGGCTCATATCTGGTGGTGACAGAGATGGTATACGACGAAGTCTGTGAGATGTCGAGGCGAGGCGAGGTGGTGACGAAAACGTTTGGGAGTAGGGAGTGTCGGTGATTGTTTGGATGAGTGTGCACGTCGATCGACATATAGGATGAAGGTGATAACTGATTGAGTTTTGGGTGTGGGTGTGGGTGAGGGTGAGGGGATTTTGGGTGTGTTTTCTTTTAGTAAATGTAAGAGCGAGAGAGTGGGAAAAGATTGGCACCGAGGGTTTGGGGATTTTGGGGTTTTTACTTTCCTTCAGCGAATGTACCACCCAAACCAAAACGACATCGTTTTGTAGGATAATTCTCATTTTAATCTTTTTTTTAATTGATTTTGTTATACTATTAATTGACGTCTAATTTATATTTTATTTTTATTTTAATATATGTATTAGGGTACCATTAATTGACCTATAATTAACTAATTAAATTATAATAGGATACAGAATTGTGGCTTAATATAGTTCATGTTTTTAGGGCACTATCTTCTGCCCTTTAACATTATATGTAGATATTAATTTATTTAATTACTAATTAAATTATATTGGGGCACTACTTTGTGTCCTTTAAATATTTGATTATAGGACACAATATATATAGTGTCCCAAAAAGTACCTTTATAGGACACAAGACATATAGTGTCCCAACAAATTAATTTTTATACGACATTTTTAATTTTGTGCCCCGAAAAATACTTTTATAGGGCACAATACATATAGTGTCCCAACAGAGGTGCCCTTATAGGTAGTTTTTGTTGTAATGAATTGGCGACGAAACTCATTCGTAGCTCAATATCAAATATAGGCAACCACTTTGGCAACGAAGCACTTTGTCGCAGATATAGTAGGGGGTAATTAATCGCGACGAAAGTGGTTTGTCGCCAAATAAAAACATAGCTGGTGCTAAATTGGTAACAAAATATTTCCGTCGCCAATACGCTAGCGGGAAAAATTTCCTTTTTTTTTGTTTGGCACCAAGAATTGATCGGACCAATAGCGACGAATTCAAAAATTCCGTCGCCTATTAACAGCTTATGGCTACAAAATTGCACTTCGTCGCCAAAGGAGGTCACATTTGGCTACAATTGTTCATTTTGTAGCCAATAGACACATTTGGGGACGATTATTGTGTCGTCACCAAAAAAATTTGTAGTTGAATCCTGGTTTTCTTATACTGACCCTAAAAATGGGAAGCTCATGAATGCCCAACTGACTGTGCCGTTTTGTATGGTAAGATTGATCTATATTTGAAAAAAACTATTGCGAAAATGAAGGAGAGGTATATCGGTAATCCATTACCGGCGATTCTCGTGGAACGGGATTTCCATGTTCAATTGCTGTTACCGATGGGAGTGATCAGTCTACTGCTAAACTATTGGGCTTGATCAGTAACGGTGAAACAAAAACAGTAGTTATTGGTAATTTTCTCTTAAATAAATAGAAAACAATTTTTAATTCAAATTAATAACATTGAAAATGAATAGAAAATTGCTTCCAATTCCAATTCTATATATTTACATAATAAAATAAATAATCTTCTAATAATTATATTTATCTGTTTATTCTTCTTTCTTTTTTCTTTTTTTTCTTTTTTTTTTTTTGCTTTTTATTATCAATTAAAATTTTCACTCTTTTTTAAAAAAATTATATTCATAATATTGGAATTTTTTTTAAAAAAAATAAAAATTCATTCAAATAAAATTACTTTTTAATTAATAATTCTATTTAATTTTTTTTGTTTTGTTATTATTATCAATTCGAACTCTCTTTCATGTTTTACAAAAAAAAAAAATTATTCATAATATTGATTTTTTTTTAAAGTAATTAAATTATGTTTTATTCAAAAAAATGGATGAATCATGTGGGTTGAAAATGATGGTCCATCAAACATATTTTTCCCCAATAATCTATTTTAACATTAATCTTATCCTTGAACGTATTTTTTTTTTCCATAATTGAAAAAAAAAAAAGGGTTCTTGATGAGTATTTGATAAATTAAAAATATTTTTTTTAAATCCAAATTTTACGATTCACTAATTATCTAATTCTCTTTTTGCAATGATTTTATTAAGAAAATTCAATAATTCTCTCAAAAGTTAAAAGTTATTGTACGCCACAAAAAATTATGTAATTTTTTTATATGAAAATTGCAATTATTTTAAAATAGTATAATAATTTTGGATTCATAAAAAAATTATTTTACTAACGTGGAATACATTGACTAAAATTTTAAGTTCGTATACTATTCACAAAATAAACAAAATAAAAAAAATAAAAAAAAATTGATATATCCATACAATCTATTTGCTCATAGTAATTTTACAAAACTTGAAAAACACTCAATATGTTTATATTTTTGTGATTTTTTTGGCTCCGAGGTCATAAACTAATTTTATCATTCCATAATTTTGCATTTTTTATTTTGTTTACTCACATTTTATGGTTTCTAAATTCTATTATATTTTTTAAAAATGGGTCTTGCTATAAAAATCTTGGCTATTCGATCAATTTAATTAAGAGTATCAAATGCGAATATTACAATTCCTATTGGTTTAACATTCAAATAGTAAACAACTATTTCGTATTATGATAAACAAACCTAATATGATTTTTTTTTTCAAAATTTTGTCTAAATCTACGCATTGCGCGGATGAAAACTAGTATTAATGAAATTCATATATATGAATGAAATTTGGAGCTACTACGGGCTCAAGGAAATTCACTCTCTCCCTTAATTTTTGAAAAAATTTATTACTATTGTTACGTTTTTTAAAAAAAAAATAAATAATTAATTAAAATTCTTTATAATTTTATGTAAATCCTCTCCAAATTATAAAAATATATAATGAACTATCTAAATTTTTTTTTTAAGTTTGCCCTACTAATTTTCTAGATTTACTGCTAAGACTGGCCTATCTACAATTTCCCATATTATCAAAGCTTGTCTCCTGCACAATATCTTCAATCTTAAAAATAATAAATGTATATAGATATATAGGCCTTGTGCCCTCCAGACTATCTTTAATCCATATAAATATTTTATATGCTTGTGCCCTCCACACTATCTTTAACCCATATAAATATTTTATCGGCTTGTGCCCTCCACACTATCGTGAACCCTAATGCCCCACTAAATTCTTTTATGCATAATATAACCCTTGAAGCAATTTTATTACATCAATGCTACTTATAAATCTCTATATAAACTCTTCATGAATGGATGATATGTACATTAAAAAACAACTCATTCGTCTTCTCCCTCTGTCTCTCTCGTGCTTTGTGTTTCTAAAACCTTCACTTTCCATGGCTTCCCTTACTGAAACAAACGAAAGCGAACTCCCCAACGTTGAAACCGATCAAAAAGAACTCAATAACGAGGATTTCGACTATGCCCAGAGGGCCCAATGGCTTCGAGCAGCCCTCCTAGGAGCCAACGACGGCTTGGTTTCTATCGCTTCACTCATGATAGGGATCGGAGCAGTCAAAAAGGACGTGAAGGCAATGGTCCTGACGGGTTTCGCCGGTTTGGCAGCCGGAGCTTGTAGCATGGCGATCGGGGAGTTTGTTTCAGTTTACTCTCAGCTAGACATAGAGGTTGCCCAAATGGCGAGAGAGAGGAATGGAGGAGATGTTGGTGATGAGGGTGAGAGAGAGGGATTGCCGAACCCGGTGCTGGCAGCTATGGCTTCAGCTTTGGCCTTTTCGTTGGGGGCAGTGGTGCCGTTGCTGGCTGCAGCATTCGTGGAGGATCATAGAGTGAGGATGGGGGTCGTGGTGGGTGCCGTGACGGTTGGGCTGGTGGTTTTTGGAGGGGTTGGGGCGGTTCTTGGGGGGACTTCGGTGGTGAGGTCTAGTGGGAGAGTGGTGGTGGGAGGGTGGCTGGCCATGGCTATCACCTTTGGCCTCACCAAGTTGATTGGCTCAGGTGGACTCCAAATGTGATCTCTTTCTCTCTCTCATATTTGGATGATGAAATAGTGTGTGAATTTGTGAAATAAATGTAAAAATAGTTCAAAAGCTTTATGTTGGGTATTTCCTTTTCTATTTGTTTTGTGTTGGGTTCCGTTATTGAGTATCCTGAAAATTCTCTTTTAATGCAATAATTTTATCGAATGGGCCATTTGAGTTGTTTTGGTTATGGTTACCATGAGTTGTGGTTCCTCGATTAGTAGCTGTACTTGCTTATGAAATAAAAAAAATAAAAAAATAACAATAAGGATCTTAGCTGAAGTACAAGAATTTGTTTGTGCCATACAAAGATTACTAGTTACAACACTATAAGTAATTGCTAATTGTATTCTCCTTTTTTTTCTCAAAAAAAAATTCATCCATTTATTTATCTCATTTATGTGGATATTTGCATTGACATTCCCGTAGCATATCCACTCTCGTTTTAAAAATATCACCAATGCCCCCTTATTATTTTTAAAATCCAATAATGACCCCCCCAAAATTGCGATGGAATTACGACAAATTAATAATTTTAAATTTTATTTGATTGATATAACTTTCTATTATTTATGATTTTTTAAACTATAAAAATAATATTCATGACTGTAAACAATGAGAATTTCTCTAATCATTTGATAGCAAATAATTAAGTTGAAATTTAAAATGTTGAAGCAAATGACCAAATGGAAGGGAGGAGGTTCACCATCCCAATTCCAACAATTGATCTATAAGCCTTGACACTATAGGTAAAATCGTTCTATCAATTATGTCTAGACCTAATGAAAGATTGAATAGCCTAGGTGTTACACCAACAGGCAAATCCTAGGAATTAACTTCCCATTTCGGAAATCCTTTTCTGTCACCATCAATAAACACATCGGCAAATCTTCAGAAATTCATTTTTCATCACCTTTGACATATTACAAGACGAACTGACTTAGCTTCTCATCTAGTTTCTAATCAGTCTCCTTTCCCTAGTCCACATGCTGAGACATATTTTACACTGATAATGATCATAATCATACAATACGAAGTGTCGGATTAGATTCCTAACGGAACTTATCCAATTACTGCCCAAGTCAGAGACTAGGGCACATTTCACCATATTCGGGATTTCCTAATGGGAATTAGTGTTTATTTTTGTCCCAGGACGTAAAATGGAATGCCTTGACAAATGGAAACCTTCATCACCATGATGAATTACGTGTCGACCTAATTCTCTACTATCTGAAATACGTAGACAACCCACATGTGGGTTCGGTCACCCTTTTAAATAAAAATCATTCATCTAAAGGATGAATTACGTATTGACTTGATTCCCTATGAAAACAGGGATACATAGACAACCTTTACGGGTTCGGTCACCAATTAAAGAAAAAAAGAAAAAGAAAATGGGAGATAATAAAATCATCTAGAGTGAATTACGCTCAACCTAATCTTTGGTAACCCACCAAGGTACGTAGGAAACCTAAGCGGGTCTTATTGAAACCAGAGAAGTGTCAACTTCACGACATTCTCTCATCCTTGTATCAGGGCGCATTTCTAGAGAAGTTCTTTGACCTTCCGGGCAAACCCATTTCACTTTCTTTACTATTCAAGTAACAAGGGATAGATGTGTACGAACTACGCTTTAACCTAATTGTTAGTGAATACTAGTAGGATACATAGCCAACCCTCATAGGTTCAGTCAACAATCTGAAAAATCATCACAGCGAGGGTTGAACTACATTTCAACCAGATTCCTAACCTATGAAATCAGGGCATGCAGATAACCCAAGTAGGTTTTGGTCATCTGATATTCATTGTCCGAACAACAACATGACATGATAAAAGACAAAAAATAAACCATCGAGGTTGTCAGTCTCAATCAGACATTAAAAATCACGCACTCAATTCAAGATACACGGGCAACCCATGTGGGTTCTGTCACATCCTATTGAATGCTCAAGACATATTCCTATGCCTCAGCTAGAGCTAAGGCACATTTTATTAAGTTTTCCCATCAAGATTCTTCGATAAGATTTACCCTTGCTAGGGCTAGCGCAAAATTCAAAATTTAAGAAATGAAATTTATAATCCCTAAAAAAGAAACAAACATCACCGAGCCCCAGTCTGTGACTGGGACACATTTTATCCGAGGTAAATTTCTCATGGGAATTTCTCTAGTCCTCATCGGCAATCCCTAGTAGGGTGTGGCCATGAAAATCCACTAATTGTCGAGTTTCCCCAAGGATTTTCTCAGGTGAGAATTCTCTCATTCATTTTCAATTATGTATTGATATGACGACCCAGGAATTGGTTTCTCTAACCAATAACCCTTTCCACCAAATTCTGATTTATATTAAGTGCCCTAAACTACATTTGACCTGATTCTCAACTATCTGAGATATATAAGCGTCGTAATGGGGCTCGGTTAAGCCAACTTAATAAAATCAAATCCAAAACTACATGGGACCTGACTCTCAACTATTGGAAATTTGTAGGGGCCCTAATGGGGTTCAGTCAAGCCATCTAAATTATATAAATAAAATTAATCAATCAATATTTAATTTACTCTTTCAATATTGACCTCAGTCTCAGATTGACAAAACACCCCAAAATTGGTTTATCTAACCCAGAACCTTTCCACCCAATCCTGATTTACTTTACTTGTTAGAACTACATTTGATCTGATTCTCAACTATTCTGAGATATGTAGGAAAATCCCATTTCGGTCAAAACCATCGAACTAGATTTGGCCTGATTCTCAACTATCTTGAGATATGTAGGAAACTCTCGGGTAGGTTCGACCAAAATAAGAGATATTGATGATCAATATTCTCTACACCCTCGTACGTGACATTCTAGGATACCCTTGAAGATCATTATGTATCCATCAATATCCAGATCAATTTACTTTCAGTGATTACAGGGCTAACCCCGGAACACCAGTGTTAGAACTACAACTACAATTTACTTGATTCTCAACTATCCTGAGATATGTAGGAAATCATTTGCATAAGGTATAGTCATAACCAGGAAATAGCAATAAGTTGACGAGTCGTCATTTTCCATACATTGCGGCATAATCCTCTCAGACTAGTCTTTTGGCCCTCATTTGTGAAGATTTTTTACTTACAGAGAAGGAATGTAGTTTTCCTAAAGGATGATGTAGCAATACCCAAAGAACCATTCGTACATTCTTGACATTTACTTTCCTCGGAAGCTACTGTGACCCTAGTGATGATGCAACAATACCCAAATAACCATTCGCACATTCTTGGTGTTTGTTTTCCTAGGAGGTTACCATTGTGCCCATGGATGATGCAGCAATACTCAAGAACTATTCGTACGTCCTTGGCATTCTCTTTCCTAGGACTTTACTATTTTTTGTAGTATAGATGTAGCGATACCCAAAAACATTCGTACGTTCCTAAAATTCGCTTTACTGCTTTCCTATTATAGAAGTAGCAATGTTCAGGAATGTTCCTGACGTTGCTTAGTAAATTTAAATTTCCTGTATTTACCTTTCATTGTCTCAGGAAACAAAATATTTGTGTCTCCTTCTTTGTCATTACGAGCAAACTCGCCTGGCAAAGAGGAGCAGTTGTAGACACCGCATTTTGTCCCTTCTATTTAGTATCGGATCTAAAGTACAAGTTCGGATAAACCTTATATTGAGGTTTAGAGGAACTGAATTTATGCATTATATTACATTGGATACTACAAAAAATAACAATAAACACAAGAAAGTATAAAATTGTCAATTTAACTGAATTCGGTATAAGTAAAAGTTTCGGGTCAACTTCGAAATTTTCAAAGTTAATGGGGACTAAAATGATATTACTAAAGGTTGATTTTCATGATGTCACCTTTAATATGAATATTAGTTACTAACCTTTAACTTAAAAAAAAAATAAAAAAAAATCACCAATTACTTTTGTTTCCCGTTTCGGGGGTCGGTTATACTCGAGGAAGATGTTAAGTACTCCAAGATACCTGAAGACGATACGTAAGTCTAAATTAATATTTATGCTTAAACAAGTTCAAGTAACTTCCTTCGGTTTTGGTTAACATTAATTCTCATTTTTCAACATTTATTGTCTTTTTATGTAAGGAAACAAGAAAACTTTACTTAATTAAAGCAGCAACAGATAAATAGATTAAATAAAAATATTTTATTTATTTTTTAGTTCCGACCAAACCTGTAAATGTTGCCTACGTATCTTGATTTTCACGAGGAATCAGGTTGAAACGTAATTTTCCATGAGATTGATTTATTTTAAACAGACAACCAAACCCGCATATGGTTGCCTACGTATCTCAGATTGATGAGAATAAGGTTGAAATGTAGTTTATTTGATACGATGACCTTTATTTTTTCTTTTGTTTAATATAAGATAAGAGCATAAAGGGCACTAATGGTAAGTAGATATACAATTTTGATTTTGTCAAGAAGATTTCA
Organism: Eucommia ulmoides; assembly: GCA_016647705.1. Classification (NCBI taxonomy): domain Eukaryota; kingdom Viridiplantae; phylum Streptophyta; class Magnoliopsida; order Garryales; family Eucommiaceae; genus Eucommia; species Eucommia ulmoides. Next base: position 12,782,087 of record CM028331.1, read on the forward strand.
ACTGAACTTACTTGCTTAGGTAAGTTTAGTGTTAAGGTTTACTTTATTAGTCCAAAAGGAAAGAAAATATATCTTATGCATGCCAACCCTATTCATAACTAAGAAGACAGAAATGTTTCTAAAGAAGGTGCACACTTATCTTTGAAAGAATAAAAGTCATCCATTTATTCTGACTTTAAGCCACAAGGGTCTCGATGGAATAATATATATAGCATGCCAATCCACAAGCCCGAGACTTAGTGTCAGGCTATGATCTAGGCTAGTACGGAAAAGTAAATGTTAGTAGTTAGTAGTCAGTAGTTAGTAGTGCTTCATCGAAAGTTTGTTTTAGATTCATTGAAGTTCGGTTTAATGAGTTCTTGACAGAGCCAAAGATGTTATACACGAATCATAGTGTTCTTGATGTTCTTGATACAAACTATGACATTTACACTATGTACATGATCTAAGCCTCTAAGAACTACCCAAATATATTATATACAAGTAATAAATAAAAGTATTAAAACAAAATCAAAGAAGAGTTTGAGATGACTTACCTAACTTAGTAGAGTGGTATTTCCCTAAGTATTTTTCCTTCTTTGATCTTCTTGGTTGTTCTTGGTTGTTCCTCCACAACTTCTTGAGATTTTGTTCTAAGAATCTCAAGACCACCTCTTTGAGGCCTTTTTGGCAAGATTTAAGTGTATTTATGGAGTGTATTGCTTAGGAGATCCCCAAGACTTGAGAGAGAATTTCAAGACTAGAGAGAGAAGGGAAATGTCCAAGCCTCTTTTGGAATAAAAACATGTTGGTATTTATAGGCTCTGGGTATCCTGCATATTTGGGAATGAGTAGGCATTCCCAACCTGCTTCTCATGGTATGTTTAGGCTAGCTAAGACCTTACAATGTCATTTAATGCTAGGGTTAGTTCCCTGTGATGAAGATTTACTTAGATTTCCTAAGTAATCATTAGATTTTTTAATGATTACCAAATCTTAGAAATATCTAAGCCATCATTGCTCATTTAAGGCTTGCACATGGGCTATTAAAAATTCTTATTTAATGCCCAATTTGATGTATTCCGGTTTTGTTTGCTTGATAAGTACTATATACTCATGGTAATTTAGTTACTTGATCTGAAGATATATTCTTTCATTAAATGACATTTAATGCGTACATTGAATATAGTCATTAAATACCATTCCAATCATTCAATGCAATGACTTGACATTGATTTGAAGGGTATTTAATTCATTGATGGGATGGAAATTGGTCCTATTTGCTCTGTAACCGCTAGTTACTTTCAAGTAACTAGGTTGACTTTTAAGATATTCTAGTAAAAATATCTTTAATTAAATGCACGCAATGTATGGAGTCATTAATGTCCATTCTAGATTGAAATTCCTTGACTTGACATTGACTTGATGGGTCTTAAATGCTTTGATGTGATGGAAACCGGTTCAGTTAGTTCTTGTAACCGTTAGTTGCTTCCAAGCACCTAAGTTACTATCAAGATATTTTGCTAGGAAAATCTTCACAAGATCTCTTCATTAAATGTTCTCATAATGAGACATTAAATGCTTTATTAGACCATGATTTGTTGGGTCTTGAATACTTTTCATGGAAACTAGTTTAATTGGTTTTGGACTATGTCTTTAAACACTAGTTACTTTAAGTAAATAGGTTGTCATGGTGGATTCTTGGCTTAATCAAGGCTCTTGGCTTGATCTTTTTGGAGAGTAGTATTTTAAAGAAGAAATTTAAAGAAATGTTTTGTGTCAACTAGATGAAACCAGTGATAGTAAAAGTTTTATGGATCAAAACGGGTGGCAAAGGTGATTGGTGAAATTTCCTTAAGTTAAAAGGGTAGTAACTAATTTAATCGTATTAAAACTGATTTTCATGAAAAAAATAACTTTTAATATTGTCTTTCTTTAGACCCCATTAACTTTAGGAATTTTGAGATTGACTCGAAACTTTTATTTATACCGAATTCAATCAAATTGTCAATTTTATGCTTTCTTATATTTTTTTGGTTTTTTTGTAGTATCCAATGTAATATAAGGCATAAATTTGTTCCCTTTAAATTTCAGTTTAAAGTTTATCTGAATTTGCACTTTAGATACGATACTTAAATAGGGGGGACAAAATATGATGTCCATAACTCGCAAATACAAAAGATTCACAAGTTTCTTCCCACATGGTCTACCACCTCAAAACAATAAGGCTCAATTAATATCCCGAAAACTATGTGAGGAATAATTCTGATTTAATCAATTTTAAGCATAGATAATAGATAATCAGATTTCACAAATAAAAATTGTTTTATAAGATTTTCAAGATATTAGATTTGAAAATGAATTTCATAAAACACTTAATCCAATTAATCATATAGATAATCTAAGAAAGCACTTCAATTAACTTAGAAATGTTTCACCAGGATTTCTTGAAAACAATTACGATAACTCAATATAGACAAAGACTGGTGATGAAAAAAATTTCGTGCCTCGATCAAGAACACTTTAAAATAACTCTCTCAAAAAATATCTAAGCGAAAATTGCTCTCTTTTAATAGTAAATGCAAATCGTTCTTGATTTCTTAATTTAAAAAACGTAAGTCTCTAGATATAGACTTCTAACTAGGCCTATAATAACTAGTTTTCAAATTATAAGACCTAAAATATCACTTTAAGACCCCATCCATCATCTACTGTCAAATTTGGTGTATTTCATTTAAAAATACTTTTAGAAAAAGCTCAATTTGGTCCCAAAAACTTTTTAAATTCAAATTACTTAAAGATAGAAAGTAGTTTTACCAATTCAATTCAAAGAATAAATTAATATATATACCAAATAGATAGGATTTTAGTAATATATGGTATATAATAGTAAAACACTCAAATTCCTTAAAAATCTCTCCTTCAAACGTTCAAAACAATGAGATTTGGATAAAAAAAACCAAATAGTCAATCATTAACCGTCTGTCAACATCGATCGACCCACATCAATTTGTTTGACCGGACCTGCAACGGTCATTGTCCTGACCCTTGTACTGTCTCCAATCAGTTGATTGATTCGTTGGTCGGTTGACCTATTGGACTAGAGGATTTTTCTCTTTTTCTTCGTTTCAACTACTAAATTCCTAAGTCTACCGACCTATTTTATTGGTTGACCAAATTGGTCTATAGATTCACTCTTTGAACTCCCTCAAGCTACTATTTTTATTAGTCGACCGACCTATTTCATCAGTTGACCGAATTGACAAAAAAATCCATTATTTTATGTGTTAAAAATAATTTTTCACTTTAAACACTTTATCAAAAATATTTTTATGATTTAACACTTTATAAAAACTATTTAGGATTTTAAACTTATCACTTCTTACCATGACGCATATAAGTTTATTCATTTTCAAGTGTCGTACGTGATCCTAATTCAGGTTGTATTAAGAGTATAAAAGCAATGAGTTGTTTTTACCTAAAATTCTTCAATGTCTTCAGTGCTTCCAAAAATCTTCATTATCTTCAATTTGCACCTATCTTGAAGTTCTCCTTAAATTCTTTATGAATTTTCAATGATCGCTTTATAAATTCTTCGTCTTGTAAATATTCAACGATTTATCTTTTTTACTCACACTATTTCTCATTTCAACATATGGAACTTTTAACCTAAAATCACTCAATAAAATCATTAGATTTATAAAAACATCATGTTCAATTATCTAACAAAAACATTAGGTTCTAACACTTCTATCTCGTGAAGTCTAGGGTTTGTAGTGACTGAACTAAACTAAGTTTGTTTTTTAATCAATTTTTTTTTTAAAAAAATTAAAATTAAAATATTAAACTAAACTGAATTCAACATTAGAAATGCCGCCACATTTTACTGTTGCAGTTATTATGAAAGTAATGGAGACTGAATTAGCTTGGTTGTCTGTATCACTCAATGAATTCCTCAGCATGATTTTATAAATTTCATTTACCTTATTTATTTAGACAAATGCTGAAGAATAGCGTGCTTAGTGAGCTTTAATTTTTGTTGAACTCGAGTTCTTGTTAATAAGTTGTTGATTTCTGACATGTATTTCACCACATTCAATGGATCGTGGCAGATTTCACTACTTCTTCGTGTGGACCATTACTGTATGATTGCTCCAGCTATAGAATTGAGCAGGATTGTTTCATTAGCAACTATTGACTGAGCTGATTATGATATGATTATTGAAGTCTAGTTTCACCATCGGATCCTAACTCCTACAACCATAGCTTCAATTATCGGCTTATAATGATAAATTTCAATTGTTTCTTCGATTGCTTTTTTCTTCAATTGTTTCTTTTTTTCTTCTTATGGAATACCAGAATGTATACAAAGGTCGTTGGTGTATGCAAGTATTGATGTGATCTCTCATATCTCTCTCTATTGCCTTGTTCTCAAATTGTCTCGTGAAGACCGTTCTATAAGCAAGTGATATTATCTTAGTTAATATCATGATATGTTTGATTATAAGTTTTCCAAATCTTATTGTTGCCACTTGATATCTTCAATTTTTTTTGTTTGTTCTATGTTACTTATTTCATTCCTGTCTTTATTAGAGGATTATGAGGCCAAGAGAAACATTGAGCGGTATTATGTATCTATTAAGTGTTAAATTCTTCATGTATTTCATTTTGAATTATTGTAAATAACTATATTATCCGCTATTTCAACAGAGTGGGACAACAACAAATGATTACTTAACAAAGCTAGATGAAGCACTTGAGGTTTGTGATCTTTATGCAACATTTTAGCTTTCTATTATACTTGCTAGATTGTTGACGCACCCCATTTTTCAGAAAGGAAATGGGATGTGAAATAATAATGAGTAAAAGAGAAAGGGGTTTTAAAAACGCCAATTTTCTAAAACAATACGTAGGCCATTTTTAAAATAACAAGTCACTACTTAGTAATGGGTTTAATTTGTGTGCTAGATCACCGGATTTTTTAGAAAACAATTTAAAAAGCCTAAGTGAAATCGACTCCAAAACACGGTCAAACTAAAGATTCATTTAAAAAACTCAGGGGTCGGTTACACTTGGGGAAAGTGTTAGGCACCCCAAGACGCCCGTTCGAAAACGGTATCTTATGTCTAATTAAGTTCGAATGTTTTATTTTATTTTGAAAATATTTTCCTTCTTATGAAGTCTTTTTGGTATTTTTAAAAAATAAAATAAGACAAGCTTTCATATTTTTTGTGAATGTTTTCCCAGTATGACCTCTTATCAAATATTAAGGATTCGATAAGGATAGTCCCTGGGAGTGGTATTATATATGTTTCCAAGGGATTTCTTTGTTTTAAATGGGCAAACTAATATAAGTGAAAAAATATAAAAGTATGCATGCAAAACTAAAAGTGGCCTAAAAACTACTTATATGATTTTTATGCAAGAATGAATTTAAACGGGCTAAAGCAAAATGGTATGAATAATAAAAATAAATCAGGGTTAAGTTCAAGCACAAGAAACCCGTCCTGACATTTTCATCAGATCATCGAACGACATTTTTTTATTAGTTTTTTGTTTATATGAATTGCAAGAAAGATGAATAAGAATACAATATATATATATATATATATATATATATATATATATATATATATATATATAAATATATATATAATGAGATAAAAGACATCCTCGTCTAACGCTCGAAGGTTTAGATTGAGAACTGGGACCCTCATCATGGTGTTTTCATCGAGTTATCTGACAATTACAAAAGAAAGAAACTTGCAGGAATTTAAATTGTGAAAAACAAAATAAAGAATAAAGAATTAAAAATAAAAATACATACATGTTCTGGCCAAGATTCCCGATACTCGAGTGTTTTCTCTCTCACAAACGGCTTCCCGAAAGGGCTATTGCTAAGAATCACTCTAAGAGGTTATTTTCTCTCAATTTCTGAATCTCCCCGAAGAGCTTCTCTATGAATTTTTGTGTGTCTAAACTTGAAGGAGGAGGGTCTTATTTATAGGGAATGATGAGGAGTGAAAAGTCCTAGAAACCTTAGTCCTAATTAGGCGAGGAAAAGGAAACCAAAACTCAAAAAGAAAGGGAAAATGAAATAAGGGGAAAAAATGAAAACTACTCCTATTTCGACAAGGAAAAAGAATTTTCTTTTTCTTTTTCTTTTTTCTTTTTCTCCCTTTTTTATTTATTTTTTTTTCCTACTATTTTTTTTTCCTTTTTTTTTTCTTTTTTTTTTCCCCTCTATTTTTTTTGTTTTTTCTGAAAATAAAATAATGTATAATTTTTTTGCGGGACGATCAAAATGTCGTGTCTAGAGCTGTCCCCTCTTTGTCATGTAGTTCTATTACTTAACAAAGATAAGAGATCACGTCTTTTTAATAGTTCTATTTTTTGGATTTTTCAAAACATTTTTTATTTTTTATTTTTCTCCCTTTTTTATTTATTTTGTTTCCTACTATTTTTATTTTCTATTTTTTTTTCTTTTATTTTTTCTTCCCTCTATTTTTTTGTTTTTCCTGAAAATAAAATAAAGTATAATATTTTTACAGGACGATCAAAATGTCATGTCTAGAACTGTCCCCTCTTTGTCATGCAGTTCTACTTACTTAACAACGATAAGAGACCACGTCTTTTTGATAGTTCCGTTTTCTAAATTTTTCAAAATATTTTTTAATTTTTTTGAAATTTTATAACAAAATGGCAAAATTAAAAAAACAGGCCCTTTTTCAAGACGTGATGGAAAATGACTGAAACTGAATATGGATTAATTACCACCGAATCCTAAAATGGTTGCCTATGTATCTCGACAATGCCAAGAATCAAGTCACACGTAATTAGGCAATCACCCCAAACAGGGCGAATAAAGAATGCAAAATAAAATGGCACTCATAGAAAGGTAAATGCAAAAAGTAAAAGAGTCATTACGGAGAGTGATGAGAATATATCAGTTACACCAAGAGATCCGTTGCATGTTCCAGTTGGACCAATAACAAGGGCAATGGCTAAATGATTTAAAGAATCACTTAATGGGCTTATTCAAGAGATTTGGGCCGAGTCTACAATGGTCAAACCCAAATTAGGCCCATCAGACAATCAAGGCCTAGTCCACCTCATCAAGGCAAGTGAATGGGCTTAAAGAGTGAACCTGAACGGGTTTAGGATGAGACCCACGAATTTCATATTAGTTATTTTATTATTTTAAATCTTTTAATTCTTTTAGGCTGATTTGTAAGGTTTGATTGCCAAGTAATCTTTTCATCTTTAGATTAGGAATTAGTCCTTTCATTTTTAAATTAGGAGTAGGATTTCCTTTTATATTATATTGTAGCCGCCTACTGTTCACCGCCACTGTTCACGAGCACTATTCACTAGCTACGGTTTTTTTCTTTTATCTATTGAAGAGACTTGTATCCCATGAGAAAAATACATTACTTTTTATTAATATAATTGTGAGAGTTTTCTCTTAAGTTCTTTAGAGAACTTTTTTCGAACTTATCAAAAATTTCTTGTGGCGTTCAAACTCTATATCTTTGATTCGTGATTCACTTATAATCATTAGGTCAAGGTGGTTACTCTATACCTTTGGTTTCGCGTTTCATTCATAAACGTTGGATCGAGGTAATTTATCTTTCAATATCTGTATTTCTTATTTCGTTCATTTACGAAGAAACCCTAAGTTGGTTTCAGGTCTTACTAATCCTTGATGAGGTTCGCATCATTTGGTAATCAGAGTAAGGTCTAAATTAGGTTTCACCTATCCTCTTTATTCTTCTTCTTTCATTGTTATCTTTTCCTTTATACTTGAATTTTCTTGGCCGAAATATTTATATTTTGTTAAATTTTAGTTTTTTTTCTTTGGTACTGTGTATCTTCAATCTTGATTTAAGTTGCTAAAAAAAAAAAAAAAAACAAACCAGCAGCTCCGAAATTCGAAATTTATTTTTTCTTGTTCTATTCCTCAAACTTATCCTTTGTGCTTTTCTTTTTCACTTTACTTTTGTCCTAAATCTCATTCTTAGTGAAATTGATTTGTTGAGTTTGAATTGTCACGAGAAATTTTTGATTGAGTTTGGTTAAGTTCAATAAAGAACTAAAAAAGTGAACTAAAGAGTGGAAAAAGGCAAGAGAATGTGAGCTCATAAGAGGGTAAAAGTCGAATTTAAGTGAAACACAAGTGCGAGTGCCATCAATCTTGAGGGAAACACGTGAGGGAGTGTTTGTGAGGTTTGCTAACTTTGTTTTGTAGATTATTAAATATGTCTCAAGAAACAAACAAAGTATTACACAAGGTTCGAAGTGTATGGAAGACTACTACAAAGAGATGGAGATAGTCATGATCCAAGCCAATGTGGAAGAGGATCGAGAAGCAACTATGGCTAGGTTTCTAATCGGGCTAAATCGTGACATTTCAAATGTGGTAGAGTTGTAGCATTATGTTGAGTTGAGTGACATGGTGTACATGGCTGTCAAAGTGAAGAAACAATTAAAGCGAAAAGGTTCCACACGAGTTGGACAACAATCGGGTTCTTCTTCTTTTTGGAAACCGAATTGGAGCAAGAGGGATGAGAAGCCTAATTTACAGCCCAAAGCCAAACCTTCCAAAATTCACAAAGCTGGAGATGCACTGAACCAAGGTAAAATCGATTCCTAACATTTTAGAAATAGAGAAATTAAATGCTTAGAGTGTTTGGGAACAGGTCATATTACATCTCAATGTCCAAACAAGAGAGTGATGATTTTGAGGGATGATGGAGGTATTGAGACCGAAGATGAGACGGATGATGATTCGATGCCACCTTTGGAAGAAGCACGTGATGTTGAGTACCTAGTTGATAGAGAGCTCCTGGTTGCAAAAAGAGCTCTTAGTGCACAAGTCAAAGAAGATGAGACGATACAACGTAAGAACATCTTTTATACGAGATGCCATGTCAATGAAAAGGTATATAGCATGATTATTGATGGGGGGGAGTTGTACTAATGTGGCTAGCACTAGTTTGGGGGAGAAGTTGAATTTGCCAACTTTAAAACATCCTAGGCCATATAAGTTACAATGGTTGAATGATTGTGGAGAAATTAAAGTGACTAAACAGGTGCTCATATCGTTCTCAATTGGGAAGTACAATGACGAGGTCTTGTGTGATATGGTGCAAGTAATTTATGATGGTTATACCAATAGATACTCCTTTGTAAGTAATAAGAAGACAATTACTCTTGTACCATTATTGCCAAGGCAAGTGTATCATGATCAAGTGAGGTTAAAAAGAGAGAGTGACAAGAAAAATGAGAATAAGAGAAAGAAAAAAAAAATAGTGAGAGAGAAAAAAATTCAGAATGTGCGAGAAAAGAAGAGAGGAAACAACTGAGTTTTTATGCGAAAAAGAGTGAGATAAAAAAAAAAAAAAAAAAAAAAAAAAAAAAAAAAAAAAAAAAAACTTTGTTTTCAAACTAATATTTGATTGTACTTTTATACAAAGAGGTTTATTTTACCACTAACGATCTTAACTCTTCTCTTCCTAGTGTTGTTGTTTCTCTTTTACAGGATTTTGATGATGTGTTTCTCGAAGAGGTACCCAATGGTTTGCCACCAATAAGGAAAATCGGGCATCAATTGATTTCGTACCCGGAGCATCCATTCTAAATAGACTTGCATATAGAAGCAATCCCGAGGAAACAAAAGAGCTTCAAAGGCAAATTAGTGAGCTTATGGAGAAGGGGTATGTATGTGAAAGCATGAGTCCTTGTATGGTTCCCGTATTGCTTGTACCTAAAAAAGATGGTACGTGGAGAATGTGTGTAGATTGTCGTGCCATCAACAATATCACGGTAAAGTATCGACATCCCATTCCTAGATTAGATGATATGCTTGATAAATTGTATGGTTCTTGTGTATTTACTAAAATTGATCTTAAAAGTGTATATCATCATATTAGGATGAGGGAAGGTGATGAGTGGAAAACCGCAATAAAAAAAAAAAAAAAAAATCGATGTCAAAAAAAATCTTAAAAGTGTATATCATCATATTAGGATGGCTCATTTTATTTCATGTCATAAAATCGATGATGCGTCACGTGTTGATAATTTGTTCTTCAAGGAAATAATTAGGTTGCATGGCATACCTAAGACTATTGTTTCAGATAGTAATGCTAAGTTCTTAAGCTATTTTTGAAAGACTTTGTGGGGTAAACTTAGAACTAAACTTTTATTTTTTACTACTTGTCACCCACAAACTGATGACCAAACCGAAGTAGTTAATAGGACTATATCTACCTTTTTGTGTGCTATAATACAAAAGAATTTGAAAACATAGGAAGATTGTTTGCCGCATGTAGAGTTTGCATATAATAGGAATGTGCATTCTGCAACTAAATTTTCACCGTTTGAAATTGTGTATGGTTTTAATCCATTGACTCCTTTGGATTTAACTTCTTTACCTATGCATGAGCGTGTCAACTTAGATGGGAAGAAGAAGGCTGATTTTGTGAAGCAGATTCATGAGAAGGCTCGAGAAAATGTTGAGAAGAGAATTGAGCAATATGCCAACCAAGCTAATAAGAGGCGCAAAAAGGTTGTATTTGAACCTGGTGATTGGGTTTGGTTGCATATGAGGAAGGAGTGGTTTCCCCCCAACAAAAGCATTCTAAGCTACTTCCAAGGGGAGGATGACCCTTTTTCAAGTGATAGAATGGATTAATGACAATACCTACAAGTTGGACCTTCCAGGTGAGTTTAATGTAAGTGCTACTTTTAATGTGACTGACTTATCTCCGTTTGGTGTAGGTGAAGATTTGAGGACACATCATTTTCAAGAGGGAAGGAATGATGAGAATATATTAGTTGTACTAAGAGATCTGTTGCATGTTCCAATTGGCCCAATAACAAGGGCAAGGGCTAAAAGATTCAAAAAAGCACTTAATGGGCTTATTTAAGAGATTTGGGTCGAGTCTACAATGGTCAAACTCAAATTAGGCCCATCGGACAATCAAGGCCTAATCTATCTCATCAAGGCAAGCAAATGGGCTTAAAGCGTGAACCTGAACGGGTCTAGGATGAGACCCACGAATTTCATATTATTTATTTTATTATTTTAAGTCTTTTAATTCTTTTAGGCTGATTTCTAAGGCTTGATTGCCAAGTAATCTTTTCTTTTTTAGATTAGGAATTAGTCCTTTCCTTTTTAGATTAGGAGTAGGGCTTCCTTATTTCTCTAGAATTCCTTATTTCTCTAGGAGTAGGGTTTTCTTTTATATTATATTGTGGCCGCCTACTGTTCACCGCCACTGTTCACGAGCACTATTTACTAACTAGGATTTTTTCTTTTATCTATTTAGGAGACTTGTACCCATGGAAAAAAATATAATATTTTTTATTAATATAATTGTGAGAGTTTTCTCTTAAATTCTTTAGAGAACTTTTCCCGAACTGATCAAGAATTTCTTGTGGCGTTCAAACTCTATATTTTCGGTTCATAATTCACTTATAATCATTAGGTCAAGGTGGTTACTCTATACATTTAGTTTGCATTTCATTCATAAATGAGTTAATTTATCTTTCAATTTCTGTATTTCTTATTTCATTACAAATCTGAATTTAGTTCGATCTTTTGCGAAGAAACCCTAAGTTGGTTTCGGGTCTTAATAATTCTTGGTGAGATTTATATCAGATAGGTATAATACAAAATGGAAACCTATCACAGAGAGGCAAAATGAAAAATGAAAAAGCATCACGGAGAGGCATAATGCAAAATGAAAAATCCATCACGGAAAGGCATAATGCAAAAATAAAAATCTAGCATGAAGAGGCCAAAACAAAACACCACGAAGAGGGCATAATGCAAAAATAAAAAGCCATCATTGAGAAGTAGAATGCAAAAATAAAAAACCATCACAGAGAGGTAAAATGCAAAAAGAAAAATCCATCACGCAAACATATAATGCAAAAATTAAAAACCATCACGAAGAGGCATAATGGAAAAAAATAATGCCATCACGGAGAGATGAAAAATAAAAAACCATCATGGAGAGACTAAATGCAACATGAAACATCATCACAGAGACATAAAAAATAAAAATAAAAACATCATGGAGAGGGATAATGTAAAAAATGAAAAGACATCACGGAGAAACATAATGCAAAAAAGGAAAAATCATCATGGAGAAGCATAAAGCAAAAAGGAAAAGGTTGTCACGAAGAGGCAAATGTAAAATAAAAGGCCATCAAGGAGAGGTAAATGCAAAATGATGGCAAGATATAAAATGTGCCCCAGTCTACGGCTGGGCTTGCCAAGCTCAAAACTCCTTAGATACGAAATTTTGCAATGAACACATAATGTGCCCTAGCCTAAGGCTGGTGCGAAATAAGGGACAAAAAAAATATAAAATGTGCCCCAACCCGCGGCTAGGGCTGACACTTCAATGACTGAACCTTTACAGGTTTCCTACGTACCTTAGCATTACATCGAGGATCAGGTTTAGGGTTCACCGAATGCCTTCTTCAGGGCAGAACACAAACACTTGTGAAGATGCTCATTAAATGGTAAGGAGACAATTGATTTATGCAAGAATTATACACAGTCAAACATTTACACATTTTTTTTAATGAAGAAAACATTGGTTATCCTTAAGTGATCCACAAAAACTTTTTTTTTAAGGCTACATTTGCAATTTGAGACATTTCCCTCCTTTGGGATTGAATAAATCTTTCTTTCACCCAGTAAGAAGATTAAAAAGATCAGTGTCTCTTACCTTCATAGTATAGATTTGGCTTGGTCTTCCATTTTTCTTTCCTTGGATACTATGATTAATGCAAATGTTTGGGTTCTAAATCCTTGTTTGCTTTGTATTTTAATCAACTCCTGCAAACTGGATTAGTCGAAATATGCACAAAAAATTAAAGGTTATTTATTTAAGTATCCTGATTTTACTTGGTATGATTTTCTGTATTAATTTGATTTGAGCTCGACAGACATGATTCAAATAATAATCAAGATTTTCTCTAAAATTCATATTACAAAATGACTGATAGGTGTGATCTACCTACGTATTTCCAAACCGAATTAAATTAGTTTTCGTACGTTTACATAGTATTTTATTATGTTTTAATTAGTTTTCATACTTTTGTATAAATCAGGTGTGTGGGGGCAAAACAATATGAAACTGGAGCGAAAACGATGAGATTGAACCAAAAGCAGTCAAAGTTACGGTGGATAAACAAGCTTGGAGGCAAAATTGAGAAACAGGCCCATCGCCTACGCGGTGAAGATCTTGAGAAAATAAAAAATGTTACTGATGGACCACCGCTTAGGAGGAGAATTCCACTGCCTAAGCGGAAATCCAGCAGAGAAAACAAAAATAGGCTACTGACAGCCCACTGCCTAGGCAAAAATCCAGTAGAAACTTTCTCACGTCCACTACCTACTTCTTCGCCTCGGCGATCAGCCAAATCGACCTACCTCTGCCTAAGCGAAAACCTTCTGCACAGCCTAGATATTTATTAGATCTTTTGTAGATCTTTTGCCTATAAATACTATTCCCTCTCCTCTCCTTGTGAACCCCCCGACCATTTGGGCACCTTAAGCTATATTTAGGCTAGGGTTTAGGAGTTTTAGAGGAGGAGCTCACATCCCGAAGTGGAGAATACGGAGAATCGATCGTTGAGCGTTCTTAGCGGTTTATCTTCGGACGAAGTTAAGTTCTTTGATTATTTTTCCTTATTTCTTTATCCTAGGATCGTGTGAGCATGTTTAGCTCGTTATTTCATTGTTTATACGGTTATGACCATGAGGTAAATATGAATTTTAGTAGGGATTAACATTATATTTTTAAATACGTTGTTTGGATGATTTCGGTGTTTCGTTTATGATTGTTCTTCGTTGTTTGATTGTATTTATCGTATTGTTTGTTTATCATGCTTAGTTAGATAAATGGAGAATACGTGGTTTAAAAAAACCCCGGATTCATATTAGGATAAACAAACACCATGATTCTATAACACGGTCGGGGTTTAGATTGTGGACAATCGATGACGTTGGGGTAAGACTCACACAACCTATGGTCGTTACGATGTTGAGGTGGACTTCTTCGTTGACACGAAGTTGCGTTATATCCCTCGTCTTATACTCGGGAGAGGTGGCGAGGGAGTTTTAAAACGGAGATTGTCAATAGGGTAAATACAACGCACGATCCAATGACCCAGTTGGGAGTTAGATTGTGTGCAATTAATGATGTTGGGTGAGACTCACGTAACCTAGGGTTGTTAATACGTTGAGGGGGACTTTTTCATTGATTTGAATTCATGTATTCCCCCGTCTTATACTCGGGAGAGATGGTGGTGGAGTTTACGTACCGAGATTGTCAAATAGATCGAACACCATAAACATGAGTAAATTGAGATCAAACATGTATTTGTAAACACGTTAATCCCTGGGTAATTCTTTACCCTAAAACATATTAGTATATAGTTAATTTAGGTTATATTAGTATTAGTTTAATCAATTAAATACATTTATTTTTTGCCTAGATAAACTTAGGTCATGACAAACGCGATATTCCATAGTAACAACACCAATCTCTGTGGATACGATAACCGAATATTAACGATTACACTATACTAAAACTTAGACCTTGTATACTTGCGAGTGTAAGTAGCGCCATATTTCGCTCCCCTACCAAGTTTTTGGCGTCGTTGCCGGGGATTGTTTTGATATTATTTCTGAAGAAACACGGTAACAGGTCAGGACTTAAGTTTTAGATAGGAGAAGAAAGTGTATCGTATTTGGGGATTGGGAATGTCGTTATTGTCGATATTGTGTGTAAATGACTTAATTTTACTTTAGGCATTTCTTTGTATATAATTTTTGTTTGTAGTTTTGTTTTTGTTTCTTATGTAGGGTACTTGACGATGTTAGATCGACGGGTATTGATGCATCCCTTTCGACGGGATTCCATGTCGTTTTATGGTGCGGGGCCATGCACATAATTCGATGAGGCATTTCATTGAAAGATTGAGCCATCCAAAGCAAAACCTCGCCAATCTTGTGAGCATTCTGAAAATGTCGGGCTGAGGACATTAAACCACGCACTTCTTGGGAGACAACCCAAGGTAAAATAAGTTAAATCCATTACATCCAACTTGAATCGGAGGCGAGATCCTCTCGCCTCCCAGGTAAGTGTTCTAAACACCCTTCGTCAGCATGCTTTAAATTTTATATGTTGAGATTGATGATTGGGATCGCTGAGAACACTATCCGATTTAAGTTCGAAAGTGATGTGTAGTATGTTAGTTGATGTGTTATTGTTTTCTCGTATTGCATGTGTGTTTAGGTTAGAATGTGTTTATGTTTTTGTGTGTTGTTGTTATATGCTAAGTTTTGCATTCATCTAGGCCGTTACCCGATGATAAAATTACCCCTGGTTATTTTTGAGGTCAAGGGATTACCCTGCATGTGTGATTTTGTGTGCTTGACTATGCTTTTTGGTAAAAAAAATATTGTAGATCCTAATTTGTATGAGTACATAGACTCAATGTATAGTTATTCAATTGATTTGAGGATGATTATCGATTAACCAAATTCATGACACATTAAGGATTCTAGAACTTGATTGAAGGAAAGCTTGAGGCAAAATCCTAGGCGAGGTAGTTCAGGAGACATGATTTAGGCATTCGTTTTGTCGCTTGAGCCTTTTTAAGCCTACCTTGTAATATGTTCATCCCTTGTTACCCTGTCAAAGCCTAAATGCAAATTCAATTCAGAACACATAAACTAATACCATGGCTAGTGGATCTTTTTCCAAATCTAAATCGCTGAATTTAAAGGCACATTTGAGAGTATCAAGTTAGCAATTGTAAATTGTAAATGCTACTTGATGTGAGCGGTTGGATTTAGGACGAACTTCTAATTGGTTTGGCATTTGAGTACTCACTTATCGTTTTTCATTTTTATTTCACACACCCCTTCAATTGTAACAATCAAATAAGTTTGGAGGTGTGTTCGTTAAAAAGAAAAGAAAAATAAAATAAAACGTAAATACGGTTTTTTCCGTTTCTTTTGACAAGTGAGTACTACGTTCTTAAATGCATGTTCGAGATTGTTTCCAATTTATCTATGGGGGTTCAAGAGTGAATGTGTCAAGCGTTAAGCCTTGGGTAACGTTAAGTTAACAACGTTAACCCGTTTTCTATTCCAAATTACCCTTGGCCAAATAATCCTTAAACTGAACCAAGTCCTAATGATCTCTACGAACTACTTCACCTACATTAGTAGAGAATGGACCCCAATCAGGCTTATGAAATCCTAGTCCTTCACGGTCTAAGTCATGAGTTTCGTTGGGGGATAATCCAATCATGTCGTTGTATAGTTATATTATTGAGTCACGCACTAACACGTTTACAGGATCTGGAATAGTATTCACCATTATTGCATGTCAAAATTCAAGAACCTCATGATGTGTATTACTGCCTGAACTCGAAATAATTAGCGGTTGTTGAGGGACAATAACTTGGCCGTCAGAAGAATTTAAAACTTGTATGTTGTTATGTTTAGATTATTTTAGGTTTTTTATTATTTAATTCAATTTCTGTATTTTCATTTTTATGTATGTGTTTGGCTCGAGGACTAGCCAAAATCTAAGTTTGGGGGTATTTGATAGGAGTGATCTACCTACGTATTTCCAAACTGAATTAAGTTAGCTTTCGTGCGTTTATATAGTATTTTATTATGTTTTAATTAGTTTTCATACTTTTTGTATAAATCAAGTGTGTGGGGGCAAAAAGATATAAAATTGGAGCGAAAACGATGAGATTGAACCAAAAGCGATCGAAGTTACGGTGGATAACCAAGCTCGGAGACAAAATTGGGAAATAGGCCCACCGCCTAGGCGTCCAGACCACCGCCTAGCTGGTGAAGATGCTGAGAAAAGAATAAATGTTATTGATGGATCACCGCCTAGGCAAAAATTCAGTGGAGAAAACAAAAATAGGCTATTGACAGCCCACCGCCTAGGTGGCAAATTCCACCGCCTACGCGAAAATCCAGCAAAAACTTTTCCATGTCCACTGCCTACTTCTTCACCTTGGCGATTAGCCAAACTGACCTACCTCCGCCTAAGCGGTGGAACCCTTCGGCTAGGCGGAAACCCTCTGCACAACCTAGATATTTATTAGATATTTTGTAGATCTTTTGCCTATAAATACCATTCCCTCTCCTCTCCTTGTGAACTCCCCCGACCATTTGGAAACCTTAAGCTATATTTAGGCTAGGGTTTAGGAGTTTTAGAGGTAGAGCTCATATCCTGAAGTGGAGAAGACGGTGAATCGATCGTTGAGCATTCTTAGCGGTTTATCTTCGGACAAGGCTAAGCTCTTCGATTGTTTTTCCTTATTTCTTTATCTCAGGATCATGTGAGCATGTTTAGCTCATTATTTCATTATTTATATGGTTATGACCATGAGTTAAATATGGATTGTAGTAGGGATTAACATTATATTTATAAATACATTGTTTGGATGATTTCGGTATTTCGTTTGTGATTGTTCTTCGTAGTTTGATTGTATTTATCGTATTGTTTGTTTATCATGCTAAGTTAGATAAATGGAGAATACAGTATTTTGACAAACCCTGGATTCGGATTAGGGTAAACAAACGCCACGATTCTATAACCCGGTCGGGGTTTGGATTGTAGACAATCGATGACGTTGGGACAAGACTCACGCGATCTAGGGTCATTAAGACATTAAGAGGGACTTCTTCATTGACACGAAGTCGCATTATATCCCCCTTCTTACACTCGGGAGAGGTAGCGAGGAAGTTTTAGAACGGAGATTGTCGATAGGATAAATATAATGCACAATCCAATTACCTGATCGGGAGTTGGATTGTGTGCAATCAATGACGTTGGGCGAGACTCACGTGATCTAGGGTCTTTAAGATATTGAGGGGGACTTCTTCGTTAATTCAAAGTCATGTATTCCCCCGTCTTACACTCGAGAGATGGTGGTGGAGTTTACGTACCGAGATTATCAAATAGGTCGAACACCGTAAACATGAGTAAATCGAGATCGAACACGTATTTGTAAACACGTTAATCCCTAGGAAATTCTTTACCCTAAAACATATTAGTATATTAATGTAGTTAATTTAGGTTATATTTGTATTAGTTTAATCAATTAAATACATTTGTTTTTCGCCTAGATAAACTTAGGTCACGATAAACGTGGTATTCTATAATAACGACACCAATCCCTGTGGATACGATAACCCGATCTTAACGATCACACTATACTAAAACTTAGACCTCGTATACTTTCAAGTGTAAGTAGCGGCGTATTTCGCGAGCTACCAATGACCCCCTCAACTAATGAACAGCCGAACCATTCTTTCCACGATGAGACTTTGGAGTAACTGAAGAAAGATGCTTCTCAGTTTTTTCTATTTTTTTTTCTTCTTATATTTTTTTTTTTTTTAGCTACATGGATTCCTAAGTAATTCATGTAGAGAACTTTGGGCAGTAATTCTAGTCCAGTTGGCCTAAGTCACTAGGTGTTGAAATACCCATATGGCTTAATATTCAAATTACCTAGATCCCAATCTGCTATTTTTTTTTAGAAGCATCTTTAAGATATTGTGGATAACGGACAATTTTCTCAAACTCAGAATATTTTTTGGGGTGGTGGTCTTACTTTATGACAGTAAGTCATTTGGGTAATGGATTATTGGATAACGGTTGTTTAGGGGATGACTTAGTTTTATAACAGATTGCCGAGTAGGTGGTTCTTGGGTGAAGTTTGTATCGAAAGATGCCCAAGTCGTACCCGTAGGTTAGGCTTTGGTCTTGTAATGGGATGGCATATTTCAATAAACCTTAGAAGTTATTAAAGTTTCAACTTATGGTGGATGAAGCACCCGGATTTTGATAGCGGAAGAATTAGAGAATGGGAAGAAGAGGAAACAAGTTTCATTCCTCCCTCTCCAAGTCGTCCAAATCCGTTTATTTTGAAAATAATTTTTCAAGGGATTTTTTAGACGTCGGTTTTGAAAAACTTCTTGAGCCAAGATTTTATATTGAAAACAGAGTCGCCACCTAGTATAGGGTTAAATGGTGTGCTAGGTCATCGGGAGTTTTTTTAAATTTATTTTACTTGGAAATGTCTCGTGTTTTGACTTTATAAGGTCTATGTACCAGAGATATTCTTAAAGTTCGGGGAGTCGGTTATACTCTGGGAAGGTTTTACGCACCCCAAGACACCCGTCCATAAATAGTACCTTAGTCTAAATGAATATTCACTATTAAACAATGCCCGAGTAACTTTCTTTGATTTACTTAAACAAAGCAATTCCATTTTTAAAGTTTTTTTCCCTTTTTTATGTAATTTTGACAGGATATGAACAATAAATGTTATCTATTATGCAACTACAACTAGAAATGAAAATATTTTTGTGATTTTAACATAATGAAAGTGATAAATACTATATTATACTATTCTAGGCAGTGACAACCCAATAGCAGTTTATAAGAGACAGGAATATAAATATGAAAACTATATGAAATGCAAATATTTTTGTTATTTTTAATAGACCGAACCTTATATAGGTTTCCTACATATCCTTGCTTTCACAAAGAATCAGTTGATATGTAGTTCCAACATGCAAATTAAACTAAATTATTTGGATATGCGACCGAACCCACCCGTGAGTTGCGTACGTATCTCGGATTCTTGAATCAAGTCTTTACATAGTTCATTTCTGTTAGGGATAAAACTATATGGTTTATTTTATTAAAGGTGATTGAACCCTTATCTGGGTTGCCTACATATTTTGGGGCGTAACCAAAGATCAGGTCATCACGTAGTTTAATCTTGTTAAGTTGAAAGTTGTGCTGGTTTTAGTTGATTTTGGTTGAATATTAGTTGGTTTTAGTTGTGAAAAACATGAATCACAACATTATATGGACATAACCTCTTTGATTTTGTCAAGAACACCTTAACTAAACTCTTTTGTCTTTGGTTAGTTAGTGTTAGTGTGTGAGTTCGTTACTTGAAATTGAAAAGAAATATCTTATATTTATGCCAATCCTACTCGTAACTAAGAAAAATGGGAATGTTTCCGAAGAAAAATCACACATATCTCCAAAGGAATAGAGACCTTCCCTTTATCTCGAGTTTTTTAACCACAAGGGTCTGTCGGTGTAGTATATATATATATATATATATATATATAGGTGCAAATCCACAAGCCAGCCTGGCTATAATCTTGACATTTAGAAGATCCTAAATTGATTATTAACAATTATATGGTTGGATTAACAATTAGTAAAGAATCGGTTTGAAGTGTTCTTGATAGAATCGTAGAAAGTATGCACAACTCATGGTGTAATGGATGTTTTGTTTGAATCCTCACATGTTCTTGACATATTATTGGATGATCTGGTTCCTCACATATTCTTAACTTGTTGTCAGATGCTCTTGATGTTCTTGAGAAAGTTTTGTATGATTTGGACATAGTTTGGTTATTATAGTAATAATTAGGTATTATTTGGTTGATTATGGGTTATGTGAGTTATATACTTGAAATTAAAGTTTATGAACTACATGATTATGATATGTACAAGCATAATATATGAAATTTAAGACAAGATCAAGGAAGCTCAAGGCACATTCCTAGTTTAAGGGAGTGGTCTTTTCCTAAATAAAAACCTCATCTCCTTCTTGATCAATCTTCTAGGTTAGAACTCAATCGATCACCGTTGGCCTCTCGATTTCTTGCTCTAAGAACCTCAATAACACCCTACTTAGGGGAAATAGTCCTCCCTAAGTAGTTATCTCCCTTTCCTCTTTGATCTTCTTGGCTTGGCATTGATCGGTGATTGTCTACCTCTTGAGTTCTTGCTCCAAGAATCTCAAGAACACCCTCCAATTGGATTTCAACAAAATAACGGCGTGTTATTTAATAAATTTGGTTGAGAATCCTATCACGCGGGACTTGTCTTGAGTTTTAGAGAGAGAAGCTAGGACTTCAAGTCTTGAAAAATGAGAACCCCGGCACCATTATTTATAGGCTGGGAGCCTACGCACTTATCCATGTGCAGGCTATACCAACCTCTTCCTTGGGTTGTGTTTGTGCTAGGGGATTTACTATCTTGAATTGATCTTGTTTAGCTTTGAACATATTTTAGGTGCAATGAAATATTTCAAAAGATTTAGTAATCATTACCAAATCGTTTCCTAGATTTTGTAATGATTGGCACTCATTACCAATCATTACCTTTCCTCCAATCTTATTGGTTGCACATGGGTGTATTAATGGCTTGATGTGACACTTTCGATTCAATTTAGGGGCTAAGTACTGGTTAGTTTCACTATTTCGGTTTAGTTGTCATTAATGCTTTCAAGGTGCATTGAACATGGTCTCAATGAGTCACTTGGCATTTAATTTACTATGATGACTCATTACTTGGTGAGCACACATCCAGTTGGTTTCAGATCGAATCAGGTTGGTTTTCCATGTACCCGACGGTTGGATTTCAAGGTTCTAATTAACCCTAAGATATTTTAAGAAAATATCTAGATTCAATGCATCTACCCATTCTATGTAATACCTAATCATTTAATTCTTTATGGGATGTGCGTTTAATTCTCATTAAATGCATGGGTTAGGTGGCAAACCAAATTGGTTTGGTTTGGTTTCGATAATGAGTAGTCACATTTTAGGGATTTCGGAAACCTAAGATATTTTGCTCAAAATATCTACATCCCTTAAATGTATCCTATCCATTTAATCCCAAACATTTAATTCTTGATAGGATGGGCATTGGATTCACATTAAATGCCTAATTTAGGAGGCTAACTGAATTGGTTTAGTTTCGATAACGATTGGTTACCTCCTAAATGTCTTAGTTTCTCCCTTAGATATTTGTGTAGAGAATATCTAGGGGTTATTTTCCATTTCAAGGATCCTTTATGTGCCTCTTAATGATGGTTACGCCCTTAATTCAATGGGCCCTGTGTGGTTTGTCAAGACAACTTGGATTTGGTGCAATTCCAAATCAAGCCCAAGTCTTTAATCATCTTAGTGATTTAGGGCTTGTCATGACCTTTCCAAGCCTTTATAAATGTATCTTGGATTGGTTCTAGATGGTATTTTATGTAATGTGCATAAATGAAATAAATGTTTTTGGTGTTAAACCGACAAAATTGAATGACAGTAAATTTTAGCGTTAGGGTAGGTAATAGAGGCAATTGTTTGAAATATCCTATAATTAAATGGTATTAGCTATTTTTTATTTATACTAAAGATTATTTAATGAAAATAAACATTTAATAAAGTCATTTTAGACCTCCTTAAACTGTATGATTTTCAATATTGACCAAAAGCTTTTACTTAGCTGAATTCAGTCAAATTTAACAGTTTTCGTGGTTTTCTCATATTTTTGGGTATTTTTGTATATTATATAGTGTGATCTCGAGTAGAAATTCATTTCTTTTAAATCTAAGTTTAATGTTTATCTAAACTTGTACTTGATTCGACACTGGTTGAGGGGGGACAAAATGCGATATCTATAGTGGATTCAACTGAAATATCTTCCATTGGTCGATGAATTTATTTGGAAGATGGGGTACTAAAAATTTATGGCCATTTGGGTAGGATGGTATCCCGAACTGGCATATGGGAATATTTGGGATATAGAAGATGGGTAATTCAAGGTATTGAGAGTGGGTATGGTTCTGATTTTGATGAAACCGCAAGGATACAACTTGATTTGGGGTATGGGCCAAGTAAGTTATTCAAGGTATATAGGTGGTGACGTTGGTTGGTATTTTGGTTTGGTTAGTTTGGATTGATGGTTTTGATTTGGTTGAGTATATGGGGTACCACTTGGTTTAGGGATATGGGTTAAGTAGGTGATTTAAGGTATATGAGTAGGGAGGTTGGTTGATATCTTGGCTGGAAGGGTATTCCTTGATTTCGAGGATATGGGTCAATTTGATTTCATTTGGGAGGGAAGCCCTAAAAGTTGCTTTAGTCTTTTTTTTTCCTTTTTTTTTTTTTTTTTTTTTTTGCACGTTTCACTCTTGGATAACCAAATTTTATTTAAATTATGTATAAAGAAAAAAAGTGTCACGACTTAAGCGTATTTACAAGATAGAAGGAAGAGATAAGAAAATAAAATACAATATGGAGGCTTAAACTATTTGGACATTATAGACTTGACCCTTTAATTATCCCCAGTAGAATCACCAGTTGACGTGCCCCATTTTTCTGAAAGGAAAAAGGATATGAAATAATAATGAGTAAAAGATAAAGGGGTTTTAAAATTGCTGGTTTTCTCAAAAAATACAGTAGGCCATTTTAAAAATAAAGAGTTGTCATCTAGCATTCGGTTTAATTAATGTGCTAGGTCACTAGATTTTTTTTAATACAATTTAAAAGGCCTAAGTAAAATCAATTCCAAAACACGGTCAAACCAAATATTCATTTAAAAAGCTCGGGGATCGGTTACACTCTAGGAAGGTGTTAGGCACCTCAAGACGCCCATTCGAAAATGTTTCCTAATGTCCAATTAAATCCAATTAGTTTAAGTCAAATGTTTTATTTTATTTTGAAAATATTTTCCTTCTTATGAAATCTTTTTGGTATATTTCAAAATAATATGGGACAATTTTTTTGTATTTTTTGGAATGTTCTCACAGTATGACCTATTATCAAATATTAAGGATTCGATAAGAATGGTCCCTAGGGGGTGGTTTTATATATGTTTTTGGGGCATTTCTTTGTTTTAAATAGGCAAACTAAAATAAGTGAAAAAGTATAAAATTATGAATACAAAACTAGCATGATATGAATTTTATTTTATGCAAAAGTGGCCTAAAAAACTACTTATATGATTTTTATGCAATAATGGTTTTAAATTAAATGTGCCAAGGAAAAATGGTATGAATACGAAAATAAATTAGGAAAAAATACATGAATTAATGTGATAATGCGCGACAATTATTTAATTGTCTAATATATATGAAAAGTGAAAGAGGTGTATATGTCGTAATTGAATGGTTTGCCCAATTGATTCAAGACAATCTCGATTTGAAATTTCCTCAAATTCTATGGAGATGAGAATCAAAGGAAGATTGCATAAATAAGTTTGTCGGAATTAATCTTTTCAAACTTTAGGTAGAATCCTACTAAAAGATTTAACAAGGGAAGAGATTTCCGAAAATCAATCGTTTCTAAATTCCACTCTAGTTGGGGAAATAAAACGAGATCATGAAAAACTATCTCACGATTTATCTAATCGTCAGATTCATCCTAAGGTTTGTAAGGATTAATTTTTACAAACTAGGATTTTATTATTTTTTGTATCTTATATATATTTTTTATTTTCTAGGGGTTTTTTATGACAAGGAAAAATTTTAAAAAAAATAGAAAAATAAAGAATGGAAACATCATTCATCTAACGCTCAGAGATTAAATTTAAACAAGAGAAACTCATCTTAGCTTTTTCATCAGATCATTGGACGACATTTTTTTATTAGTTTTATTTATATGGATTGCAATAAAGATGAAGAATACTATATATATATATATATATATATATATATAAAATAAGATAAAGGTTGTCCTCGTCTAACACTCGGATGTTCAGATTGAGATAGAGGAACCCCGTCACGGCATTTTCGTCAAGTCATCGAACAATTACAAAATAAATAAACTTGCAGAAATTTAAATTGTGAGAAACAAAAAAAAATAATGATGAAGAATTAGAAATCAAAAAATATACATGTTCCGGCCAAGATTCCTAATGCTAAAAAAAAAAAGTCTAAGTAAAAATTGACTCCAAAACATGGTCAAACCAAATATTCATTTAAAGAGCTCAAGGGTCAGTTATGTTTGAGGAAGGTGTTAGGAAACCTAAGACGCCCATCCAAAAATGATACCTTATGTCCAATTAAGTGCAATTAGTTTAAGTCCAAATGTTTTATTTTACTTTAAAATCTTTTTCTTCTTATGAAATCTTTTTGTTATTTTTCAAAAATAGGAGAAGACAAGTTTTAGTATTTTTTGGAATGTTCCCCCCGGTATGAACTCTTATCAAATATTAAAGGATTTGATAAGGATGATGTCCGGGGGTGGTTTTATGTATGTTTTCAATGGATTTCTTTAATTTTAATGGGCAACTAAAATTAGTGAAAAATTATGAAGCATGAATGCAAAAACTATCATGGTAAGAATTTTGTTTTATTTATCCAAAAGTGACCTAAAAAACTACTTATGTGATTTTTATGCAATAATGGTTTTAATTTAAACGTGCCAATGCAAAATGGTATGAATACGGTAATAAATCAGGAAAATTACATGAATTAATGTGATTATGTATAACAATGTCTTAATTATCTAATATATATGAAAAGTGCAAGTGGTGTACATGTTGTAAATAAGTGGGATAGATTATGAAATCTAAAGGAACTTATATGTAATGAAAAAACAAAAAAAAAGTCTAAATGGTGAAAGTGTCCTAAATATGTCATCTATATTATACAAGAAATAAATATGGATTATCAAATCTAAAAGAATTTATATGTAATGAAATATAAAAATGGTGTAAGTGGTAAAAGTGTCCTAAACATGCCGTCTAAATGATAAATATGTGAGATAAATACAAATGATATTTGTTTTAAGTTTGCCCAATTAACTCAAGGAAATCCCGATTTGAAATTCCCTCAAATTATATAGAGATGAGAATTGGGGGAAGATTGCAGAAACAAGTTGGTCAGAGTTAATCTTTTCAAAACTTAGGCAGAATCCCACGAAAAAGGTTTACCGAGGAAAGAAATTTCCTAAAACCAATATGTTGTCCCAAAGAGCTACCTAAAAAGGGGGTGAATTGGATAGTTACTAAAGTTAAACAATTAATTCCTTTAAATACTAATAATCAATTTTCCAAAATAGATTATTATCTTATTACGCAGTGGAAGTGTGTTTATATCTAAATGCACACCCAAACACAATATATGAAATAATCAATGCAGCGCACAATGATATATTATGGTTCAATAAGCTACTCTTACCCACATCCAGTCTCCCGAGCTCCATGGAGATTTACAATCCACAAAACCCCTGATTTTTTTCCCTAGTAAAAACCAAATCTTTACAATCTCGATCTTTTTCACAGACTTAAAATCAACCTTTATAATTATTTTTTTCCTAGGATCAGGAAGAACCTTATCTTTTTACTAGGTTCAAGACTAACTTAATTCTATTACAAGAAAAATCAAAACCTAATCCTTTTAACAGGTTAAAGATCAAACCTACCACTCCCTCACACTTTTACGTTTATCATTTTCTCAATTTAAGAAGAACAGTTACAATCAATCAATTCTATTACAAAGGGAATTAAAATCTTATTATTTTCAAGGGAAAAGAATAACCTAACATTTTTGCAAGACAAAGATCAAACTCTAATATTTTTCACATGAAAAAGATTGAAACCTAACTACCCTGACTAGATACCGTCCCAAACATGTCTAATCTACTCAAACTCACAAATACAAAAAATGTAACTTTATTCCCACAAGGAGCTTCTACCACCTTAATATGAATATACTCGATTAGTGTCCCTATTGGCCTAGTGAGTTAACCAAGAGGGAGGTGAATTGGATAGTATTAAAAATTAATCCAAATATAATACTTCAAAAATCAAACAATTAATTTTATCCTAAAATTAATTATTAACTTTATAGCAACGAATTATGTGTTATCAACTAGATACACATCCAAACAACAAAATATAAACAATACAGCACACAGAAATTTATACTGGTTCACCAAACTACTCTTGGCTAATCCAGTCCCCCGAGCTCCGCGGAGAGTCGCACCCACTAAACTCAAGATCCCTTTAAAGGTGGGAACCAAACTCTTATAACGATTCTTTTCACAAGTTCAAAATCAATCTAATTCTATTACAGGGAGAATCACAGCCTAATTCTTTTTATAACTTAGGCTCAAGAATTAAATCTCAAACAAATACGCTCCAAATATCCGTTTACCCGGTAAGGATTGAACCGTTACAATTCACTCAGGTCTATTTAAAGCCCTCTTAAAACAAGCATTATAACGGCTAGTTCCCATAAATCATGACATTTAATTACACCAATAGACCCTCAATATCATAATGATTCATTCCTGGTATAATTTACTTAAAAATATCTCTTAAAATATTCAATTAAGTCCCCCAAACTTTTACTCGATCTCAATTAGATAAAATTGAAAGAATTATATATACCAAATTGAGAAATATCAAAATTACTTGAACCATATCTATAGGGATAATTAAATATTAATTAAATAGCTCAAAACATATCAAATCCCTAAGATATCTCACATATCTTAACCATAAAACGGCTAATAACGGTTACTTTTTGAATAAATTTCGAAATTCCATAAATCCTTAAACAACTCCATCTATCGACTGACTAAGGCCCATCAATCGACCGCCCAATTCAGGATGCATTCAAGCCAAAACAATCCTTCGCCCATCAGTCGACTGCCCAAACTTCATCTATCGACCGAACGATTCAGGATCTTTTACAAGTCGACCTATCTGTCGACTTAGAGATCCAAAGAGTTCATCTTCTGGCCATATGTTTACCTACCTGTCAATCGAACAATTCAGATAGTTCAACATTTAAGCACAGATCAACTTATTTGTCGACCAAATGATCCAAAGAGTTCACCATATAACCATAGGTTGACTTACTTGTCGACCGACCACTTCTGGAACACCTCTCCTTAATTCATTTCCATTCAATTTATTCGACGTTTTCGCCCCTTTAACCAATTTCTTTTCTCAGTTAGCTCCACTAAATCTTAAATTCAATTTTAGTCAATTATCTTTATTTCTTTTTCAATTACACATAGGAGCAAATAATTTAACTAATTAGGATCCTATAAAAAAAACACATAATTTTGAAAAATATTTTGTATCATATGTGATCCTAACCGGGATATATTAAGAGTTAGAATTTAACTTAAGTTGTTTTCCCTAGGTTCTTCAATTTCTTCAAACTCTTAATCTTCCATCATCTTTGTCATCATCTTTAGTATTGTCACAATATCTTCATGATTATTTTCATCACTGGAACTAATAAACTAAAATACTCAATAAAATCGTTAGTTCCACAAAAAATATCAACATTTAATTATCCATCAAAATCTTAGGATCAACAGTCCCAAATAATTACTATGTGATGGATACAGTGTGAGACAAACAAAATCTAATTAATTAAAAAAATAGATAGCACAATTTAAGCACGTAATTAGATAATCAATAAAATCGTTTAAAAGGATTTTCAGGCTTTTAAATTTAAAACGATTTTCGAAACAATCTTATATCAAACAAGCAATAATAATATAACTTCAAAGTAAAGAACAAAACTGGAAAATATCTCACTAGGAAACACCGAAGATAATGATAGAATAACAATAGAACACAAATCGGTGACGTCAAACCACAAGCGCTTTAAATCAAGAACGAAGAATAAATCTTTCACAAAAAATCTTACGGCATGTTTGGTTGGACGGAATGGAATGAGCATAGAATGGAATGGAAGAAGTAATGGAATGAGAAAAGGAATGGAATGGAATTGTGAATGGAATCACTATTCCATTCTCTTGTTTGGTTGATATGGAATGAAAGAAAGAATAGAATAGTGAAATATAGTAAAATTTCTATTTTGCCCTTATAAAATTATTATTCCATTCTCTTCTTGGTTGGTTATAATAAAATTTTATTATATTTCACTATTCTATTATTTTCCTCATTTTATTATATTTCACTATTCAACTCAATTTTAAGTTTTCGTTCTCTAATTTCTATTTTTGTTCTCAATTTTCAGTTTCTATTCTTTAATTTATGTTTTTGTTCTCAATTTTCAGTTTCCTTTTTCAATTTTCCATTCTCTAATTTTTTATTTTTTGTTTTCAATTTTCAGTTTATGTTCTCAATTTTTTATTTTTGTTCTCAATTTTCTGTTTTTATTCTCAATTTTCGATTTCCATTCTCAATTTTCTGTTTCTATTCTCTAATTTTATGTTTTTGTTCTCAATTTTCAGTTTTCGTTCTCAATTTTCCGTTCTCTAATTTTATATTTTTGTTCTCAATTTTCTATTCTGTTCTCAATTTTCTGTTATCTAATTTTATATTTTTGTTCTCAATTTTTAGTTTATGTTCTCAATTTCCTGTTCTCTAATTTTCTGTTTTTGTTCTTAATTTTCAGTTTATGTTCTTAATTTTCTAGTTCTGTTCTCAATTTTTTGTTCTCAATTTTCTATTTCTATTCCCAACTTTATGTTCTCTAATTTTAATTTATGTTCTCTAATTTCTGTTTTTGTTCTCAATTTTCAAGGGCTTAATTATAAAGGCTATCATGTAATTTAAAATATTGATTCCATTGGGTTGGAATCTCATTCCACCCCATCTCAAATGGAATCCCATTCCATCCAATTTCATTCCAATGGAATCACAAAAGTGATTCCATTGGAGAACCAAACAGCGGAATAAGAATCAAGGGCGGAATGCGATTCTATTCCGCCCTCGATTCCATCCAACCAAACATGCTGTTAGTGTAAATATAACTCTTAGAATTGCTTAAATTGATTGTTTTTTATATGTTAAACTCAATTCACATAGGTCTATAGTAATAGACCTAGAACTAACCCTCCAACGACTAGTTTACAAATGTTATGTGAATAAATGACACATATGGACCATATATATCATATAGATTCATAAGGGCTATATTTGACCAATAATATAACTTTCAAAACTCTCAATTTAATCCCAAAATATAATAATTTGATCTTAGGCAATGAAAATATAGAAAGAATTATATTTAAGTATATGTACCATATCATAAGGTCAAATAAAATCTCATAAATCTCTGCAATATTTTTAACCCAAATATTCTCCACAAAAATAGCAATATTCAAAATTCGCAAGTTCAATAATAGATATTTCAAAGATATCGGCTATTTTTCAAATAATATGTCATTAAATGATACCCCCAAGACCCTATATATCATATATGTTTAAAATAGATCTTTATCATTTAAAAATATTCTTGAAAAATCTCATTTTAGTCCTTAAAATATTTTTAAATTGAAATCCATCCAAATAAAAAGTATTAAGACACTTTAATTAAAAGAATATTTAATTAAATGAACCAAATTAATTGGGATCATATAATAATCATGCATATTTGAATTATACTCAAATCTCCCAAATCCTTCTCTTGGAATCATAAAAAATTATTTACCAAGAGATCAAATCAGTCAATTTGTTGACTAAACCAGTAGGTTGACCGACCTATTCCATTCGGTCGATTGCCCAGTGCTAGGTTGCTTTTAACCTTTAGAACTTTACCCAATATATTATACTTTAAAACATATTTTTCAATTAGGTCAATTATTAAAATCATTTCAAATATGAAGCACATAATAATTCACATAATAGGATCTTAAATTTATCACTTCTTACTAACACACATTAAATTAATTCATTTTAAGTGTCCTGTGTGATCCAAATTCGGTTTACATTTAGAATATATAGGTAAAAAATTGTTTTCACCTAGTTGTCTTCAAAACTCTTCATGTCTTCATCATTTCTATCTTGCACCCATTATATTTTCTTCGACGATTCCTCTTCTTAAACACGTTACATGAAACTATAAATCTCAAACCACTCAGTAAAAACTTT
Organism: Eucommia ulmoides; assembly: GCA_016647705.1. NCBI lineage: Eukaryota > Viridiplantae > Streptophyta > Magnoliopsida > Garryales > Eucommiaceae > Eucommia > Eucommia ulmoides. The sequence goes on from CM028331.1 coordinate 12,812,806, forward strand.
AGTCCCATAAAAATATCAATACTTAATTGTTCATTAAAATATTGGATTCAACACAATTGTTTCTAAATTCCAATCTAGTTGGGTAATTAAAACGAAATCATGGAAAGCTCTCCTACGATTTATCAAATCGTCAGATTCATCGTAAGGTTTGTAAGGATTAATTCTTACAAATTAAGATTTTATTATTTTATTTTTTTTTTTGGATTTTTATATTTTATATTTTTTAGGGTTTTTTTTTTTTATATAACAAAGGAAAAAAACAGAAAAATAAAGAATAAAAATATCATTCACCTAACGTTCGGGGATTAAGTTTAAGCACAAGAAACCCATCCCGACGCTTTCATCGAATCATCAGATGACTTAGTTTTTTGTTTTTTTTTTGTTTTTTTTTAGGAATTACAATTAAAAAAAAAAAAAAGTGTTCTCGTCTAACGCTCAGGAGTTCAGATTGAGAACACGAAACCCTGTCATGGCGTTTTCATCGAGTTATCAGACAATTACAAAAGAAATAAAACTTCTAGGAATTTAAATTGTGAGAAACAAAAGAAATAATGAAGAAGAATTAAAAATCAGAAAACATACCTGCTCTGGTTAAAATTCTCGATGCTCGGGTTTTTTTCTCTCTCACGAACAACTTTCCGAAAGAGCTCTCGCTAAGAATCACTCTCTAATAGGTTTTGTCTCTCAATTTTTGAATCTTCCCGAAGGGTTTTTCTCTGAATTTTTGTGTGTCTAAACTAGGAGGAGGAGAAGGAGAAGGAGAGTCCTATTTATAGGAAAGGATGGGGAGTAAAAAGTCCTAGAAACCCTAGTCCTAATTCGACAAGGAAAAGAAAACCAAAACCTGAAAGTAAAGGAAAAAAAAAATAAAGGGAAAAAATGAAACCTCCTCCTATTTCGACAAGGAAAATGAGACATTTTTTTTCTTTTTTCTTTTTTCTTTTTTTTTTTCTTTTTCTCCCTTTTTCTTTTTCTTTTTTTGTGCTTTTTCTATTTTCTATTTTCTTTTTTTTTCTATATTTTTTTATATTTTCAAAAAATAAAATAAAAAATAAAGCCTTTTTTTTTTTTACGAAATGGTCAAAATGTTGTGTCTACAATTATTTTGGATCCACAGTGCATTGTGAGATTTTTTGTTCATTAATTTTGTTGTCAGTTAAATGAAGAGTATATTGTTCCACCAATTACATCATATACCAAGATTACTCATTGAAATGTTTAATTTTGTTATCAGTTGAATAAAGAGTTAAGATTAATTAGTTTTTTATGCATATGTTTTGATAATATACTTTCTTTGGTTGAAGATGGAATTAAGTTGGATGAATATTGGAGAAAGTATGATTTGTTGTTATTTTGTAGATGGATTAAGGTTTAGAACTATAGATTTCTTGGTTGTTTTGGTCTTAAGAAGTAATTAGTTTTTAAATCTTGTTTTGGTTTTACTTATAGAGAATAAAAACAAGTAGATTAATATATTGGTTAATGTTCTTTTTGGTTATTATTTAGCTTGTGTGTTTGGGTAATTTGAGTTATTTATATATTTTGTATTGTGATGAATTTGTAGTATTTATTGTTTGGATTTAGAGTATTTTGTTATTTTAAATTAAAAAAACAATAACAATTTGGATACGTTTTTAGACACTAAAAATTGTCGCATAAAATAAATAATAAATTTATTGGAATGCTAAATTGTGTCCTAATAGTAGCTTCTCACGCCGTTTTTGTAGTGCCTTAATATACTTAATTTGAAAAATATAAAATGATATGGAGGCAATATATAGTATCCTTATAACTATCTTATACGACATATAATATTGCCTTCACAAATTCAAATGAAAATGGCACTATTTGATATCTTAATAACCTATTGGGCGGCGTTTTATAGGGCACATGCATAAGTGTCACAATAAGACCACAAGTGTCATAATAGAGTCTCTATCGCGACACTTTTTGATGTCCCGATAAACCAATTTTATTGTAATACTTATTGTGTAATTTTAATTATACTATCGTAATGATACTATTTTTAAACATATTTGAATGATATAATTTAAAAAATAAACTTTTTGTAAGATGATTTTAATTATTTTATTTTTATACCTACTGAATACCTATTGTACAATAATTTTAATTATACTATTTTTAATAATATTTTTAGTAATATCATTTAATTTATACTATTTTTATACCTATTGTATACATATTGTGTAATTTTAATTATACTATCTTAATGATACAATTTTTGTACCAATTTTAATATTATAATTTTAGCAATATTATTTTAATTATGCCTATTGGGATAATTGAAATCCCTCTGGAGGGACTTGGAAATAATATATATTTTAAAGGGATTTGAAAATTCCATTTTAATTATTTGAAATTTCATTTTACAAATTCAATGGATTTTACAAATCCTTTTTAGTAGTACCCAAACAAAAGATTTTGAAAAAAGAATTTGTGAAATTCCTTTTTAAAGTGAAATTTCTCCTTGAATTGCCTTACCCAAATGTAACCTCAAAGGTGCAAGGAATGTCTCTATTACAACTTCTGTTGAGATGACTTTCTATCGGTTAGTCAAATATTTTGATCTTGGTCGACAAGAAGTCCTAAAATACCCTGCCAATGGATACTAGTATATTTTGTGATTGAGAAAATCAAATTTATCAAGCCGAGTCCAAAAAAATTGAGATCCAACCATTCAATAGGTAAAGTTAATTATATAGCATTTTTTTGTTGGTATAGTATAATTGTAACATTATATATAATGTTGTTCCCCTCTTCTGCCTTTTAGAAAACGAATTGTTTCAGTTCAAGACTTCAAGGCAATTGATAGGAGCTCACAATAAACATATCCTTCACTTAGGAGATAATATCGATTGTATATAATTACCCCAAAATTTGGGTGTCATCTTTTCAACAGATGGTTCACGAGGATATTGACCAGAGTATAATTTTCCAATCCTCATGCCTGATCCAAGTAGACTTTGACTATTAAAAGGCAATCGACCGAAATTAATCTACTCTTATTCAAAACGAGATGGATGGGTCGCAGAAAGCCATGACAAATAGATGTGGTTATTATTCTCAAAGTGGCCAATGCAGACGGAGGTGTCCATCCCAACCCCGAGATACCTATGTTTTCTAGGAATTGTTAATTGTAATAAATGCTATATTATAAAGTATTATTGAAGTTGAATTGTAACAATATTTTCTATTGTAATGTGACTTGTTACTATATCATTTTGTTTCACTAATTCTATGTAATAACATAATGTCTTTAGCAGTTTATGTTATATTAAATTAACATCTTATTACACTTATGAAACGGCAGTTGATTTTTTTGTCAAATATTGTAGAAATAAATTCATTATCTTTAAATAATTCATTGCAAAAAGTGGCTGCATTATAGTTGAAGTATTATGCGACTAGTCATGAGGAGTTTTTTTTATGTAATGACTCTAATGAGATGTTTCAGGTATCGACCATCCCGTTTCTATAGAGCCATCAGTTTTATATCTATAGAGTTCGAATAGGTCTTCGGTTGCACGGCCTGATCAGGTAAAAAATCAATATTGTCACCGATCTAATACTGGCTTATGAATAGGTCACTTGCCAGCCGGATTGTACAACTGATACAGGCAGCCAGATTCTACGATACATACAGGCTTCGATTGAAGAAATTAGATTGTGCCCCTTATGACAACCTTGGTGGAGAGATGGCGACACGAGACAACACTTTCCATTCACCGGTTGGAGAGACGAAAGTGACAATATAGGACGTCGCTTGTTTCGCCTACAAGTAGACAGTGTTGCGATTACTGGTGTCAATGACCCAGGCTTAGTTCTGGTTTGGCAAACACTTTGTTAGGAGCTACTTGGCACAATCCCCCACTAGATGCAATCAAATCTGGTGGGCTTAGGAAGACTTGGCTACGGAGGAAATTCGCGGCAACGTCCAATGCTGCAGATGACCAGGCCATGCACAATTATGCATGTGTGTACTGTATGATTGGCGGGATTTTGGTGCTGGAGAAATCCCAGAGCACCGCCAAAATCCTGTATTTACCTCTGCTTTACAATTTGAGGGTTTCATATCGATACATTTGGGGCAGTACGACACGCGCAACCCTCTACCAAGAGCTCTACAAGGCATCGCGTCGAAACACATAGGAGATTGTCGATCCGCCATTCCTATTGCAGTTTTGGGCTTGGAAGCGAATACTAAGGCTACGCCCAACCCTTCCGCAAAGTAAATATGATAGGATAGCCGTGATGGTGCCTTGTCTATTCATGTTTCCAACTGACGGTAGGGCGTGCGAGTAATCTATTATTTTTATTTTTATTTTATTATCAAATACTCAATGATTCAGCTATAGATATTATTTTCTGTTATTCATGTACAGGTGTTGTGTTAGGTACTTATTGGATAAGCTGCCCACGCACATTCTAGGGGTTTATCGAGATCAATAGATGATCTACAAAATGATGAGGATCATCAAGAATTTTCCCAAATGAAAAGGCAATTTCAAGTGAAACAAAAATTTCACAAGATTTAGAAAAGTAATGCTCTAGATGCAATCGAACAGATGACCCTACATTGTCTAACTAGAAAACGGGACTATTCACTATGAATAGTTTGATGAGATAGTTTAGTTGTTGAAATTAGGAGACAAATATTTGGTTATGTATTTTGGTTTTATTTTTATTTATTTATTTATTTTATCTCTTTTTGACTTCTATTGCCTATATTCTTATTAGCTCTTCAATTTCAATGTATTTTCTTTTCTTTCATATTATGTTCTCTCTTCTAGTAATTAAACTTAAATTCATATGTTTAAAAAAAATATTTTGTCAAGCATAAAATAATTAAACTTCTGTTTTTATAATTCTAATAAAATAACTAAATAATAAATGTTTTAATACATAATTTGTAATACATTTGCTCTCCACCAACTTATAAATCACAATCAACTCCAACAGGAAAAAAAATATTAATAGTATTTGAAAAAAAAAAAAAAAAAAGGAAATGATTAACGAGACTGACACTCCGACTTTTGTTAAAAACGGGTGTAATAGTCCCGTTTTTAAGGCGTTTAAATAGGATTTACAACCCCATTTTTCAATTTTTTTCCCCCAAAAAAATGAGGTGGTAATCCCATTTTCAATAGTAACAGGGTTGCCACCCCCCGTTTTGCATAACATATGTCATTTTCCGAAACCTAATAAAACTGTTGAAGAAAAAAAAAAATATTATACGAAGAAAGTCAAATGTTGCGTTAATATGTTGTTGAAATAAAACCCATAAAATTTCAGTTATTGATTTTGCTTCATAAACCCATAATATTTTTCCCTCACGCTTTAAGGGAGAAAGAATACCCATTAATGAAGGGATACGATTTTATTGTTAAGATTCACAATAAAAAGGTAAAATCGAGTAATAACTAATGATATGCGCGGCACTAATTACTAACTTCATTAGGAAAGTATATTTCCATTAACAAAGATTACGACTAACTATTAAAAAACGATAAATATAATTATAAAATAAAAATAGATAAAGAAATGAAAAAAGAAGTTTGATAGAGATAAGAAGTATGCATAAACAAACCCTAACGTAATTGTATTTCATACTAAGAGTCCGACTTCACCGGGTATCTTTCCACTCTGTTACAACGCAACAGATATTCTTGGATATATTACACTTTATACCCTCAACGTTTGTGTTGTCGTTCACTTGTGCTCTATTAGTTTTAATCATAACACCTTTGTTACAATGCAAAATATTTATTTGAATCCTAAAGTTGAAAATGTTTGAACAAATTAACGAAATTTAAGCTGTGATGAATCCAATTCTTGCCGGAAAGAAACACGTGAAATTAGAGTAAGTTGACCAAAATTTTGGTCAATTTTCTATTGAAGTTTACAACTTGGCCAATGAGACAAATACTTAATTTAAGGCTATGGTTGTAACCCTATATCAATGTGTAAAGTACAATATTTTCTAAATATTGAGGATCGGACGTGTAATTTACCCTATGATTCTGGTACAAAGTATGGAAAGCAGAAAAGCAGTCCCGAATTCCTAAATAAAATCTCCACTCTTTCAAAAATTCTATGATCACCTCTTCTTTCTCCATATTTTAAGGGGAAAGCTCCTCACCTCTAAACTGGTCATATTGTTGGTTATCTAGTTTTTTTTTTTTTTTTTTTTTTTGCACCGCCAACTTTTTCGGAAGTTTATTTCTAATCTTTGACTTTTACAAAATGTGACTTTCAACCTTATTTTTAAAGTATCCTACCCGATTTTTACTCTCAAAATAGGGGAAAAAAAATATTAAAACCAGTACATGCATAAAAAAAAAAAAAAAAAAAAAAAAAAAAAAAAAAAAAAAAAAAAAAAACATATAAATAATCGAAAGGGATGAATAGATCTCAAGGCCATAATACATCTTTATTCATGTTGGTCTTCAATTCTAAGGCTCTAATGGGTAATTATGGGACATTAGTCCTCTTTTCTTTAGGCTTGTTGGCGCTTAGTGTTGATGCGTACCCAATGGAGGATCTTATAGACGCGCTGCCAGGTCAGCCCAAGGTTGGTTTCAAGCAATTTGGAGGGTATGTTGATGTGGATGAGGAGGCTGGCAGGAGTTTGTTCTATTACTTCGTTGAGGCAGAGAATAATTCTCAGCAACTTCCTCTCTCTCTTTGGTTGAATGGAGGTTTAATTATTTCCCTTTTTCCCATTTCATTTCTATGCATAAATATTAACAAATAAGAAAATATATTCAAAGTTCACTTGTGAAATAGGAGATTTAGACTCACAAATTTCATGATCAGGGCCCGGTTGTTCTTCCATTGGCGGCGGTGGCTTCACGGAGCTCGGTCCATTTTTCCCGAACGGAGATGGCCGGAGTCTTCGGAGAAATTCAAAATCATGGAACAAAGGTATTGTTTTATACGCAATTACCTTTTAATTTCCTAAATTGGTATGCATTGTCTGTAAATTTTTTTAATCTTTTTATTTTTCATTTTTTTTTTTTTTTTCAGTCTCCAATCTTCTCTTTCTGGAGTCCCCTGCAGGGGTAGGATGGTCATACTCAAACAGATCAAGCGATTATACTTGTGGGGATGATTCTACTGGTAATATATACGAACATTCACAAAGCAAAAAACTCTCTTCCCCGTTCTCGTGTATTAAATTTTAGAGCATGCATAAGAATTTGGCATTTTTCACCCTAAAGTTTTTATTTGGTTAAAGTTTATGCCCTAAACTTTCTGTTTCGGGTAATTGTACCTTATAAAGTGTTGAAGAGGTCTCCTATTGACAAACGAATAGTGAGATATTAGTGTGAAAAAATTGCAATATTTGGTGAGATTTTGGACGTAGTTAGCCAATTAGGTTCAATGGATATACAAAGTTTAAAAAGTGTAATGCGAAATGAGTAATTAAAGGGGTAAGAATTTCATCAGCAAATCTCTTGGTTTTGGCAGCTAAAGATACGCTCACGTTTATGCTGAAATGGTATGAGAAGTTTCCAGAATTCAAGTCCAGGCCTCTGCTTCTCACTGGTGAAAGTTATGCAGGTACCACATCACACTTAATAGCCTGTATATTTAAGGACACAAAGTGTAATATAAGGGAAAATTTGGTTTTGTGTGTAGGGCATTACATTCCACAATTAGCAAATGCTATACTTGACTACAACAATGAATCCAAGGGTTTCAAGTTCAACATCAAAGGCGTAGCTGTACGAATTAAGTATTTCCACATATCTACTTGTTTCGTTCAAGGGTGATGACATTTGTTTTTTCATTATGTAGCTTGGGAATCCACTTCTTAAGCTAGCTCAAGACATTCCTGCGAATTATGAGTTCTTCTGGTCGCACGGGATGATTTCAGATGAAATCGGACTGCCAATCATGAACGAGTGCAATTTTAACGACTATACTTTCACGACCAATCACAATGAGTCCAAAGTGTGCAACGACGCCTTGAACGAAGCTTACAGAATTGTTGGTGACTACATAAACCCGTACGATGTCATTCTCGATGTTTGTTATCCTTCTATTGTACAACAAGAGCTAAGGTTGCGCAAATTGGTATATATTTACTCTCTCTCGGCTCCCTCAATTCCAAAAATCAATTCAGCAATATTTAAGGTAGTAGGGTTTGCTTATTGAATCGACAGGTTACAAAGATGAGTGTGGGAATTGATGTGTGCATGACGGCAGAAAGGGACTTCTATTTCAACCTTCCCGAAGTTCAAAAGGCTCTTCATGCAAATAGGACCAATTTACCTTATAATTGGACCGTCTGCACCGAGTAACTAACACTCCATTCCATTTGGTTTTCATTTACTTTAAAAACCTACACGTTACCGGTTTCTATTTATAATAGATTTATTTTATTTTATTTTCAATTTAACGGAATAGGTTAAAAATAGACAAAAGTAAATTTACCATTATGATTAAATTATAAGGGAATAAAAGGTAATTATTCCTATTTGTTAACTTCGCTAATTAAAAGAGTACATGTCATCTTAATGGCCGAAACAAAGCGAAAGTGGACAAATAGTATAGGGGTTACCATGAAATTGACCAATAGTTAAAGGGGTCAAAGTGAAAATTTACCCTTATCCGAGTTAAAAACAAGAACCGAGCTAATTTGACAGAGAATTGATGGATTTTATTTTTGGATGCAGTTACAGCTTACTTAATTACAGTCAAGCCGATGGTGACATCGATATGCTTCCATTGCTTAAAAGGATAATCCAAAATAACATCCCACTTTGGATTTTCAGGTTTTTAACCCAATACATTTCATGCAATTATTATAAGAAAAATATTATGTTAATATTATTAATAATACAGTGGTGATCAAGATTCTGTGGTGCCGTTAATGGGTTCGAGAACACTTGTAAGAGAACTTGCAAACGATCTAAACCTTCAAATTACACTCCCCTACGGAGCATGGTTTCACGAAGGCCAAGTAAACTTTTCTTCCTTTTTTTTTTTTTTTTTTTTTTTTTTTTTTTCACATTTTCCAAAAAAAAATTGGAGTAAAATAAAATATATATATACACATTTCGATTTCATGAGACCAAAACAGGAAAAAGACAAATTTTTAAAAAAATGTTTTTTTTTTTTTTTTTTTTTGGAAAAATAGAACGGGAAAAAAAAAATGTAATGTTAAAATTAGACTCCCACATTTTTCACCAAAAAAAATAAAACATTATCCACATATTGGCATGCTAATAATTTGATTTGATGAATTATATCGTTGGTCTTGCATGAGTTACGAATTCCATCTATTATCTAATCTAATTAATCACATCACAAATTTAGGTTTCATTTGGTACACGAGATGTAAGATAGGATTGAGATTTAAGATAGGATTGAAATGGCCATGAGAATAATTATTCAATTTCTATGTTTGGTACATGCGATTTAATCTCATTCCCATTACTAAGGAATCCCTAATCCCACAAAACATGGGATTAACCAATACCAAATTAAACTTAGTATTAGTTAATTCCAATTGCATAAGATTAAGTTTTAATCAATAATAAGCTAAAAAATAAGACCAAATACAAAATAAATATTTGAATTCAATGAAATTTAATTAAATTAACTATTATACCATTTGAAAATTCAATTAAATTACTATTTTACCTTTTGATATTATTCCAACATCACATGTAATCCCCTTCATCACCAAAAATAAGAATGGTAATGACCATTCCATTCCATTACCATACTAATTTCAATCTTATTGTCATTCCATTCATTTTCATTTCATTCTAGCGTATCAAACGTAACGTAAATATATGGTATGTGTGTTTATGTGGACCTTAATGGTTTGTCAAATTGTACATTTGGTCCCTCAAATTTTGTAATTGTTTTAATAACGCAAAATTAAAAATGTTAATGATTTTGGATAGAAAGTGGGTAGTGTCATGACTCCGTTCAGTTCCAAAGTCACTGAATGAGTTAGTCACGAATCCCTAATAGGGATATTTCATCATTTCATCACTCCACTAAATCTAAAATATTTTCTCCTAATTTTTTGTTAACAACAATTCGTATGAAGAATGAGACAGAAAAATTTGAATCATTGTTAAAGACAAATGTTTAAGGTTTATTGGAGTAATTAAATGAGGAAAATATACTCATTCAAGGGTCGCGTGCTGATGATAATATACCATTTGAAGGCCATGTATTGAGGACAATTTATTTTTCGTCTAAAATTATTAACAATGATTTTTATTTTGCCGGATTGAAACAATATAAAAACTTAAAGGATCAAATGTGCAATTTAGCAAACCTTAGGATGCACTCATCTCATTCTTTAGAGATCAAAAATGTAAATTTTACTTTATAGTTTAATCAAATTTAAATATCTTTTTTAAAAAATATAAATATTTATTTTAGTTTAGTTAATTTTATTTCATTTAAATAATTGATTTAAATATTTTTGCATCAAACACTGTATAAAGTAATCTATTAAAAAATAGTATTTTGCAAATTGAAAGGAAACCAAACGGTGCAAAAATTTATTTCTAGTTTAATTAAAATATATATATATTCAAGAAACTAATTAGACACTATAAATTTTCAACGCACTATAAATTTCATACACTAATTAATATCAAGTCGAGTGCATATTCAATTTAGTTGATGTTGGATCAAAAAAATATATAGATAAAATATTACAAGATATGTTGTTTTTTTTACCAAATCATAAATGAACTAATTTATATAAAATTTATTTGGATTCAATCTATTTATTTATTTTGTGAAAATGATGGAATTTTCAGGTAGGAGGGTGGCAGACAAAGTACGGAAAGTTGTTGACATATGCAACGGTGAGAGGAGCCGCTCACATGGTGCCATACGCTCAACCATCAAGAGCTCTCCGCCTTTTCTCTTCCTTCGTTAGCGGACGCAATTTGCCCAACACTACGAGTCCTTCTATCGATTAATTAACACAAAATTAAATTAAGATTTGAGATTTTTGTAAGTAATCGTCAATTTTTTAATTCGAGCCATATTTGGTGTTCAACAGTAAAAACACATAAGGTGAAAATAGAACAATTTTATTGATAAATATCATTGTATGTTTACGAGATTCAATTCTATTTTCACATGCCAAATGTATGTAATTTCACCTCAATACCAAAAATCCTTACGCTAAATCACACTTTTGCACTAATGAAATTTTGTTGCTGTAGTATTTTATTTTTTCAAATTTTATTTTACACATTGCTTTTCAATATTTGTTTGTTTAGTTGGATGTGAATTTGTAGAGATGAAAAATGAAAGAGTTTAAAACTGAATTGAAGTTTACACTCAAAAATTCAATTGTACTTCCACTTTACTCAATCAATTTAACTTACTGAGTCAGTTGACAAGAGGACCAAATTGTAAATTTTACCAATTAAATACATGATGCGGTCAAAAATTCCCAGAACGTGCAAACAGCTTCTCACATACCAAAAACCACTTCGCCTTCCTTTGTAAACCTGCAAAATCGTTTAGTTCTAATGGGGGACACCGGTACAGTGTCGGCCAAAGAACCTCCGGCGTGAGAATAAGTTAATCTAGTAATAGAGAAAGCTAATACGCAAATTAAATCGTAAGAAATAAACAGTGATACCTTCCCTTTATATAGGCTCGATTATCCTCTACCGTTTCATTGGAGAGGTTGTCTGTTATTTGATTCGATCCTAATGGCTTAGAAGATAACCACGATCTCCTTCCTTTATCCAAGGAGAGATCTCTACAACATTCCCATTAATCATGGATCGTTACAGCCAACAGGTTATAATGTTCTTCATGCATAGAGGATATTGTCACGATGGGCTGACCTATTCATTCCTTGGTCCTGAACATCGTGGGCTTTGAACTGCTCGTTGATGGGTCACTTCATGAGGTTATTTAACCAGTTCAGTCGATTGTTGAAGTCTTTACCCAGATAGGCATATTATTCTCGGCCCAAATAATATATCGGGTCTATTCGTTCTGGGTCGGATTACTGACCCGATCCGCCCTGTTAAGACTCCACGTCTATATCAGTTATGAGCGAGAGTTTTCCTATATCATTTACCCTCCTAACTTTCATGGTAATTCAAGAGAAGAGAGACGAAAAATCACTTCTATTTCGCGTAAGTTGTCATTTTTCCCAAATCCCTTGGTTGCGTTACTTTTTTCTTCACATTCTTTATTTCAATTGTTGCTTGTACTGCCCTAGGATGTCGTTGAGTCAATCGAATAGTCTTGCTGAGGCTGGTTTTTCTGTGTCATTTAGTGAACAATACAACACCATTTAGGGAACAATACGGCATCTCTTCGTCTGTGTCAATTAGGGTTCCATCTGAAGACGAACGTCCCTACAATGCTAAGGAAGATGAAATATGCCTCTTTGTATGGATGTTTAAGTACGGACTTACTTTTCTCTTTACTCCCCTCCTTCACAATCTTTTCCGTCAATTAGAGATAAACCCTACCCAGTTATCCCCTAATGGTTTTCACCAAATCATGGGAGCCATTGGCCTTGCTTGAGCAAATGAAACGTCCCATTTCATAGACACAATTAGGAGTATAGGACACCTCAAATTCCTTACCATTCTTGGGAGATGTTAGTATTCATTTCCCAATAAATTTTCTTTCTTACTGACCTTCCAGTTAATGTGAGAAATTGGCAATAGTGGTATCTCTTCTTCTTGGGTGATTGGGAGTTCTCTCCTGAAGAAGTGGCAGCCTTCCACTATGCCGAGACGCTTCAAGACCCCCAAGTAATTTTTCTTGTTATTTCCTTAACGACTTGATTTCTTTGAAATTTCGTTACAGTGGTTTTAATGTCTTTTCTGGGGTCTCTGATGCAAGTGGGAGAGCTTTCAAAAATCTTGGCCCACAACAAGAATCAAAGGGGAATCGAGAAGGTTATTGGTTCCAGCAGAGCGCTTCTACAAGGTCTTAACTTACCGCCCATTTATCAGACTAGAAATGGACGCTTCTCAATTCAACGAACTAGCTGAATTGTAAATCTGAAGAAAGAGAAAAAGACTTGTAAAAAAGTCTTCTATGCCCACCGAGCAGTCATCATCTCAGCCCGCTACTGATGCTGCGAGACCGACAGTTTGTCGTGCTATAAAGCCCTCTGCTGCATTGGAGGTCAGCCAACCAGTTCTACCCCCTACTAACCCTCAGCCTACTGTCCCAGAAGCCACTAAATTTGAAGAAGACTCCCAGTCTTTGAGCATTCGTAGGCATAGAGTGATCTCAGTGACAGTCCCAACCATTCCAACTCCTACCCCAACAAAGATTAGAGATCCAATGTCTATTGCAAAGACGACTGCTGACCACGTCATGTAGAGTCTTCATCAATCAATCGCCAACCTCCTCAAGCGTCAACTTCTATCCATGGCACATCAAGTGGTTGTGGTATAACTAAAAACCAAATGAGCCAATTGATCCAGGAGGTTGGTCCTTCAGTTTAGGTTGTTGTGCCATCTTTGAAGACTTCATAAAATTTCTGTACGAGAGGTCCTGGAGTAAAGGCAAAGAAATGACTGAAGGCCACAATAAGGCTGAGCTATTTAGGATGCTTATCTGTGTACCCCTTCAGGTAATCACAGTATCTCTTTGTTGGGTACTATGTTTTCTTCAAGTTGTTTATTGTTTTCTTATTGCTTACCTTCTCATTGTAAAGTATCCATGTATCGTCTGCTCTAGTCAGTAGTGGTGATGATGCAAATAAGCTGGACGCCCAGCTCATACATAAACTAATTGAGTCCAGCAAGCTGGAGGAGAACATCCACGCTTTACAAGAGCAGAAGCTCAGTTTTGAGACAAACCTAGCACTGGCGAGGTCTTCCCAAGAAAGGTACGAGATGGAGCTGCGATCTACTAACGGGTAGAGTGAAGCACTACAGAAAAGCAACAAGCTCTATTGCTCAGAGAACGGAAAACTTCAAGCAGAGAGCTTGGCTTGGAGGGACGAAGTTCCCGCTTGGTGCTCAATCAACAGGATGCTGATCTTAAGGCCAAGGACACTACAATCTAGGTGCAAGAATGAGAATGGCCTCAAAGAGAAAGAAGATGCCCTCCAGCAACTTTAAAGTGAGAAAGTTTGCCTCCTAGCTAAGCTAGATCAAGAGAAGCTGAAGTCTGTCGTTCAAGTACATGAAGTGGAAAGATTACCAGCCGAACTATCTGCTAAAGCAGAAGTCTAAGCTGAAGTTCAAAGAACTCTGGGTTGAATTCAAAAGAAGTTCTAGAGAGCTTCAACTGGTGGGCTTTGACTTCTACCGGCGGAGAGTGTCAGATGAGCATCCAGATTTGGATCTATTCTTCTTGGAAGATGAGCTAAGAGATAAACTTAAGGGAGGAAATACAGCTGATGGCGAGGAAGAAATCATTGAAGAATGGGAGACCTCGTTTGTACCATCTGCCAATGTTCCTACACAGAGTTCAGTTCTAATCCTGGTTGATCAGCCTACTACAAGCTCAGCCCAACTCTTGGCTCAAGCTCTGCCAGTTGACGCTACTGCCGTGCCAACGTCTGACCAGCCAGATATCACTGATCAAAGCGCCACTCTCTGAACTGTCTTCTTGTCTTTTCATTTTTTTTGTACGTCTATAATTAATTTATGTAATGAAACATTTTTTTAATCATTGTGACCTATTTAAAACAGTAACCGTCATTTAAATCTTGAAAATGTATTGTGATAATTACGCTACATAATTTGTTAGCATACATCATTCATGCGCTTAATGCACGCTTTTTCAACGTTTTTGTTTCTTCTCTCTCTTCATTTGTTTGGCTATTTAAAGCCAAACCAAGCGTTGATTATTTATTCACAAATCCAGACATTTCCCTTTCTTTAAACTTGCATTCTTGAATTGTTCCTTTTTCCTTTTCAAACTTTTAGCGATCATAGCGTCTACTTCATGGCCAACACCTTTCTCTTTTAAGGCATTCCAGTCTTTAATTCTTCATTTTTCCTTTTCAAACTTTTAGCGATCATAGCGTCTACTTCATGGCCAGCACCTTTCTCTTTTAAGGCATTCCAGTCCAA
Organism: Eucommia ulmoides; assembly: GCA_016647705.1. Taxonomy (NCBI): domain Eukaryota; kingdom Viridiplantae; phylum Streptophyta; class Magnoliopsida; order Garryales; family Eucommiaceae; genus Eucommia; species Eucommia ulmoides. The sequence continues at coordinate 12,827,886 of CM028331.1, forward strand.
AAAGCAAAAAGAGATAGAATTGGGAGAACATTTTTGTGCCTTGATGAATCATACCAAGACTACCACAGAAGATCACCCTTATCTCTGTGCCTTAGAGGAAGCCACTGTTGTTTTCTCCGCCATGGAAATGGTATACGTTCGCGCAATCTCTCATCTCCATGAGCTTAGGGAGGAACTGAGAAAATCTGAAAAGAGAAAACATGACTTGGCCATTGATTTCCATTACCATAAGCTCTTTATTGACACCATTAAGGTGAAGCGAGACAAGCTCCTAGAGAAAAATGAGGCGAATAAGGCCAAAATTCGAGAACTAATCAACAAGCTTAACAAATATGAGGAATATACCTTCTATTTCTCTAACTCGGATTTGGAAGATTTGGGTTCGTCTGCTTCTCCTTGGTTGGATTAAAGCACCCTCAGCCCCTGTTTAATGAAGAAAAAACTTCATTTCTTTTTTGTTTTTGTTTTTGAAAGAACAGTCTTTTTTGTTCTTGATTTTTTTATTCTTTT